>JAUOZQ010000018.1:0-1310243 GCA_030710315.1 Anomotaenia brevis
ACTATTTTCCCAAATGGGGCGAAGAGCTTACGAAGTGCCTCTTCGTCACAGTGTGGCGGAAGGTAGAAGACGAAAATGTTCGCCATGGGTGGGCCAACAGGCATTTTTTGGCTCATCACCGTCTGGTTCACTGGAACCTGCTGCTGCTGCTGTCGCTGCCACTGCCACTGCTGCTGAGGCTGAGGTTGATAACGATTAAAGGCCTGCAGGTAAGTCAGCATGGCTAAAATCGAAAGAACATTCAGCAATCCCTATCGACAACCACCGGCTCATGTGGCTACTTTCGACAAGGACTTTAATCTCACCGGGATGTGGATTCAGCTGGGGATGCATTACCGCATAGCACATTGGCGGTGCGGCTACTTGGTTGCATGGAAATATCGTCATGAAGCCGTAAGGATGCAGGAACTGCATTTGTGCACAGCCTAAAGGGGAAAAGAAGACGTGGAGGTTAGAGGACGAAGAAGTGGTTAAATCGGTGGAGTTTGAATGGGCCGATGCACACCCGCTGGTGGAACTGTCTTCGGTCTCCCCATGAATCCGGAATGAAAAGTACTCTGCATCGGTGGATTGCAGAGATTTTGATATGGAGGATTGGGCATAACCCCTTGCCAAGTCGAGAATGCAGGGGTGACGGCGACAGGTTGTTGGAGCAGGTTGTTTCCCGCCTGATTGAAAAGAGGCGGGACTGTAGGGATGGTGAGAAGGGAGTTTAAATTGGAGTATGCCCCGTTCATAGGAGACGGTGCCTGCACAGCCATAGAGACAGGTGCAGTTGCGTGAGATGGACTGGCTTGGGAATTGTTCTACAACAAGACCACATTATTATCATTATCATTATCATAATAATAACAATTATTATTATTGTTATTATAAGTAAGTCACATAGAAGAAATTTCAACTGCGCAACGCAGGAAATCTTACAGGTCCACTCATGGATTTGGATTGAGTACCGGCGTGGCAACTGGTTTCCTCCTCGTGCACTCTTCCTAAACTGAAAAGCCGAGTCACAAATAAGAAGGTATCATTTGCAAGTACTCAACAAAAGGGACATTCAAAGCAATCTACGCACACCCTCAAGACCACCAGATATGCTAGATGGAAGAAGTCTTCTGTTGATTAACTGGAAGTCGACGTAGGCAAGTAGGCAAGCAGGCTTCAATTGAAAGTAAGTATGGATTGTTTAAAAATGTATACCTATCGTGGACCAATCAGAAGTGTCAGTGTCCAGCGGCAGCTTTGCGATTGGAAATTGGTCAACAACAACAAAAACCAATCACTAGGGCGGACAGATCAGGCTTCGTCTGTTTCTCCGATGGGTTAACTAGTAATCAGCCATAAACTATGCGATTTTGGTCATAAAATGCATTACTAAGACAGGGGGACACTTGCACATTAAAATACTCCCCCGACGACTTGCAGATCTTATCAGTGTGAAACTGCTGGCCGTCTTTTCGATCTAAAGACCAGGGACAGAAGCTCAAAGGAATTAAGACACTTTGTAGCTTCGGTGGAGAAATTGGTATTGGTAATATATAAAACTAAAATCTCATTGATCGTGGCGACTTCCCAACCGCAATACATATTTGCCTATTTGTGGAGTCCCATTGCGAATCCGATAAACTCCACAAGCTAACGTTATGCGAAGCTGGAACTGCACTTTGTCTTAGAGGCGCGAAATACTTTACCACAGGCTGTCGCTTCTCGGCTCTCTGAGCTAAGATCATGTGTAGTACCACAGGCCATATCGGTTTACAAGGCCAGCTTTGATGGCCAATATATGTGCATACGAATCGGTCGGTGGAATGTTTCAAGATGAGTGGTTTTTTGACGGATCCATTGCATTATCGATTAACTCTGAGGCACTTGCAGAGTATGTACGACATCGAATTAACTTTATGATGAATGTAGGAGTATAGGGGAGGAAAGAAGTGTGTTTTATTTTACTCTGAGACAGCCCATCCTGTGCGCATTACTATTACAGGGTGGCTTCGGGGGTTTATACGGGGCCGTAGGCTATGCCTCTGCACAAGAGACCATAAGAAGTGGAGATGCAATTAAATGAAAACAGCGGATATCGCAAGTTTCATCATTAACTACTCCCGCTATGAACTACCGATCTATCAATTTCGGTGTTTTATTACTGCTTTTTCACGCCTGGAATCCCGAAATTAAACACTTGCACAACTGCGAAGGAATCACCACTTCGTCCGCTTTACAGCTGCATTCACATGAAGCGCGAAACCTCCTTGGAATACTACTGATTATAAAGCAGAAGTCTTCAAAGGATGGTTAACAGTGGAGTGCTTCCAGACAGCTTCAGACAGTGCTTCATCGGATAGTTTTAGCTCACGAGTGGGTGTGTTGACGAATGGTCCCTATTCTTAAGTATGAACTGAAAATCTGCTTAGTTGTAGGGAGGTTCAGTTGTGGTGCACTGGTAAAGAGCTTTATAAATTACTTAAATATTCTTAAAAGCTGCAAGATATCCACATAAGTGAGTTTGCTTAGCAATGGCAGCAGGACTCGCTCAATGCTCCCATACCTCTTAGAAATAGCACAAATATCTCTCAGTTGGCTATTGTTGTGTCGATGGATGTGTTTGCCTTAATTAGGTGACAACGAATCGCTCTTTATCTATACCTAAGTGAATCTCGATTTTATCGCCATTTCATTTCCAATAGCCTTATCCTGCGGCTTTGCGTAGAGACGTTTTATCCAAAGCTGTTCGAGATTTTGCCCAATCCGAGTTCTCCTCCTATCTTTTGTGCCTGGTGCGATTCTTGCTGTGTTCGGTTGTGCATTGCCCTAAGCCCCCTTCGAAACATCCTTGCCCCTTTTTGAATTACTAGACCTGGCCGTTTTGGCCCCAAGACAGATCCGAATGCCCCATTGCTGGCAGTGGGTTTCAGCATTAATCATTGCAGCAGTGGGTGCTCCCAATTCCAAGTGGGTTATTCCTTGGCGATCCCGTCTGATGGACCAAAGAAGAACCTTTTTCCAAGAAGTTCCTTTCTCGGCTGTGGTTTTAGATTAGGTTGTAGTGCATTGCTACAAACAACGAATTATGTCACTGAAGTAAGTAACCCGATCCCGTTCGGTATCCACACCAACAAGGTAGAAGGAGCAGAGATGCGTGTTAGAGCTGGTGTGTGAGCGTGTATTTAGGATGTGAGTGCGAGAGTCTAAATAGGCTGCATCTGATTTCTACTAAGCAGGAATCGCTGCGTAATTGGTTGATGGAGAGTTGTACTCCGAAGAGCGATTTGTTGTGCTGGTGCTTCCTATTGGGTAGCCGTACGTCACAAGATCTCTCCCCATAGAAGAGTCATTTGCCAGTGCCGGTCGCAAGTCCTTCCACCAAAAAAGGCTAGACGAGTTGGCGAGATTGGTTAGGAGACGAGTAAATGTCATCAGGTGTGTGGTTTCAACTTTTTTTATTACCATTTCCGCATTCAATAAATTAAGGCCTCAATTGCCAGGTAAGCGGGGTTTTTCGTGAGCAATTTCTATTTTTATTGTTCCCGACACCAAAATTCAATCACACTTAGTTCCTCGAAATAAGAGAGTAATAAAATATTGGTGAGCCGTATTAGGCATTGCGGTTCACTCACTCTCTGATTTTGGGGCAGAGCATGTGGTCTAATTAGTGGTGTGCATTTGAGAGTGGGACGTAAACCTCTGACTGGGATGCAGAGTGTTCGTCTTCCACAAGTGAATATTCATTCGAATTCTCATGAAGCAATACAGAATTGCAATACAGATAGAAATGGTTAGTGAAATGCATAGCGAGGTTACGGGTTCACATGTCAAAATATATCCTCGATGACTTATAGATCTTATCACATTTGAAATGCCTGTCCTCTTTTCGATGAGTGGTTCAGCACTGAGACCTCCAAGAAATGAAGAAGCTTGGGACTTTCGCTAGAGGAAACACCACTCGTGGTACCTTAAATTGAAAGAGATAAGGAATCACAAAGAGACCGAATTTGAGAGAGGACAATCGGTGACCCAGAACGCCTATCTAATCAGTTCCACTGTTAGACTCAAGAGAAATAAGTGTCGCAGATTTGCACTGCAGTTCCATTAATATAGCTTCAATGAACCATCAGTGCTGGTATGCTAAGAGATCTTTCGTATAAGGAGCCAGAAGGTGAGAATTTGCGCACATCCGAAGGCACGAACACTTTCCGAATTCAGTTGAACAGCTAATATCATCCGAAGCTGAAAGTGCACCTTCTGCCTGCAGTTGTAGTTTCAAATAACACAAGAACCACTTGAATTGAGTTAAAGAACTTGAGTTAAAGGAAAGGCCTTTAAATGAGGGTTGTATGAATAAGGAACAAGGAAGAGAATCGATTACTACTTTAGACGGATTATGAGAAGTATTTTTTGAGATGGATCGGAGGAAGAAAGGCCTCTGCTTTTACTCTCAGACTCAGGGAAGACGGGAATCGGATAGCGTTTACAAGTCCATGACCCTACTGGAAAGCGCATTTCGCAATTAGTCATTTGAATAGTAATTAAGTCGAATTTTTGGGGGAGAATTGATGGTTTTCAAGAGGTATTCCAATACGAAGCTTGTTTATGTGGGTCATAAAATAAACAAATAAAATCGGGGGTCGTTTGCAGTTATTACCATTGAATAATGCCGCCATGATTTACCGAACGAAGCCTATGTGATGGAGATGCATTAAACTGATAAGCAGCGTTATAAATTACTTAAATTACCCTAAAGGGTGCTCCGTTCAATCAAAGTTTCTGGTCAGTACCCCTATATCCCAGAAAAATCACAAAATATCCCTTAGTTGGCTTTTGATGTGTAGACCAATGTGCTTGCCTTATTTTGGTGACTATGTACCGCTCATTTTGCAATACCTAAGTGATGTTAGTTCAAATCGAATTGTATCACTAATTCTTCCAGTAGTTGTGATTTGCCAGTTTTAAGCAGAATTGGAGTTGGTAAATAGCCAGAGAGCTGCTTCTATCTTCACTTATTTCACGAAGAATTAGAGTGGATATGAAAATTTATCATAGCAAGTATCCACAAATATATGTGCTACTCTGAATGCTGTGTTGTGGATTGATGGCGCATGTGAGAGAACTTCTGAGCCCAAGTTATGGGTACTTTGGCAGTAAAATTTGAATTCTTGGCTGTTATTCCTGCAGAAAATGGCATTCATATTTATCAAATGGTAGAATAAGTACATTCTATTATGCTTTTTTGCTGCAAAATAATTTTTACGCAACATATTTCGATATATTTTGAACTGTAAATTATTGATGACAGTTTCATTTATAAAGATTTAAAGTTAACGGACTAGTAAAAATGCGCTTTCTTTTCCTTCCCGATAATGACTTATGTTTTAAATGGTTGGTGTGGTCATTGAAATGGCCTTGATTACCTCGTTAAATCGACGTTCCAAATTACGACGCGGATTTGAGTACACACATTGTGGCATCGAACAGACTTTTAAGATTTGCATAATCTTTTAGGTTATATTGCTTAATAACGTCTACTCCTGTTGGCTGTAAAATATCAAATTTTGGGTCCAGCAACATTTTGCAACAAGTACACATTTTGGCTCAACCTTTAGGAAGAACTTCATAATTTGCCAAAAATTGTTATCGGTTGAGTAATTAGTTTAAGTTCAAATGCAGATATGAAAAATAAGTGCCTACAAAGTCCGAAGGCGGAGATTGTAGATGCTCACTGTGGAAGCTCAAATGTATAATCAAGGTGTTGTACGCTTCAGGTATTACGCGACTGAGCTACATGGACAAGTGTTTGGTTCCTTAATGCTCACCAAGAATGCGGAAGACTACAGTTAGTGGATGGCAGATTCTTGAGGGAATGTGGCACTGGGAAAGCAGCACATTGCGTGCTCACCAGCAGCCTCTTGCATTGTCGACAAAGTCGAGGAGCGCATTCTCTTTTCTTCTTCTTTTTCGTCCTCTCTTCCTTCTTCTTCTTCTAATTCTTGCCTCAAGGTTGTGGCTATGAACATTGCAATGATATTTATAAAGAGCTATTCAAAATCAGCCGTTTATATCTCTCCTTAATAAGCCTGTGTTGTGCCGCATACTTCGAACTAAATCCTTTGTATTCGATCGTGGCTGTAGATTGTGTGTTCAAGGAACTCTAAATCAACCAACCTCGTTTGCCTCCATGAGGTTTTTTATGTTTACTGCGCACTACTAACAAACAGTCAGTAGATGACTTGCTTGATTCCCTGTGCAGGCCACTCAACGCCAATTATACACGTTTGCTTCTTTTCCTAGATTGTACTTTAAACAAAAACTGATCAATACAAACCATTTAAATAACCATCAAAGACACTCCTTACAACAACAGCTGCAATCCTCGATGACACTGAACAAGGCGACACTCACATGTTGGAGAGAGAAACTGAAGCATTTTTAACTTACTACAATTCTGATCACCTACTTGTGGGTCTAGTTGAAAATAACTATTCAATCCTTGTGAAACAACGCAGTCCTGCTATTTCACTTAAAAAGGAATTGTGAAAATAACACTTGTTCCCAACACTTTGAAAAGCTTGAGTGGAAGAATTCGCGCCTGCCTTTCTCTGATGCCGATTTATCGATAAACCTTATTTTTGCACTATCAAAATAAGTGGCATTTCAACTACCACTTAAATGAGAATCACTGACTCCTCCAGTGTCATGAATGGATTGTAAGGATGATCACAGGATTATTCAAGACTCGATAATGACCCTTTAGCCGGATATTCCACTGACTTTTAAATAGTAGTTTCATCTGGAAATCAAAACCTTTAAAGTATGTTTCATAGCCAGTTTCAAATGTAACTGATAATCAGGTGACGCCATAGGCGAAATTTTTAACAACGTCAAGTGGTGATGCCGTTAGAATGAGCAAAAATGGAAACTTACAAGAAACTTCCATGCAATAAGGTGGCTATTGCAGATGGTGATATAACTATATCAGTTTTCATTTCGTGGCGATGATCATTCAATCCGTGGTGTCGCGCTGGAAATCCTCCTAAGGGCAGTGATTTCTCTGCACGGAAGAACCAACAGCCTAGACTGTTTGGTAAATCTGGCCGACCAAATTCATTCTCCTGAGGTTCTAGATCTGTTTCTGGAGAGAAACGCAGCCATCTTTCAAGATGATGGCAATGCGCCTATCCATACAGGTGCTATAGTTCTTGAAGAATGACGGCACAAGAAACATTCTAATGAGGTTGAGCATCTCACCATCTGGACATTACGGTACTCAGACCTCAACCTCTTTATTGAGGAGCATTGATGGTCGTCTCTGAGAGAACCAGATTGTGCTTCAAATAAATTATAGGTTAAATTATTTTTGAAATAAATTGAATGTATTACTACCTCTGATAATTGAGGTTGCATTCACGCGCAAGTGGGACCTGCAGGAAATTATTTTGTGTATTTTGAGTGCTGCATCTATGGAATGGTCAGAAGAGTCGGTCATTAGAGCAATTCTCGCGTCGTTCTGAGGAAGAAATGGCAGAGTCGCCTAACCGAGGGTATCTCGGACCCTGGAACCCGATTTTGTGCAGTTTGCTGTCACTGCAAAAGGACTCTTTGGCTGTCGAATAATTTGAGTCGAAATTCACAGTAGCCTGAATTTGTTGCCACTGAGTTTTGGAAGATGGCTTTGGGATGTCACCGCTGGCAGCTTCCTTCGTCTCCAATAGCAGTTGCCGCTTTACCCACTCAGTGACCTAAGGACTCAAGTGATTCAAGGCAAAAGGCTGCTTGTCAGAAGTTGACAGCAACTCCACGGTCTCAAGACAACCTTGGACTTCCTCTAACTGTGACTGGTGGACACCTTAAATTACACTTAGGTGCCAGAGGAACGAAGAGATGAATCCCCTAAAGTATCGATTTATGCGAGACAGATTCGTGAAAAGAAAGAATGAGAAAAAAGGTTTTCTGCCCTTTGTAATGTTGACGTGCTCAACGATAGGCCTTTAACTAAGATTTAAAATTAGTGCGTCATATTTGTTTTCTTGACACATAGATCGTTAAGTGAACCTCAACTTTGGTAGAAAATGTGGATATTCCGATAGACTCAACTGAGATGAGCACTGTTCGGGCTTCTGGTTATAGGCAAGGTTTACAGAACTCTCAACGCAGAATTCATTTGCTGATAAATTAGTCGATTCGACAGTAAGACTTATGCCACATTTTGATCTAACACACACAAAGGAGCGAAGCACTGCACTAATGCCTCATTGTCATGGAGAGTCGCCATTAAATTATGCATCCTTTCTAAGATGCCTGCCTCAAGAAAGCATGACGTCAAAGGCGAGCACAGGGAAAGGCCTCACATCAAGCTCAGGCCTAAATTGGCGCCGTCAATACGTGCAATTCTGCCTTTCGGCTTTGAGAGGAAAAGCACTCGCAACGGAGTGGTGAAATTTTCTCACCTCAATGGCAGTGACTCATGTATGGCCGGCAAAGAGCACCCAGAGTCCTCCGGTGGGTCCTATCATTGATCCACACGGTTTCGCTTGTTTTGCAGATCACAGAACATGAGATGAAGTTCGCTCTCTTTAAGTGATCTTCTCTGTTTTTCTTAGGCAAGAATGGCATCTTCCACATACTGAATTGTAATTTCATCTATATTGTTAATTTAATTAAAATTTTGAAGAAAATTATAATTTTCTTGTCATATGGGAAGCAATTTAAAAAATAAACAAAATTTATTTTATTGTGCAGCAGGCCCACCTTTTTTCTGCAATTACAGCTGCAATGAGCTGATTTATTAATTACACAAATTGGTGATATTTCAAAAGGAATATTAGCACATTTTCTAAATAAGACACCCTCCGTTCTTTTGAAGCCAGCAATCTTGATTAAATGCTTCTTTCGACTGTTTTCAAACCTAGTACACTCGGCCGGAGGTCGGGACTTAGTTACAAGTCGATTCGTCAGAGAAAATGGCAAGTTTTCACTGCCCGAGATACAAACCATTTCCGGGGATTTCTACTCTACCAATCTACTTCTCCTTTCTATACGTATTGAACAATTTGTTGTTTTTGAGGGCAGAGATTTTCAAATTACAGCTCTCCCGCATTGGAATTCAGATTTGTACAGCTTCCGACAAAGAACAGTTTTTGTGGAAACTCGGTTCTGAAAGTGAACATTCAGCCGTGGTCTTGCGATTCTCTCTAACAAGACTAATTAGTGTCCGACGGTCTCCCTCTGCCATCATATTCGACTTTCAGCCATAGCTGTGCCTTGCTGAAGGCGGCGTTTTCCCTTCGCTGCCTCAAAGACTCCAGTCCCTTCGAAACGCAAAACTTCCGGGCAGTCTCTTTACAGTAGCACCTGCCGTACGAGCGCCAACAATTTGGTCTCTCTCTGCAAGTCCGAGAGGTCTGCCATTTTCATAATGTTATAATTTTTCGGAAATATTCGGAAAATCAGTTAATTTAAATAAGTGTGTCAAATAGCAAGAATTGTGGGCAAAATTATTAGACAAAGTGAAGTTTTGATGTTTATCACATGTTCAAGGAATATAATGCCAAATACTGGGTGTTTACACTATTTTTGCTTGAGTCACGATTGCCAATAATTCCGGTATAGGTTAATTAGAAACCACATTAATTTTTCACAAGTACTTTCAATATGCCAACTCTGTTTTCCTGATGGAGGTTTTTGGAGGTTGATTAATTAATTTAATTTCAATTTAAATTAATTTAATTAATTTCATTAATTAATTTAATTTAATTTTTCTCAAAATAGAGTGCATTGTCTTGTCTGAACCCTCTGATTTTCGAATAATTTAAATGCTTTAATTTAATCTAACGTGATCGGTCGTTTTTGAAATCATGCCTAGGAAGTCATTAAGGTGCTTGAGACATGAGAGGCAGCATTTTTATTTAATTCCAACCACAAATCAGACAGTGATTACGGACAGTGAGTTCTTGGCCGTCTGGCATGACGGTTTTTAATGGTTTTTCGGTTGGCCTCCGCTTGTTGCTTCTCTTGTGGCGACTCGTATCTCCTCACCATGGCCAGATTCATGTAGCCGCGGTAGTTGTGGCACAGACCGAACAGCAACACCGTGTCCACCGACAGGATCACCAAGTACACGCCATAATTGAGCTGAAATGAAAAGGAACATGTGACACTGGAAAATTACTGCTCAAAAGTAGTGCTATTCGAAATTTCCTGTCACTTTCTTTACGAATTGATGTATAATATTAGTAATCTTTTCATTTCCTGTCTACGTAACAATTTAACCAAATAGGGCGATGACTTAGCTTTGACTAAATTATCTGTTCGTGTCTCAATACTTTTACGATTACTTGAGATATGAAACCCAATATTTTCAGTTAGGAATTGATGGAAATCTCAGCCTTGTTACACAGCTACTTCCATCATATCCACTTGGCCTTATGAAAGGGGTTTTGTTGGAACTCTTCCATTAGATCGTTAAGCTAAAGCTATGTCCATCGGAGAAATATGCAAATTCAAGGCAAGCTCCGATGCTCACAATCCTGTATGGAGTCCAACAGAAGCCACCGCACTTAGTTATGCTCGAAAATCTCGATTTTCCTTACAGTTGCGCCACATCTTGTTCTAATAATCTTGCATTCGAGAAACTTTTTGCAATTTAAAAAATACACTAATTGTGCCTTTTAGTCCAAATATAAAAAAGAGACTGTTCCTTTTGTGGCAGTAGTGCAACTTTCTTCTTTTATCTAAGAAATTTTCCGTAGTTAATCTTTACCTCTTCTCCAGAACAACCTACCTACTCAATTCATCGATCATTTACGTTTGTAGAAGTCTGACTGTAAGTAGTGCTCCTACCAAAGATTGAAGCAGTTGACTTGCGGAACCTCAGCTTTAATTTCAAGCAAATTTGATAATTGCATAGAAATATAAAACGAGTTTCTTTCCCAATTAACTAAATATTAAATAAGCTTTTGGTTTTTGTAAGATAGAGAATCATTGAAGCCTTGTGTGTCCTTAAATCATTCCCTCATCAATGCCTGATATCGACTAAAATAACGCAACTTATTCACAGCCTCCAAATTCATTCCCTTTGTGGACCACATTGACCTTTTACTAATTCCGACAACATCCAATGAAGGAAAGGAGTATAAATGATAGAAGGACGGATAAAGGACTCCATTGTTTTTAAAGACTTGAACAAACCTCAGAAAAATTCTTTTGAGGCGTGTTCGTTCTCTGATGATTTCCATTCACCAGCGGTCTAGTCAATTTCGTACACTCAGAAGGCTTGAGAGAATGACCAAGACATCGAAGAGTCTCTCCTACGATTCCCATTCACGCAAACATCGCGACTACCCGGCCCTCTCGAAAGTACTAAAAGGCATCCATGGCTACGTGAAGATAACTGGTTTCAACACGAGTTTCCTGGCCATTATAAGCAATCTCCCGCGTGAGGACTACAAGCTCCTCGAGAAATCCGTTGCAGAATCCGACTTTGTGATTGAGAAAACAGTTGCTCAAGGTGATGGGACTTTCGAAGTACGCATCGGCAGGCGTTTTTAGTCCTTATTTATTCCTTATTTTTGGAAAAATGTACACTTTTTTGGTGATAAATCTGTGCTCATACCTTACAGATCACGGGGATTTATACGGTACCATCTGAATGAGAAGAGGATTAGCTCGATTGCAGATAAGGGGTGTGCATGAAGGCGGTGGAGATGTCTGAGGTGTCCTCTCTCTCCCTCTCGCTATCTCGGTTCTATCATTAGCTGATAATGGGGACCCGAACGGTGTAGCATCCTCAAACGCCGTAAAGGCGAGAGGTCAAATCAGACGTATCAGTCAATACTAAGACCACCGCTACTCAGAAGCTAGTTGCGACCATACAAAAAGATATTTAACGGAAAATTCATTGGTCGATGAATCAAAATTTGTTCATCAGTGTGCTTTAGTTTGAATAACTGCCATTAAGAGTGGTGTTTATTATAGCTTGGAGCAGGCTGAATGTCCACTTAGCCTGAGGGTAGGGCCACTTTTACCACATTCAGGGGAATCAAAACCAGCTCCCATAATTTTCGATAATCATGGGGTCGTCAGCAACTGTGTGATGATTGAAGGGTGTTTCATTTTAAGTAAAGCTTATCTGGTCCTTGTATACCTTCAAGAAATCTGAGAAAAAACTTCCAAATGTTAATATTTCAAATTCACTTGAAATACTTTATCGACTAACGCTAATAGGAAAGAGCTACAATGAGACAGTAGCTTTCCATTTGCTTCCTAAGACGTCAAAATGGCACCTTCTTCCTCGAAAATATTTTATGGTATTTGCACCTTTAATACTCCAGTCATCAAACTAAATGATAATCAATGATGGGTCAGATGATGAGTTGAATTCCTAAACTAACCTGAGATAATTGCGTTAAAGGCTATTTGAATCTAAAAATGGGCTATTCCGAAGTTTAAAACTTTGATCGCTACTGTTGATAATTTGACCCTTGAGCACCTCTTTAGATAATATATTCGATATTTAAGAACTACGTTCAAACTACCAATGGAGCTGCTGGAGTTTTATGCCAAAATAAGATGCTCACCTGGATTAACCGATAACCAGAGTAGCTAAGCACTGGGTAACGGGAAAAGCTAGGAAAAAGCCAAAAGGGTTTGTTGGCCGCCAATTCTCAAGATGGCTACACCAGTTCATTAAGTGTTTGTCGTCGAGAAATATTCTAACTGCCTGTTCTTTTGCACAAATCTAGTTAATCGGAGACAGAATTGAAGAGGTTCTTGAGGGTACCCTTTCTAAAACTCAGAATCTACTTGCCGATCTTGCGCGGCTAATTAGATTGAACTAATGTTGAAAACTCCACTAATCTGAAGTTTGAATTTCGTGATTATTAAGTAAAAAGTCTCAAACATCTTTTGAGGTTCTGTTTCCTGATGGAGTAGCGATTCAATTAAATAAGGATAATCACGTTTGTTTTACGACTGAAACGCTAAATAGCTTTCCAAATACCTAGTTGAAACTATTTAGGTTTTAAGCCGGTGTTGAGTTAATGTTTTTGCATCAAGATTTTTAGCCCTTCCAAAAATATTCACAGTCTCTTGAACCTTTGCTAAGCATCGGAATAAAACGTTTGGGCCCATAGGCGCTTAATATATTGTTACACGTAAGACAGATTACTTGCTGGTATCTATAAAGCCTTTTTACAACTCTACGCTCATGTTCTTTTTCTGAATCCATTAAATCGACAATGTTACTGATGTAAAGTACAGAGGTGCTATGTTACCTAAAATACTTCGATTAGTATACGGCCACAAGAGACGGGACGCGTCGTAACCCCAAGTTTATTCAACGAAGTTCAAGGCGTCATAGTAACGACTTAAACAACTGTAATATTACGCAGATAATAACGAAAGGTAAATAAATTATAGTTCGCGATAATCAGAAAACTATTAATGTAATTTTTGTGGATATAACAGTTACTTTTATCGTTCTTTGCGTGATTTTTCAAACCGTTTATTCGGACTTGTGATAATTATAAACATGGTCAATAATTCCTCATATTGAAGTTTTTCATTAACGGCTATTTTTCTAATGGATTCTCAAATCAAAAATAATCTTATTTAAAGTTTCGTATAAAACCCAAGGTGCCTCTTCTTATCCCAGCCAGTGTTAAAAAGCTTTTCAAATATACAAATGTACTCATTTCAACTATTATCAATTATTTAGAAGGCACTTCATATTTTGAAAGGACTGGTTGTGGTGAAAGATTATTAGTTCTTTAAGCAAAGCCATTATAAAAGTCAACTAATGAAAAGTTTGTCTATGATGCAGAGTTAAAATGTCAGATATTTCTCCTAGTTAAATTACTTACCTTAAGTCACTTATATCATATTTTCAACATATTTTTCTAAATAAATATGTTTATCACGGAAATTTAAAATTATTCCGCTCTGAATGACACATTTAACACATTTAACAACGTGGTTACAGGTCCCGTTTACTGACATTTATTAGTAGTTATTCAAGTAACTTGTGCCTTATACATTAAAAATATTTCCGCTTTAGAGCTGATTTTGGTTTTATGAAAAATAGGGTCAAATGATGTCATTTATTGTTTTATCGTCCAAATTCGTTTCATATCAAGGATATGAATTTCATTGATATTATGAAAATGAATCTTTCAAAGGATTGCGAGCCACTAAGATTAAAAACTTGATGGCAAAGCAGTAGAGCAGGTTAACTTCATATATTCATGAGTGTATTTATAAGACAATGGAGATATTTGCTTGATAGTCCATCTAAATATCAATTCTAATCAAATGTGTTTTCACTTGGACTATAAACATTCAGCAAATTCACCAGAGCAAGCATTTAAATAAAGATAATCAACCACGTTAAAGTCTATATAGGTAGTGGCTTGATGACAAAGTGTTGAGCAAAATTCGGCGAATTCTATTCAGGTTAGACTAAAAACCTGCTAGCAGATCTCGCTAAGGAGCAGTCTAAAACTCTCCGATAATTATGATTTGAGCACCGAAAGGCTTTCGATACATGAACCATTAGATTTTGCCTAAATTAATGGATAAAGTATTGACCATCCATTGTTTAAAAGAGTCAAGGACAAACGTTTTTTCGACGTATGATTTACTGCTAAAATGGCCCAGGAGAGGTGCTTAAAATTCAGTTGCAAATAAGTAGACTATAACGCCTATAATACTAATTGTATATGTGCTTTAAGGACCCACTCGCCAAAGGAAAACCTAAAAGGCAAAAAGGAACCATTTATTAACATTTATTTTATTAATTGGATTGCTGATGATAAGGGTATTCAAGCAGATCTTGAGTGTGAACAGTTTATCGACTATCATGCTAACAAATGGTCTTAAGGGATCTTAGACACCTGAGTTTCAGGTTAATAGTTAAAAGCGTTTCCCAATATGCAGCATCATGCGGCCTGCCTCATACTCGTATGCTCTCCAAATCCATAAATCGGTGTTATCAAGGGTTCGCCTGAGGATGTTCAACTGAGCACTGGGGAAGTTGGTCACGACCACTAGAAACGTTGGCCCTTGGCCTGAGAGACTCACTGTGCCGCTAAATCCAGTGAATAGACGTACCATCTCATTGTAGCGTTCATGATTGCGTGAGGCGAGCTCAAAGTAGGGTTGGGGTCGATCCCACATACTCTTTCTACGGCTATTCCGCATCCTGGTGTTGCCGTTTTCGAAAATCCTCATTTGATGTGAGCCTTATTAGTTGTGAGCTGTTATCCGATTCAGTTAAACGAAAAAGTACGATTTTGAGAGACTTGTGGCTTATTTGTAGGATGATTATTGAGCAGCCCTAGGAAAATCGAAATGAATAGGTTCACGATTGTTCTCTGTTTTTGGTTTCAATGAAAATACAGGGGGGGTTGTAATTAAAGAACACTTGATCATTGTGCTCCATAAAAAATTAGATGATAACTGGAACTCTCTAACTGACTCATCAAGGAAGATCATAACTCATAGCATCATCATAGCTCTGCGAAGATACTCTCAGAGCACCGTAGGGCCAATAGAAAATACTAAAACTAGGATCTCGGCCCTTCAAACTTTTCCCCTGAAAAATCAAAAAAATCTCTCAGTTGATCACTACTTGTTCTTTTGCGAAAACACTCAATATCTTCACCTACCTTTACTAACAAACTTTAGATCCTGCATCAAACCAAAGCTTTATTTTCTAAATCATATTTCAAGAACCTGTACCTTAAAATCCCGTTTATGGTAGAGAAATCGAGGATTTTGTTGTAACTTTCCACCGAGGGAAACTTACAGACTTCTTTGGACTCAATAGTCGAAGAAAAGCAGTGAAACAGGCTCATTGACTGCTTTAAAATCTTTTTTGTGATGTCTGCTTTCACACTCAAGGGTTGGGTAAAATATAACAGCGATTTTAGGACAGTGTCTTGAGCAGTCAGAGTTCGCAATTCTTTAGGCAGTATTTCGATGTCGCTGAAGGGGATTTTGTGAACACACAACGAATGAGTGTTCATCGGGGTAGCTTCTGAAGCTGGGACCTGCTACCACAGCAAAGAAGGCATTGGACACGTCGAAGGGAGGCGCTGCGACTCATCGGCATCTTATGGGAGAAAAAGACGATATTTTGAGAAAAAAATATTCTAGAAATACGTAATATTTCTTACAGAGTATGATTTTGCTTACTGTCGAAATCGGTACCTCATTAAAGGAAATTTTTCGCATAATTGCGTGCCCTGAAACGCGAAACCGAAATAACTTTTACTTTGCGTATTTATTTTGAATCCTAGTATCCGTTGGAACCCTTTTTTTCGGATTTATACCTTGAAGTAGTGTTAAAGTACATGAATTCTTATTTTCAGCTGCAAGATCTCTTTATTCCGTGCTCCTGTCAAAAGGAAATCAATCATTCAATTCCATTCAGCCAATGACGCATGGAATGGCTTTCATGTTTTGAACAAATGAAATGCTAATGTTTCAGGAATAAAGCTACAATTATTCACTTGTCCTAAAGAATATATCGTGGCAAATTTAAATACATCCGGTACAGTAGATAAAATTTAGTTTAATAGTAACTATTGTAATTACCCGTAGAATGAGAGGCGTCAGATGAATCTGATGGTGTTCTGCTGCAATCTGTGCTGACGAATGACGGAAGCGCAGCAGAAAATCTCTGACTGCCTAGAATAAAATAATTTTTGTTTGTTTCTCATGGATTATCAGAGGACGTTCCATATCACATGACGTTAATTTATGCTTAAACTATGAAAATAATTTAGATAGATAACATGGGTGTCGTAGTTTTTCATAACTTGGAAATATTAGTTCGAGGCTAAACACTTCAATGGCTGGTAGACAGAGCCCTAGATCTTCAGCTATTGGTGGACGGACGATATTTATAAGGATGGGTGGGCTGTAATAGACAGCTTGTTCATTTTCTTCATTCAAGAAGAAATAATGGTATTGTTTATTAGATAGATTTTGCAAGGTTGATCTTGAAAGAAAATGCTACTGGGTGACGCTTGATCATGGAGAAGAATCCTCATCTATAAAGTCATTAATTTTAACATTTTGACCTCATTTTGGCAACAATAAAACACTATACTTACTTCTTTCTGTCACTCCATTGCCATTTGCATGTTCACTACGACTTTGGTGGTCTTGAGCTAAAAATAGATAATTTTTGAAATATTAACACTTATAGAAATTTTAGTTTTAAGCTACCCAGTAGGTCCAAGGAAAACGGTCTGACGAGGCCACCATTTTGAGGAGGAGCTAAAACGCAATGACATCATAGCTACAGACAATTACATTGATAATAATCTCATTACTACGGCTTGTATTTTATTCTTTTTCGTTAATAAATTGACATTACGTACAGTTGTTTAAGTTATTGATGCAACGTTAACAAACGTTTAATTTAGGTTGTATGGTTTCAGACGTAACAAATTAGATAATATTAAAGATATTCATAGCGGAAAAACACGCAATTATGAACTTGAAATCGAAAATAGAATTCTATTTATTTCCCTTAAAATAAATCAAATTCCGGAATAAAAGCCACTTTTGCACCGTTTTAATACACCCAATGTTTGAAAAAGCACAAATTATAGATTAGCAATTGCTTTTAGTCGAATGCATCATTTGCACCCTTTAGAATCTTACTTTTCATGTCAAAAGGTTTTGAAAAAATAAATAAATAAACACGCAAACTCAGCGTAAATTCGTTATTCGCGATGGGCACTTAGACTTCTGAATTCTGAGCTAAAGTAGTATGTGATGAATACAAGACCTGGGAAAGTTTTACAAGGCGCTGCTAGAATGATGAAGATGTAAACCTAACACTCACTCGTTGCTTCACTGAGGACCTTGGTGTCAGTCGAGCTCGAGTCTACAATAACAATTGTCAATAAGTATTGCAAAAGGGGGACATTTCTTACAATATGAAACGTTTAATATATCATTTAAGCATTATAGCAAAGTAAAAATCAAATCCTTAACCAAGTTTATCAACAGAAATAGTGAGTATGAATAATTACACGATATTTTAACATCGCAAATTAAATTAATAATAAAGGTGCCTATTTGAAATCAAAAATGTTGCAGCTACAGCCCAGCTCATCGACTTTGGTAGCTAGGCCGCTGGTTTTTCCTCGTTCCCAGGCTCCTGACATAACTCATTCGTAAAAGTGCTTGGGATACCACAGGTGTGTTGCACATTTTAAGGCCCCCCTACCAAGCCTTTGACGGAATCATGACTCCTAACAAGCACCGTTTTCCTCCTTGATGAATTTTATTGCTTTGAGGTCTGTACCACCACCACCACCACCACCACCACCACCACCACCACCACCACCACCACCACCACCACCACCACCACCACCGCCGCCACCACTGATAACAACCTACTCAGCTTCTCTTTGGCCACTTTCTGGTCCAAGTTGGTGGAAAAGAGAGTTGATAACCTCGTTAGGGAAAGGAAGAGTGGTCGATGACAGTCACATTTACATGGATTTGACTAAATTTCACTAGACAGTTAAACGCGCCCATTATATCCTACTGTCTTACTTATAGGGAAACGGGATATTTTCTACTGTACAATAACTCTTAGAAAGTAATACAACCTTAGCGCATTCATTAGTTTTTTCACATGAGTTGTTAAAACAACTTAAAAATTGTCTCAGCTGACGCTAGGCTTGATTGAGACCGCATAACAACTATAACTAACTGGTTACTTGAGCCTTTTTGCCAACTACGCATTTACAACATTTAAATATCTCATTTTGATGTGGCTTTTAGTTCTTGATGGGCAAAACAGAGTCAAATCCAAATGGTTGCACAGATTAATGGGAATAAACTGTGAAGGATACAAATAGTTCGTGGTTTCCCGGATGTGTTGAGGGTGTTTCATCTTCAAGCAAGTAGATAATGACAAACAGAATTGATGCTGACTGAAAACCCCAGCTGAATGTTGGAAGAGAATAACTTGAAGTGTCAAGATAAGGAGATTACAACTAAGGACCTTGTAAAATAATCATTAACCCGGTGGTACAAACTGGAGAATGAGGGAGGTGATGGCAGCTAGAAGAGGTTAACAAACACAGGCGCATTGTAGATTTCCTCCTCGAAAATCAGCAGAAATGTTGGAAAATGGAGAAATGATTGAATTCTTTCTGTTAAATTCTCCTTGAATGTCCTGTACTTTAGTATAAATTTAAACGAATTTCACAAGGTCAACACCCCCAACCACCCCCATTAAATGGAATTCGGCGACGTTCTCCGATGACGAACTGAACTATGGAAACACCCAAATGCAGAACTCAAGTTGGAAAAATAAAGCTATGCTACCTAATCGGAGCACCATTTGAAAGAATTCTAGTTCAGCTTTGATGGACCCCTTGCTCCAGCCATAGAACAGCAGGGAACAGACTTCCACCAACAAGCTATTAAGGACTCCGGTCCTTCGTCACCTTTACTCTTTATGTTGGCTACCTCCTTCTGAGTGTTTTCTGTTCCGTGTCGCTCACAACAGGAAGGTCCGCCGGATATAGGTTCATGTTACGAGCCTCGCACTCCAATCCTCCCGTATTTCTAGCAATATCTCATTGGAAGGACCCTTTCCAATAAGAGGAGAAGTGTTGTATCAGCAGAATATTATATTTCCGAATCATAATTTATATTCCCTATATATTATTGCCTATATAGTATACATAGTAGTTTGAGACAATGCTATGAGGTTTGGCACTTCATCGAGTAAACGCTTCGAGTTAGTACGCGTTTCGTCTCTTGTGGCCTATTAACCGTCGTGACTCCACTTGAAGTTTACTGATCCTACTGGTTAGGTAGCATAGCTCTCGGACATCATGTGATGGTGATGCAGGTGAGACCATACAACTATACATACCACGCAGAAATAAATTGTAGTTCAAAATAATGAAAAGTTACAAGTAATATAATATACCATCAAAAACAAAGGTAAAGCAAGCTTTTGGGGGCTCAATAGTTAATTCTGATAAATAGAAATTTACGCTCAGCGGAACCCCAATAAATTAATTATTTCAGCACCATTAGCTAGGAATATTAGTAACGTACTCGTCAGTGTATCGACATCCTTAAAAGAGGGCAGAATGAGAGTTCCATTTTGCGGTCTGGCGCCATTGGTTCTCCTTTGTCTCGAGTCAAGGTCAGTCTTCTCCAGTTGTCCGCCAACCACCGGCAAGAAGAGATGCGGCACCCTCGACTGCAGTATTGATCGTGTCTGGCCTCTCCGCTGCTCCTCATCTGACTTGACTCTTGGCTTGTGTGTCCTGGGTTTCGTTCCCGAAAAATCTTTTTCGTAAAGACCAGTGAAAATGATAAAGGCAAACTCACAGTTCAAAAGACTACCAGTGATGCTTGCGACGGCCCATAGCGAACACCATAACTGCAAGTGCAGACCCACGAAATGGTTGACCACGATGAAGTAGAGGTACAAGCCAAGGAAAACCACACAGGAGGCCTCTAACTTGTTGAGTCGCATCGTGTTTGGGTAATTGTGAGGAGCCTAAACGTCAACGCGAAACCCCCGCTGCCTGTGTGCGGGTGTTTGTGCTGTTGTGGTCCATCGATCGATTGATGATGTCGAAGAGGCATTGGGGAGAGAAGTTTCCCAGGCGAAGATAAATCACCATGACAATGCCCCCTCCCGCTGAGCACTGAGATTTTTAGGTGGATCAGCAAAAATTTGAGATTGGCGATATTTTGATTCCTGTGTCTTCTCAGTGGTGTTGTAGCGGTTCGACTGCTTTGTTTGGCATGGCGCTTCCAGTGTGAGTTGGTCGAAAAGTAATAACCAGCATTTTCAAGGCTTATGATTCATTGAGAAATATATGTAGACTTCTTTTCACATCTGTTTAGCTGTCGTTCAATTTTAATCTTTTTTTTATTATGTAGGAGGCCAAGACAAGTGTGATTTTTTACATTGTGCTGATAAAGGCTTAAAAAATCGATTTGGCGTCTATAAGAATTCCTAAATAAATAAATGAAGCTAAAAAACCACAATAATGAATTAATACCATTTTTATTTAGAGCTGCACGATTTAATATTCGTGTTTTATCTTAGTCGTTTGGAATTTATGCAGGCTATGTCGAAATATTGGTCCGAGTTACGATTTTGAAAGATATAAATTGACTGTGTTACAATCGATACAATCGTTTTTCGTGTGTACTATAGCTAAACCAGTACTTTTCTGTAAATGTATGAGGTATCTGATGTAGCAATTCTGAAGTCGAAAAATGTTGACCCACTATCACGAGAAATTAATTATAAAATGGAACGATGACATGTTTTACATGGCAAACTAACCAACTTTTCGACCATTTTCTGGTGTAATTAACCTAAAAATGCATGAAATTCAGGGCAGGGTGTTAAGGAGAAATTATGGCTTTAAACTGCAAAATTTAGTGCAATTAAAAGCACTTAAGCAGACGATTAAATCTCAACAGATTTTATTTTGTCAAATTCAGTTCCAAAAAACTTTGTCTAGTGATGTATGTGTACCTCGTTATAAGGGTACAGAATACGATTTTTGGAGCTGAGCTTTGAAAAGTTTATTTTATTATTCTGCTCCTGTATATAGGATGCACTTTTACCATTAACGAGTATTGGTCTCAACGACTTGCTTTCGTCGAGAAAGTTCCACAGCTTTGTATTAGTAATTCAGTCGCATTTTTTAAAACAAGTTACTACCCCATGACTTGTAGGTTCATGATATACCCCAAATCTGATTGGAGAGGCCCTTATTTGATCTACCGACCACGTCTGGTTAGAAGATACCTGCCCCCCGCTTTTGTTGCCGTTCCAACTCTGCCACCGCTGGAACCTCGGGTTGTCTATCTACTGGTTCGGCCCTATGAATTCTCCTCCGCTCCTCAAGTCATCGTCCCGTTCAAAGTTAGGAAAGAAACATTTTGATTTAAAGGTAGTTTTTCATAACCTGTTCAAAGTTTGTACAAAAAATGCTATTTCTTATTCTACACTTTGATTAATACTGGGCATGACATTTGAGTGTGTCAGAAAAATGGCTAATATATGCAAACATATAAGTTATTTTTATTTAAGCTTACAAAAATTAGCAATTAATAACATGCGAGTTTGTTTTGAACGCAATCTCGTCCGTTTCTTACTTAATTCGACTTCTAAATGAATTCAAAAAACCGCTGAGAAAATCTGTGGAATTGTTGTAATAAAGCTGAAAGCAGAGATTATGGCAGAGCTGTAAACAATCCTATATTATTTATGAACTAATTTTGAGGAATTTACGATTTATAGGTGTATGAAATAACCCATAGAAGCAAAAGAAGTTGACGTTTGCGATCATTAATATGGCTTGATATTTGCACATCAAATTGGCTTGTTTTTATTATTTTCAGTTAATGAGTAAATTTTAAATCGACTCTAGCAAATTCAAGGTATCAAAAACGTATATACAGAATGAAATTCGATTTTTTAATATTACAATGCACTATTAAACCATTTATTTTAGCAAGTTACGATAAAATGTTTGCATGAATTGCTTTTGTGAAAAAAACTTTTCTGTCTCGATTTAACCAAAGTTTAGCCATTGGTTTATTTTTGCTGAGACGGATGAATTAGTCGACCAATTTTAGACTTGTGATGGGATTGTTAATCTTTTTGTATTTATTCATCGCTCAATAGTAATTCAAACTATGCATGAAATCGGAAAAAAGGGTTTTGCTTGTAGCGTTATATGGTAATTGGAAGGGGTTTCGGTAAAGATTCAATCAAAACCATGCACCTGAAGAGCTTAAGAGTCATTATTGGCAGTTTTATCTGAAAAGATCAAAATCGTAACATTTATATAATTTATTTCATTTCAGGTACAGTCCTGATGAACGAGTACATTTGAGGATAAAATTCTTTTCAGTTGAATGTTTCGCTACAAAAGACGTCAGTTACCTACATATTTTCTAGAATAAATCTTTCGCTTTTAGCTCCAAAGTATGTCATTCCAAATGAATGCAACTTTGAACTTTAAATTCTCTCACATTAACTTGTTTTATTAAACCAAACATGTGGGAATATTGTAGAGCTGATGTGCAATAACTATATAATTCATTATACTATGGCAAATATATGCTGGAATTTTTTGCAAGTAAATAAATATGAACTGCCAAACTTTTTAGTGCAGCAGGTGGCTAAATAACTACTGGATCGATCTGGAACACCAGGCAAAATCCTAGCTCGGGAAAATGTTAAATGGTGCATGAAAATTAAAAGTACATTGAATGAATAATTGCACATTGATATGCTGTTACTATCAAGGTTAATCATTTGTGGCTAACTGAATATGATTTTTGGAACTTTTGTGGATGTTTCGCATCTGAGTGCATTTAGGGCTGAGACAAAATGAATTGCTTTCACTCGGTATTTAAACATCAATGCCGTCTTGCCCTAGCTGTCTCAAAACTTATAATGCATTGTGACTTCACATTTTAAACCACAGGAATTGTGATAAATGAAAAAAATATGCTAGCTTCGTTAAGTAAATGGCCTTTCCCACTGACAGAATTTCGTTAATCTTTTTGGGATATGTGGTTATGCACTTAGTTTAAAAGTCAAATGCAAACTCAAACTCTATTTATGCTTCAACTTCAAGTTGCCTTATCAAGTAATATCATTTTCAATTTATGAATCGCGCTGATCGAATTGCTTTATTTTCAGCAAATTTATTTTAGCATACGAAAAATTCGAAAATAATAGCATTAGTATAAAATGCTTTCAAAAGTTTCTACATTTTTGTGAAGTAAATAAGTCCTAAAAGAGAACTTTTAAATTGCTGCTTCTAAAATACGCATTTTAAATTTGCAAGAATGAACGAATTGTATGTAGAGTTTTAGGTTTAGTGTGCGCAGGTAACCGAGTGGTGCGATAACACTCGCTTGCGTATTCCCTACTATCGGGTAACTAAATTACGTGATATTTATCGTTTTTACTTTTTTGCGACTACATTTTAAACTTTAAAATATTATTATTTTCCCATATTTGCATGTATTGGCACCGTAACTGCATGGTGTGTTTTATACTGTTTAATTTATTTTATACATGGATGTATTTTATTCCTATAGATTTTCTGAGAATGGCTGAAAGCGACAAACTAGATCACAAACCAAAAATTTTTTTAATGGGACTGAAAGGGTACAATCACTGATTTGCATTACTGACCCAGTTATTCTGTAGAAGTGGAAAGTCTTCCATCCAAAAAGTTGTTTTTCACAAACTCCCTCCAGCAGAAACGCTACTTTTAGAGAGCACAAATAAGATTGAAAAGAATGGTTTGTGATTTACTTAATTGCCAATTGCCCCACCACTAGATGTCTCCGATTGTTCATTTATTCAATTCCAAATTTGGGATTTCCCTGGTCACATTGACTTTTGTGACCCAAACTTCCTCTCCGACTCGCTGTTTTCTGACTCTGGGGCTATCATTTTCGTCATTGATGCTCAAGTAAGCTCCAAATCTTTAAATTTGACTGCCGTTTTTTCCCAGGATGACTACTTATCGGCTCTTCACCGACTCACCTCCACTGTCGACTACGCCTATAAGCGAAATCCGAAAATCAAGTACGAGGTCTTCATTCATAAAGTAGACGGTCTGTTGGAGGATCAGAAGATCGAAATCCAACGCGACATCGCTCAGCGCGTAAACAGCATTGTCGACGACATTGTCGGCTCACAGAAGGCTTTCAGCAACAGCAACATCAACGCCACTATTGGGTGAGCTTGCCTTTCCCATTCCCTTAGTTTTGTTTAATTCGTTTACCCCGGTAATTGAGATGTAAAAAAACCGTGCGTGGTGATTAGGATTTATTGCCTTGTCGGAGAAAGTCAAGTGCCAAAATGTTTACCCATCTGAGTTAAGTATATGTATTAAAATTTGAAGGTAAAAAGGATTAAGTAGAAGGCAGGCGAAAAATTCCTGCTGTCTTTGAAATGCTCTGTTTCAGGGCCTATCCGCATGACTGCTCGGTAAAACGGAACAGCAGCTCACTACAGGCCTTAATATTCCGTTTAGGCTCTTGAATCATCTTTTGTAGGTTCCACCTCACCACAATCTACGACCACTCGGTCTTTGAGGCATTCAGCAAGGTCGTCCAGAAACTCATCCCCTACCTAGACGCATTCGAAGACCTCCTCAACATCTTCATTTCGGTGAGTCAAGTTTGCGTCGTTGTTCTCAAACAGAGGAAGTCAGTGCACCCTTCTGGTCATACCAGAAGGGGGTTGTACAGTCCCTTCTTATCTTTATTTATCTTCTCCACACCATAACAAGGCTTATAGGCATGGGTTAATCATCTCCATCTATGGTAACCTCTGAACCCTCATAAGGATCGATTAGAAGAGATCACTGATATATTGGCTAGGTCAAACCACAAAGAATGTTGGATTGGGTTGGTGTGTGTGCGTCTAAGCTTGTCCCCACAACACCGCGTTGGCGGATGCCCCGGGACCCGTGTTCCCGTGCTTATCCGCCGCTCAACAACCGCCAGATTCCAGTCCGTTTGTTGCATATTAGGTAATATGAAAACAAAAGACTTTTCAATGATTGGACGGCGAAGGAGATGAGCTATCTGAGTTTTCAAGGCTTCCCTTTGTGTTAGCACGGGGAGCTGTCCAATGGCAACTGGTTTGTTGCTCATATGATGTTGGGGGTTGAGACTTAGCCAGGCCACTAATGGTTTGGGAAGAAGCGGTGGCCAGGGCCTTTGCTCCTGGTCATAGCAACCAGTCAAACAATTAGAAGTCCACTAGGGATAATATGTTATCCTGACTCTACCACGACGTGCGCGCAGCGTGAGCGCGGCTGTGTGAACATGAGAAGTGTTGAGTATGCTCCAGCCAGTGATGAGGATCAGGACTCTGTCAGGCCACTGCAAGCCAAAGAAAGAGAACCGGTTTATTTCTCCTGGCTCAGATACATCCTCTATGAGTCTGCTTATTTATGCGCTGTGCTAGCGATGTCCCGGATCAGGACTTTGAGTAGATGGGAACATGCTGAAAAATGGCGAGTTAGAATTCGTTCAACGAGAATTGTCGATCGGCTTGCTGGCGAGAACCACCACCATCGACCATAAGTGTGCCGATGTGCTTACAAACTGTTGGGGGCTATTTCAGAGTTCGATCCTCGACAAGGCTTTCCTCTTCGACGTCGCCACTAAGATCTACCTGGCGACCGATTCGGCTCTCGTGGACATCCAGACGTACGAGCTGTGTTGCGATATGATCGATGTGGTCACCAACATCTCCTCCATCTACACGTAAGCCCAACCCCACTCAACTTCTTAAATGGCAATTAAGCAGACGCTAATGTGGTGGGACTTTGTAGACCGGCCTCGGAGCTGAGTGACCCACCCTTCTCTGAGCAGACCTCGTCGACAACCGTCTTGAACACGGGCACTGTCATCTACCTCCGCGGCATCAATCGCTACATGGCGCTTGTCGGCATTCTTCGAGAGGAGTCTCTCGAAAAAATCGGTGGTGGCCTCTAGCCCTTTGCCATACACTTTAATGAGTACCTTGAGTGGGTCAAATCGAGCTGGAAGGTTGGATTTCTACTTAACTTACAGGGAGTTCGTGAGTTCTGCGGCCTCATTAGGATCAATAAAAAGGTTCTTGGTAATTGCAAACCGTGGTGGATTTAAAAGATGCTCAGTAGGCAAGAAAATTGTACTGTTGTCATAGTAACCACCTCAATCTTTCGTAGCCTAGAGCAGCTAATCGTGCACTTGAGACCCTGGGAGAAGGATCCCCTCAAAAACTACCACTTTTCTTTCGTTTTCGATTAATTAGCCGCACAGTGGTGATAAGTGTGTTGCTCTGACGACAGCGCACAACCATGCATCATGATAGTTTTTAAATCTGTTCTGCATGACTCGAGAGGTGTCCTTTGGACTGTATGCTTTTGGACTTGGCAGCAGTTCTACTCTTCTGTTAAGAACCCGATTGTTGTTGCTTCAGTGGGGGTGTTGGGATTTGCTCAGAAATTTCCTCCTTTCGATTTTTCGAGGGTCCTTTCTGTTGCAGGTTAGTTGGCTAGGGTGCAAGCTTTGTAGAAGTAGACGCTGAAACGCAAAATTCACGTGTCGGCAAAGCCCGGTGAATTCCAATGCTAAGATTCCACCTTCAAAGCTTTTTTTCCTACGAATTTTCTAGAAAATCTAGGCACCGCAGACCGCAGTTCATGGCCACTGAACGATAATCCCATTGTTTTGATGATGGCCTGCGCTAATCATATAGGTTGTTCTCTTCTATTGGGTTCCAGTTCATTGTCCGTTCGCATAGTCTTCATCCCATATAGGAATGGCGAGGAAGTATTTAGTTTTTAAGATGAAGCGTTCTGTGTGTGCAACCATATATGCTTTTGAGAAACCGATTTCGGCTGCTGTTAAAGCCTATCTCGCCATTTTCCACTGTAGGCATAATCGAGTACAACTACCAGATCGTGAAGGAGGGGATTCAGCGCATGCTTAGCGTCAATCAGAATGCCATCACGTCGCGGTCCGCAGGGGCCTCGGCAGCGGCCAATAGCGTGTCGGCGAGTGTTGCCAAGGCGACCAAAGAGCGTCTGGTGGCGGGTCCCTCCGGCGCCAACAGGCGAGCTTGACTTCTGGTCGCCTCCTCCTCCTACATCAATCAATGCGCCGCCCCACTCCCCCAACCCTCGGTGTCTATTCCTATGAAGCGTTTTGATTAACTGCGTGGATTGATTGGTTATTTTCTGCTGTTTGTGTGAGCATATTTGTGTAGTGATTATTATCAGCTCTGTTTTGACAGTGAAGTTAATTTGTATGGGAATGATCAACATGAAATCTGTACCAGCGCTCCAGACGCGTTGTCTGTTTATTTTTCTTGTGCTAACCTTGACAAGGGTGATAAGAGGTTTCAGGTAGCAAAGAACTCGGGAAGTAGGGTTCTAGAAAATTACTTTGTTGATTAGGATGCTGTTATATCCTAAAAAATTATATTTGCGATTGCTACATGTCATACATGCTTGATCGTTTTACGCCACGCTAGGAACAAGTGAATGAGGAATAGGTGACGTTCAAACCACCCACAGAGAGTGACCTATAGAATTCACCAATAGTTGCAGCATGGCTTGAAGTTCTTGGAGAGATGACTTCAAATTTTGGGTATTTGGTTGAAGGGAATTAGAGTGATATGTTAATGTGCACTAAAAAACTACAGGCTCAAAACAATAGAAGACTGCCTATTATCGACGCTTTCATATTTGGTAGAAGGGGAATAATGAATGCATGACATTTGAAATCGATTAAATCGCTTTTTATCTTCTTATAGTACTTCCAAGTGGATAAAACAAGAAAGTACAACCATGAAAAGTGGCCGGTTCTTTTAAAATAGTTGTTTTCAAACCAATGGCAGCCGGATTATATTTCCGATTTTTTTTTTGCGAAACATGAAAGCATTGAAAATCATTCTTGTGTAAAGCGCAATCATGTGTTTTGCATACTTTTCGTTTAAAATTTGTTAAAGACAATTTTACAGATACAATTAAATTTAAAGTGTGTATATATATCCGACAGATCAGATGTTGAGTTTTGACCTTCTAAATCATGCACGCAAACGCCATTTCAAGCGCAACTTTCGGAGATGCTGTTTTCGCGTTTACCAGTCCTTGGCTCTTCAGCTCCCAACAAATTGGCGATTGTTGTGCGTAGAAATGGGTCTACGTGGAATTGGTTAAAAAGGAATTATTCGGTTGCTTACCTGATGGCAGTTGTTAGTGGAGGCCTAATTGCCATTTCAACCTACACCATACTCTGCCTCCTCCGAAATCCCGATATTCGTCTCCCATTCTACGATGACAAACCCAGAAACGAGTACTACTTCAATAAGAACTATTTTGGAGCCCAAAGGAGTACCGACCCTCGACTTCCGCCTGTGAGAATGCACTACAACGGAGATTTGGAGTTCCCTTACGACAACCCTCTGAGAAAAGCCAGAACGCCTTAGGTTGGCTTTTTTTAGATTCGCCTGTCCCATAGTTTTTTGACTCAACCTTAATATGGCATTACTCAAGGTATTTATAGCAACTTAAACGCTATTATAGACTAATGAACTTCTTACTTTTTCGTATTGGACCTCTTTTTCTGCTGGGACACAGGCTTATATTACCGTGCTTACTTGTAGTCCTTGGCGTTTTGTCGTAATTAATGTTGCGAGCACGTCATCCATTGGCGCGTTAGTTAAGGGTTGACAGGCAGTATTTGATCACATTTCGATTGTTCACTTACGACGGCAATTCTTGGAGCCTTTTAGCATTAATAAGTTCCCTGAATAAGCTTGTTTGATGTGGAGCGATGGAGATATAACGGTTGAAATGTTAACAGTTGATGTCACGCAGCTGTCCTCTCACGAGCACTAACTTGGCTCTTTGTTTCCTTGGGTAAGAATGTCATAAGTGGGGATTTTGGTAGTCAGTAAGGCGTGTGCTTTGGTTCAAAGCTGGAAACTACTTCGCTGTATGTTGATTTGTGGCTGGTTGATATAACTGCTAGCGGTTAATATCGCCATTCCGTTCAATAGACGGCTAAGAGACTTTTAACATGAGAATTTACCACTTCTAAGATGCGCCATGCACAGGGGAAGCGTATGAGTGGGGCGTAAGTACACTTCAGGCACTTAGGATTGGCTGCTGATGTCCACAGGTGACTGGCGAGATCATGTGGATGCGCGTATGTTAAGCGAGGTCAACTGGTTCTTACTTCAGTAGAAGACATCATCTTAAGTAATGCGGTTTGGCGCCTATTTCAGAGTCACTACACTATGCCACCACGTTAACGGGGCGTTGCTGATGGCAGATTTCTGGATTCGCTTTAGTTATAATGCATCTACCGAGGCCCCTCCTAAGAGCATGAATTTAGTGACAGACTCAACTTATTTGTTTTTGGAATTTTAAGGGCTTGGTTTTGGGTGCCTGACGGTGGACGGATGCAATTAAACACAAAATCCATTCATGAGGAATGTTGACCTTGGTTGCATGGCTGCTCTTCTTGATTGGAGAAGCAATTCTCGAATATATTGATTTGAAGTATAGAGAGATAGCTAGCAATCGGCGCCAAAAGTATCCTCTTGGCTTTTCGGATAACGAGAACCTTTGTCTGGGAGATGATAAGTGAAGGGCGACATGTGCAGGCTAGTTTAGATGCCGACCATACATGACGGGGTCTCTCTACTGCTTAAAACACCAGGGCTGCCTGTCGTGATCGCGCTGGAAGACAACTAGGTCAATCCTTCTGAGAAGATGAAAAAAGAGTGTTGAGTCGGATTATTCAGATTAGTTGGAATGAACGGCAGAAGACCTGACAGAACCCAGCAATCCATTTAGCCTGGCTCATTAAAAATGGCCTCACTCTGGAAGAATCCACGCTAGAATAAAGGGATTTAGAGTAACTCGTCAACACTTCAAAGTACTGTTTGGGGACAATGAGCTTCTAAACATACTCATATTTATTTAGTGATAAAACAGAAATGGCGATCCTTATTGCATCAGAGCAAGCCTAACTCAGATGAATTATCTCTTAAAATATCAGTTTCATTTGTAAGAAATGTATGAAGTAGGAGGTATTTTTTATGCTTCACGGGGCAACTTTCATAATGGATTTAATTATAATCGCATTGTCTTGCATCCGCCCAGTTTACAGATGGATTAATAATAGTAAATGACTTTAAGTGCTTTCTAATTAGATAGGCTTATATGTGCTTATAAAACTTTAAATTTACAACTCGCATCCTTTATATCGTCCTTCAAATCCGATGTGCCTTTGACCGGTTGAATCGAACACCTCGACACCAGTTGTTCCTTTGTCATGAACGTGGTTCCACTAGTTACCCTTAATAATGGCCGAAAAATCCACCAACTCGGACTTGGAACATTTTGTGTTAGTGATTTTTAGTATCAAATTTTTATTTATATTTAGGCAGAGCAAAATCTAGTGGGGAAGGCTGTCGAAGAAGCTATTGATGCAGGCTACCGTCACATCGACTGTGCATACATATATTCAAATGAAAAGGAAGTTGGTGAGGCCATCGCTAGGTCAATGAAGAAGCACAACCTGAAACGCGAGGACTTGTTTATCACTTCCAAGGTACCTTTCATCTTTTCCTCTCTCAGTCTTCTAGCTGTGGTGTGACAAACACGACCCCAAAGATGTTCGCGGTGCCTGTGAAAACACCCTCAAAGATCTGGGTGTTGAATACTTGGATCTTTATCTGATTCACTGGCCTGTTTCTTTCCACCTCAAGGAGGGTGCTGAATTCTCGCATGCAAACCCAGATACCTTGCTCTATGAATACCACAAGCTTGAGGATACCTGGAAAGCCATGGAAGAGCTAGTTGAAGCCGGTCTCGTCAAGTCTGTCGGCGTCTCCAACTTCAACAAGAACCAACTGGAACGTGTCTCCAAAGCGGGCAAAATAGTCCCGGCTGTAAATCAAGTCGAGGTCAACCTACACTGCCTCAATACGAAGCTCATTGACTTCTGTCGCTCTAAGGGCATTCAGGTTGAGGGTTACGCCCCTTTCGGCTCTCCTGGCTTCATGCCGTAAGATTTTCTCCACGATACTGGCCATTGGCTTTAGAATGGTTGTTTCCGAAGTGAAGTGACTGCTTTTCTAGCTAGCAGTGCTTCTTTCTGCGAAATGTTCTTTAGACTGGTTTTACTTTTTCGGATCTCCTATAGGGGAAGTACATTGAAAACATTAGCTTAAATTTCTAAATTCAAACAGATGCGGGCTTGAGTCAATTCAGTTAGGATTTCTGATAAAAGTTCCGCCTTAATGGGAAGGTTGATGAAATGCGTTCAAACTCCGCAACTTGAGGTGAAAGTTAGTGGGGTTCGAGGGTAATGGAGCTTAATTTCTCCTAGGCTGCTTGGTCAGATAGCACGTAATCACTAGCCGTTTAAGCTAAACTATTGTGTCTGGGACTGGCAAGTAACAAGCCTGCTAAAAGATCTTTTATCGACCACCAACCGCTTGGGGGTGTTTCAGCAAAATTGTGCCTCTCGCGGGCTAGCTTCTTAGATTAGACCAAGACGGCTTCAAATGGTTGTCGGTGGTGTGTTTGACAGAGGGAAGGTGAAGTCTCTGTTCGAGGAGCCCAATGTGGTGGCGATCGCGAAGAAGCATGGGAAGACGCCTGCCCAGGTGCTCATCCGCCACGGGCTCCAGAGAGGCGTCATCGTCCTTAACAAGAGCACCAACCCGGACCGCATCCGCTCCAACTTCGAGGTGAGTTCCCACCCCTTTCCTCTGCTCTCTGAAGGGGCTTCTGAACCTGTTCTTGCGTGCCCCCACAGGTGTTTGACTTCGAGCTTACGCAGAATGAGATGGACTTGCTCAACAAGACCGGGCGTAATAAGCGTATCTTCGATATTCTTGCGTATGTTTGCTCTTGAGGAGCCTTTATTATGGTCATAGTGTTTCAATTTATTCCATTCTCCATGTGGATGTTGCACTTATCATCCATCTTCTTCAGTGCAGTCACCTATATGCGAATGAACTAGGCGGGTATAAACTTTTAGATGAGGAAGCATGGAGTGTGACCACGTTTGGAAAAAATAATCTTTTTAAATTCCTTGTGTTTATGTTTAGATTATGTGTGGGCTGCTTCCCTCGAGGTTGGATGGACGGTTTGTAACACTCTAAGTATATTCTTTGTTTTAGTTTTTCGAAGCACCCGGAATACCCGTTCAATGATGAGTACTAAAGACGGGAGGTGACAATCTACGACAATCAGTGCCATCTATTGCCCTCATAATCAATGGATAATCATCAAATCTAATACAGTACCATGTTCTCATGCCTCTAATGCTCCTAATCTTTGTATGATATCAATGGAAGCTTGGTGTGTATCGTATGCAATAGTTTTTCGAAGACGGATCAACTACTGCTTGTAAGATAGGAAGTCCCAACGCCAAATTAAGGAGAGACGTCCGTGCCAGGTGTAGTGGAACCCGCTTGTCAGAGGGACGCGCTTGGTGGTGCTGTGCTGGTTTGCAAAGGGGGGTTGGGACATTGCCTCTGGCCTAGATTTGCACGGAGCTGGGCAATAGTCCAGTCAGTAGTCCTTCTCGACTGCGTAGACCATTTGACGCCGATCAAGGATCAAGGTCTACTCATACTGGTGGATAAATACTAATCAACGAGTTTAGTATGCGCAGCTAAGTGACTGATGCCTAAATAGCCAAATCCGTATTTTCACCTTATTTTCCAGACCTACTCGTTTCTTTTCAGTACAGTATTAGAAGTAGTTCATTTTATTCAATCATTGTCTCTAGTGAGATTAAATTCTTAATAACGGAACTTTTAACGGGGTTAAAGAGCTCTGCAGATATTAGCCTAGATTTGAATGGATTGGAACGTTTGACTCCATTCTACATTTCAAGGCCACCACACATTCTAACCTGAGCTTTACAGAATATAATATTTGGTCAAAGGTGTCCAAGCACACGGTTGTTAAACTTTTTAATATTTGGGATCTTCGTGAAAAAAAACTAGTAACGTCAATATTAATCGCGACGGCAATCACAATAAGAAGGCGACTATGGTCGCTACTCAGTGCTTCCCAGCTCGCGAGCAAAGCGTAAATATAAGGTTGAATTACCTAGAAATCTTCATTTGAAACTACATGGTGGCTTTGGTTAGAAAATTTTACTAGCATATAATCATATAAGGTAAACGTAAAAGCCATTAGCCAATTTTTCGCTAGTAACATGACAGTTTCGCATAGCCGCATAGAGTACAACTACTTATTATGAACAAATCAATAGATGCAAGTGGAAAGCTGTATGACTGATGTTATAGCCCTATGAGAATGATATAGATTTTAGCCTAAGTCCTAGTTTTAGCACATAAAAGACTTTGGACATTTGCAGTACCCTGGTTGTACACCTCAATAGCTTATTGAAGAACTGGATTTTATAGAAAGAGAATTTAAAACAATCTCAGCTAATTCTATACCGATGAGACAGTTATTGGAAAACTTGTGCACTGTCATTTCAAAGGATTCAAATAAGATTTTCTTTAGATGATTATGTCCGATTTTAATTATGCTACGGTTTTGGATACCGTAAAACTATGGCACTTGGCTACTAGGTAATTTCATGATTGATTTTCGTGACCTAAAATTTCCCAATTCATCTATTCTAACAAGTTTATCTATAGTATTACAAAATTTTATAAATACTCTATACACTTATGAATAAACTACGCACAGTTTTTCTATCGTCCTTGAATACATATGTGCCCTTGACAGAACACTCGAAAGTCCGGACGCATTTGCTCGTCGCTCGTCATCGGATTATGAACGAAGTTCCATTGATTACCCTTAATAATGGCCGAAAGATCCCCCAACTCGGCCTTGGAACCCTTAAAGTAATAAATGATTAAGTATTTCCTAAACTTACAAACAGGTGGAGTTTAATCAATTAGCCGAAGCTATCGACGCTGCTATTGATGCAGGCTGCCGCCACTTCGACTGCGCATTCATATACTTCAATGAAAAGGAAGTCGGCGAAGCCATAGCTAGATCAATTAAGAAGCACAACCTTAAGCGCGAGGATCTGTTCATCACCTCAAAGGTAACTAAAATGTTATATCCCCTTAAAGTACTAGCTCTGGTGTGACAAACACGATCCAAAAGATGTACGTGGAGCCTGTGAAAAAACTCTCAAAGATTTGGGTGTTGGCTACCTGGACCTCTACCTCATCCACTGGCCCGTTTCGTTCCACCTTAGGGATGGGAAAGAATTTTCGGTCTCGAATCCTGATGTTCTGGAGTACGAGCACCACAGACTAGAAGACACCTGGAAAGCCATGGAGGACCTGGTTGATTTGGGTCTCGTCAAGTCCGTCGGAGTCTCGAATTTTAACAAATCTCAACTGGAGCGTATCTGTAAGGCTGGCAAAACAGTTCCAGTTGTAAATCAAGTGGAAGTGAACCTGCATTGCCTCAACATGAAACTCATTGACTTCTGTCACTCCAAAGGCATTCGGGTAGAGGGATATGCTCCCTTTGGCTCTCCTGGCTTCATGCCGTATGTTCTTACAGTCTTAAGTCTTTTACATTAAGAAAAGACGGCTTGAAATGTATATACATGGTCTGTTGGCAGAGGGAAGGTGAAGTCTCTGTTCGAAGAGCCCAATGTAGTGGCGATCGCAAAGAAGCACGGGAAGACGCCCGCCCAGGTGCTCATCCGCCACGGGCTGCAGCGTGACGTCATCGTCCTCAACAAGAGCACCAACCCGGACCGCATCCGCTCCAACTTCGAGGTGAGCCCCTCCCGCAACCCTTCTCCCCTACTCGGTCAAAAGGCCTCTTAACCTTCTCCTTTCGTGTGCCCTCACAGGTGTTTGACTTCGAGCTGACGCAGGAAGAGATGGACTTGCTCAACAAGACCGGGAAGAATATCCGCATCTTCGATATTCTTGCGTACGTTTACTTTTGATAAGGTTTATGTTGGATTTCGAGCTCAGATAAGCAGACGATGCTTGTATGTCCGGTGGACTTATATCTAATTTTACTGTTTGTGTGCAGTTCAAGTGACATCGTGGACTGGGTGGATTCACGATTTGGATGGTGACTAATTTATGGAATTTGCAGTCGTGTTTTGTTTACCTGTAGCCTGTGAAATACGGGCTTATTCTTGGGTCGGGGTATTTACGAATCTGTTCTTTGAATACCTGTGGTGTTTGTGAAGCATTCTACCTTTTCCTCAGGAGAAAAAAAGAGTAATTTGTACCTGCATTGTTTTAAGGTTTTAGAATAAATTCAATTTGCTAGGATATTACGCCATTGACTCGAAATAACGGCCTACGTTAATATCGTCTTTGGCAACTTCAGGGCGGTTTTAACCTTTTCTCTTGGTGAACAGGTTCCCTAAAAACTGTTACCTTAGTTCTCTCGTCAACAGATTAGGCTGTTATTTTGTCTTTTAAGGATAGTGCCGCGCTCATAGCAGTTTATTTGCAGGTTAGGAGCTGGGGCGATAAGCAGGGGCTTAACTGTAGAAATCTAGTGTCGTATTCATAAAGCTTGCTGAAGGCAACGGCTTTTGACTTTTCTCTGAGGTGTCAGATCTTTACTGAGAGACTGGACCTTTAATTCACTGGGGGACAAAGCTCAAACTCCAATGCTGCTAGTGTACAAGCGCATTCATCTTCATCGGCGTTTATGTCACCAACTCAAGCATTAACCGCCTCGTAGCCTCGATTGCGATTTTTTAGCTCATGCCACCGAACTTAATCAGGAGACCTGGAATAAACAATTTATAGTTTGTTTGTGTTTAGATTACATGCAGGCGGCTTCCCTCGAGATTGTATAGGCTATCTTTAACACCTTTAAATGTGCTTTTTTATATCTAGCTTTTCAAGGCACCCGGAATACCCATTCAATGACGAGTACTAGATGCGGATAGGAAAAACATCCTACAGTCCGTGCCTTTGATTACCAGCACAATCTCCGGTTAATCAGTCGCTTTCTTGAGAAATCAATAAAATCAATAAAGTGCCAAGTTCTGGCCCCTTGAACCTCTAAACCAATGCACGATTGATAAACAGACTTGTATGTATTGTAGAGGGTAGCTTCTCTAAGACTGATTAACTATCCCAATACCAGATGTAGAAGAAAAGTCATCCATTCAAAAGTGTTTATTGGAGCCCGCACCCACTTGGTGTTGTGTGTTATGGTAACAACGGTCTTTATTCGGGATACGGTAAGCGAAGGGAGAATAATCACTGGATTTTGCCTGGCTCTGTATGAGCATGGGAAGCGGCCCAGCCACTAGTATAACTACTTGGCCACTGGGTCAGCGCCAGCCAGTGATAAGAACTGGGTTCTAGTCCAGCCCTTACAGTATTAAGGACCGTCCATATTGGTTCATGGGTAATTTATAACACTTTGTTTGGGTTTAGTTAAATGGCTGATGCCTCATAATATCTGTTTCCGCAATTTCAAAACTTTATTTCCCTATTCCTATTCTTTCCTTTCTGTTATTGGTAGAATTGTTTCCTTTCTTAAGTGACTAGCACGTTTGATAAAAATCTGAAAACGGGAATATTGAATAGGTTAAGGTGCAGAAGATATTTAAAGTAGGATAAAGATCTTCGCTTCCAATTGACTTGGCTGGAATAATTGACTTAATGGTATCTAAAAGTAGAACCACAGTTTGTAGCCAGCGTTTTCAAAATGTGAAAATTTCGTCAAGATCCATTTACAGCATTTGACAGCGAGAAAGCACGATGACTGGAAACACCGCGCCAAACGAATCAGAGAATTGAAAAAAATTCGTGTGATCATGATGCTTTGCGACGCCCATCAAAAAGAAGAGGATACGATTGCAGTTGCTCAATTCCTCATATAAATTCTGAGGAAGAAATCAAGCTGAATTAACTAAAGAAACTCTAGTGGAACGAAAAAAAATCGTAGCCAAAAGTAAAAAAGAATAGTTGCATTACAGTTTATAAACACAATAATCAAACTGGTTAACGCCCGTGCTCGGACTGCGAAAGAATTGTACGATTTTGAATATTGCAATTACCTAAACTGGTAATGGCTTAATGTTATAGTCCTACGTCATTGGAATCCATTTCTCATCGGTCAACACCAAGCCTGCGCTTCAGTTGTCACAAATCTTGGACAATTATTTGTACAAAGCTTAAATAATAAACAAACATTAGAAATATTTCAATACATTATTTGTTCAATTTTGGTACAAGGTATTACTACAGTTACCTAAACTTTTGTACTTACGTTGCAATTTATGCATAACTTATTCATTATTCTAATCGACATTCAATTAGAGGGTTAGTTGTAATTTATTTTGTTATCCAAAATAGAAAGAAAATTTAATTTAATTTTAAATTAGACGACGAATTACAAGTGGACTGAAATTTTCATCAGTTGTATAAGTAATCCATAAACGTTTATACCCACTAAGCAAATGTCAAAAGTCGTCCTTGAAACTAGGTGTCTCTTTGATATAATATTCGAATTCCCTCATTTAGCTGCTGGTTGCCTGTTCTCAATTTATGAATGCATTTCACTGGTTACACTTAATAATGGCCATGAAATACCAAAACTCGGCTTTGAAACAATTAATGTAATAAATTACTTAGTATTTATTTTTTGATACTTAGGTGGAGCGGAATTTTATACGTCATGCTTTTGAAGCTGCCCTAGATACTGCGCCCGCATTTATTTAAATGAAAAGGAAGTCGGAGAAGCCATTGCCAGATCAATGAAGAAACAGAGCCTTGAATGTGAGGATTTGTTCACCAACTCAAAGTTATCTTTATTCGTCATTTTTCTATCTCCAAGCTGTGGTGCAATAAACACGACCCAAAAAATGTTCGCGGTGCCTGTGAAAACACTCTCAAAGGCTTGGGTGTTGGCTACCTGAACCTCTACCTCATCCGCTGGCCTGTCCTCTTCCACCGCAAGGGGGGCTTCAAATTCTCGCATACTATTCCAGACACCGTTGTCTATAAACACAGCAGACTAGAAGTGACCTAAAAGCCATGGAGGAACTGGCTGAGATCGGTCTCGTAAAGTTTGTCGGTGTTTTCAATTTAAACAAATCCCAAGTGGAGCGTATCTGCATGTCTGGCAAAATAGTTCCTGCTGTCAATCAGGTGGAGGTGATCCTGCACTGCCCCAACACGAAGTTCATTGAATTCTGTCACTCCAAGGGCATTCAGGTTGAGGGATACGCTTCCTTCGGCTCACCTGGCTTTGCTCAGTACATCTCTTCCATAATTTTTATTTTACTTTAAAGTGTTTATCAGTCACTTTTTGGGTTTCGAAGCCCAGGTTGTACCTAATACAATGAAATTGATTTTTTAATATTAGAAAGCGATTTCTCAATTGAATCATGGGTCATAGCATTTCGACTTGTCACAGTAGGATTAAACTTTTCCTCGGAAATACACTTCAGATTTATTGTTCCATTCTGACCCCACAGGACGGTTAAATAGGGGAGGGCATTACATTCTTTATATTTATTGTTGTTTAGTTGAAGTACGTCTGTTATTAAAATTTCATTTAGAATTCTGTCGAAATACCATTATGATGGTATACATTCATGATTCCGCCTTCATTGGCAATTATTTAAATTGCTGTCCAACTCAAATACATTTATTAGTGCAGTGTTTGGCTTGAATGGGCAACTATTATTCATTTGAGGCATATACTTGTGTGTGCTTGGATAGAAAGTTATATATTTTATTACAGCTTTATTTTTAAAGAGCAGACCAGAGAGTGGTACAGCATCGATCCTTAATTGCGTCTCTTGTAGTCTAGCATCTTAGACTCGACACAGACAGTTTCAAATAACTGTTGTTGGTGTGTTTGGCAGAGGGGAGGTGAAATCGCTGTTCGAGGAGCCCAATGTGGTGGCGATCGCAAAGAAGCACGGGAAGACGCCCGCCCAGGTGCTCATCCGCCACGGGCTGCAGCGTGGCGTCATCGTCCTCAACAAGAGCACCAACCCGGACCGCATCCGCTCCAACTTCGAGGTGAGCCCCTCCTGCAACCCTTCTCCCCTACCCGGTCAAAAGGCCTCTTAACCTTCTCCTTTCGTGTGCCCTCACAGGTGTTTGACTTCGAGCTGACGCAGGATGAGGTGGACTTGCTCAACAAGACAGAGAAGATTATCTGCATCTTCGATTTTCTAGCGTGCGCCTCCTGTTGAGATGCTTATTTTGCTGTTACCATGGTGCTGCATGCTAGGGTTTTCCAGTGATCTACTGGTCTCCTTTTTGTCATCCTTTGAAAACGAGTACTGTAGTTGCGATTGAACTATTAATTTAGGAACCGTAGTGTGAATGAAAATGTATTTGCAAAACCAACCAAAAATTATCCATAAAATCCATTTCAAACATCCAGTTTGGACTTATTCATTGCAAGCCAATTGCAGACTGCTTTCCCGGTGATTGCATTGATATCGGCACAAGTTACTTCAAACTGGGTTGTTTGTGACCTTTTTATTTCATGTGATTATTTGTTTTCAGTTTATCGAAGCACCCAGAATACCCATTCAATGATGAATACTAAGAGTAGAACGGGAAAATCCGCAACTAAAAGCACCTTCATTACTTTTGCAAGCTTTGTACAAACACATGATTTTCTTTAAAAAATCATTATGACTAGTAAATAACAATGTTCGGAATTTGTTGATACTTCATCAATGCTCGATATCAATGCTAGACTAGCGGAGTGTGAGATTAATCAGATTCGTTGATGAGCAATATTTAACTTGTTGGGATGTATTAAGTGACTAATGCCTAGTGTCATCTTAAGAAATCACTTCGCATTTCCTTTACCATGCCATTCTAATATGGAAGTTGGAAAACTATCTGGAATTCTAGTGATGTGCTATAGTATATAGGAATAAACAGTCATTCAACAACGTTCGAATATACGTGAAATAAGTTGAGTTTTTTTGCCTGACACTGACTTCTGTAATATTTTTTCTAATTGGCAGTATAAAAAAGGTCCATATATACTAGTTAGCATTTTAGAGTGTGGTTGGTATTGTTCACGATCACTACAACTCCTTTATCAATTTCAGCACTAATTCGTGATATGAAGAAATAAGGAATGCAGGTTGGCTAGAAAAATCCCCCAACCAGGATCAATGAAAGAATATTTTTCAGGTCAAGATAAATCGCAATCAGAAAGTGGAGGAGATTATTGTCAATGCAAAATGTTCCACCTGAAAATGTAAAAAGTCTGGTGAACTTAACTTGAGAATTTCAGTTGAAACAGCAGAGATGGTGTGGCTAAAAATAAATAGCAGAAAATCAGACAATAAAAGTCAAAATTATCCATCAACCACCGTCCTTGATAGGTTTGTGACAATCTTGAGCCATTGCAAAGTGTCAGTAGCATTATAGTCCAAGTTAACCGTTTCAATTTGAAAGGAACTGATAATTCGACTTAGAGTTTGATTAATGCCATATATTTTACATCAATTCACGCCTAGTCCAAGCATCGATAGGAAAAAAATTGTACGGTTTTACAGTATCATGAGCTCACTTTAAAAGCACGTTTTATCACCTTTCAAAGATATAATAAAATTTTCTAATAAGAGCCCGCTCCAAGTATTCCAATCGGTATGATAAAGCGAAATACACAGAAGACGGCACCAATAGAATATCAAAAATCCCGATAAATTTTTCTGATAAAACAGTCCTATTTTCTACATTCCCACTTAAAAAAATTATAGAAGCAAAAGAATCAGTAATTTAACATCACTTTAAACACACCAAAAATTAGTTTTAATGGATCCGCGACGCACAAGTTCGTCCTTGAAGTCAGATGTGCCCTTGACTATGTATCTGAATCCTCCGATTCGATTTTTAGTTTGCTCTCCCTCCGATCATGAGTGCGGTTCCACCCGTTACCCTTAATAACGGTCACGAAATACCCCAAATCGGCTTCGGGACCTTTCATGTAATAAATTGTTAGGCATTCATTATTAATTCATATTTAGGTGGAGCCGAATCTGGTGGGGAAGGCTGTCGAAGAAGCCATTGATGCAGGTTACCGTCACATCGATTGTGCATACATATATTCAAATGAAAAAGAAGTCGGTGAGGCCATAGCCAGATCAATGAAGAAGCACAACCTTAGGCGTGAGGACTTGTTCATCACCTCAAAGGTAACCAAAATTACTCAACCATTTCAACATTTTAGCTGTGGTGTGACAAACACGACCCCAAAGATGTTCGAGGTGCCTGCGAAAATACTCTTAAGGACTTAGGTGTTGAATACTTGGACCTCTACCTGATTCACTGGCCCGTTCCTTTCCACTACAAAGAGGGTGCTGAATTCTCGTTTTCGAATCCTGAATCCGTCGTCTACATGCACCACAAACTTGAAGACACCTGGAAAGCCATGGAGGAACTGGTTGAGGCCGGTCTTGTAAGGTCTGTTGGCGTCTCCAACTTTAACAAATCCCAAGTGGAGCGTATCTGCATGTCTTGCAAAATATATCCTGCTGTCATTCAAGTGGAGGTGAACCTGCACTGCCTCAACACGAAGCTCATTGACTTCTGTCATTCCAAGGGCATTCAGGTCGAGGGATACGCTCCCTTCGGCTCACCTGGCTTCGTAGCGTGAGTTATTTTCACAATTTCCATTAGATTGCTTTTAGATGACTGCTTTCCAGCCCATATTGGTACTTTAAGTAATTAAAAAACTAATTTCGACAAGTCCAAGCATTTCTTGATTAAATTAAATTAATTTAGAATGTTAAATTTTCCAGCTTGGATCCTGTACAGTGAACTTCAGAATGTATAAACCATTCTGACCCCACTCGGTAGCCGAATGGTGAGTACATTGAGTTCACTCGCTGTGGGCTTGTTTGTTTAAAAGGTATGGAGTCGATGAAATGAAAAAAAATCGAAATTGAATTCCTGGCATTTTTAAAAGAAAACCACCCGGATTGGGTTTAAATTGCTTCTTAATTGTCAAGTTAAGCAATTACGTTTTCAATCAAGAATACTTTAGTAGGCTGATCAGATCGGTTAGACATTTATCAATGCGAGAGCAATGCAGCATCGATTCCCAACAGCGCCTTTTGTGTGCTGGCTTCTTAGGAAAGACCAGGGCATTTTTAAACGACCGTTGGTGGTGTTGTTGGCAGGGGGAAGATGAAGCCGCTGTTCGAGGAGCCCAACGTGGTGGCGATCGCGAATAAACACGGGAAGACGCCCGCCCAGGTGCTCATTCGCCACGGGCTCCAGCGGGGCGTCATCGTCATCTTCAAGAGCACCGACCCTGGCCGCATCCGTTCCAACTTCAAGGTGAGCCTCTTCCCCGATCCCCTTCCTTTCACTCTGCTCGGTGAAGTGTCAACTCGACCTTTTACTTTCGTGTGCCCACACAGGTGTTTGACTTCGAGTTGACACACGAGGAAATGGACTTGCTCAACAAAACCGGCCACAATAAGCGCATCTGGGATATGCTTGTGTACGTTATCTGTTGGGGAGCTTTTATTAATACCGTGCTGAATCATGTAGGTTAGTTGGCTACAGTGGTCATCTAGTCATTTCTGTGTTAATGTAGAGTCAGGCGTGAACACGCCTGGAAAAAATGATTAATTTCACATAATTTTATAGTTCGATTATTTCGACCTTTCAATTCATTGCACCTAAAAAGTAGCTTTCTTTAAGATTACAATGTAGACTGGAATAACTATGCCATTTATTGAATTTTTTTCTTTTTAGTTTGTCGAAGCACCCAGAATACCCCTTTCAGTGATGAGTACTAATCTACGACAATCAATGCCTTCAATTACTCGCACAAGTTTAGGATAACCATTTTTTCTCTTTGAAGATTTATTTATGCTAATAAAGCCTCTAGTTCTGTGCCCCTTAATCCTCTGAATAAATGTCAGATATTCGGTCTATCCGTGTTGGTTGGGCGGGTTGTTCTAAGAAGCTGATGCCTCAAAAATAGAGCCGATATTTCCCACTTTGTTTTCCTACCACACTTGCCTTCTGTAACAAGATTTAAAAAACCTGTTTAATCCAGGGACTAAATTGTGCCTCGTACATGCCTTCCTGCTTCTTAAGCCCCTCTATGCCTCCTTAACTTCTGTTTGTCGCCTATCTCCTCCATGGCTAACTGACTCCTGGAAATCTTAGTCCCGACTCGTCTCCATGCTTCCTTGCCTCTTAAGTGTCCTCTTGACTCCTATTGGCCTTTTTGTGTCCTGCTTAGATCACCGACACCTCCTCGCTCCCTCACTTGACCCCATGCTGTCTAATTGGCTCCTAATTGACTGGTGGCCTCCTTCTTGCAACTACTTGGCTCATTGACTACTGGCCACTTTGCCTTACACTTGTCTCCTACAGGCCAGCTTGCCTCTTAATACGTGCCACATTGCCTACTAGTAGAATCCTTGGCTCCTTGCGTCCTCCTGGCCCCTTTGAATCCACAGGCCCTCTTTACCTCTAAATCTCTCTTCATCTTGCAGAGCTGACTCCTCTTTGACTCATTGCACCAATGCCTCCTCTTTGCCTCCTTGCCTCACACTTGTTACCTTGCCTCCTCGAATTGTCATGGCCAATTGCTTTCTCATTTCATCCCTGTCTCTTCGACCCCTCCATCAAACCTCCATGAGTAAGGCTCATCAAGTGAGTTTACTTCATCAACGATGGGACCACAGCGTGCTTTAAGCTACACATGCTTTAGATGCACTCAATGTTATTTACCGAACCAACGCAGAGGAAGTACATTCTGAAGTGCACTCAAACAACACGCTCCTTTAAGGTAGCCTGCTACTAGCTACAGGCATGTATTTAAAAATATGGACTGTTTGTAATCAACTGAACACACAAGCTCAAGTAACAACTAGGCAAAATAACTAATATGTTGTCACTATATTATATAGTAATATATTTTAATATAGTAATGGTAGTATAAAAATAATATAGTAATGGATTACTATAGTAGAGATTTAAGGCCCTTTTATAAATCAAATTAAACAATAATTATTGAAAAATTGTCTATAATAAATCAATTTCAAAATTCGTTTATTTGACTGTTTGTTTAAATAACGCCACTTCTTTAAGTGCACCACTCGTTGTAGGTCGTGTGCAGATCACATTATTTCCTTCATTCGCACGCCTTTAACATCGCCAATGTCAGGGCTTCCGCGACCGCAATTATTTAAGTATCTTCTCCTCTCCCTGGCCAACAGGTACACCGCAACAGACGGCCCATGGCCTATCGACGAAGATAAGTGGACGGAGATTTGGCGTTTCTCGAACTACGTCAACACATTGGTGCCTTTCCTCATTCTGGCATCAAAATTCTACCATTACCGAGCTCGTGTGACCGGGTTTTCTAGGCTCGCGAAATTAGCCAATCTCCTTTTCTCGTCTTCAATCCTCCTCACAGATGTAGTTCCGATATTTACACTTTTGACGATTGGTTCCTTCACATCGGCACCATCGCTGATTTTCTCCATTATCATCATCCTCTTCGCCATCATCAATGTTTACATCTTTGTATACTGAAACTCCATTTGGCTTCGAAAATACATGCATTTCTGTTGATTAAATGCTTTCAATGTGAAATTTAGTTACAGGGGAACCTGTAATTGGGTTTGAATGTTAATGGGTGCCTGAGAAGTTGAAGTTTTTTGAAAGCTTAATTCGTGCTCCTCTCATTATTTATTTAAGTTTCCCTTAAAACGAGTTTTTTCTTAATTCGCAGGCTCCTCAGAACATGTCCTCATCATCTCGACACAATGTAATAATACGCTCTTCCTATTCACTATTCCAGTAAGGAAAATCGATAAGACGGCTCCTGAGGTAAATGCTTGGTCGTAGTTCAAGTTTTCTGGAATACATTTCAAAGAATAATTAGTAAATTATTTCAATGAGGAGAGCTGAATGTGTTTGGCACACTACTCCTCCCTCTCTCTTAATAACTCTCATTTTTCATTCAACGAAAAATACTCGACAATGTAGCGGTTTTGTGCCTATCCCATTTTGAAGCTACTCTATAAATGCTTCATGAAACACCAAATGTGCCCTTGAAATTAAGCTGAAAGGGAATATGAAAACTTAAGAATACATTAGTGTAATCAAAGGCTTAAAATTACCTAGAAATAATGTATCACTAGTAGCTAAAAGTTTATTGAATTCTCCTTCATAAATGATGAGTTTTATAAATACATTAATTTTCATTTTAAATAAGAGAGAACTTGATTTTAACTTATGAGGGTCAATGGTTTTATTTGAGTGCACTGGTAAATTGTCAAAATTAACAAGCCAATATTTCAGTCAGGTAATACTGTACTGTAGCACTGTATCAGAAAAGTGAAAGACCAATTTTCCAGACGCGGTCGGATTAGCCCCCACACCTCTTCAAATTCCTCCTTCTCTCTGTGGCGATGGTGCTCGCAAGCCCAAGTGAAAAATGGCCGCTAGACGAAGAGACTTGGGCATTTCTCACGGACTTTTCTGGTCTCACAAATGGAGCAACAGCACTCCTCGTTCTACTCTACAAGTTCATCCAAATGCGGGCACGGAAGACCAACTCTGAGTTACTGGCGAGAATTTCGGATTTCTTCCACATCTGCTCAGCCCTCGCAAATGATACTGACACCGTGTAGGCCTCATTACATCTCGGACTGGTTACCTCCGATCCCGGTTTGGCATAAATTTAATCTGAAATCTTTGCTATCATCAACTTGCGCCCCATTGTGTGGAAAAGGCACTGAGATGTCTGTTTTTGTTACACGGCAAAGTGGGGTATTGTTTGCTTTTGGTTCTAGTCGATCGAATTTGTTGAAAAACTGAGCTTTTGTCGACCGAAAATATGGAAAAACCAAAAATTAGAAGATTTCTTGACTCCAGCACAGAAAATTTCTCATCGACAAATTCCATCGACAGATTATTTCAAGTTACAACGCAACAGATAGGTTGCTGCCCTAGATACAAAGCTTCGACATTATTTTGAGCTAAACTAACTAAAAATCTAACTTTCACCACAAAATCTTATCTTCTAATGAGTCAGAAGGCGTGGTAAAGAAACTTAACAGGCAATGACTCACCATGACTCAATATCACCTGACCTCTATATGGCAGATGAATTGTTTTTGGGTAATCCATTGATTACAAATGTTCAGGTCAATTGATAATTACCGATTCTGCATTAAACCATACCGCTTCAAGTTACAATCATGTCAAAAATTGTGTATCGAAAATACGATACAGATTTCAACTCCTGACAAAATGCACTTTATTGACGAAAGAAAGAATTTTCCACAATTTTTAATACAAATTTCACACTATAGAGACTGGATGTAAACAGTGTGGTTGGCAATTACAGCAGGCCATTGTAAACAGAAATATGTAGATGCATCTAATTTGCACGCTGTTGATGTCTATTCCTTGTTAAGATAGATTGCAATTCACCCCAACCCCCACCCAATTTTTCTCTCTTTAAGGACAAAGATAATGCAAATTTTCAGATAACATTCATTATGCTTCTTTCAAACTTCCTAATAGATGTGAAAGGTAGCCTTTCACAAAATAATAATTCGTAAAAGGCAATGTTATGCAAGGTCGCATTGATTAAATACTTATTATTATTATTATTAGTATTGCCTAAATATCATAAGGAGGACATCCACTGCAGAACAACTTCTTCCTTTTCCCCTCCTCTAATTTTTATATTATATACCCATATGAATATTAATAAGGAATTTCGACACAATCTGAGCTAAAATAAGAATCGATTGTGCTCAATTCGATATGAGTGTGATTGATAAATGAAATACTCAACACGACATCATTTTCGGCTGTGCTGCATTTACTCATTTGAGGTAAAATTAATGTGCTCTTCACTTCATTATTAAAAAGGCATTGCTTAGCAAAGGCTTAAATATTCGAGTTTTCCAACTTATCATTGCCTACACAGTCTCTTTAGTAGTTCAATTATTATTTCAAGATTCACTATTTAATTGCTTTCCCACTTTTCCTGCAAGTGATAACTTCAAGTGTTCTCATGGTTAAAACGCTACCTCCGATTTTACAGTAAAGTTCCTTTCCTTGTATCGATTATGTGGGGTGAGCAGAAACCACTGTCCTTCCAGCTTTGGCAGGAAAATCTCAGGCTCTCAAAGGGACGCCCGATTGGAGGATCTTGAAAGTTGAAGAGTTGGTGAGAGCCATCGATCCAACCGTCCTTCCCATCATCGCTCAGATGGCCGTTCAATCCTCCGCCACAACCCTGAGACAGTTAACGATTGGCGTCCTTGAGGCTAAAGTCATAAGAAGAAAGAAACAAAAACACATAAGCAGACAAATTAACGAATTGACAAAAGAATGAATGAATGAATTAGCCAACGTCCATGCTAAATATTGCCACCGTTTGCATAATCTTAGTGTGTGTCACTCACAGTTTCATCTTGCAAGAAATGTGTAATCACAAAAGTGTTCGATTGACACTTTAATTCTACGCAACTGAAATCGAATTTGGCCTCAGTGTAAGCATAGTCCAAGCTTCAGCAGGTCAAAGTCGTGGGCATTCTGAGGTAGCCTAGGTGTACTACTGTAAACCCATTTTAAAGTCGTTACAATGAGTTACCTGTCAGTAAGCACGATGAAGTCCAAAAATTACTACAATTTTATACTTCTGTAACATTAGTAGCGAAACATATCAATTTGTAGTAGAAGGAACAAATTCGCAACTTCTTTTGACTACCATTTATTTCACAGATTTCAAACTCATTAGGACGAAAGAGCTTTTGCAGCGCAGGAAGACGTTGAAAATGTCATTAGTGAGTCTTATCGAAATTAATGAAATTTTCCAATGATGTTATCGATGGGCTTGGTCGATGGAACGAAGTCGAAGAATTATTGACAAATTTATGAATAAAATTGGGATTTGTTCACCTAATTTATTAATTTGAAATTGGAGCCGAACTTATGGATTGCCATGATAAAAAGTTGAAATTTAATAAAGATGATCATGCAAATTAGGTGATTTTTTAAACAGAACATGGAATTTGACTTAAAAACACACTTGACTGTTGTCGATGCTTCAATAATTTCACTGAACTGCCTTCGCAGTTTTGATAAATTGAATTTTATCACTTTCCTAAGAACAACTCACATTGTGCAATATAGAACCCACAATGATATATTAGATTAATTTTATTTTTAGCCTCCTAGAAGTGCAAAAATATTTTTGTAATTAAAATAGCTTATAAATTGTTTAGGTTCTTCGTGTATTCCGCGGATCTCTAAATCGCGTTCGCACGTGAAGGAGCAGAATGAGTTCTTTCGGTGATTTGGGGCTTTGCTCCCCTTTAACAAGGTGTTGTGAGGCGTTAGGTTGGAAGAGGCCATTACCAATTCAATCCTCCTCAATACCAACGGCCTTGAAAGGTAGGTAAATGTAGTTTCATTTAATAACGCGGTGGTAAAGGAAATGATATAATTGGCACATCCGAGACCGGTTCCGGCAAAACCGCGGCATTCCTCCTTCCCATCTTACAGGTATGACAATGACTATTTTACTTTTAACTCCTTGTTAAAATTTAGAAATGGATAGAGGCTGGTCATCCCAGGGGCTTTGGACTTATTTTGGCACCAACCAGAGAACTTGCCCTTCAAATCGCCGAAACCACCAACAGAATTATGGAGCACTATACTCCAGAATCTGAACAGTCTAAAGACCCATTCAACGTCTTTCGTCTGATCGGTGGCGAGAGTGCCTCTGAGCAGGCTATCGCACTAGCTTGGTGTCGGCACCATCTAATCGTTGGTGAGTTTTCGTAGTCTTGAATTCTTAAATCCTCTTTTGCTTTTGCGTATTTAGTTATTAGAACCTATAATTATCTTTTAACAATAACTTCTGCTTTTTCACATTTTAACGGGCCGTGAAATTTGGGGTTCCTGAGATTATTGCTTAACTATTATCCAATTTTATGATCTCTTCAAGGCTTTTGGTCAAGAGCAGGTTTCCAATTCTATGAAGAGTCAGTGCTTTATGCCCTTTCCTTTTTGTTTCGTATTCGAGTAATTTGGCTTAGACGTGAGCCCTAAAAACTTTGTCGATTCTGAATGCCTAATCGAAGGTCCTTTTTCTTCTATAGTAAAGCAGATGACAAAGTGGAAAATACAGAGTGATTTCTGACACAGCATTTCTTGACCTAGATAGTCTCGTTCCTGTTCTGAAAATTAAAGGTATTTAACCATGTTGCTACCTCAGTGAAGGCGATAGTGCCCACACCCTGTGCAAATCTAGTTTCTACGGACTTGGCGTTTGCGATAATTGACAGACTTTTCAGGTAAGAAACATTTGGTTGGTATCTGCTAAATGTAGTAGATCCAACAGAATTTATTTATTAGACACGGTAATTGTCATCAATGAGTTTCAGACAAGAAATCCACCATCGGGTTTTATTGTGGCCTCAACCTAAAGCATTCAAGGTATAGCTTATTTAATACCTCCAGGTTCAAGGGTCTCCTCAAAAATTCACACAAAGCAAAACCATTTCGGTCATGGGACACCAAGTTTGGTAGTATGCAATTGATGGGCGTTGTAAAGGGTTAGCTAGTGTAATTTGCGTCTCTTATTTGTCAAGTGTATAATGAAGAATTTTCCGTTTCCCGGTCTTACGCGTAATGTCTACCTAACAAAGCATTAGGCAGTGATAGCAACTACTAGAGCCTTGCAATAAGTAAAAAACAGATTTTAGGTTTGTGTACGAGCTTTGATGAGTTATTTGTCAATTGGTTGCCGAGATTCTCTGTGGGGATCGAGCGCAGGTTTATTCGATCGCAGCCAAATGTACCGTGCTGGATTTGATGCTCATATTTGTTATTCTCAGCCACCTTGTACTGCCTGCTTGCTGTTCGGGTAAAAATCACCAGTGCAACCTCAGAACCGCTATTGATTTCTTTGTATCTCCACTTAGCTACACCGGGTCGCTTGGCTGAGCACATAAAGCAGTCACCGGGGTTTGCGCGTCACCACCTGGCGTCGATTCGCCACCTGGTACTAGACGAGGCCGATCGTATGCTCAGTCTGGAGTTCGCTGACGACCTCGACCTCCTACTGAACCTCTTCCAACGACCCGGCTCCACTAACGGCGGTGGCGGTGCTGGTGGGCCAAAGGGGACCTTCTTGGAGAGACGAGCCAAACAGGTGGCCGAAAAGGAGGCTTCTGAGGGCAAAGCTGCTCCCACTAAGGGTAAGACTAATTCTGAAATTTATTAATGCAAATTTTGTCTTCATCTCCGTCAATTAAGAATGAGCACAGTAAATTAGGACACTAATTAGGTTGCATGTCTCGGTTTATCAGTCTGGGGGAGGTTTCGAGTGCGTTGTAATGGATGCCAATTGTGAATGCAAATTCGTCGTATAGAAACTCTCAAGCCACACTTGGCATTGATAGTGAAGTAGGTGAATCCGGACTATTGGATGTGGTGATGCAAATCCTGGTGGTATCATCTGTTACGAGTTCGCTTTGCAGAGCCTTGGCGTGGAAAAGCGAGGCAGCTATTGAACAAATTTTGTTGGGAAAGAAGCTTATCACTCCCCCAAGAGCACGTGCCAGAATGGGATTAGCCTACCGATTAGTAGTAGCCGTTGATCTGTCACAGCTCTTCTCGTATCTAACATCCAAATGGTAGGTGCTTCAAATCGATGACTTCTTTCTGCGAGGGAGCAATACCTAGATTATGCATCATCGTGGGCAGTCAGAACGGAAACGATGTACTGTTAGACCATTCTGATATGAAGATACCTACAGGTACTTTTTGCGAAGGTGCCAACTGTACGTGGAATAAATGCGTAATGGTTGAGCTATCGTTACATGCATGACATGCTACTACAGAAGAAAGTGGTTTCCCAAGGTGAACTGTTCTCTTTACGCTAGGTAAATTGTTTCCACTGCAAATTCTATGACTCCCAAAACGGAAGAAGATTATTGCAGTTTCAGGTATGAACATACAAGGAATAGTTATCAGAGAGCAAATTTACAGGGCTTCGCAGTACCATCTCATCAGTATTTTTCTCTATCAAAGGTTTATAAATCCACTTAATGGCGCCTTTGTGAGCTGGGATATGCTCTTCGTCTCCTTCATGAGGCTTTATTTGTAAAGTGTATGGAAATCGAACTGGAAAAAAATAGTGTGGATAAGCATTTGATATATTGCTTTAAGGAGGATAGGGATGACGACGACTTTGAAGCGGACGATCTTCACTATCGTTCAATGTTTAGTGGAATGGAAAAACAAGATCGTCAATCAGGTACCAACAACGTCTTAGGGCTCTATGGCAAATCCAATTCCTCATGCGAGCGATTTGGCCTACTAAAGGAAAGGCGATTTTGGAATTTCAATTCATCGAAAAAGCGCTGCTAAGTCGGAAGTTCCTCTTGAATGCTTTAGTCTATAACTGGGTTTTTGAGTCTTCCCAGACCAGGCCTTTTGCAGACCCACTGAGCTGGTTTTGTCTCGGTGTCAAACTTTTTCATTCACTAACTACCTCCAGAGCCTGGCATTGCAATGCGAAGCACCAAGTTCCCTCACCCCCAGACGTACCTCTTCACCGCGACACTGAGCAAAGACGTCCGCAATCTCCGACGAACAGCCCTTCGACGCGACGCTGTCATCTGCACAGCCAATCAACAGACCGACACCGCCAACCCCAACCAGCCAATCCGCGTTGACCTCCCCGCTGGTTTACGCCACTACGTTTTGCCCGTGCGTCGGACAGACAAGCTGGCCACCGTAGAATGGCTCCTGGAGAGACGTGGAGCGAGCGAAGCCGGCCAGGCACTGGTCTTCTGTGCTCGGTGCCACGAAACCCGCTTCCTGGCGGGATTTCTCGCCGAGAGGGGCTACCAAGCGGTGGGACTGACGGGGAAAATGCGCCAGAGCGAGAGGAAGAAGGTCCTGGCCGACTTTATCGCTGAGAAGGCCCGCATTCTCGTCGCGACTGATGTCGCCAGCAGGTGGGTGCCGAATCCAGTTTACTGATGGAGTTTAAGTAGAACTCTCATTTCGCACCCTCTTTGTTAGTTGGTAGCTCGAAAATTTTCAGGTTTGTCGTCAAGGTGTTTTACTTAACATATTCACCGCCATTAACAGCGTCTGTTACAACCAAGATCCCGCGCTACCCTGTTCATTACTTCTCGTTACTGATGTCAGATGGGTAGAAATGACTGTCTTTCTGTATCATAGAGGCCTAGACTTGCCATTCGTGGACCTGGTGATCAACTATGGCGTCCCACTGACCACAAAATCCTACCGTCACCGTGTTGGACGAACAGCACGTGCGGGTCGAGAGGGCACCGCGGTCACCATAGTAACGCGTGACGAGGGACGGGCCTACTTGGAGCTGGAATCTGCGCTTTTGCCGACTCCTAAGGGACAAAACCGTCGGACAATACCGCGGTGGCCGCAGCCACTTCCCTCGGATGCCGCCATGGAAACGAGGCGGCGGGTGGCTGAGGAGGCCTGGACCAGAGCTGCCAAGGTGGGTGCTAAAATATTTTTTGCGAGTTTAACCCGTTAGGTCCCACTGTCCTAATGTACCAGGTCACCCAACGAGTTCTGTCCAAGTCTTACCTTTTTAAATTCAACGAAGTTTAGGGAATATTTGATAATGTCTAATTCAGCTAAACATTGTTTCTTAAGTTAAGATGCGTTATAATCAGTCAAGTTTTGTTTTACAGGACCATAGCACCAACATTTGCTTGATTGAAATCCCGCTAAATTGGAAATGCCCGAGAATCATTTCAGGCCAGCAATATTTTTAGAGTTTAATAGGGGTAGCTGAGCAACAGCCGAGGAACTTGTGAATGAAGGAATTTATAGAGGATGGCTTGCTAAATTCACCCTCGACGAATATCAAGATGGAACCGGACGTATAGTTAATTTTGATGACATTCAGCTTCTTGAAGCAGCAGCCCCTGAAGAAACTTATCCTGCCTTATCATTTGAGGGACTGGCCATTAAGCTTAGTTGCAACCATACAACTACTCATCTTCGTCATCTTTACTTGAAAAGATTCCTAAACTTAGAGAATGGGTGCCTACGCATGAGCTGTGTGAAAACAGTCTCAGGTCTTGAGTTGACATCCGCTGTTCTCTCCATTCTCTCCAACCTGTTTCAACTTTTTAGTAGACTTGTGAATTGCGCCATAAAACATGATCTTTTATCAAAGTGTTTGTTGTCGTAGGTAGTAGTGACTTCGTAAACTTGGGAGACTTCAACGACATCCGTACTGAGTACCTACAATAATTGCATTGGCTTGTCAAAATATGTTAGAGGTAGAAAGTATGTCTATTATTCACCCAGCCTCTTGATGTTTCTGTAGTAGGTGCGTGGATTATATACAAGTTAGTTCAAAAGGTGTATACGTACTGCATGCATGAAAGGATCTGCTCCAACAAGAACCATGGCGAAAACGAGCTTGGCAGCATTAGCAAAGCGGATAAGTGGTGCCCAGTTTTGTAATATTGAGCCACTAATTTAGTGACCAAAGTGTAATGTAACCCTTTGTGTGAGCTGCTTTGCTTCTCACCACAAAGCGTGAATTTCTAATGAACATACGGTCTCTGTACCACTTGTGCCCCGCGTCATTTGATGGACGCCATGTATTTCTGCATCTAAGTGAACTAAGCGACTTTTGATGACTTTTTATAAAAGCCTAAAATTCAAGCACCCTGGGACATGACGGGTTAAGCAAGGAAGTGGGACCCTTCCTGAACGGATTAAGATCCGAGGGATGAGGCCTACTGAGTGGTTGACATAAACGAAGCAAAGAACTTTATCGAACCCAATGGCGCTTATTGAAGCTTAGTACCGGGACCCGCCTCCAGACCACAGTCGAAGGCAGTTACATAACTGAATCTGTGATTTTACGTAGCAATGGTTCATTACGCTCTTCTGGAGAACGAAAGCACGTGAACCTCTGACTTGCATGCAGGGCACCTTGATGTCCGTACATCATCTACCTTAAGCAGGTAACTCTTCTTACGCTCCTGTGTCTCTATCTTATAGGCAATCCGGGAGGAAAACGAGCGCAGAATGGCAGCGAACGCGAAACACGATGAGGAGGGGAGCGACGATTCCGATTCGGGATCATATGATTCGGACGCAGGGTTACTGGGCAACGATGACCTTGATATCACAGATCTGGCAAATCAACACTGGGCCAGCGGCGCAGCAGGAATCGCGGCGTATGCTCAGGCGAAGCGGGAACTGAAGGCGAAGAGGAGGATGAAGAAGATGGGTGGTGATGAGGAGGAGGAAGGAGCCGGTGATCTGGAAATGAAGCCTGACCGTGGTGGTGATGATGACGACGAATCGGATGAGGAGAGAGGAAACCTCAACTTTGCCCAACCAATCAAAGAACGCCGGGCTGCGAAAAGGAAGGTCATGGTTGCGGAGAGAAAGAAGAAAAAGATGCTCAAACGCGGCGAGATGTAAAGTGTACATAGGAGATAACTGAAAATACACCCATTGATAATACCTAAGCGGCTGTTGTTGATTCATGGTTGGGTTTTCGGTGGTCGCGGATCATCGAACGTTCTTGTCAAACAACAGCTTCTGCAATGTTCATGTTGGAGTTCCTCGGTCACCACGTTAGTCCTTTTCACTCACATCGCCCACGGAATTCCCACAATCGCGTTAAACAACGCTACTGCGTTTTCAGCACTGTGGTGTAAGTACTGCGTCAAACTTAGTTCCCAGAGACGCGTGAAATCGGGTAACTTGTCCAGAGATAAACAACGTTTGTGCCTCTTGCGTCCGCTTTTTGATAAATTGATTTTATGGTGAAAACTCAGTGGCTACTGCCCAGTATGCACCTGAATTACGGGCTCTGGTAGAAAGATCTGCGTAATTTTTGACAAATTTAAACAGGCCCAAACGTGTCAGATTTCTTCACTGGGTGTTTAGTGCCTTCTGATCAGCTTCCTGCAAGCCTCTGCATTGCTGGGACCCCCCAATGGGAAGGAATACTGGTCGTTGAGGCTTTGGAAACAAGGTTATTGAAATAGTGCTCCTCTTGGAACACTTCAAAGAGTTATTGGAACCTGAAAACATCGACTTGAGAAGTGCGGGTTTTCGCTCGTTTGATCCAGTTCGTTCCGGCACTACGGGGTTGAACCACAGACCATAGGACAATTCAAAGCTCTCTTAACTGACGCAAGTCGGGTTCGAAGAGTTAAGTGGTCTTGTCCATTAAAATATAGCCTATGCCTGCTTATGAAGATTAGTGTTTTACCTATTAATGGACGCCACAAGAAGACAAGAAGAAATCGCTGGTAACCACCAAACCTCAATAAAAGATATTCAGTAGACAATGAACATGACCTATTGATTTTAAGGTGTTTCACAGAAGTAATTTTGTCTGAAGCCGGAGCAACTCGTCATGACGCTGGAGTAAGCTGGGTGCTGGCCACCTGCGTTTTCCAGGATCTCAGTGAAGAAAGGGTAAAAAGGGGCATAATGGGTTTTGAAGGAAGGGAGGAGAGGAACGTATTTGTGGCACAACTGAAGAAAACAGTAGTATAATGTTTTTAATTCTATTCTCAATACCCTTTACTGCACTATCGCCTAATGAGGGAACATAGGATTTGTCAGTAAAGTGATCAGATTTAAAAATTATCATCAAATTTAAACAAGAGATCCTCTTTTCTACCTGTTTATCTATGTTGCCTAAAGTTAGGTAATGGGATGAGCAGATCAGGATGAATATTGGCATCGTAAAAACATGCATCAGTAACAAAATGGAAATGTGGGAGGTTTCATCGAGCCTTCAATAGAGATCACTAAGGTTCGAAAAGTTAGTACCACGACCCGCCCCCACAATCGAAAATTGGTTAACCGTCAATCCCGACAGTCCTGTCACTAGATAGCAATGAAAAGTGATTGACTCTCTTTTAATCAGGCGTCTGGTTTATCATAGAAGGCCACAACTCACACTTTAAAAATGGAAATTGCAGTGTATACTAAAATAAACCCCCAAAATGTTAAAACAATTCTGCCTTGACTGGAAGAATTTAGCTACACTACTCCAGTTCCTCTGTGTTTTACTTCCACCAAACTACTCAAACGGACTACTGGATTTCGCGAGAAATCTCTAATCGGCATTCAGCTATTCTACCGAAGCTTCAGAGGAAATTCTTGAAACCTCTAAGGAAGAAAGTGGAAAGTTCAGCCTCTTTTCAGGCCCGACCTAATTGGTGCTGCAAGTGATGCTAACAGAGGTTATTTGATTAAAACTGTTTGATTAAAAAATGTCAGTTTTCCTCATCTTTTGAATTTATTTTAATTCCTGATACAATTCAGTTGTAAAGTCACGTCATTGTCTGAAAGGGTACGTTTATCTAATCTGTCTACGTGGTTTGTTTATCTGCTAAAAGATCAAAAAGAAGGTCGAAAAAATAAACCGTTTCATAATTTTTCCATTAACGGTGCACTCGCCTCGAATTCATTTTAAAAAAGAGAGCACTTAACTCTTGATGAATCTGCACACACCGGAAATGTGATGTAAACACCGTCGTTGACAGGGGAGCTGTATATAAGCACAGAATGTTTCGGCTACAGCAATCATGCGGCTCAGTTTGGTCTGTCTACTAGGTCTAGCGCTTGTTATCGCAGTCTCTGCGAGGACAATCTCTGAAGAGAGCGTCGAAGACGCAACCACTTATGAAAACAGTAACAAAGACAAGGATGACAAGAACAAGGGAGACAGTGACGACGATGATGATGACGACGACGACGACAAAGATGAGAAGGATGACAAAGACGATGACAAGGATGAAGAGGATGATGATGATGATCGAAAGAAGAAATCACCGAAGCGAGGAAAGAAGGAGATGAAGAAGAAGAAGAAGAGGCGATACCGTGATGAGGATGAAGAGGACTTTGAAGATAATGACGGCTACTTCTACTACAAGAGACGAGGGCGAACGTACCGTTGCAGACCCACGTGGCCGAAAAGACCTATGAGAGACTACGAAGATGAATACGAGGACCGCTACGAGAGAAGACCATTCTGGGGCCCTCGAAGGGGCCCATTCGGTCGATTCAGAGGAGATTACTTCTGAAGGAGTGGAAGGATTCATTCCACAATATCGTAGTTGAAGTTTTACTTTCTGATTTTAGTTCATTAATAGATTTTTGATAATAATAGTCAGGGGGTTCTGGTTTATGAAGGGGTTTCCAGTGGGGAAAGAAGCAAGTCTTAATATTCACATTGTTATTACAATCAATTAATTTATCCGTAATCATAAGAATTAGAACTGAATGTGCTCGCAAAGCAGCAGTGCAGTTTCACTGTCAGTTCTGTTTAAGTTGCAATTTCAAACTTCTCCAAGAAAACCTTGCATTATCAGGAATAGGAAGCCAAGAAATTTGCCTTGACTGATTTTAAATTGGCTGGGTTGAAGTACTTCTAAATGTAAGACTCAGTATTACTTTATATGCTCCCATTCTTCAGCGAGTGTCCAAGAATCTTTAGATTTCGTATTGGTAAAGATGAGCAAAAAAGACTACTCGTGATCCGAAAACAACTAACATTTGTGACACCCACTAAGGCCTTCAAACCTTCAAATCAAATAAGATCAGTTTAGTCAATGGATTTTCTCAAATGGCCATGACACTCTTACAAGGTTGAGGTGATTTTCCAAATGACCTGAGTGGACATTCATTCATTCATCACACTCGTAAAGAAAACCTAGTTAGTTTGATCTCGTTAGACCGGAAAAAGTAGTGGCAATATCAAGTGCGCATTTATTAGCTTAACGGAGTTTCTGAAAGCTTATCATAGAGAGGAGCATCCTGCGCTTAACATTTACTGGGTTGATGTGATCGGATTAGCGTTTGCGAATGCCTATCAATACTTTTATGCGTTTATAAACATGAACCTACGAAATAAGCAACTCTCTGGAAAGGCGCTATCCTTAAATCTAACTTAACTACATTATTTTTCCAGTTATACACGCCAGAGTTTGCATAATATTTAGGAATAATTGTGGACCTAATAAATTCAAAAATAATAAATAATGAACTTATACGTGTAATACGATTGTATTAAAAGCTGGTCGGTTTTTTAGGCGTAAAATAATTTGAAAGGCATTTCTGGACTGTATTAAATTTTTTGCTGTCGCCCTATTACAGTATACGATGCCATAAGTTCCACAAGCCTGATTGTTCCCTCTGGTCCACACACTAATCCTGCAAGACAACGTATGCAGGGGCCATACGATGATATCCTTCCTTCTTCTCGCCTCTGAGCTCATCCAGCTGAGAGCTCCCGCCACCAAGTTTCTTCAGCTCGTCGAGGTCTCCAACCACCCTTCCATCTGCTCCAACCTGATGGCCGATTGTGTTCCTGTGCTTTCACATCCAAGTGTCTAATCCATTGCATCAGGAACATCACGGATCATCAAAGTTTGTCTGGTTTTAATGAAATTGTCATGATTCAACTTCTCTTAATACATTTGGCATAGGGGAGGATGTTCCATGAGTTTTTTTTTCTGAAAAACGGATTCATATCACTTTAGTAGAGGTGTAGATAGAACTAAAATTTCAGTCAGAGTAGGTTGAAATTGAGATAATGGATTTGAAAAAGATCACTGTATCATCATGGCAACTCTGAAAAAAGCAGATAATAATTGTTTCAAGAGGAATTAAAAATATAACCTTTAGGTTAGTCTTACTATTTGAAATTTTAAGCCCTATAAAACCTTAATAGAAAAGGTATAATCAATTGAATTTTAAAAGTTTTAATTTAAGAATTACGAAATTACGAAAATTTTAAATGATAATTAGTTTTTCGTAGGCCTAGTTAAATGGATGTTCGTCATTTGAATATCTTATTGTTTCTGTCCAATTCACCCCGTGCTTCCAGCAACAGCCAAAATTCCGCTGCTGCAGCTCCTCAAGCATTTTCTTTTATCCCTGGCCAAAAGGTCAGCCTCACCGAGTGGCATATGACCCCCTCAAAGAGGAGAAATGGTCAGAGATTTCGCAATTTTTGACTGAAAACATGTTACTGTTCGTCTTCCTTCCTCTGGCCTCCATATGCTCATTATTTAGGGTCTCCTCTACTCGCGAAAGTCTCCAATACCCTTTACATTGTTTCCTTCCTCTTTGTCGATCTTGTTCCAGCCTATGCCGTTTAAACAACTGGATTCTTCGAGTCAGGTCCATCGAAGCTCCCCACTGTCCTCGCTGGCTTCTCTACTGTGAATTGCATTATGAAGAAACTTAAGTGAGTAAAATTGTTTTCTAAGCTAAAATTTGGAAAATTGGGCCTCGGTTTCGATTACTAGTTGAAAAATGGAGATGGTTTTATGTATAAATAAGGACCGAGTTGAAGTAAACTGAAAGCATTACTGAAATGACAAGAAGTAGGTACGAAACTGGGCCAATTCGAGATTTCAGGAAGGACAAATGCCACTACAACTCTGATGTAAATGCGTTGTTAAAGTACGGGAATACGTATGGCAGTTTCTGTCCAGAAGTACTCGACCTTCCTTAGTCATTCACCAAGACAATTTCAACGCGCAGAATGTATGAAGCAAAATCACACTATCTTGAACTGGAAATTGCAATACTACGAGGGCTCTAGCTCATCGAATTTGCTCTAAATCTCCTATTGTTTGTGATTTGTCACCCCAAAAATAGGAAAAACTCCGAAAAATTTCTATTAACAAATTTTACTGAGTGATAATTTGAAGCCACATCACTACGTATAGGACACTGCTTCACATCTAAAAATTTGACCTAAAGATGATAACAACTAGACTTTAATATTTCATGGTACAATGACAAAGAAAGCATGATTAAGTGATTCAACCGGTTGCTTAGTCATATTTTGTCAATTTGAAGCCATCCCTGAGTCAGCTGAACAAACGTAGGATCTTATGCTGTTCATAGCTAGATAATTATTGATGCTGCACTTCACTCATGTGTCACAAAGTTCGCAATATCATTTGTGCTTTTTAGATTGGTTGACCGACTGATTGATTTGTTGATTGATCAAAAAGAGTTAAATTCGTGTGGATCCGAACCGTATGCCTCAACATAATAAAGCAACGTAGTCGAAATTTATATAAATAGCTCTCTAGCGATAACTGACCTTTCACGCATTGATCTAAATTTTGGCAGCTCTTGAAGGATAGGAAGATAACATAAATTTTCTCTCAACTTTTGCAATTTTTTTAGACTACAAATTAGAATTGAATGAATCCATTTCTGGAGTTGGAGTTACCGCGGCAGCTGAAACCAGACTTGTTCTCGTGTTAATCCTCGTGAAAGGATCCAGAGTCCACCAAATGGAACTGCAAGTTATTAAGAAGGGTTCACTGTCTAACAGCTTTTAGAAGCCGTCCTGTGATTCGGATAATGGCCCCATAACTGAGTCTCAGTAATGTGCATATATCCGCCTATAATAGGCCTTACCACTTGGACCTCATTTGGGCTCATTTTAAAGGAATATTCCTTGATTGTTTTTGTCCATAACTGTTAAATGTTGTCAGTGAACTTTGATTCCTTCGAAAGCTTATAACTTTCGCCATTCATATGGGAGAGTTTAACATACAGAATGTATGGTGAGTGGGGCTTTCGTGGACCGTTTTAGAAGTAAATAACTTCAGGATGATGATATAGTGCTAAGAACACCATTAAAATAGGTGCAATCTGGTTAACTGAAGCCCACCTTATCAGAAAAAATGTCTCAGTCGATTGAACTGGGAAATACCAACGCAGATACTGATTAGGCTCTGTTGACTAGAAGAGTTGGGAAACATGACAATAGAGGAACTGATTGTGCTCGCACAATACATGACGTTCCCAAAAATAGAAATGTGTCGGTTCGACAAAATCAATTTAATATGGTGTTGGTCCACCTTTTGTGGTAGGTACAGCCACAATTCCCCGAGGCCTTGATTCATACATATTTGAATTGATTCCAAGGGGGTTTAGCCCATTTTTCAATTAAAACACACCCCAGTTCTTCCAGAGACTTCATACTTCAATCTCTAAAATCCACCACAAATGCTCCTCAATAATTTCGTTCTTACAAACAAGTCCAGCTGTTTTGTGGAATCGTGCGTCATCATCTCGAAAGATGGCGGCGTTCCCCTCCGGAAATAGTCCCTGAACAACCATAGGATGAGGAACTTGATTGCCGAAATTCCTAAATAGCCTCGGCTGTTAATTTGTCTTACAAGAAGGGAATTTCCGGCGAATTTCCAAGAAACAGCACCCGAGATCACCCCCGCAGTCATTTTTTGAGGAGTCTGGATGAAATGATTCTTTCGGCTGTCTGGCTCGGCCGGAGATCGAAAAAAAAGGTAAAAGATGATTTTCAGAGACTCTGGGGATTCCCACTCCATCACTACAAACGCTTTAAAACCTTTTTTTGTCTTCGAGACCAGAGGTTCTCTAACTGCACCTCTTCTGGGGCGGAATCCACATTTGTGCAGCTCCTGACGAAGATCTTTTGTGAAAATTTGGTTCTGTAGGCATTCATTGAGGAGCTTTGCCGTGGCCTTGCGATCCTCCACCTTAGAGTTAGTCCAACGGTCTTTCTCGGACAACTTCGGCTTTCGGCCAGACCTGGGGTTTTATGAATATGTTTTTCCTTTTCTTTCATAGGCAGTCATGACAAGTGTTCGGGGTATTTTCTGCTACACTAGCGGCTGCCATACGAGGAGCACCAACAAATTGGCTTTTTGAAATTGCGGGAGGCCTTCCATTTTTATAAGGTTATAATAAATTGTTCAATAGCTGTGAAAGTCAATTCTTGAAATAAACATATCAAATAGCATAGAGATAAGGTCTTATTAATGAAAATGTCGAATTCCTCATGATTTTGAGCTCAGGCAATCACTTTTGACTTTTTCTTGGGGATGAGACATTTGCGTCCGACTTACGATGTTTGAATTTACAAATTGTGATCTTGACTTTTAAATTTGTCTCTTAATGTCTTCACCAGCCCTCGTCGATGCATTACTGAAAAGGGTAAAAAGTTTTTAAGCTCAACGGAACCATTTTCGTCGATTGGTAACTGAGATGGACACATTTAGGAACCGTACATGCTCCTCCCTCATAGTTGGATGAAATGGATCGGTTTGGCGCTGAACAGTAGTTAACTTTGAAGCTTCAAGATAGCATCTCCGCATGTTTTATGTATCTGATTCAATTCGAAGTGATACTGCATTGTGAAGTTTCCCTGTGATTGGCAGTCCTTAATGAATAAAGCGAAATTTTAAGCAGTTTGGCATATAAAAGGCAATTCAGAAATCACTTTAAGATTCGCTGATATCTTAAAAATAATACTTTACTAATGACTAGGTTTAAAAAACCTAATTAGTTTTAAATGATGATTTGATCCATCCAATCGAATGAGTAAGGCTCATCAAGTGAGTTTTCTTCATCAACGATGGGACTACAGCGTGCTTTAAGCTACACATGCTTTAGATGCACTCAATGTTATTTTCCGAACCAACGAAGAGGAAGTACATTCTGAAGTGCACTCAAACAACACGCTCCTTTAAGGTAGCCTGCTACTAGCTACAGGCATGTATTTAAAAATATGGACTGTTTGTAATCAACTGAACACACAAGCTCAAGTAACAACTAGGCAAAATAACTAATATGTTGTCACTATATTATATAGTAATATATTTTAATATAGTAATGGTAGTATAAATATAATATAGTAATGGATTACTATAGTATAGATTTGAGGCCCTTTTATAAATCAAATAAACAATAATTTTGGAAAAATTGTCTACAATAAATCAATTTCAAAATTCGTTAATTTGACTATTTGTTTAAATAACGCCATTTCTTTAAGTGCACCACTCGTTGTAGGTCGTGTGCAGATCACATTATTTCCTTCATTCGCACGCCTTTAACATCGCCAATGTCAGGGCTTCCGCGACCGCAATTATTTAAGTATCTTCTCCTCTCCCTGGCCAACAGGTACACCGCAACAGACGGCCCATGGCCTATCGACGAAGATAAATGGACGGAGATTTGGCGTTTCTCGAACTACGTCAACACATTGGTGCCTTTCCTCATTCTGGCATCAAAATTCTACCATTACCGAGCTCGTGTGACCGGGTTTTCTAGGCTCGCGAAATTAGCCAATCTCCTTTTCTCGTCTTCAATCCTCCTCACAGATGTAGTTCCGATATTTACACTTTTGACGATTGGTTCCTTCACATCGGCACCATCGCTGATTTTCTCCATTGTCATCATCCTCTTCGCTATCATCAATGTTTACATCTTTGTATACTGAAACTCCTTTTGGCTTCTTTTATAAATGCATTTCTGTTGATTAAATGCTTTCAATGTGAAATTTAGTTACAGGGAAACCTGTAATTGGGTTTGAATGTTAATGGGTGCCTAAGAAGATGAAATTCCTTGAAAGCTTAATTTGTGCTTCTGTCATTATTTATTTGGGTTTCCCTTAAAACGAGTTTTTTCTTAATTCGCAGGCTCCTTAGAACATGTCCTCATCATCTCGACACAATGTAATAAACGCTCTTCCTATTCACTATTCCAGTAAGGAAAATCGATAAGACGGCTCCGAGGTAAATGCTTGGTCGTAGTTCAAGTTTTCTGGAATACATTTCAAAGAATAATTAGTAAATTATTTCAATGAGGAGAGCTGAATGTGTTTGGCACACTACTCCTCCCTCTCTCTTAATAACTCCCATTTTTCATTCAACGAAAAATACTCGACAATGTAGCGGTTTTGTGCCTATCCCATTTTGAAGCTACTCTATAAATGCTTCATGAAACACCAAATGTGCCCTTGAAATTAAGCTGAGAGGGAATATGAAAATTTAAGAATACATTAGTGAATTCAAAGGCTTAAAATTACCTAGAAATAATGTATCACTAGTAGCTAAAAGTTTATTGAATTCTCCTTCATAAATGATGAGTTTTATAAATACGTTAATTTTCATTTTAAATAAGAGAGAACTTGATTTTAACTTATGAGAGTCAATGGTTTTATTTAAGTGCACTGATAAATTGTCAAAATTAACAAGCCAATATTTCAATCAGGTGACACTGTACTGTAGCACTGTATCAGAAAAGTGAAAGACCAATTTTCCAGATGCGGTCGGATTAGCCTCCACATCTCTTCAAATTCTTCCTTCTCTCTGTGGCGATGGTGCTCACATCCCAAGTGAAAAATGGCCGCTAGACGAAGAGACTTGGGCATTTCTCACGGGCTTTTCTGGTTTCACAAATGGAGCAACAGCACTCCTCGTTCTACTCTACAAGTTTATCCAAATGCGGGCACGGAAGATCAACTCTGAGTTACTGGCGCGAATCGCGGATTTCTTCTACATCTGCTCAGCCCTCGCAACTGATACTGACACCGTGTAGGCCTCATTACATCTCGGACTGGTTACCTCCGATCCCGGTTTGGCATAAAATTGACTCTGAAATCTTTGCTATCATCAACTTGCGCCCCTTTGTGTGGAAAAGGCACTGAGATGTTTGTTTTTGTTACACGGCAAAGTGGGGTATTGTTTGCTCTTGGATCTAGCTCATCGGATTTGTTGAAAAACTGAGCTTTTGTCGACCGAAAATATGAAAAAACCAAAAATTAGAAGATTTATTGACTCCAGCACAGAAAATTTCGCATAAACAAATTCCATTGACAGATTACTTCAAGTTACAACGCAACAGATAAGTCGCTGCCCCAGATACAAAGCTTCGACATTAATTTGAGCTAAACTAACTAAAAATCTAAATTCGAACGCAAAATTGTATCTTCTAATGAGTTAGAAGGCGTGGTAAAGAAACTTAACAGGCAATGAGTCACCATGACTCAGTTTCACCTAACCTCTATGGGGCAGATGGATTGTTTTAGGGTAATCCATTGATTACATTGTTCAGGTCAATTGATAATTACCGATTCTGCGTTAAACCATACTGCTTAAAGTAACAATCATGTTATTACAATGAGTTATCTGTTAGTAAGCTCGATGAAGTCCAAAAATTACTACAATTTTATACTTCTGCAACATTAGTGGCAAAACATATCAATTTGTAGTAGAAGGAACAAAGGAGGTTTTTTAAATAATAAGTTCCATCTATGATTTACCTTCATAAATTGGAGATATTTTGAGGTGGTGGAATACATTTGACTAAGTAAATTTTTTATTTCCATTTTAAGTTCCTCTGGCAGACACAACTGTCTGTTGAAAACAACAAATCTAACTTTTGCAGGATTTTTAAAATGCAACCTATTTTTTAAATTTATTAAGGCTGATTTGGGGTCGTCCTTGAAAACGGGTGCACTTTGGACTGGGCGAGTCGAGCTCCGCGAAGCGGTTGTCCGTCGTTTATTGTCCGTTGTTCGTTGTCCGTTATCCGTTGTTTGGTTTCTCCTCGGGTCATGAGCGCAGTTCCACTGATTACACTTAACAATGGAAGAAGAATCCCACAACTTGGCCTTGGAACATTCTGTGTAATGAGTTGATTATTAATAATTAATTCTTGCTCATATGCAGGCCGAGCCGAATGTAGTGGGTAATGCCGTCGAAGTTGCCATTGATGCAGGCTACCGACATATCGACGGTGCGTACCTTTATTTAAATGAAAAGGAAGTTGGTGAGGCCATCGCCAGGTCAATGAAGAAGCACAACCTGAAACGCGAGGACTTGTTTATCACTTCGAAGGTACCTTTCATCTTCTCCTTTCTCAATCCTCTAGCTGTGGTGTGACAAACACCACCCCAAAGATGTTCGCGGTGCCTGTGAAAGGACTCTCAGAGACCTGGGTGTTGGATACCTTGATCTCTACCTGATCCACTTTCCTGCTTCGGGCCACAGCAAGGAGGGTTGTGACATCTCGCTTCTAGATCCGGACACCATTGTATTTGAGCACCACAGACTTGAAGAGACATGGATAGCCATGGAGGAGCTGGTGGAAGCCGGTCTCGTCAAGTCTGTCGGCGTCTCGAACTTCAACAAATCCCAACTGGAGCGCATCTGCAAGGCAGGCAAAACGGTACCGGTGGTTAATCAGGTGGAGGTGAATCTGCACTGGCTAAACTCGAAGCTCATTGACTTCTGTCACTCGAAGGGCATTCAGGTGGAAGGCTACTCTCCGTTCGGGTCGCCTGGCTTCTTGCCGTGCGTTTTAGCAATCTTCAGGAGTTAGTTAGTTGGTTGTAAGCCTTTATTGAATGTTGGTGATGTTGTTGTTGTTGGCAGGGGGAAAGTGAAGTCTCTGTTCGAGGAGCCGAACGTGGTGGCGATTGCGAAGAAGCACGGGAAGACATCCGCCCAGGTGCTCATCCGCCACGGGCTGCAGCGCGGCCTCATCGTCCTCAACAAGAGCACCAACCCGGAGCGCATCCGCTCCAACTTCGAGGTGAGCCCCTCCCTCAACCCAACCCAACCAAACCCAACCCCCTTCCTTCCTTCCTTCCCCTCTGCTCGGTAAAGGACAACCCAACCCAACCCAATCCAACCCAACCTTTTCCTCTTGTGTGCCCTCGCAGGTGTTCGACTTCGAGCTGACACAAGAGGACATGGACCTCCTCAACAAGACCGGACTGAATAAGCGCATCTTCGATTTTCCTGTGTACGTTTACTCTTGATGTGCCTCTGTTAGAGGTCATTGTAGTTGGAGTTTGTTGATTCGTTGGGCAGTCGACGGGCTCTTACAGGGACGCAAATAAGCGGGCGAGGCTGTATCGTTTTTTTTTTCTGTTGGCTGTTTTGTGTGCAAAAAGTGAGGAGTAGCTTGATTGTTCGCTGGTTGAATTCGCGGTTCGTTCCGGCGATGGTTGATTTATGGAGTTTACGAGCGTGTCCGGTTTACCTGCACAATGCTAAAAAACTGGTGTGTTTACAAATCCGTGTTCACAGGAAGCCAGAGACAGATGCGAAAGTCTGAAAGATTGTTTACAAATGGTTTCGCGATAAATTTAAGTGTCCCCTCAAGGGACAGAAGTACTCATCGATAGCCGTTCAGTTTAACAGATTCGTATTATACAATAGTCAAGGGAACTACGATACTGTAGCCTAAGAGTGACCGTCATCAGCGTCGTCTTTGGCAACGTCGATTGGGCTCAACCCGTACTGAGGCTTGGACAGGGTGACTTAGCCTTTTCCCTGGGGAAGGGGCTCCTCAAAACTGGTGATTTAACTGCGTGTGCACAGGCAATTGGCTATTCGCAATTTACGATCTGGGGAGTTGGGCGGAGGTGTCAATCCGTGGGCGACTGGTGCAGTCATCGTGAAACCTGACTGACTGACGACAAGCGCTTTTGACTTTTCCCTGAGGTGTGGCAGAAAAGCAGACCTCTTCAAGGCTTGTACAAGCAGTGGCAAAGGCCCTCATTGAGAGGCTGGAACCGTGAGTTCCCGTTCTGACAGAGCCCCAATTCGGGTGTTGCCAGGGTCCACCTGCAACGCTTTTTTCTGCAAATTTCCTAGTGAGGTGTCTGCTGCTGTGCGAAGGCAATCGACAGTTAGGTCACCAGCTCACTCTAGGTAGAGTCGTCTCTTCGGCTCCGGTTCATGCCACCGAATTGTTGTTTGCACAGCGTTTAGAGGTGCATCGAACAAAGCCCGTAGTGTCCCCCCTATTGTGATGTCGAGCTTGGTGAATCGTCGTGGCTCAAGCCCTTCTCTTCTCCCATGTTGAAACAGGTGGTCGTTGCAGACGTCATCTAGTCTCCTCGGTGTCGTCACCTGTTTGTGAATGCAGAGGATGGGTTTAAGTGGTTAAAAGGGGAAGGAAGTGTATTGCCTGTGAATATGTCATCTTAAAAACCCCACATATTCTATTACACAGATCAATTCGAGCATTCCCTTTATTATTCGAATAGGTGAAGCCTTCTTCCTAGAGATGAGATGAGTTTGGACATAATCATATTGTGATGTTGGATATCTAAGACATGTTTATTTAAAATGGTTTTTAATTGTAGTTTCGCAAAGCACCCGGAATACCCGTTCAATGATGAGTACTAAGAGCAGAAAGGAGAAATCCGCCTCAATCAGTGCCTTCGATTACTCGCTTCACAATCTCCTGATGATGATCACCCGCTTTCTTTGAGAACTCACCAAACCTAATACAGAATCATGTTCTGGCGCCTTCGATGCTCTTATTCAATGATGGGATCAGGTCTATTGACATCAATTGTTGGGCATTATGTGGCGAGCTTAGTGGGTTATTTTACTCCGAGTTCACTGCTTCTTTGTTTTCCCTATCCCTCGTGTCTCTTTTTAGTATGTATTCTCATAGAGTAGCTCCTGTGCTGCATCGATTATCTCCGATGAGGTTAGATGTATCGGTCTTCCCTGAACCACGTGTGATAGATCGAAAGTGTATTTAACCAACCACAGATATAGCGTGTAGAGCACTGTGTGCTTACCGATGTCCGCTCTGAAGACCACTGGGAAAGAGGTTCTACTGCCTCCCAATATTCCTCAAAGAGATGAACTCAGGATGCCGGCTGGATGTGAAAGGGGAGTTGCGTTCAGCCGGCCTTAGAGATATGCTTGCTGGTTGGCCGACAGTGATTAGGAAACAGTGGTGAATAATGAAGGTGCATCAAGGACACTTTCCAGGTATTCACTCAGTCCCCACTCAATGGCCTCCCTAACTGAACAACGCTGGGAGCACAGCGAACCGTTGCAATGAAACGGCGAATTCATATTGGTACTACTACCAGATGGATGTGGCCAGAAAAAGATGACAGCACAGAAGTCGGTAAGGATGAAGACCACAACCATCATCCAACATCCATGCCTTGACTGACAGTGTTTAATTCACTCATTGTACCCAATCACTCAATAATACCCAAAGTAACAGTCTCAGCTTCAAAAGAATTGGCAATCTAATGTAACTTAAGTCTATTTTGTAATTCTGTCCACGCCTGGTTCGAGTCTCAGCAGGCAGACATCTTTAGCATTGTTCGGAACCCAGGCATCTTTTCGTAAACACACACCTCACCGTTCAATCCGCCAATTCAAGCGATTTCAGCTAAACCAGTAGGACTTTACAAAGTTTTACTCTAACAGAACCGAACTCTGGTCTCAGTGGTTCAGGCACCGAGTATGTAATATGATTCTCAAGGACGACACAGTACCAGATACCAGTCCCAAGTATCGAGACTCCTTTGTTCTTCCATTTCTCAGTGTGAGTTCATGGAAAAAAAGGTTTTAACCAGTGTCCGAAGAAGGAAGATTGTGGGATTAGTCATTAACATCCTGTTTCCAGCATCAAAATTGCATTAACTAAACGATTCTACTGTCTCAACCCAACTGTATACATATATATGCTCTCAAAGTTCCACAGATGACAATGAACTTTACTGGTAGCAAAGTAATCCGCAAAATGTTTCAACTACCCCAGTTAAAAGGGAGCAGTAGGCTTGTTGTGCACCAGAGCGTTTATCGGAAATATTTGTGAGAGAGGCACGTACGCACCCAAGGGGTTTTGTGTGGTAAAGGAACAAAGGACTGCGAGCAGACTGGGCCTGGTGACGGGAGCAGTTCAGTCATTAAGTTTGGCAGGTTTCGTGTAAGCATGAGGAGTTGACGCTGAGCTGGAGATGAGAATTGGGGCTTAGTCAGGCCACCGCATGCCCATTATTTTAACTGTGCATTAGTGCGGTTGTACCTGATGTAAACATCACCATCAAGCTCTTTTGACAACGCGGAACCCGGAAGAAATCTGCATCGTCTTTTGAAAATAAGATCCACAATTCAACTCCTGACAAAATGCACTTTATTGACGAAAGAAAGAATTTTCTACAACTTTTAATATATATATTTCACATCATAGAGAATGGCATTTGTAATGGATGTAAACAATGTGGCTGGCAATTACAGCAGGCCATCGTAAACAGAAATATGCAGATGCATCTAATTTGCACGCTGTTGATGTCTATTCCTTGTTAAGGTAGATTACAATTCACCCCACCCCCACCCCCTTCCCCACTCTTTAAGGACAAAGACAATGTTTATTTTCAGATAACATTCATTATGCTTCTTTCAAACTTCCTAATAGATGTGAAAGGTAGCCTTTCACAAAATAATAATTCGCAAAAGGCAGTGTCATGCAAGGTGGCATTGATTAAATAGTTTTTATTTTTATTATTGTTACTTAAATATCATAAGGAGGACATCCTCAGCAGAACAACTGCTTTCTTTTCCCCTCCTTTAATCTTTATATAAAATACACATATTAATGAGGAATTTCGACACAATCTGAGCTAAAATAAGAATCGATTGTGCTCAATTCGATATGAGTGTGATTGATAAATGAAATACTCAACACGACATCATTTTCGGCTGTGCTGCATTTACTCATTTGAGGTAAAATTAATGTGCTCTTCACTTGCTTAGCAAAGGCTAAAATATTCCAGTTTTCCAACTTATCATTGCCTACGCAGTCTCTTTAGTAGTTCAATTATTATTTCAAGATTCACTATTTAACTGCTTTTCCACTTTTCCTACAAGTGATAACTTCAAGTGTTCTCATGGTTAAAACACTACCTCCGATTTTACAGCAAAGTTCCTTCCCAAGAATTTCTCCTTGAGATGTGTCAGACGACCATGAAAACTGAAATGCTTGAAGGTTTGATATATATATATATATATTTATCAATTTATCCTCTTTCTATAATCTCCAATAATAAGTCACTGTTCTAACTTTAAGTATGTTTTTTCTAAAGAGCTCTTCAAGCAATGTTTCGTCAATTTGAGACATGCTTGTAGCGGTTGACTGTTTGGCTACTTAAAAACGGTTAGTAACGTCTAAGTGGCTAGTCTGCGAATATTTTGCTTTTTTAAGAAGTCCTTCAGTCGATTAATGGAATGATTTACAAATACCTGATTTTTGTATCGATCATGAGGAGTGAGCAGAAACCATTGTCCTTGCAGCCTTGGTGGGAAAGTCTCAAGTTCTCAAAGGGACGCCCGATTCGAGGACCTTGAATGTAGAAGAGTTGGTGAGAGCCATCGATCCAACCGTCCTTCCCATCATCGCTCAGATGGCCATTCAATCCTCCGCCACAACCCTGCGACAGATATCGATTGGCGTCTTTGAGAACGAGGTTAATCTTCAAGAGAGCATTGCAAAGGCCATGCCCTATTCAGTCGAATCTGAAGACTCCGCAAAAGCCTTTTTAATGGTACGCTTATTTTGAAAAGCATTAACCCCCAAGGTCTATGATGAGATGATGGAACGGTGTATGCAAAACGAAAAAATCTATGATCATTTCAAAGTGCAGGAAATCCCTCGTTTTCCCACCTCGCTTCGTCAATTGGTCCTGCATTGGATGATGGGGGTAAGTTGCCACCATCGATTTCGCTGACTTCTAGGGTGTAAAAATTGTTCTTCATTTTTACTTTTTTGATAATTCTGAGTTGAGTAATACCTTTACTTATATTTGGGCGATTTTTAGTACAGATTGCCGGCTGGAATGGTTAAGTAAAAGTTTCGATTGATTCCTAGATCCAGCTATCCCTACAGTGGCCAACAGAAGTGCTTCACAAGGCCGTTTGCGTAATGGATGCATTTCACCTTTACTACAGAATCCATGCTTCTGACTATCAGTTGCTTGCTCTAGGAGCTCTGTCTTTTTCCCGCCACTCATTGGATGAAGATGTTCTTATCGATTATCAGTCGCTGATAGCCTTCACCGATTATACTTATACTCAGACACAAGTGATAAACATGGAGAAGCACCTCTTCGACTGTTCGTCAGCTATTTTGGCTATTCCCTCGCCTCAGAAGGTCTTCTATGCCTTCCTACCGGCTATGTGCGAGTTCTCTGACGACATGCGAGAATGGGTAAGTTGAATCGCTCTCGCAGAGGCGATTTCAACATAATCGTTTTAGATTCAGCACGCATTCAGCTACATCTTTGAGCTGGGTCTATTTGACAATGACTTGAGTTTCTTTCCGATTTATAACCGCGTGGTAGCGGTGATTTTTCTACTACGATTCATCCTTAAGAAATATTGTGATTGCTCATTGAGAGGAAATGGACGTTGCAAGCATCGAGATATGCCCATGTGGACCGATGTGTTGGCCAAGTTTACGATGACCAAGCCAACCATGGAGATTCGAACATTGGCAAAGAGTTTTGCCACCGTTCTTCGTGGGACTGTAGAGCTGTTTGTAGCAAAAGGTGTTGGAACAACAGCCAGCAATCCATTGAGAGTAAGTTTAAACAGTAAGGTTGTACAAAGCAAAGCATAAGGAATTGATTTCTCTTTGGGAATGATAGCTAGACTAGATGGTTCATTCTCGTTTGTAATGTTGAATAATCATAGTTCAATTTATTCTTCCCTTCCATGAACCAGGTGGAATATCCCATCTTTAGTCCATTTCATAGTCATCAACCTTTAACATATCTGGAAAAATGGCAGAATGATATTTGCTTTGTCAGATTTCTTAATGAAGTTCCATTCTCTTTCAGCTCTCATTTCTTAAGTATTCCTGTTCCGAGTACCAGTCTGTCGCTATGGACCCCAAGATGCGTTCACTGACCACGGAAGATATCGACAGTTTGCCTAAAATTGAAGTCTGAGATATCCACAAAAAACCATTCCTCTAATTTATGCTCTTTCAACCTTATTTGCATGATTTTGCTCTTAAAAACGAGGTTGTGTTAAAGCAGGATGCTTTCAATAAATCAAATTATTTTTTAACTAATCTGTTTACTCATTCAAGGATATTTTTGTGCTCAAGACGCGCTTTACTATTTAGACAGCTACAACATTAACCTTCTCCACACCCAATTAATTCTTAATGAAAAGCCCTCAGGAATCTTAAATTAATAGTTATTTAATAGTGTGATGTCATTTTTGTCTTCTAGGCACTAATTATAGAGATTTATTTTACTCAAGTTCTTAACTAAAATAAATGTACTCCCAAACCATCCCAGTCAGTGATTGGCTGAAAAGACAAGCATCGAATTGATAGTAAATTAATAGTTAAATTTCAATGTTGCTATTACTCCGTTGCAACAACGCAAATATGAGTTATACGACATATGCAAAATGCTATTTTCTTTTCTCAAAACACCTCCTTCGAATGGTCGAATTTCGTTGTAAAGTGCTCATTCAGGTTTTCCAAGCGGAAGTGCACCAAATCGTCATCCAATGCGATGCTCGTGTAGTGCGGACTAGCGTACTTCACGAATGAACCCTGAAATTTTTTAAAAACAACTTAATTTAACTTTTGTAATAACGTTATTGTGTGGGTTGTAGAAACTTAATTTGGTGAACACCGTTCATAATATCAAGATTCCAGATCAATTACCGATATTCAACTGAAGTTAAAGAGCTTCCACGTTTTTTAGAAACCGTTATGAGGGCTAAAGATTATTTGTTTTACCTATTTCAATTTACCCGGTTCTATTTATCGTTTTGTCATCCAATTTTATCAAACTAGCCATGAGTTATTCTAGTTTCATGATTTCGTATTCCATAAGAGGTAAATCGCCTATGCAAATATAAAACGGTGGAATGCTCCTTAACAATAAAGCTTGGCTTGAATCATAGAATCACATTACGGCTTAACCCAAATACTTTTATTAATAACAACTGCAATTCGAAGGATTAAATAACCATCGAAACAGTCCAAGATTCCTACCAAAACGACAAACTTCTTCTTGCAGGGCTTCGATCCTAGGTAAATGTCGTTGATGGTCCAAAGTAACTTGGCGTAGAGGTTTGCGACATAATCGAGGATGTCCGTGCGTTGGTGCCCCGTGAAATCGACCATTGCTAATGGCCAATCATGTCTCATCTCCAACTCAGGATACTTGCGCCTTAGGTAGCGACGAAGCATCAAAATCACAGCAGCACATCGCAGACTCGGCGAATAGCGTAGGAATTCGACTTCTCCCAGACTGGCCTCTAGCAAATACTGAATTGCTCTCCTTATCTGAAAAAAGGAACAAGTATAAAATGTTTAGGCCACCTTTCTGGCAACATATGCAATAAAAAATCGATCGTACCCAGTGGCGTCGTCTCGTTGGTAAATCGAGTAAGCCCAGCCAGTAGAAGTCGATAAAGTTGTAGCAAGTTGGAACGTAGTATTTTTCGCCGATCATTTTCCTTAGGACTTCCTGTGTAGCTCGAAGCTAAAGCGGATTGAAAGAATGAGTTTATTAAGAGAATATTATTTATTATTTTTAACTGTTGAGTACATGAGGGCACACCTGATATGTTCCCGAATTTTATGAGCCTCACAATTTCAAATATTACTAATATTATTAACATTTATAAACAACTAGATTTGTTGATAAGAGTTCTTTCAGATAAGCAGCTAATTAATTACCTGTTCCTTGGTGTATGAGAAACCAACACTTTGGAGGAGATGGCTAGAAGAAATGCAGTATCTGGGATTCCAGAAGTGTTTTGCGATCATTAAAGCTGCCAATGCGACAAGCTGATATTCGCCATGAATGGAAGGTTTCCTCCAAAGGAAGAAGTCCATTAGTGACACCGTTTTGAAGAGCACAGACGTTGGAAGTCCAAGCCACATACACACCTGGTAGATAACCCAAGAATTAAAAAATTACAAAAATGTAAATATTTAAAAGGAAGGAGCCAGGACTTACGAATTTCAGCCACTCAATAACCACACGTCTAACCCTGTATTCAGGGGGCTCATAGTCACGATAGGCTTCCATATACTTCTCTTGCCAGTAGAGCTGATGTTTCAGTGCCTAAAAGAGCCACCATTGTATGAGACCGAGCTCGAACGTACATCTTTGAAGATTTCCATGTGCTGCATGGTTGCTGAGGGAGCTGGGGAATAGTAGGGTGTGTGGGCGTACTGACTGCGTTCGAACTCCGGTAGACAGCTCATTTCTTGGAAAAAACCGAGCAAGGCGTATTTGCTCACTGGATCAAGGCCCTTCAAATAGTCTTCCACACATTCACCAGAAAGCGTGGTCTTTGAATCCTTCTCTTCGGGATCAATCATAAACTCTGTAATAAAGTTATTCATCTTCAAGGTATGTTCTGTTTTTTTATTGCACTGGGAAAGAAACCAAATATCTTTCTGCGCACTATCGGAACAAGAAACATTTCCCATTTATATATAGCAGACCGCTAATTTTTCATTTTTGGACGTTCATTAATAAATTTATTATTTAACAACAAGATGTTTTAGACTACTCAAATTTTTGGATACTTTTATAATTAACCAATGCGTGCAGGTCATTCGAATATACCGCCTCGGTGGCAATTTGATTCGTTGGTCTGTTATGTAGGAACTGCCTTACCAATCTTTCGCAACCGCTCACGGTAATCTTTCACTAGCTTTAGTTCATCACAGGTGGTTCTCGTTAGAAGTGGACACGGTTGCAAATAGCGATTTCCACACGGAGAAGGTAGATCTGAACGAGATTATTAGATTAATCAGGTATTTTAATAAGGATTTGGAAATAACTTTTAACAATTTGATGAATTACTTTGCTTATCTGCAAAATCACACGGTGAGCAGATTTCTACAACACCCGATTTTCATAGTTAATATGGAGTATTATGAAAAATCCATTGTTTCAAATTTTACCTTTTGATTTTGGTTTCTCCATTGGATCACAGGCTAAAATTTGATAGCACTTTCTTAGATTTGATTAAATTTATTCAATTCTGTTAACTTTATCATAGATCTCATGAATATCAAAGAGTTTCTGAAAATGATTGAAAGCTTTTCGAAGAATAAATAATTGGAGCATCTGGTGGAATATGGTGATAAAACTTGCTTTTGTTCTTTGATTTGTCACAAGTTATATCTAAAAATACAGAATATCATGCGATATTTATGGTATATTGATGGATATATTTAAAATTTTTAATTGTGATTCACTTAATTTGAATCTCTCAGGATCGTGTGGATTCACTAAAATTCCGATAAACAGGTATTGTTATAAAAAGGAAAAAGTTTCTTTTATTCATTAGTGCTATTGTCTAAGATGGAATGTCGTTCAATGATTTAGAGCCAACATCTCACCTAGTCCTTGTGGTTTACACGAAGCTGGACAGCCTTCAGAAACAAGTAATTTTTTATCCCAAAATACAAATTGTATTTATTTCAATCACTTTATCGCTTATTACTTAGCTGCTTTGCACAGGGATCGGGGCACGATTTGGCTGAAAATTTCAATTAGAAGGTTGTAATTTCCGATAGTTTTCATCGTTAAAGTGATCGTTCATAAGTACCTTCCTTCTTTGGAGCATCACAAGTACCTCCACATTCTAGAAAAAGTCAAATGGAAACATGATGTCTCAATGGATTTTTATTTAACTACTACTTATTTACGGCAAGCCCGAGTTACCTGATTTACTTTGTATGTTACATGGTGTGAGGCCTTCGAAATACGTTATTTGTTAATATATTTTCAGCCAACAGATAAAGCATCAGTTACTCATTTACATACTTGGGACCTTGGGTGGCTCACAAGGGTTCGGGCAAACTAAATCAAAATATTTTTAATATTTTTTAGCTACAAATGTATCTAGTGTTTAACAATGACCACAAGGTACCGGGCTTTGGTTGTTCAAAGCGTACGGGACATGCTAAAAGACGGAAGTAAAATATTTCAGTGATTTGTTATAGTTTACTTAATATTTTCTTATATTGCACTAATTTATTGCTTGTGGAAAAGATGAGGTCTTCCTACCTGATCTAGGTTGAAAAGCCCTTTCTTGCCAGCCTGCAGCTAGTTTTTGATAATTGCCTTGTTAATTTAAAAAAAAGAATTAAATTGGCAAAAGATAAATGATTAAAAAACAGGGATAACGAAGCTGAGCTTTTTCTCCACCTTAATAAAGCCTTTAATATTACTGCGATGAAAGTATTCAAAACCATATACACCGATGACATCTTAGGAACTCTTTGTGGCAGACAATTAAAATTCATTATGCGTAAGTCAATTAATATCTACCTAGTATTTTTGAAAGGGCTTGTCCTCGGGTCAAAGGACGGGTTTGCTTATTCATAGCACCTTTAAAATAAAATAACGTTATTATATTCAGAAATTGGCAATGTTTTATGAATGTGGCTCTTTAAATTCCGATTGTAGTCAGACTTATTTCTAAAAATTTCGTACTAAATCGCATTTGGATTTGAAATGCATTAATATCCTTTCAGCAGATAAGTTCCTCTTTAAGTAACAGTTTTAATTTTAATTGTTAATCAGCTGTCAATCAAGCCACCGGTCGGCTCTTGGAAGTTTCTTTTAAAGTTTGGAGCAAGAGATATTTAATAATGCAAACGTACATGGTTTATTCGACACAGGCGCATTACACGGGGCACCTTAATTTGCCAATAAAAATTAATTTGCGTACATAAAGTAAATATGAATACGACACAATTTACCTTGTTGAGATCTTGATCGACAGTTAGCAGCATTATGTCCCAGTTGGTCCACTAAAATTTAAGCAACCTGTCAAATTCGTTAAAATTAGAGAACTAAATGTAAAAAGTGAAACATAAATGCCCATTTTAATCAACTACATCGTTATAAATATGTTATTATTAATGAATATTTGACTGTGCATACCAACAGGAGCTCTAAGGGATTCTTGTGAGGAAGTCGAGTTATAATAACGATCTATGCATAAGCGAAAGTGCAAATATTAAATTCTGCAGTTGAAATAACATGCTGATATTTATTTTAACTGACTTGGCGGTTGAGACCTCGTTCTCGATTGATGAGTGTTTTCTACAATTAGAAGAGCAAGTAGTTATGTATTTTAAAATACATTAATAGGCTTCTTATTACGATTTTAGTGCTAACGATAGAATAATGAAATCTGATTTCACATATTAATTTTTAATAATTTAACCAAGCTTACGAGTAAAAGGAGCACCGTTGTTAAGCGTGGACCTATGTTAGCAGTCATAATAGTGACTCGACAAAGAGCATTACCTGTAAAGTCTGTCAGGATTAATGAATTCTCTAAAATCTTTCATTTTTCAATTTCCTTGGCGCTTCCTTAAAAAACCTCGATTGTTCAGTAAGATGTCTTCCACTCACGAAATTCACCCGCTTTCGCAAAATTGTCAACAAAAGTGTATTGATTTTTTAATATAGTCAGCAAAATGATCGATCGTATCAATTAGAGTTTTAGCAGTCATACGGCTAGTATTAGCTCACAAAATATTTCTATTCCTTCCATAAACAAAATTGTGAATTGCAAATACTTTAAATGAAATAAATATTATTCAAAATGAAATCATTTAATGAAGCAAATACAATAACAATGATTTTATTAGTGGTTATGAGTTTACTTTAAGTAATATTTTTGCGTTTAAAAGACTTGTTATTATATTTGTTTTGAACAAGCAATCGTTTATTTTAATTCAAAAGGCTCTGTATTCGGTTTGTACACCACTTATCGATTTATTGAGCATTGAATTTACTAGCTGCCTTATTTAGGTTCCATTTTTAAACCAGCTGACTTCAAACTAACTTTTGACTGAGGAGGAAAATGTCAAATTGTCCTAGTCCCAATGCGTCATCATCACCTCCGAAAAGTCCTGATTGTCCAAGTAAAAGCCAAACAGCCGGTAAAAAAGTGAAAATAAACGTTAATTTCAGTTTGTAAATTTTAAATGCTTTTAACATTTTAATATTCAAGTAGAAATCGACTAAGTTATTAAGAATATTGTTTAAATAACTGCTGCCTTTCCTTTTTGTACAATTTGAAGAATCTATATTACTTTGTAATCTATCCTTTATTAATTTGATTATTTTAGACTTTGCAGTCACAGCTACCTCGACACAAGAATTAACAGCAGTCGGTATGCTGAGCTTGCATATGACCATTTCTCAGCCATCATGTATTTCTTAAATTTCAAAATCTAGCATTTTTCATTGATATTTTTCCAGCAACTGTGGTATCACCAGGCGTAGAGTTCTCTGGACGAGAAACGTCTCCTGGTAATTTCGAAAATACGAACAATCGTAACGTATAATCAAAATCGAATATATCTTCTTTTTAATAGAAACTGCCCCGGCTGATGAAAGTATGTAAATGTTACGTTCAACTGAATTAGCATATTAATGTTTGGCTTTGCAAAGTTGTGATGGTAAGGATTTTGAGCACATTTCATTTCTAATGAAGCATGTCTGCCAAACGTCGAATTTGAAGGGAGGATTCCTAATCATGGTAATGTCAACTTGGTTTAAGGGGTAATTTTAAAATTTGTTATCAACACCAAAATACCTGTTAAATCCGTTTATGTCCGCAAGATCAGGGAGAAGCAAAGGCTAAAACTTCCTGTCGGAAGAGGGATGGCTCCGTTAGTGGTAAGTTTGGTTTGTGTTTTGTTTAAGCAAATATCTTCGCCAAATTATAACTCCTCTCATTTCATACATGTTGTCAAAACCAGCCAGATGTAAAGTTTCAGCCTTTTCTAGGTGTTTTTACCAAACATTAGTTTTAAGCAAATTCCTTAGTATGCAATATTTGAAATGAAACCGGGGACACTTGCAGTCTTCATGAGAAATTTTTCTTTAAAATCATCATCTTGGGTTGAATTTTATTATCTACCAAACTAAGTGATTGATTTTATTGCTTAGCATCAGTAGTTTCGAGTTCGAGGGTCGAATTTTCCGGTAGAGACCCGAACAGTGGTAACTTCAATTGTACAATTATTAAAAAATTTCACTTCTCTTTCAAATGAATGAAAATAGCAGTTTGCAAAGAACTGTAATTAATTTTAGAGGCAATTTCAAGAGGCGGTAAGAGGCGCTAAACGGCTTTTCGATGCATGTTCCTTTTAAAGTCGTTTTCAAAGCATAAGTTGATAGTTTTCATTACCGCCATTTAAATTCATTCGATAAAATCTTTTAATTTTAAGAATTCATCGTAGACCTGACTTCCAATTTCAGCAAGAAGATCAAGTACCGCAGTGAGCGTTGAATTTGAAGGGAGAACTCCAGGAGACGGTAATTTTGGAACCATGTTCCTATTTCTCTATATTTATTGATTCTTCGTGTGTTTTTCGAATTGCTAGATCAGGGAGAAACAAAAGCTAAGTACATTCATTTGAAGAAGGACAATCAAGGAAATGGTAAATTATCTTATAAGCCAGTCATGAATTCTTCGTTCTCGCCTAAATATTAGATTATATTTCCTTCTTTACCATATAGATAACAGTTCATTTTCGAATTTTAACTTGTCTTTTCGTGAACATAGTTGTACCTGCTTTCCCCGGAGCTGTTGGTAATGGATTTTAATATCTGAATGTTGCAATTTTCGCCGATTAGAAATACATTTCTTATAATTTTGTTTTGTTTTTAGATCTAGGAGATGAGGTTTATACAGGATCTGCAGCTGATTTCAAGGGATTACCACTTACTGCAGAAGACGCTGATGAGGGTAAAAATTTATCAAAGCTCTTTTGGTCTCCCATGAAATAAGTGGTAATCAAGGTCATTTTTTAAATCTTTTGTATTTATAGGGACGTGTCTTGATTTCAACAGAGATGGTAGTTTTAGTTCACGTGCTTAAGTACCGTAACAGTAATGCAATACTCAGCTAATCACTATTCCATAATATTGCATTTTAATTATAATCTATGATGAAGAACAACATGTTTGAAATTTCAGCCAGACTGTCGAGCGGTTTAGTGAGCGTTGAATTCGAAGGACGTACTCCTGGAGATGGTAATACACTTCTTTTTCAGTTTTATTCCATTCGTCATATAAAGCACTTGGGAATTTTCGATAGATCAGGGAGAAACAATGGCAAAATTCGTGCGTTTGAAGAAAAATAGTCTCGGAAACGGTAGGCACAGGATCCGACAATAAAATCGGAATTACGATAAAATGTTTATCCTTTATATTTCACTTTTACTTGTTGCTTATTTTCTGCTTCTTAACTTCACTTTTCCAGTCGTCCCAGGTAATTTCAATTGTTATTTGGCCATTTTCTTATTTCATTATGAAATAATAAAATTCGCTTAAAGGTTCTGTCCGTGCTATCGGTAAGGGTAGTTATTTTTAATTCAAATACTTACTTTGAAATTCCTTACTATGTTTGAGTCTTGATTTAAATTGGATAATATAATTTTACCATTCTTAGAATTTGGAGACGAGGTTTATTCAGGAGCTGCTTCAAAATTCACCGGGTTACCACTTACATTAGGTTTAAAAAAATTACCATGAATTTTTACTAATTGTTGATTATGGGTTGCAATAATGAAATACAGGGATTCAAAACACTATATTTTATATTTCTACCCTTTCTAGAGCACATCAAAAATCCAACAGCGTGTTCGGGTACTGTCATTAATGAATAATATCCGTTTTGTGTATATATTGGATTAAATCGCACCAAAGTTAGCTAATGTGGTGTTTATGAGGCACTTTACTTAAAACGCACAAGTAGTAGATAGAATTTTACGAGGTTTCAAACCACAATCAGTTCCTTGAGTAAATCAGTAATTCCTAGTTTCGCATTGCTCGCAATCACAGTTTAAAATTCCCAAATTAATAAAATATCAACATTTCTGGTATTTTTGTTTTGTAGACACTGAAGAGAAGTTGCAGAAACCAAATAGTAAAATAGACATTCCAGTTATTTTAACGTTTTTTTTGCTGTTCGTATATTTTCAGTTGACTAATATTAATTTTCAGAGAATATAGAATGCGTTGATAAGGAATCTGCAAGTAAATCGTTTAATGCACTCTTTATTCGATTTTGTACGAAAATACCGAAAATTTGGGCTTTTTAAGGCACTGAAATCTTCTTACCTACTTCTCTCAAAAACCAGCTGGAAGATGCAGGAATCCAGATACACGACATTCCCTGCTGGGGTTAGTTTTTATATTTATAAATTTAACTTACAGGAGCTCAGATATTTTATTTTCTTTTGATCAACTCGTTTCTTTTTCCATTTACTTGAAACAGATTCACGCAGCACGACAATAAAGTATGGCGAGTATATCGATCCGAAAGATGACGGCACTCTTGATCGTTATCTGAACCCATCTGATTGTGTGCCGATTGTACGCTTTTAAATTAAAAGTTTTCTCATTGAGACACTGACCTACTGGAATAATCGCCTGGAAAAATCTAGGTTCACGGAGCTACTAAGGCCCAAGAAGGCTACTACCCTCATTTCCTAACTCGCAGTGGAATCCTCCCGACAATGCGTGGTGCTGTAGTCGATTGGATGACCGGAGTAAGCACTACTTATATTCACATGTAGTATCTCCCTCCCTAATTTCATTGATTGCCGGTTCCCTCAAGATGTCAGTGCAACACGGAATACCGACCAAAGGGCTTCATTTGGCGGTCTTCCTCATGGACACCTACTTATTCCACACAACCGTGGATGAGCGTACCTTCCTGCAACTTGGAGCTGGGTCCCTAGCCTGTGCAGCAAAACTAACTAGCGAAAAATACGCAAACTGTCCACACTTGATAGATGAGGAGGTTGCTAATGCCTGTGACGGGGCCTTCTCGCAACAAGACGTTCGTTTAACATGTCTATGCAATTGAAATTTTGTGGAGATCTTTTCTAGAATCGCCTAGTGGATCCCTTTCTATTTATGTTCTAAATCTATAAATCACAAGAGGACCGGAGTAACACAAAGCTTTTAGGGTTGTGATCAACCAGCATGATCGATTTGATTTCATAATTAACCAGGTTCGGGGGCGTAGACCTTCCTTAAGGTCCTAAAATTGCTAGTGCCACTTCCGAAGGCAGTGAAAAAAGCGTCATAACCCAGTGTACTGATTGTGGCTCCAATCGTGGATGCTTAATCCTACGATGACCCAATGCTCACCGCACTACTCAGCGAGTGGTACGGACGTACTTAATCTCCTGCTTACATTTCCCCCTGAATCAGCGATGCCGCAAACTAAGGACGTCTCTCCTGTCATTCTTTGCACAGGACATCTTTTCCTCCCTCGGATTATTGATACTTCTTGGAAAGATAATCTCAGTGTAGGAAATGCTATAGTCTCTAGCTGATTACCAAACCAGGATCTTGCCCCTTTAACTCCCAGGGCACCAGAATTTTTGGTACTGCTTTGAACCTTCGTATAATTATTAAAGTAATTGTGCCTTTAGATCTACCACACAGTCTTATAAAAGGGACATTGGGACATGATTGGTTAAAAAATTAAATTAAGATTAATAGAACCAATTTAATGGGCATTGTCTTCTTTTATGTAGGTTAAGAAAATGTCCGAAGCAGTGTACATTAGCACGAATCTTGAGTATGAAATCCCTCACAACTTCCTCCTGCTTTGTATGCGAGCAATCTGCGATATTCCCGAGGACCGGAAGCGAAAGGTTCGTTTAAAATATCTTCATATTAATTGCGCAGATATTGTTCCTGGTTTTGATACTATCAAAATATTGAGTCGAAAACATTAGGGATCAAACCAATGGTCCACTAATCCTAGCCAGCGTAAATTTTTAATTTCCACTAACCAATATTTATCGCTAGGTCAACACAAAATTTCGAATGAAATGAGATCATATATTTTCCATTCGTTTTGTCATAAATAAAATATCATAGTAACTTTGATTATTAAACTCTAGGTAGTAAGCTAAAGATCATTTGAAGGGGAAGAAAGTAAAGCGAATTTTTTATTCATAGGGTTTTCAAAATGAACCTAGTAGTTCCAGCAGATTAACGAAAAGTACTTAATAGCCAAAATTGCTAGATTCATTTGATTAATTTCCAAAATAGCCACCTTCAAAGGAACAAGCAAGCTGATATTGCGCTTTGGCATGGAAAAATCTGCTTTAACTCTTAGCGGAAAGGCCTCAAGATGGATTAACTATACGGAAGAGGTCCAACTACCAGATGGAAAAGGGATGTGCGCACCAAAATGCTTATTTATACGTGTGATGTGTGAGGAGCACACTAAAGAGGTTTTATGTGGTACAGGTACAAAGGGCATGGCTTAAATTTGCGACTGGGGTGTTGATTGACTCGGTAGGCCGAGCCGAAGGCTTGGAAAGTTAACCGGAATCTAGTATGGCACGTCTGAATAGATGAAGTCACGATGAGCCAATGGCTGGAACTGAATGCTTAGTCATTTAGCCACGAATTATTTCAACGACTATTTGGCCTTTATTATTACTTGGTGTTCATCTTGACGACAATGCCCAACCATACACAATAGTCAAGTGCCTAGTTAAAAACCGAAGTGCTGGGGGAAAACAGAAAATGTCAGACGACTATTTTTGACTATTCTCTGAGGTGTGGTAGGTAATACGGTTACATATTACTGGTATTTGCCCTCATTATCCAGGGCATAACTACAGTGACCAGTGCGAATTCCACATAGGTGTTTGCCTTCAAATTAGGTTCCCGTAGTAATATTTTGCAGAATTTTGAAGAAGCCTGCTGCTTCTATTTGCTTTTTTAGTCATCGCCTTGTAATCTCTTCCATTGCAATTACCTAGCTGATGCCTCCGGATTGTTTTTACTGTCCTTAGGGGGAATATTGAACAGAAACCAAAATTTTCTTGTTTTGATGGCATGCAAGATTTATAATTTCTCTCTCATGACGAATCAGTTGGAGGTTACAGTCATCACCCTTTCTCCTGGTTGTCATCACTTGTATTTGATTGACGAAGGTTGCTTTCAACTTCTTCAGGAAGCCTAGTGCGCATAAACAAGTTCAAAACATCTGTATAAATAAAAATAACTTTTATTGAGTAATACATCGATTTATTCAGTTCGTAGCTTTGTGCCTCTACTGTCTGGATCTGGGCTTGCTCAACTCGCGGTTAGTTCGCTACGCAGCAGGCATAAAGTGTGCAGCAGTGGTGTATCTGATTCGCGAGATATTCCGCAATTTCTGCACCTGCGATCCGAAGCAGATGCTCATCGAAAACTCCTACCAGATGTGCCCCTACCACAAACTGGAGCCTTGGTCCACCCAACTGGCCCAGTCCATTTCCCTGTCTGCTAGCAGTACGATGAAAAGTGTGGCGAGTATCTACAAATCCGCTCTTACTGAGGCAAAGCGTATTGCACTGACTGAAAAATCGCAGGCAGATGTGAAAGGGCACAAGCCCTTTATGGTGGGTTTGCTTTCATTTCTCTTAATTTTGATTAATGACGAGAGTGCTAGTGTAAAAAGTGCAGTCTTTCTTCAGTTGGTAAAAATTTATATTCGTGTTATGCAAATAACCTTGTAGATTTGGGTGTGCATTTTTCACACTTAAGTCGTTTCTTTAGAAGTACATTGACTAGTTTATAGGTTTTTCAACAATATAAATCTTCAGGTCGATACTTAGAGAGTTATTCGAATTTGTATGAAAACTGGTGGGTTTATGGCTCAAAAGTTATTTTGTTCACGTTGTTCGAAAATTTCGTCGATTTAAAAAGATTCCCACGCAACGCCAACGAACCATTTAACTAGGCTAAATTTGATTTTTCGTAAATTAGGTACTAGAAACACAGCTAAAACCGTAACTCAGGCAAATGCATTATTGAACAACTTGCGATGATCTGAAGGCTTAATTCTGTAATCCTGTCCTTATTTGCTATTTATTCGAAATCACAGCATCGTTTCCACAGAGCAAGTTGCCCAGGGATTCAACATATGAATAGTGGCTTCGTCGCCTAAACTGATGAGAGGTAGAAAGATTATTAAGATACATTTTATACGCTTTCATTATTAATAATGTGTGGGGTTCCAGTTTTCAGTCATTCTCCTAGTTGTGGTCACCTAAGAGAATGAATGAACGTTTTAAAATTTAAAAAGTAGAAGCGTTGTGTTTGCCCTCACCTTTTAAAACATCTGGAAAACCCACCGACCTAAAATGACTCTAAAATTTAATCCAACGAGAGGGAATCGAAAAGAGTGTTTTTATTTTTAATTTGTAGGCTGCCTATCGGAAATTCAAGTCAAGAGCCTACGAAAAGATAGCCCTCGCGGACGATTTCACAATTTACCCTGCTCTATGATTCTTTGCACTTTGCATTGTGCTTGACATCATTTAAAGGATGCATTTCATTTAATAGGGTCGATAACAACAATGAGGGGTTAATTTACTCAAAGTTAGCCAGCGACAAATATAGCTATTTACCAAGGTGGACTTTGGATTTCTATCTCCGAAGTACATGTGTAGATTAAGAAAGAATATAAGTTTTAAACAAAATGAGTAAATACACTTCTATTTCAAGGGCACAAATGCGTGGTAAACAAATTTTGCCTTTCAAGGGGGAACTATTTTAGGCTAAAAAAGGGGAGAATAATCGATCAGAGAGTGGTTCTGCGATACACGTGGTAATGGTGATACACTTTGGCTGGATTGCTTCAGATGTCAGCAAGTCGTGTGAAAGAGTCCGGCCACTGGGTGACCACTCTCGACCAGTAGGTTGTAGATTTTCACGGCCGCGGCCGTCTGCTTGACAATGACATTGACACCGTTATGTTGTAGGTCGTCCACGACGCATTGGGGCACGTGAAGCCAGGACATCTTGCCCATGCTCAAGACGATTGTCTCAGCACCTTTTTCGCATAGATCCGCTATATCTGCATAGGTTATTCCTCGTCTATGCGTTGTGCCTAGTTTCAAAATCATGACAATTTACTAATGATATTATGCAAGCTTCTTTTGGAGTGATCCTGAACCTTTCTATTATTTTTAATTGTAATGGCTCTCAGGTGACTCAAAGCCAAAGTAAAATTTGAATCAGTTTTTGCATCTCCAATGATTATATAAATGCAAGAGCATGTGATTCGTGAAATTGGCATTCAAACGTAACTTTTGCACTGATTTTCCAGCGAAAGTAAGGCTTATCCAAAACATTGATCTGAGCCACTTCCCAAATATCAAATATTGATGGAATCCGGACGTACCGAAATCCTTCCAATTCCATGCTTGACTGCCTCCAGGCCACAACTTCGCATCCTTGTATTTAATCGTTTCGCTTTGAACTGGCAATCCCGTTTCTGGATCCAGTTTCTCCACGACGATTGAGCCCCATTTCACTCGTAGGATGCGAGGTGAAGGAAGCATCAGTTCCACATCAAACAGAGCGCACATTGTCTCGCACCATTGATCTTTGGATTTGTGTTCCGTTGTTGAGTACAGAGTACAAATAGGTGCACAGTTGACCAACAGGATGCCAGCTTGAGGCCACATGCTAATCCGTCGTTGACTATTAGCATAGATTTTCAATTTATTTTAGTCACCAATTAAGTAGAAATTGTTGTTTAAAGATCTATCTGCGCAAAATAATAACATTGAATTTGCGGAATAAACTTAAAAGAATATTATTTGTTTTTGGATATCTAAAAAATATTTAAGCAAACTAAGCCTACTTCAAGATTGCGAGCCTTTCTTCATTCATATATGTATGAATACAACCATGAGAATGAATGCCTGAAACATCATCATTGAAGGTAATTATTTTTAGCATCAAAATGAATCATGCATATCATCAAATAGATCAATGCTACCCCTGATCAAAACATTCCAATGGCTTGAAACGGAGATTTTCCATGTAGTTGCTAGAAGTTAGCCAAATAAAAAACAGACATTTGGATTGTTCATGTGCAAAAGATTATCTGAATTAATAGTGTTGGAGGAGCCTAGATTGAATTCGGATGCCCACAGGACATTTCTTACTGTTATAGTTAGGCACTGGATAAAGAAGAAGCCAATACCAGGTATTGACAACAGGGAACGGAAGTGCCAGAAATGACTGTCGCCAGCCATCTTCTACAAAGACTACACCATTCCCCCCAATGTTTGGCCTCTGCTGAACTCCCCTAACCTCAAATAGCACATTAGTTATGGGTTACTCGTCGAGAAAGACACTAATCGCCCTCCGAACAGAGTAGTTAATCGATGCTATAGTTAAAATGGCTTCTAAGGGCACCCTTCTTCAAAGGCTGCGCCAGATTGAGGTAGTAAGATAAGTTTTTGAAGCCTAAAATTCTTTGAAAATTACGCACTTTTTCTCTAGAGATTTTTGGAACTATCGTAAAATTTGCATTTGACACCTGGGTATTCATTTTTTCCAATGACCGTATCAAATTTCTACAGAACACCTTTTACTCGCCTCAAGACTCCACCCGCATGTGCCTCAACTAATTGAATAAAAAACCAAGCCATTATCACGAGACCACTTTTCTCACTGTTGTGTGGCGATAAATTTAAGGTTGGTAAATTCCGCACTCACGTCACTTAAACGGACTTTGAAATTTGAAGGCTCCTTGAAAAACAGCGCCACTACGGGTGGTTATTCTTCATGCTCATATACGTTGAGACCACTTGACATATGATTAAATCATTGTACACGAGACTTATAAAACTAGGTCCCGCCAGTACTTGAAATAGGCTCTGTAAATGCCTTTTCGAAGAAATTACTTAAGTAAGTCCATCATAAAGCTAGCAAGAAAACGAACACCGAGCCAGGACTTCGTTACTTTTCTTGAATGGGAAAAATCGATACAAGCTATGAGTTGTCGCTTAAATGTAGCGAATTTGTGGTTGTGAGTCAGCCTAAATGCGCAAAAGGGCCACCAAACACAATCGATGGATTATTGGTTGTGTGCTTCAACTGCATTTTATTCACTTGCACACAAAAGAGCTCATATGCACCTAGGGGACTCTTGTGATGACCTTTTTGGGGCATCTCATAAGTCCGGTGAGTTTAGAAATGCGCTATCCAGTCACCAACGATCCCAGCTCAATTGAAGATAAACGAGTCATTTGATATCGATAAAGCCTAAATGCGTAAGATTAGGACGCTACTGCTCTAAAAATTATATCGATTGATGGTTATAGATTTCCCACCTACTAGCTACTCATAGTTTGAAAATCGCAAACCATTTAAAGCAGCTACTTAATAGGGTTGAAATTAGCTTGCTAAGATTTCGGCATGCCTTCAGGTTTCTTCTCTTATGAGTGTTTTCTTTAAATTTGACGGTTTTATTAGAAATTACATATACCATGATTAGCAACTGCAAAATTCCATCGATTTAAATTAAATTGTAGTAATTTTGCTATAAATAAACACTGCCACTACAGTCTATTGCAGTCTCAGCCAGGCCGGCCCAAGAACCGTGAAAACACTGAATTCACATTCTGTGTGAGCACAAAGGTTACCTCAATAAATGATACCACAAATCAGTCATCGATTTACGGGACCTTTTAATACTGCCAAGGCGGTTATCAGTGCCTCTCTCGCCGACAACGCCTAGCCATAAATACTATTGAGCCAGGTGTAAGATCTTTGAAATTTTGCTGATTTCAAATTGAAGAGACGTTATTTTCGCCACCACGGGTAGATGATTAAAGGAAGGAAGCGGGTTGGAAAGTCAAGCACTCCTTTAAGCTTTACCTCAAAAGCCTGTGCTACCAGAAACATTCTACCAGGCAAAAAATAATAACCGCAATTTCTCCTACCGTCCTCTAACTCAAATATACCTTTGCTACTAAGAATTTTGAATTTTGTCGAGTTTTATTCTTTAGAACCCATTTAGAGACACCTGGAGTTCTCAATACAGCTCCGATGCACGATTTTTTATTTTTTTCCAGGGTCAAACCACTTAAACATACTTCAATTCCGAAAAAAACCCTCCTTAAGGACTTTTAGTGCAGATTTGAGTAGTTCACAACTTTACACGTTGATTGAAATGACCCAATATTGGAAACAGGACCGAAAATTACCTATTAATTTATAAAAAAACGCTAAGGCATTTAAAAATATCCAATTACAAATAAATAACTCTAAAAGGAATCCGAAAAATCGAATGAAGCCCATTTCAGTCGCTTTCGGAGATCGGATAGAGTAGTTTGGCACAAATTAGGCACTTCAGTACTTCTCCAAAACTCTTTGGTCTGCCGAATAAGTTTTTCGTATCGAAGAGCGCATTCCGTCGAATCAGTTTCGACAAACTTCCTCTCACAAGCTGAACACAGAAAAAGTATTCAACTGTTTATCAAATAAGTAAAGGTCTTGGCAATACTTGACCAACAAACTTCCTAGGTGACCTTGTTGGCAATGTACTACTTATTACAGTTTAAGCATATCAACTAACCTCCAAAGTGAGAAACGGTACCCTAATAGAGTCCAGATTTGGCGTTACTATGACGAGGGTATCTGCAAAGAAAAGTCAGATTAAAATGGAAAAAACAGTCAGAGAATAAAGGGGAATTAATCCTCCTACCATGAGTCGACGTGCAATCAAAAACCCACCGGATAAAGGCTTCCAACGGGAAGGATAGGATGAGGTACACCAGACGGACGAGAACACCCTTCACGATAACCAGTCCTATGAAGATCTGAAGAATGAGTTTTTTGGACAAATTATTAGACTACCAAAAGAAATTTCACAAACGATAAATAAAATGACTAATTTAAGTGTTTACTGTGGTAATGACTACTTTATCGCAGTAGTAGGTAGGTTCCAAATTGCGAAGTAAAGAAACTGGTTTTGCGATACTTATTTGATGCGCGTGTGAACTTTTAAACCTCTCTGCTGCTAAGAAACAACATCTGCGAAGTGGTAAATCAAAAATAGTCGAACCGCTGTATTTACACCCTTAGTCCGTTAACGAAAGCTACCTATAACGAATTTCCCCTTATAAAAGACCCATTTAACTTATGGGAACACATCCCAAATATAGAGTCGATGAATGCATCAAGTATCCACAATAGAAGACAAAAGGAATGAGGCCAATAACTTAAAATCCACGAATTACAGGGTGTTTGTCATGCACTTTACAGAATAACTTTGGTGCTTCTTGTATGTGTTAAAGATCTTCAAGTACACTATGCGTTTCCTATCCAATGAGGTTTAGGTGATGACAACGAGAATGGATGGTGACTGGAACCTCTCTTCCCGATTCATCATGAGAGAGAATAAATTCTACCGAGAAGGAGGATCTTATGCTCGTTGTTCAATGAACCGGAGAATCGCAATGGAGACTAAGATGCTGAGATGGCTAGAAGAGGCTGGCAACATAACAGTAGACGATCTGATTGCGCACAAGCAGAGTTCCACAAAAATTTTCCGGAAAAAATTGTCGGGGGGACCTAGTTTGAACTCAGATGCCTGCGTGGCATCCGGGCTAGATAACAAGGAAGACATTTGTAAACACTTACCACACCTCGGGAAAAGGCAAACTGTTTCTTAGTCACTTTTAACGACTACGTCAAGTCCACAATCTTTGGCCCCTGAACTTCCCAGATCTTAACCCACCATCGGGCTACTCTATTCGGTTGGGGGCTTTCGCGGAGGAAAACACTAATCGTTTTTAAAGCCCAGTTAATCGACGGCCAAATTAGGGCCGTTTTCGAGGAGACCCTTCCCTGAGTTTGCTCCGGGTCCGCACTGAAACTGTGACAGGCAACGATGGCGAATAGTTTGAGTAAAGCTATTTGGGTTTCATTTGGATCTTCTTTCAAATCTATGAAATTTAGCCGTTATTAGCATAATTTTTTTTACTTTTGTCCTAATGCGACTGTCGAATTCACCGAAAAAAAAACACCCATAGAAAGTTTGCTATACGGTAGAAGACAACGGGATTGTCAATCAAGAATTATCCATCGCATTTAAGTACAGACAAGTCAGCTACCACCTCGACCGGTATGCCATGACCTTGTTAATAACTAGCATACCTATTTCGCCCTAACCACAAACGATAGACTTTCGCAACTTGGGAACATGATGAGCAGTCACCCCACTCACAAGAGAGAAGGCCGCATAAAAGGCGAGCGTGGTGGGCAGAAGACAGAGGCCGGTGGCCACCCCCAGGAACGTCGCCACAAACACCCGATCCAGATGGCGTGATTGGCTGGCGGCGCAGCGCAGAGCCGCCACTTTGGCAGCCTCGCCCTGCGATTCGCGCAGCCGCCGCACGTCCGCCTCGCTAGCGCCGGGGGGCACGCGCACCGCATTGGCCACCATCGGGGGGTAGTCGTCGTTCTGCGGGATCGTGTCCACACGCTTTCGTAGCGGGTTCCACTTCGAACCCGAGCGACAGAGCCGCCAACTCGCCACCACACCCAGCAGTTGCACCCGGAAGAGCCTACACGTACACAGGCAAGCATGAGACGAATATTAGTTACGTTGGTGCCTGGCTAAGTCCCTATCCTCACTACTAACTATCCCGTACTTTCACAAAGTAGCTCTTTGCCAAACCAGGTTGTAGTGGCCCAGCAATCATTGTACCGCACCTCTAGGTGACCTACCTGAGAGCCTCGTCACAACGTCTAGCAGGGCCCACCCCACCGATTTACCAGCACCCTGAATCCTATTGGTCCAGCGGAATCCGATCCACCTAATCTTGGACACACGTCTCTATTAAACACTCCTTTTCTCCCTCTGGTATCGAGACTCCTAATCTGGGGAAGTTGATTCATCATGAAGAGAACTTTAGTCTATCTATGCTTAACGCTTTCCTTGAACAATGTGAAGGTAATCAGGCTGCATGAATTGGAGTCTAAAAGATGGTTAGTGGGAGGTAACAACGGCAAACCACCTCATTGATTTTGCCGAGCATACTATAGTCTCTACTAGTAGTGGCCTAAGACCCAACATTCAACGCACCGTTTAGAAAGTAAAAGCCCCTAGATGACCTGAGAGCAGCTTCGCACCGCTTAGCAGGTCGCAACTAGCACCTGTGATTGCGTACGCGCACTTATGCGATTCACCAACACCTCGAGCCGTATAGGGACTGCGTACATTGACCGAATATTTCATTGGCCCAGCTGTGTTGACTGATAAAACCGGTCAACCCTATTTCGACACACACACACATGCCTAATTAACGCTCTGTAACAGACGTCTCAACTTTTACCCGTGGTATCAGGAATCATCATTTTACCTGATAGTTGCCACGGCTTGAAGATGCCTTCAGAGCACTGCAGTATTCTAATTCGATTAAATGAGTAGTTTGTTACAACACATCAGTTTCCGTGTTATTGGTGCTGAATGCGGCGGCCTCTGGTGGTTGCTGAGCCGTGGATACGCACGGGAACACGAGTCCTGGGCCACTCGCAAAAGTGAACTGCGAGGATAAGCTTTGTGGTTCGGTGTAGCCGATAAACCTGTGCTCTCTCAAATTGGCCTCGTTTTAATTTAATCCCCGACTAGTCGAGAGTAAAGCGATTCCGTAAAGTATCAAAAAATCTCTCTCACGAACTTACCGAACTGTGTAGACGTAAAAGCAGGTGAGATGCAGAGTTGCCACGCCTATCAGGTCCAGTAGGGCGCAAATCACAATCGAAGCGGCCATCCTCAGAGCCGCCGTGAGTAAATCCACCGTCTTTCTTCCCCGAAGGAGGATGAGAAGCCCCCCAGACATCAGGACAACCATCCAGGTGCCAAGCCAGCCCTTCGAGCAGATAAAGAAGACCCGAAGCGTCTCCCCAACATCCCTTGCGACACGTATCAACGAGTGCACATACACCTGCCAGGCGACCACATGGGAGATGAAGAATCGGGCCATCAGAGTGGCGATATTGCGGTTGATCTTCCAGCCCGCGGGTTCGGAGGAGGCCAACCAAACCAGGAAACGCCTCAGTTCCCCCGCGAAGGCGTCCGTGGAGGCTGCAACCACCTCGAAGACACAGCCATGGCGAGTTGCGCCAGCACCGACTGCGAGGAAAGAACCAAAGACCTCCGTTGCCGTCTGCTGACTGGGTCCCTCCACCGCAATACAGCGTCTGAGCGTCGCGTGGGTCGTGCTCAGTGGATTGGGTAGCAGACAGACACCAGACCAGGTGGTGTTTTTGGAACGAAGGGTGCGAGCGAGGGCCACCAGCTGGTTGAGCGAGTCGCCGTAGACTCGGCAGATGTTGGTGGAGTAGATGGGAAAGTAACTGGTGGCTACCATAGTGACCAGAAGAAGGAGCTGGAGAGCCAAAAGGACGACTGCAGGTGTTGAAACGGCGACTTTGCTCCTACAGGGGTGCTGAGTGAGCAGGCAAAGGATGTAGGAGTGGCTGCAAACCCAGGAGAACCAGCTCCCTTTCGGAGAAGTGACCGAAGGGGCAGTAGGTGGGGTTTTCGAGGTCTTGGGAAGCAAATTGTTGGCAATCAGGAGGGGCAAATCCCCAATTCGGTCACGCAGAGCCACCGCGTCCTCCGTTTCGCTGGCTCGAAGACCCGGAAGGATGCTGGGGACGTCGAAGCCCACCCAGAGGGCTGACAACACTGCGCTATCGGTGGCTGGATAGTAGCGGGATCGGCGAATCTCCTCCACAGCACAGAGGGGCCAGTTGCTGAATGAATACAAAAAATGGAGAGCGGTGAGAAACTTCTATCAGGTCATCCCACAGGTTCCGTTCAATTAGTGAATAAAACAAGCGACTAAATGTTACGTACTTTCTCTCATTACCTACGACTTCCTTCTATCGATTAACAAGCTCATTATCTTCATTATTGTAAAATTCTTTTGTTTTTGATTCGAAGAACTCAAAAAGCCGTTTCTTCTTACAAATGTTTTTTGTAAGCTACTACGAAAAATATGGTAGTCTGACAGTAGATTTAAGTAGTCATTTTTGCTGCATTAGAAGATAACAAATAAAAGAGGAGTATTCCCTGGCCATCCAACCAGATTAATCGAAGAAGAGCCTTTTTCCCCATGAAGTTCCCTTCTCGGCCGTAGCTGGGTCTTTCCCTTTACAGCCCTAAAAAAGATCAATTTTTTGTCGCAACTCACAAATCTATCCACTAAAAAAGGAGCAACAAGTTGGTGAGAATGGAGGAGGAGAAGAGCAGATGCCGTCAACTAGAGATTTGACATTGTTTTCAGACAAGTTGAGGACCTTTTCCAAGTTCTTGAAGATGCCCATAAGTATTTGCATGGCTTGAATCGGGCTTGACTCCCAATTCTTCAACTGACAAAGCAGGATTTTCTCTAAGGGCTGCTTCTTCAAGGAATATCTTTAAGCGCAACTGGACTCCCGGTTCCATTCACGAATTCCACTCCACAAACTGTGCCTTAAATTATTCTTGGGTACTTCCGTGTTAGCAGGGCTTTAATCCAGCAAATTTCATGATTTTGTCCTGTAAAACGATTTGATTATTTTATATGCATCTAAGCAAAAAATGTTTAGTCCCACTAGACTCTATAACAAATAAAATGGAGCAAACTTACAGAGACTTGGCGGTGGCTCGGGTTATGTTGGCGTGTCTGCAACCGGGCATTAGGCAGTGGATCTCTCCCTCAATCGATTTATCAACACCGGGCAAGAAAAAGGGGAATCCGGCACAGTCTGAAATGAAATGGAATCATCTCTCAATACACGAGGAGGATTTTTTCGTTACTTCTGATTGACAACTCACTGGTCTGATTGACCTGAGCCACAGGGGAGTGAGCCAAGACTAGAATGACGTGGGAGTCATCAGAGCAGTCGAGACGACGGCCCCAGAGGTGGCGTCGGAAGACACCGGGTTCGTCCACGCGTGGCCAGGCGCGCAGACAGGAGAAGCCGAGGTTGACCCCTCCTCCTCCTCCCCCTCCCTCCCCCATTCGGGTAGCCAGAAGCACCGTCCAGAGCACTCTCTGCTCCATCTGCAGGTGGAAGTAATCGATATACCTATTCGTAGTTGGATCAACTACTACTTAAACCCATCGTGTAGCGATCTACATAGCAAACAATGCCGTACTCTAAAACGTTCTATCCCTAGACCTACCTCCAACAATTCGCTTACTACAACTACGGTAACTTTACAGTATCATCGCACCTTTATCAAGGAAAACTCTAGCAGGGCGAACCTAACCGTGTGCATGTGTATTGACCCAAATCTCATTGTCCGAAGTGTCTACCGGTAAATCACGTCAACAATGAAAACACACGTGCCTAATAAACGCGCTGGTAGGGAAGTCTTCTCATATCAATCTGTTACTGGGATTTCCCATCCAATATGGGGTAGTGGATGTCTAGGAAGAGAATACGAGAGTTGCTATGCGCCACAAAATGGTGGGTGGCAAAGCTCGTGGAAGTTTCGGCAGTGCAAAACATAGCGGGTTTAAAATTGTGGAAACATGACAGAGCAATTCATTATGCGTTTACCTTGCATTCAGCTACCTGCTATCAGTGCCATGAAAGCCTCTGCATTGTGCAGACCCGGAAAAGTAGAAGCCACTTTTACGCCATCGAAAGTAATACTTTCGAGATAAAGACCAATACCAAATATGGGATACAACTCGAGTAGAAAGGAACAATGACCAGAAAGGATTAGGAAGAAGTTCATACGACTCGTATTCTATAAAACGACTACAGCGACTCAAAGAAGGAAGAAACGACGACTGAAGATAACCCTCGTGGGTGGATACAAGAAGACCAGGCACCACCAAAAATGACTTCCCTAGAAATTTTATGTCGTAATTCTGGATTGAGTAGGCTTTCAGTACTAGGGGTCCTAACAACAGGATCCTCGAAATGACTCCTCCTAAAACTTGTTAAAAAATTAAGCAGACGAAAATCAACTTCTGGCAGCGAAAATTACCACTGGAGATGAATCGTGGATTTACCAGTGACCAGGAGTGCAAAAGACAGTCAAGGCAATGGATCTCCCCAGCTGAACTCATCAATGACTAATTTCAAATACGCTTAAATTATAGCTAGGATGTTTTGAGTGGATTTTGCGGGTGTGACACTGATAAATCAAGACCAAGAAAATCAAAGAACACTATGCTGAGAAATTTAAGGGAAATTAAGGACAATTTGATTAAAACATCATGTAGGCGGCCTGTTTCATCAAGGTAGCGCTGCATCAGCGCATCTACGAGAGTTGAAAGGCAAAAGATCCTTCCAGAAGTGCTTTGCCACTCACTGCGGGAGTACTCTCGACTTAGCTCAAAAAATTCCTTTTTCGGAAACTCCAAGAATTAATGAATTAATCCCAACCTATACCGGTCAAGTTAGGAGAGCAACAACTACAGCCTACTATCATCCCAAAGTAAGCTATTAGATACCCATGTAATACAAAAGACGCTAACCCTAAGTATGTCAGAATCTTAATTTGCGCTAAGCCAAAATGCAAAACACCAACAGGCGTCAGTCACAACTGTGTTAAGGCCCATGGAAGCCAATGACCAACGGGTAGAGTGGTGAAATTCCAAATTAAATTCGTTGAGTTAACGAGGCTTTATCAGCTCGCACCAAGTCAGTCCATAGCACACTCATACATAGAGATCAACGTGAGAATAACCGCATTGAATATTTTTACTCAGGTTCATTAAAAACATTACGGTAAATCACTTTCCAACAAACCTATCACACAACCATCAGCCTTGGGTTTTAAACTGAATGGATTGAAGTGAAATAGAACAAATGTAAGCTAACAACGACTAGCTCGTGTCAACTTACTACACTAAAAGACAACATTACTTATTAATGATTAAGTGGGTTGGAGCATAGGAACCCAACCCATGCAAAGAGGCCAGAATACGTCGTTTTCTCTGTAACGGAAAATATAGAGGATATACATGCTTAAATGAAACGTGCATTTAATAAATTGTATAATTGTGGGGTAATTAGATAACCACGGCAACAAAGACATAAAAATGAAAAAAAGAAGTGAATTAACCAGTTACTACATGACCACATGCCTGATAAATCAACCGAAATACAAGGTAACCAGCATTAATGAAATATCGGGCAATGCTCACATAATGGAAAAAAATGCTTGGAAAATAAATGCAGTTTTAACATAGGTAACATTATTAAATGTCATATAACGGTAGTAGATTAACACACCTTCCCCGTATTGATGAGATGGGTTAATTAGGATATGATTTCACGAACGACGCTATCCAATTATTAACAAATGTACCTCCCAAATCTGTCATGATTTCCATTTACATCAACAAAAACAAACAATAAGTAATCCATAAATGTTTGAAGGTAGATAGTGGTTTGTTTAATGTTGCGGTATCTAACGCCACGCTTTAAAAAGTCTGGTCATTCATCCTGTTGGTTCCCTTTTATTGTATTCCGCATGCCTATGTCGACTTGTCAATCTTTTCGGCAGCATTTTGCATCCAATAATCGTATTAAAGACTTCTCTGGATATGGAGGAAAAATCCACGCACTCGGTTGGAATTGCACAGGGGCCAAACTCGGCACTGCAACCTCCGATAAATCCGTCAATATCTATGCCTTGGATTCTGCTCGCTTGGTAATTCACGCTTAAACCTTTTTCTATGAAAATAATTTTAGAGTAAACTTCAAACATTTAAAGGTCACACGGATAGTGTTGATCAACTTGCCTGGCACCCGACAGTCGGTGAAACACTGGCTAGCGTTGGCGCTGATGGAACTGTAAGGTTGTGGGACTGCCGTTCAAAGCGTAGTGCCACTGCCCAACTCAAAGGTGAAAACATCAATGTCGCTTGGGCTCCCGACGGCAACACCATAGCTGTTGGGAACAAAAACGATCTGGTGAGTTGACGTAGTTCTTACTGATAATAATGAAGCTCTCCTTCCTTGACGTTCGTGCCGACCTAAAAACAGTCCAAACAGAGCAATTCAACTGCGAAATCAACGAATTTTCGTGGAAACCCTCCACTAATCTAATATTTCTCGCTACCGGGAACGGTGATATCCTCGTCTACGGGTTAGTACATTGCATTTAGCCTCAATATTTTGTAGTGGCAAACCAGGAGCAATGAAGAAGGAAGCTGTTTTGCACGCCCATCCAGCGAACGCGATAGCACTTCAATTTTCGCCCTGCGGCAGCTTTTGCGCCGTAGGCAGCGTAGATGCCCTCGTGTCACTTTGGGACGCCGACGAATTCGTTTGTCTGAGGACCTTTGCTAGGTTTGTGTCTCAACAAATTGGTTGATTTTTATGTGGTAAATTGTGTGCAGGCTTCACGCTGCCTTTTTTCCAGGTTGGAATGGCCAGTTAGGGCTCTGGGATTCTCTCACGACAGTCAGTTGTTGGCCTCGTCGAGTGAAGACCACTTCATCGACATTGGCTCTGTTGAAACCGGTACGTTCATTGTTTTGCATTTATAGATTTGGTGATACTTTCCCGTTAGTTACGGGGTACTTGGGAAAAAGTTTGGACGATATTTATGGAAAGGAAATATTTTTTTGGGGATTGCAAGGTAGTGTATTCAAAAAATTGCACTAGTATTATTTGGGATTTTTGCTTTAAATAGTCACGGGCATTAGCAGTCCGAAATAAGGCTCGGCAACACTTTTCCTGGGGAAAGGGTCGACTTAAACACTGCCTCGTTAATTTTGTCTTGGATGTACTGGGCATTTGTGGTAATAGCAGTTCGGTATTGGTTAGTGTCTTTCTCCACGACGACACTCAACCATCGGCGGTTTAAGATCTCGGGAGTTCATTGGAGGCTAAACACCAGGAACTGATGTAGTCGAAAAAATGGTTGAAACATCCAATTCATATGTTGCCACAACTCAAACTCCTATGCCATCTTCTTTCTGCCAATTTAGGAGGAAATTGGATGCTATGCAAGCGCATTCATATTGTACTCTCCACTGCAATTCTCTGTCTTTTGGTAGACCATCGAACAACGCTCGCAGTCTCTTTTTGGTTGAGTACGTATTGCATTGTCTAGACACAAGTTATTCCCTTCCTTGATTGCCGGAAACACTCAGATCACGCGGTGACGAAGCCCGAATTTGGATGTCAGGGTTCCTCAACAGGCCTTTCTATAGGTACTTCAGGATCAGATCGTTTGCTGTTACGCTGCTTAAGCCTTATAACCATAGTCTTCTCGTAGTATCCAGTTCAGACTGTCTTGTTATGGTGTAACATCTTGTGCCATGCGACCATAGTCCCCATGGCACAAGGTATTCTTTTCCTTGATTTGTCAGTTGTGGGAGGAGGGGTCCAGTCCTTATCCATTTCATCATCATCACTCATAAGAGGGTAAAAAGAGGGTTTAAGCCTTGAGAAGATGCATAGTATGCTTGAATACCAGCTTCCGGATGATTGTTTTTTAATTATTATCTCCTCAGCTCCAGTTTTATGGGTTCAAAAAATCGCTACCAATTCCCCCCACTTCTCTTGTCACTCGTCATCTGATATCACAAATAATGACTACGTATTCCTCATTAAACTGTGAAAGCAAAGGTTACTTGTGCAAGAGGAAAAAGGGCCATGAGTTTTCTCCTTGTCATTTTGCTTTTTAATTAATAGGTGAGCAGGTGTATCGAATCAACACGACGGCAGCAGCGACTTTTGTCCTGGCGTGGCACCCGCGGCTGCAGCTGCTGACGTACAGCAGCGAGACTAAGTACGACCGAGATCAGGGCGTGATCCGCATCTTCGGCTTCCCCTCAACTCCCTCCGAGGACCGAAAAGTCGGTCCCGTCGCCATGGATCACTCCTAGCTGACGAAGACGCCTTCTTTTAATTACTTGTAAAAATATTTGTAGTATTTCTACTCAATGCTACTTAGTAGTGTGTGATTTTTTCCGTTCTTGATGCGTTTATGCAACAGGGCTGTGGACCTGCAAAAAGCTCTATTTTTTGCATTTTCCTTTATTTTATGGCTTTTGAAAGGAAATGAAGTCATCTAGTAGAGGTGATTTGAGTCTAGTAAGTTGTAAATCAAATCCCAATAGTTTTTCCCTAGACCCCTTGGATAACAAATCGATAGCATAATAGACGGAAAGGATTAACCTCCGATAAAGTAGTCAAATGGCCACTCCCTAGGATATGGAGTAGCATCGACTTTGTGTGGTTATAGGCTGTGGATAAGACTGCAATTGTCATCTAAACCACGAAGCAGATTTTATTTGAAGGGAGTGACAAGGGGTCAGTTCCTGTAATCGATCGATGAGAGCGGGATCGAGTCTCCAATCGATATGGGCGGTCGCCATTGGGGATGCTTGCTGCTAAATAACATGGGCGGATTTTTATCTAAGAACGCTGAAGAATTGCTTCGTGTGTTCGTGTTAGAGATGCCTAGCATTTGTCTTATCGGTAACCAGAAAACCATGGGAAAAGCTTGGATGCATTTTGGGTTAGTCTGAGAAGCACGTAACTTTTGCTGTCTTTGAAATTAGTGCTTTCCAAGCCTGGAGGGGTAAAGACGACATCCTAAGAGGAGAAAAAGATCAGTTTTTGTCTGATCTCAGATGAGTGCATGTGGTAGTGGCCAAATGTCTGACCCTGACCTCCTGTATGAGAACACAGAGGTTTCAACATCTGCACATTAACAAACACCCGATCTGCCTCGATTGGCAGCACAGACATCATTTCACTCATTTCATCATTTTACTTTCAGCTCTTTAAATATTGGGAGCTTTTACTCGATTTTATTCAGTCAAGCCCCCGTTTTTAGCTATTTTAATTGAAAAAATTGTTAATTTTCAAATAAAATTTAATGTTTGCTAATCACACAGATGTAACAATTTAGCTTAAATTGTGTTAAGCGGGCGCTTGACGCCCTCTTATTCACAAATAGTTATAAATCGAAAAAAAGCGATTGCAGTTATAAAGCAAATTGGGTTAGCATTAAAATTTAAAAAAAACTTATTCTATAAGCAATTCTACTGGCTAGCTCTGACAAGAAGTTGAAACAATTAGTTGGCAGTCTAAAAGGAATCTTTACATTAAATCCTCCTTACTAAAAAGCGATCGACTATCAAAAGAAAACAATCCAACTTATCTCTCTTGCATGACGTCAATTTCGCCCTGGATTTGACATTTTCGAGATTTAAAGTCAGTTACTAAATGCTGAAATTCTACTTCGTATTTGAAACCAAATGACATTCGAAATATCGATGAGGAGCTCAGTTCAAGAATCATTGAGGGTTTGGAAGTTTATGTAACACCAGTTCCATAAAGACTACACTCTCTAAGTGGATTAATCAGTTCAAGGAAGAAAGATTCGACTTCTTGAAGAATCTCATCAGTATAGAATACAGGGAACCTCAAAATAACGAAAGCATCCAGGTTGTTGGAAATTGAATTACAAATGATCTGTTAATAACACCAAATCAGACATTTCCAGTGCTGGGTCAGTAAATTCAGTTTTCCTGATCATAATTAGGAAACAAGGAAGCCTTAACCTTCCATAACGGGTTTTTATTTCAATATGGCGCTACACCAAGGCAACCTATGAGAGTTGCGCAAAACTACCCTCGTCCAAAACTCAACAGAACCTGTTTTACGAATGAAATAGACCAATGAGGCACCCATTTTCTGAAGATGACAACGATGAACAGTTGTAGGGTTCGAACTAAGCTTAAATGCCAACTCAACTGGTTAAGCTGGACGGTGTCCGGTTCGATTTTCGTCCTGGTAGAGGGTGAAAGCCGAAAGCCACTCTAGTTTGCCCTATTGCAAAGTTCTGATTCGTTCTGACGAAATCACAAAGGTGGCTCTTCTGCGATAGCATCAGTTACGCCGCGACTCGCGCATAAACCTACTCCCGTCATTAAACCACAACACAATGACAGACCAGCATCTTGTTTTGGTTCAGCCAACCCCGTTGGAGTCCAGTTGAAATTTAAAAAAATGTTGCGAAATCCCTAAATAAAGACACTTTAGTAGCATTTAAAAGATATTTTCCGCTTGGTGAATCTCGTGCCTGTTCCGTGAACGGGGTCACTGCACCCAATTCATAGGCCACTTCGCCAAAATTTTAACAACCAAAAAGTATTCCCCGTTTGTGACGCAAGTGGCGACTTCTTGCACTGGCAAAGTACTGCACCAGCGGCGCTCACTGCTCGGCGCTCATTGGCTTGTCGACATTCGTAACCGTCGCCGCTGCCGTCGCGATCTATGGATCTACACACTCGGGGGGGGGGGGAGGGGAGGATCATGAGCAAATAATCTTTTAAAGTTGCAGAAGAACTGAGTAAGCTTTCTGCCGAACTGATGAGCCAATCAATAGTATCAGTTACTGATTAGCGATGGGCTTTACTTAAATCGTATTAGCTAAGAATTTAGAATTAAGCAATATTAAGCTTTTGATGACAAACATGCACGAAAACTCTCTGAAATTATTTACAGTGATCGGGAAATTACAAGAATATGTCCATTATCAGCGCCTCTATCGGCAACGTCTGTTTTGCAGTCTCACCCCCTTTAGAGTCACTTCTAAAGCTGTTTTAATTGTATCTTGGATTAGTGTCATTCTCGACTCTAATGTCACTCTCGATTTAATGGTGTCCTACTACCAAACGCACTCAAGCGGTTTTATGTGCTATCAGAACAAGGGGGCATGCCTAAGACTTATATTAGCATGGGAGAAGTAGATTGACTTAGTAGACCGGACTCCTGTCTAGACAGGGAGGCTATCCAGTATCTAGTTTGGTGTGTCTACATAGCTCACGTGACGCTGAGCCGGCTTAGTCAGGCCTATTGTCGAGTTAGGATCTGGGGTTTTTTGCTGGTCAGCAAGCCTTTATGGATTTTGCCTAAGGTGTAGTAGCAATGGACCGAATCCTGCTGCTGCCATTCAATGTCTACCTTTTACTGTCATCTATCCTCGTTAGCCAGGCTTAATTACAGTGTTCAATACTTCCATTTAAGCATACCACTTTAAACTAGGCCCTCAACAACTATTTCTGTGGGTTTTCGAGGACGTAACTCCCTGTGTCGCAAGAACAGTCAGATTGTCGGTTGTGCAATGGAATCTTTTGCTAGACAGATAAGATTAACCTTTCCAAGCGTGATGGGAGAGGGGAAGACCGGAAAAGGGTACTTATTGGGAGCATGCGTATCGTAACGTTGGTTTAAAGCGGCACAGGAACGAAAGGGGCAAGGGGAGAATCCAGTAATTAGGTTTGGGCTGGCTTGAGAACATGATAGTAACTAGGCCGTCGAGATTGGATAGGTGACGTCACGCTGAGCCGGTGATGAGAATTGGGGCAGCCACAAATTCTTCTTCCCCAATTCAAACCAGACGGATGCTCTCAGGATCTTTAATTGGGATCATGGAACATCAACTATAATCTCCTTGAGTAAAGCAAGTTATTCGCTTCGATTATGAATGAGGTTGGAGGTGCCAGAGTCGGGATTCATTCTTCTCGCTCTCATCACGCATATGAATGTCAAAAAGTAGTTATCAACTAGTAAAGGAAGCAAAGTTACGTGAATGATCACCTGTTGTGAATAAGTAGAAAATATATCTCTTAAATCGGATTTATTAAAAATTTTACCTTGCCTCCCTTCACGATAATTACTGTAACAATTCTATCCTTGTTTAAGTTTTCGGCTGTATACGAGAACAACTTTAAAATGAAAGGTGTCTGAGTGATTAACGTTCTAGAAATATCTTCTTCATGAACGAATCCAAGGTTATCGATCCACTCAATTTCTATTCACATTGCCAGCATAATCAAGGTAACAGCACGGTTAATAACTCTTGAAAAAGCAAATATATATTCTATAAAATATAACCCAAGTTTCCGCAAATGTAGAACTTAAAAATAGCCACATTCTTCACACAAAACTCCTCGATTTTTGAAGTTGTGAGTTCAAGTCATTCGCCAAATGATGAGAGAGGGACTTGTCGGTTTAAGTTGCCAGGTTTCGCGCTTTTGCAGAAGGAGTTTGAAAAAAACTCCCCGGAAATTATCTGACACGGGCAAAAGCGGTTGTCATAGGGCTTTTTCAAGGTACAATTTAGACTTCAGAGATTCATCGTATTCCTCTAATGCCAGTTCCTAAACTTTAACAGCCTGAGTAAAAATGCAGGCTAAAATGGCGGCTGTTCTGTAAGGAAATTCAACTAAGCTCCTTTCTCAGCGAGATGAAACGCTAAAAGAAGGGGAAAGAGGGTTGAATGGGAAATTGGGTTATAAGGTGAACTTCTTCGCTTGATTTGCATAAAATTACGTTAGTCGTGGCAGCGTAAACTCCGCCTAAATGCAGAGATGAATTCCCACAGGAATGTTTGCAAAATCCATATTTATTGTTTGCTTTCATCCAGCGAAGTCGCTTGTGAGCATTTTATGAATCAAAGCCTGAAAAAAGCGAGATTTATTGTCAGTCGACTTTCTGACATCGAGTGCTTTGGTGCTTTAAAGAGATCAATTAACTACGGTAAAGAGACCTCTCTCAACTAAACGTGGTAGTCTAACATAAAAACTTAAAAAAACTTTCTTTATTATTTTAATTTGTCGCTTTAGTAGGGATGATAACTTCGCGGATATTATATGTGTACACTTCTATATTGGACCGTCTAGTCGTATGCAAGCCCGTTCGCAGAATACCAAAGGCACCTTAGAATCTCAGCACAGCAGAGTACCCAGCTCATCGACTCAAAACAGAGCTGAATATTTTTCATGTTCCCATGATATGACTATGAGTCATTGGTACTCCAGGCTGGATGGACACGATTCCCCTAGCACTATTCGAGAATGTGATTACTTAATCGGTGCGCTGAGTTCATCTCTTAGAGAGAGGGAGAGAGCAGAACATTCAGCGTTGACATCAGAGCAGACTTCGTCGAGTCCTTTTGTGTACTATGGGCCATCGTTTGGTACTGACATGGGGATCCTTCAATTCAGGAAGCCAAAAATTGTCTTCTAACTATTCAAGGCACAACTGGTTGCTATTACTGCTCTGTTGTGTTCTCGCTAAGTGTTACTAAAGGAAAGAGTAGCGAGGGCAGAGCCGTTACTCACTTGTAGCCTACTTGGTTGCATATTTATTTAAAAAGTTATGAAGCCTCGACTGTAGTTCATTCGATTGCATCCGATAGCATTCTTTACCGGGTTTGAAGTGTGATTTCCATGTTTACTATAGGAGCAATGACCCTCCTTGTGGACTTTTCCTTTATATTTCAGACAATCGCGATAAAAGTGGAGGCTACCATAGTACTTACAGAACTGTAACTTAACGACTGGACGGGAAACGAGGGACTGGCTTGCTTTATGATTTGATTTGCCGTCTCTCTCACCTAGCACAACAACCTTACCCAGCTAAGCTCTAGTTTAGCGTCTTTTGAAAGCATCGGACAGTTCCTGAAAGGCGCTTTTCTGTTCTTTGTCCGAGAGAGCCGTGAGATAATTATGAATGTTGGTTGAATCTTGGTTTTTAAGACCAAGAACGAAGATCAAAGCTAAATCGATGCAGAGTTTGTCAATGACGCATAGCCGTTAGTATTTAGAGACTTAGAGACAGCGAGGATTGAACAGGGACAGAGCATTTGAGAAGAGTCTGGTTAGGTGGATAATGTTTCTTAAAATGTGTAATCCGTAGGCGTGATGTTTTTTTCTTGTCTGGAAGGTTGGCCAATTATTCATTGAACACCTATATTAAATCATTCGAACTAACCCGAAAAATGGCATTGTGAAATTGGCTCGAAATATCTTCGGGCTTCTTCGTTAAGGCTTCTTCTTCGCCTGACTAAGTGCTGCCCAGGAAATTAAGTGCATTCGTGGTCCACGTTTCGAACACTTTCGGGTTTTGGTGGATATTCGGACAATGGACGAGTCAAGCTATTATCCTGGAGAGCAGGTAGTCAGAATAAAATGCTGTTTCGACTTAACGATTTTAAAATGTACACCGTGCATCAAATTGGAAACTGAAAACTGCCCATCGGACGCCTGACAATAAGAGCAAAATGTGCAAAATAGCCCTTTATATCCACTAACGACCGAGTCAAAACCAACATCAAGGCACAGGGCTTTGCAAAAAGGCCATTATGGACAAATTTGCACTAACAGTCGGATCTTTTTTCCTTTGAGAGCCTGACAGTAAGGTAAACAGAATACAGCTTGTCAAAAACCTTTTAATCATCTTTTTGCACTACTCGTTGCCCTTTGCTTCTCACTGACTTTTGTTTCACTGGTTTCATGAAAGCAGTAGATAGAGAGATAGTGAAAGCGATGCTTGATTTCTGGAGACTGAAGAGGAGAGTTTCAGAGAGAGAGAGAGAGAGAGAGAGGGAGATCTGGAAAAGGAGCAAAGAGAAGGTGGACACTCGAGTCTGTCCGTAACTAGAAGTTCGACAACATTCACGTGTCACACAGATAGCATGTATTCATTCAGTAGTGGTAAAATTTGTGGGCAGGGGGCGGGGAGGGGGACGCTAGCGATTCATTGATTACACGAGCTAGAAGAGACTGGCTGTTGGGGTGGGGGAGGGGGCGGGATACTTTGTCCTTTCTTAACTCCTGCTCAAGGTAGGCACTTTCGAGGGGAGGGAGGGGCGGGGGCATTAAGCCTCGTACTCGTAGACAAGGAGGTTAGGCGCTGTCGGATGACCCCGACTGCGTGACCTTGAACTCGCAGGGGAGTCTAGACGCTTCGACAGGGAGGCGATCCGCGTCAGCGATCGATTCCCCGGGGTGCTCACTCGAGACGGCGGCCTTTTGGGAGCCATTATCGGCGAGTTGGTAGAAGTGTAGGAACTCCTGTCACTCCCGATTGACTTGTCAACTGAAATCAAACAATAAAATAAGTGTTTGGTTTCGGCATCCCCTACTTATTTATGGCTAAAGCATAGATCAATCATCAGAGCAGTTTAAACAATTCTGCAAGCGTCCCTTTGTCGTCAATTTAACGGAAAAGCGGGTCGGTTCATCGGCACCCTCAAACGAACTTGATACGAAGTGAAAAGGTAATAAACAGGTGTAGCAATACTCCCACACTTTCTATTTTTTTATTGGAGAATCCCACACCCGTCGTTGTGAGAAAAGTGACCATGTGAAGTGCATATGGCAATACTACATCCATAATAAAACCCAAAATATGAATTTCGGAAGGTGATTTGGTCGTGGTTCGGAAGTACCATTGCTGACGAAAGTGGAAATCCGTCCCTTCGGGAGAATGGAAAACGAACACGTCATTTTCACAAGGCAAACAGAAATAAGCTATAAAACTTTCTTCGTAGAATTATCGAGGTTAAATAAATTAAAACATGTTAGGCCACTTCACTGCATGCCTACCTTGTCTTAAGTTGCGGTCTAATTAACAGAATCGGCGAAGTGATCTCCTCTTAACACGACAGAAGTTTAAGGCGGAAAAGGGAACAATTTCTCTCGAAAATTATCACTGGACATGAAATTCGAATTAATCTGGGTCTAAAGGTCAACAATCAAAAGCAACAGAACTCACATGGACTACTCTTCAAGGCCTTCAAAGTATAAATCGCAAAAGCCGCCTCAAAAAAGTTTCGGTAGCGGTTTTGTGGGTGGTTTAAGAAAGTGTACCACTCAGATTGCCCTGGAAATTAGCGACAAGTAACAATTTTTGAGGAAGCTAGAGGATGCTTTGACACCGTGGTGGGATCCTATTTAATCTTGATCGTGATGCTTCAGCGGCATTCATTGAGGGCTGCGCGAAATTTCCTCGAAAAAAAAGTGCGTTTTTTACCCACGAAATATGTGCAGTTCCGATAAAGCTCTCTCTCAGACTTATTTCATTTCCAAAAAGTCAACGAAATCTTAAAAGGAACCTATTTTAGGAAGTAAAACACTGTCACAGTTTGGATCCGTAATTCTGTAATTCTCCATAGACTGTCTTCGGGCCTGGGAACGTCTACGTGAGAAGAGCATTCACCTAAACTGCAATTACATTTTAAATTAATTCCTTAAAAACAACGAGCTTTTAATGAGCCAATTGCATAAACTCACAATAACCACTGCAAACGACAGGATGGTTTTCATAGTGATTCTGTAATTATTTGAAGAATATTCAGGGTGCCTGATTCGATTCCTGGTTCAGAATTACCCTAAAGGACGCAAGTGGACATCTGCTGCAGTCAGAAGCCGATTCTTCGGAGAAAGGGGAAAGACACGTCATTTCCCAAAGACCAAAGTTTACGAAAAAAAATAATTGTAAGAGGAAAATTGTCAAAAAGTGGCATTTTGAGAGGGGAAATCAAAATTATGGCTTTGAAACTAATTAAAGTTGTGGGATGAGCAAAAAAATCTTCGAAAAGATATCTTCTTAATTAAATTAAGTAAAATGAAAGTAGGTAATGAGAATTTTCTGATAAAAATTGCAACCAGATATGAGACTTGTATGTACCATTACGACCATGAGTGTAAAGTAATGGTGCCAACATGAGCCCATCCACAGGGTCAATGAAGCTTAAATCTCAAAAACCAAAGCACAAATTGATGCCCACGGTCTTCGGGGCAGTTACAAAAAATGCAACTGCGGGATTGCCTTGGAAACTAAAGAGCTGCAGCAAGAGTTGACTGTGCTGAGGTTTCACTAACGACAGAGAACGCTATGGCTGTAAAACGAAACGGGAAATAACTTAGTGGTAGGGTCATATTTCACAATGGCAACGATGCACCAGAGCATTATTCGGGGGTTGCCACGCAAGATTTCCTCCGAGAATTTCGTCGGAAAGTGCTTCCGTGCCCACCAAACGGGCGCAATCTTGATTAAGCTTCCTGAATATTATACTTCCATCTCCAAAAACTTAGTGAAATCGTCTAAGTAACATATTTTACCAAGGCAGAAGGAGTAAAATACTGTGCCACTACTTGGCTTCGAAACTGGACTCATCGACTGGGGAGGGCGCATTGACCTGAGTGGCAACTACGTTGAGAAATAGGCTCTCAACACACACAGGCTAGACTTTTGAAATAAGTTGACATCTTAAAAATCGGCGTAATTTCTGCACCATCCACGTAAGTTGAAATATGCCAACTACTACAACTTTTCTGTAATAACAAAAAGATTATCCACTTGGATGAGGATTGTGCAAAATATTTCATTCGGAAATTTCTATGGAATGTACTTCTTTGCCTCTCAAACGTGGACAATCCCGCTTCAGTTCCATCGAAAAATTTTTTCAGCCGAATTTCGGCCAAACAGGTACAATCCACATTTAGCTCCCTCAAAATTCTTCCTTCCCCTTCCTCTACAGAACCTATTTTAGGCAACTCAGACAAACCTCCGACAAAAGGCTGAACTGCTTGTAACAGCTCTAGCCCGTAAACATCTCAGTTTGTCTTCTTTTATCTTACCCTAGGACACAACTCCGCATCATCGCAATGATGATCGCAAGTTACTCTATGTTGCCTCGTTCGATTGTTCAACACAGGGAAGACATCCAACATTCCTTCACGTCCTCACCTCATCCGCAAATCGCACTTCTCACGAAAAGCCTAGGTTGTACTTATCAAGTAAAGTCTGTGCTCATCAGAGATTATAACTCGTCCGAAAAGAGTAGCTGATCACTACAATGTCCCAAAATATCAGATGAAAAGCCGATTTAAAGCAGACAATTCTACAAGAAAGCCTTACCACTGGATCCACCATCCTTGGAGGACTCGACACTGACCGCATCGCTCAACCCATGCACCGAGTATGCGTCGGTGGCGAGAGGGTTCGACGACAGACCCGTCCGGTTCGCCTCGCCCACCTGTCGTGACGTGTCCGCCCCCTCCTCCGACGACGAGGGCGTCAACTCGATCTCCCGCTCCCTCAGCAACGCCGGTTTCTCCAGTCCTCCCTTCCTGGGTCCCCCTCTCCTGCCCCGCTCTCTCTGCAGATCCGACCTCAGCGCCTGCAGGCGGTAGTAGTCCCTGCAGTCTTTGTGGCCACACGTCACCGCAATCGGGCACCCCGCCTCCCCCCTTCCTCCGCCAGCGACAATCGACGCCGGAGCCACCACCCTCGCGACATCCGGCATACTCCTGAAGGTCTTCAGTTGCACACTGTAGGGCATGAGCAGCGGGGCCGGTTTGTTGGCCACATTAAACGACGTGGTTGTGGTGGTTTTCGACGAGCACGAGGTGGTGTGCGATGCCGTTGATCCCGTCGACTTTGACGAATAGCTCGACGACCGGGAATCGCTTTCCGAGCCGCAGTTCTCGTCGAAGGTCGAGAGGAGGTCCCGGCTGTCGTAGAGACGGAATCGTGAGGCAGCCAGGGAGCGAGCTCGTTGTTGTTCGTCGAGAAGACGGCAGTGGAGTACATGCTCACCCTCGTGGCAGGAGGAGTCTGGCTCGTCGGTGCTGAAGACTTTGGGCTTGAGGTGTCTACGTCTGTCCGTCGGTTGTCGGTCGTCGCTGCGGCGGTGATGGTGTCTGCCGCCATGGGAGCCGCGTCGCTGGCTGTGATGGGTGTCCTTGGGCGTCATCGGTTGGGGTTTCCCTGGGGTCCGGTTGGCCGAGCGTGACTTCGAGGGCGTGACCACTGGCAGGGGATTGGGCATTCGTGGCAGTTGGCTCGGCGTGTAATTGAGGTGGATGGTCTCGTCGGCAGTCATTGCAGAGTCTCCACGACCTATAATGAGGGAAGTAGAAAAAACCCCAGATTTATTTTGAGATTCGAAAATTACCTATCAGTTAACCCCTTAAGTTCCGTCCGAATTTTATATTTATTGATTGAACTAAATTAAAGAAGTCTGTGGGCATAGAGCATTATTTTTCAGTTTCCATGAATTTAAACTGATCAAATTTAACGAACAATAGAATTGAAATTTGCTTGATCAAAACCCAGTTAACGTGGAAATACCCAAGAATCATTTGAGGCACATAATGTCTTACAAGTTCAAGAAAAGAAGGAAACTCGGCAGTCGAACAATGCTACTAGAAACATTCACTCAATATATGGGAAGATGAAGATGGAAATTGTTCGTCTCTCAATGAATTGTCTGCCAAATTCTCAAGTCTCAACTTGAAGTCTACCCCTCTCGCCAGTATTGCCAACTTATTACAGATTCATGAGAAAATGGTTCTACTTTGTTTAATTTGGTGGAATCGGCAGCGAATAATGAACTTTGATTTGTTATCACTTAATGCAGCAACAATGTTCAAATCTACGGTCAGCAATTAGGGCGTTAAAACGAAGCTTCGAGGAGAAAATCCTGCCGTGGTGAATCGAAAAGGGAGAAGTTCATCAGGACAAAGCAGCACGACCCCACAGAACAAGAATCACGTTACTAAAGGTCGAAAATTCCTCACCCAAATCATTTTCCTTTACCGATCATTTTGTAGCCTACGAATTCACTCTGAAGAAACAGCTTTTATAAAGCCTAAGAGGTTGAAACTGGCATTGGTGAGTCCTTCGATTAATTAAAACCAAAAGAATTTTACAATAATGGAGGTATTAAAGAACTTCTGAATAGATGGAAGGAAGTCATAGATAATAAGGGGAAGTACACTGGTGATTTGACCTTTAATGAAATGCATCATTTGTTCACGTATTTTACATATAGGGAGACTGAATAATTTGTTTTGCGAAAAATGCAGAGGCGCCTCGAATATGCGTGGTGTTTGGAATGAATTTCTTAGTACAATCTGTCTCTTTGGATGCTTCTCTCAAATGGAGAATAGCAATAAAATCCAAGAGGGACCGTGGCTTGAAGGTTGAATTCAGAAGCGTGTGTTTAACTCGGACTGTCCTCTGTGAGCTAGGCAGCCATTTGCCTGGAAGCAACACAATTCAACAAAATATTTGTAGTCAGCCAATTCTTACGACCACTACACCAGTCTCTCCAATGTTTGACCACCTTAATCACCCGATAGACTACCATTGTGCTTGATTCGAGAAAAGCACCACCTGTACTGCTGCCACTACTACAAAAGCCGAAAATAGCATTGTGAGAACTAAAGCGGTTTTTGACGATACCATTCAATCGGGGACAGTATAAAATAACCTTCCTCGAGCTTCACCCTAGGGTAAGCCGGACTGAGAATGCCATGGTTGTAGCTATTGAGAAAAAACTCTAAAGACAAAGATGAAGCTTTCTGGTCTGAATCAATTACATTTGCCCTGTCAAATTTATACCTAACCATTCCATTTCAGTGCTTCTTCACTCGTTGGAAGGGAAAAGAAAGTATATTTTAGCTTAATGCATTCCACTAACTTCCTATTTCTCGCGACCTCTTGTACACAATATGCATGAAACAAGTTTTCACATTTTATATCGAAATTTCAAACCCTTCTTCTCCACTAGCAGTGCCAGGAAATTCGTTAGCCTTTCTTTCGGTCTTGTGATTTTTATTCGTAGGAATAAGACGAAACCTAGAGTACCAGCAGAGGATGGCATTGCGTGACGTTTTTACCAACTAAAGATGGAGCAGTTAATTTGGCTCTTTCTTCAAACCCCGCTTGCATGTTGAGACGTGCTTCTGAGAAGAAAAAATAACCCGCCCCTGGATTCCGCTCATTTGCCGTGGTCTGCTGTGTGTGTGTGTGTGTTTGCGCGCCTGATATCGACTTGAATTTTCGCTGGTGAATCAGTCCGCGGTGGCAATAAGGGCTATTATTAAACTGACAATAAATAAATTCGTACTGCGCAGAAGCCCTTATCGCATCGTACTCATCAAAGCCTCAAACGCAACCAATAAAACTCGTGCTGTGGTTGGGAATTTTTCTGAACCAAGGAAATCCACTGCCCAGCAGCAGCAGCAGCAGCAGTCAACAATATTTCCACGAGACTCGTTCAGTTCTTTTTTTAATAGACAAGAGATTAATAAAGAAACACTGAGGAATGCCTTCCCCAGGGAAGTGCAAAATCACCTTGTTACAGACGTTGGTGATAAAGGCAGCTATTTTAAGAAATTCTCTGGCGACAATAGTGTACTTTCTTTCAAGCAGGTCATCTCATAAGTTCCCCTCGAATTTTACCTTTTAAAATTAAACGAAATTTAAGGAGCATTATACCATTCCCAATGGAGCTGGAAGTTACCTTTATTTTAAGCCGTATTTTAAGTGATTAAATTTCGCCTTACAGAACAATGAAACCAAAATTTTGCTTGATTAAAACACCTCTAACATGGAAGTTGCCAAGAATCATTTAAAGCAAATCGTGTTTATAAGTACAGGGAAGGAAACTCAGTCGCCAACGAAGGAGCTAGAAACATTGACTCTCAATTTATGGAGAGGAATGTGAGAATGAAAGAATATGTTTTGCGAAATTTAGAAGTAGAGATTTCACTCTTCGAGAAGATAAAGATCGAGCCGGACAAGGTCCAGTTGAGTTTCATAATAAGTTTCTTATAGAAGCCTAGCCTAATTTATCAGTTGAGTTGGAATTTACACTTCAGTTCAGTTCAAACCACACAACTGTTCATCGCTGTCACCTTCGAAATTTGGAAAAGTTCATGTACTTGGAAAATGGATGCCTCATGCATGAGTGCCTGAAAACAATCGCTATTCTCTCCTCCGTGCTTAACCTTTATTGGATCGACTTGTGACTAGAGACTGACGGAATATTGAGCAAGAAGTGAACTTCATTGGTAAAGTTCTCCTTTAAATCTGGTTGAATCGCCAAGGAAGAAACGCATTTGAATTACCGCCATCTAATGCAGCAACAACGCCTGAATCTACTGTCGTCAGCCAATAAAGGCGGCTTTTGAAGAATGCCGAAAGAGGAAAAAGACAATGCAACTCGACCCGATACAGCAAGAAGAACTTGGTTGGTAGGAGTTCCTCATCCACCTAATTCCCCAGACCTTTTGCAATGCAGCAGGAAGAAGTGGTTGAAACTGGCATTTGTGAGTTCTTCGATAAATCAGAACCAATAGTAAAGGTAGTAATCAGGCTGTTAATCGTTGGGAGGAAGTCAAAGACAATCCATAAGTAAATGTTACAATTGGACACTTGGCTTATTCATTCAAAAACCAGACAAAACTTGTATGATAACTTGGCCTATTAAATTTACTTTTCTGTAGGCAATGCATGATAAGGCAACTCAAAAACAATAGGGAGCCTTGAGATGATGGAGGATTTTCTTAACTAGGAAGACAAGTGACTTGCGAATTGGCTGGCCTGCAATCAGTATGAAGCATTATTGCACTGGATATGGGCCACCTTCGTCCCACAATAAATCCCCCAACTTTCTGCCATGACAGCACTTGAATTTTGCGCGCCAGAGAAGAATTTCGATGGCCTCTTGGAGGAAATTCATCCTGTTAACATCTTGCGCGTCGGAAAATGACGAGGGGTTTTTTTTCAAGAAAAATCACTTAACTGATTGAATACGTTACAGTGGAAGAATTTGTCAGCCTTTTTGGCTGCAATTTCAATCACACCCTCATTCCATTGTCCCCTTGTATCTGGAATCAGATAATCTAAGGATCCTATCACAACTTTCTACTTTAACCGCATGTGCGACAAACTCAAATTGAAGAAATAACTCATTTTGTGAGCCATTTTTGTGGTAAACTTTGTAATGAATCGTTTCAAATAAAAAGCCTCCGTTCACAGCAAAGGATACCCGTAAAATAAGACCAATAAAACCAGGGTTTGTGTTGGTTCATGCAAAGAAAACGGGCGTTCCAGATGAGGAGTTCTCGAGAATGGGAGACGAGGATTTATAGGGGAACTGGAAAAGCGACAAGAGTGTGTCCCAATGCCAGTTCTTTGATGAAGGGCACACTTGAAATTTCAAAAGTACCTTGGCAAAATCAAGTGCTTATTAGTAAAATCAACTGTGGCAAGAGAGAAAGAGTAAAAACCAGTGATAAGCGTTTCATGGCCAGAATTTTAACTGTCCTCGAACCTACAAAGCGCTGTTGGTACTACTGTCCCACCTTTCATGTATAGTCGGACCACTCACCTCACATCTGGACCATCTAAACCTCTGACAAAAGGCTGCACTAGTTGTAACAGCTCTAACCGGCAAAACACTCAGTTTATTCGCTTATGTCTTAGCCTAGAACGCAACTCTGTGTCGTCACAACTAACGATGCAAAAGGAAAAGCCAGTTTTAAAATCACTAAGGTTTTTTGCACTCTGATGCGATTCCTATGCTAGAAAGAATCTAGTCCTTAAAGCCAATGCCGTTGTAAGTGTCTTCAAGTTGACGTATTTGACGTTTAGCTTATCACAGGAAAATGATGCGACATTTCTTCAGCTCTTCATTTCCTTCAACAAGCATAGTCCTCCTACAGTGCCTTCAATCGTTCAAAGACTTTATCTTTGGTGGGTCATAACAGAGGTTTACTATGGTGAGGCTGCAGGGAAACTAAGGACGTCGCTTCGATTAAAAACGGAAGAAGAAAATCCATGTTTCATTATGATGAAAATGTACCAGCACATTCTTTGAGAGTAGCGCTGTAGGATGTTCCTCGAGAAGTGTTTCCTCACCCAACATAGCCCTGATTTAGCTCTAGCAAACATCGTTTTCTGAAACTCTAAGAAATCCTCAAAAGAACCGATTTTAGTAATGGAACAGAAGGAGAGGAATCAAAACAATGTGCCACCACCTGGGTCTGAAAGCTTCCTCTACAATTCTTCTTCATAGACAGTCTTCAAAACTGGAAACATCGCTTGAGGAGTCCGTTGACCTTGATGGCACCCATGTTGAGAAATGAGCTCACGTAGGAGTGTTTTCTTGCAAAATAAATTGCTTTCTTAAAAGCCCCGCAAACACTTTGATCCAACCTCGTAACAGCCCTAACTAGGCGTGTTAGTGTTGGACATATAAAATCTCCCTTAATCATAAAGCTTTCTCCTTGTCGAAGAAAGCTCTATAAAACAAAACCGCAGAGGAAGAACACAGGAAGGAAGAAGGACAATAAAGAGATGAAAAAAGCAGTAACAGTAAGAGAGTAAGATGAAGGGGAATTCGGAATATAATATTAGAAACGATGATAGAAATGCCAAGTTGAAGAATTAGAGGGAAAAAAGATCACGAAGACGGAGGGTGTGTACAACTCTCATCAAAGGCTTTAGGTGATAATAGATTTTATTAAGAAAACAGAATAGCCGGGGTGAAACGCACAGTCTATCTGAGTGAATGTTTCCCAACAAAATCCTTGTCTTAGAGAGGTCTCAGAAGACAAGACGACAGAGAAAGAGGGCTTAACAGCGCCTCGCCCAAAAGGGCAGTAGTGGTGGTACTTAATTCCCCAAGAAATGGTCAATTTTCCATCGCCAAATAAATCGCTCGCCTGAGGCCAACCACCGCCTCTCCATGCAATCAGCCCCCGCGGGCAAACGAAATCAAAGATGGCTTTGTTGCAGGCCCATCTTTTTTCAAAAGACGCAAGAAACGCCCTATTGAGTTAGCGAGCCTGATTCGCTTTTTCCTCGCTTCTTCTTCTTCTTCTTCTTCTGGTCAAACAAAAAGCTAGCTGGATTCATAAGCAAGAGTCAATGCCAGGCTCGGTTTATTGAAGACGACTACTTTACCAGAATTTAAAAGGACTTTTAAGCATTTTTTATTGAAACCTTTAAAAAATGGGTAATTAACAAATTTCCTAGAAAGTAATTGAGAAGTGTTTGGAATTCCCATATTCTAGGAAAAATTATTTAAAGTCCCAACATGAATGCATTCCCTCGTTAGAAGTGCATCTCTGAAGTCACATTTTATTTGCTTAAAAGACTTCCCAGTGTCGGATTAAAAAGCCTTCCCGGAATAGACGAACAACATCCAATGATTCGCAAACAATATCAAACAAACGGTTAAACTTTTGGATGTAAATGCAAAAGCATGCTACTTACTCAGTTTCCCACGACTCGTCGAGTGCTGAATGAGGTTGGCATCCGACTGCCAAGCATTACGAGGACTCTTCTGCTGTTGCTGCTGTTGGATCTGGTGGTGCTGGAAGAGGGCATTCTTAGACTTCCCCGACCTCGTAGATGGTGATTTTGGCGGAGGTTTGCTCACCATAGCAGGCTGGGTCTTCCTGTCCCAATTGTGGTTGGGGAAGAGTCCCTTTGAGCCGTTTTCTCGTCCCAGGAGAGCGTCGCCCGAGCTGGAGAAGACCGGCTCGTTTTCCAGCTCGTCCATGTCTATGATGACGTCCTTGAAGAGGGTTGAGGAGGTCCTAGTGGGTGGCAGAAGTCCTGTGCCGTTCTTGGCGTTGTTGGCGCTCAAATCGGGGCTGTCAAGCTCCGAGGGCAGCCTGATCTCGATTACGTGGTTGTGAGCCTCCTTCCGTTTGCGACGAATCGCGAAGACTTGAAAAAAAGTCATCAAAATAAAGACTTTCAGAATGCTCACAAAACAGATAAATTGACCAGTCTCTCATCTGCATGCCCCTCTTTCTGAGAAGATTTAAGGAATACCATTTGACAACCCATTCATATTAGTACGTAACACACAATCTTTACAAGATGACGATAAACATGGGACTGCACGACGACTCAGAATCTCAACCTGATTCACTAGGAAATAAACAACTTGTATCATAATGTTGATTCATTGAAATGCGGAGACTTTGGTAGCTGCTCAATGATGTCGTCTGAACGTTGTACAAAAAAATCATCCTACTTGAACTAGGGAATTGCAATGGAAGCTACGAGGCCACTGTAGCTAGGATCTCCTTGGGTTTCCAAAATCGAAAATTGGCTCGAAAAATTGTTGGAAGAGGACTCCAGCAGCATCTTATTTCAGGAGAATTGAATGTCTTAGTCTCCACCATGAGGCTTTCACTCGATGAAGGCCTTTGCTACTACTCATACAAGCATCGCGGGGGTCAAATTCCTTATCGCAACTCAGAGGAAATTTTAAAATGCTCGTGAGCCAATTCTAACCACCTGATGGACTTCTGCAAATGCTTGCATGCTTTGAGAAGGATCCCTTTCGCCTTGCTGCCAGTACTACAAAAACCCGATTAATCGGCGAGAGAATTAAAGCATTCGTCTTTGATGGTACTCTTCCCAGGGATTGTCAAATCAGCTTGTTACTGGGATGGTCACGGAGGATGAAAATTGAGGCGGTTATTTGAAGTATAACCCTGAAGACAACAGTTTAACCCATTAAATCATAGGGTACCTGAAAGTTTGAGTACTGTAATGAATAAACTTTGCAAGTCGGTTTCAACAGCGCTCTCGAGAAATGTTTAGTCTTTTCTATGGGTGATTATGTGGCTAGAATTATCCTGTTATCAACCATTTTTCCATTTCCCAAATGAAGCTGTCAACTTTCTTTGTAGATGGGGTGTTTTTACCCGTCGATTTGGACTAGAAAGTAGTCCGTAAGGGGCTGAGTAGGTTGTTGCTGTCGGTAGTGGTGGTGATTTACTTACACATGCAGATGACAGTAACGACGATGAGGACGATGGAGATGGAACCAATGATGGCGGCGTGTTTCTCAAGGTCAGCCTTCTCCTCCATCGCCCGCTCGAGAGCTGCGCGGTCCTTCTCAGACATGCCCGTCGTGTCTGTCTCCTCCACACTCTCCACTACTCCTGCCTTTTCTGCAAACAAAAACAGGCACACCGAGACAATACACCAGATCATTGACACATGTTATCCAGCTTCCGGACATGAACCTATAGACCAGGACACCCTTGCTCCTAGAGAGTGACCTGCCTCCCCACTCAACCGTTCTTTTCTATAAAAGACTCGAAGTTTCTCAGGGCAAAATGGCACTGGGGATACTGGAGTGGCCTTGCTTAAACCTGCGGTGACCTCACAGCATTATCGCGCCGCTATCAAGGCCCTCTCCTTACGTAAACTTAGAGCACCCCAGAACCTAATTGCATGTGTGCCATATACGAGATCTGTACAAAAAACCTATCTTACTGGCTCATGTGTTGACCGATCTCGACACACAAATAACATAGACTATGATACAAACGTCCTCCGTTCTCTGTATAGTATTGGGACCCATCTTATTCGGGGTAGTTGATCCGTCTTGGAGAGAAATCTGGTTTAACTAACTGCCATAATAAGGCAGTCGCTGCTCCCTTGCCTTCTCTGATGTAATTCCCTTTCTCAGATGAGAATATTGCAACAAGACGCCACCGCCCCAATTGACTGTGGGTTGCCAAATTCTCAAATTCATCCGAGCAAAAAGTGCTACTCGGCTGAGGGTGCTAATATTAACTGACTAGATACTATTCCTGGCTCCTTTGATCGACCCCTTAACACGTCCTTAACTGAGCTGTTTTACAGACTCGAGGATCAAACTCCGAGACACTAATCTGTTCCACGTCTAGCAGTTTCCCTTTTGTTGAAGAACCCGTTAGAAACCCATTAGCTCTCAAAACCTCCCTTTATCTTTGACTGCAATGCTCAAAGTGCATTTTTAACTTTCCAAATGTCTACCAAGGCCCTTACAATAGAAGTGACACTTTCAATCGGTCCAAGGGCTGACAGAGAGTTTATGGCTTGTTCCTGTGGCTTACTTTTATTGTTCACTGTCCGATCTAAAGTAGAATAGGCTCTCTCCTGTATTCACTTAACGGAACCCTGTTCTTTTTCTACCACCACGCTAACACACATCGCTTCGTTGAAGTCCTCAAAACTTCAACTATCTGTGTATTCTATGCTCTGAGACAACTCTTTCCTGTCAATTAAGGGAAATACACACTGCGCAGTTACCTGTCTTCTTAATTAATTTATCATTTTACTAAGGCTGTTAAAGATGCCATAAGAAACCCTTACGGCCTCCGTTATAACTTACAAACTTTTCCATTACCTTTTCACGGTCAGCACCACTTAAAAAGGCACTTTAAGACTATAAAACCGTTTAATCAACTTGAGACCTGGAACACCACATCTTCGTATCAGTGACCTGCCTATCTCGTAAATCTCAGGGTTCAGCCTGACTTACACTCTGCCTCTTGTGCGAGAAGACTTTGGCCTACTTATACCTACTTCTTGGAGTCTTTTTACAAATACATCACTTCGTTGAAAACCATGGTAAAGTTACACCATTATAAAGATGGTGCAGCAGCCCGGCACAACTCACAGACTCTAGTTGTCTAGTACCGTTTTCTTTGTATAAAAAAGCCGAATTCAAAATATATTTCCAAACTAGTAATATTAATGAGACTTTTACGAGCTTAAGCACAACTCCGACCTGCCACTCAGTTACTCATCTTCTTCCTGGATAAATTTTGTCACTTCTAGGATTTTCTCACTATCCTTGACAGTCTAGGTCACTTATGAAGTCAACTTTATTAACTATTAAACCACAAACCATGTAATCAACTTATCACTCCTCTCAGTGACTTGATTTTCTCGTAAATCATGAGATTCGGTCTTGAGTTTAACCTAATAGGTTCTTAATGACTACTTCTCGTGGGTGAAGACCATCTTCCATGCACACAGGCCCAAAGAACCAAGTCCCAGCACCAATTAGGATAGGAGGAACAAGAGCCAAAGCAAGGAGGACAGAAGAGAGGGAGGAAAGCGGGACTCTGACCTGGGTTGCATGCGGCATCGCCCTCATCTTGGCCAAGGGGGCAATTCACCACTCCGTCACACCAATGCCCCAGTTGGATGCAGTAGCTCTCGTCGCATGCGCGCTGGTTCGAGCCACAGGCTGCGCCATTTGTGAATTTTTTGTCAGAGGAGGAGGTGGTAGAGGTGGAGAGGAGAGAGAAACAAGCAAAAGACGCGTCAGGCACCAAAAGAAACCCACCAACCAGAGGGAAAAACATCAAAGGAGAGGGAGAGGGTGGGAGGTGGAGCATGCACAACATTCACGACGAGCCCGAGCACCATTCCGATTCATCAATATAATAATCACCTTCTGGGGCTTGATACGATTTCTTTGCAGCAGTGCATGTAATATGCCTAAAACTTATTTTTGATCTGGTATTTATTCACCTAAAAATGTCTTATAAATCGATTTTTTTGTTCCACTAAGTAGCGACAGCCAAATAATCGACTCAACGCATTCAAGAAGTCTTTGTTTCATATAAAACGTCCCCAAACCAGCGTTTCAATCGATATTAATTTCAGTGTCACGATTGTCGATTTAATTAATTCGCTTTTGGGAGGATATTTACTCGAATGTAGCTATGGAGCCTTTTTTTAATTCAAATAACCATTTCTTGATTTATGACACCCATTTATTCGCTTAAAAAATGGCTTATAAATTTACCTGCTAATTGTAGCTATGCGGCTACTAGTTTTAACTTGTTCAACTAAAAACAATTAACAGAAGGTTACCTGATTTATTGATCCGTTTAGTATGACCTGCATCTTTAGTTTCGAAATTATTAATACTCTTCAAGGTACCGCAGAAGGAATATTCGATGGAACCAGACCCAACTACTAAGTGAACTAGTTAGCATATTAAAAATTTTGCAGTAATTAGTTGGAGAATACCTGTGACATCGATTATTGGATACTTCAAATTTAGGCCCTTTTTGACATTGTTCTTCAGCTTTTAAAAAGAAAAGAAACAACTTCCTTTCAAATACCCCAGAGTTTGTGGTAGGGGTTAACAAGCAAGTGTTTCCTCTTCTTGTTGGTTAAAAATCACGATAAATGCGTGAGCGGCACACCGCTACCCCGTTAGAATGCCGCTACGAGTTACAATTAATGGCGAATTCTTCTCCGGGGATTCCTAACATTTATGCGAGCGGTGGTCGGCGCATAAATTCCCATTCAGAAGTGCATACCACGGGCGCGAGCAACAAATTTATGGCACTTCCTTGAGAAAATGCCCACCAACCAATTAAGCCACTCGTCCGGCTGCTTAACCCTCATTCGACTCACATCAACGCCTTTGATTTGATAAAAAATTAGTGCCTTTCTTCTTCGCTAGTGTAAATAAACTACCGCCACATTAAGTCTTGCTTTTTATTATATGGCTTCTGCATGAAAGACCCGATTCTGTCAAAAAAAGTTTATAAGGAAAGAACTATAAGCGCCCTGGTTGTAGGTCCAGATGTGCCAAGGGTGATCTCATACTCTACGCGCTTTCTTTGAAAGTCTAAACCCTCCTTTTGTCACGCAGGTTAAAGAGAATGGATGATGCTTGGAACTAAACCAACATGCATTATGATTCGCTTCACCGGGTGAAATCAGAAGACTAGAGTAGTTGCTCAATGCTCCCTCTGAATATCGTAAATTCAGTGAAGACTACGAGTCGGCTGTGACTAGAAGTAGTTGGTAACGTAACAGCTAAAAGTCAGAGTTAGCTCGCTTAGATAAAGATTTCCTTGAAAATTTACGGAAACAATGTTGTCAGCCAATTTTTACGATTTCACTTGATAGCCTTAGTCATACATCGCAGATCTTAACCGACCATAAAATGTTAATCGTCACAAGACTGGTACTACAAAAACCCAGCTAATTGACAGAAATAAAATCTAGATTGATTTACGAGATGGCTGATTGCCGTCCCACTTCATCTGAATCCGTAGCCAAGGCGTTAGTGGAAAACTGCGTCTTTGTATTTACTTCATCACTATCGACAATGGATCACAACTCGACAATTGCACCCACTTTCGAACTACAGCTTGCCATTCCGCTCTATTGAAACTTTGCATCGACGGCTGAAGTCACCAATAATCGAAATGTCTTCGACGTCGGGATGATCCAGGATGCTGTCGTCCAGTAAAAATTGTCTTTCGGACTATCTTCAAACCCTAGCGACGCTTAATATCCCTCATCCTATGTCGCGCGTCTAAAAGATCACTTCGAATCAATCCAATCCTAAAACTCTGTGACTCAATTTCTGCGATTTCCCCACGTATTTAATTGGTACTTTTAAATCCATTACACTTTTTAACTACTCTAAGTACTTCTTGTTAGTGTCATCCTCCTGCTAAGATAGGTAAAACTACTGTTCCAGAGTTAGCTTTTGGTAGTTCTGTGTTTCCAGAACAAGGCTTCACCTCTATTTTACGAATCACCCTTTTAGAAACCTTAAAATCTATCACATTTTCAGTTTCCATACATTTTTTTCCCAATGGGACTGTCAATTGTAGATTATCCTTCGAGAATTGATGAACCTACTGTTCGTGACAACTTCTAGTCATTCTGTGCTCCTAGGACAAGGCTTCACCTCTATTTTACAAACCTTCGCTTTTAGAGAGCATAAAAGGTCTTTTCCCTAATTGATTCCGAGTCTTCGTTCGTTCGAAAGTAGTCCCTCCGCCCCTCACACCAGCAACGCGAATTCGCGGCAGGCATGTGTGCGTCTGCAGTAATTACGTGATAACGAAGCACCCAAGAGCTCATTGGCCTGGGCTTTTTTGCCCACTGCTGCTGTCGGTGCACCCTCATTGGCGAGGTATCAGTTGTGGAGGGTGCGCGATTGCGCATTTTCCATTTCCCCGTCTTTTGGCATGCATTTTAACGGGGTGCGCCATTCTCTACTGTGCCTGGATCACAGGTAGAGAGCGAGATTGATACCAGATAGTTAGTGGTTAGGGATCAATTCGTAGTAGTTACTACTACGCAGTCTTAGCTACCTCCCCCTTTTCTCGATAAATAAAGTCCCCTGTGTAGTAAAGGATTCGTAAGAATGTTTCATATTTTCTCTTCCCATGCACTCAAATCATGCGTGCTGCGAAAGCATCACTTTCAGTACCAAACAACCAAATTTAGAGTATACACACAGAGGCTTTTCAGAAAGGTCGAATTTATGCAAAATTAGCATGCAAACCACTGAGCGTTTTAAAGGGCAAGGTTGTGCCTTATCAAACGAGTTTAAGGACTGATTGGTCCTTAGATTTCAGCCTTATTTACAAATGTCTACTTTAAAACATGAAGCGATTAATTTATAAACAGGAGAGAGCGCAAAATAGCAGAAAGTTACCCAACAAAACCCCATTGTAGTGTTGGGTACTTAAAATGCTAAGGTGATGAAGAAAGTCTAATCAGGATCTAAGCACTGCAGAAGCTGGCGCGTTTTCTGACGTTCGAGTAGAATGCTCTGTGACGAGGTTTGGACCCTTCCTCTGGCCTCAACAAGCTCCTTATCGATCCTAGTGTTTAGCTTCGAATATCCTGAATGTTCTTCGACCCATCTTCAAGGCTTGACCCGAAAGTACAGTTAGTCTACACACGCACTAAGTAACCAAATACTCGACACTTGTTTGGTCGACAGAATGAATCTTCTTTTGTTTGTAACACGTGAACCTTTCCCAATCCAAAACACTGCCGCCTGTTTAAAAAATTGTCGAAATTCTCTCTCCATCAGTGTTAGTCTTCATTTTGCCTGTTGAAAAAAGGGTCCCGTGTTTGCACACATTTCCATTTAATAAGTTCACGTGTTTTTCCCTGGAGACTAATTAAAAAGAATGTTGACATACCCGAATGGTTGTTCTTTCTGGCAATTAATTGTTGCACGTATGAAATTGCTTAGCTCCTGGCGCAAATTCGACATTACGATTTTTTCGCCTGTTGCAACTTGCGTCAATATTTAATGTTTCTCGGATTACTGTAAGAAATCGCAAAGTCTGAAGCTTCCTCCAAGATAGTTTTAACCTTTCTTCCTCACTCATTGAGGAGATGACAAACTGGGGAAAGGATGATGACTGGAACTCCACCTGATTCATTTAGAAAGTAAGAAAGTAAATTTATCACAATGATTCCTGCCGTTGAGAGGAAAACAACAGACAGCAAACGATCTCATTGCACTTGCACATCAGACTTCCTCAAAAATTCGCAGAAAAGCGCTGGAGGAACCTTGCTTTGTCAAGTGAAATGAATTTTTCAGTCAAATGTATCCTGAACACCAAGAATTGAATCACCTTCATCAGGTGTACCTTTAAAACAGTCTCAATTAAATGACTTTTTCCTTAGGTAACATCTCTGGATCATTCCTAAATGGTCTTTTTCACCTTTCAAAGATCCGAGTATCTGGATTAGATTTACTCTTACCTCCATCCACCCGGGGAGAGAGCGTCGTCAGTGTGATGGTGAAGTTGGGCAACATCGAGAAGATATCCAGCGACTTCTCCGTCACAAAGGGATCGATCCCATTGTCCATCACCCCCAGGTCCGCCGAGGCGTCGTTGGGCGGCTTCGAGGGCTTCGCGACGACCATGCGAAGCACGAGGCGTGGCGAGCGGACGAGGAACTGCCGCCTGGGTCTGCCGTCGTCCTTGTCCGAGTTCGAGGAGGCACCGGAAGAGCCGTTGCCGTCGCCAGACAGGTCCGTATAGGCCGAAGCTATGCAAAACCGATCCACGCGCGGGCACGGCGGTGAGGAGTCGGTGACCGTGTTCCCGTCCGTGTAGACCTCCACGAAGGTGTGTGCTCCGTCCAAGTAGGAGACGGGGTCGGGAACTGATGGTGTGTACTGCTTCACTGTAAGGAGAAGGATGAGTATCGATTTTTTCTCAATGGGCCATTGGTGGTTTGATTTCAAGAGTCTGTGGTTGAGAGCGTATGGCAGAAGGGCTACGATGCGAATAATTCATTCATAAAATAAGGCGCAGCTTATTTCACATATTTCTACATAAATATACATTTAGAGTGTAATCTATTACTACCATACTCTTTGAGTCCATCCAGAAGAGCGTGGCCATCTTTTCGAACGAGGGTCGTCTTCTTAGCCGTCCCGTTCCTCCCTCAAATTGCTGAATCCACGCGTAGAATCCAGTTGTTTCAAAGGTGATTTACATAAACTTTTTTAAAAGTCTCAATAATATGGGCTCCTTTCCATTCTAGTACTACAGACAGTTTGATCATAACAGACCTTGTCCTAAATTCGTATATCTCGAAAAGTTGCTTTTCTTATTAGCCTCGGAACAATAAAGAGGCGAGTACGAAACTGATTACGAATAACCAGTGAAGTGATCTGTCAAGTTATAAATAAATTAAACTTACTGCCACTAACAGAATTCCACGAAGGGTTTGATCAACCTTCGTATCTTGAAGATTCCTCACGGATTCTAAGCATTTGCTGTGGATGGTCTTAACTCAGTCTCAGCTTCAAGTGAACGCTTGGAAGACCAGTAAATTTGTCGCTAGTTATTAACTGAACGGACCTTCTAGATGAATATAAAACTTCCAAAGTTATTCGGAAATGCGCTTCTGAAGAAGCCAAAGTTTGAAAATTAAACACTCCAAAAACTGGTCGTCCATTTTGCGTGTACCAAGTGAAGCAATAAATTTCCCGGTTTTTTAGACAATTTAAACTTTTAAATAAGTAACTTTAGTAAATTAAGTTAACCCAAATCATGAATTCGCTCAAACCGATTTGCAATACGAGATTTTTACCAATTTTCTGAGGTACTGCTTCAAATTAGAGATTATCTAGCCTAATACTATTCTCAGCAGATTTCCTGTATCTTCCTTTTATGTTACCCAGTCAGGAAGATCCGATTGAGATTCGAGGTACTGCCGTCAAGTAAACCTCTTCCTACAACACAGGCAAGGAAGATATACTAAACCAGGAATTTTTGAAATGAATGTTGCCAATGTACTACCAGGTTATGCCAGTGATTGAAATAAACAGTTTTAATGACTGGTAGATTTTTTTAATTCGCCCAACAACTATCTGAAGCAGAATTATGCTTCCATCTGTTGGCTATTAATCCAAAAATATCCAGATATGTCTTCTTAAATTAGCGAATAACGTAGCCGAAGAATTTTCAAAGCCAAACCAACTCCAAGCTGACCATTCATTTTAGGATGTCCTCAATAAAAGCATTTGCAAAAAGCGCCAAAATTTGTCAGGTTTTTTGAAAAATTTATGCTCTTAAATAAATAGTTCATACTCATTTAAATGAAGTGGGTTAGCCATAGCTGACTTACAACAGGTTTCTTCCCATAATTTTCACAATACCTGTATAACTACACTTCATTTGTGAGTCCTGATAGATAGGCTCTAACTTTCCAAAAACTGATGATCAGGTAAGCTTACTGACGACGAAATTACTACTCCCATTAAGCCTCTTTCACCACACTTGATGAAGACTCACTGAACTCATGAGGGCGAGATTTCTCTACAGACTTGAGATGGTTATTTGGAAATGTATCGTCTAGTTACATAGCTCCGTAAAATGGTCATCTCATTTCAATTATAATGGTTTGATTTAGACTGTTCTTACATCTAAATTTAAAGAACCTCGAAACTTTTTTCACAATCTTGTATTTAAATAGGCAGTTACAAGATGAAAAAAATTCGTTTTCTTAAGCTGACTCGAAGTTAATTGTACTTTTGCTTGGGCTTAGTGAAACATTTACTTTGAAAGTATCTTGAGCCCTAGATAAACCATTTATAGTTCTTTAAGGAATTTTATGAATCATTTTCAGATTCACTGCCATCTGCTACTCTGTTTTAAACTACGTGAAAACACCGCTGGTAAGTTTAGTTCTTAACCCTGGGCATTGAAACTAAACAGAACCGTGAAGGAGAGGTAGCTTTACAGTTGTTTAACACGCATGTTAAGAGTATATCACCCGGTCAAACGATTGCTCAATCAAAACTTCTTTGAGTTCATATGCACGTTATAGTACGGGAGTTGGACAAAATAGTGGAGACACCTAACATTTTGGCATCATAAGCTTTTACCATGTTATAATCAATCAAAACCCAACAAATTGTTGGTGCTCGTCGTAATACAAGCTAGTGATAGTGTTACAGAAGCAGCCACCCTCCTCCCACCTCCTCGAATGCTTGGCGACGTTTCAAGAGGTGCTGTCTCAAAAGTAATGACCGCCGCCTTTGAAGCAGAGAAAAAATGTCGTTTTCAGCAAAGCAGAGGTCTGGCCAAAAGTCCAAGTTGATGGCTGAGAGAAACCGTCGGACTGTTGGAGAGGATCGTCGCAAGCCCACGGCTCCTAAAATCACTGCTGAGCTCCTTGATGAACACCCAGGACGGAATCTAGTTTCCACAAAAACCCTTCCTCTTCGGGAGCCGCACAAATCTGGATTCCACTAGGGAAGAGTTGCAAATGGAAGACCTCTGCTCTCAAAGACGACAAATGCTTTAAAGCGTTTGGAGTGGTGAGGTAGAGGCTTCCTTATTTCTGACCTCCGGCCGGGTGCTGCCTCCTCCCAACCGTAAAACGTGGCAGTGGTTCTGTGATGAGTATCTAGGGTGCTCTTTCTTGGGAATGCTTCGACAAACCAATGATTTCCCTTCATGGGAGCAGTTAGAATTCTTAACGAATGACGGCACGAGGGACATTCCAATGGAGTTGATCATCTCCTCTGGCCACCACCACGGTCCCCAGACCTCAACCACATTATTTACGAACATTTGATCGTGGATTTTAGAGATTCGAGTAGGAAGTCAATTCATTTAACTGCAGAAGAATTGGCTAAAATTCCTTTGAAACAAACCGCTCCGAAAGTTCATGAATCCATACCTAGGAAAATTGAGGCTGTAGCTAACGCAAAAGGTGGATCTACACCGTGTAAAAACATATTTGTTGAATTTTTAAGATGTTTACACTACTCTGACCAACTCTTACAACTTCCTTTGGCCACAAAGGTTCGATTACTAATGCCACTTCAGTTTAAGTGATTACAAAACATTAGAACACATTCAGAAATCTCGGACAAAGAAGGGAAGCATCAGCACCCCTAAGCCGACACCCCATTTTGCATGTACTAAATGGAGGCGGGTGTACTTTATAGCACACAAAGCACCGGATTCCTCCCATTCCTGGAATTTTTGGCATTATTAATAGATCTTTCATGGTCAGTAAATGTAATGGAATCAAAGGCATGGCTTACGACTAATTACAGATTGTTTCTTTGCGAAAATTCCAAAACCACTACCTTGTATCAATTGATTTGGAATTCTCTTTGACTATTCCGTAACTTTAGGAATGCATACTTATGTTTTAATGGAAATGGAAGGAGTAACCTTTCTTATAATGTTAGAGCTTATTTCTGTTACCTGAACATTTAAAGGAAATGATTCTAATTAATGCTATAAAATTGCACAAATTATCCATGAATTTTCGTCTTGGCAAATGGCGCAGGGGAAGAACTTTTAAAGTTACATCAACCCGAAAAATGATCGTATAATATTGCGTGTTCTAAATGAAGGCGGTCGTACTTTTCGGTAGCAAGGACCAGTTGGCCATTTTTTAACAAGGGATATGCGCTTAAACAAACAAGTTCAATTTCATTATTTAAATGCCGAATAAAAGATTGCGGTAAAACGAATCGCAGCTTGTTTTCCCAAATTTGTTACTGAAAAAAAACGAGGATTTCTTTCTGTTGGCACTGTTTAAACCACCCAAAGCAGACATCCACGTCGATTTGTGAGTGAAATACTTTTCCAGTAAGTCTCCTCATTCTCAACTCTAGACAAGTAAATTCACTCTAATAGTGTAGAGTTTATTTACGGTTTTCGAAAATGAATTTTGTGAATATATCGTTACTTTACATGATCTGTCGAAGGAAATGGTTTTGACTTCAAATTCAGGTCAAGATACCCCAAATTTCCACTTAAGAGTTCTACCTAGATGTCGAATTCCTTCCAAGTAAATATGGTACGTCAGAAATTATCCAAAAAACCGTTTCTGAATGACGTAGCAGAGAGAGTTTTCAGTTAACCCAGCCCACTTTCAATGTTCGGCACACAGCGCCAAATGACTTCTATTCTTTTCTACCTTTTCGGAAGCTTCGAATAACCCCTTCTCTAATTTAGGAAAGACCGCTTTAAGGGTACTTCTAAGGCACTTCGCGGGTTTAGGAGTTCCCCGACTTCACCCCATGAGGTTCACCTACCTATTCCACTTTTTAGACTTTGTCGATTTAAGGAAAAGTTTAAGGCGATGCGCAGTATCACTGAATTTCCTGAGTCCGTCCCCACGAGGTCCAGCTACCTACAGCTCTTTAGGCACCGTACAGAGGAGAGACAGACGCACCCTGGAGGATGTTGGCAGGTCGCTCGGAGAAGCTCTCGGTCTTGACGCTGATGGGGCCCGAGTGGTAGTTGCAGTACTTGACCGCCTTCTGCTTCGCCAGGTAGTCCACGTCGCACGTCCACGCGGCTATTTGCGGCACTTGGAAGTGGTGCACGTACATCAGGATCTGCCCAATAGAACCATACATAGAGAATGAGAGGACTTTGACAGTCTCACTAGAAAATGGAAAATGGCTTGGATGGAATGATATTCTGGTGTAGCGGCTAGCTACTCTTAGACTCTTTTCCCAGATGGATCATTTACCCAAGATAAGATTGGGGGGGTCCGAAAACCAGAGAGGGAAGACGTTCGTGCCAGCATGTTTATTGGAAAGGTGTCTTAATCAGTGTGCATGTGTGGTACATTGGATTAAACGACTCACAAACTTGGCCAACTACATTAGGTCATACAGGGGATCCAGGTATCTGTCTTTAGTGGTGCGAAAGATATTCTCAAGAGGACGCATATCCAACGTCAGACCGCCCCAGTAACAAAGAGTTAAACCAGCTTTAGATTTGGGCATAGGCCAAACATTGGGAGAATGCTATAGCCGTAATAAGAGTTGACCGAGAAGCGCTTGACACACTGCGAAAAAATGGTTGTTGTAAATATGCAGTTACACCGGATGATCATCAAAGCCAGTGGACTTGGAGCCCTATGAGAAGTGAGAACTTTGGCAGTCTCATTTGGAAATAGAAAACGGGGTCGGTAACTGGAAATTTAGTAGATTTACAAGAAATTCAATAGATTCGGAAATCACACTATTTAGGGTAAAAAATATTTACCCTAAATTATAGTCTAATCGGCGAAATCACGATCTAAAACAGACTGATTGGACGCTTCCCCTCGAAAACTGCTTTCATTCTGTTGTCGATTAATCGGGAGGTTTTTGTAATACTAGCAGTACGGTCGGCCAAACGTTGTAGGAATGCTGTAGCGATTATAAGACTCGACTGACAAGCACTTTTGACTTCTCCTTGAGGTGTGGCATCAGGGGATCGAATTTTGACGGCTACCCCTGTTTTTCCAGGGTTTGACTCCAGTAATCGTGAGCCATTCCAAAGCCGACAATCCATTTTGCATGCACTAATTGGAGGCGGATGTACTTTAGCACACAAAAAGCTAGAATCTTCGCATTGCTTGAAATCACTAATGGTCTCTATAAAGCGAGAGCGAATAAGAAAATATCTTCAGTAGAATCAGAACACGTAATTTATCAGTATTTCCAAAACTACTGCATTATATTACTCAGTCATCCCCACCTGTGATTAGGGTTTTTCAATGAAAACGAAAAAAGAATAGGTTTTTAACGTCTTTGAATTTGATATACAAGGAATTCGACTTCTAATACAAATTCTCAATGCCTTAATTTTCCCCACTGATGCTTTCAGAAAATCCCAAAAAATTGCTTAAATTTTTATTTTGTGGGAAAATTATCACCCGGGTTTGCGTGTACTAAACGAAGGCACAACGGACCGCCGTGATTCATCATCACGACACTGCAAATTATTTGTGTCTATGATGGAGATGGGTGAACGAAGTTTAAACTTTTATTGGAAATGAATACTTGAACACATTTATAAAAATTATAACCTATTGTTCTAAACACACCGTAGAAAAATTAATGTATGCAATATGTCGTCCTATTGCATTATCACTTAAAGGAAACAGATTTGGGGCCATATGAGAAATAAGAACTTTGGTAATCCCATTCGGAAATGGTAATAGGAGTCGGTGGCTAAAAAAAGGTGTACCAAGCTCTCTAGACATGCAGTAGACAAAGAAATTGCACTATTGTCAAGGAATTTTACCCGAAATTGCAGGCTCAATCGGGCTGAAAAAAGCCACAATTTGGTTGCCGATTAACTCGGGTTTTTGTGGTGATAGCACCACGGCAGCGATCAGAGTCTTTCTCAACTGCAGTTTGAGATCTCGGTGGTTCGGCAGAGGCCAAACATCGGGGAAATTGTACAACCGCTACAAAAAAGTTGGCTGACAGGATTTCTCCATTTTTCCCTGAGATGGCAAGCCGTTTCATGGAGACGTTATCTACAAAGCCGACCATCCATTTTGCATGCACTAAGTGGAGGCGGCTGTAGTTTAGCTCACAAAACACTGAATTCTTCACGTTACTGGAATTCATTGGTCAATAAATAGATAGCTTAACTAAAACGGCAGCATGTTTATTTATTAATATTGCCAAAGTCACTGCACCATATGGCTGAATTCGGAATTTTCGTTAGCTTCCCCTTAATTACCCCCAACTTGTAATATTTTTTTTTCAATGAAAACGAAACGGAAAGGATGTCCAAATTTTTTGGGTGTTTTGTAGTAATTTTGAATTCTAATAAATAATCTCGAAGGCCTTCATTTTTCCACAATGGTTTCATTCGGAATTTCGACGCCAACCACTAGTATAAAACCCCAAATATTATCCAAAAATGTTCTTCTTGCAATGGACCGACGTCATTCATCGTCACGATGCTACAAGTGATTACCTTCTATGTCGAAGTCGATGGGTTCCAGTCACCATCAACTCACGTTTTCATCGTTTATTAGAACGAAGAGTGCAAGCTTATAAATGTCTGGAATAAGCACAACCGAAGTAATGCAAACACACCGTAGGAAAATGAATGTTGTAAATGTGTCGTCACATTACAGGATCACTCAAAGGATAGAATGGATTTTAAGAAATGGGAGCTTTGGTTGCGTCATTTGGAAATGGAAAACGGGGTTGGCAATTAGAAAAATACATGATTTGCAAGATATTCAATAGAAAAGGAAATCGTAATATTGTCAACGACTTCTTTCCAAAAATTGGCGAAACGGGCTGAATAGAAAGTACCTGGTTGGAGTTTCCTCGAAAGCTGCTTTAATTCTACAGCACTCGCAGCACGCCTCGTTATGCATAATAGTCCTTTGCCGGGATAAGATCTGGGTAGTTAGGTGGGGGCGAACAATTGGTATAGGAATTTGCTGACAGGAACTTCTGACATTCACTTAAGATTGGCAGTCAAGGGGTAGCCGAATCCTCCTGCTGCCATGCATTTTGCTTCGGCGCTTGTGCAACCGCTTTTAATGAGGGCATTCTAAGATGGACGACCAGCCTAAAGTTGGTTAAGCTTCGAGGATTCTCCGGCCACTTCATCTACTTTTTCAAAGGATATATCTGTAGATCTTCGAGATTCATAGTCAATGAAATTCACACTTGATAAGGAGCATCTGCTTTATCTGGGGTTTACGCAGAGTCGCAATACCCCAGCTGCTCTCGTGAGCACATCCAATCGTAGTCTCTTATTCTGATGGTCCAGTTGAGATTCACCATCATGATGCTACAAGTCATCTTCTGCGAAGAAAGAACAGTTGGAACTCTAACTGAAAGCAAACAATAAGACCCATTCATGGGCGAAAACTAAAACTTACATTGTGTAAATATAGCTCTTTAAAAGGATCAACCTACAAGAACGCAATATTCGAAGGCAAGATAAACAAGTACCACAAATGGATAGGTATATGGCATGCACAATTTTTGGCAAAAACGCTGTTTTTGAAGACAATAACGAAAGCCAGTTAAAATTCACGACCTAAAATGCGACAATTCATCGACTACTAGCTTCGGTGGGGTAATTAATTTTAAAAAATGAAATGAAAGATAACCCATTACTTCGGCCACACAATTACTAGTGGTTTGTAAATCACCTTCCGAATAATTTAGCAAAAAGGTGTTGTTTCTCAAGGAATAAGACGATATTTCGACAAATTTTATCAAATCACCACAACTCTAGTCTCACTTATCGATTCGGAGTCCAGCTTTTAGTTTTTTATGTACAAACGCAAGCTACGAACATCATTAAGCGTTAGTTTCCATTTTAGACAAGGCGATCCGTTACAAAGACACAGTTATGGAGTTCAAGTCAAGGAACACAAGCACCCCTCAGTTGCTCGGTGGAGACTGACATTCTTCCTTCTTAATCAAATTCACATTCCTCCACCCCTTACAGTTTTGTCTTTACTCATACCAACCAATCGATGAGGGGAGTTGGGAGGTAGTAGTACTCACATGAGTCCCCGGAGGCGAGCGGAAATCGAAGACGGCTTCCAGCGGCAGTTTGCGCTCCTCGGTGCTGATGAAGTCGAGTTGCTTCGTCAGGAACTCGCTGTGCATAGTCCACTGCTCGTCCTCCGCCAGCTTCACCACGTTCAGCCGACCTGCAGGTAATGCCACATTACCCAAACTCAAAATTGGCATATTTTTCGAAGAAGTAGATAACGGAAACGTACGAATGATCCTCGGTGATGTTTCTAAAAGGCAAAACAGTGTTTAATCATGAAGTGAGGCTACTTCAAGGTGAATCGCAAAATATTTACCTTCTGGTTCTTCCTGTTCGGCATCTGAAAAAGTCAAAACAGATATTATTTAATAGACTACAAGCTATTACACGTAAATACAAACGAACTCAAACTGTTATCGATATGCACCATCTTACAGAGTGGAGATTAATGTCCCCTTTACGATGTTTACTGATGAGCAAAGTGGTCACATTTTTCCCGAAAGGGTTTTAGTCGAAACGTGATTATTAACGTTACGATTTGACGATTTGCAATAGCGTTTTACAGAACCTTCTTGGCCTTTTTCAGTCACCCTCGTAAAGTTCGTGTACCGGTCTAGACCGGAAAAACTGCAAGATGCACTCTTGTGATTAATTATAGCAATTCGTCCCATGATTGTATCCAGTTTATTTCGTGAATCCCTTTAGAGTTCCAAACTACTTTCCGTATTTGGTTACTAACACGTCATTCAATCTGTAGTGGCCATGCCTAATTCTGTGGTGACCCTCGTCACCCCGAGTTAATGGCATGACAGTATTTCTCCTGAATCACTATATGTGGACTGAGTGCATTGACCTAAATCTTACTATTGGCTAATAAATCCAGTCAACCCAATCTGACACAATCTTCATCTTCTACTGGGTAGCTGTTCCGTCACGGAGAGAAATCTAGTGTAGCTATCTGCCATAAATCCCTCTATTTTGACCAAACAACCCATTTAAGTTTTTGAAGTACTAGACTATTGGTTTTCGGACTGCACTGTCTGACGCAAGTACACAGATCATCTAAAACCTACTATCCGTGCCCCTTCCCACCCTCTCTTGGTGTTGAACTGATCCCTTCATGGTTTCAAGAATCTGGCAGGTCTTACCAACTTTCTGGAAGTGGAAGATAGCGCGAAAGCTGCCGTGGGGCAGGGTGCGGTCGGAGCGGAAGCGGAGCCAGAGGTAGCGACTGGAGGAGCGGATCGGCTCGTTCTCGGGCGGTGGCAGGAGGGAGCAGAAGCGCCCGATGAGCGGTGAGAAGCCGAAGGCGCCGTCGCGCACCTCCAGGAAGTCCATCGCGCACAGCGAGTCCGGCTCCAGGGCGAAGGGTTGAGAGATCTGCAGGTAGATCCGGTGGTCCGCCGACGGCGCTACAAGGGGAAGCGGTGCACTCATCAAGGCCTCGATCGTGCATCCCAGACACAAGGACTTAAGTTATTTTCTCATGGTATTGTGGGGTTGGGTCAGAACTTGAGCAATAATTCTCTCCGTTGCTGGAGAGAGATGCCACAATTATGAAATACAGAATAATGTTTCGTTTATTCAAAATCCGTCTTGATTCGCAGAGATGATGCCGACCAGGAGAACAGCCGATGACTGGGACCCCCACCTGATTCACCGAGGAAAACATTGATTTGTGTCATGAAGATTGCCCGTGTTAGTCATTGAAATAAGGGGAAAATTATGGTCGCTGCTAAACGCTCCCTTAAACGCCTCAGAAACAGCAACCCGGGGCCATAAACTGGAGAATTACGATTGAGACGACTATGGTATGGTTGTGGCTAAAAGAAGTTAGCAGAAATGATGCAGACGATCTCATTTTCTCATTGAAAACCTTCGCGTTACAGTGTGAATCTGGAATTAGAATTCAGACTTATTCGCTTAACCTGAAGGTTTCAGCCCCTAGTTTATTAAGAGACTAACTTAGATCTTTGTTATTAATCGCGTTGGCCAACAAGGCCTTCTCTTAAACAGTAAATACGACAATCCGATGACACTGACTGGGGAATTACAGCGGCGGATGTGGCTAGCTGACTAAGTTTCAATCTTCATCAATCGCTGACGCATACGCGACTACGCAGATACTACAAACTAGTAAGTTAACTGATCCCATGCCCTCACGACGACTCCTCCTATCCCCTTGGTATTGACGCTTCTCATCTTACCTTGGATAGCTGACTTACTCTACAGAGAACTTCAGAGCACAACAGGATTCCGCTGAGTTCACGAGATCTTAACCGCCAGACGAACTATTACGTTGTATGGAGCACTTACCGCCAGTGGAATAAAAGAACAGTTAATCCATGGATTTGGAGAAATGTCGAGGAGATTCATCTGGTGTTCACGTGGACCTTGGGGCCTAATACCCATTGCACCTTTCTACGGGGGGCATCCCTCGGTGACCTTAGAACCTCGTCATACCGTTTTGTAGGTGCATTACCAACTATGCAAGTCACATGTGGATTGTGTGGATTGACCCTGAATCTTATTGCCTAATGATTCCTGTCACCCGAATCTTACAAAACTTTCACCCACTTTGACACACGTCCTTAAGCGCTCTGGTACAGACGCCTTATCTTTTCTTGTCTTATTGCCCCTTTCTAAAAGCCACCCATATCTACTGACGTAAATGAAGTAGGCCACTGAATGGACGATTTCTCGTGATACATAAAACACCCTTTCCCAATCCAGCTTCCCTTTGGGGAACTGATCTTCTTGTAGGAGCCTGTTAAGCCCCGTCCTCGTCACTGGCTGACGCCTACTCAGTGTCACGGAGCTATGCAGACGCGATAGATCAGATACTGGACAGCCTTCCCATGCCAAGTAAAGTCTAACCAACCCAGGTGACTCAACTCGGCGTTGCCAAGTCGGAGTTCTGAGTATAGTCCTTTAACTGCTTGCTTATATGGACTGGGTGCATTGACTCGAAATCTTACTGACCCAGAAGTGGACCAATGAATTTGATCAACTCAAATCTTGCCACACATTTACACGCAGTTACTCAAGTTCCCAAGAAACGCTCTGCACGCTGAACACTCTCTGAGCCACGGTCTGCCCACTTCTGCTAACGTGTCTGTGGAACGTATGAAAACAACAGGGCACTCTTTCTGCTTCCTCGTTGTTGCTGATCTCATCTCATGGGCGGTATACGGAAGAGTTGGATATTAATGGAAGGATCTCGAAGACCAGTCGGCGACAATATAGCAGAGAAGGCTCTCAGGCAACTAAACGGTCTTTTGCAGAATACATTTTGAACATTTGCTCGCTCACACTTCACTTCCTCTTCGTCAATGCATGCATGTGATGACAGCCCGGATAATGTATGATGACTGAACCATGGTAGAGGTTATCATGCAGCAGAATGATTCATTCTGAACATCAAAATAATGAGGGAAATTGTGGTAGCTGTTCAACGCCCCCATCCACCCCGAACACTGTGAACACAATAATCCGGCGGCATGTACAAGAGAATTGCGGAAGCTGTGCATGAAACAAGCTGGCATCCATGTTTCTTGGTCGGAAAGCCTCCGACGTTTTCAAACTGCATACACGGGCACGTATTTGACACAGCCGAATAGCTTAGCTCGCGTCTTATGTGACGAATTTAACAAAAAGTGTTAATGAAATTGAAATCAATCATCACCATTTTGGCAGAAAAATAATCGGAAAGAGCATTAAAATAAGGTGTAGGGAAGAGCAAAAGACCATCCCATGGAAGTCTTAATTAGGATTGTTTCAGCCAATTTCGAATTATGGTTGGGTTAGCGCACGCTTAGGACGCCTTTAGCCTTGCACCACCACCTCCTTATTTTCCAAGAGAGTACTGGTCTTGGCAAACGAATACTTATCGTCTAGAGGGTTGACTGTTGTAGAACCCTACCGCCTCAGATACAGATCCATGGGGTTGACTCATGGTAAGGCTTGAATAAACTGCACATCCTCTTAATCACAAATCATAAATTCACACTCCGCGAAAGGAGTCCTAACACCGGAGATATCGAATTCCGCGGCCACCTAGCAGTGGAGCCTGGCCATTCTACGAGCGTTGTAGCAGTGGCTAAAAAAGCGCACCTTGCCTCACTGACAGCTGTCAAACGTCTCGTGCAAGCGAGGAAAGGGACGTGATGTCATATTTTCACCAGGCATAACCAGCTAAAACACCTGTTCTGCTTTTAACAGAACCATTCAGGATTCAGAAGATCACTGAATGCCTAAAGTGGCCTTGAAGCTTAATGAATGTTTTATTCCTGCACTTAAGACTGGTTGGACCTGGAAAGTCATTAATCTTCCGCAATCATGTTTCTGGCTAGACAGGTCATTTCTGGAGGCTGGTGCCCTCACTGCGCCCACGACATTATCCTTGGATAATGGTTTGGTTCCATAAAGTAAACATTATCCTGGTATCCAGGCTCTCTTCTCCTGTTTATGAGTGAAGGTTATGAGGTAACCCCCTAGGCCTTTCCCTCAGTTTGACCATTATGCAGTGTGATCAAGAAAAAGCAGTTGACAACTGAGACCATTTAAAACATTCAAAAGAAATTCAAAGGATATGGAGTTAGAGTTTAACTCAAAACAACTGCCGACATTAGTCGAGTCCATACTAGCAAGGGTCTCAAAATCCGCTTTAATTAGTCTGTAAATAAACAGGGCTTTTGCTATACTGGAAAGGTGGGAGTTCGGAGGAGGTCAAACTTCGGGGATCGCAAAATTGGCTGATGACAAAATTTTGTACTTCTTTTCCCGAGGAATAGCAGAGAGATGAATCCTTATTTATGGCCTACTGTTGGGCACTAACGCCTCAGATACAGATCCAAGGGTTCAGTATGCACTTCCGAGTAATGGTCTACTAATTATGAGAATAGAGTGGGAGTTCGGAGGAGGTCAAACTTCGGGGATCGCAAAATTGGCTGATGACAAAATTTTGTACTTCTTTTCCCGAGGAATAGCAGAGAGATGAATCCTTATTTATGGCCTACTGTTGGGCACTAACGCCTCAGATACAGATCCAAGGGTTCAGTATGCACTTCCGAGTAATGGTCTACTAATTATGAGAATAGAGTGGGAGTTCGGAGGAGGTCAAACTTCGGGGATCGCAAAATTGGCTGATGACAAAATTTTGTACTTCTTTTCCCGAGGAATAGCAGAGAGATGAATCCTTATTTATGGCCTACTGTTGGGCACTAACGCCTCAGATACAGATCCAAGGGTTCAGTATGCACTTCCGAGTAATGGTCTACTAATTATGAGAATAGAGTGTGTTGCGCCTGGCAAAGATAGTAACCCCGGAGTCATGTCACATGTCCAACCGTCACTTAGGCTGGCCAATTCGACATATCGACGGTATGACCACGGTGTCCGAAGCGTGCGTGGTCAGAGATGGAGTTGATAGTGGGCAGGCATCGAGGTGCCTGGTTTGCAAGGCTGAGAGGTGCACGTGCTATGGCTCTCCACTGTGCCCTAAGAAATAATGACCTACTAATTATTCACTAGCCTCATTATCGTCCAGTGGTCAACAACTTCTTCCAGGCATCTGAACTCGACCTAAGACCCTCCTGCACGTTTTTCTGCAGATTTTTGAGGAGGAAATCTGCTGCTATGATGTTGCTACCCACAGCCTACATCGCGATTCTTCTTTGCATGCCGTCGGCTTTTTGTGTTCTCAGTTTTTAAGAAAACGCATTGAGAAACAGTGATCATAATCTTCTCCTTATGATGATAGAAACTAATTCCACTGTCATCAACCAGTACATGAATGACGAAAAAAGCGTTCAAACATGTAAAGTGGGCGCATAGTGTGGGAGACAACTTCCACCACACCTGGAAAAAACAGCTACTTACTGTTCTGCCTCTTCAAGTTGAGAAGTAGCATTTTGTGTAAAACAACCACTTATAGACTGCTTTGGGACGGGTAAATCCGTTTTCCTGAGTAGTGTTGCTTTTTCTCCCGGGGTAAAGCAAGGACAAACATCCGAATGAGTTATCTTTTACCCTTTAACCAACCGAAATTCGACTGAGATCGGAAATGCGTTGAGAAGCAGTGACCTTAATCACCTCCTTATTTTGGTGGTGTGTAGAGGATAGGTACGTTTAGATTCTCCTCCGAGACGGATCAATTACCCAAGGTAGGATGGAGTCTCGATACTAAAGAGAAGACATCGGTCTCAGAGTGTTTGTTACGAAGGAGTAATCCAGGAGTCCCTGGTTAGTGATGTGCTGATACCCTCAGGCCTCTTCATGACCACTTTAACACCCCCACCAAGACCGAAGGCGGCTGAAAGGCCCTGGAGGCCTGAGTAGTGTCTGCGCTTGCAGGTGTAGATAGGCCTAATTCAGTATATCCAAATTAAATGGGTGGTTTCCTGATACGTTTACTTTAAGGTGGTGCTAGAGTTTGTGAACAGCACAAAAAGGGCAATTTTTCTGAAAAGGCTTTTCGTAGTAAGCTGGGGTTTGTGTTCAACCCATTAATTAAACTCTGCCTATTGCGTAAAAACTGTTGGAATCGTTGCCCGGTTCTTTCAAGGATCTCATTTTGTAGTTTCTGGAATGACCTACCGAATTTTAGATCACTAGGGTAATTCTGGAACACCTGATAAATTATCTGGGAGGGGAGATTCAAGAGAGCATAGATGCAATCTCTTCATACGAGTTAGGCAAATGTCGATATTTGAGAGGAGATGGGGTCCCTATTATCAGCAGAAGTATCCATCAATTGTCAGAAAAAGGAAGGTGTGTCCAAAGCGTGGTCCAGGCGTTCCTGGTTATCTTTGCGATGATATTCTCAGGTACAAGCTACTCTCGCTGCCATCAACTAGTACATGCTCGATGTGTGTGGGACCACTTTACCACGGGTACTAACCCTCCTGATGTTACAAATGGTGCGATTTCACTCACCGACAATGAGCTTGAAGCACTCGATGCTGTTGGGGTAGTTGCGGGGGTAGTTGGGTGACTGAAAGACGTAGTTCTTGGCGTACTTGCGGCCGGCCGTGGCGAAGTCCTTGCCGATGGAGAGGTTGTTGAAGATGTCCGCCGGCGAGGCCGCCTTGGCCCCCTTGAGCACGACCTTCGACTCAACGAACTCCTTGCAGATCTCGGCTTGCGGCAACAGCTCATCCACGCCGGCTGTTGAGGTCATTCGGCGCTGACGCGTCAGCGGAGGCAAATGCGTGGTAGGAGAGAAGGTAGTTGTTAAGGTGGTGATGGAAGTGAGGTTTGAGGTCGTTCGATGGGGCAGTATCACAAGGAGGGTCCAGATGAGCACTTGGAACTTGGAGGTGGGATGAAATAGCTAAAATTCGGTAAGTGTAGCCAAACTAAGCGCTTCTGGTCTTAGAGGATCACTTCTAGCTAAACAGGCATTCCTTCAATTTGTTAAACATCCTCTGCAGTTATGGGGATTTTGTGAAGATTCCTTACAAATTTCTTCCTTTTGATGACTAGAAACACTGTCAAAGTAATCTTTGTTTAAGTTGTACATGGAAAAGAGCTTAAAAACCGGGGTATTTATACAAAAAAGTATTTAAAATACCACTTTGACTGGATGATACAAGACGACCTTTCTTTTTGTGATTATATTTAAGATCACACCCTGCTTTTGCATGTATTTGCCTCTGTTTCATTGTCGGAGGTTGTTGAGATTGAAAATGAATTTAAAATAAAAAGGAAAAATTTAGGAAAATTGGAAAGTTCTATTTTAGGATAGTAATAATAATGGTTTCCATGCTAAACAATTTCCTGGCTGGCCTACAAAGGAGAAACCTTTGTGTTGAAATAATTAGCGGTATTTTACAAAACCACCTTCAGAGATGAAAGCCTTTTTTGCTTCATTTACATCTATTCGCCAATAAATGGCATTATGAATACATTCACAGCTCAGAAGCAGCATCGTTACATCTTTGTGATAAACGAAACCACATTTTATTTAAAATTAAAAATTTTCAGTATAGTTAGAAATGAAGGCTTTGAAGGGTTTTGAGAACTTTTTACTTCAAATCGGCAGAATATAGCAGAACAAAAGGTACCCTTATTCCAAGAATTATGAACGATACTTTGGGACGATTTGTGCTACGAATTAAACTATGGTCGATCGTGTTTTTAATTTCCAAATATGCCGATGCTAAGCATTAATTTCGGAGACTTAACCCGTGGGAGCGTGTCCGAATTCAAACTAGGGTTTCTTCTCCATGGTTTTCTGGTAACCGCTAGGACAAATGTTGGCCATTTCTAACTGGAACACTGACCATTCTTTTGCGTGTTCAGAGCCACAAAACAACCTTGTTATTTTAAGCCGACAGGGGAAAATGGTGAAGGTACGTCCGGCTCTAATATATTATTTGAAAAAGTTGGACTTTTAAAGCAAATTACCTTGACGGGCAATTCATCTAAAAATATCAATGAGAATTTTAAATCAACAACTCAAACGAGGCAATTGTTTCGAGAAAAAAAAACTAAAAATGAAATAACAAGCACATCAGCCCCTTATTTTGAAACCAGAGCATTCCGCCAAACATGGTGCTGTACTGCTCACTTTAATCAAAAATTTAGACACAAAAGTTTGAATTAGGATGGATGAAATCACTCTTAATTACGGTAAAATTTAATCACGGTTCAACTGTGCACTATGACCGAACCCGATAACTTTTGGGATGCTAATATGCCTATGCTCAGCACGCATCGGTGACTGTGCCACGGCTACCATTTTTTTTAGTTGATCAGAGGAGCTCAGGCCCCCCTTTGTCAACTACCTCGTCTTTGTCTAGACAAGCTAGTCAACGAGTGGTTCATTTCGAAGCATGGGTGTTCATGGTGGCTTCAGTTTCGTAGTTCCGATTATAAGTGAGGGTCTTAGAACATGAAACTTGAGTTATGTATTTTAAACTAAACGAAACTACTCCTGCTCATGAATGAAGATAAAAATGAAATTTGACCATGAAAAATGGTTGCCTCCCAATAACCCGCGAGGTTTTTTATCGATCCCTGTGAGACTTGGATGGGGAATTACTCAACTTAACCGGTCTATGTGTGCTTAGATGAGCCATTTGGACCTAATGATTCCCCTATTTTAGCTATTGATCAATAATGTGGTCTAAAGTTTGAATGGTGCAGCAGCTGTACGAGGCAGGTTGCCCAGCTTGTCAACTCAGTGTCTGGATTTTAGTTGCCGGATGAAAAAAGTGGGTACCACAGAACTCATTTTCATTCTATCGCACCTATGACGGAATCACTGTTATGGACAAGACCATCAAACACCAAGGCACAACTCATTACTATGACTCAAGGGACGCAAACCTCTAAATTGTTCAACCACGTCCATAGCCGGGCTCCTTCAAGATCTGGTAGGGATACCCTATTACAGATTTAGCAGTCAAGTTTCAACTAGAGCCCGTTTTCATCGTGTGAACCTGTGGACCTTTGTATGACTTTCTCCACTTTAGAGACAAACCGAGATTTGTCACCAATGTCACGTCTCGATAAACCCGTCCGAATCGACCTTTTACAGGTTCGTAGGAAAATCAGCCCTTCACTTGAACCTAGGAAAGACCTTTGTTGATGCTTGTATTAGCCCTGTGTTTGGAAAACAGATTATCGACCCTCAGAGTCGAGTACAGCTGGATCCTACTCATCCTGCTGGCAGCTTTCAATCACTATTAAACACGTCATACGTTCTTAGGGTGAGGCCTTTTCGTGGACTAAGCTGTCTAACAAAAAGATAAATCGCCTTTTTTTCCCGCTCAAGGAACGCACGCACTCCACAGTAATCGGTTAACATCACATGGGTTAGAGAGGAGTGGCCACCTCCCTCAATAAATATTCTTTCACCTGCAGCCTCTTAACGCACACTAGGGGGGGGGGGGCGGCATCGGACCTCTTAGAAGAACCACTTATCGACTGCTTTGGAGCGGTTAAAACAGCATTTTCATCCCGCTAAACCCATTTCCCTGAGTTGCGCTGCTTTTTCTCCCAGGGATAAACTTTCGAACAAGCCCTCTTTTCCCCTCGAAATCCTCTTCAACCAACCGAAATTCGGCCGAGATCAGGTACTTGTAAAGTTTTGAATGGTACAGACAATGCGTGTTTGTGGCTTATTGCATAACCAGGCTTTAAAACATAAAGATAATTAACTAAACGACTTCAAAAGTTTAGCTTAGAGCCCAAAATCGACTAGTGCTTTGATTTCAAGCATAAAATTATTTAAGTCACGATTCTTCTTCTTCAAGAGATTAAGAGAAAGGAACCGTATAGCAGACATTCAATTATTTATTGACGTTGTACATAATTTTTGTGGCTATTCGTAGAAAATAAAATAAACGACGATCATGAAATATCTACTTAGTAATACACCTAAAAAATCAAAATCCTTATGAAACCTCTCTAAAAGTTCTTAGTTAATTCTGACAATTTCAGAAAGATCCAAGACACCGTTCAGACTTCGAGTGTCGGGCAGGCATATGCGTTCGATCCTACTAATCATATTTGTCAGGTAATTAAATTACTTCAACCAATTTCGCTCGCTGCTTGAATAGAAGTGAGCGATTTCGTCATCCAAAGTTGCGAATATGCCTAAATTATTCAAGACACGCTGAAATGAAAGATTAGCAAAAAATATTTGTTAAAAATAACGACCAACAGAATGAGCAGCTGATTTTGCAATTTCGTATGAGTGATGGCGTTTAAAAGCATCGAAAGTTTGCAGAATGACTTACTTTAGAGAGGCGCATTGTGCGGTTTCTAGAGCAGAGGCAGAGTTCTACGATTCAGCCATTAGTAATCACAGGGAACGCCGGTGGTGTGTCCTATTCCACGAGACAAGGGCAAGGGGCCATGGCGCCACAATCAGCGTCGTTGTCATCACCACACCACCACGGATATTGTCAGGCTTCTGCTGCTCCTCTTCTCTGTTCGGTTTTTGTGGGTTTGGGGACCTGACGATGGTAGGAAGCATGTCAGTTTCCCAGTCTCGAGCAGTATCATCGTTTCTTATTGGCCCGTGGGGCTCGGCGAATCGACCAATCAGCTGCCTGCCTCGATTCTTTGCCCTCCTGGCTGCTGCCTGTACGCTACCGCTGCAGCTGCTGGCGCTAGCCCAACTCGGATTCGTGTGTGCACAACGAAGCCATCTTTCGTCTCGCCTGCCACTATACCGAATATGGCTCTCTGGCGTGACTCAGCCAGTTTATAAATCCTTCCCTCTTTGGCCGGCAGAGAATTCGTTATTTATGAACTCGTTGGGAAGTATATTTCACAGTGGTCACGCGATTGATTATTCGCAAAATTCTAAGAGGGCGACTGAAGGAAATCGATGCGAACAAGACTTGATCTGAAAGTACACTGAACAAATCTTGGTGAAATGCTAATTAAGTAGGGCTTTGGCCATCAAAATAAATGCAAGTGTGGAAGTTTTTGACACGAATTTCATTTCTGTGGAAATGCTGTAATTACCTGTCAATAAGATACAATAATTATCGTATTTAACGTAAGCTAAATCAGTTTGGAAAAGGCCCCCCAGGTCATTATTTCTACCCGAATTTGCTTTTAATACTATATTCTTATATACACAATTATTCAGCCTATTCCAAGGCTTCAGCCCATTTACCAATAAAGGCACCAAACGCACAATTTATTTAGGCGTACCATCTCACTTTAATGTACCTTTGAAAGTGAATTAATCCTTCTAGAGCTTGTCTTGTTTCTACGCTAGAGATGTAAGGGAGCCTCTATGCTACGAGGTCGTATATAATTCGGTAAGCATAAAACCAAGTGGACTGCCTAATCAGCAAATATTTTATTTAAGTCAGCTCCGATGATTGAAATATTTCTTATTCAAGGCTTTGTATGAGTCAGACAATTTCTGAGGCTCCGAAAGGTGATTCAGCTCATTAGAACGAATGAACTTTTATGGGCGCACAACATTTGGCTATGGTTTAACACTGAAAAAAGATCTTTATCGTTTCCTTTGAAACAAACCGAGTAGTTAAGGTACGACCATCGCCAAACCTAGTGGGAGGTATTTCAAATGCCAGTTTAATATTCAACATACATTTTCAAAACGTAGTACAAGCAAACCAAATACTGCTTTTCGAAATCACTAGAAAATGGCTTATTATATTAACCACGTTAATTATAGTACACACCTAAGTATAAGATGCTGAATACCCTCCTTGACTCCATATCAGCGAGCTACCACTAAGATTGAAATATGATTTTTGGCACAGCAAGCATTGCAGCTGTTCCAGTAGTATGTAAATATTCGCATAAATTTGACATTTGAAGAATTTAAACTCTACGAATGTACAAGTGACTAAAAGTGGGTCCATACAGCTGGTTAAATTATACTTGTGAAATCTATCAATAGCAGAAAATAGATCAATTTTAGATCCTGAAAATTTGCGATTTAAATAGACAACCATACAAAGGGATGAATGCCATGGGGCTATGACAGTCTACCACCGATCACATACACTTCTTTTGTAATGCTACGATACATCCAGATTAAACCTCGCACAATTTCATGCTAAACTGAGGAAATTTAGTTCTCTTTCGAGGAAGTGACGTTGTGTCAGGAACTTGAGCATCTATGTAAGAATCCAGTAATCAAATCGCACCACTTCACAGAACCTCAGGTCTTTTCATTCAAGGGAAAGTAAAAGTTTTCAAAAATTCAACTGCAGGGTAGAAAGTGGAAAATTAATATATTCCCAAGTTTTATAGACTTTACCACAATTTAGCTCTAAATAAAAAAATAATAGTTGAAATTTAACTCATGGACCAAATGACTTTCTTGTTTATGACAAACTGAAAGACCATCAGGACCTACTAATTCAAAATAAATTGACAGAATAGTAACATGCTAAATTGCATGAAAATAATTTAATTATTGTATTCAAATATCAACATTCATGATTTTTATCAAAATTTTTAAATGAATTTAAATAACACATGACCTAGATAATCGTTTGAGTCTGCCAAAGGGGATCTTCAGGCATTATGTCCGCGTACGCTTTTTGCTCTAGTCCCCTAGGTCATTAGTTTGTTCGGACGTGAAAAAGGTCGTCTTGGTCCCTTTCTTCATTTTTATGACCCCTTATTGCATTTCTTTGTCATAAACTTTCGTGCCTACATTTGACATTCCATTATCCGTTTTCAATACCCCCGTCGTATTTGCAAAAGAGCAGAATATAATTCCTTGCATTACAATGTCAAATCAACCAAAGCCTAGATCTTTTTGGGATACTTTGGCAATATCTGCCGAGCAGACGGTCTCACAAGGTGACAATTTTGAACCTTCAGGTAAGCTGTTAATGTCATTTATTTTTTGTGTTAAGTTGGTGCTGGTCGGAAATCTCGATGGCCTGACCCAGTTTCCGTTGCTGACGAGGTAGTCAACGAAATGCAACCCTCCACCTCCGTATGGTCCATGTCTCAAGTAGGTATCCCCCCACTTCCTATACCAATTTCCTAGGGTCGAACAATTTGGCCTAACCACGGCGATTGGATCCCTGATTCCTGGCGAAATAACCAAGCCATGGATCCTAGTAGTCTTCTCCCCGTCGAAGAACTGACGAGTAACTCCTTCAGTAGCATCTGGTCCCCCGGATCTACCAGCAACAACTTCGGTAGCACCAATAATCAGCCCTCAATCGGTGGAAATTCCGGCAGTGTTTGGCCCAGTATCAACACCAGTGACGACAACTTCGCGACGGCCTCTATTGACAATATCGGAAGGGCTCTCTCTCACCTCGATCTCGAAATCACTGACAGCGAACCCCATCCTGGCCCCTCCCACCAACGCTCGGAAGTGAGTCCTTGGAGTTCGGGCCTAACAGCTGGAACAGGAAGCATAAACAAAGCTCCCTCAGAAACCAACACAGCCATTGATCCCGACGCAACCTTTTCAGCGGAAACTGTTATCGATAAGCTGATCAATAACCCACAGAACTGGGGCCACCGGTCTGTGGATCAAAACACCCCTTGGGAAATAACTCCCGACGATGGAGCCGTTTACGGAATGCAGCAGCCCATTTCGCCCAGCGCTGCCTGTGTTCTCCCCACTGGTCAAGAGATCGATGTTTGGCCCAGTGAGCCACCCAAGGGGACGGGCATTTGGGAGGACTTTTACAACCTCGGCAGGACCTGGCCTAATCCCTCAGCCAACCCGGCTAACTCCGTCCAGCAAAATCCCTCCGCTTCCAGTACTGTGATTCAGCCTGCTCCCAGCTCTGCTTGGGGTTCTTCGACAAGTATGTTTTAGGTTTTATACATCTACTTGCCCGCTTTTGGGAAGGGTTTTTCATGTTGTTTACTGTGCTTTAGATGGTGGTTTCGGAGGGCGATCAAACGTGGGACCGATTGGGTCGAGCTTCCGTCGCGGTGGTAATGGGGGTGGTGGTGGAGCAGGAGCAGCCAGCTCGATAGTTGGTGGTTCCGCGTCGCTGGCAGATGCGGAGGTCAATAATCTCCTCGATTTCGGGACTCCGGGGCCTTCCCAGGGCTGCAGCAGCCTCTGGCAGAACACGAATTCGGTGCACGGCGAGACCAACGGCTGGTTGAGTGGACGAACTTCCACCGTCGGCAACTCCCTCTTCCCGGGAAGCGCATTTGACGACGGCCCAGAGAGCTTGATGAACTCCGTCATTGGTTCCGACGGCAATTCCGTAAGTCCCGTCCCGTGATTCCCTCTGAGTGACCTAGCATCCCTCCTCTCTCTCACCACCCCCTCCACGCACCCCGTTTCCGCGGCTTGCGCACGCACTTCAGGTGTGTGTGTAAGCCTCTCTCCTCTCACCACTAAACAGCACGTGACTGGTGTTTGTGTGTGCGCGAGATGCAAGATAGAGTCTTGCCAGTCCGACAAGACGCGCTCACCGGCTTCTTCCCCCTTGCACTAGGCAACAGAAATCACGGGAATCTAGACTGAAAAATCTGGGCGGTTTCGCATTTCGGCAAACCTCACCCCTCCATCGCATTAGAACTGAACACAGGATTCTAAAGGTATTTAAGGGCTTTTTCTGGAGCTAACGCCTGTAGGTAGACTTTGGAATTATTGCATGCAGATTCAGGGAACCGTCCTCCCTGGAATTGGTAAATTTGGCTCTAGTGGAAGTTGGAGGCATTCCGTAGTAGTAAATATGCCAATTTAAAGATTAGTTTGCTTATAGGCTCTACTAGAAACCGCCTTTAGTACACTATGAACTCTTAGCAAAGCCAAATTCCCGTACGTTCGACAGAAGTCCAGCGGGAAATTTGATCGTATCAGGTATCACTGATTGTATCAGTGATTGTATCAGGGTCACTGCTCCAACGTAAGTGGCTCTTGCTTCGTCTTTAAGAATCGACTGTCCAAGCGCCGGCCATCCTAATCCACTGCAACACGCACGCTTTGTGGGCATTGGGGGAGGGTTAATTTACGGCCTTGGATCGGCGGTGACTCACCTTTGTGTTTGTTGTGTGTACGTGGTTTGGTGTCTGGATCTGTGACCTCGCCGTGTAATTACAGAGGGGGTTTTAACCAGTGTCCGGCATGGGTTCAATAAATTCGCCCCGCCTGACCGTCAAATTCGCAGTCAGGATGTTTGTGGCAGCAGTGGGTGGAGGAGCGCGCCTTGTTTTCGTCAAGTTGCAAGTGCACTTTAGCGGGTCACTTCAGGCCATCTTGAGGGTTCTCATCGGATAATGCGTCCGTTTGTGCATTTGGCGAGAAACATTTAACTAGCCTTGTGCAAAACACGTAAAGGGCGTTCTTAGCGAAATTTGACAGTTTAAGTAAAAGAAAGGAGCGATCGGTAACTCCTCCATCTGGCTCAAACCAGAATGAGGCTTCAACAAGCTGATTTTACGCCTCAGACCCCCCAAAACTTCCCTAACCCGGGTTTATTGGTACCCGTACAGTGGTGATTAGTCATCTCCACACCGCCCCATCCAATAGAGTATCTTTTGTGTAAGATCGGGAGGAGAATGGTGCAGTTGTCGAAAGCTTATAACGGCAATTAGATTTTTCTGATATGAGGCTTTGTTTTTGGCCTCTTCATTGGGTGCTGCAAGCTTCATGATAAAAGTTGCAACATTCAATTCACGCGGTGACAAAGCCCGAGTCCCCTTTGAACACTTCCGTTGGTTTTTGGGCAAATCCGTTCTAGTTCACACCACCAGATTGTTCACATTATTGTTACTTACAATTTTTAAGGCGGCTACCTCAATCGCCTTACTTTATCGTTGTGAAACAAGTTGCCGTCTTGCATGAAGAATCACTCATCGTCTATTCCCCCGATTGTTGTCATCAAGATTCATGAAAGGAGGGATAAATCTTTACAGGTGTGCGTAAACACCGAACGGTAATCTCTGCACTTTTAAGTTGGATTTCCACCCAGTCCAGAATGGTCGGGAGTAGAATACTATGAGCGGTTTTAGTGATGTTTACTCTTTTTCCCTCGAAAACTCCAGTTCAGCTCCGCTGCTAACGCCATGACCCGCTACTTCACCCAGCTGGGTTACCGTCGCGAAGACGTCGAGACCTGCCTGCTGGAGAGCAGCATGGACATCGATCGATGTGCCGCTCTGTTGCGCTCGCGTTATCGTCCCGTACGCAACAACGCCGTCGCGCCCCTCACAGTGCCAATTGGTGCCTCGCGTCGCGGTCTTGGTTCCAGCACTTCCGCCCAGGTCCGTGGAATGAACGTAAGTCCTCCATACTCAAAGGCTCTCAGTACCAAATCGAGGCTCTGACTCATCCTCCCCTATTTCAGCAACGACTAATGGGAGTTAACGGTGTTCCCCGACCCACTGGACAAGCCTCTGTGTCTTCCACTGCCCAGTCGTCTTCGTCGGCGGCTGCAGCAGCTGCCTTCTCGTCCCTCCTCGGTCGCCCACCACCCTCGCTGGAGAACGGATTCGTAGCCAGGGCCCACTCCTGGTCGCAACAGCAGCAAGCAGCCGGCGGCAGTGGTAACAACTCGCCCCTCCTCTACCTGATCGAGTTGCAGAAGAAGCGGCAGGACTTGCAATACCAGCTACAGGTCCTCCGTTCTACTCCGGCCTTCCTGAGTCAGCCCGGTGCAATAAGCTGCATCAATGACCTCACCATGGCCCTCCGAAATATAGAAAACCAGATAGCCACAGCTGCGGCCTTTGTGGAGAACGGGAGGGGACAGCCGCGATTCTCTGCGTCTTCCTCTGTGCTATCGGGACTCAGCAACGGCCCTGGTAAGTCTGCTCTGTTGTCGTCAAGTTAGGGGCACTCCTTGTACTAATCTGTCGATTTTTTCCCTTCTTCCAGTGTCGCCTCACACGAGTTTCAATCGTGTCGGAGGGAACAATGGCTTCCGCACGAGTTCTTCGCGCCACAACAGCGGAAGCAACGGGCATTCCATGGACCCTTCAGTGTCCTCCACTTCGGGCTGTAACATCATCAACAACGCCAACACCTCGACCGCCGGATGGCTCTTCCTCAGCAACATTCCGGCGTCCATGCCCCGCCAAACCGTGGAGAAGCTGCTGGGTCCGTCGCTGAGCAGTCTGCACCCGTTGCCGAGTGTTTCGGGTGCCTTTTCAGACTACATCGCGCGTTTCCCGAGTCGGGAGGCCGCTCTGGACACTATGGTGCGCCTGAACCCCTTCCAGTTGAAGACCACCGTGCTGGAGGAGAAGGTGGCCTTTGAGTACCTCGTGAACGCGCTGAACCCCACTATTGGTGTTTCTGGAGCCGGGCTCGCCAACTAGGAATCGACGAAGAGGAAGAAGCAGAAACAGCGTCATCGATTTCGCCACCCCTGCCGCCGCCCCCATATTTATACCCTCAATCACATTCCTATTTGATACGTCTCCGTGTGTGTACGGCCGCGCCACCCCTCACTCCCCTCTGCATTTTGTCATGAGCAATCCAGAAAGACCGTTAGGCTGTGCCTCCTCCTCTAACCCCACTTAACACGCACACAGACTTGCCAGCATCATGACTGCTCCAGCAAACAGCCCACTCCCTCGTTCGGTGTCATGTCTTTCAAGATCACGAGTAGAACATCGGTTCCAAAAAGGCATCATCTAGTCATTGCTATTGTCCATTACCCCCTCCCCCACTGTCCCTCCGTGTGTGACCGTGCATTTCCGCTGTCCCCAATCCCGTGTGTCTTTCCAGTGTGTGCGTGCGCCTATTTGCCAACCAGCCTGCTAAGTTACCAACACCCAAGCGTCTTCCTGTCTCGTGCATCAGGGAACAAGTGTGCGTGTGTGTGTGCCAATGGTGGGGAAGAACCCTTGCCCTCCTCCTCTCACCCCTCTTCTCCGCGTGCTCACCTCTGGAGACAACAGTGATGCTCATGAGCGCCCCCACTACTGCATTCGTGCCTTTCGTCGCAGCCGACACCACGACTACCGCTGCCGTCGTTGCCGCCACCACTATCAACACCACTGCATTCAATGAACCGGACTTCCCACGCTCCGATCTATCTATTATCTGTGTCTGTCTGTGTGTGTGCGCGTGTGTGTGGACTATTTCTTGTGTCTCTCTCTCAGGCTTCTCTCAACACTCCGTTGCCGCATCCACCGCTGCCACTAAACCACCTAGAACCATTCGCGCTTCAAATCAATACATTCTCACGTTGCCAAGCTGCTCATGTCTTCTCTACTGACTGGGGGTGGGTCCTACCTGGTGTTCACGGGGGTAAATGAGCAGACATAGGGGAGAAATCTCAAGGTCGTAGAGGGAGAAAGCTGAGTCATGGAAGAAAGAGGGGCCTTGTAAGCGTAGATTTTAGGTGCTAGAAAAGGACTTCAATTGGCCGCGGCCATTGCCGGAGTTTAATGCAGCCTCGTACCAGCACTTTCTCTGGGGGAGGGAGGGAAGGGCCTTGTCAGGAGCTGCTCTAATTCAGTTCACTGCACTTTTGTAGGACTGGCAGTTCGACGGCGATTGATATCTTTCACGATGATGATACGCTAATAAATAATAGTACATCTAATTAATATCACGAATATTTTTTCTATTTTCGGGGAGCGGAGAGGGCGATTATGAGTAGTACCGAAGGTCTGCATTGAGTGCTGAGGCTTCATGCTATGGACTATCATTCAGTTTCCACGAAAAATCCATTTATATGACAAAATAACGGTCGTCAACCCCTTTCCAGATTTTCGGAAAACTCGCTGTGCTTCTGGTGCAATCGGTCCGTCTGTTGTCAAGCTGCTAACTTCTCTAGTCACCATAGCCGCCTCGTAAACACCATTAGAAGTGCCAATAATCTCCTTTTGAAGGCGATATAGATTATTCTCTTACTCCTTCGATCCGTTGCCACCATCGAAATAAATGCATAATGGTGTACACTTTTCAGTGTGTAAACATCCTTAAATCATCTTGAAGAGACCGACCGAATATTGTTCTGAAAAAATTATTACGAACGTTCTGTACGTGGGTGGAACCATTAGAGTCCTATCCTAATAACTAAGATACAGTTCTTCCCATACTGACTTGCATGAATGCCATGCCATGGCCAAAGAGCTCAAAGAAATTACCAACCACATCGATAAGTGAACTCACTTTTGGGAGGCTAACTACTTCAAATGTGCAGAGAGTGGTGGGTCTAAGTGAGTCTCGTTTTAAAAAGCACTTATTCTGGCCTCATCTGATGTATCTCGCTGTGGAATCATGAAATACCACTTTAACATGTGGTAAAATTCTTAAGTTTACTGTCTTGGTCAGGTTTGTAGGCAAAGGATTCACAAACAAGAACACGAAGATCGATTTCCTTAGGAGTTTCTCCCATGTACAAGCAAATTTAGCTAGTAATGAACTGAATCAATAATATCGATCCAATAAATAATTAGCTCTTCAAGGACCATTTTTTGTAAGGTGCGAACTGAACGAGTCATTTCATACACAAAAATGGCGAATGTTGCTCTCTCCAACTGGGTTTGTTGGTGACTGGGTGGAGCATTTCCATCACAACAAGGCTTTTGTCATGGCACCAATTAGTCATCACAAAAGCCCACTCAGTTGTCCAGGTGTTAATTGGGTTCTTGCGTGCGTTTGTGCGCAGAGGAATGACATATGTCCTGAGAGAGCGGACCAGTCAGCCATCGATCGTTGCCAGAGACGCCTCTACCTACCTGCACTTACTCCCACGCCATAAAATCGATACTAATGCTCTCCCCCTTGAGGGCAGAGTGATGAATCATCTGTAGTATCGATTTCATCTCACCAGAAGCTCGATAAATCGGGAGTCATCGGTCTATTTAAATCTAAATAACTATCACAATAAATTATATCGTTCTTTAAAAGGTGGTGTAGGCAATAGACCGACTTGTTGAAGCCCCCGTAATAAAGTTTTATGATCGTATAATAAAATCGTTTAATTTCGTCTTTACCAGTACCATCATTTGAAGTGAAATTTCGATGGTCCAATGTAGGTTTCTGTGCAAGTTTTGAGGTGGATCTATGGGGGATGGTCGACGTTTCGTCAAGGCTACACATCAGTACCAAACTAAGATTTTATAAGAAAACATTCGGAAAAGTTGACCTATGGGTTGTATAAAATAACTCTTAAATAAAAACATTCAAAAATCTGAATAACTCAATGCTACCTTTCCTGGCTAAACCCAAGGTTCGTAAATATTTATTTACACGGTAGTTTTGGAAAAGCTTATTCGTAAACACAGAGGTCAAGGAAACAGAGTTTATCGATTGGTTAGTTCCATCGATTTTCATCGCACAGATCTACCCAATCAATGCTGTCCAGACGAGTGTATTGCTTTCCACCGCAAAAGTCATTAAATTTTTCTTACAGCATTTTTTTAAATGGCATTACAGTAGCCTGGTAGGTCCTGGTAATAAACAAATACCAGTGACCTTAATTGGTGCTTCCCTGTTTTAACTGCAACCAATGGTGTTTTAGTACTGTTGTTCAAGGCCAGAGAAGATAATTTGAATGATGAGCCAATAAAGGCAAGACAACCGTTGCCGGGATAGTGGCTGCTGTGTCAAAATCTTCGCTAATAATCTAGCATTGTTTCAAGGCATAATGGGACCGGTTCAGCCTATATTATGGAGGTCTAAGGACATGTGAACACAGAGCATGGCTATTTTTCACAAGGGATAATTGCCATGAAAATACGAGGAATTACTACCAAATCTATGACGACCATTAGGGCTGGATGCGTTGGCCAATTATCGAAAACTATTATTTCAACCACGACTAAGTCTCTATCGAGTGTTGCCAGCAAATAGATAATGCACGAAAAAAAAAACATTTTAAACAACTAACAAATATAAGTTGTTTGTTTAGAGTAGAATCTTTGGGACCAGCAATATGGAAGTTAAGAATAATTTAAGGCTGATTGAGTTTTTCGTGAATTTGGCACTAGCTTACTAACATAATATTAGTAGTACATTTGAGCCCGAAAATCGAATGTCAGTCGGATATTGCATTATACCTACCTGCATTTTTTGGCGTTATTTTACTTATATAACTTCTTACTCATGTAATGGTTTCCATAAATGGCAACCCCAACTATATAAGAAAACAGGGCCAAGTTGAATGCTTATAAATTATTTTTTATAAATATACACAATAACTAGTGATTAGAATATTCATAATCATCTTCCTTCATTGAATTATAAGGCTATGGGTTAAAATGACTAGAAAGGGCAAATTTCAGTCTAACTTTTTAGTGAAATTTTATGAAACTCAAAAGTTAGATATTTCAACACACGAAAAATGTTTTGAAAATTTATTTTATGGTAATAATTTCTAAAAACATTTCAGCAGTGGACTTTCGACTGGGGAAAATGAATTCTGAAAGATTTTGGCTAATTGACCTCAAATCTTTTCTGAACCAATAGGCTACAGCCTTCGCTGCAAGTCCGCCTGACTAGTTGGATATAATGGCATCGTTTAACATTGTAGGCTTGTTTTTGCTTGTACACTATTGAAAGATTTTAACGAAACACAGTTAAGTATTTATTATCTTCTGAATGTTTGGATGGTTTTCAGGGAAAATGTGTTATGTTTTGATTTCGTTAGATAGTTAACGTCTAATTGTAGATCCGCTCGTTAACTACGTCGGCTGTATCTCGTGCTATCATTCGTGTAAGTAACATTGAATAAAATTGACGTACTCATTCGTAAAATTAATCAGTATTGACTGTTTTTCTTCCATAGCCTCCAACCCAATACTTTGGTGTTGATGGTCGTTATGCTACTGCCCTTTACTCCGCAGCTATTAAGTCCAAAAATCTCGACATCGTGGAAAAGGACCTTCAAAAGTTAAAGTCGACCCTAGAAAAGGATGCCAAGCTGCGCGAATTCTGCCATGATCCAACCATCAAGCGTCACGTCAAGGTGCAGGCCTTCTCCGACGTTCTTAAAAAGCTTGGTCTAACTCAACAGTCCACCATCATGCTTCGTAAGTTGTTTTTTGTCCTTGTGACAAGTGCCCTGTGTAGAAATCATGGCCGAAAACGGGCGTCTCCCCATGCTCTCGAAGGTGATTGATACCTTCGAACAAATTATGGTGTCTCACCGTGGTGAGGTTGCTTGTGTCGTCACCACGGCGAAACCCCTCGATTCAGCGATGGAGCGCCAGCTCTCTGCCGCTCTTGAAGCCTTCCTGGAACCAGGCCAGAAGCTGACCCTCACTCTCAAAGTTGATCCCGAGCTGATCGGTGGCATGGTAGTGAGCATTGGTGACAAGTACGTCGACATGTCGATTCTCAAGAAGCTGCGCTCGTACAAGGCCATTCTGGAACAGCCGGTGTAAAGTTTTTTGCCTCTGGTTGGATCCGTAATTTTCCTGTGTACTACGTAGGCCAATTAGAAATTATGCAAACACGTGAATGAGTTCATGTCTTTCCTTGCATTGTGTGGGTTTCAAATTAATGTCTGTTCAGGTTAAAATATTGGTATAGTCATTGATTGAGTTCGTATAAAATCTCTGAAGAAGTGCAAATCAACATCCAAGGAAGCTAAGGTGGTGATAGAATTGTAATTATTCATTTTCTGCGACTCTTTTCGCCTTTTCTAATTTTGGAACCTTTTCCTCCCCTACTACTTATATGAAGTCAAGTAGCACTATCGTCAGTCAGTGCCAGGGAATATTGCCATACGATGGCTTAACCCACTCTTTCGCTGGTTACAAGATTATGAAGGCGACGTCATTCCCGCCCTGTAGGAAAACTCATTCCGGTATATAAACACGTAGCATTTCAACTTAAGGATATTAGTTGAACAACTGCTGATCCGATCCCGGGAATATATGAATGGTGCTGTTCTTCAAGAAGGGGGGAGGGCTCATTAATCTTGCTTAATTTGAACCTAAAAGCCAGTGTTTGGTGCGAGCAGCGGAAATGATGGATTGCCAGTTGGAGTTTTGTTGTGATGCACCTTGGTGAAGCCTTGAATGCGACATAGAAATCGGATCTATCACCACTAGAAGTCACATCACTCATAGGGTTGCCTGTAGGTAGTCTACAACCAAATCCTATAAACAAATGGGAGTCCAGGTCGAAAGAATTAACGGAAAATGAAGGAATTTGTGGGAGGAGCCTGTTTTAAGTCCAAGGTATGCTGTACAAAGTGTAGAAATACACCAAATTTAGTGGTTACAGTCTGAATACGGTTAGGTAATGAAATATGGTTAAGGCTACTTACAAACTAGCACTTTTACGGGGGTATCAGAGAGGAATTTGACCGTCCCATTAGGAAAGAATTAAAGTAATGGCGGGAAATTGCATTATGGACGTCAACGAGCTTTGTTCGGAGTGTCCGCTATTGTGGTCACAATCCGGCGCGAATTTGAAGCCGATTTCAGACTATCCCTAGAAGGAGGAGTATCCTCAAAATTGATTTAATTTAATCGTCATCAAGCTGGGATTTATTCCTGGAAAGGCTGATTAGCATCTTTGTACTGGGTTAAGATCAGCGGATGGACTGGTGTAGTCGTAGAAAGTGCCTGACAACCCTTTTGAGAATTTGAACCCTGCGACGTCTTCGAACTCTTAGATTCTATTCCTAGGTGGATCAATTACCCCAGACAAGATGAGGAGCTCCAATACCGAAGGGGGAAGAAGAGATTTGGTTGACCTGATCTGTCGGTAAACACTTTGGTCAATTAGATTAGCGTCAATGAAATTAAGTGCTGGGGTGCGACCGGTTAGGGATGTCTCTGAGTGGCAATGCGATGATACTCTCAGGTCACCGTAGGGCCACTACGCTTGCAGAAGCACTATCGAGAGTCCTTTTTTTAGCGCAAGATTCACTCACTTCTCACGGCGACATGACCCGCATTTCGAGGAAACGAGGAATCATCAACAAAGTGTATTTTAATTGGGTGTAGGCCCATCTATCTTGGCAATTCTTCGAGGTATTGATTCATATGTGCATTGTGAACTGTCTGTTCCGAAGGGATTTTAGCCCAACCTTCTGCAGTTACAACAGCCTCACCCAGTTCTTTCAGAGACTCCTTACTTGGATCTCTAAAATGCTCCTCAATAATGAGGTTGAAGTGGTCTGGGGACTGTGGTGGTGGCCAGGTGAGATGCCCAACCCCATTAGAATGGTCCTCCTTGTGACGCCATTCTTTAGCAATTCTAGCCGCTGTATGGATTGGTGCATTGCCATCATCTTGAAAGATGGCGGCCTTCCAAACAGTTCTTGAACCATAGGATCAACTTGGAGGCCGCTAAAATTCCTAGTTTCGGCTGTTAGTTCTTCCATGAAGGGTGCTATTCCACTGAAATAGGACCCCAGATCATCATCCCAGAACCACCGCCATGTTCTACGTTAGGGAGAAACAGCAGTCTGGATTAAATGCTGCTCTCGGCTGTCTCCAAACGTAGTATAATTGGCCAGAGGTAGGAAATAAGGTAAATGAAAATGGTTCTTCCTGAAAGTCATATTTTTTCACTGTTCGAGGGACCGACCAATTCCGGAGGTTTCCATCCCACCACTCTAAACACTTCGAAACCCACCATAAGAGCACCAACAATTTGGCATCTTATTAAGTTATAACCAATTGTTTTAAGGACCCATTAATCCTGTCATTTCAAATAGCAGTTTCAAATAACAAAAAGAATGTACCAAAAAATCAGAATATGCCAAATTTTGATTGCTTATAAATCATTCAAAGATTATGATGCCAAATATTATGTGTTTCCACTATTTCGTCATAAGTTCATGCCACCGGATTGCTCTGTTGACAGTTTTGTTATTGGGGAGAATCGAAAAGCTACCACAATCTCGTCATTATTTTGCTGACTCATCAAAAATAGAAGGTGGGGTGTTCCAGCCATCACCCATTCGCGTTGTCATCACCCTCAGAGTATCAATGGAGGAGGAAGGGGGGCGTAGAATGAGTGAGGACCTCTGAAACACCTAGAAAAACACAACCAATTATCATTCTTGTGTACAATTAATTCCAAAGGCATTTTAAAGGAGACCACGATACTCGCACTCTAATACATTCAGCTGAATTGCCAAAGACTGTTATTACTAGGGATTGTTGGCTGTGACTGCATGAGCTAATAAGCCCAACTCTAGTAGCAAAGAGGAATTAGGTGCGCAGTACTTTTAAACGCTCAGGAGCTGCGATTTATGGCCCAACTTAAAAGCAGCGAAATCATTGCACTGTATCCAAAATGTACCAAAGCCTAAGAAGCACTGACTATTCAAGCATACAACTCGGGGAAAGAGAGAGGGTTAGAGTTGAACCGGGAGGAGTAAAGCTTCAATTAAGTCAGTTAAATTTGCCCCATTCCTAGGAATCAAAGACATCACTTACTGATCTCTAATTATCCCTTACGTGCTAAATTTTGAGAGCAAATGCACAACCCACTAAGTTGATTAAAAGTTTGGCAAAATTTCGAACTAATATGGGGGGTAGAAGCGTTCAAACTAGAGAGGACTGTGTTATCGAGGCAGGAGAAAGAAACAAACTAAAACTCTCAAGGCTGGTCTGCTTCCTCGATTTCTAATCGATTGCCTTGCCTGGTGTGTGGGCTTCCTTAAGAGGCCTGAGGGATTGAATCCAGTACCTTTGGAGAAATCGATAATCGATTGGTTGGTTAAATGGATTTATTTAAAACTATCTTTTCTAGAATCCTTAAGGACACAGAGAACCCAGGTTTTATCTGCAAGACCTAGTAAGCAGGCGTGTGTCTCAGTCCATTCAATACAGGGGGTTTGGAATAATTTTTGCAGAATAACAGGTGTATTGAAGCTGCTCATTCACACAAAGCCTCATTTTCGTAAGGTTGAAACCTTCTTAGGAGATGACAACGGGGGAAAAGATGGCTGGAACATGGATAAAAATAAACTGATTGCTTTAGATGACCACTGTGCTCCAAGAAATTACCCAGTCGGAACGGTATAGTGAACCATTGCTCCGTCAAGCATTACTAGAGCTTGGTAACGCGAAAGCGTGCGAATGAAATAAGTGAGGGCCCCGGGACTAAGCCTTGGCAAAGCGCCTCGCACGGTTCAGTTTCTCCAAGCCTCGTTCATGTATCTGCCCTTAGAAGGCCGTTCCAGGCCTCACACTATTGGATCTTTATCTGAGGAGGAAGGTTCCCAATAACGATGACCAGTCGCGTAGACCATCAAAGTAAATAGGAGATTATGAACACAAAAACCTATCAGCGAAATTCTATCTACGAATCAGAGGCTGTGGGTAGACGAAGTAAGCATCATAGCAGCAGACTGTGATTAGGCTTTTACAGCAGATCTTCTCGAAAACGTCCAGAAAAAGTGTTAGATGGCCTTTGGCTGAATTCAGTCGGCTACAAGGAATTGCTTACTGCTTTAGTTAAGCCCTAGAGATAGACTTTTGAATGACGTGAGCGGAATTCCTCAGCGAAGAATCCAAAGTGGTTGTCTTCAGTCTATTTTACGACTGTAGCACTTCTCTTAACCCGCCGATGGATTCTTATGGTTGGGTGCTGCAGTCGAGAAAGACATTAACCCATTAAGTCCCAGGGTTCCAGCATTTTTTTAGTATTGCCTTGAAACTTCGGTTGTTTTCAACAACCAGAGGGTAAATTTGGTGTAAGGGGTTATTTATCAAATAGTTTAATATCATTTTTTATAGGCATTTTTTCTTCTACGGCAAATGCAAGAGGAATCTGTTGGATTAAAGTTTTACCAAGTGGCTTAATTGAATCACTAACCATCACTTTCTCAAAAGAGGTTAAGGAAGCTGCAAAAAGATCCTACTCGGAGGGCAAACCAGCACAGTTTAATAAGGGGAAGGCATGTGAATGTGATCAGTATTGTGGCGTTATCCACACCGACCTGCGGTTTGGAGGAGGACCCAGTGACTGAGCCTCAGTAAAGTGTTCTTAGTTGGCCTTGCCAGGCTTGAGGAGGAAGAGTCATGATTTTCATTGTCATGGCAACAACTGAGTCATTCGTTAGCTAGAAGATCGCTGATGAGCAAAACCCCTATTGAAACTTGGAGTTATGTCTGCAAAATGGTAAGTGCATTTTCGTCGTTCTCAAAACCCCTCAGAAACCCGTTTATTATACCCCAATTTTTTTTAACTTGAACAATTTTCTAAACAATATCACGTCATCTCTCCGACTAAATTAAACATTTTTACGCTTAGTTGGATTTAAACTGATCTGAATTTGTTTATCGGAATAGTAAAGTAAAATCTGCTTGATTAAAACACTGGTAACATGGAAGTACCCAAGAATCGTTTTAGGCGCATAATGTTTTGAGTTCAGAAAGGAAACTCAACATCCGAATAGGCTCGAAACTTTCACTCAATTTATGGAAAAGAATGCACGGATGAATGAATGTGTGTGCAGATGAAGATCGGTCCAGTTAAATATGCCCATAAGCTTCTTGAAGTAGCTCTCGAAGAACATTCTGCCTCATCGTTATCTCCAAAAGGTTCCTAAGTTTGGGAAGTGGGTGTCAGTTGTCTGAAAACAACTTTAAATCCTAAGTTGAGATCTGCCCTTCTGTCGATTCTAGCCAAACTGTTTCACCATTCTGAAACTGATAATTTTAGCAAAACAAAAATTTTCCCACTTTAAGCATCCCTGTCGCATTAAAGAAATTACAAAATTTCGACTTCTACAAAAGCACATTAAATCAGACAAAGTGGACTCCGATTTTGAGGAGATAATCCCTGTTGGTAATGTGGAATAAAACACTTCGACTAAAAGTGTGAAATTCCTCGAGGATTGAATTTGTTCTGCAAACATCAAATTTTCAGTTATTAAGTCCCCCTTTTCTCCTGTCCTTGTGCAACTTCCAAATTCCTGCACGTCAAAGTGACAGGGGACACGGGGTCCCCCAGTTTTGTCACATCCACTTAGCGCATCTGACAACAAGTGCGCGCTACGAGGTGTGGGCCCTGCATTCCTCTTAGCGTAGGAGCTGGATTTGTGCGATCGCAGCAACATTTTCATCAGATTCTGTCATCCCCGCTAAGGGGTGCAGAAAGGCGCGAAGACGAAAAAGTGAGGCGAGTGTGGCGCGCATTTCAAAGCTGGTGGGGACTCTTTTTCCTCCTCCTCCTCCAGCTCGCGAGATCTGTACAAAAATCACTTATCATATTAATAAATCACGCGGCGGTGCCACTGTGTGGATTTGATGCTACTTCTCCTACTGCTGATGATGATGACGATAGCGAGGGCGCCCTCTCGATCGCCTTTTTTCTCAGGCAAATCGAGATGAAAGGCATTCGCCCGCTTTTGCCACCAGAAACACTCCAAATTACAGCTCAGGAGTGATACAAGAGATTTGCGAACCTCCTCCTGTTTAAACTCTCTCTTCCCTTGTCCAAACGGGCATCGATTGTACGAGTGGCTTATAGTTTATTTAAAGGTTACTTGTGACACCGTGGGTCGGATTACGTAGGTGTGTGTCTCAGTGGGTGACCTCGCATCTTTCAACCTCCAGAGTACGGAATTCGTGGCTAATTTTCATACTGAATAAGGCCAAAGGCCTCTAAGAGGAAAGCTGATTGATCGACGGAGGAGATGAGTCACATGGTTACGCAAGGATCCCCAGTATCTGGTGTGATGTTAAACATGAGTCAGGCAGTGTAGATGAGGATGAGACCTTAGTTCAAATATCATTTCCAAGCTAAAGAGAGCTGTATGCAAGTGCTTGATGGATTTAGCACCTTGTAAATGATGGGTTTTCCAACCGAAGAATTGAGTTTGTGGATGGTTTTAGATTAAGCTAAAACATTAACCAAAACTAAGCCTCTCTCTCTTATCAGTCTTTAAATGTAAAAAACTCATATCATTTAATTCTTCTTGTTCTTAGGTATAAAAATTTCTTATAGAAGTTATTAATTTAAAATGAAATTAGAGGCAAGTAATGAATTTTTATGAATTAATAATTTTATTAATTTACTACTTGTGACATTCTGAAAGGTTTGCATCCTTTTAATAATAGATAAAATAGAGAAATGATTGATTTTACTTAATTTCACAGGGCAAAGTTAGAAAACCTTAAAAATATTAATCAATACAAATTTTAATCATATTTACACAAATTTATCTGGAGAATTAATCATATTAATACAGAGTAACTTCATTCCTTACAATAATTTGCAACTTTTACTTATTAATACTGGCAAATATATGCTTAATTCTTATTAATATTCCATGCTTTCATATGCATCATTTACAAGGAAGTCGCTGTAGGTTTTGAAAAAAATTTAAAAATCTGACCGGGGTAATCTTCCTCCTCCTCCTCCTCCTCCATTTCTTTTACCATTTCCTTCCCACCCTAAAGCCCGTAAAAATCGTCAAAAGTATTGAAGTTGATTGAAATTGATTTTAGGAAACAATAATTGCTTTTTTTATAGGTGCTATAATTTCCCCCTACAGGATGCATCGCTTAAAGTGTCGAAGCCCTCTCAGCCATCAAAATAAGGAAGAGGTTCTGGTTGCTGCTCAGTGCTGCCCCAAGACACTGTGAATTGGAGACCATGAGGAGTCTCAGTCTAGAAGACGTGAGCACCATAACATCAGACGAACTATTTTTTTGCAAATCTACAGAAGTAGTGGTGGAGCAGTCTGGCTTTGATTAAATTCAGATGCCTAACCATTTTAGGTACACCCCATGCACAAAACGGTGGGCATATCTAGATAGACACACCTCAGAACACCCAAAAAAGCTTCTCAGCCGCCTGTTTTTGCATTGATTTCACCAGTTCCCAGTGTCTGACCTTCGCTGAACTCTACGGACTCTAACCCATTGTCAAGAAAGACTCCAAGCGCCACTGTACTATACTAGTACCAAAGCCCAAGTAGTCAAAGGCAAAATTTAAGTAGCAGATTCTCGGAAGTTCCTTCATCCCAGTGTCTCGGGCGTAAAATGAGCAAGCTTTGTAGTTGCCGCTAATTGCAGTCATTTTGAGCAAAACTCTTTGACGATAGCACCATTTCCCTGTCGACTTTCTTTAAATTCTACTACATTTGGTAATTCCAGAGCACTTCACGTTATTTCCTATTGAGGCTGTCAAAAACGTTCCTAATATATTTTTATTATTTACCCAAACTACAATTACTATCAATTTAAAAATGCACCAATAACCTTAGTGGCTTCTGATTTCAAGTCGGTAGTCTCTTGCTTGTACCGTTTACTTAGATCGATAAATGAACTCACAAAGATATTACAGAATCACAATTTTAAATACACATGACAAAAAGGATGGATGAAATATTGCCATATGCGAGAATCTAAGAGGCCAATTATTTCAACCATGCATCCCTTTCACCCAAAAAGCCATCTTTCATTTGGTTGGATTTTTTCTTTGATGGTCCAATAATTAATTACCAGCCACCTTTTCCACTCTTTAAGGTGATTTATTGTTGGCAGATTAAATACCCATTGCCATGGCTTGGCGCAAAAAACGCCCCTCTAAATGCAGTGAGATCAAAAGACACGAACCGATTAAAACAACATTTGAAACTGAACCCAAAAAGAGCCTTTCTTTCATGTAAAATATTAATAATGTAATAAGGTTTATTGTGTGAATGGTTTATAGAGCAAGGGGAACAACCTCTCAAACATTGTGAGGCTTCAAGATAAAATGCAGACCATTTCTGAATAACATTCCTTTTTTCCGCTTAATAAGTCAAAGTGTACATCAAGCCGGTCGGTAATTCTGATTGGGTGTTTCAGGTGAGCATAAATTTGTTTTCTTGCTTGTAATAAAAACCCACTTCTCGTGTCTCGAAGGATATTTTCTCCTCCGAATTTTTTAAATCTTCATCAGGAAAAAAGACATGATTTGTGGTGATTTTAGCTAAAATATAATTTAATGAGCTCAAATTTGTGGTTAAAATCGCTAGCCTGAGCCTTTTCAATCAATGTGATATTATAAGTTTTATTAAGAGACAAAGGGGTTTGTGATTTGGATTTGAAAAAAGTCATAAATTTTATCCTATACACATGCTGGCAATACAAGGACTTAATTTATTTGAAGATTGACATTTTTGAGCAAAAAATATCCAGCTACCTGTGGATAAAAAATTATATTCCTGCAATAAGGACTACTTTTTTACCCAAATATCCTGTGAATTTGCCACGCAATCCCAAAATATCCCCAGGCGGTGAAAATTTTGGACCGCCTCTGAAAAAAATGCATGTTGTATGAAAGGAGATCAAATGAAGCAGGAATTCCAATAGCCAAAATGAAAATTTGTCTGATAATTTGAATTTTTGAGGTAAATAGCCTCGAAAATGGAGTGACTATAAGAAGTCGCTCGCTAATGATGATGTAACGAAAACTGTACTGAGTACAAACTAACCAGTAGGAGAGTAGTCAGTCTCGTGGTATAAAATCGCGTTTTTTTTGTTTATAAATTAGCCAGTTTTGGCTATTGACTGAGGTGATTTTATCGAAGTTGGGCTCATTTTACTATCTGAATCAAAAGTCATGATTGTAGAAACATTGGCTTTCATGTATAAAACAACTTTGCCATTAAAGGCTCTGCCACAGGTGTTCACCACCACTACACTCACCCCTTTACAAGTTTGGAACCTTCTGTATTCGTCGTTGAAGACGACGACAATGAGAATGAGTGATGACTGAAACCATCCACCTGAATCATCATTCAAGAGGTTTGTGACGGCCGCCACTTTCAATAACGTGAAAACAATTCGGCGGCATAAATCGGAGACTAGGTGGTTGCTATGGCTAGGATTTTCCTAGAAAATCCACAGAACAGTGTTGAATGGGAACCCCAGAATCGAAATGCAGGTTTTACTTCAGTCTCTCTGTGGTGGTTTTTGCACTCAATGAAGATGTCACACGAGTCCCTTTATCTAGGATTAGGTAGCGAACTCTGCAGACCACAAAAGCCGAGTTAATCAAAGACGGACTCAGGTTTTTTCGAGAAGTCTTTTCCAGCTTCCGAGTAGGGGCGGATCGTGACCGTGATCGATTTTAATGATGGCTATTATTTTGAAGAAAGCCCTTTGCGCCTACAACAGTGCAATTTCCTTATCCACCAGTTACAAAGCAGACTGGAAGTTATCTCCGACAACCCTGTTGTTGGCACAAGTTACCTGGTAAAACAGGCGGAATGTCAAGAACAACCTATCCAAGCTATAGTGGCACTAATGAATACTAATCTTTAGAGAGAGTGGTGAATTTATTCCTTTTACAGTAACCTTCCTTGAACCAGTACAAGGACCATTCGAACAAAGAGGCAAATGTTAAACCAAACCCAATAGGGATTGGATTGGGTTGGCATGTCTGCATCTCAGCTTGCCCTCAAAGCGAGTAATCGAGTGTCCTAAGAAACATGTTTCCTTGCGCATCTACCAGAGGCCATGCTGTTTAACCAATATTAATGCGGTATGAGGACAAAGAACCCTAATGCGAACGCTGACTGAATGACTGGAGCGATGAGTTATCTTGTTTAACAGGTATAGGCTGCTGCGCTCAAACGTGTTCTTGACTTTTGTGAGAGCGGGAACTTCCATTGCCTTGTTTTGCCCATCTGCTCTGAATATGCACCAGCCCGTACTGAAGATTGGGACGCAGCTAGACCACGAAAAATCTTTGAAAATTCACATTAATATGGCGAAGGAATTTTCGAAGTTTTGGAGAAATCCGGGTCCTATAGTTCAACAGAAAATTATCATGGACGAAGCAGTTTTGACTGGTATTTCCGCAATAACCATGGTGTATGATTGTCAATGGAGGAGCGGTCATTCCGAGGATAACCTTTGGAGAGGTGATCGGTCTTGTCTATGTAAAGGTGGAAGACGAACCACTGTGTATAGTTGGGTGTAATCGTTGAGAAAGATACAAGTATCGAAATTAACAACTATACGATAGCCTCAACACTCGCTCATGTCCTCTGATCTGAGTTCATTAATTCCACTTCGTTACAAAGACAGGGCATTTAGGTTCTCCTGCATAAATCTGTTCGCCTTTCTTGGCTTTCCATTGCTGTTGACTTGATCTTCTAGAGGTTTTGGGAAGGTTGCTATAAATAGAAGGAGACTAAAAAATAACCGATGAAGTAGTTCTCCCCAAACCCCAGCATTTTCTGCCAGTAACTTAGAAACTTGACTGGTTAAGCTTCTCTCGGCTTAGCTTAATTAATAATTTCGATTCAGTGAGATAGAAAACAGAATAGAAATATGATTCAATCACAAGACCATCGTGGTCACGATAATCACGAAAATTTCCTCCGACACTATTGTAAGCAAAATGGAATATTCAGAACAGCGGGATGTGTGCTTTCCTTCCAGCCCAACAAATGCTCATCTCATAAAACGATAGTTTATAAATGACCGGTGGTCACACCTAGCAACCAAGCTATTCACATGAGGCTAGCAGCCACATGGACCCGAAGAAAATTGCCTTCATTTTCTTCTTGTGCAGTTAACTTTGACACTAGAGAGTCATCTAGAACGACAACTGGATGACAAGGTTCCTTCAACTTCAGAAGAGACGAAGCAACCGTAGTAATTTGCAATTTGGGGTTCGTCTGAGTCTCCATTAGCCCTTTTATGAGCGAATGCCAGACTGGAGAGAATTTATCAAGTGACCAGACTGCAACAACATGGAGTTGTGTCCTGCTAGTAAATCGTGTTCCATAGAAATACGAAAACTTAGTCAGTGGTAGGAGAGCGATGGGGCGAGTAAATTAAACTGAACCTATTTACCACCACTAAAAATGGATTCGTCGTCTGATAAGGGGCAGAAAGGGGCAGAAAGGGGAGAGAGAGAAGGGAGAAGGAAGAAGGGAGATAGGGACTGATTTTCGAACGAAAAGAAAGACGATGTAGAGGAGTAGTTGGAGGTGGAGGAGGAGGAGGAGGAGGAGAAAGGGCTAATTGATGCGCCTTGGGAGGCCAAGACACTGGAGGGAGAGGGAGAGAGACTAATTCTACTAGGGGAATCATTTTTCAGCCCCATTTTGTATCTTACAAAAGGGCTTTGTTTACATCTGGAGGAGGAAACACGGACCATGAAAGCTACTGCTTTAATGGACTTCAGTAAAATAATAAACTAATAAATTTTGGTTTTGGAATTATCAGGGTTATAGTTTTAATTGTACTCGTGCTCTCTTGGGATTGAGTTCATCTTACTCACAGCCAATCAAAATAAAGGTGCTCAGAACAGATTTCAGAGTATTATTTTGCTGTCCACCCCACAACCAACTGGAACCGACTACCAAATTCCTTGAAGAGAATAACTTATACTACCAACGTAGAAGAAGATGGTTCAAGTGGCTGTTCAATGTCCCTTACTAAGTACTGTGGCTACAATTTGAATGCATTTTTCGTGTTTTGTAGAGTGAAATGGATGTTTTAATCTCATCCCCAAATTTTGGACTCAATGAACGGCATCGCCACTACCCATTAAAGCCTCCTATAGGTGAAACTTCATCTCCAAACCTCAGTGAAAAGTAAAAATGTTTATCATCAGCTCAGTTTTGGCCTCCGCCAAACTCCCCACATATTAACTCACCGATGGACTATTAAAGTGTACTGTTGGGCGTTGTCGACGAGGAAGCCTCTGATCACAGCCACGTTGCCGGTACTACAAAAGCCCTGTTAATCGAAAACGGAAATAAAGTAACTTTTTGAGATCCCTCCTCCCAGGAAGGCTTCCATTCAGCTCGCTCCGGGTTCCGCCTGTTTGAGGCTGTTACAGACGCTGTGAAAGTAGTGCCACTTCAATGTTCATCCAATGTATTTGAATTTTTTAATAATTACCAGCCAAACTGTTCCCCTTTGCCCATGCGACTGTTAAATTAACCGTATTATTTATTCGTAGTATATAAATCATATTATATGGCCTGATTTAAACGAAAATGTGATTTATTGCACTCTGATAAAAATACAGAGAATGAAACACGAAACCCGAACCGAACACTTTATGCACCTACCACGGATACATTTGCTAATGCATTCTAAAAAGTAAAAGAAATATTTGGATATACCAAAATGTAAAGATTTTGCTCGAAATGTAATTCCTTCATGAGAATAATATTAATGATCCCTAGATTAAAATTTTACTTACGAGTTAACTTGATTCTAACTAAAAGTTCCAATTCGCCTACTCTCAGACACACCGATCAATAACCACTGATGCTAATCGTCTCTTCTTTGCCCCTGCACCCATCAGTCAGACTAATTTATTGATCAACGTCTGGGTTCTGGTATAGTCCACCTCAAAGTTTATACAATTCCACCATGTCTTAATGGGGGGAGAAAAGGAGTGTGGATGTTGTGGCCCTGCTTAATCCTGTGATGACCTGGCAGGAACACCCCATGGTTACCCTAGAGCCTTGTCACACCTCCTGAATGGCCATATATGACCACTTAGCTTCAGATCTTATTGGTTCAGGTGTTGATCGATAAATCCGGTCAATTCAATCTTCGCACACACACTAACAAGCAGTTTGTAACAGACGTCTCCTCCTCTCCCTCTGATACTGGGATTCCTCATCATCCGTTTCAGTTCTTTGCTCCTATTAATATTGAGAAAGGAAAATGGGACAATTTTCTCACATTTTTCCACTACGTCCATGTGGGCTCAATGCTCAATGCTTCACCTTATTGAAAAAATCCCTAAGAACTTTCGTTTACAGAGATATTTACCATCATTGCTTTGGCGATTCTATCCTTATAGAATATATTAAAACACTTCCTTTATTTTTATTCTATAAAGCGTATTTTCGCATCAGAAACTGGTAAAAAATCACGCCGATAGAGATGCCATTTTGTCGGTATTTAAAAAACACCAGCACACCTACCACGATATTCATGAATAAGTGCAGGATTTTTGCTATCAAGATTCCGCTAACTTTTGCACTGAGTTACATAATACCATTCTAAATAAATCTACAAATTAATCCTGGATTTTCTTCATCCAAATGTTTCAACTAAATCATTGTATCATCGTTATCAAAAGCGCCGTAAAATTATTAGGTAAATTCTGACTTCCGTGTGTAAAGATGATCAATATAATTATTTTTCGAAGTTACAATGCAATGCTGTTTAAAATTCCAGCAATAATAATAATCTGTTTAATCAAAAACCATTTTCTTGAATTGGAATAAAGTCAAATAACCCTATTCAAATCCGTATTGGTTCTTCATTATACTCGGAGAATTTTAATACCTAGTTATTGATTCCCTAACACGATAGCATAGAATAGAATTTACAAAAATCCAACGGTCAAGCGAGTCACACTAGTGACGTCAAAAGATCTCGCGCAAAATGACCACCACCACTTTTACTGCCTCAGACAGGCACAACCCGGAAACTGCAGCAAACTGGGAAGTCAGTTTCCCCGAGGGGAGAGGTCCCCTCATAAACGGCTGTGTCGTTTATTCAATAAAATTTGCAATACTAGCAGGGCGCCGATCACATATCATTGCCTATGGGCATTTTGAGGTTTTCCTGAATAGTAGTTGGAAAATTGCCCTCTTCGGAAGTTGAGAAAGTTTAATTCACGTGATGAAACCCGAATTCTGGCAAGGCTATCGTCCTCTTATCGTCTTCATTGTACTAGACGTTCTCTTGCACAATGAATCAACTAGTGGTTACAGTCATTGTCAATTCTCTTTGTGTTGAACTATATAAACTTAGAAAAATTATTAAAAATCATTTACTCTTGTGACAATAAACCAATGATTAAATTTCACCATAAATTTTCGGACATCCAGGATTTTGGATTTTTTAAATTCGTTCAGACCTGGAAAATTGCAAACATTACGAGAGTTTTTGAAGGAATGGTTCTGGAATACTGAGCCTTGAATTGTCAAAACTATTACCAGGGATAAACCTTTCGTTAGCCTACTCTCGATGAATCTCAAAGAAACAGTCTTAAAAAACTCTCTGGAATCCAAATTGCATCGAATCCGTGAAAACGGCTATCCAGGGCAATTCAGAAAAGTCAAGCACATGGCCTTAGGGGACAAATATCGACGTCTTCGAACAAGACGGTCGAAAGAAGGGAGAAGTCAATTTTTACAGCATTTTTTCCCCTGTTGGCTGGCACCAACCGAGTGGAGCTTCGATTATTCACAGGCTTGTCAAAATGAACCTTTCAAAAGGAAGATATGACACAGTTATATTTAGACGATTGGCACAGGAATTCACCATGTGAACGCTACCTCGATTTCTAATTTAAATTGGAGCTGTAAAGGTTCCTATAGGCCCTCATTTATAGCTCATTTATAGAAGGAAGATGTGAAATCGCCTCTCTGGTAGCAAGACTCCTCTGCTAACAGTCTTTTTGAACCAGTATTTGAAATATAATTCGAAATCAATTTTCTCCAAAAGCCCTGTGTACATAATTTTCATTCACGAATCGATATATCATGTTCTATTACGTCTCTTACTAACGTTGTTTTCAAATCATAACTACCGAACAACACACTTAATCAGCATCTCTCCAAAGAAATACAATGTATGCAGTTTTTGAAATATCTAATGCCTATTGAAAGCGTTTAGAAATAATTTATCTAGCCAAATTTCATGGAAGAGAGAGCAAATTGACTGCTGCACAATCTGCCGGTCATTTGTTTTAATGAGGTGAAAAGCGAACAGCTGCGTCAAAATTCTTATCGAATCGCTCCTAATTAACCCTTTCGGTTCAAATACTTCAATGAATTCTAATTATCTCGACGGTTTTCAGTGGCGTAAGAAAGACAAAATATTTCAGAAACTCAATCAGAATAAATTACCTTGAAAAGGCAGTTCTGAATGTGAGATGAAATTTAAAAGTGACAAATGGGTCATTTAAGAGAGGTTTTATGCCAGCTGCACATTGGAAAAAAGAATCTCTAATATAATTACAAGACTAGTTTTAACTCACTGCCTTTATAGGAATTAAATAACGATTTTTTAGAGATATTTTGTGAAGGATGGGTGATTATTTCTTTACGTTGTGTCCATTGTCGTAAAACCACTGCAGTCGGGTGTTTTTTTGGAAATTTCCGTTGACCAGCAATCACCGAAGACCATTTCAATTTCTCTGCTATCGTTACTTTTGAGAATGAGAAATTCTCACAATTGCAGGTGAAGTACAATCGTATAAACGATCTATGCAAATGGGTTTTAAAGCTAAAAACTGTTTAAAGGGTAATACTTGGTTGAGTTGTTTGAATTTTTTAAAGGGGGCATTAACTGTTTGTACCACTAAATGGTTGGTAACTGGAAGAGTAGAACTTGTATCATGATGACCACCTAAGTAAGAAGAATATGGTCACTGCTCTAGTAGCAAGAACTGGAGAATGGCTTTGGAGAAGACATCATATCTGTAGAAAGCAGAGGACCTTGGTTTTCCCCCTAGAAATGAATCTTAAACATTCTCTTCCAATAAGATTTCAGCATTATTTATCATACAGGATTCATAGAGGCCAGCTTTTCACAGAAAGTTCTTGTCAGCCAGCTCTAGAGTTTGACCATGGCCAGCCTTCAAGATCTAACCGGTAGATAGACATCAACTTGCCAATTGAAGCGGTTTTTGAGGAAAATGTACTAGAAGCCATTGCAAGTGATTGTCTAAACATATCTGCCAATAACATTGGCTGATCCTTGTCGGTTTCTTTAAATTCTATAGAATTTGCAGCAGCAGTCCAGCGGTTTTCCCGATGGACTCTCGAGTTCTTCCCATTCATGATGTCAGCTCCACCCGAAAGACATTCAGAAATGATTTTGAAATAATTATGCATTTTGAGAATTCCAATAATAGAGGTACTTTGAAATATGACTCCTGCGATACTTTTACTTTTGCTATGTCGGCACCTAAATCCGCTATTAACTGTAGGCACAAAAGTCTTGGTTTTTAACAACACATCTGATGTCTGGTAATCTAAATGAAACGATTCTAATTAAATATGGATAATTTCACCGTAAAAGGAAAATCACAATGATTTAAGATTACTGAAAGAAAATATGAACCGCTTATTCACAAATTTATTCAAATAAAGCCACTCCTTGAAGTTCTTAGAAATGAAAAATGCGTTTAGTGCAAATAGTAAAAGATTACATGAGGGTAATTATCTGATTTTCAACGCATAATATTATTATGAGTATAATGTTTGAAATAACTCAATATATGAAAAATACCACTTAAAATTACCTAAATAGACTTACACATCCACCACTCGTTTAAATTTGCTTTTCAAGGCGTCCAGCGACCAAATTTACATATAAATGAATTTCGTTCGCTCTTCACCCAATAATTTTATCAAATATCTGGTTACCCAAACCTTCACTTAGCTTTGAGTTTCAATTGCCGTCTAGAAAGGCACTCATTACCTCTAGAATTTCATCTTAGCAGACATTAACCACCACTAGCCTTCATTTGGGGTGTGTTCGCATCCATTAGTTGGGGGAACTTTGATAGTTTTTTGAATAACCCCAAATGTCCTCTCCTTCGCACATCAACAATTCGCTTGTGGGCGGCTTGGCTTGATTGTTCAAAGTGGCTTTGACTTTCATTTAGAAATATAGTGTCTTAATTAAACCCTAACAACAAGCTGATGAGAATGTCTAAATCTTTGGCTGTAGCAGTCCAACACAGCGGATTTTGTTGTTCGGTGCAAAAAGTGTTGCTCTGGTGTAATATAATCACTTCATTTTCGATCTAGCGATTGTCGTTTTCAAAGTCATCGGTGCCTTCCTGTGGAACTAAGCCACTTTAGAGCATATTAAAAAAATTTGTTGCGCCTTTTTATCTCAGGATCGAATCTACTCTCCATGGAAACATTAGCTTCTCTTTAAGAGAATCTGAGCAATTCACATGCTTGCATGAAACCGATAAAAAGTAACTAAAAACAGTTTTAATATTTCGTATAGTGTTTTGAGATGTTTCGGCTTATTATAACTTGATTACTTTATTGCTATTGAAAAAACTTAACTAATTTTTCCATCATCGCAAATCACTGGAACCATGGGACCGTCTTATTCAAGGAGACGTGCGCGTTTTGCCACTCGAACGACGCAAGCACTTCCTAACTGTCTCGTCACATCTTGGGAGTGACCTACTCACTCCCTAATTAATTTCTATGTAGTTTCTGACTTACAAATTGCATAGTTTGTTTTAATGACCTAATTTCAAAATAAATCGATTGGCAGGGTGGTGACAGTGTCACATTCAGTTTGTCAATATGTTCAAAAGTGAATCCACGTAAGTTGGAGAAGGTTTACGATATTACCCACAAAAGAATTATTCTTCATTATTATTCAAATGGGGTAATTTCACTAGTATGATTTTAGATATCTTTCCTATTTTAATTTCTACTTTTATTCCATTTACAAGACAATTTTTTTTGAAACTAGCAGGTGAAAAATAAAGTTAGGCTTTCATCACAACGGATGGTAACTAATACACTATCCAGGGTGCTTCATATGGAAAGTAGCATTGAATACAGAATATGTTAGATTTACGGGAACTTGACTAGGCTAAAGATGGAAATATGGCCGTCAAAGGGTTGGACTCCAAATAACCATAATTTGCGTGTAAAATAGTCACAGTCGGGCGCAAACCGCGACCTGAGAAGAGGTTCCATCAAAACCGTTTTAGTTCTACTATTGATTAACTGAGGTAAGGCGACGGTTGTTTTCTTACCTGACAATAGCAATCCAGGCAAAAATATTAGTTAATCGGCGGTTTAAGTTCTGTGGAGATCAGAGGAGACCACACCACTCTGTAAAATCTGTTTCAACAACCCTCTACATCCTTAATGCCGTTTCATTTCAGCCCAGAATTAGATAAAGAATGCTTTTTGAGAGAGCTCAGAAGGGAGAATCAAATTTCCACATTTTTTAAACCGAAAGTTGTTCACTGTTTCCCTCGGTGAAAGAACGGAGGAACGGGCGTGAATAATTCATCGAGAAGCATAAAGTCGCGGGGCCATTTAGGGGCATTTCCATTCATCTTGCATTATTAACAGGCCCATGGCAAGGGGACCTTGATTTCACTGCATGTGCTCTCATCTGAATAATAAATATCGCATGTTACGCTCTTTTATTGTAAGGTGGAGACCTGAGGCATTTTATCTCTTGTATCGCCAAACCCCGTCAGATTTCCATCTACATAACATTATCTGCTCTCAACGAAAATCGTTGTATTCGAAAAATAGTGGCTCTGTATACCTCTTTCGCGGAATCAAAATTTCTATTTTTTAGTAAAAAATGGTAATAATAATAATAACCAAATGTTTGATTTTTTGATTTACTGCCACACAAAAGCCTTACATCTTTAACTGTGAATAACATGCTAGTGTTAAGTGTTGGCGAAGTATCTTTGCGAGTTTAAAAAGGAGCTCATTATTTGCTTAGACGGTAATGTTTGCACCGTTAAACTTTGTGTGAACGTAAAATACTTGACGAAAAATGAGCTTGAGCCAAATTTAAAGTTAACCACTTTTGCAAAAAATAGAAGCAGTTGTGTTGTAATTTTTTCGATATTTTAAATTTTACAATATGATGAGGCATGATTTGAAATAAATTCATTTGATAAAAGTCCCTGTATTTTGACTGGCCAAATGCCCAAAAGGAATTTCAAAAATCAAAAAGTCCGATTTTAGTTCATTTTCGAGGGTGGCTTACTATCGTCTAAATAGAAGTTAAGTAATGTCAAAATCGGTTGAAATATGACCTGTTTAACTCTTGTAATTTATTAATTTGCATAATATCTCAATGAAGAAATCAAACTTTCCTTTGAGGTTCTTAAAGAAATAGCTCTTCTAGATATTTTTTCATAATGTACGTTTTCAAGTTTTCTTATTCCTTGCAAGAAGGTAGGAATAAGCAAAGCAAGTCCCTATCAAGAGAAATTGCTTATTTTTAGGTGACAGTTTCATTTAAATAGTGGGTCGAAGTGGACATAGACTATTTAAAAAAAGCAAAAGCATTTCCGATGCGTAAATCTGAAAATAATATTGGAAACAATCCCTCTTTTGAGAAAATTAATATTTTTTATTTGAGGATTCATATTACTAAAGCGAATTAATTTAACTAACTTTAATTTTACTAACTAACTAACCATTAAACATAGCGTCTTATTAAATAACTTAACAAAAACTCATAAAAACCTTTAGTTAATATCCGACGATTGTAAAATCATATTACTGTGTCTTATAATGCCATGAAAGTGGTATTTCTGGTTTATTAAAACATATACTAGTGTACGATATTTCGGCTAATAAGTCTGCCATTTGAGTCGTTAAACAAAGTTGTTCTTTTAAATTATTATGCTTTCTTATAATTCAATGAACTCCTGCCTTCTATACTACGAAATCGTTCAAATTTATCGTCAGGGAAGGTCACAGAACATTTATGAGTTCTTTGACGAGTTACGCAACCGTTTTAATGCATTAAAATGCCTTCCTAACAAAAGTGCTTGATTAATTGTGTACTATAGGCCCTTAGCAAAATGCAATAATTAAAGACTAAAAATAGGCTTTAATTTTACCCAATTTTAACCAATATCTGCCTTATTAATAGTTTTATCTTTATCGCTTTTGGGAAATGTTATTGCTTTTAATTTGGCCGAAATGCCAGATTGTTTCGCAATCCATGAAGTGTGATCGTGGGGCCCCAGGGGACGTTTGGCGGTAATTAATAAAAATTTCATCGATTCCGCCTTCTACCATTGCGTAAACAGCCACTTTTGTCCCTCAAACAACTCCAAAAAACGCCATTTAAATACCACAGATTCGCTTCAAATGTGTTGCAGAGACGGGATGCACGCGACTCTGATAATCTGATTTGGGCGGAGGTGGAGGAGGAGAAGCGGGATCGCTTAGTGGGATTTCGGGCAGTGAGAGGTGTATGTTTCACACGGGTTCAGCTGAGTTTTATAGGGCATTGGGTAGTCGTTAGAAGGGCAGGCCCAGGTGAATCCATGAGAAATAAGGAAAGCACTAAAAGTAGGGGCTAGTTGATTCCTCCATTTTTTTTTCAACCACAATTGTTAATTGGTGGATTGCGGTCGTTTATCTCCTCTTGTTTAAAACAATCGACCTGGCAGAGAATACTTAAGCTCCTCAACTTGCTTTCGTTTCCTCTACATTATATGAAAGATCCACTGAACTCAAGGTGGGTAGAAGGGTGTACAGTTTTATTTAAACAAACCCAGCTACAGTCTTGCAGCTTTAATTGGCCCATGTTCCCACCAGATACCAGAGTATTGGTCCCACATTTATCCCCTATGAGTGTGGTAGCTTCTACTCAGAAACACTCTTAACAATGGAGTTATGTTCGGTCATAATAGTCGATCTGCTATTTGGTTGGGTGATATTGATTAAGGGAGGATTATTCAAACGTTAACCAAGGACCACAAGGACAACTCATTTTTGACACATAAATAACTTTTCGTGACTGGTTACTATGATTCCTTCATGTTTCTCCACTGGTCTTAGGTGAAAACTCGGGCAAAACCTTCGTAAACTATCTTCTCTTAGCTCTGAAACACTCAAAGTCTAAACAGGATCTCAAATGGACGCATATTCGCCAGACACCTCAAGAGATCTAAAGTGGCTGTACTCGGCTGAGCCTTGCTAATGCAGGTGACTCATCTTCCTTTGTCAAATCAGCCCTCTTAGTAGAGTCCCTTTTCCCATGTCGCATAAACCTGTGCTCTCTGTGTTCAAGAAAGCCTTAACCGGGTAGGAAAAGCTGATCATAGATTAAAAAGATTATCCAATTCCTCTAAAAACTCGTAATTCTTCGAAAACAGCACTTCTGACTTCTTTCTTATCACTCTGTGTTAAATTCTTTAGTGCTAGTTACAGTCTCCTGAGGCATCTCAAACAGGATACAAAAGCCAACACCCCTTTCATGAAGGCTGCTCTGGCCACGATCAATACCCTGGTTTCCAGAGTCCATAGACAACGATCAGTCTTGATGAAAGGAAATTTTGAGGCCTAAAGAAAGATCCAGAACTCCTAATCCATTGATTTCGCTATCACTCTAGTTGAATACTACCCAACTCGGCAATTTTCAGTTATTCCTATCACTCTGTATACTCTCAACCTAGCAGGTAATTTTTGCTAATACTGAGAGAAAAGTACTCTGTCCTAGCAGTTTTAAACCCCAACATTGATATAAATTGAGGTAAGCGCAGGTCTACAATATCCGGTCGTAAAATATATCCCCAACATAGTCATTTTGATGCTCACCGGAAACGCGCAGAGCACACTAAATAGTTATGCAGGTGAGTGCACGTAAGATGAAACGCAGATTTTGCAGATTTTGCTTACTGGCAGCGGTTAAGTGCACTCATCTATCAGTGCCAGAGCCTTCTCCAATGGGAGCTTTGAAACCGCTTAGAAATATTTTGCAAAAGCAATGCCTCTCTGTTTGAGTACCTTCTTCTTCTTCTTCCAAAAACCACAGAAGAATGGGGAAAGGGGTAGAGGAAATATAGGAGTTGAAATCGCGCATCCTGAAAATATTCCAGTCATGAAGCGGACACTGAGATTGCGTATTCCTGGTATATATAAGGCAGGTTTTAGCTAATGGCGTTGGTGCAGTGCTATTAGATTTGCAAGGATTTTTGAAGAATTTTACTATAAATATAAAGAACTTATTTAAAACTTATTACATCTTAGTCCGACGTAAACCACAGTGAGGTAGGAGCAAGGTGATTTTGCACTTCTATTGTGGAGGGGTCACATCAAAAACTGCTGCTCAAATTCAAGCGTTGATTATCTACGACTTTCTCGACACATTTAACATAACATTCCATCATCTTGGGAGGCAAACCACCGGGGGTCTGATGTAGTCATAAAAACAGTCTGACGACATTCACTTTTACTTTCCCCCGAGGTGTGGTAACGAGTAATATTGCTTCACATACGCACAGCTATTACTGTCTACCCTCGATATCAAGGGCCTAACTTCAGTGGACAGTAATTGCACGTCGAGGAGATCTGGATCCCTCCTAAGTCCCTCTTCAACGCCTCAGATGTTTGAGAAATGCTGAAGCCATGCAATCGCAATCAGATCAGCTGATTTTATGGGGGAGGTGAGTTACTGCTGCCACAAAGTCTCCAGAGTTTTTCCGAAGTTTTAGAGGATGGGGCGATGTGATTTTACCTCAGTCTTGGAACAGAAATGGCACGCTTACAAAGGTTCTCAAATCAACCGTTGGCGCTCACGAAATGCTCAAACCTCATGTAGCGTCATGTGACAATCCTAGCGACTCATCGGCTTCCTCACCAAGACAGCAGCCATCTGAGAAGGCTTCATTATTCTCATAACGTATGAATAATGGATAAACACACTTGTACTCAAGCCTACCCTCTCAGCAACTGAGTCTAGTCCAACAGATCTCTGCTCACTCCAGTCTCACTTCAATTGGTCCCCTCAAAGTTAAGACAAGATTTTAGATTGCATGAGGATGAATGCGATCAACATAGTGACCCAAAGTTTCTGCACTCTGATTGTTTAATACTTAATATACATCTTCTCCAAAAATGAACATCGTTCTGTAGCGATCCGGCTAAGTTCCAAAATACGATACTTCTATCGATAGACACGCACGATTGTGTCTCCAAGGAGAGAGGGAGAGGCGGCGGGAGTGACTGTCAACCGGGCAAGCAAATTTGGTGGCCAAACGAAAAGGCCCAGCCAGCCAGCCAGTCAGCCAGCCAGCAAAAATGCCAGCGTTGGACATGGCAGGGCGAATGTCAGGCCAGAAGGCACCGCTTTTCCTATTCGCGCCCCAAACGAAACCCACAACTTCATGTAGCATGGCCTTCCCTTCCAGCTTCTCCTTTCACGATTTCGATTCGGGGAAATGGATTATCGGTAGTAGGTAGGTGATGATCTTCGGATTTCCCACTAACTCTGAACTTGATGAATTGAGTAAACCTCATTAGGAAAAGCAAAGAAGCACTTGACAACCACCAATTGGGTAAATTGAATCGAAATTCTATTATGCGTGAGCTTTATTACTGTAAGGAACAAAAGCATCTTGCAGTACATAATTTCACAAAAATGAAGCATTTGGAGCCAAGTGCCAGCACAGCACATTGCTTCTTTGAACTTTCCAAAAGAAGACAACCTTGTAGACCCTATTCGGCACTAAATGATGGGTGGGAGAACGCACTTCTTCATCTTCATCTTCTTCTTCGAATGACTTCTATCCAAGAAGATTGATCTGGTGCTTTATGAACATCACCACACCAGGAAGCCGTTTTCACCTTCTCCAACTTCCTTCAAACCTCAGGATGCCAAAGTCCTCATGTAAATATTCTCTTCTTCCCAGGCCAATCTTCCAGTACCACCTCCAGAAAATCTTGACAGCCAATTTTGAAGTCAATTTGATTGTGATTGGTAACGGGGATGGGTCCAGGTTGGGCTTCAGTCGAAGACATGCAACGTCGCGATAACGCGCACTCCAACGATTCGACTCATCCTAGCTTGCAAATTGGTTATTTCGGAGACTTCGGAGTGGCGGACGAGTCTACGAGAGCATATGAGAGCAGTCTGGACATCGTCGATAATGTGTTTGATAACAACCACCCATACCTCCACCTAAGTGAAGCTGCAGCCTCCAGGATTCGGCGACATCGTCTTTTCGATGACAGCGCGTTTCAAAATGCTGCTCCACATAGAAATGAAGCCGAAGTGCCCTCCCAAATAAATGCTTTGAGAAGGGTCTTGGACTACGTGGAGGCTCATCAAACCGAATACAACGATCCCTACAGTGTTTTGGATCCACGGCCATCATCACGTGGATTCAGGATGAGCAATGATGACTGGAAACAAAGTGAGAACAGGCCTTGAAGACGGGGATGGGGTCAAGATCACTTGCACCGCTGTTGTCCCCACTGTGGGCGGCCATGTTCTCCGTTTGCTCCGCCTCCACCTCCACCACCTCCACTTCCCCATCCCCATTCCCATCCTCATCCTCCTCCTCCTCCTCGGCCCCAGTTCTCATCTCAGCCTCGCTGCGATGTCACGTCGATGTCATGGGCACCGTGTGACCACGGAAACGTAAGTTGCCTCCATCTGCCCTCTTTGACTTCCTCCTCCAGCTCCTCCTCCCCCTGCCCCTCCCCCTCCTCCTCCTATGATACATCATTGATGCTACTCAAGCATCTCCTTCAAATGAAGACTTAAATGAACAACTCAGGTCAGCGGCCGAGATTGCCACCCAATGGCATTTGCTACAAGACGAAGCTCTGTTGGCATTTCAACATCCAACACAACAGGTGTCCTTTTTGATCCCAGTGCTACTTCGCCCATGGCATCGGAGAACTGCGCTCACTGGAGGAACACCCATGTTATCGACGATTGCCCTGCTACTGGCAAACTCTTCGCTGCGCCAACCCCTACGCCAATGAATGCGTGTGTTTGGCCACTTCTTCACATTTGGCCTCTTCATCTTCTCCCTTATGCGCCTCCAAGTGAATAGCAGTGTTGGCTATGTCTTCAATACATTCTGCCAAACAGATTTGGCGACTCGTGGTGTCCATCCATTCCAGCAACTGTTAGCTTAGGTGAGTGGTGCACCAGTTTGTGCCTTTTCCTTAGGTAAGGCAACACCAACTATTGCTCTTTCTCCATACAGAAAGGCATTTGCCTCACTACGTCACGAAGTAGGCACAGGATAAGCACATAAGGCCAATCTGGCTTCTAGTAGACTTGAAAGAGGCGCAATTCCAGGTGGGGTTAGGAGTCTTGACTGTACCGCAGTGTTTAGTCAAAATATCTACCAAGTTCCATGTTGACCGGATTTAACAGTGTGGGGAACGAGACCGGTACGATGTAGGGATAATGCGTATTAACCAGGTCGTGGAGTTGGTGATTCGGGGTGAACGCACGCATGTGATAACGGCGTTAGGGGGACAAGGCACTCCTATTGCAACTGCGGTCACGCGACGAGGGAATTGAGTCACAAAGAGATCTTCCCCGTGCCGTGGAGAGATGGTTGGTGTGACTGGTAGGACAGCTGAGCAACTGCACCTCCATTGATTCTTATTGCCGGGAATCAGGAGGTTAATAGATGCTTAACTGTCTCTTACGGAATCCACACCAACACTGGCTGGAGTACGAGGCGGGACCACAAATTTCAAATCAATTTTAAGTGCATATATATATACCATACTAAGACCATGCATCTAACCAAACTTATTTCCCATCACGGTTTTCGCACAGGCCAATGCACTACTCAAGTGTATGTTTTCAGTTTCCATGGTCATCGTTGAAGGCTTCTCTAAGAGGACGTTTTCGGAGCTAAGAAGCGATGCACCCTTCACCTCCTCGAAGTCAACATTAAAAGAGACTCCTTTGGTGATTTCTTCGAGGAGCTAAATCGGGACTGCATGGTGGGTGAGAGGAAGCACATCAATGCTTCATCTACGGTGATATTTGTCAGCACGGAAATGGCATCTTCATCTGCTTCATTTCATTTCATTTCATATCATTCCTCTACCAATGCCTACATCCTCTTGATCAAACCACAACGATTTCGGACCCCTTGTTTAGCTCATTAGAAGTGGCTGTAGACGTAGCTCTCTCTCGTTGACAGTTACTAGCAACCGATGGTTTCCAATTAACTTTTGAGTAGCCGTCTCGATGATGTCGTAATTCCTTGAGATTCCTAGTCCTTTGTTCACCGAGCTGGGGTGGTATTCTGATTCGTCTCTTCCATGACAAATAGCCGAAGAACTAGTCTCTCAACCAGCTGCGTTCCATCGAATCCGATTTCTTCAAAAACGGAATGCTCGAACTTTGATCCAAACGGAGCCTACTATTTGGTAAATAAAAATTATTTCTACTTTAGATGTACTCAACTTAAAATCTGCTCCAACTTAAATTGATCCTTTAACTGCGGTATAAGAATTAGCTTTCTAGCTAACCAGCTAACTAGCTGGCTAGCTAGATAGATAGCTTTTTATTCAGAATCGCAAACACCTGCTTCTGGTTCTAATAATAGCAACTGTGACCAGCTGATTCTAAGAAAGACATCGACTGAGAATCCAATGAAAGCGTCGGGAAACCCATTTTATAAATGACAATCAGGTATTGCAATTAGCCAAATCTGTTAAACACATTGATTTCCAAGAAATTTCCTGCAATTTTTGCCTCCATATTCATATAAACCAATGAAGCCGCATTTCGCGCCCCTTGTGTCAGGTTATGCTCCTACAATTCTCTTTCCTTGATAGTCCATAGTCCTACCTTCAAATAAATCCACCAATGTGCTAGATAGCCACCCGAATGCAGCTTCAATCTGTGGAGGCCTGACTAAGTCCCAATTCCCATCGCCGGCTCAATGTCACGTGAGCCATGCAGTCGCGTTACAAGGCCTGCCAAGTTAGAGGGCCTGCCCAAACCTAGGCACTACAATCCCGCGTGCCCAACGCGAATCTGAGTCGTGTCATGTCATTCCATTTGTTCCGATGCCCTTTTCTGTGCGCTTCTTCAAACACGTACACTCCTATAAACGCGCGGGCTCTCACGTCTCCTCTTCCCCTTCGGGCACACGAACACCTCACCTTATAGGGGTTGGTTGATCAGCTACAGATCGCTTTGAGTCTTATTCTGTGCACTCTACGACGCTCCCACCTAACGTTTGATATTTGTTGGGTATCAACATAGAGGACCACTTTGCATACCCATGGTAGGGGTTTTGCAAGGAGGAAACCTCTAATGGTCACGAATGCTTTCGGTGTGGGCTGTAAATCTTATTGGTCTAGATTCAACCCAATTTCGTCTCTTTGTGGCACAGTTACGCGGGTTCGTAATAACCGTTTCCTCTCTTCTCCCTAGTTATCTGGGCCGTCTTGGTGGAAACTTTTAGAGCGGCTAACTGCAACAGTGTCGGGCAAGCCATCGTCTAACGGTGACTCAGTTCCCACCTTGGTCTTCCAAGTGAGGTCTCCTTCCACCCCCACCAAGCCGTCAGTTAAGCCTAGCAGTCACTAGGTGGCTCGATGAGAACCAACTAGCTAAGTGAGATGACGAAGAAAACATTTTAGTATTAAGTAGTTTCGAACTCATTCACCGGGGTTGTCCTTGAGCCAAAACACTGCCTTGAAGAATGCGTTTGTCTTAATAACAGCTCTGCTATCGATTAACCCCATCTGCATTAGTAGTTTTCATATAAATCAGTTTTAAAAATCTCCTACTCTACTCTCGTGATTTGGTAAGAAGCACAGCCAAGCGAAGTCCTAATGCCTTTAACTGCCAATGACAAGTGAATTAAATTTCATGAATTCAGGCAGTTGATTCGTTGTTTAGCCGAAAACGATAATGAATTGTGAGGGTTTTGCGTAGTTATCATGAATAAAGGAATCTCCCCAGCTGTCATCAATTTGAGAAGCGAGTAGCCAAAAAAAAACTAGCAGCTTTAAATCATAACGTTTGCGCAGTTATGCTTTTTATATTAGTTTTAAAATAAGTAAATTATTGTTTGATAACAACAATAATATAAGGCATATTGACGACACGGTTGAGAAAGTCAAATTGAGGTGGATTGAACTCGATATTCAAGAATACTGATAATTCACTACTGAAAACGAAGTCAACCAGTTTCTCTTTTTTAATTTAGTATTCATAAAATCAGATTAACTTGGAGGATTTTTGCAATGCTTCCGGACCACCTGGTGAACTGTATTTACAACAGATCAGAAGAGTAACAATCTCTTTTGAGTTTTAAGGACATACATAAAATCATTTCTTGATCATTAAAATTGTATACTTTTGGTTTTTAGATTTGAAATTAATTTTAAAAAGACACCTCGAGAACAAAATTTTCTTTTGGTGTCTTATGGCTTGATTTGCAGTGATAAAAGGAGATTAGTGATGAGGAAGTCTTTACCTTTCTGTTTCAAGAGGAAACCAAAATTATTTTCTGTATTTAGGTAACAGTTCCAAATGAATAAAACGCGTATGTTTTCGAGTGGAGGTAGTTCGATTTCTAGCACTTGAAACCCATCTAAACATCCTTAGTTTAAACAAAAGATCCTGCAGAGACTTCAGACCAACTTCAGAGCCATTAGTCCAGGGTGAAATGGAGAAGACCAAGATACCTTGATTTTCCGACTACTTCTCATCCGTCCTCCACGGACCACGAATACCACAAAACGCAGACTTAGTCTGGTTGATGGTTTTCTCTCCACCCGGGCTCATGGCAACAAGCACAAGTGGACAGTAAGTGCAATCAGTAACCGTCAAGACGGTCATGTTTATGAAGAGGGTATCGGAAAAGAGGTCGAGATCAGCCATAAGAGCCAACTGGGTGCGACAAGGCAGAAATAGCCTAATGTTTAAGAGAGCCCTGGTTTCTCGACAATTTCACCTCAGCCCCGTTCCGTTTAGGGCTCCAATGCCTCAGGAGTAGAGAGCAGAGCAAGTACATCACCCTCCTCCTTGACTTCAGATCAACCTAAAGGAACACACTAAAGGCGTGTTTTGAATACTAGTAGAAGAACAACATCTTTAGCATATCTGTTTCTAATAGCTGTTCAACCTGTTTTCTTATGTCATGCTTCGTGTAAGTCATAGCATAGGATTTTTGAAGAAAAGAACAACATGGTTTATGTATATTATTATTCTCCCTCTTCGTGAAAATTAGAGCAAATAACTTAAGACCAAATTCGCAGCTTGGGTTGAATTTGCATGTCGTGTTTATTAAAATACACAACAAAATCCGACCTTTTTCGCATCCACAACGTTTCGTTTTAAAGGTTGAACTCTTCTTAATTCATGCAGGTAATGACGAACAGGAGAGGTCGTGATGACTGGAACCTCCCGCCTTACTCATCATGGATGACAATCAATTGTGTCGTGGTGATTATTCATTCCGAAAATCAAGCTAATAAAAGAGAGTTTATGACCTCGGTCTAATGCCTTTTGCGAGCACCGAAATAGCTACAGACTATCCTTAAAAAATTTGCCGAAAATGATGCCTTGCATGAATTACTGAGTGGCACTGTAGTTACCTATTGCACATGGAAGAAATGATAGGGGCAGTTTTCAGTCCCCTAAGGAAAAAATCAACAATTTCTGCCGTTCTCACAGTCGTTCCTTGCAGATTTCAAAGCACCGGTGGATTGTTACTTAAGGGTAGCCGCTGCGGTCGAGAATGATAATAATCTCCTCCTTACCAATTCCACAGAAGCCCAATTAGTCAAAGACATGACTGAACCAGTTTTTAGTAAAACCATTCCCTCTGGGAACGGTGTCCAATAGCCTTCCAGCAGTTTCCACGGTGGATTAGAACCCTTTAATTACACTAGTGTAATTTCCTTATTTGCTGAATGTCTTTTAGATCCATTAAATATTGTGATAAGTAACTAATTTTAATCTGATCAGAGGTCGAAGTTTTCTCCAGCAACCTGTATAAATAGTGCAAACGCACATATTTCAAGCATAGAATAGCAGAAGGGTTTATCCGAGCAATGGTGGCACATAGTTGACATGTGTGCATCTCAGCTTGTACTCGCAGCGTGTTAGCGAGTGTGGAAAACCTCTTTTTCCCGTGCGTATCTGGCACTCGGTGAATTTCAGAAGCCTCCACATGTGATGCTGAAACCCGCCGAAGCAGTCATAGTTCTTAAAGTTTCAAAGCGTTTCAGAAATCGGGATCCTGAAGTTGAACAGATGAATACTCCGTTGAGAGTTGTAGTCTCGAGTTCGACAAATATCATCTTGGACAAGACAATGAGGCAAGACAATCATTTCACACGAATCCGCAGGCGGCGTGTGTCTCTCTAGCATAAGTACGGGAGTTTGTCTTCCTATTCGAAGGTTTCGTCAAAGTATCTATTAAGAACAAGGAAAGAACTTGATCTTAACCCCCGATGAACTATTACGCAAGTCACCTTCGAGCCAAACAACAAAAGTCATGGAGGCGCTTTGGAGACGGCTACTACGCCATCTCGTCGGCTTTTCGCCAACTTACCAAACACGTACACAGATGACAGACTGTTATTTTTAAAATCGGACAGGGAAACTGATTCTGCTCCAGTGGCTCAATAATTATGCAGACAGTTTAATAAATTCAATTTTGTTCCGATTTTGTGGAATCAGATTTCTCCTGCCGTGTTTGAAAATGTTGAAAAACAAAGCCCCTCGATATTTTAAATCATTCGAAGCGCATTCGGTAATTTTTTTCCGCAAAGCTATAATCAGTCTAGCGGAATTTTGTAGCAGGCAGTGCTAGGTAACAATTCATCATGTTTTTCAAGTAATTAGTGAATTTTACAAAGTGTAGTTTCGGCTTTCGGCTACGGATAAATAATATTTTCGCTAATTTTATCAATTAGTTGAAGTTAAATATTTGGAAGGGCGTCGCTAAGAGTAGAATTAGTCAATGACAGTATTTGAATTCACAATTATCACTGACATCAATTCTTAATGTTAGGAGAGAACAGGAAGGGTTAATAAGTTGAATTATTTCATCACAGAACCTATTTTTACGGGCAACTTAACAAATATCAAACGTTAGGTGGGAGCGTCGTAGAGTGCACAGAATAAGACTCAAAGCGATCTGTAGCTGATCAACCAACCCCTATAAGGTGAGGTGTTCGTGTGCCCGAAGGGGAAGAGGAGACGTGAGAGCCCGCGCGTTTATAGGAGTGTACGTGTTTGAAGAAGCGCACAGAAAAGGGCATCGGAACAAATGGAATGACATGACACGACTCAGATTCGCGTTGGGCACGCGGGATTGTAGTGCCTAGGTTTGGGCAGGCCCTCTAACTTGGCAGGCCTTGTAACGCGACTGCATGGCTCACGTGACATTGAGCCGGCGATGGGAATTGGGACTTAGTCAGGCCTCCACAGATTGAAGCTGCATTCGGGTGGCTATCTAGCACATTGGTGGATTTATTTGAAGGTAGGACTATGGACTATCAAGGAAAGAGAATTGTAGGAGCATAACCTGACACAAGGGGCGCGAAATGCGGCTTCATTGGTTTATATGAATTTGGACCAAAAATTGCAGGAAATTTCTTGGAAATCAATGTGTTTAACAGATTTGGCTAATTGCAATACCTGATTGTCATTTATAAAATGGGTTTCCCGACGCTTTCATTGGATTCTCAGTCGATGTCTTTCTTAGAATCAGCTGGTCGCAGTTGCTATTATTAGAACCAAAAGCAGGTGTTTGCGATTCTGAATAAAAAGCTAGCTAGCTAGCCAGTTAGTTAGCTGGTTAGCTAGAAAGCTAATTCTTATATCGCAGTTAAAGGATCAATTTAAGTTGGAGCAGATTTTAAGTTGAGTACATCTAAAGTAGAAATAATTTTTATCTACCAAATAGTAGGCTCCGTTTGGATCAAAGTTCGAGCATTCCGTTTTTGAAGAAATCGGATTCGATGGAACGCAGCTGGTTGAGAGACTAGTTCTTCGGCTATTTGTCATGGAAGAGACGAATCAGAATACCACCCCAGCTCGGTGAACAAAGGAGTAGGAATCTCAAGGAATTACGACATCATCGAGACGGCTACTCAAAAGTTAATTGGAAACCATCGGTTGCTAGTAACTGTCAACGAGAGAGAGCTACGTCTACAGCCACTTCTAATGAGCTAAACAAGGGGTCCGAAATCGTTGTGGTCTGATCAAGAGGATGTAGACACTGGTAGAGGAAATGATATGAAATAAAATGAAATGAAGCAGATGAAGATGCCATTTCCGTGCTGACAAATATCACCGTAGATGAAGCGTTGATGTGCTTCCTCTCACCCACCATGCAGTCCCGATTTAGCTCCACGAAGAAATCACCAAAGGATGGAAACTGAAAACATACACTTGAGTAGTGCATTGGCCTGTGCGAAAACCGTGATGGGAAATAAGTTTGGTTAGATGTATGGTCTTAGTATGGTATATATATATGCACTTAAAATTGAATAGAATTTTGTGGTCCCGTCTCGTACTCCAGCCAGTGTTGGTGTGGATTCCGTAAGAGACAGTTAAGCATCTATTAACCTCCTGATTCCCGGCAATAAGAATCAATGGAGGTGCAGTTGCTCAGCTGTCCTACCAGTCACACCAACCATCTCTCCACGGCACGTAGAAGATCTCTTTGTGACTCAATTCCCTCGTCGCGTGACCGCAGTTGCAATAGGAGTGCCTTGTCCCCCTAACGCCGTTATCACATGCGTGCGTTCACCCCGAATCACCAACTCCACGACCTGGTTAATACGCATTATCCCTACATCGTACCGGTCTCGTTCCCCACACTGTTAAATCCGGTCAACATGGAACTTGGTAGATATTTTGACTAAACACTGCGGTACAGTCAAGACTCCTAACCCCACCTGGAATTGCGCCTCTTTCAAGTCTACTAGAAGCCAGATTGGCCTTATGTGCTTATCCTGTGCCTACTTCGTGACGTAGTGAGGCAAATGCCTTCCTGTCTGAAGAAAGAGCAATAGTTGGGTGCTGCCTCACCTAAGGACTAACAGATTGCTGGAATGGATGGACACCACGAGTCGCCAAATCTGTTTGGCAGAATGTATTTTGGACGTAGCCAGCACTGCAATTCACTTGGAGGCGCATAAGGGAGAAGATGAAGCTGCCAAATGTGAAGAAGTGGCCAAACACACGCATTCATTGGGGTAGGGGCAGGCACCGCGAAGAATTTTTCAGTAGCAGGGCAATCTTCGATAGCATGGGTGCTCCTCCACAGAGCGCAGTTCTCCGATGCCATGGGCGAAGTAGCACTGGGATCCAACAGAGCTTCGTCTTGTAGCAAATGCCATTGGGCGCTAATCTCGGCCGTCGACCTGAGTTGTTCATTTCAGTCTGCAATTGAAGGAGATGCTTGAGTAGCATCAATGATGTATCGTAGGAGGAGGAGGGGGAAGGGCAGGGGGAGGAGGAGCTGGAGGAGGAAGTCAAATAGGGCAGATAGAAGCAACTTACGTTTCCGTGGTCACACGGTGCCCATGACATCGACGTGACATCGCAGCGAGGCTGAAATGGGAACTGGGGCCGAGGATGATGATGATGATTATGAGGAGGGGTGGTGGTGGTGGTGGTGGTGGTGGTGGTGGTGGTGGTGGTGGTGGTGGTGGTGGTGGTGGTGGTGGTGGTGGTGGTGGTGGTGGTGGTGGTGGTGGTGGAGGCGGAGCAGACAGGGAAAATGGCCGTCCACGGTGGGGACAACAGCGGTGCAAGTGGTCTTGACCCCATCCCCGTCTCCAAGGCTTGTTTCCACTTTGCTTCCAGCCATCATTGCTCATCTTGAATCCACGAGATGATGGCCGTGGATCCAAAATACTGAAGCCCATATCATGCAGTTGGAATATTGGTAGCCTTTCGTCTAGCCGCTTTTGTTTAAACGTGACACAATCACCGTTTTGGGGTCGATTTGGTTTGAAGTGGTGGTGGGGGTGGATGGTGGGGGTGGGGGTGGAGGGAGCATTGGTTATTAGGTCAATTACGTGACTCACGCCCCAACATCAGCTATTTATCCGTTCATGACATTGCCGATTGCTCAGTATGATAAAGTGCAATTAACCATATGCATCACCTTGACCTCAGAAAGACTATTAAGCAATTTACCTGTGTAATCACCACGTGACTAGCCAAAGTATCAGAACTCGATTTAAAATCGTGCTGAATTGATCGAAATGACTGAAAATGCCCTGTCTGTAATGAACTTATGATTGGATAGATTTGTTGGGTTCTGCTGCTTCCTGGCTGAATGGTGCATGTCCAGAGTAACGTGGGATGCGTCAAAGCCAATGCTGGACTGATTTCTGTGCTCATGCAGGAAGCCTTTCTTGAATTTGCACTAAGCAAACACTAGGCACGCTAGTCGCCAAAGCGCTGTAGAGGTCTGATGAACAGATTCTGGCAAATAAGTTTAACTCTTCGTTATTGAGAAAGTAGAACAGACGAGGTTCAATGTCGCACTGCCACAATTGCAATTGTTACTTAAAGTAAAGATGGATTAGCCCTCACTATGATCACGAGTCCAAGCAGTAACAGTCAGAGGAATGGCTCCCTCCAACCTAGACCCATCTCCGTTACCAATCACAATCAAATTGACTTCAAAATTGGCGGTCACGATAATCTGGAGGTGGTACTGGAAGATTGTCCTGGGAAGAAGAGAATATTTAGAGGAGGACTTTGGAGAAGGGGAAACGGCTTCCTGGTGTGGTGATGTGCATAAAGCACCAGATCATTCTTCTTGGATGGAAGTCATTCGAAGAAGATGATGATGGAGAAGTGCTTCCTTCCACCCATCATTTAGTGCCGAATAGGGTGTACAAGGTTGTCTTCTTTTAGAAAGTTCAAAGAAGCAATGTGCTGTGCTGGCACTTGGCTCCAAATGCTTCATTTTTGTGATATTGAGTACTGCAGGGTACCTCTGTTGCTCACAATAATAAAGCTCACGCATAATGGAATTTCGCTTCGATTTATCCACTTAGTGGTTGTCAAGTGCTTCTTCGCTTTTCCTAATGACGTTTTTTTAATTCATCAAGTTCAGAGTTAGTGGGAAATCCGAAGATCATCACCTACCTACTACCGATAATCCATTTCCCCGAATCGAAATCGTGAAAGGAGAAGCTGGAAGAGAAGGCCATGCTACATGAAGTTGTGGGTTTGGTTTGGGGCGCGAATGGGAAAAGCGGTGCCTTCTGGCCTGACATTCGCCCTGCCATGTCCAACGCTGGCATTTTTGCTGGCTGGCTGACTGGCTGGCTGGCTGGGCCTTTTCGTTTGGCCACCAAATTTGCCTGCCCGGTTGACAATCACTCCCGCCGCCTCTCCCCCTCTTTCTTGGAGACGCAATCGAAAGAGGGATACTACATGATTAAATATTTGGGGGAGGAGCGATTTATAATTATGCTTGTATTGAACCCTAGTAGTTGCCTTTTTCAGTTTGATAGGAAGTTTGCTGACGGCTTTTGCAGATGTGCTAGATGTGTTCGTGCCCACAAAACTTACTTTAGATGTTTAAGCTCTTCCGTTTCATTTACAAAACGGTGATGACAAATAGGTGACTGGATGATGTCTGGAAGTCCTTCTTCGAAGTGAGTCATCAAGGAGGAGAGTGCTCTGACAGTTTCCTGCTGACCACTGAAGTGGGGGAGATATGGCTACTGCTGTTGCTGCTGCTCGATGCTCCTCCCCCTCCTCCTTGACACTGTGAACGCAAAAATACCTCCGTGTGAACTGAAAGTTTTCAGTGGATACCTCAGTGGAGTGGTGAATTGAATTGATTAAATATTTAATGGAGGAACTGCCGATAATTATCTTCTTTATTTAAGTTAGAATTTGCTTGATTTGTCACCACAGTCTATATATTAGTCGGAACAAATTTGATGGATTTATTAACGACTGCTTTTTCACAATACGGCTCTCACAAAGGAACATGAACGAACGTTGTGTCGTGAAGAAGGTTACTGCCGCTTAATTCTCGCCCCTACATTAAAGTGTTAGCAAATTTTGCGACGGCTACACTGGTACTCCACGTTTTTGCATCAGTCAAACTCCACAGATCCTAACTGCCGAAGTGACTTATGGCTTTCCGTTATAGTTCTTTGGTTTTCTAAGCGATTCGTCGGAATTCCACACTGATCAACGAAATCTTCCTTCTAATGTTATTGAATGCTCATTAACTCTTTCATAATCCTGTCGTGCATGCTTTGCACGTTTTAACTGCTTTTAACTGCTTATTCCTTACTTAATGACCTTTGCAACCCAAAAGAGTATCAAGTCAGATAAAATGAGGAGTCGTCCCAGTGCCGGGAGGAGATTTGACGTCTCTTCCAGAGTCACTTTGAGAACTTGCTTTAAGATGTAGGATGACGAGATTTATAGGTTAACATCTAAGCCAATAAGGCTGAGAATCAGTGCATGCAATCCATATAGTGTTTCGAGAGAGAGACACATATGATAAAGGATTTTACGCCTACCTTGCATTGGCCAGGCTTTATGAAATTCTGGGAAGTTTTTCAGTACCCCTTTGGTCGCGTCTGCAGAACTGAGCATGCGTCAACCAAGAATGAGGATTGAGATTTAGCCGAACCATTACAGAGCACCTGTTCATTCTAGAAGACCCATTTTAGATGTGTATCTGAGGTGTATACGAAGACAGGTCAGGAATACTGGTTCACTAAGTTGGTCACATCCAACCTAATTCTTCAGCAATCCTTTCTGAACCTCGGAATATTGTGAGCACAACAATACGTCAGCCTGAAAAGGAGAGTTCCAGTGGAAACTACGAAGCCGTGGTGGAGAGCAAATGATCCGACTGCGCTCTCACAATAGATATCTGCTCGTAAAAAAGAAAATTGTGTTTGAGCACTCACTACACCGGAATCTGGGCTTGACCATTAGGCTTGCGCTGCAATAGAAACACATTCTCCTCTACTCATAGAAGCACCGAAATGTATCATGTGATACGGAGGGGAGAATTACCTATTTAAATTTTAGGAAATGTCGAAGGTTGTAAATTTGGCTACTTCTCAAGATAAGACTTGAAAAAGGAGTACATTAAAATGGCTTCGGAATGGAGGTCCCTCACACACTCTAGAGCTGTTTAAAAAGAAAAGAAATGATCGTTTGCTTAGGAAAATTACCATCGCTTTCCTCCGATAACGCGAAAGCTCAAAAGATTGAACAAACGTGAAAAAATAAGCATTTCTATTTCAGACGGTGGTATTTTTATTTTTGCCAATTAAAATAAATTTAAATTGGTCATGAAAAAGCTCTGTTTGGTACTAAGGCCTTCCTAGCCTCGTCCGGTGCGTCGGAAGACAACTGTTCCTTTCCTTTGATCGGTATATCAGGATACAAGACTACACGAATCAGGCTGATTAATGGACCCTGGAGTTCCACATGTTTGGGAGCCATTGGGTTGGGACTTTTTGCTGCATTCATGATCACATTAGTTAATCACAGTTTGATTTACGGCGTTTATTTTCGTCACCACAATCGGTAATGTTATTCAATTTTTCTGCAGTTCTCTTCAATGATCTGCTCAAATAAGTGTTTCCTAATATGACAATCTCTCTGGAAGACGAGTACTCGAGAAGGAGATGTTCGTAGACGTGTGGTGGCATCATGTTTCGCTGCTTCGTCAAAGGTCTCCTTTTGTGCCTTTTCCATAGGTGAGGCAAAACCAACTATTGCTCTTTCTCCATACAGAAAGGCATTTGCCTCACTAAGTCGCACGGGATAAACACATAAGGCCAATCTGGCTTCTAGTAGACTTGACAGAAGCGCAATTCCAGATGGGGTTAGGTGTCTTGACTGTACCGCAGTGTTTTGTCAAAATGTCTATCAAGTTCCATGTTGACCGATTTTAACATCATAGGGAACGAGATCGGTAAGATGTAGGGATAATGGTGATTCGGGGTGAACACACTAATTAGGAAAACATCATTTTCGTTACTCAATCAGAAGTACAACTGGGGATGTTGATGTTGAAGCCATTTAATTCAAATAGCTGTGTCAGCTAAAAATGAATGTAGAACAAAAATACTACTTCTTTCAATCTCCTTAATTTTAAAATTAATAAATTTTAGTTACTTAGTATCTGTCCGAAAATTAATATTTAAATGGAGGGTCTAGATGGGTTTTAAAATAAACAAGAACAAAAAAGCGAATTCAGTAACCACAGCTCAAATGAGTAAACTTTCAATTTTTAAATGTCTTTACTGATTTTTGTAGTTGCTTCATCGAATTGCCTCCATGTATGAATTTTCGTACATGCATTACTAAATCGTCTAAATTTGTCGATACTGATAGGTGAGCAAGTTCCCATTGTTAGTTGTGATTTAGTAACCTTTTGCATTAAATACTAATGACTCATTCTAGACATTCTGAGATTATACTATGGTTCTAGCCCCTGGTCTTGGCTCTTATCATCAGTCATATCTAGCCAAATCGGTGACATCATCATTAAACTGCAGCATCGGCCCCTGGATTGTGTAACCCTTAATTAAAATAGAATTCCTCCGTAACTATCTCTATGTATTTTATTTTTAATTATGTTTGCTGAGTATAACGTTTTTTTGTTTCTGAATAAATAGAAAACCAAAAATCGTATACAGAATGTGTGGAAAGTTCTCGATTTACTACAAAATTTTTTTTCAAATTGTGTGTACTTTAAAGACGGTGGTGTGAACTTCTACAATTAAAAATAAATTACTTGAACAGGGTGATGCCAAAATGGTGTATTTTTCGGGGCGTTAAAGGTCGCCCATAAACCGTGCTTTGCTTTAAAGTTTAAACAGGTGACGACAAGGAAGAGAATGAAGGACTGAAGCCTGCCTATTTCGTCAACTTAAAAAAGAACCTGCAAAATCGATTTGTTTCAAGATTTTCACAGAGATGAGGTTGATCGCAGGCAGGCATCGAAGTGCCTGATCTGTAAAGCTCTGACGTGCACATGATTTGGGTGTCCACTGTGCCCGAAGAAACTGCCAAATTAGAAGGGCATAATGAAACATTGCATCAGTGCAGTTGGGAAGTCAGTACCGTGGTGTCATGGGTGCAGACCAGTGGTATGGTGAAGGGCTCCAGTACTGAGCATTAGTAAAGTTTCTTGGCTTGCTGCACTTAATAGGCCTTACCAGGATTCAACCCTTTAGGCCCCTATCTGAAGAGGAAGGGTCTGAATGAGTCTGCAATCGAAGCTGATAATAATTTTCCTCATCACCACTTCACCGTGAACAACGTAAAAATCTTTTGAAATACCGGATTTAAAACACTACGTCCCCGCTGACAAAAATTCTCTTTAACCGAATGAACTTGAAAGTTTAAATACCACCAGTCTACAGCCCTTAGTTGTTAAAATTTTTGGACATGTATTCGGAAAGAAAACACATCTTGGAATGCACAATGCACTTATTTGGTGGGTTTTCATGAGCTGTTCGAGTTTAACTACCCACAAACTAACCCAACCAAATAACGACCAAAAACGCCACTCCTGAACAAATAGCCAGTCACATCAAATTGTAGCACTCTTTTTGCTAGCGTTTGTGAAAAATTCTCAGCTTAACCGCATTCTTGGTGAAGGAATTTTCTTTGATATAACAAGGCTAGAGGAACCCATGTTTGACCAACTGGGTTTTAGAAGTATTGCTGGCGTTTTTGATCAGGAAAGGCGAATTCATGGCTGTTAAAATTCAAGGAAATGAAGATTTTGAACTTTAAAGACAAAGAAGGGTTGCGCTCGAGCTGGTTAAGGGTATAATTTCAGATCTTTAGGGTCGGATCTCTGCAAATTTGTACGTTGATATGAAATAGAAATTACTATTTAAAACGTGATACCATTTTTTGGTTTTTAATAAAATTCCTAAAGCAATGGATCATTTTGTGGGACTATAAAAAGTTTTCGCAAATTTAAATATTTTAATATTATAAGAAAACTGTGTGTAAAATCTAGTGACATTGTAATCTCATCCATTTCAAATATTACTGTTATAATAGTTTAAAAACAGCGAGTTAAAAAACTAGATAGTCGGAGCAAAATTTAAAATAATATTCAAAATAAATTATGTTTTTGAATATATTAATTGATTGCATTTTTCCTGCAAATATCCATTTGCTCTTTCACATTTGAGAGATTTTTTAACAATTTCTTCTCCATTCACCACAGGCAACAAAAAAGGAATAACACATGAAGCTGAAGACCCTACCCAGCTAAGCAAGTTGCTCTCACCATAAACCCAGCTCCACAAAAGGCTAATTTCATAAATTATTAGCAACGGAGATATTCTCAGCTTCCACAGTGATTTCTAATGGCGAGCTTCCAAAGCACATTCTCATTTTTTTAATTTAGGAAATGTAATTAAGTTAAAAGAGGCTTCCACTTAGAAATTGTTCATGGACAAATTTGAGTTAAGCGCAATCAGCTATTTAGTTAAACAGCCCCTTTTCTGTGCTTTTAAATGTTCTCCATATTCTTGATCATAAAACAATGGATTGAACAGAACACCAAATTTGAATTTAGTGGAATTCAGTAAAATAAACCCCCTTTGTACTCACCTAAGGGCTTTACATGCACTTGACAGCAAAACAATAGATTGGAAAGGACACACAATGAATAGCCTTGCCAGAAATCTTCTGTCATAACTAGCAGTCACTTCTCGAAGCCTTATCAGTTTAAAGCAATCTCCACTTCCTACATTTCGCGTTTATACAGATTGCAAGAACGGCACTGATCTATTTAATATATCAGTTCACAGAAGTTTCACTTTTACCATTGCTTCAATACGGGGAATAAAGGTTATTTTTAAATAGTCTTAAATGTATTTAAAAATGGACAAATTCTTTGCAGTTATGGTAAATTTTGTGAATAGTTGGAATCAATACGAATTGCTAGTGTGAGAGTATGAACAACGTTGGAATATTTTAATCTGGTTGATTGCTTCTCTTGATAAAAGGTTTTCATACGGAGTAATATTCGTTTAAGTTTAAATATTTTCTTGTTATTATTATTATTATTCATAGTTGACAATGAGAATGCAGGACAAATGCGAGTCCCCATCTGATTCATCATGGAAGAGGCGAATAACTCGTATCATGATGATCCATAATCGAAATGAGTAGCTTTTGGTAGCTCCTTAGATGCTCTCACGACCTGAATACGGTGAAAGCAATTCAGTGGCAAGAAATGGAGACTGTGAGATGAGAAGTTATTAACGTAGCAGCGAATTATCTGCGGAAAAATTGTTCAAGTCTCCCACCATCGGAATTCTTGGACTTTGTCACCGAGCGATTTGAGTTTACTGCCTGCATCATGCCGCCCCTCAGAAAACAGTAAAAAATTGCTGTTGCCATCGAATTTAACGACGACCACTCCAGTTCCCCACATGCTAGGCCTCTTCGATAGATGGCAAGCCATGGGTGGACTACTTTTACAAATACAGCCGCGAGCCCTGGAATAAAAAGCCTAGCAATTGGAAGACAAAATTAGAGAACTTCTGCGAGACCGTTTCCCATGATTGTGCAAAATCCGTATGCTCTAGCTTGTTCCGGTTTGCGCCTATTAAGGTGGCAACGGCGATGTATATTTTGGGTAAAACCCCTAGGTGACAGCAGTGTTGTTAAAGCGATTTTATTTGAATATATGATTTAAAGCAGCTATTGCAAGGCTGGATAGGAACCTAAATCTTGCATTGGCTGCTCGGCAGAACCAGTTTGGAAAACATTTCGCCCACTTTTTGCATCTTTAAAAGGGTTTTCCAATTAGGCACTTTTCTAGAGCGAAACTCTCAGTATCGTAGTAGACTGAGTTAAAACCGTATTTTAATTTTAGTCATAGCAGGGCTGTATCAGAAGCAGTAATGACCTTTTGCCATTTAAATAATCCTTTCGAAGTGCGTATAGGAAGAATAATCTTTATGGAAAACTTCTACTATACGTGCACTTTAGAATGAGTAGAAACCAGAGGAAGAATCTAATGATTACTAACTGACATCTTTTCCCATCCATTTTCTCTGCTACACAAGATAATAGCAATAGAGCACAGTTCAATTGGCCCAGACCCAAATATAGTGCGTGCATTTTCATAGAAATCCTCTTCACATTCCTCAACTGTATCCAGAGCTTAAATTCGAAACTGAAAACCTTCCGGTGTGTGAGAAGCCTTTGATCTGGTGAGTAGAGTTGTGTACAAACAGACTGATTGGTCGGCTTGCTGATTTGACTACGGTGCTTAGGAAACGCGGGGGGCCCCAACGCAGTATTGAAGATTAATGAGTTAGTATATTAGTTAAAAAGCACTTTAAGGGAGATTACAGAGCTCATCTACCCACTTTGCCTGGATTGGGTATCTTGGCTCCAGAAATCGCAACAGGAAACTCATCCCGTTCCCATTCGTTAAAAAATGCTCTGGGAATACATTTGTTGCCTCTGGCCTACTCAAAAGTATGGGGTTGAAGCTATCAGCTGCACTAAAGTACTCTCTAAGGTAGATCAACTGCTTCATCCCAAAAGCAGAGAGGTAATTGAAGACCTCTGCACCAGAGTGCATACTAGAAACGTGCTTGCCTTTATCGAAATTTAAGGCCAAGTGACCAATAGGATATTGAGTCAATGCAGGCAATCCATGCACAGCTCGCGGGGTTGGTGAATAAGGGACACGCATGCACTCACGCGGTTAGGTTCGGGGTGACAAGGCTCTTGGGTTACCTTAGGATGTACCATGATAAGTGATACGCGATATTGTCAGATCACTACTGGGTTAAGCAGAATCAGTACACGTTGATAGCAAATTTTTGTTAATCTCTTAAGCCCCATTCAATGAAATAAGAATTTGGGAACCAGTCTATGACGTCGCCTCTCTTACAACTCCTTTGCTCTAATGTTCTTCTTTGTTGACGTCTTTATCCCCTTGTGAAGTTGAGTCCTTAGGGAAGGTGATTCACACTCACCCCCAATTGCTGCAATTGCTGACTGCAATCCAGCTCTCTAGTTTCCAGTTTCTTTCCCTTCTCTGAATCCTGAAAAAAACACTCTGAGTATTGTAGGAAACACATGCAGTTACGGACGTTGAATAGCACACCCACCCAATAATACGAGAGCTCCAGCTGCGTCTGGTCAAGTAACATCTGCTTTTGTGGCTAGGGTGGGGTCGATAAAAAGGGTTTTTCGGTTTTGACTATAAATACAGTATAAAAACTTAAAAACGCGAATATTTTTGCTGCCTAAACATCACCGTGGCATCTAATAAACCACACACCTAATAAACTTGGTCTCTACAGGTTTGCCTGGGTTGAATAGAGGGTAAGATACGAAATAGGTTTCCAGAGGCGAGTCATTTGAGATTCTGTGTGGTGACCAATTTTCTGAGTTTTCGACATCATAAACATAATGCAGGCTTTTAAACTGCTCAAACGACCTATCTCTAACCAGTCTTATCCTATTAGTGAAGGTTATCATTGGGATTTTCATGTAGCTTGTAGAGAATCAACCTGTTTTGCCTCCAGAAAATTGTATTTATAATTTTCTGATTATCTTGAACTATAATTTATCCATCTTTCGTTATTATCTGTACAACATGTACACATGTTTAAGTCGTCACTATGACGCCTTGCACTTTGTTGAATAAACTTTGGAGTTACGACGCGTCCCGTCTCTTGTGGCCGTTATCCAACGTGACGCATATTAATCAGACCACTTTAGGTCGCATAGCACCTCCGTACTATCCGTACTATCCGTACTATCCGTACTCTCCGTACTACATTAGAGGACCACTAGGATTTTCGGCAACTGAGGCTGTTCTATCAGCTCTACTATACTGGGGGCTACATCTCTTAACTTCTCTAAGGAGGAACTCAGTATTTACAAAATAGTTAGTTCTTTGATCCATTGATAGGTGACACTGATTTGTAGGACCTAATTGCAAATTTGACTCACATATTTAGACACAACCTTCTTCAGAATCTCGGATTTAAATATTTGAATGACACTGAAACTTAATTTGAGCTGGAAATTAGAAAACCGTGACATTGGAAATGAATTCGAAATTGAAATCGACCTTGAAACTAGAAAAGAACTTGGAATTTAGCAGGCTTTGAATTCCAAAATTAACATAACACTGAAATAGCCTTGAAATACAGAGTAACCTTGACCCTGGAAATGAGCATGACTTGGGTTATGACCTTGAATCCGAAAGTGAGCTTGAACTAAAAAATGACCTATTAGATGAAATCGACCTGGAAATTGAAGATAAGCTTGAGACCCGTAATTACCTACAAGCATATAAAGAACTTGAAAATGAAGTTGAACATTGAAATGACAACCTTGAAAAGTAACATGAGAATTTAAATAGCATCTAAATTGTAAGGTATGAGGTGGTTGTGTATCGGGTAGTTTCTAGGCTAGAAAGCCGTGAAAACGGTTTTCGTTGCACGAAAACCCAGCGGAGCGGGAAGGAGAGGCGAGCGGAATAGCGGAGGATTGGAAAGGACAGAGGATGGAGACGAGCTTGAGAACCACGTAGTTTTCTACGATACAGAGACGAGCAGAAGGAATTCACGCTGGTTAAGTAACCCGGAGAAGGAGTACCTAATTATCAAAAGGAACTTCAGATTGCACGCGAAGATCAATTCCGAGAATGGTAAATTGAGCTACTTCCAAACAGTGCACTCAAGCCCGACCGCTGAATTCAAATAACACGGAGGAGTACCTCCTTGTCAATAGGAAGTTGCGATCACTCACCTAATTTCATTGCGAGCTTGGTAAATTGAGATGCCTCAAGGGCTCCGCAACTGCGCCGGCCGCTCGGGCAGCGAAAACGTTTTCACGAATTTGTGGCCTACAAAACTCCTTGATAAACTACCAGCACACCATGCTCACCCGTGTCAACTCACGCTCCTGCCCAAACGCACGGACTCCCATCGTGTACCACAACGAAGCTGTGTTGGAGAAATGCGGAAGTCAAATATAGAATCCCTACAAATGGGCAAGATCTCGATGATTCCCCGCAACTAGGGTATGCGGTGGGAGGAGTGTTTTGCCTCCAGAAAATTGTATTTATAATTTTCTGATTATCTTGAACTATAATTTATCCATCTTTCGTTATTATCTGTACAACATGTACACATGTTTAAGTCGTCACTATGACGCCTTGCACTTTGTTGAATAAACTTTGGAGTTACGACGCGTCCCGTCTCTTGTGGCCGTTATCCAACGTGACGCATATTAATCAGACCACTTTAGGTCGCATAGCACCTCCGTACTTTACATTACAAACAAAATGAAATATTTTCGTATATTTTTTGAGAAATCATCCATTACACTGTGAAATTCTAAGATTGAAAGTTTTAAATTTAATGGTAATGGACTCTCTATGAGAGAGGGCAGATGCAAATATTTGCAGAAAATCAGGAACGTCTTATGCGTTGGCATAATTCTCAGAATAGATGTCGTTCAAATCAAAACACTTCTTACATCGATATGTTCAGTTTCGAAAGACCACCTCTGAGGAATTCAGGAGGACGACGTTGGCATTAAAGTGAGTTCCTTTGACGATTTCCTTGAGTTTTGGAAAAGGAGTAGTCTGATTGAGTTAAATCAGAACTACACTCTAACAGTGAATGCGTAGGAAGCACTTCCCTTGAATGCGCTGGTGAAACAGGACATCACCATTAAGTAGTTTCCCTGCAAATTTTGTTGGCAATAAATTCCTTTAGCTTCCTTTAGCACTGAGCAGATTTTTTTTTCATTTTCAAGGAAATCTATGGACAGCATCATGACCTCTGAATCCACTCAGAAAATAACTGTTATCAACACATTTTGGGTAGGATTTTAAGATTCAAAATCATTGCTATCTCTCGGACTTAGGCTCGTACTGAAAAGTCGAAGATTCGTCTCTTGATAATTATTAGGAACTAGCCCTTCTTCTTTAATGCTGATTTTAACAAAAAGTTTAGGTGAGATCACTCTGACGAAGATTCTGCTAATTAGGCCTCAGCGCTTTTGGGATCATCCACCTGAGCTGAAATCTTGCTCAGTCCCAAATTAAGTATCATATTGTAAGCGATTTGCTGCAAACTCATATGAAACGTTCAGCTATCTTACTGCTAGCTATTCCCCATCATTCTTTACCTAACCGTCTTCGTATTTTTGAGGTTCGTCTTTACAGTCCTTGTCTCATACTGCATTTGTCAGTAAACGCGTTTACCTCTATAGCCTGAAAAATCTTTTATTTACTCACAATAAAATTTAATTCGAAAATGCAAAAGGCAAAGTTAAATAAATTCCTTTTTTGTGATGGCATAAAAAACTACTTGGTGAAAATATGCACTCGTATCTACCACTACGGATCAATAGCATTCGGCGTTCTATGAATTTCGTAGTTTAGCGTACACATTAACTGGAAGCATGGCTGCTTGCGTTTCAGGAAAAAAATGTGATGGGTGTCAATCAATCGATGCCTCTGGGGTCTGTCATCCCCCCATAGAGCCCAAATGTTCCCCGCTTGGCAGAATAAATGTCCTACTAGGCTTATTTGTGGTCAGCGGTTTGCCACGACCAACGAAGTAGCTGTTTTTGTGAAAGATGAATGTGTTTGATAAAAAATGGACTATCTCATCAGGAAGAGTAACAAAATTCCTAATATCTACGAAATCCAATGGAAAACGATAGGCGTTACGCCAGGAATAACAACCGCTACCAAACACAACATTCCATCAGGTGGAGACCAAACATGCATCGGAAATTAGCCAACAACTACCCGTTTATTGATTCTCTTATGTGTAAAATGGACTTGAATATATGGTTACCCTCTTCAAGATCCAGAACTTAACTGCATCCGTGATTCAACACTGAAAAGTGATAGGAATTCATTGCAGAAAATGGACCTCCATTCATTCTCCCCTTCGCCAGCAGGAGTCACAAGACACAAGTTATTTTCTCTCATGATGAATCAGCAGTGGAACATCCACCCACCATCCATTCTACTTGCTTATAAACTCTCAACACAACTGCACAAATCAACAACCAGTCACTATTCCGTAAAAATGGTCACAAAACACACCCTCTCCCCCCCATTAATCAGTTGAAATTGTGCATTTTCTTATTTGTTAATTGAACTAGCGTAATTCATGTTGTAATTTTTTACCTGTATCGTCCCTCACTCAAGAGAGACTTTTCAACTAAACAATTACCTGAAAAAGAATCTGATAAACCTCCGCTTTTTTACTAATTTGAGTTCCACTTATCTTTAATTAGAACACCCAAATTGATGCTAAAGCAATAGTAGCAGGTTTAGAGCATCGCCGTTTACGACTCCTCAAAGTGGGTGATAATGCTGATTTCGATGGGTGTGTGTGTGTGTACTAACGCCCAGGGTTTTTATAGATTGCTAATTTAAGTTAATCACTTAGAGTATGGAAGACTTTGATAGAGCAATTCCATCTCATTGGCATATTCTAATGCTTTTTGTTTACTGTATTTGCTATTTGAAATCTTTACGTAAAATAACAGAAATTTTAAAGGCCAAATTGTCAGCGCTCGTTTGGAAGGCGTTTCAAGAGGTGGTACTGTCTCAAAAGGAGAGTAATGACTGCCGCCTTTGAAACAAAGAAGGAAAAACTTCGTCCTCAGCAAAGCAGCACAGGTCTGGCCGAAACTTGCTGCCGAAGGCGTTGGCTGAGAGGGACCGTGGGACTCCAAATCATCGAATTGTTAGAGAAGACCACGTCGCAAGACCACGGCTCCTGAAATCACTGCTGAACGCCTTGATGAACACCCAGGACGGAGTCTAGTTTCCACAAAAACTGTTCCTCTTCGGGAGTCGCCCTAATCTGGATTCCACCACGGATGAGCTTCAATTAGAAATCTCCTGCTCTCAACGATGACGACAAATGCGTCAAAGCGTTTAGAGCGGTGGAGTAGAAACCTCCAGAAGTGGTCTGCCCCTCGAGCGATGGGAAAATGTGATTTCCTCTGACGAATCATCAGAGTTTACCTTATTTTCAACCTCCGACTGAGTGCACTAAGTGTGGAGACAGCCACAAGAGGCATTTAATCGAGACTGCTGCCTTTTCCCAACCGTAAAAGAAGGCGAAGCTCTGTTACGATGATCGGGGTGTTATTTCTTGAAGCCGGTGAAAACAACAATCCGGTGAAATGAACTGAGGACTTCAAGGAAATAGAGATGTCGAGACGAAGAAGTGGCTAGAAGAAGAGAGCGATATGACAGCTGAGGATCTGATTGCGCTTACTCACAAACCTACAGAACAGTGCTGAGAGGCCAGGATACAATTCTGGCCAAGCCTTGAATAACCATGGCAGAAAATAATAAGTAGCCATGTGCTTCAAAGGATTCACCCAACTCCCTCTAAAAAAATTAATCATGCCTATTATTCGAATACTACGGTAGGCCTAATTTTTGGCAACCGCAGTACTACAAAAGTCCAATTAATCGACGAGGGAATTGGGCCAGCTTTTGTGGGGCTCCAATAGACGCCAGTGGCAGTTATATTGCTTAAAGTCCTGTTTACTCATTGACCGAATTTCTTTTTAATTAACTCTATGTTGTAGTTGCCAACTCATTTTACCCAACAGACTCTCAAATTCATATTGTAGATGTTATGCTTATTGTGTTCTTGTAACTCATTAGATAGGGGAAAGCATGTGAGTGAAATTATTGAGGGAAGAAGGTGTGAGAGAGTGCCTTCGTGGAAAAAACATTTTTGCCATTCAGCTCTACAGCAGACCCCTTCGGAGAGAGATTCACACACTAATTTTAGTAAACTCTGAATTAGATGCAAAAGTTGTGGTTGTTTGTTCTCGTGGTTATTTGGTTGGCAATGGCAAGACTGCCGTAAAGTTAACATGCACGCTATGCACGATGATCAGGACAGACTTGATTGCCAAAAATGTGCATATCAGTAGATTTTGACTAAATCACTATCATGGAGCAAGCTGATTTTTTATGTTCAAAGGGGGGCTATGTCCTTAACAACTGCAGGTATTCGTTCATCGCTTAACTGGGTCTTTCCAGTACCGGTAATACGAATATTAGTGACTTTCTTGAAGACAGAGCCCAAGCACATATAATGATAATCCGTTGGAGGATAATCTTTCGATAGACTGTTATAGTCGCCGTAGATGCGTAAGAGGACGCCTGTGCGAGCATTAGGGAAGGTCTTCATAGAAACGAATGTAGCGAATAGCTGAATTTCAACACCTGGTCGACTGCTCCTGACTCAATCACCTTCCACCTTCACCACCTAATTGAAATTTCCAAACGTCATATAACTGGAATTGAAGAGAAGACCAGTTGTGGGTAAAACTTCCACCACATTAAAACAAGCAGACCGCCAGTTTTCACTAAAGCCTGCTTAAACTAGGAATTGCGCGGCTCTCTGATATCTGCACATGATGCCCAAAGCAAAACCTGAAGACTGGCACCCTCGTAGTGACTACCGAGCACTCAATAACATGACGGTCCCTGACCGTCATCCTAGTCCTCATATCCACCACTTCGCGTCATCATTGAATGACACGAAGGTGTTCTCTAAGATTGACCTCGTCGGGGCATACAATCAGATCGCAGTAGCTAAAGAAGATGTGCCAAAAACTCGAATCGTAACAGCATTCCGGGATTTTAGCATTTTGTAAGAATTTAATTCGAACTCGGAAATGCCTAGCAAACCTTCTAGAAGTTCATCAGCCAGGTTCTCCAGCGATTCGATGATATCCTAACGATTACCCCTGATAAGTGCTGTTTCGGCGTTAAGTGGTTTATTTTCTTAAGCCATTGAGAGGATGAGAATGGCATCCGCGATTTTGATGAACTTCTGTTCGTGTTTCATCACCCACTTACCTAAATTATTCGTAGTTTTTGATACCGTACGCAGCTTCAGAAGCAGTTTTCAGAATAAATGATACTCTCAGGTCATGTGTAGGCAAAAATATTCAATTCTCCCGGCAGAGCCCGAATTTCGCATTGTTCTGCAAGTTATTCTCTTAGCTTAGCTAACTAATGGTAACCACAGAAGTACAGAGTTCGATGAAGCTGAATAGTTTTGATCCAGGCCAGCATGGCAATTATAGGTTATTTGCTTCATGTGAAAGATTTTTGATGCCAAAAGTAGGTTAAAAAACAGCGAATGTCTGTGTTTTTGCACTGATGAAGAATGCAGTGCTATTAGTTGCGGTTGGTATTGTACTATAAACAGGAATGCAGAAAATCTCTGCGTTTACCTATTTCACTAATGCACAAAAGAATGACATTTTTCAATGATCGATTTGAACAAGCTCCCACTCTAACATCTAGCATAAAAGATAAATTCGTAAAAGAGATTTTGATTCCTAAATTTTCATTCACCGTTTTCTGTCATTCAAATGAAATTCAAGTAATTACAACAAACAATTTAACGATTGATACAAAATCAGCATTTAAACCAGGCCAGCGACTGAGCACATCAAATCCCCTAAATTACCTGGAAGACACGTTTCAAACCGCAGCAATCCGTAATAGTTCTTACAGATGTTTCATTTCAACATTTTCGCTCTTTTCTCTAAGAAATAAACTTCCCTTACAACTTCTGGAAGCCAAGAGATCGATTTTGATTTATTTCTTCGGCTATCAAAACCACAAAATCAGCATCACTGCTACCATAAAATTGCCATTGGTTGTCGGAGCGATATTCCATGGAGGAATTGAACCGATATGATTTGTTGTTGGGATCCATGCCCCGTCACTAGCTGACGTATCCCAACAATTACGTGTGCTGAGAGGATGTGACAAACTTGATTAAATATGCAGGTGGAACAGAGGTGCGTCTTTTCAGGACATGCAAAACTCACAAAAAGTTTTCCTACCATATCCAAATCTGTAGGAAATGACCGTCTTCTCTAAATCGCGTCGTTTGTGCAGGTTTTATATCAAAAAGTTTGCTATTGGGGAGTCGAAATTCCGCCTACATTTGAGTTAATGCAGTGTCGAAACGAGCCTACATTAGAAACTGCAGTGAAATGCACATTAAATACAGATATAATTGGGATTTATGCTGTCTGACTCGATGAGACATTTTGTTTGTGTATACAATACTCAAAAGAAAATTTTTCTAACCGGATTCCAGACAAAAAAGAAGCAAATTATGATTGCCAATAATTTAGCTCATTCATATAATATTTTAACAATAAAATATAGGCAAATATATCAAAGTAGTTCAACTTTCTTAATTTTCTTGCTTAAAATAAGCCATTTTTTCACGATACATCCACTTGATAATTACAGTGGAGTTCAAGTCTTTACGCGAAGCTCTTTTCCTAAGCACATATCACCTATGTTATCAAGTTAATTTTAGTCACGCGGTAAACCGGGTATTCGGATTGAAATTTATTCAAAATATTTGTTTGTCTTCTCAAAGGAACTAAATTAAATTATCTAAAAGTGTGAACCCTTCTTCCGCACTTGAAAAGGTGGTCAAAACGAGAATGGAGGAGTGATGTTTCACCCATGAACACATTGAATGCAATCCGAACTGGAGACTACAGGTCTGTTTAAGCTAGAAGACGTTGGAAACAACAGTTGACGATCTGATTGTTCCAGCTCTATACCTTTTCCCTGGTGAAACTGTTGCATATATTCCGAACTCTGTGGCTCGGTGCAATTTCCAACGCCTACACAGTATCTTTCCTTGTGGAAACTGTTCCGCTATGAGCTGTAGTGGGGTAATACGCATCGCCTTCCCTGCCATTCGGGTTCTGCTGCGTTCACCTTGAAAAAAGGGCTATTGGCATTTTGTGTGCGTGTGATAATCACAACTCGTATAATCAGACCACCTGGAGGCAATTAATCATCCGTAGAAGGTGCTACAAATACTGCCTTCGAGGCGTCAAGGAAAGCTGATATTTTGTTGATAGTGCCAAGGCAGTGGAAAATCCCCGCAAATACTTGCCTCAGTTGCTTGGCAAGTTTCTTCCCATTCTATAGGGTGCTCAGAATAAGGTTTTGGAGCAACATTTGGTTTCAACTTTTCCATTTTTCTGAAGGTTTTCGAACACATTAGTGGTCTCTTTTAAAGTTTAAGGGTAATAACAACGAGAATTGATGATTATGACCCAACTAATCGTCATTGAAGGGAATAAACTTTATTATTGATTATTAACCATTAAAATAAGGAGAAGAACATGGTAGCTACTGCTCAAGATCCTATCGACACTTTCGAAACAATTAGGCGGTTTGAATTTCCATAATAAAACAAAATCAACGATCTATAAGAGGAGTAGGAGGTATTCCATTATCGATTTGAGGGTGATATTTTGCGTTATCGAAAGGGGCTTAAGAAGCATCGGAGGTTACCTCACTTGATAATTTGGATACTAAATATTTTAAACCCCTTAAATCGAACGAAAATGAGCTACTCAGAGACCTAAGATCAAAGCCTTACTTTCCAAAGTGAAGGAAATGGGATATGGGAAATATTTCTCCAATACATCTCCCTTGATTTTCAGACTACCCTACAACATTCAAACTACCCATGAACCAAGAAACCTTGCCACGCTGACTTAGCTTAGGTGGTGATTCTTTTTGATCTGGATCATCACAACATGCACAAGTGGCTGCAGCCAGTAAATGCCGAGGCTATCTAGTACACGGAGAGGAAGTCAGGAGGCACCTGAATCCTCGATTTTCAGGACCCTTGGTTTTGTGTCAATTTGACCTTCCCATTTTTGTTCCTTTTTGAACTCCAGTTAATTCAGACCAGACTTCCGTTAAACCTCAAGGAACACACTAAGGATGAGCATTGAGTTCTTTAAAAAGCGACATATTTTAACTATTCCAGAATCACCCCTATGACCTATTATTGGACCCTAAGCTAAACGGTTAATTATTAATCAGGGCAACTAAAGTCATTTAAACCTCTCTAATACGCACACTGGTTTTGGGCTTTTCGTCTTCGACAATTCATCCATCTGAGAGAAGAATCTATAATTGGGTAGACACAATGCAAAAGACGGCACAAATTCTTGTTCCGTAACTGGTTTAAATGCCTACATAATGAAATGAGTTTTGAGTTGACTAGGGAGAAAGTAAAATTATACTGCTTTGGGTTTCTGGCTTAAGGCTGCAATGTGTTGAGTAAGACTCCTGGATGACACTAATGAGGCATATTTTATCTGTCATTTAATTCGAGTCTTTTAAGTTCCTTTTCTCCTACCTCGGCTGTCACATTGAACGCAAAACATCCCGTTTAAATTCATTCATAACTCCACGAGATGATAAAAAATAAATTCAACAGAGATGGAATAGAGAAAGCACGCACTTATTTGACAAGACCCAGTGACAGATTTCGTGTCTGACATGGGATGCGTCCATTATTCATAAGGTCCGTGGACACGGATGTGGAGTGAACAGATTAACCACATCCGCGTTGCATGTTTGACCCTCTGTGTGCGCCAGATAATAACCAAGTTTGTGACTTCCGAGTCAGAAGCATTGAATACCCCCATTAGATAGGAACTTCTTGCAAAGGTGGGTTTTTCCGATCTTGTCCATAAAAAAGAGGTTAAAATGAAAAAAATAATAACAAAATAAGTTTAACTGGTAAATACTCGGTCTTATTTCATTTTTATAACTCCTTTCAGTACACATTCGAAGTCAATGTTCCAGTTCTGTTCTTTCTGTGGCATTCAGAAAATGGGTTCATTGGGGTATATCACCATATTTTGGAAAGTGGAAGAAGTCATGATGAACTTTATTAGAGTCGTGTCATCCCTTAAAAATTCTAGCTGTTGTGTGGCATCGTGCATTGTCATCTTAAAATCAGAGTTCTTGAACAGCCATAGGCTGAGGAACTCGGTCGCCAAAAATTCCTAAAAGGTCTCAATTGTTCATCAAGCGAAATCACTCTCTGGCCCTGCGGATTTCCAAGATCCCCTGCCGCCATGTTTGACGGCTGAGAGGAGGCAAACGACGATGAGAACTCAGATACAATCACACTGTTCCACTGATTAAGGAATAGAACAATTCTGCTTTGAAACATTTCTCGTCTTTGGGGGCAGTGGTTTTCTAATTGCAGCTCATCCGTGGTGATAGTAAAGTTCCACTGTGCAGCTGACAACTTTGACTTTCGACCGAACCTGTTCAGTCACTCCTTTTGAAACAGTGCTTCTTGAGACGTCAAGCACCGTCAATTTTGCCTCTTTGAAAGTCCAAGAGGTGTACCATTTTTATTTCTAAAAGGTTATAACAAAAATATTAAACAAATACGTTGAAAATGCAAAGTTTTGATTGTTTATAGCATGTTATAGGATTATGAAGCTAAAATTTCAGGTTTTTCCACAATTTTGTCAAGCCCCTGTACATGAGAGACACTGCTTCGATTTCTACTAGTGAAGTTCTTTCTATTGCAACATTTTTTGTCAGAAATTGCTCTTCTTTGCTTCAACCTCAATCAGTAACTTGTAAGAATTGATCAATTAGTCGAATATTCTGTTGACCGAACCGGCTTGTTAAGTCCCAAATTCTTATTAACAATTGAATTCCACTACCCATAGGAAATATCTAGAGACAAAACTGCTTGACTGGCAGTTATTCACTACCCATTTTTGTAATTGAAGTTCTAATCAGCTTCCCCCAATATCCAACCAGAATGTTTCCATTCTTTTTCTTAAATCAGAATGCCTCACCCTTAAACGGTTTTTAGTCCCTTCAAGCCTTGGATTTTTATAAACTTTTCTGAAAGAGTTCTTCAAAAGGCCTAAACCTCCAAATAACTGTGGTTAATAGTCGTAGTCCCGGTTTAGCACCAAGGTCGACCACCACAGATGGTGGTAATGAGTACAGTTGGTCTTCACACATTCTGTACATTAAAAGACCTCTTAACGCGTTCTTGTAATGGAAAATGCATTAATAGTAAAAACTGGAGTAACATCCACAACCATCCTCTAAAGTATCCGTGTTAACCCTAATGGCTTGCATGGGTTCAGTCATGGATTGAGAGATTGACGAAGTTACACAGTCCTTACTGCTAAAAGTTTCCAAAATAGATTCAAGTCTTTGGTATTTTAGCGAAAGATGTTTTTCAAGATCTCCTTGTGTCTTCAACGTGATTTAGCATGTCAGAAATCATGACAAGGGAGTTTGCACCACAGTCTTGATTGAACAAACAAAAATCTGAGTTTCAAAATGTTGCTTTGCTGCGCCCTTTCGTTCTTAACTTGTTTATCTGAAGGATGGAACCGTTTTAGCGAGGTGTGCTGCTTACTAGCTTACTTGCTCTGATAGCTGGTTTTTAAATCTAAAGGCAATTTGGGCTTTTATGAAGGTTAATCAAAGGTTTCCAGCGTCCTAAAATTCAGGAGAATCGTAGAAAAATGCGCGAACACCTAAGAATGGATGCAAATGAAACAAAAAAACTTGAAATTGCATGGAAAAAATCTTAAAAATGTGATAAAGAAGGCCTTATTTCAAAGCTTTAAAATAATCTGTTTAGAAAATTCATAGAAATGATTATTCTTGGCGGCAGTTGTACCTTACTCACAATGGAGGATTAATCCCAATTCCAACTTATTTCGATAAATATAACCAATAAACTTGATCCACATTAAATTTGACTTCGTTGAGCATTTCTCCACCTTCCTACCGGCTCTCTCTTTACCCTTGAAATTTTTTAATTAAAAAAGTGAAAAGCCGTCTTTTTTATAAAATAAATATTATCATTGTATTAAATAAAGAGTATTTTCACAAAATTTGTACGAGAATTTAATAATATTTATACTATGGAAATTCATTAGACCTTATAGAAAGTGCATATTCATAATTTTGCTTATGGGACAATTATTTTTAAAAGTTCGATAATATTTAGCTTTTTATATCCAAAGGCGCCTTTATTGCTTATTTAAAATTTTCATCAGTCCATAATTTATTCAAGAGTCATTTTTTGTTTTGTTTTAAAGAAAAGAAGATTCTACATTTGTTCTATTTCAGCCCCTTCAATTCTTCGAAATCATGCAATCAGGTTTAATTTAGAGTGACGAGTTTGAAACAACTGAATTTTGAGTTTTTTATGCAAAACCTTCTCCACTTGTTTCAAGAAAGCTTGGAAATTATATGAAGAAATTCAAGTTAGACTAATCAGTGATAAAATAGTAATGAAGGTTTTGTTTTTTACGAAAGCCCTCATTCATGGTCTAAAAATTTCCATTTTTTTGACTTCGAGTGTATTGTGTCGCTTAGCTATGCGAAACAATGGTCTAACTTTTAGACTATGTAATTTTTAGGAACAATTCGTATATTATATAATTATTTGGACAACTGATATCATTTCATTCCTATTTACCAATTCAAAAGTGATAAGCTCCTAACATAGCTAATCTATCCATCTCATTGGCTGTTGATCTTCCAATGAACAGTTAGCACTCCTTGTGAACCAATCAGGTTGCTATACAAAGGCAGTACTATTTAATACGATGCACCACTTTACAGCAGACCCAACAAGAAACCAAAAAATTTTGTTTTACCTTAGCAAAATGTTGAATCGTGGTTCTACTGCAATCCTTCGATGAAAGCGACCTCGGAATATATTTTGCCGGAGGGTCTTAGTTTCAACCTCACCTGCCGGTTTCCCGAGAGACTAAAAAATCCCATTTCTTGGAAGAAAAATGGCGAAGATTTGCTACCCGGCGACGGGGAAAGCTCAGCCAAAATCATCAAAAATGGGTTCGGTCACAATTTCGCTACTAGTTCCCATAAAACAATAGAAACTGTGTCATTTTCAATTCCTTAAAGTTCTGTTTTAAAATTTTAATGTTTATTAATTAAAATCTCAAGTTTATGTACCATATATAGTGAAAAATATTTTTGTGGTTTATCTGCTTTTTGTAGGCCATGGATTTCAAACTTGTAACATGTGAATACGTCCCACGTTGCATAGAAAAAAAATAGGTTTTTTAATGTTCGGTTGCTAACAACTTTGTATTTAAAAAATATTTTTTCCAATTTGTCAAAGGTTTTGGCATGTCTTGTGTACCTTCTTGATCATAAAATTCACTCCAAAATAAAATTGAGAGTATTTTAAAATAAAAAAACACAAATTTGGCTAGATTTAAAAGACTATTCCGGTTTAATGAGTTCAAATTTCTAATTTAAACTGGGAGTTACTTCAATTAGGTTTCATAACTTAAAGTCACACCTGCAAAAATGAATTATTGTTTTATGAGTGTTTGGTTAGTTTAATTGCAGTCTAGTTGGGGTGTCATTAATTATACTAAAACGGAACCTCGTTTTCATTTCCAGTTTTAATGAATGTAGCCACCATTGAAAGCGTTCATTGTTTACCCAAATGAACATTAAAAATGTTTATGTGTTTTTTATTCATTAGTGTAAAATATCTTACCATTTCTGTTCATGGGTGGTTCAAACTTCTAATTTTATTAATGTGTTCAAGACGCGACTAGGAATTGGTAAGATGAGTTAAATTTAAGGTGTTTTGAAGGAAATAATGGCTAGTTGTATCATCAAAAAGATCCAAACTCCAATGTGAAATTCTGCACTGCCAACGACAAAATTCTACGTTGTTTTGAGTAGCATTCTATCGGAAAAATTACTATAAATTCATTTATGCTCGGTAATTTTTTCGATCTGCCACGTTGTATTTGTAACTTTTGTCAGAGTGATAAAGTGGATATCAGTCACTTGGCAACAGAAATTCACTGATGGCATATATCTAACGTTTATTGTATATGGGGTACGCAAAAGATTTGTGTTCAAAGATGGTTTAAGAAACATGCTCCTTGTTTGAAAAGAAATGGATCAGTTGCAGCCGTTTTAATTTCTACATATCTATATTTCAGTTAAAAAGATTATCAACTCAATGGTTGTATGTTGTTGAAGTAACGCGAAAATGTTTTTTATAAGCTGATAAAAAGCATACTAAGATTTTTGGAAATCCTCCTCTCATGTGATTAATTTGCTTTACATCGCAGTAATTTATGTACTAATTTGTCAAACAGTAAATAAAAGCGCTGTATTTAAAAGATATTTCATATTTAGCATTATTCAACCACGCACAGTCCGCTTGTTCACTCTATATTTATTTTTCCTAGAAAGAATCTTTGCATTTCCTGAAGTAGTTGGTATCTATCGGATATAAAAGAAAACAAAGTCTCGCATAATCTATTCGTGGAAAGGCTTGGATACCTGCATTATACTTCATTTAATATATAGGATAATTATTGAGTTACTAGTAGTTCTCTTGATCTCAAAAGAAGTTTTCTTGTAAATTATGCTAAATTATAATAAATCTTTGAATATTTACAGAAAAACGTTAAATCGTCAAAAAATTTAATGAAACAAAATCATGGAAAATTCTAACTCACGTTGTTTTTAGTTGTACAACTGTAAGCGTTTATAGTTAATTGATTACTAATCATATCATTAAACTCTGGTATATTTGTGCAATCTTCATAAAACCGTATTCTGCCACAAAATATCTAATTTTGTCTATTTTGCATACAACAATAATGTCTTGCTAGCGAATTCTCCAAAACATTCTATGTTTTTTCAGTCCTTGCAGTGGGTAAAGACGTTTATAGACAGTAAATATCCATATAACTCCTAATTCCAGTACTAAGAAATATATCTGACTTGTAAAATTCAAAGAGCTTTAAAATGGAAATTTAAAAATTTGTTTTCTGTAAATGCAAATTTTCGCTTATTCGAGAAGTTAATGCTAGCATCCTGAGTAGCTTTTAGTCCGAAACACATTATCTTCATAGACGTGCTTTATTCGCTTGCAGACGGATGTCTATGCTAATGCTGACCAACACAACCTACGCTGATACCGGTAATTATAGCTGCCACATCGCTAAAAAATCTGGAACACTTTCTCGGTGGAAATTTATACGTGGTAGGCATCAAAAGAATTCAATTCCCATTCTTTCATATCTTTGTCAAATTGCATACGTCCAATGATTGTCAGGTGCCCGGTAAATATTGAAACTAAGTCATCCAATAAGGCAGCGATCGTTTTTAGGTCTAAAATGGAAAAAGATATCATTTGCTCTTTTTATTAGGAATGTCAGGACTTATATGCACATTTGGCATTTTAATAATTTTTTTCTAATGTCGAAATACTTTATATAAATTATGATCAAACCTTAGTCATGAATGTACAAAAGGTATTTCAGTGATAATGCAATAAAGGAGCTAAGTTTTTTGAGGAAATTTTTAAATGTTTACACCCTACAAATTCAAACACAGATTCGTAAAGTAAATTTACTTTCGTGGACCCCCCAACTGAATTTGTAGATAGGAAAAAGAATTTGCTTGATCGTGTTAACAAATTTGGTTTTAGTGGTAAAGAAAAATGAGGACCTCAATGGGTCGAGGACTGTTGCAGATGAACGTGAGTTTGTTCGTTTGTAGTACCAACTATTGCAATGACCAATTCGTGCACTCCACCTGTAAGGTAGCATATTAGACGTTGAATATGCCTAGTACAACAATTGATGTGAATCAAGTTCACCACATTTATGCAATATTTTCTGAATGCTTGAAGTTTTGAAAATTTGTTGAATTAATGTTCAAAAAAATAGGACTTTCTTTTTTATAAACTTATTTTAAAGAGTTCCAATTATTTTAGCACATTCCAAATGCAGAGCTGGAGCCTGTGCGCAGCCATGTACAGAAAAGAATGGGTAATTATGCATGCTTTAATTTCCAAATAACAAAATTAATCATAAATTGCTATTAAGCTCCTTATAAACTAAAGAGTCAATCGATCTGGTATGTAAAATATAAAAATTTACTACTGTTTATCTAATGTGAACTAATTTAATGTTTTGGACAAGACAATAAATTGTTCTTCTTATCCATCGGTAATACTGTAAAATGTCTCTTCCTGAAGCATCTTCATCATAAGAATTGCATAAAATTAAATTGTTTATAGATAAATCGTGATGCTTGTGACGCACATGAAGATGGTCGTAAAAGTCTCTGAGGCAGCAAATAATTAAGTCATACATTTTTATTATTCGTAAATCTCTGAAATTCTTTACGGATTTAATTTTCACTTTTGTTCAGGATTACAAATCTCTAGGCTACTTTGAAAAAAAGTCGTAACCAGTAAGAGACCTTTCCTTTGGAGGGCTTTTTCCTAGTTGACAAAATATTTTTTCATTGTACTCTGACTGAGCAAAAAATTGGCATTGTTGTGTTCAGAATTAATAAAATCGTTAGGAGTTCAAACCATTGCGAAAAAAATTTGGTGATTACTGTTCATGTTTCCCTTGAGCGGATGATATTTGCATAAGGACTAATCAAAATACCGATAAAAAATTAATACAGAATTAATGTATTGAAAGTTTTGATGGATGTATAGCTAAAATCCGTCCTTTTCAGCTGCAAGCCAAAGAAACTGGAGGATTCAGCAGTAAAACGGCCGATAATAGAAGACTCGCGCTTGCGGGACATCCTCCAAAACGGTCTCCCGATGTTCGACTCGAGGGAACAATACGCATTCCACTCCACGGAAGGTTCCAGCAGTTTTCAAAATACCGAGCAGTACCTGACTGACCTGCACATGCCGCTGAGCTGTGAAGACTCCCTCGAAGGTAGTCACAAATTGAATAATAGATATCGAGCCCAGTTCCATGTACAGGTCTTCGCCAATTGAAGTGACGATCTCATCATCGGTGGCTGTAAGGTTTAACACTTCTTAAAGAAACAATATGGCCAAGAAAATAACATTTTGAGAGATTTTTAATGTCTATAACAGTTCCAATTATGCTTCTCGGACGTTGGAGCAACCTGATTGTACGATTTTCAGCTTCTCAAAAATTGAATGGACTTTTTTAGTACTGGCATTGTCTCTCACGGAGACAGAGCAGTGATCAATGGTTAATTCTGAAGGGATAAAATGCTCGGTTACTTTCAGATTCCTTTCAAAAGCGCGAATCACCGTGTCCTTACCCTCAAGCAACTTCTTGTGCAGATTCTCTCGAAAATATACCATGCTTTGAGCGCAGTCAGATCGTTGGCAGATAGTTGCTAACATCCTGGGTGTTTTCACAGTGTTTGGGGGAAGCGCTGAACCTATCTCCTTGGTTTTATGGTCGACACGAATTATTCTCATGATACAACTGAGCCTCTTTCATGATTCAGCACCTGCGCCTGAATGAAATAGGCATTGAACTTTTAAAACGAAGCGTGTTGTGGGGGCAGACAACCACAGCACACGTAAAAGAGCGAGTTTTTTTGAAAAGATGTGTTTGGGCCAATCTATCAATAGAGACCTAGTGAATAAACTTGCATAACAAGTTGGAATGAGGTAACTAAATTCCAATGAGAGGTTATCGAAGTATTTTATGACTTTTTTGCATTTTCAATAGGCTGTGGAGAGAGACTGGGAAGCAACACGGCTCTGATTGGAATCGGAACGATGTGCAGTCTGTTCTTCGTAGCGGTGATTGTGTCTGCATTCCTGATCAGGTAGGATATTGGTTTTTTTCAAGAAATTTAAATAGTAATTTATTCCTGACTCAAATATGAAGAATCGGTGCCATTATCAGACTCGATTGAAAAAGTGTGCTTTAAATAAAAAAAAGAAGGATTACTGAAGATAATTTATCGAAGAAAAGTTTAATTTATCATTTCAATAAGAAAGTTTTCATTTATGGATGCGAAAACCTACTAGCGCGAGCTGCAGTATTCATACGATTGTCTCATTCGTAGACACACGAGTCGGTCAGATAAATCTAAATTAAAAACTCAGAAGAAAAAATACTGCTTAAACTGCGTCTTGATTAATTTAGACAGGACGCCAAGCTGATAACTAAACACTGGGGTTTCAAAGAGGGAAGAGATGTTATTTCCCTTTTCTTTTGGTTTTAAAGTAAGTTCAGCTCAAATTGAGCTTAAATTCTGTAATAATTTTAGGATTGGTGATGTGATTTATCAGATTTTTAAAGACCATAAAATACGAAAAATTATGGCTGTATTAAAATGCAAAATGTAAAGACAAGAAATTTACATAAGTGAAATGTTTGCTACTCTTCTTTTATGGGTAAATAATAATTGGAAATTTTACTATAAAATCTGTTTAATATGCTAATTTTTGTTCAAAAATTACTAATAAGCTACGACTGTGAGATTTCGTTTCACAATTACTATTATTATTACCGTTCTTATTGAAGCCAATTTTAGTTACTAAATTATATGTAGTCAACTAATTACAAAAAATGCAAAATTTATGGACCATTAGACGCCAAGATTACTTTCAAACGGCAAGATATGGAATTTTTAACCTTTTAAAGCTCCCGGTATATGTTTTAATATTTTCTGGTTTTTTAAATTATAAACTGAATAAATATCCTATCAAGCAAGGTACAATTCGTATAAGCACTAAAAATTAAGCTATTTTTTAGTTGTAGGATATCGAGATTTCACTTATATAATGTTACTTTACTTGTACTAATTTTTCAAAATAATTTTGTCTTGCTTCTAAAATGTAAAAATATCCCATTTATGCCAGAAAGGCGTCCATTTCATTATCTAAATTTTCATAAATAATGCTGTTAAAATGATTAATGAAGTTATTTATTTCATATTAAAGTGACAAACTCCGTCATATTTAAGGTGATATTTCAGCTTTCAAATTGGCAATTGGCAATACACCGTAGGCTCTTTCAGTCACCTCAGGGATGATTAGCTACATACACATTTATTGTAACGAAATTTTCATCTTTCAAGGGAGAAAAAAAACATTAAAAAGTGAAAAATGAATCGCAGTCTTACTTTCTGGTAGCCTTGAGTTTTAATCCGCATTTTTCACCACTTTCAGACGCAAGATCTTGCGGCATCAGCGGCAGACAACGCCACTGCAACAAGTCGGAGTGAGTGCGAGTTTTCCCTTCCGCTCCCTTAGCGGGTGTCATGCGCCCGTGTGCGCGTGGCGAACATGCATTTGTCGTAAAAAGACCGCGCAAGTGACTCTTTGGGAGTTGTTTGTGGGTAGTCTAGAAGACGTTAACTCTGCAAGGGGAAACTGCATCAAATCCCCCTCAAGGGCACTCTAGAAGTCGATGTGTGGAGACACCTCGGCTTTTGTAATACTTACACCATAGCGATTAGCGTCCTTCTCATCTACAGTGACCAATCATACATGATAGTCCATCATCTCTCGTCAAACATTCGAGAGACTGGTGTATTCGTCTCAAGAAATCTGACTATTATCTTTATTATTGGCTACAAGCTGCTCAACTGACATTGGTCAGTAAATAAGTACACTTAAAGAAATTCCAAAAGTGCTGAATTCAGAAAGCTCACTGCATGCTCTGAGATTTTGTCAAGTAGTGGTCTATAGGACAACATTACAGCAAGGTCGTAAGTCTCCTGTTCTTTTGCTAGCACAGTAGTAGGAAGGGGGGGTTTTATTTTTGCAAACACTGTGAGAACAGGAGTAAAAATGCAGAAATGGAACTTTTTGGTGCTCTTTTTTCTATGCTAGTCAGGAAAAACTCCAGCCCCACTCCGGAAAACTGCTCAATGTTACTGCAAATCTCAAGCAGAAAAGTTGGTGGTGGCCGTTCACCAAGTTAGTTAGTCTATCAGGAAAGTGCCTTGAGTTTTCCCACTGAGTCGTCATGGATTTTGTGATGATAAGAGCTAAAAAAGCATTGGTAAATTAAATTAAATTTCCTAAGTCTTTTTTTATAAATTAATTTAATGCACCTATTTTATCTCACGACAAGTGTCAAAAACAGAAAGAATTTACTTATCAGGAGTCCGTTTCCGGAAGTGTGTACTAAGCATTCTTCCAAATCTCAATGCTATTAATTGTATTTTCTAATTATATATTTTATTTATTTATTTGTTTATTTATAAATTTATTTTATTTAGGTTGTCTCTGTGCAAGAAACCATTTTTGAGGCCTTATTCTCAAACACATTTTTCCCATTTTAGAGGCCAACACATCACCCCCAGACAAACCAGGCTGCCGTGAATGCCTCCACCGAAGTTCTGCAGTCAGACGGAGGGAAGGCACCCAAAATCACCTCGATTTCCTCAGGTCGAGAGCAGTCACCAGCATTCCAGGACGTCATCTACATCGAGAGACCGGCCTCACTAGCTAACGTCGTCTACATCCCTCACTCGACGGTCTTCGGACAGCAGTGCTCCTGCCCGGACTCCAATTCCACAACTGCCACCCCCGCAACTGCGTCTATCCTCGTTCCGCTCAGTGCTACGAACCCAATTCCATCGGTTAGTCGATTTTCTGGGTCTCTTAGAATACAACCTATGATTGCAAGCCTTTTGGCTTTTGCATGAAACATTAGAAAAAGCACTTAATTAGGAGTTTTGTCAATTAAATTCTTAGAATAGGCCACCTTATGGTCTGAAGAGAGGCGAAACTAGATCTGGACAATCTTTATGAAGAAGGCGGTCACTTCTCAGGATCCGATAAAGGATGCAACTGGACTAGAAGAGTGACCCGGTTAAGAAATGGTTGATGATTAGAGCTTGGAAGAGGGTCAGTTATTTGGCTATTTTGCCCAAGGTGACCCATGATGCAATGGATAAAGAGCTGAATTATTTACACCCTAAACACCGCTGGGAATTTGCCAGCAGATTTGTTTGATAAAAGTACAAATAAGTACAACCAACCGAAAATACCATTTTCCTATCACAAAATGAGACAGAACACCCGCATATTGTCCGGTTGCATGATCAGCAGCAATGAAAGCTTAGTGAAGATTTCAGGCACCTGATTGGTTCTAACAAACTCACACTATTGGTCAGATGGGGTGGTTAGATTCTACTCACGATAAAGCCTCAAACTCCCCCATTTCACATCCTCTTTTTTGTTATCACATTTTTCAAGAACCAACACCTTGAAGGGAACTCATCTTCAGCCGCCTTCACCCACGAACTGAGACTACTTCAACCATCCACCAGTCGACCACCGGATTGAACGCAAAGAGCCCCTCTTTAAACCCCCAAGGACTTTGTACAATCAGCTCCTCTCCATGGTAATCAAAGAGACAAACAGACCTGAGCTTGCTCAATATCCTCCTCCAAGCGATGTTGTATCCAAGCAGTGATTCTCGTGTTATTCGGCCATTTAGCATTGCAACCAAAGTTTGAGAAGCAAATATCTGCCCCACCGTGTACAGAAATTCTTCGAATTTTAAATTATTAATTAGAGTCGCCTTGTTTCAGATCTTTGCCAAAATCAGTAACAAAATAGGCCTCGGTGGTGACAGTTTTACCAAGAACCAACACAATGCGTTAAAATCATCAATTGATTTGATTTCGAAAGTTCGTAACTTCTACATACTCAAATACTTATCGCAGTGGTGAGGCCGATTTGGAGGAAATACATGAACGAAGCTTGAGGGAACTGTGTCAATTTGAGGCACACACTTAGGCTCAGTGCGGGGACCCTCCGCCATACCACAGGTCTGTGCACTGATCTCATGCACATAACTTCCTCTTACCACGTAGCAATGGTTCACTGCGCTTTTTAGGACACCAAAAGTACGGGGAAATTTCTGCTTTACATGTCAGGCACATCGATGCCAACCGACTCTCACTGCACGGGCTTTATACGCCGAGGCTTTACCATCTAAATTGAATTGGCCAACTTCGGTGACGGTAGGACATGCGATATGACTCCACAGGGCAGGCAAGGGACCTAAGCCCAGCATGCGCAGTCCTCATATGCCAAAGTCGCGAATCAGGTGCCATTTACTTCGATACTACGACACTCAGATGGCTCAAATACGTCTAGTCCATCTTGGGTCTAGATGCAATCTTTTGGGAACTCAAGTTGAAAATAATCACCTACCGACAGCGAGAGTGGGTAGAAAAGAATGCGGGTTTTTCATTATTCCTTACGAGTGCAAAGAATTTTAACATAATTGTTTGTCAATACAGTTTTCACTAAGGTCAAAATATTTTCTTAGAAGAATCTCGAAAGTCGTTAGCAGAAGGAAGAAAGGACTCTTAAGTTAAGTTAGACAGGCTAATATTTACCTTGGTTTCCATTAGGAGTGGTAAAGGCGTTCGCCCACAGTTACCTTCCTTTCATAGTAAAAGCCCATTTCCATTCTTGACAGCAGTGACAAGGAGATGACTGGATGCAGACTGGGACCCCATCAAATTCATCACATGAATCAAGAGCGCCATCCGAATAAGAAACGCTTTTGATAGCAGCTCAACACAGCAAAAACTAGGGAACTGGAATGGATACCACGAGCCCAAATGCTGCAGATTTCCCTAAAAATCTGCCTAAAACTGTTTTACGTGGATCTGATTTTAATGTTTTAGTCGTTAACACGATGCTGCTATGCATACAAGTGCCACAGAGGTCAGAAATGCTTGTTAGGCGAATTTAATCGGCCGATGGGCCACTGTGAATGTTCGGATGCTTCGTGAACGAACCCACTGAAATTTCTGCCAGGCCCAAACAAAGAAGTTAATTGACAGTGGAATTAAAGCTCTTCTCCAGGGTCTCAAATGCAAAATCAGCTTGCTACAGGGTCTGGTTGTTTTGTTTCCTCTTGCAATATTTGTTACCTTTGTAGTTACCAACCACTGTGGCTTTTTCCTTTGTCATTGTCAACACATTGGATGGTTGGTATTTCATGCCACAACATTTTATTAAATGAGAAAAATTGGGTTAACAATATAAAGAAAGCGTATAAATGACTAACTTTAACGTTCTTTTTATAAAAGTGCACTCAAGCGAAGAAGTGGAATTTAATTCCGCATTTTAGGTGTTTCGAAGTAGGCTTGAATCAACTAATGGCCCCGTTTCCATTAACAAATTACCCCTAATCATAATGTGTGTCAGGTCCAGCTTGCCTTTGCTTAATTTCCTTAATTATAAGCAAATATAGGGAAAAGGCAAAGACACACGCATTACACCGGCTTGACCGAATTTTGATTTTATCTTTACTCATAAAAAGGTGTTATGTTTATTTATGTCCAGTAATATAAATTGAAATTTGCAATTAATTAATAATCTAGCTGCAATGACACTTGGTTTTAATAAAGGTTGGAAGTTCCTGTAAGCCAAATTTTATTAATAAACATTCGTTTTGGTCTTGTACAAAACGAACTATCTTCTTCCTAACAAACACGTCGTCTCGGAAGAAATCATTCTAGTGAACGGGTCAATACCGATTATATCTGGTTCCTATTTTTTTATCTTTAAAATGCATTTAAATATAAAAGCTCGTAACATCATCAATCCGCGATAACATTTTGAATTCTCGCAGACTACGATTTACAAAGCAGATGCTAATTTTAAGGAATAACAAAATCGAAATTGAAAATTGATGCTTTTTCCCATTGTTTTAATTATGTCAATCATGCGCGAATGCTAAATGAAGATGAATTATTAAACCAACTCTTTTAGCCATACTTTGGGAGAGATTTAAACCTTCAGTTTTAAATTTCTTGCGTAAACAGCAGAATTTTTCTAATTTTCTGCCACCTTTTTTAGGAATTAAAATTAAAAGATAGGGTTTCTGAAAAATACTTCTTAGAAAGTGCGCAATCTGTGATTGACATTTTCAGAAAATATTTTTTCAAGAAAAATTACTTAATATAATAGTGGCTTAGCCAGAGTTGATCAGATATGCAGGGTGTTTCCGGAAAAATTTAGCAGTCCTAAGTTTATTTGTGCTTTCTAAGGCAATAAAATTAAAGACTAAATGGGACAGCATAAGGATATGAACGCGCAAAATTGAGCATGGACTCAGATCATTAAAAACCTGCTAATTGTAAGTTTACCTCCCATGTAAGTGATGTATGTAGGACTTCAATTCGATTTACTAATATCAAATTGATATGAATTGCCATCAGGCGGTTCTGAATTTGGTATAATTCTCAATGCGTGCCAGTGTTGATTACGTAAACACGAATTTGAACTACCTACTTTAGGCAGTTTCTATATTCCTTAAAATGAAATTTAAGAGAAAATGGAGCCAAATAATTTTTAAATTACATATGAAATGTTAATGGTAAATCCCTGGTCATCAATTTTTCAGCTCAATAGACTGTGTGAATTGGGCATTTTCAGAAGAAATTTCCTGTAATTTCTTTTTTAACTGATTAATGATACTAATGGCAACAGAGTACTTCTTTAAGTAAATCTCATTTTATTAAAACATATTTCAAAACAACTTTCGTTGGGTTTAAATATCTTTGAAAGAATAATCAACTCATGCGGAAAAACTTGCAAAAGTTCAAATTAAAACAAAAGGGATAATATTCGGTTCATTTGGTTTCAACGATGTGACTAATTTTAATCTGAGGCATCGATGCGAAGACGTTATTAATCCACCTGCAAATTAATTAACCAGTGACGGACTTATGCCTGACAAGTTTCCATTTAGTCGTTAAATTAGTGTCTTCCACTAATAAATTCTGGAAATCTGTGATATTTCAAGGCATAAACAAATGTCTTTGCCGTGGGAAGAATTTGACTTGCGACGTACAGCTTATCTTTGAAAAAGAATTGAATTTATTTGAATTTTCTCTGGTGGCAGCTGGAACCACGGGATTTTGTGATGACAGAGACCCGGGAGTCGGATTTAAATTTTTGTTCTCCAGTTTTAGGCTTGGAAAATTAAGTTGCATTTGAGAACGTTGGATGTTTCATCTCATCTCTCCTAGTTCGGAATTGTCAGGGAAAAAGTTTTGCAAAAAAATATCTACATCTTAGAAATTCACATTCATGAAAAAGTATTTGAAAATAGATAGATCAACAATAGGTCAGTTAAATGTTCATTGAAAACTTGAGTAATGTTGCATTTATTTAACGAGCTCAACCTCAAAGTGTGTGAGTCCGGAGGCCGCCTAATTGTTCTACCTTCCTCCTCAGATAAAGACCCAACGAGGCTTGGAGGAACTGAACCATGAGAGACACTTTGCTAAGCCTCAGTCCCGGGGTCATCCTCCAAGTCACAGCACTTATTTCATCCGTACACTTTCGTGTTATCAAGCTGTAGTAATGCTTGACGGAGCTATGGTTCACTCTGTCCTTCCCAATAACTTGGACACTCGTGTTAGTAAATCCTTTATCACAAATTTAACCTTTACCCTTGCCTTCTTACCAGCTTTCAGAAAAAATGAATGCTGCACCTAAATATTTTTTAACTTTAATGAAAACATTCAAATGATAGCCTTGAGATAAGAGAACAGGCTTGAGTTTTAGTCAGTTGCTGACAACCAGTCGTTGATTTGAGTGACACTATGTCTCCCGAAGACGTGATATGCCTTTCCTCACACATGGGCATTGTGTAAGTTGGAACGATATCGATTTTATCCATTTATAAACCAGACGCGTTGACGCCATCATTGATGGGAAATTGACGCATATCTTCCTCAAGAGGGAATTCATTTGGTCTATAAAGAAACCTAAACGTAAGATTTCTTTTGCATTGGTAGTTGTGAAATGTAGACTCCTTTTCCCCAGAGTGGACGTGCTTTGCCTCCAATATCAGGGGCCAGGTGGCCTTGGCGAAGTCGACAGACAAACAAGTGAGCGTGATTCCGCCACAACGGTCTTACATTTGCAACACCTGGGTCATGGGTCTTGCCATAAACAGTCTGGTATTATCTTGTTTAAATGTGCTCATGCACAGCTGCGCCCTTTTTAGTTTGTTGTTAGTTTGCACTACCAATACATGATGGTGCAGATTCTGGGTAGTGACACACCACCAAGGGAAGTGACTCCTGTGAAACCAGCAATAGATGGCCCAGTGGCCATTTCCGAGGGCTCTAGATCCATCTTCGCATTCACAGAGCGCAAAAGCAAGGGGGTTGTTACTCTCTGTGATCTGCTGGACGATTGCGTACGTTCAAAGCCTCCCATTTCTGTTTGCTTCCATTAATTTGAGTTCATGTAGCTCAACCACGTTGAGCGCTAATCGAGAAGTTAAAATCTTGAATCTTTCAGAAAATGCAGAGAATGCAAGTCCAACCAGACTATGTCGTTTTAATGGTCTTTTCTTTGGACGGGGAATTCCTAGCCACCGTGGGTAAAACAAACTCACGAATTCGCATTTTCAAACTCCAAAACCATGAACTACACACCGAGGTTGGTGGAAAAATAGAAGAGTAAGATTTCCACCTCAGCCCAAAACCTCTTCTTGCTGAGCTTGAACACTTTTAAGACATTTAACAAAAGTAGGAGATTTACAACAGTATTTTTCCTCGATTCAGCGGCAGTTCAATTCAGGCAATGGCCTTTTCACCAGATAGACGGTTTTTCGCCTTTGTGGGCTACGGTGACCTAGTCGAAATCTATAAACTAAGCGAAGGCGAGGAAGAACGAGATGAAGAACCCAAACCTGCGGAGAAAGAAGGAGGTGGGAAAGTAGAGAAGATAAAGCAAGTGACGTCTAATCCCGAGGCTGCTCCATCCACCAAATCCGAGAAATCCCCCGAAGAGGAGGAGGAAAAGGGAGGTAAACCACTGAAGCCCACAGATATGCGAAAGAAGAAGCGGCGGAGGAGAAGAAATAAGAAAAGAAGCACCCCACAAGCCTCTACGTGGAACTCGTTGGGACCCGCACCTGAGAAATTCCACCAAGTCTTCGCTTATGCGAAACTCCCAATAAACCATCTGGACATGAAGGAGTGTAAGAAGGGGAATATGAGGCTACTGATCACAAAGTAAGTTCATTTCATCAACTAATGCTTGCAACAAAGGACATACCAATACCACATCATATGCCTGCTGCCCGAAATGATCATCTACGACTTCACTTTCGATCACAGAAACGGCGGAGAGGCGAAGATTTTGAAGACTATCGAGTAGGTCTTCAATTTTACCCACGAATTTTGCTCTAGTTGCCGTAATTTCAAGGAAAATCGGCCGAACACCAGAATTGCTGCTATCAAGACGAGTAGAGAGGCCTACCTATAAAACAACCCACCGATTTCGCACATCTTCTTTTAAATTAACTTGGAATTTATTTGTATAAAATTTGTCTAAATAACTGGCATTTTAGCATTCTCGGGGTTTGTTCTTGAAGTTGGCTCAGTGTGAGTACTAGCAACCGAACATAGAGGCGATGTTTGTTAACAGAATACTACTAACAAAGTATAAGTAGCGATATTTTGATGTTCTCGATGTTTATTAGGAGCGCATAAATTTAATCAACTTTAGTCAATTCGTTTCAAGCGAAGTAACAGCTGCCCAGGAGGGACTGCTCTAGTCGATAGCACTGCACCACCAGGCGTGTATTATTGACCTTAAAGGAGAACGCGAATCGGAAACCCGTGGGCCACTGTGAGGCCATGGTCATGAAGGCCGCCGTGTAGACTGCCATTTCAAACTCTGGTGATGAGCCGAACACGAACGTGGAGTACTCCTTCAACCAGTTCTCACGCCAAAGAAAAGAAATCGCAAAGACGTTTTTCAGGTTTCCGCGCCTCTGTAACGAAAATAATATATCCATCAGAGAAACGGATGCACTCAAATTTGAGTTGGTCCCGAGTTCTTACCTCCTCGTAGGCCCCATAGTAGTTTAAAGACCCGTCCTGCTCATGAAGGTACAGGGACAGCCAGTAGTGGAAGCCCAGGGTCTTTAAACCCCTTCCTTCTCCAAGAAAAACGTGCTCGAAAGCAGTAGTACTCCAGTAACTGAAAGGAATTCAGAAAGGAAATTTAGACAGATTGATAAATTGATAAGCGCTCACTCATGGCGCCATCTTCACTCTCCTTTGTCCGGTTTCTAGAACCGTCCATCCCTGTCAAACAATTAGGTCCAAACCGTGTCCAATAGTGGAGCTAATCGCCTCGTGTTTTAGCTGTTTATACAAGTCCATTAAAAGCCGTCTAGGCTAGGAATTGTGCCTCAAACAATAGAGTAAATCAATAGTAAAATTCTTGAATCCCTGCTCCCTTCATTTCCATTTTAAAATGGACCTTACGATGTTCCTTTAAAAGAGCTGCAGAAAAAATCGAAAAACCAATTGGACGCTTGTTTCGAGAAAAATGGCCTTGAGTTGACCAATCAAAAGCGTCCTACTCACCGTTTCTTCTTGAAAATAGTGAACCACAAATGTCCGAGGAGTTCTTTGAATTCCGATTTGTCGGGAGTGGTTAGATTTTTCTCCACAAGGTATTGATGAACCTCCGACATCACTGGCGTTGCTATAACAGCATCCAGAAACGCGCTCTCCTTTTGAGTTTTATCGGCGCTCGAGGATTCATTCACGAGGACATCTGGGTTGAAGTAGTTCATCAACTCGATAAACTCTGAAAGATATAAGCCGTGGTAGTTAAAATCCGAGACAACAGTAACCAATCGAAAGCCAGCAGGTGACCAACTAGAAATTGAGCTTTCCTAACTGTGCTTTAGCTTAAAGTCTCGATGTTAGACGTTGTCCTAAGAGATCTGGAGAAAGTTATTAAGCTGAATCACGTGATAAGAAGTGGTTCTAAACGTCAGCATACCTCGGTAAGTGGGCGTCTGGTAAAGTTTAGTGGCATTGACGTAAGCAAATAGAGGCTCAGTGGCATTGTCACTCGGTGGACGGTGTATAAGCACTTTAAAAGGAACCACAAATACGGATTTAACATGGCATTTTTTGTTTCAGAACAACGAAAGTACAAGAGATTACAGACCCTGACGTTGTACAATCAAATCCTCGTTAAATAAGAAGCGATTTTCATCCAGTTGCCAGAGTTTGTTGACCAAGGCTTGAAACTCGGGATTCCTTAGTAGGGAATAAGAAACTTTAGGCCATCAGTCCTTGACGATGTCTCAGCATTTCCGAGGACATCGAAAACTTACTTTCCCCTAAACTTGTTCGCCTCATTGATAGCCAGCAACGACAAAATTGTCACCACTAACCACAAAACAGAGCAACTACGCCAGATAAACATGGCAAGGCAGATGAAAATGACCTGACCGGATGTTTGCTACCATATATGGATGTGCAAGATGCCTTTTAACCAATCAGCGACAAGCAGGCTCGCCGAATGACCAATCAGTGATGGGCTCGCACTTAATTGGTCTCCTTCGCTTAGCTTTAATGGACCCAGTGCTGAATCGTGGGGCCTGCCATTAGAGTATAACCTGTCTCCCAGCTATAATTTTAGCAAAACCCTTTTATAAATTCCTCTGATAAAATGTTTATTCACAGCTTAGTTTCGGGGGAAAAACTGGAAACAAATGTGTTAAATATGCTTACACATTCCTTGTTACTCAATTGATGGCACCAAAAGCGGATAACTAAAACCCACGTGATGCAACACTAGCAACTAGTTTCATCAACAAAGTGGAAACATAAACACTTTGGAAACAATCGGCCGGCATGAAACGAGAATTGCAATGTGGAATACAAATCGACAGTGCAAGAAGCTAGCACTACAACAGCAGATCTGATCGCACAAAAAGGGTTCCGATTTCCTATTGAATTTCTCGTAAAGTTATCGAGCTGAATATCCATAAATCCATCGCACTAACTCAAGTTTAAAACACCAAAAAGCACGTATCTGCTTTATACGAAAAAATCACATAAACTTTCACTTGAAGTGGGGAGGGTCGTACAAGCAAAGTCAGTTGCCATTTCTTGAGAACTGATAGAATCGATTTTCGTCGTCCGCGTTGGACCACATCGCTTCCTCGTCGAATCGCTGGTTCGCGTGAGTCGCCAGGACATTCAACAGAGGTCTCAGAGGGGCTTCTACCGCCACCAGTGCACCTACGGGTGAGAAACAGGGTGATTAACATCAGCAACTGGAAAAACAATGGCAATTCCGTAGTTATTCAAACCGCTGGCTCCTTTTGATTTCATTGGAACCTCCCACATTTTATGAAAAATAAATGCGAATAGTCAAGGTTTCATAATTCGACTTCTAAGAATAAAGTACGTCACCAGAGCGAAAACTAATATTGCGAAGCTTTTTAAGGATCTCCCTCGCTATCGTATTAAACACTTGATAAAACGCAAGCAACTTACTGAAATACAACTAGTAACCACGAAGGTTACAAATAAACTATGAGATTACCTAAATCACACGAACTGGTCCCAACGATAGTGAGGTAAACTGGAGGTGTACGGCTATCCTTCACGTGAACGAACTGGCAGATCTGAAAACAGATAAAATTAGGCAAAATTGGATAAGGCAGTACCCACATTCATGTCCTGGTACTTTGTCGTCATGTGCTTAACTTCTCCCAACCCAAGTTTGGGGAGCTGTTGAATAGAGCTGATGAAGGACGTTACGACGTAATTCATGAAGGCCTGTTCAGGCACATCCTCTACTGAAACTAGGGACAGGCTATTAACAACAGCATTCAATACCTCCAGCCATTCTGGCTCCATCTTTGTCAGACACATAAATTGCAACAATTCCATCAACACTGGATTTTTGTAAGTCTTAGTTTAACTTACGTTGAAAGGAAACTGTCCAGGTATGTACTTATTATCTGGAAATGCATAATTAACAAATCGAGAAAATACCATTTTCGGCATTATGTACAAATGGGTCAGAGAACACCGATTGGCTAGGTCAACAAATTTTAGACAATTGATTTGGCCTTTACACCAAAGTAATTTTTGTCAGTCATGTGCGTATTAACTAACAAATTTAATCATATAGACATTAAGACCAATTTTAGGGTATTCAACTCAATATATCGAAGCTAGTAATTTCATAGAAAAGTTTATTTTAGTTGAATCGAATATCGAACGAATGGTAAGATGCGTTTTCTTATTATTGACTGTGAAGTCGAATTGTAGGTTTAATTTAGCTGGATATATTGAAGTACCCTATGAACAAAATTAAGATGTTTTAGCTCTCCTGTATAATTTCCACCAATAAATTGCAGTCTAAAGATGTATAAGCATGAATTAACACATAAATGTGCTAGGACTTAAAAGTTGGTTAGAAACTTTCAGTGATGTGGTACCATTATTCAGCAATTTTCGTGACCATTAATCACCAACATTTCATAATCATACTTGAATGCACATCCCTCTTTTTGATCTTTGATGGAGAGCCATGTATCTAGATAGCTGCCAATCCACCAGCTGGAAAGGCTTTCTTGATTAGGGCACAGACAAAAACAAATTTAATTTTGCACCTATTTCTACTCATTTGTCCTATAAACTAAGTTGTAATGCCTGTTCACGAGTGGTAATTGATGTTTTTAAGTGAAATAATGGATATATTGATAGTTGAGACACATTTCCTATCATTTATATTATTCAAATATATGAATATTTTAATTTAAATAAAGGATTACATTATCGTCTCACCCATGCGAAATCTTAGATACCTTTTGCAACCTCGATATTAGAATGTATTAAAATTAAAAGAACACCTATCGATCATTACAAATAAAGAGATTTTTCTTGGTCAAAATTTCACCTATTGAAACGGCACTAGCTTAAAAGGTTACTGGCATAATTTTTTAAATCATATTTGCCACTTTCGTTCCTAGGTATTGCCAAATTAAATTCTTACCTTTGCATCAAGCATCGTGTCATAGCCATTCCTTTAGTTATCCATCATGGAAGATTTTAACAATATGGAAAATTACTTATGGTTCCCGATTAAATAGGCTGCACAATGAAAAATAAGAGAAGGAATACGGACTGGCTACGATAGCGTTAGTCAATCTGAATATTTATCAACACCCCAAGTATCATTCAGTTAGAGCAATCTTGAAGCATTAAACTGCTAGGGTTTATATTTTTACTAAGAAACAATAAAGCCATCGAAAACGAAAGTAATGAACTCATATCTCGAACCAGGGAGTTGATCACTAAACGGTAGAATCACAACTTAAGCAAACTTTGAACCAAGATTTTAGAAACATAATCAAATAAGAATCATTTTCCCAAATTGTGTTCAAATGTATTCAGACAGTTGATAAAAAATAATATTAGGATTTCTGATTCCTCAAATATCATCTTGCTTATCTCAATTAATAATCACAAGCTATTTAAACGTGTTTATTATGACCGATTTGCCGGATCTATAAACCACACTAAATTATTAGTCGCACAACTCCAGTCATAGAAAATACAAAGTAGTGTTTGGGAAAGTCTCTGAATATTTAAATCCCAGAATACATATGAAGTATGTAGCTTTTATGAGCTGTGATGGTGTGAATGAACTTTTCAAGGTCAAGACTCTAAGGACCACGGACCGATCACAAATCGCTTAGTCATAATTTCTGTCCCGATTCAGAATAACCGTTTACTAAGCCTTACCTTCAGCTTGCACACAGCATCTCATCCATCAAGTGTTAGTTATTACTCCTAACACATGTTTATACTTCCATCGTCGTTTTTCTCATAGTTTGGACGCTTTATGAAGTTAAAAACTTAACGTGTAAACCACTTTAGGTTTGTAAAAAATATTACGTTGTTGGTTATAAATGTGACCTCTCATAACTTAACGGAAGTTTAGGAGAAACGGGTTGGACCTATTATATTAGTTCCGTGATAATGGAACAGAATAACGAAAGTAATCAACATCGAATGCTTTCAGTTAAACCTGCCTTTCTTATTATAGTTTCACATATAGCAATGATGTGGTTTATTGCCTCTTAGTTAGGAGGCTACTTTTTAAGTTGATCAAACGGCTAAACACCAAAAGCATAGTCTGAAATGAAAATTACTATATTCAAAGCTTACAGTTTTATGTTCAAACTTTAAGTTAACAATATATACGAGGTTTCTAGGTTAAAAAAGACAGGAACTTGTAATGTAACCGTTATTGGGTGTGTGCAATGTTGACAAAAGAATTTAGATATATTAGAAATGCATAAAAGATCACACTAATGCCAAAAATAAAAATTTTTTAAGAAATTCTAAAAATATTGCTTATGTTTGCTATTATCTTATTGACTTTTGAGCGTTTTGTTTAAGCCCTCCTTCGCGCACTTTTTGGCAGGCGTCTGCACGTTAAGTTATAGCTGGCATAGTAAATGGGTGAAGAAGTTTTGTATCGTGGTGCCCTCGAGGGCCATAGCGACTGGGTTACTCAAATTGCTACCAATGCTGAGCATCCTGAGCTCTTGCTCTCTTCCTCAAGAGGTAATGTTGTCTTTCGACTGTTTAATATTTGTTTAGACAAGTCCCTTATCATCTGGGAGCTTCTTGGTCAGCAGGGAAAATTCGGTATTGCCAAGCACTCTCTCCGTGGCCACAATCACTTCGTCAGCGATGTTGTCATGTCTTCCGATGGTCAGTTCGCAATTTCCGGTTCCTGGGACAAGACCCTGCGGCTGTGGAATTTGACCACCGGCCAAACTGCTACTCGTTTTACTGGTCACACCGGTGACGTTCTTAGCGTCCACTTCAGTGCTGACAATCGCCAGATTGTGTCTGGCTCTCGTGACAAGACTGCCAGGCTGTGGAATACCCTTGGTCTCTGCAAATACACCTTCCAAGAAGATGGTCACAGTGACTGGGTCTCTTGCGTTCGTTTCTCACCCAACGTTGAGACACCTCTCATCGTAACTGCTGGATGGGACAAGGTGGTCAAGGTAAGCTCGTCCTTTTGGTCTGATAAGGTTTTGCTGTTAGGTTTGGAATCAGCGCAACTGCAAGTTGAGGACTGACCACTTCGGTCACACCGGTTACATCAACAATGTTACCATCTCTCCTGACGGTACCCTCTGCGCTAGCGGTGGCAAGGATGAACACGCCATGCTCTGGGACCTGGCCTCCTGCAAGTATTTGTACACTCTCCCAGCCGGTGCGGAAATCAATGCCCTGTGCTTCTCCCCAACTCGATACTGGCTCTGTGCTGCTGCCGGTCCCTCGATCAAGATCTGGAACCTCGAGGACAAAGTTCTCGTCGAGGATCTCAAGATCGAGCCCGTCAGCAACACCGAATCGAAGAAGAGGCCCCAGGCTCCCAGCTGCACCTGCCTCGCCTGGTCTGCTGATGGCTCCACCCTCTTCGCCGGCTACACCGACAACCGGATCCACGTCTGGCAATTCATGCACACTGCTAATTAAATACTTTGTGATTAAATGGGTTTATAAAAAAGGATCTTTTCTTCATCGGTTTCAATTTCTCTAGGGCTAAAAAACCTTGTCGTAGTATGTGGTCTCCTTTGGCTTTTATTTTCTAATTAACGTTTGCGAGTGTTTGCTTAAGCGGACCTTTAGTTCAATGTGGGTTTAATTTGTTTCGTTTTGCCTAGGGCAATCGGTGTGTGGCCGTATCGTTTCAGCAATTATTTGGATGCTAATTTGCACGGATCTTAATTTACCGCTTTTGAGAGTCCACGGTAATTTCTCGGGTACTGAAAATCGGTTTATATTGGGACTTCCAGCCGAAATGCCGCGTGGTTGCGTAAAAATTGGAATCTCCAATGAAAGTGCCTTCCTAATATTAGTTTATTAGTTAATTGCGTGAATGTTGTTTCGGGCATTAGTGGAAGTTCCCATCAGTAGAACACTCGCGCATGGCATTTTGTCCGTCGAAATTTGTCGTAAACGAAGACGTCGATTATGTGCGTCTAAACAAAACAGACCCGTGGTTTTTTGTCGCATCTTAGTAGATACTAAGATGGTTAAGTTCTGCATAGTTACAAGAGCATGGATTGGGAAGGACTATCAAATGGTGGACATTTTGCGAATTCAAGTTATTTTACGAGACAACAAGATTATATGAGCCTATTTCTTAGCGAACTTGTCATTTTACATCAGCGAACTGCTCAAATCGGTGTTTCCAGTTTCGAATTGCGCTTTCCAGTGGTGACTATAGCCCTTGCATATTTGCTGGTATCCGTGGATGACATGCACTGGAGATCCACGCCTCCTCAGCACCTTCCGAGCCAAGCACCTAGTCTCCATCTACCCGGAGTTGCTACTTCCAGTCTCTGCAACATACCGACCGACTGGTTCCATTCCCAACGTTACTCGCTGATTGACTCACTCTCTTGGTAACCCCAGAGCTCTTGCTCAATGACACCCAAGAAAGCAGCTAGACACCGAGAATTCTGGAGGACTCTTTCAGAGCTACGTAGTGGTGCGGTATTTTGCTTCATCTCTGACATTCGTGGAAGTAGGTTCCTTTGAGTTTGGAAAAGGGAAGAAGTGGATGAGGAAGCACTTCGCATCGATTGTTTCTTTCGCAGCTCCCGAAGACTACGCTGGTGGCTACCTTGAGATCTCTGTATAGTAAGCCCCTGTAATAATTCCTGGCCATTCAAAGTAGTCGCCGTTTTTAGCAACATAACTTTCCAAATCATGCTGGTAAATCCCCCGAAATTGCTCTTTGTCGACTTCAATTTCGCCAAATAGGGTTAAGAAGAGGGCGCGCTTCGAAGATTCTGTTGGTCCACCCATTGTGCTGAAAGGTAGGATCACGATGAATTTGCAAAAATATCTGATTAGCAGATATTATTCGACTAGATTTTGACCAGCGTCAATACCTACACCGTCGGCATCTTTTGAGTTTGATCCTGGTCTTCCCGAACTATCGAGGGGCGTTTTCAAAGTCGTCTGTTCCTTCTTTGAATCGCTGCTGCATCCACTTGTAGACAGCAGTCCTAATTGGATGGCGAGCTGCACAAACTTGCTCCAAGGCCTCACTTATGCATGTATTTCACCTACCTCGAAGTTAATTAAACTTGATATTTTATTGATATGCAATTCTGTAACCTCTATTCACTTCTCATTTGAGACCCTCATTAGAAGGAGACATGAAAATTGTCGGGGTTAATTTCAAACAGACATCGTGTCATCAGCAGAGCACTTTAATGAATCACAAAACCACTTGCTAAGAGTCTCAACGAGTTCGATCTCGTTAGAGTGAATTGAATGAAGAAACTTAGGTTAGGAATGTCTAGTACAAATAAGGAGTATGGATTAGTCATTTAGGGATCTCGACTTATCATTAAATCATTGCTGTCAATGATAAGCGGGGTGGGGTGTATCAATCCCAGCTCAGCGCTTTAAGTTTATAAAGTTTTATTTATTAAATATTCAAACTGTCTCGAGATTTATACCTGGTGACATTTCCACCCTATCAAGATTTCATCTTTATAAATTTGTTTCCTGATAAACATCAAATAACGAATTCGAGGGCATCAAATAAAAGTGTGGCTCCGGGTAGATGTAGCAGAGGTATTTGTCTCAGAAGGTACTGCGGTGGCGTGGATCTCAAGTCCTCGAATATGCAGGGGCTGACTCCACTTGCTCTGTTCGTATGAACGCTCCGTTGTCTACCTAGCCTGGAGTGGCGGTGTGTTTGCCAAGGCATATGAGGGTTGCACCTGCTGCGCCTGGCAAAGACGGCAATCCCGATTCTGCGCTAAAGCCCACTGTCTGCCTGCGGAGTCAATGCCACCCGGTTGGCAGGGCTACCAGTATGACCACGGTTTCTGAAGCGCGCGTGGTGAGAGATAAGGCTGAGAGTAGGCAGACTTCGGGGTGCCTGATATGTAAAGCACATGCGCTAAGAAATTGCCAACTCGGAAGGGCATAGTGATAAGGGGAAGGCAAGTGAATAAAAGCAGTACTCTGGTGTAATCTGCACCGACCTGTGGTATAGTGGAGGAGTCCGGTATTGAGCCCAAGTACGTGTCTGGGCATGGTACAGTTTCTTCAAGCAAGGCATACGTATAAGCCCTTAAAAGGCCTCACCCCCTTGGATCCCATCAGGGGAGAATGTAAGACGAAAGCAATGGTTTATTTAAAAGGAGCAAACCTAAACCATGACCTATTTACTGACATATCTCACAGTCAATCCAATAAACGTTTCCTCTAAGGCTTTATGCTATCAAATTAGACCATAAAATGCCAATATAAAGGAAACCAATTAGACATTTTCGACTCTCAGTCTTCTTAAGACTCCAAGGGGATGGCATCAACTGAAGACGAAGGCATCTGTTAAGCGAGTCAGTCTCTATAGTTTCGTTTTATATGATAGTGTAGTCTCCCTACCGCTACGCATGGACATGTGAATCTCCCTTTAGACTGAGCTTTTTACCCTATCTTAACAGTCCTGTAAAAACACACACACTCTCTCTCGTCTTACCTTGGGAGCTGATCCATTAATCAATGTCAGCAGACTTGAATAACGTCTTCGATCGATTTCGGGGGGGGGAGTGTTGTGCTTCTTCGGTCTTCTTTGTCACTCTAGAAACGGGTTCCTTCGAGGAGTTCTTCACAGAAATTCTAAACCCTGCAGATTCTCTTTTCGTTGTATGAGCATACTTAAAACAGTGCAGTAAACTGCTTTTACTACTCTCGAATCACGCCTTCTTGATCAAAACTTCTCCACTGAACACTGGGAACTTCTTGTGGCAAGAATTCTGAAGTGCGCGTGGTGAGAGATAAGACTGAGAGTAGGCAGACGTCAGAGTGCCCGATATGTAAAGCTGATAGGTGCTTTGCTAAATGAAGTATCAGTACAGTTTGACAAAAGGAAGTCATGTGATTTATCACAGTGCTGTGGCGACGATGGTTTGGCAGAGAGCTCCGCCACACTGAGCTTAAGTAAAGTGCTTCGGGTCGATGCAGTTTCTGCATCACAAATATTACTTTTATTCCTTGAAATAATAACTGCAAACCCATACCTTTACATGACTGTCATAGATATGAAAAAAGTTTCTGTGAATACTCCTCCAAGAGCGCTTTGAAGTTCACAATGCGTGTTCGTCCCTTTTCCAAAATTTACACATTCTGGACACTCATTGTATGTGAACATCCTCGAGTCGTGTGAGGGAAGTTGCGTTTAGTTAACTTTAACGATCTGCTTCCTGGTTGACCGTCAGTGGTAGTGAACCAAGGGGCTTTACATGGACGAACCAATGTGAAATTCCCGTTAAACGGCCCCGATTATTGAAGAACTTCATCAGAACTTTGTACATGACTTCCGAACATTCTCAAACAAAACTTAATATTTCCTGAAAGCCTGGGCCTAATAGATCTTGTAATTTTAGAAGCTTCTGAGCTTTACTAGAAGATTTTGGAAAGGAAGTTACATAACTATGGCCCCTAGGATTTAGTGAGACTGAAGCAAAATCAAGAAATATTGACAAAAAAGTGTTAGATTATTTTAAAAACATCCTACTCGATAGTACTAATAATACTGGTAATAATACACGTCTAGGGGTGGGTGGAGGTGTGGAATGGCATTCCGTTCGCTCAATCAAAGTCAACGGGTACAGTTGCACGAAGATATAAAAAGTCAGAGAAGAGAGAGTATCGATTTTTTAGGGGGTGGGGGATCAGATCAAATGTCAAATCATAGGGGACAGACACCGTGCACAAGGTGCTGAGTAGCCTCGGGGAACTCAACGTCAGCCTCGAACTTCGCGTCGATCGATAATTTGAGGCTCCTAAGGCAGCCCATGAAGGGGGGAACCACAATGCCGCTGTGCTGATCTGATTGGACGTCAGGTGTGATCTCTGCGTTATTTACAAAAGGGGATTAGAGATGCATGCAATAAGTGCCCCTGTAATCTCATGAATAGGGGATTTGAGAGAATTACATGAATATAACTTTCATATTTAACTAACTACCATGTAGGATTCAAAGTCAACCTCTGGTAGAAACTGATTATTCCCTTTGCATTTAGACAAATTAATTTCTCGATTTTGTTAAAACACAATCGAAAATCGCATCATACCCTGGTCCGAGCCGTAGAAGATTCCACGTAAAGGTCCCACAGAACTCATAATCACTGTTTGAGACCATTCGCCCTGAGTCCCGATTTCGACGACTGTCGAAATGTCCTCGATATTCACCTTGACAACGCCATAGTGCCACGCCAGTGGTTCAGCTTTGCTCATCGTAAAACTGACCTTCTCCACGAATGAGAGATCGGTGATGTAGAGCTGCAATTAAGAGGAGAAAATAAGCACTACTTATCGGGTTATCAGTGAGAGACCTGTCTAGAATTGAAAAGCACTAACCATGTAGCGGTCAAGGTAAACCCACAAACGAATTGGTACGTCGGGACTATCGAGATTCTCAAACACCATTACAAAGAGGCTTTCAACGCCAATCTTTTGCGCGTCGTAAAGGACTTCGAATGAGAACTCAACGCTCCTCATGTTTTCAGCGATCGTGGAGTCAATGTTCACTGAAATCAGTCACACAAATTGACAAGTCAGACCACTCCTTTTAAAGCTACCAGCAGCTTGATTGTAGGACTTACGATTAAGGGGAAGTACCAAGCCTCTGTTTGGTTGGATGATGTCTTGGATCTTTGGTAGAACGTGGACAGCTTTCGTGTCCAAAGTGAAGCAGTCGGGACACACTGGCATGCCGGATTTCGTCAAATCAAACTCTTGACCAGCCAGAGTCAACTCGTCAACGCACCCAAACAGATTGCCAAGGGCAAACTATAGAAATAAGCAATTTAAAACCTGTGGACGAAGGTGAAGTACAAACCTTCTTGGCTCCAAGTGATACAGACTGAGGAGCCGGGAATCCACCAATGAAAGCGTTGACCGGAACTCGCCAAGTGATTGGTTTCTCAATCCACGTCTCTTGGTAGTCAAAGATAAACTGCAAAAACATCCTACCGATTAGATACAAGAAGTAATTATTTCACGAAATCATCCGAAAGCACACTGACCCTCATCTTGGTTATCTGGATGCCACTTTGAGTGCCGCTCCTCACCATACTCACGGGTAGCAGTTCCAATCGATGCCAGACGTTTCCACGGAGATCCAGTGGTGGCGACGACCAGTGGAAGTCGTTATTCTTGTCTGCTCCACTCTCAGCAACCAGATGAATTTGACGATCGCCCAGAAGAATGTACAGCGTGCCTGCCTTGAAGCCGAAGTTGAATGCTGCCAGCAGTCCAACGGTGTTGGTTTCCCTGGTCTGTGGTCGTATGCGGAACCCGATTGTCACGCGGAAGTCGCTGAAAGATCATTGGTAATTAATAACGAGGTTATGGGCCCGAATGTTTGGTAAACAAAGACTTACGGATTATTGCTCAGCATGCTGCCAATGTTATTCACTTCCCAGTGGTCTTGTCCGTTGAACCATGCCGATGAGGTCTGTGATTCGCGGCAGTTCTGTTAAAGAGAGAAATTCCCTAAGACACGAGTAGAAGTGGACTTCTAGAGTCGATTTAATGGAAACCCACTTTGGAGCTCTTCCCGTTTCCGCTGTATTTCATGCTGCGAACACGAACTCGCCGGGAGGGTTTGGGTGAGAGCAGCGAGTGGATAATGCTTGGCCATTCCTTGGTCACGTTCTCGCTGATCGCTTCACAGGCCTACAAGTTGTGATAAACACAATAGCTGTCTCAATCTACTGTTAACCTTCCCGATTACAGCTATCACTACCCCTTGTATACAATCAGTTGATTACCTGAGGGTTGATTTCGCCACAGTCCTCGAAAATCGACCGCAACCTTCGGCCGGCTGGTGGAGTTGGGAGGTCCACTCCCTGGTAGACAAAGTCGCCCGATGGAGCGGCTTGTCCGTCCGTAGCCGGAGCGACGAACCTCGGTCGAAGTTGTCCACCGCACTCACCATAGCGATAGAAGGGCTTATTGTGCTGTCCATCCACCAAGTCACTGGCAAAGTCGACTCGGCTGAAGGTGCAATATACTTGTTACTGATATGATTGAATTGAAGGGTTTATTTTCAATTACGGGGATAGATCTTACTGTTGACCAATGACAAGGTTGCTGATGGAAAACTCAGTATTAACGATGGAACTCAATTCTGGACCAACGTAAACCTGGAGAACCTCCGACTTCGGAATGGCCTGACTCAGGATCCAGGTTTGAACAGGTCGTTGATCGAAGAACACTGTCAACCTGTACGAAAAAGAAAAAGATATCGTCTTTTTATTTTATTTAATTCAGTCAGCTGAATCAATTAGGCTGATGCAACTTACGTTTTGTTCTCATCGCCACTGAATCTCAGCGTAAGAACTGATTCCGTGAAGAGAGGCTGTTGGAATACCTGGGCCTCTCGGGCCTTCAGTGCCGCGAGATTATTGGCTGGGTCATTAATAACCGGGGCACCGAAGATCTCCCTCGTGATGAATTTGGTTGGATCGCTCGGAATGGCAATTCCAACCCGCAAATCCGACGTCAACCACACCCGGAACCAGAGACTGTTTTGCTGTTTTGAAAAGTAGTATTGACGGGTGTAATGTACTTTCTACTGATATTATATAAGTAGAGGTAAATATTGATAACTCACTTCGGCCACCTGCATCCGAAGCAGATTGATTTCGTCGTTTCCAACCGGTCTGAATCGAACTGTCATACTGATTTCTGGTAGCCATGGCGCAGAGAACTTGTTCGGTTTCAGCTCAAAGCTGGTCGAATTGACTATCGGCATCAGTGTGAGGCAGTATTGATTGGCTGGTGACGTGTTTCCCTATTGGTAGAGACGTAGAGGATTTTCATTGGTGGATGCGCAAAATGAGACTGCAGTAGAATTATTTTAAATTATTATCTATTATTACATATTAAATCGTTTTATTTGATAAATAATGCTATAATTCTATTATTTTGAATTAAACGCACAATGAGGTAGGATTCTTCGGTTTGCCTGATATCAGTGAACCTTGTATCGCCATAGTTACGAATTGGCGTCTTCGTGTAGGAGTCGATCAGAATGTTGCCTGGCACGTGCTCTGCAGAAGTCGCTAGACCGATTCGACCTCGGAAACCGGTTGTTGAAAGCTTGTGTCTACAATCCATTCAAAAGAGCAAATAAAACAACTATTCTTTTAATACATAAGAATCTTTTTTCACTACAGCCATCTGATCTTGGGAAAAGTTTCGCTATCACTCAACTAATACGGTCCCGTTATTCCATCGAAATCTCCCAACCTCGAGGTTGTTTTTGAATGACTAAAAGCCACCTAATGAGGAAGCTAGCCCTCTTTTGTATGATCTATATCTTCGTGTTCATGTGATCCCATAAAGCGCACTTTTTCATCGCTCTGCGAAGCTCAAAATGGCCCGGTGGGATGCCGCCGACAAAGAAGACATAGTCGTCCTCCTTCGCCAGAGCACAATCCTGGGCCAAGCTCTCTCCCAGAGCCCAGTAATTGGCAGCCATGGAGGTCACGCGTATTGATCGGATGCCCTGACTCGCACCGGAGCCGATGCCGCGTCGAGACTGGCCTTGGGCGGCGTCTGACAGGCTGCCCTTGAGGTTGCCCTGCCAACGACTCACTACAAGGTCGTTACCCCTGCTCTCCGCTGTGATACCGTAATCCTGATTTCAATCGAGAAAAATAGATATATTTTAGCATAAAATATTTATAATTTAGTTAATTATCAAATTAAACAGCTAAAAAATTATTTTATGCCCTAGCGAATCGTTCAAATGGCTGGTTATAAATCTTATTGAATCTGATAAATAATATATAAATGAGACACTCATCTTATTATATTAGAAGAAAGTAAGCGAAATATATTAAAAATTATTTACAACTAACTGCAGACTAATTACAATAGCAATGTGCTTAAAAGCCTTCTATGATTGAATATAACAAGTTGATTGATGCAGAAAATTTAAGATCTGCATAAAAATTTAACAGCAAAATTAAAATATCCAGTTTTATAATTACGGAAAGTAGCAAATTCCATTGGGACCTCACGAAGTGCATATATGAGATATCTAATTTACTATATCTAAAGAAAATAGAGGAGTACGAACATGTATATCTTAAAAATAATTATTTGTGAACAATAGGGAATCAAGTAAAATTACAATTTACTTTACAGGCCTGTTGTAATTCAATCTCCTTAATTAATAAATGCAGTAAATTTAGGCTGCTCTTGTAAATTAAGCATTTTAACTTGAACACAAAATTCGGTGAGTTCAACTCGACCGTTGGCTACCTCTCTGTAATTGTAAAACGTGAGCACCATGCTGTTGGCCTTCTGTGGGTACAACTTCTGCAGGTGGATGTGGAGTTTTCGATCGCACGGCGAGAGGTTGTCGTAGCTCGTGATTCGCGCGTACGAGTCTGACGACCCGAAGTCGTGCAGTTGCATGTACTCCAGGAAGACGCCCTGGCCCGAGGCCAACCCGGGTGTCGAGACCTGCGGTCTGGCCCGTGTCGCGGTGTCTGCCAAACCACTCTCCAGAGGCGCCGCCTTCTCCCACGCATAGCCGTCACGCACCAGAGGCCGGAAGCTTATGTGTCTACACAAAAAAAACGAGCAATTCACTCCCGGTGGTCGCTGAAATGCATTTCAGTAGTTGGGGCGGAGGTCAGGGGTTCACTCACATCTTGCAGAAGTTCTCTGTCTGTTGTGCGCAAGCCGGGTCGGCCTTTGCAAAGTCCGGGAAGCCCATGCGGTGTCCGGAGACCTTCAGCTCGTAGAGGCACCCCTTGGCGTGCTCCATTTTCATGAGTCTCGCCCACAGCGACTCACCACCACCTTCGCCCCACGCCTCCAGTGGTGGTGCATCAGCACTTATCGCACTGACGCTGTGGAAGGCTCCGCCGACACGCAGTTCCAGTTGGTTGTCGATCATCAGTCCTGCGGTCAGAGAGTCTCCGCCGTTTTCATCCTTGAAAGTCTCGCTAAGAATGGGCAGACCCTCCAGGTTCTCGCGATCCGGTGGAATCTGTTGAAGGTGCAGACTCACCTTCCCTGGAACCGCGGTTACTCTCACCTAAAGAATACGATTTTAGGGCTGATGTTAGCACGAAACCGACATATCTTCCCCTTGCCTGAAGTGCTTTTATCGTTTTTCAAGATATGCCCACTAAGCTTAACGAACGGTTTTGAAGTGGTCGTTGTTCATAAGATGGGATCCACAATGGCATTAAAACAACTTATGATAAGATATGCCCGAAATTCGGTCAAAGAAGCTCCGTTGTTCGACTCATCTTTGGCTGACAATTTCAAACTGTAACGAAGCGAAATGCGTCCTCTTCCACGACGATCCAACAACCTCTGCCCCAGTTTTCAATTCAAATCATTCAAAAAACGAGATCCCTTGATTTAGCTCTCAACACAGTGGTTAGTCAGGCACCGAATCAATCGAGAGAAATGGCACCTTCCAGTCATGTTTTCCGCATGTTCCGCAAATTCTGTGGAAAATGCCATTCGCACGGTCCTTGTGCCTACCTCCGACACAAATGCAATCAACGGAAACCGAAAACTACACATCAGGTCACAGTAAGCTTCTATAAGTGTTCAAAACCCACCCGATTAGTCATGGATCCATTCAAAGGCCCGACTTCCAGACCGAGTTCGCCGCCAGGAGCATCTGGTTGGGACCAGGAGAAGCGGAGATTGGCGTTGGCCTCCACAGTGACAGCGAAGAGGCTGGTTCTCGCGGGGAAGGCCCGTCTGCCAACCAGAACGACGGAGTTGGTCCGGATGCCGGTGGCTGCCCCAGAAACACCGCTCTTGCGCTCCAGGGCCGGCGAGAACCAGAACTCGAGGTCGAAGACGCGAGACCGAGTGGCGTGGTAGGGGACAAGGGTGTAGATGCAGCTGCCCGAGCCGCTCAAGCGCAGTGGAATGGGGTCCTTGCCGAGGCTGCCGTAGGTGAGATCCAGAAGGGAGCGAGCCAGCGATGCCAGACGGCGCGCGTTGGCCATCTTGCGATCCACGTCGTCCACACGCTCTTCCGCGGTCAAGATGGTGTCCAGGAGGCTCTTCTGTGTCGAATTGGCCTGATTCACTGCAAAGGAAGGAGGACAGTCATTCCATCGCCAACTAGGAGATTAGTGTGATCACCAACCGATGGTTCATGTCAAGGTAGTGTGCAACATGTTGTCGTACCCATCATTTGCCATTTTTCATGGATTGTCACTGTTGTTCAACCGCATGCACTCCAAACTGGCTTTGTTGTAATGGCGTTGTGCCGCTGGTACTTCTTCTACATTCTCAACGGAAACCATATTACTTCCTCAATGGTTCAAGGTTAAGACAGGGCTTCTGTACCGGTCTCCTCAACTGGCCCACGCGCAGATCCTCGAAGCCTCTTTAACTGGCGCAGTAATGTAACTCTGCTCTTGTCAGAATCTGCAAAGTCGTCTTTTTCTGTTAGCCTCAAGAATTCTTCTAGACAGAAACCCAAACACGACTGTGCAGGAGTCAGTTGATGCTTCCGTACGACATTAGAATATAGTAGTTTATTAGGGCTCAGAACCGACCTAGAGACAATGGAAACCAAGCGCCCTGTCCTAACGTTTCACGCAGATCCGATGAGACACTGTTCTCCAAATACTGTGGAAAATTACACTTCTACCACAACAAGGATATCGACGACCAATCGACCATCAAATGTCGAATATTTCTGCCTGATTAAGTCCCGATCCACATTACTGGGTGGCGCTCACTCAGCGTCTCCTGAACTACACAGAGACAACAAACCAATTGCTGAGCCGTTCCAACCGAGTGTTGCCAGCCCAGGTGACTCATGATCAGCCTCACGAACCAACCACCCCTCTTATGAGAGGCAAGCTGAGACGCAAGCATGCCAACCCAATCTAACTCTCTTTGTGGTTCGGTCCGGCCAATAAACCTGTGCTCTCTCCAGTCAGTCTTGACATACCAGCCATGTTGGCAGTCCCCTCCAATTCAGTGAACTTCTTTTCAATGGCCTTGACCTCCTTATCGATCGCGTCGAAGCCTTTTTGAGCCTCTGCGACCTCCACGGCCAGAGCATCCACCTCGGGTTTGGTGAGGAGGACCAGGGGATTCAACTGCTGTTTGACGGTGCCCACAGTCGCCTTGGAGGCGTCCAGTGTTCTCTGCAACACCGCGCCCACGTCGACAAAGGACTTCTTCAGCGCCGCCAAACGATCGCCATTAGCTGCCCCAATGCCCTGCTCATCTTTGAGCTTATCGCTCAGGTGTTGGATGCTCTCCTGCAAACCGGAAATGACTAACCATATCAGCCGTTCTTTAAGCATCCCTTTCTATAATTGGAACAAACCAAGACGCACAGAAATCGCATCGTGTCGCTTAGCAATGTCCTGCAGAGAGGCTTCAATCGACGATGCCGAAACTACATCGCCTCCTCCGGCTTCCACAGCCTTCATGGCCTCATCAGTGACGTTCCTGGCCTCCAAAATCGTGTCTCCGATCTTCTTGTAGGCCTCTCTGGCTTCCAGGGTCATTTCCACGCCGGCCCTATCAACCGCTGAGACAATTTGGTCCTTGGTTCGCTCCAAAGTGTGCGTCGCACTGATTACTTCTGGCGGAACCGTACTTGGAACCTTTAAAAGTCAAAAAAAGCGCTTAAAAACACAACAAAAAAAGGCATCTTCATGACCACTTGAACACTTACCCCATCGTAAGCCTGGGATTTTTCGAGTTCCTTGGTGATACGGTCTATCTCGTCCAATGTGGGTTTCTGGTAGTCAGTTGCGTTGCTAATAGCCTCCTTCAATTCCTCCTCTAATCGTGTCTGATTCGATTTCAGCGTGTCCAATACACTCCCTGTAGTCGTGTTCATCATGTCCTGAATACTCGTAACCTTGTCCTTTAACAAGTTATGAAGTTATGAAAAAATCACTCTTTTCAGAAGGCCTATTTACTAATAGAAGCACTGACCAGTCCCCCTTGAGTTTGGTTGCCCATGTGGTAGAGTTGCTCCAACTGGCCATCCAAATACTTGTCCTGCTGCCTCTGATAGTACTCGAGCCTCTCAATCTTGCCAGCAAAGTCGGCTGTGGATGCGCGCTTCAAAATGGCCGCCAACTGGTCCTCCAATCGCCTCGCGGTCTCCAGCATGGCCAACCCCCAATCACTGGTCGGCTCAAGGTCGATTCGTGCGATTTCCTGACGAATCAGACGCGCCCTCTGGTGCCACTGTTGAATCAGGGCCTCGTCCACTTGACCAAGCCGCAAGTTCTTCATGGAATTGACCCACTCATTGAATCGACGACTCAGAGCTACCACATCTCGCGATAACTTGTTCGTTGTATTGGAATTCCCACAGCTGGAATCGTCAATCGCCTTCACATTTGCCGGAAGTGTTGTCACCATGGTGAGAGAAATCTCCGACAAGTCAGACGTGACCTTGGAAATGCGGTTTACGAGGTCCCTTTCAGTGGGGAGCATTGTCCCACTTGAGTTGTACCGTTTGAGCAGGTCCTCAGCTCGATTTTGGAGGTCCGTGATCCCTTTGTGGGCCAGCTCAGTCATATCGATCGCATCGATTTCTGAGTCAACTTTAGCAGCACGCTCCAGTAGTTCGCCAGTGCATTCGCCTCTGCAATCTGATTGGTGGCAACAAACTCGCGCGCTGATTAAAGCCGTTACTTTAAATCAACATTTTACGAGAAAAAACAAACTCACCAATGCATCGGCCCCCGTCTACCACATGACCCTCGGGGCATTCGTCGCACTGTCTGCCCCCAATTCCCGGCAGACAGACGCACTGTCCAGTCTTCATGTTGCAGTTCTGATGCCTGGAGCCCGCGGGATTGCAATCGCACTTCTTGCACGGTATCATCATCAACGGGTCGCCATAGTAACCGGTGTCACAGCGGTCACAGGACTGACCCGCGTAGCCTGGAAGACACTCACAAACGTACTGTCCCGATCCCAGTCGGCGACACGTCTTCGCATAGCTGTAGCCAATCAAAATCCAATGTCAGAATAACCAATCGTAGTTGGGAGAGGGGGATATTGGTGTTGCATTTCAAAACGTACTTGGCGTTAGCGCTGGGACACTGACAGGGCTCGCAGGGGATCCCCTTGGTTGGATCTCCCGTGTAGCCTTCGGCGCAGACCTCACAGTGAGTTCCAGCAGTGTTTCCGAAGCAGTTTATGCAGAAACCGGTCACACTGTCGCACTCAGTTGCCATTCCGTTGCACTTACAGCGTTGAACGCTTCCTCCATCAATGTCGAAGCTCGGTTCTGTGGAAGAAATTGGGGAAACTTGATTCTCGGGTTAACTGGACTCGATCTCATGAATTCCGAAATTGCTTGAGCATAGCTCAATCCATTAGTCTCTAGAGTAATTGTTATCCAGTTTCTGATTTCTAATTGAGGTTATAAGGTGCGGGAAACTGGAAAGACTAGCTGATAAGCAAGTCTGCATTCTCCTACAAAATTCGTCACTGCCCCTCGCCTTGTTTCGAATCGATTCTCGCGTTGTTTGATTTCAGGGTGATTTACAACCAGTCTTGGATGTTAAAGTGAAGGATATCGTTAAAGGAGGAGGGGTGTGGTCTTACTTCCACCGGCAGCAAAGCTGCCATTCTCAGCCGGTCTGGTGATGTCTGTGAGGTCGTCGAAGAAGGTTCCATCGGGACCGGGTTTGATAACAAGCGGTGGGATGTACGTCAGTTTATCTGCCAACTACGTCGAAATTAGGGGAAAAAAGCACAAATTCGATGTTTTATCCTAAAATACACTCACTTGTGGCTGCCTTATTGGTGATGACTTACCTCGCAGTGGTCACCTTTGGCCTGATCTTGACAGAGACAGGTTTCAATTGAGGTGATTGGCGTTCCCAGCTGAGTCAGAGTCTCACTCTTGGCCGACCGGGTTCGGTAGTTCACGCTAAAGTTGGAGACGAAATCAGAAGTCAGTTCACTGCTGCTGGCACATAGTTGAAGCATCTCTACTTCGCATGGTCTTGATAAATCCTAATAACCTAAGAGCAATACCTAATCTCTATTGGTCGACAGCGAGTCGCAACTTCAAGTGCTGACTGGTGACCACAGAGTTCTTGCTCACCGACACCCTAGACGTGACCAAGGCAGTAGTAGACCACGAAGAGGGGACCATTAAATACCCAACATTTGTTAGTACCAAGTACCTAGCACCTCCACATGTACTTGAAGACATGGCCAATGGGGACACGGTGACTCACGTGATGGCCTTGAGGGGGATCCCAGGATTAGCCAGACGGACGGAGAAGGTGGTGATGTTGGTGAGAGCGAGCATCAGGGCGGCACGCGAGGGCCGCACGCGCAGGTGCTGTGTCCGGATGCGCGTGAGGACCCAGTCGTGCTCCCGCATCCAGACGGCGTTGTACTGCGCCGCCAGATCGCCCCCTGGCACCGGGGTCCGTGGTGGAAACACCTGATTGGTTGAAAGCGACAATACTCATCACCGGCTCAGCGTCACGTGAGCTATGCAGTTGCGACGCCCTAGTCACTGGCCTATTCCTTCACGCACTCACAAGGCATTCCTAAGCCTATTTACATGGTCTGAGTTACAGGGGTTGGAGACTGTGGTGAAAACACCTAGTATTCTAGCACTAAAAATGAATCGAACGCTTCAACCTCACACGCAGGCACTCATCAATCAATTTCTGAAGGGACCCATCATACGCACTAGGGCATTGTTTTCTAACCTCGGGCTGATACTCAAACTCCAGTTGCCCGTTCAGAGCCGTCATTTTGGCGTAAATTTTGCGCGGATCTTCCTGAACAGTGCGATCTGGTGAGGGGACACCGCGTGCCATCAGACCGTTCTCGCCCTCCGTCGATTCGAAGCCACAATTTCCTGTTGGTAGACAGTCAGCATGAACCTCAACTAGAATGGAGCCGTAGCTGCGAGTCTAAAAGGTTGGATCGATAGATTAGGAACTGGGCGGGACCGACTCGGCTTATAAAAGACTTCAAAGTGACCCACGTGGGACCCCTTGACATCTGGCAGGATCATGTAGGTCGGCATGCCCTTCGAGAAACGCCATCTAAACTGATTCTGTCCGATGGTGAGGTCTGGAAGCTGGCTCGACCCAGTGCTGACCTCTGATGTCAACTCAAGGTCAACAAGGGGGCCTCCGGGCATGAATTGATTGTCTGTTCCCACCAGCTGTCAAAAAACCAAAACAATTTCCATGAAAAAGGCTTCAAATGAAGGAATGGCCGAAAGGATGGATGGATCGATAATTACCTGAAGTCTACGAGGAACTCCGGGAACGGATCGATAACCCTTGAGTTGTTCGCATTGTGCTGGTTTTGAGATGGGGAAGCAGAAACAAGCATAGCAACCAAGGGGATAGTCAGCCGATAATCCGAAAGACGATGGCCGACATTTATCGCACTTATCCCCCTGGTATTTAAATAGATTTCGAGTAAATCACATCAATGGCAAGGGTATTTTAAAAAAAACAAATCACACATACCATGACATTGGGTTTGCAGAGGCATGCGCCAGTCTCAGGGTCACAAGAGATTTGGTTGCCATGACTTGCATTTCTGAGTGTCCCCTCCAAGCTGCACATACATGGCCTGCAGTCTGGGTAACCAAAGTAACCAGGCGCGCATTGGTCGCAGGCCCTACCAGCGAAACCTGTTTTACAAGCGCACTGGCCGCTCATTGGGTCACAGCCAGAGTCAGTGTCCAGGGAACCAACCACCGAGCAGTTGCAGTCCTCCAATGGAAAAGTACCATTTAGGTTAGCACACCATGATCGGTTGCCAAATGCACACTATTTAACTTACCTTACAGCCGATAATGGGATTGTATTGGTATGAATTAGGCATACAAGCTTCACAGCGGTCACCCATAGTATTAGGTGGACAAATGCATTTTCCATTTAGCTGATCACAAACGCGACCGTTCGGGCACTCAGGGCAGCCTAAAATAGAATTGAAGGAATTTAATTCGCAACAAATACAATCAACCAATCAGAAAGCAGCGCGATGGCTCACGTTTGCAGCCTTGCGGCGAAGGCCCCCAAAAGCCGGGCTGGCATTGGTCGCAGCGCCGACCAGTCACGTAAGGACCGCAACGGCATTGGCCAGAATACATGTTGCACTCGGTCGCTGATAGGGCACCTGCTCCGCAATCACAGGACAGGCAATGCGGTTCACTTCCGTTCCAATAGTGTCCAGCCTTGAAACATACATTGGTTTTAGCAGTATTTTACGAAGCAAGAAGACAAAATGTCATCCTTTTGACTTACCACACAGCGCTCGCATTTTTCACCAATCACATTGTTACCGCAGTCGCACTGACCCGTGGTTGGATGGCAGGCTGTCGACAGAGCCCGATTGGAGCATTCGCAGGCTGTTTTTAATGAGATAGTAATAATAATAAGTCACCAGCAGCAAACCATCGGGTCTTCTCACCACGCTTAACACAATACTCATTTGAGCTGACTGTTTTCAGACATGAGTTTCGCATGTTAAGGAGCCTTTCCTACTTTCATTAGCACACTCCTATCCATAAAGAGAGTGAATGTTTCTTGTCACTTTCCATTTCTGAACTCAAATGATCCCCGAACACTTCCCTGTTTACAGGTATTTGATCAAGCAAATAGTTTATTGTCCTATAAAGCTAAATTTGATCGGTTCAAATACGGCTTCATTAGATTTGGTTCAATAATATACAATGAGAACTTCTGACAGAACTTATGGAATGGCCTACTACTTAAATCGAATTCAGCGTCGACTCACGGTGACACCCATTGATACCCATGTTGTAGTAGCCATCCGCGCATCGATCGCACTCGAGGGATCCTCCCACACCGGGCTTGCAGTTGCACTGGCCACTGACGGGGTCGCAGGAGGCGTTGGCGGACGGTAACGAGCCGAGGGGGTCGCAGTTGCACGGCGGACAGCCGGCGTCCACGTTGCCCCGGCCGACCACGCAGCGGTCGCACTTGGCGCCCTCGTAGAAGAGGCGGCACTTGCACGCGCCCGTCGACCGCTGACAGTCGATGCTCTCGCTTCCCATCGGGTGGCACTCGCAAGCTGAAACACCACCACAAGGGCCTTTTTTTATTCCTCTAGTGGCGATTCATCTTACGCCTTTGAAATAAAGTGCTGCGAATCCTATTGGTTGGCCAGTGTGGAAAACCAGCCAATGAGATGGTCAAACTCACGTTTGCACGGTTCGCCAGCCAGCGGGTCGCCATGGCTACCGGGCTGACACTCGGTACAGCGGGCCCCGGTGGTGTAGAAGCCGCACTGACACTCGCCGGTGATGCTGTCACACCCGGTCGCCATTGGTCCGCAGTCACAAGGTCGGCAGGGCTGCCCTAGCAACGGGTTCCCGTAGTGCATGTCCGCACAGGACTCACAAAACTGACCGCGGGTGCTGAAATTCACAGCATTTAAAAAATTTAGAAAGAGCCAAGATGGTAAAGAATCAGTAGTTGGTGTCAGTCGCTTAAAACCCGCAGATTTAAAGCGATTTTCAAGCTATAAAAGTACCACAAAAGGCCACCATGCACCCAAGCTTGATACTACGAAGGCGTGATGGCAACGCGCATTCTGATTGGTTGGACGCAGTACTTACCTGTCCTCACAGTCCAGACAGGCATAGGGTCGCTCAGAGGAGGCGCTGAATCCCCCTCGGTTTCCGTTGGAGAGTGCGATGCACGAATTCGTCTTCTGGTTTAACAGACTCGGGCATTCACAGGGTTGGCAGATGTCCGATCCGATTTTCGTGTTATCCAAATGGAAGCCGGGAGCACACTGCTCACACCTCGGTCCGTACGTGTTGTACTTGCAGTTCTGCCATTCAAATACACGGTAGATAAGAGACCAACCAATGGAAATTCACGAGAAACCGATGCACAGCCAATCAACTTACAAAGCACTCCCCCGTGTTCGGATCACAGGTATCTGCACGTCCGTTGCAGTCACAGGGCACACAAACGCGCCGGTAGACGGGATTGACCATCCCCAAGAAGGCAGCGATGGGTCCCGTTTGACCTTGACCCTCTCCGGCAGGTGCGATTGAGGGATCCCGCCAGTAACCGGGTTCGCATTCCTCACAGGAGGTTCCTCGGTGACCAGGTGGGCAACGGCACTCCTCGACACCTTTAACACCCTCGGGCAGACCCGGTGTTGTCATGTTGCTACGCTCCGCTCGCTCCATAGCAACGCGACGAAGTCTAGGCAATCGATGAGAGATGGGGTAGCAACGGAGATTTCTACTCGTTTTCACTCGACCACTAAAAGTAACTTAACTCGCCGATAGCGAGGGATACCCCTATGTGCGTGCATGGAAGAATTATAACGCTAAAGCCTGACTGTGCGCGTCAATGTACAAAATGTTATCAAATGGAATTGTGGAAACACTCTTTCCAATAACTCACTCAGAATAGGCTTGATCATCAGTATAACGAGCCTTGATGTACAACTTTGTCACGTTGGAGAGAACAGTCATGATATCGACGATAGTCGCCGGGCGACCAGCTTTTGTGTAGTCGAGACGACTGCTTCTACGGGGCAGAAAGAAAGCTCTACTTTAATTTTCCCTTTCCTACTTATCTTAGTTTAGAAAACAAAACCAACTCACCCATCTTGACCATATGTCGGATCAGGGTAAGACATTTGACGACTCCCACTCGTGGCTTGAGTTTGATGGATCGGAATTCGATCTAGATTGCCGGAACCTGCTTCCACAAGGACTCGGAAGTTGGATTCATGAAGGCGGATGCGTTGGACCCTGTGCGTTTGCCGATTTTCCGGCGACGGTGCGTAACCCAACCGAATTCCATGACCCTATTAGAAGCCGAAATTATTCGTTTTAAAACACCAGCTACTTATTTAAGATAAGTAGAAAGTTTTTTCTCACCTCGATCACCACATCGGGCTCTCGGATCCAGATTCTTGAGCGTGTGTAGTCATCGTACACCGAGGTGGCTGATCGAATAGCTGGCGACGCGAACCGGGTGATGACTTCCAAGTAACCTCGGTAAGCCGTCAACTGCTTTCCGAGGTAGATCTTGGGTGCACTCCAGTAGGTGGCTCTGCCCGGTGTTGAGGATGGGGGACCTAGAGCGAACTCCGCGTCTTCTGAGGTGATTCGCAGCATTCGTGTGCTAGCAGCTTCTTCTGCTGAAGCTCCGGCACTTATTGGAGGAGCAGCCAGCGATCTTGGAGAGGATGGGACTACTAGACTCCACCCCTCTAGTGTATCGACCTATAGTAGACAACATGCCCCTTAGTTACGTTTCTAAATCATAATGGTACTGATTATTACAACTTACCAGTCCCAGCATTCCCTCCTGCTCCAGTCGCTGAAAACCCAAATAAGTAGTCAATGAGAATGTCGATGGACACAACGTGTGAGTGAGTAGTTTGACAAACCCTAGCTGTGGCGACCGATACGCTGGTGCATTCCTTGGTTAAGCCCATGCAAAAACAATTTTGACATCCCTCTGGGTCCTCATCATCAAGATTGAAGTGTTCTGGCAGGCAAGCTTTGCACAACGAGTCCGGATCCACATTAGCCTGTGCAGATGACCAAAGTATCCATTGTGAACGCTTCGATAAAATAACGACTACTGAATTTTGTAAGTAGGTGTTACCTTGCAGTTGCAGGGAGGTTGGCACCGATAACCCGCGCCTCTGTGCGAACCAGCCACATCGCAGGGGCATTTGAGGCATTCTCCGGGTTGTCCGGGCGCCTCGTAGTACCCCTCGGCGCATCGATCACACAGACGTCCTGTGAAGCCCTCGCGGCAAATACAGTCACCGGGTCGCTGAAATCAACAAGTAGTATTTCGGCCACTCTTACACAGACATTCACAAATGAGCCCTATTTGATTTGGATTAACTTGATTTTCAAAATTTGAGACATCTAACTTCAAAATATGATCCGTGACGTAATATTAACAATAGTTTGAATTAGTAAGCTATCTTTTTTTCGAATTCTACGGTTATAATCCCGGAAACTTTAAATTCAAGCTGATGAGAGTGGAATCCTAATGGAGTTACAAATTTTAAATGAATACTGGTAGACAAGCTCAGTAATCCCATAGCAAATGATGAATAGGTATGTCTAAATGTGATACCGGAATGTAGATATCATTTAAGTTTATATATACGGGGTTCTTATTGCGAACTACATCAAATTCGATCCCTCAAAGCAGGTGATTTGACGACTAAAACGATTGAAATTTGCGCAAGTACCGTCATGCCATTCGCGTGAACACCGGCAAGACCGGTCAATGTCACATCACGTAAATAAAAATATATGTTTTTTTAATTTTCATCCGCCGGTTCCTAGCCAAATACAGAACCGATTCCGATGAGAACCACATTTTTGGTCAGGTAAAATCAATACATTTTCACTGCCTGGCTTTTAGCATTGAGTCTTAGACATCTGTGGATTCGATGCTTCACGAATTTCCCAGCTGGCCAAACGGAAGGGAATTTACTAAAGAGACTTTGATTTTGTGGATCAGAAATGAAGCAGGACTAAGCAACCTTGCCCCAGGTTTTGGGGTAGCGCCAGACTGAGACTTTAGTAGGAGTAGCTAGTGGTACCACCGTTTGAGTACAACCACGGTTTCCGTTCCCGGATAAGACACTTTGTAGACCAGAAAATGGGCTGCTTTAAACGAGCCCCACAAACGCCCTCCGAGTCTTCACCTCACTTTTGTTTACTTGGATGCCAACGTAAACAGCGGAGAAGTAGCAACAACAGTCGAGCTGCAGCCACCACCCCAGGCACAAATCGCTCAAAAGTTTCACCTCTCAATCTTGTGTCCCTGTGACCTGTCAAACTACCCGGGCATCCATCCAACACCACGTGTTTACGATAGGCAACTGACCGACATTGCCTTTGTACCCCGAGAAACAAAGAAAAAACCAGTGTGGAAAAAAAGTCGTGGACCACTCACCTTATCTGGCATCAGCGCGTCGTTGGAGACACAAACCCCCGTGGATCCTTTGTGGTTGCAACTGCAGGGAACACAGGGGTTTCTCGCGTCTGGTCCCACATTCAGCGGTCGATAGTAGCCGGGCAGACAGTCCTCACAGTTGATGCCCGTCGTTTGCTCCTGCAGCCAAGACAATAATCATTTCCCCATCTCATAAAAAACCGAGATTTCACAGCAATAGAGACCTAAATCAGCCATTACTCGGTCTACTATCGCTCAGTTCACTTAATCCTATATAAATCGATATTTCCGAGGCTTCAAACTAACAAGTTACAGCTCTGTCAATCCAAAAGGCCTCGGAGGGGTGGTCTTATCGATTACTTCGGGCCATGAACCTACTCGACATCCGACACAGACACCGCCACCCTCACGAACGTTGTATCGATTGAGACTAAGTTGGAGATTCGCCACCGTTTGATTGTACACACACGAGTCTGCCTTTCCGTGGCAGTTGCATTCTAGAACACATACACACTCAAAAGTAGTCAAAACTCCGTATAATGGATGCAAAGTATATAGGAAATCGATAAACACACCTTCGCACATAGCACCGGGGCGCCAGGGCTGTTGATTGAACAACGGACAGCACTTTTCGCAAGTGTAACCGCAGGTGTTGTGCTGACAGTCACAGACAGCTCTTGGCACACCCTGAAACAAGAGGTCGTTCGTCGGAGACTAACTACTTATTTGGTGGATTTAAGTAGTGCGTAGCACTCACTTCAATAATTTTCCTTCCACAGGTGTTTGCGTGACTGTTGCAAATGCATTTGCCGCCTACTTTGATGTTGCGAATCGAGTAGTAGTACTGTGGAGAAAAATTGAATAATTTTTTATCAAATGAAAATAATTTTTTCATCAAATGAAAACAATTTTTTCATCAATTTCTTCAAGTTTTAATATAGGAAATAGTCGAGGCAACATGGAGAAATTAGATGCCACCAAGATCTTGATGCCATTACGACAGGTGCTCAACCGTTCTCTACTGACTCAAGAGTCTGGAGATGAGTATCCAGGACCTTTTTAACACTTTCAAAGAAGAATAAAATGGCGCTAAATTTCAGTGGGATATAGAGAAATTCAAACAAAGGATATTACTTTTGCAAAAAAGCATGTCCCCGAGAGAAGGCGAAATAGACCTCACGTCCTGAGAAGGGCAAAGGAGAGTGTAAACTCGGAATAAACAATGGCTACGGATCACATAAACATTCACCACCCAGGAGGCTTGCCAGAAAGCGAGAGAGTGCGTGTGAGAGAAAACTAACCCGGTTGTAGACGCTCGGGTCCAGTTGATCGCGCAGCGTCATCCAGTCGCCGGACAGCGTCTGCAGCTTCTGGAACTTCAGCCGGACGAAACGCGCCGACAGAAACTCCTGGAAAGGGACGGATTAATTAGAGATATTAAAAGGATGATAGAAATGAACTTACGATCAATTCCGGGTCAATAGGTTTCGTATTCTCGAAATAAGAACCAGAGGCGCCTTCCCTATCGACTGTTAGCGGGATAATGATCTCCCCAGCTTGGAGATTTTGCGGTTGACTGAAATACGTTGTGCAGTATACCTAAGATTTATGGAATGAATCATTTCATATTCTCAGGGTGTTACCTCAGTGTTTCCGAGTTTGTGAGGTCTAGAATCACTGGTTATCCGCAGGGTAGTATTTGTGAGTGGCTGGTAGATGGTCTGACATTGATGAGCGTTTTCAGCGAAGAAGACCCAGGGGTGGAACTCTTTGCCGTCGATCGATTTTTCAAGGATCCAATTAGCGGGTCGAGGTGAGTCACCCATTCGAAGAAGAACAAAGACGATTTGGTAGACCTTATAGAGAATACGTAAAAAAGGGAAAACGCAAAACAAACCTGCTTTAAATCAATATCAATCGTGACGGCGTGGTACTGAAGTCCTTCAGCAAGTGATGGACTCTGCCACCAAAGGTTGTTGTCACCAGTGACAGCATATTCGATTGGATGTTTTAAAGTGGGATCTCGTGCATCACAGTAATTGCACTCCACCAAGCTTCCATCTATATTTTTAAAGGTTCGAGCATCCTGTGGGAACGTGTATACATTGCGTTTGGAGCGCTTATACTGACTGAAATAAAATAAATTTCAATGTAAGTCACCGTTATATATTGAAAAATTATTTCCCAAAGAAACGTACGTAAAATCGTATCCAGCATGCTCAACTAATCTACAGTAATACTCGCGTTTCATTTCACCACAAGTCGCATTTGCAGTGATTATTGCATGTTCGGCGAGTAGGGAATCGGGATCCATGTCAAGGTAATCAATATCCTCGACATAGTCTAAGAAAATAAATTAAAGAAATCAAACAAACCATTTTGTTGGAGAAAATCCGTCAGCCCATGACAGGACAGCACGAACAAAAGCAAGAACGCGTAGGGACGCATCCTTGCAGCGCAAACTAAGAACTGATTGAATTGGTGCGGCGTCAAGGTCACACCATGTAAGAAGCTTAAACGACACAATTTATTTAGTCTTGTTATATAAAAATTACCCTGGGATTTTTATTATTTAAACCGTAGTTTTTTATGATCTGATGAAATAACATCCAGTTTTTGAGGAAAGTATGATTACTCCTAAATAGGTATCGGACTATTGCTATTAATATTTTAACTGTTACCTTGTTAGATTATTCCATTTGACGCTTCATCTGAGCAACTTATAATGCTAGAAGTTAATCTGGCCGTATGCAGCTCAATAGACTGTCGATTTACCTGCATATTTTAAGCCATCTTAGCTTAAATGGTCGTAAAAGGCGCTACTACGCGTCTGCTACATCTTTATCCCATGATAAAAACCGCTATACCCATTGATCATATATGCCTTGACTTAAGCATTTTGACACCTGCGTCCTATATTGGAATAAACGACTTTTTGCTGGAGGAAATACATCAAAATATCAAATCACCCCATAAGTTGTGGTCAAAACGAGAATCTATAAAACAGGGGATAAAACGTCAAGTTTATCAAGGGTTCAGTCATCAATGCACTTTCTTTAATTATATTTGATTTTCTTCCATCTGTTAACAAGCTTGTTAATAGTATTATTCAAAAATGTTAAATCGAAGAACTCGTAAATGCGCATTGCAAAGACACTTCCCTCTAAACAATTTATTATCTATGAAACATTGTATTCTAAAGGAGCAAGGTTGGTAGAAGAGGAGATATCTCTCAGTCCAAATCTGTTACCTTTTGTGACGTGATTCTTGCTGTGTGGGGGGTGGCAGGGCTGTGTTGTATTGTGCTGATGAAAAACCACCACTCCTTTTCACCAAAGCGGGTCTTTTTCCTACTCAAAGCTTGCGTCAAACGCCGCCTAATTAGCGCCTACAGTGGATTTGTGCACTAATTTTTGTTCAATTAACTGGTAGCAAAGCAAAGTGAATTATTCCTTGGCTACCTCATCACCAGAATCAGAGAATGAGTTTTCCCCTCTCATTTGTGGAGAGTAGAGTAGAGTAGAGTAGAGTAGACAAAGCCGATATTGGAGAGTTTCCGTGCTCACACAATATTCCTGATTTGAATTTGGGACTGAGCAAGTCCTAAGTACGATGGATCACCAAGGCACTGTGGTGGCCTGATTAACACAATCTTCCAAATCCCAACTGAAACCTGATTAAACACAACTGAAAAGCAATGCCTGACTATGAAAATTATCATTGAAAATAAAACTTAGAGAAGTTACTACTATGATCCTGAGTCCAAAGTTAAAAGAATGTGGACCGATCTTCAGGCCCTGATACATTGCTGTCCTGACAAATTTGCTTCCCTAAGCTGCAAAGTGCCAAATTTATGGATTGATGGTATCTAATGCCCCGGGCTGAACACACATGGAAGCTGGGTGCCTATTCAGTTCCCTGAATGCCATGATAATTAAAATAGCACGATTAGTAAATATTAAGTTAGATAACGGCCACAAGAGATAGGACGCGTGGTAACTCCAAAATATATTCGACGAAGTGCAAAGCGTCATAGCAACGACTCAAACACGCATACATATTATGCAGAAAATAACAAAATGGCTATTATTTATAGTTAGATAAACATGAAATTATCAGTATAATTTTCCGCATACAAAACACAGAAACATTTCTTGAACCACAGGATGAGGAACTTGGTCGGCCAAAATTCCTAAATAGCATTGGCTGCTAATTCTTCCATGAATGGAAATCATTGGTCCGCAGGCAAATTTGCAAGAAATGGCACCCCAACTCATCATCATCATCACAGGGCCCCTACCTCGACATCTGAATTCCTCGCTTTTTTCGGCCGTCTTCCAACTTAGTGAACTCGGCGACAGGAAGTTGGAAATAAGGTGGTAAGTGATGATTAGTGATGTAAAGTTCGGAGGTTCTATGCTGCCTAGAGTGGTCCGATTGATATGCGTTACGTTCGATAACGGCCACAAGAGACGGGACGCGTCGTAACCCCAAAGTGTATTCAACAAAGTGTCAGGCGTCATAGTAACGAATTAAACGACTGTATATATTTACAGATATTAACGAAAGGTAAATAAATTATAGTTTAGGATAATCGGAAAATTATTAATGTAATTTTCTGGAGATACAACAATTAGTCTTCCGAGGAAATCACATTTTCCCACCGCTCGAGGGGCAGAGCACTTCTGGAGGTTTCTACTCCACCGCTCTAAACGCTTTGACGCATTTGTCGTCATCGTTGAGAGCAGGGGGTTTCTAATTGCAGGCTCATCCGTGGTGGAATCCAGATTAGGGCGACTCCCGAAGAGGTGCAGTTTTTGTGGAAACTAGATTCCGTCCTGGGTGTTCATCAAGGAGTTCAGCAGTGATTTCAGGAGCCGTGGTCTTGCGACGTGGTCTTCTCTAACAATTCGATGATTTGGAGTCCCACGGTCCCTCTCAGCCAACGCCTTCGGCAGCAAGTTCCGGCCAGACCTGTGCTGCTTTGCTGAGGACGACGTTTTTCCTTCTTTGTTTCAAAGGCGGCAGTCATTACTCTCCTTTTGAGACAGTACCACCTCTTGAAACGCCTTCCAAACGAGCGCCAACAATTTGGTCTCTTTGAAAGTCCAAGAGGTCTGCCATTTTTATAAGGTTAAAACCAATTTTTTAATTATCTATAAAAAATGTTATCTAAAATAAACATATCAAAATATAATACACAAAAAATATGTCAGGTTTTGATTGTTTATAGCATGTTAAAAAATTATAAACCAAAATGTTTCCACTATTTTGTCCGGTCTCGTTGTGTTTATCACCAAAAAAAGACCTACTGATAAGGTCATTCGAATTAAAAGACAAAACTTTAAAATAATTCAAAACTTATATTTTTAGCAAAAATGGCAATTCACGACGAACAGCCAAAGGAACATTTAAAAGATCACAACAACCACAATTTCAAAAGTGCTTCATACACACCTAAATTTCCGTCTCTTTCACCTCTGGAATCATTGTGTTGATGGTGCAGAATTTCGCAAGGGTAATATCACGATTCTTTTCGAATACAATGTCAACATCGTCATCCACACCGAAGATATTAGACGCATTGTTTTCCTCAATATAGAGAAGACCGTCGTCACCGACAGATGTGCTCCTATCTCTAGTAGATTTTCCCTGTGCCTTTGTTAAAAGCAGGGTGAGAAGAGTGACGAGGAAAGTCGATAACAGGGCAAATAAAAGGATGATTGCAATTAAAATGGGCACCAGGTGTCCTTGCCACAAATGAAAGGAACTTCTGAGAGCTCCAACGTGTCCCATCATCTCATTGGAGAAAAAATGAATTCATGGTTGAGAGCACAAACCGAAAAATAATCAATAAGTGCAAGTTCATTTGATTTTGGCTTTGGCTTACGTGTCAGTTGAATGCATTTCGAATTCAATTCCTTCAGTTTACAGTATCTTTATATGCGTGGAACACCGAATTTAATTTTTCTCAAAATTTCGCTTCCTATTAGGGGCACTTTAGATTCAATGAAAAAATTATGGCTTATTTGATTAACCCCTAATATTTAATCGCCAAACAAAGTGCACAAAGTCAGTTGTATTAGTTTTCATTATCATGATAAAACAACTCGTTTTTATGCAGCGGTTAAAGCAAAGACTTGGATTCCTGCAACAAGAAGTTCCCAGAGTTCAGTGGAGAAGTTTTGATCAAGAAGGCGTGATTCGAGAGTAGTAAAAGCAGTTTACTGCGCTACTTTAAGTAAGCTTAAACAATAACGCTTGTATAATCAACGGAAAGGGAATCTGCAGGGTTTAGAATTTCTGTGAAGAACTCCTTGAAGGAACCCGTTTCCAGAGTGACAAAGAAGATCGAAGAAGCACAACATTCCCCCCGAAATCGATCAAAGACGCTATACGAGTCTGCTGACATCGATTGATGAATCCGCTCCCAAGGTAAGACGAGAGAGAGTGTGTGTGTTTTTGCAGGACTGTTAAGATAGGGTAAAGAGCTCAGTCTAAAGGGAGATTCACATGTCCATGAGTAGCGGTAGGGAGACTACACTATCATATAAAACGAAATTATAGAGACTGACTCAGCCTTTTTACTGACGCGCTAAACAGATGTCTCCGTCTTCAGTTGATGTCATCCCTTTTGAGTCCTAAGAAGACTGCAGAGTCGAAAATGTCTAATTGGTTTCCTTTATATTGGCACTTTATAGGCCAATTTGATAGCACAAAGCCTCAGAGGAAACGTTTATTGGATTGACTGCGAGATATGTCAGTAAATAGGTCATGGTTTAGGTTTGCTCCTTTTAAATAAACCATTGCTTTCGTCTTACATTCTCCCCTGATGGGATCCAAGGGGGTGAGGCCCTTTAAGGGCTTATACGTATGCCTTGCTTGAAGAAACTGTACCATGCCCAGACACGTACTTGGGCTCAATACCGGGCTCCTCCACTATACCACAGGTCGGTGCAGAGTGACGCCAGAGTACCGCTTTTACTCACTTGCCTTCCCCTTATCACTATGCCCTTCCGAGTTGGCAATTTCTAGGTGCATGTGCTTTACATATCAGGCACCCCGAAGTCTGCCTACTCTCAGCCTCATCTCTCACCACGCGCGCTTCAGAAATCGTGGTCATACTGGTAGCCCTGCCAACCGGGTGGCGTTGTTGGATATGCCGAAGTAGCCAACCGCTAGGACGGTAAGACATATGACTTGACTCCGCAGTAGGCTTTAGCGCAGACTCGGGATTGCCGCCTTTGCCAGGCGCAGCAGGTGCAACCCTCATATGTCTGTTCACATGGTAAACAGGCGCCGACACTCCTGGCCTAGACGGGCAACCGAGCGCACACGTGAACCGAGCACCTGGGGGGCCTTGGCCCTTGAACATTAAATGATATGGACTTGAGATCCACGCCGCCGCGACACCTTCCAAGCCCTGTAAAACTGGCAAACTTTTAATATTGATCAAAATTATCCGAATAATATTTTAGCTTAAGATTTCCTAAACGCAAGCCACCCTAATTCAATAAGAAAATATAAATTAAAATTCATTTAATTATCATACATGAAAGTGCACTCTATGCTTAAAGATGTTGATATAAAGGACTTTTTAATCCACACACTGTTAAATGTCTACACATAAAAATTATTGAGTGTCATTTATTTTACTGTCGCTTGAAGGCTTGCCACCCATTACTTCATAACCTAAAGCGTCCAAGTCTTAGTGAGTGACACTCTACTCTCTGTTAGGTGTTACAAAAACCTGCAACCACCTTGCTGCTTAGAGACTCAGGGGGATAACTTAAATGCTAATGTAAAGTACCGAGGTGCTATGCTACCTAAAGTGGTCTGATTACTACGTGTTACGTTCGATAACGGCCACAAGAGACGGGACGCGTCGTAACTCCAAAGTTTATTCAACAAAGTGCAAGGCGTCGTAGTAACGACTTAAACAAGTGTACATATTATATAAATAATATCGAAAGATAAATAAATTATAGTTCAAGATAATCAGAAAATTATAAATATAACTAAATTATAAATATAATTTTCTGGAGATACAACAAATGCCAAGTTCCCTTTGAGTGTTTATTGTATCCTAGGAAATAAGCGATCCTAGCGACCATAATTATGCACCAACTCCTTCCTACCCGCGAGTATGGCAACATTGTGTCAGTGGAATGCCCATTAATAACATGTACAAAGGCTTATTATATTCCTTTGATTATTTAAACCAGGTATAAAGATGCTCGAAGGTGGGGGAGGGGAGTTAGAGATTTCGTAGTGATTACAAATTGCTTCAGTGACACCGAGTCCGTGAGAGAGGTGATTAAGACCGTCGACTTCCTGATGTAGAGTCTGGTTCTTGTCTGAAATAAATCAGACAATCAAAAAACTGTCTCATATTTCCTAATTTTATTCACACAAACAGCGAGAGATTACACATTGTTTTTCAGTGTTGAGTAACCCTCGTCCATTGTCTTCCAAAAGCTAAAAATATCAAATGAATGAAAATCCGTAAAAGGGAACTCCTTAAAAAAAGAATTAAAAGCTGAATAATATTTAGTACCTTCGGGCCTGTTGACTTCGTTCCACAATCAGCCTTAAACAAAAAATTGAATAATCTTAAAAGGAGTACTTTTTCAGCATTAGCACCTGATAACGCAAGTACGGAAATTCTTCATATAGAAGAATTTTCGACCAGAAGAAACCGAATTTCACCACCTTATATTTAAGCATTTCACCAAAAAGAGATCAAGCTAAACCAAGAGAAATTACGAGCAAATCATAGCTCTAATTGCCTTTTAATGTCCACATCATGTTCCCTTAGTGGTCTGAAATCAAGATCACTTCAATTGATTTGATTTACTTAACATGTTTTTATAACTTTTTTTTCTATTTCAAAGAGGCTTCTTAGTCAAAAAAGCGATTCCTGAAATTTTTTATTTCAAAATGTGAGGATGGAATATAAGGCATAAATAAAACTAACTCATTGGCTTTAGACTCTGCTTGTCTGCAAATCCATCGATATATTTTTACCATTATATTAGACAGAAAACAACAAAATGCTCTGATGCGTAACCTGGGAAAAATGTTTACACTTACCTTTCTACGTGAGACTCGTCTTCAGGAGCAGTTTTGCTAAAATACGATATATTTTTAACTTAATATTTAACAAGTTTTAAAAATGCGGTCTGCCTCTACTTACTTCCTGGTGAATAGAACTTGCTTTCTGCTCGAGATACTGAAATTAAGATTTCGAAATGAATATTGCCACTACCGAGTTAAATACTTTATCAAAATACTAAAATTGATATACCAAAGATAAATAGGGGGTCTCGTTTGAGGCAATATAACATCAAAACTGATTCAATTATAACACACTTAGACTGTGACACCAAATTTTATTTATTAAAATGTATCAATCAACTCGATGGTTTCTTTTTCTCCTTTGGAGATAATATTCCAGGAATATTAGAAGATATTCAAGAAAAAAAGCCATTAAATGGATTAAATATTCGAAATCTTTAATGTGCAGCCATTATATTTATAAAAGAAATAAATTGTTAAGAAAGGTTAGTAATTTTACCCTTTGATTTAATTAATTAATGTAAATTTAGTTTAATAAATTTTGAAATAGTGAGCAGCTCACCTCTCGACATGTTTAAGTGTGACCCATGGAGCAGGCCTTAGAATAAAGAGGAAACAGATTTGAATATATTAAATGGCAGGTGAAATCAGGTGATCTTCGAAGAAATAGTTAAAATCTTACTTTACTGATGAAGAGGGCTTCGCTTCGGCACGGGTAGATGGCGAGTCTCTAAAGATGGAAGTATAAATTTGCAGAATTGAATTACAGTCGGCCAAACATCCCGTATTCAATTAAAGGACAAGAATTTACTGTTTCACCTATGGATCTAGCTACGGCTATGAAGTATTATTAGCTAACCGAACGTACAGATGATTATTTGGTTCAGCGGAAGATTCCGGGATGCTTTTAATTTTTAATTAGCCAAATAAAGAAGTCAAGAGAAGTTGAATATGAGTTAATTAGCACTCACCTCTTTACTGGCCTCAATTTAACCAATAGCTTCGGTCTATAAAATTAATGATTATATTTAGCTATCGTTTTACATTTTTTAGATTGTTAAATTGTTACAAAATGAGTTAAACTCACAAAGTCGATGAACGGTGTCCTTCGTTTCCCCCACCAGCAATTATGGTACTTCTGTAATGACGTTAAGATATTAAAAAACTTATCAGATGAAAAAATTTTGAAATGTTTATCCATATCCTGAGAATGACTGTAAATCCGCCTGGATTTTCTTAAATTTACTCAAACTTTTGGTACTTCAATAGGTAGTTGGAATAAGTACTAACATAACTTAGTTGCAATTTAACAAAATTTGATGATAAAGCCTGAGATTTTTAAATGAAAAGATTTTTGAATATCAATAGCGAAATCCTATGAAAGAAAGGAAGTATTATGAGCGTGATTTGACATTTAAAATTAATATGTCAATGCAAATTACGTACTTGTGATTTGTACGTAATTTAGTAGTGTTTGATTTGAAAAGTTGAAATATTTTAATTAGTTTAAACAGAAATAATTAAGACGGGATGGTTTTCTTAACAATTTTTAAGCACCGCATTTTTGAAGCAAATATAAATAGCATATTTACCTTGATGAAATTGTGTTACTATCGCGAGGAGGCCTAAATGATTTATGTTAGAAAATGCACACATTTTTCACTGGGTATTCAAATAAAGGTAGTGGTGTATTTATTAATAGTATTTTTACCGAGGGGGTGTTTCGGTATCCTCTCCTGGTGCCCTAAAATTATTAATAGTATAAAAATCCAATAAACGCAAAATTAAATAGAAAATTTTTTGTCATTTAAATAAAAAATGTGTTATTTAGTTGGCTTAAATAATTACCCCGGCATTGGAACTGACTCCCTGCTATGGGTGTTACATATGTATAAATGATATTGAAAATTATACTAATTTGTGTTATTTGTCAATTTAAATAACTCACAGACTTCTTGCAGAATTTGTTGGATCATCAGATTTAATTCTTATTTTCGAAAACCCACTTATTTCCTCATATAGTCTAAATTCTAGCAAAAGCGTATTTCATATTTATACTCACTCATTTTCGTAAATACTAGAAGTACCATGTTCCATCCTTAATTTCAGTAAAAAATGATTCATTACCTATCCATGATTTGTGTATAACAATATCATACCGAATTCAGTTTTAAAAATCAAAAAATATTTCATGTGATGATGTCTACTGCATCACTACAAACTACTCATAATATTGGAGAAAAGTAAAAATAGATTTTTCTGACACTTACCCTGAGGATGAATCAGCATTTCCACTTAATCTACATGAATTTCACAAACTAGTATGAGGATTTTTTCAGAAAGTGTAATATAATCTTAAAATAAGTTTACCGTGGTTTAAGATACCCTTCTGGTGGATAGGGCAGTCTTGGAAAAGTGGATGGAAAATGAAATAAACAATTGCAAAGATATTTTTATATCTCCAAAAATCCACTTACTTGACCACCGACGATTGAGCCATTCGTGGTGGACTAATAAAAGTACTTTGTAAGGTTTAGGTTTCAGATAAATTAGTATTTTAGGAATATTTTGGGCTTACAGGGTATTTGTTGAAGAAACGTTCCTGCAACAATAGATTTAAATTATCCAAAACATTTAAATGTTCGGACAAATGAATAGGAATCAAATATTTTCATAAATCTGTTAGTACAGCAATAAAAGCGGTCGTGCTGTGTAACTTCTCCGAAAAACGAAAAAGTTTTAGATTTAGAATCGATTGAATGGGATTGAATTAAATAATTACTATTTAAAGCAAGACGTTTACTATTTAATCAAGACGTAAGTAGTGATTTTAATGTATATCCAGTAGTTTCTAGGACATATAATGACTGTAAAAATGTCCCTTATAAATCAAATATCGCAAACTTACGAACTGACGATGCTTGATTTTGTAGGTTGTTCTCTATTAAACAAATAATATTGAAGTGAGCTTTTATTTTTTATTTTTGAATTCTCTTACTCCAATGGTGACCCTATTCTAAAATAGATAATAAGTGAGGCATTATTCCTATTGAGATTGATGATACCGCGGTAAGAGCGTAATCGTTTGTTTATCTAAATGGCGTTAATACAAATGTAAGTGGTAGTGATAATATCCTTGAAAACCACAAATATGTGTAAGCCTTTTAAATAAACATAATCTAGAACTTTTTTTTACAGAATTCCGCCCCTAAAAGAATCTTTGAGGTGTCATAAATAACATCTCCCAGGGAGCACACAGGCATTTCATAATTTAGATGGACTGAAGTTCGTGTGAGTAGTCTACACTATTTTGATTGCACAATAAGAACTCAAGTGTGGCATTAAGGAAATGCGACGCATTTTTAGTTAGTTTTAAGCCACAAAGTACCTGACGATATTTGCAAATAAAAAGGTGACTCTTCTACGCCAGTATAGGTCTGTATGAAGACTGCAAGTTTGAGGCTTACAGCTGGAAGAGTTTGAACTGGTGCATAACACATCATCATTTCCTCTTTATCCAACAAACCGATGGATTTAAGGCGATAGATGAGACTGTTAATGGTTTTTATACTATTCAGTGACAGAGCATATTTCTGTTTATCGTTCTGTCTTCCAAAAGTGGCCACTTTTACCCTCTGTGAAACAATAATGAGACTTGTTTTTTCCAATAATTAGAAAGTATTTGAACCTACTCTTCGGATGTGGCAGTAGGTGCAACTGATGGTCTAAAATTATTGAGATATTATTTACTTGTAAGTAAAAAAAAATCGTCAAAATCAAGCATCAACACAGCCTACGTTTCTGGTTGTGGCGATGCATCTTCCCGTGGACTACTAAAAGGTGATAATAATAGAAAAATACATATTTTTATTTATATATTTTTTATTTTACAATGATTTATCAAATAAGCGTTTCAAATTGTCATTTCTTTTTTTAAAACTCACTCTATTTTCGGTGATTCATCATAAGCATCATTAGCATGAGGATGATTTGATTCTGGGTGGCTGAAGTATTGGGAAAGGCGATTTGAACCCATTAAAAATGAGTATTTAAACATATTTTGCACAGGCAACACCAAAATAAACAATCAAAAGGCAAAATAGTCCGATGCTGAAAGAAGTTTTGTTATTTAGATTAAGGTAATTAATAACTGCAACTGATTTATCTTCTATTTGAATTTGTACAATTTAAATAATTTACAGTAAAACTGTAAAAATGTTAATTATATCTTACGGTTGAACACTGTGGAATGGTCGGCTCCATTTTCTGTTCCTAATTATGAATTAAAGATAACGTTTTTATTATGTCGATACTTGCGATTATCCAATTGTAAATGCTTTGCAGCTTGTAAGGGTCAAACCTACTCCCGGGCCTTCAATATTTCACTCATATTGGCGTAGGAATGCTCGCTCATTTCTACCTCTCTAAAAAATAAAATTATTACTTTTTAAACTGTATTCACAAAACATCCACATTCTTTGCTCTAAAAGCATTGTCGACATGAGAGAGATAGCATTCTAATTTTTGAAATAGGGCGCAAGGCTAAAACTGCAGTGTTAGCTGGGTCAGAAAATGCGCAATCTTGAAAACAGAAATGTTAATCAAATTTGGAAGAAGATAAAACCGCATTTACGGCTCGCAGGCTGAATTAATTTTTCGCACTTTGGCATTCGCACTTGTTTTATTGTCTAATTAAATGACTCATGATGGCTGTTTAACTCACGAAACACTCCCAGTGTGGTTGTAGCTTGGCATCCTTTGGAAACAAAATCGTTACTCAAAAGTGCAAAACAGTTTTCCCGAAAAGACAATCGTGGTGGGACTTACACCCACTCAATATCGATTGGACCACTTTTCCTACAACAAGAAGTGGCAGAATGTATCGATTTATTTGTGCTGAGTAATCAAGGTTCCTTTAATGCCGTGGTTAAAAATTATTCCCATGGTTAGGAAGGTAGAAAAGACTAGCATATTGTGAAACAATTAGCTCATTATTTATCAAATAATATCCACCAACCTTCTTAAGGCTACTCTGTATTAAATTACCAATCAATCATAAATGTAGCCTAGAATTTCTTTTACATTATTGTGGATATTTCAGTCCCATCAAAATATTTAAAAACTAAAAGAAAAAAATTAATCCGGATGAATGAAATAAATTGAACGTACTCTTTGGGTTTTTTACTAAAAGAGAAACAAGGCGTGGTCATGTTTTTTTCAGTCAAGGAATAATAGTTAAAAATACGAATTTACACTTTTTGAAATAGCTGAGTCATGGTTTTGGATAATTTCCTGCAATTGAATTCAAAATAAACGAATAAAAGTCTAAAAAACACGCTAAGTTTAGACATAGCACTTACCCTTTTGTGAGTGTAGATTTATTAAAACCCCTTTCATTAAAAAAAAACAATTTCATTTAAAAAGCGCTTTTAGATTGTTTAAATATAACCACTTACTCCTCGGTGTCGGGATCCAAATTTTCAACTTGATCACTAGAAATAGCTCAATTTCAGAATAGTAAAACTGATTAGATTATGAAGAGTAATTATAATCTTCTATTTGTATCAAATAAAAACCAAAAGAGGATAATTGCATACCTTATGACAGAATCTCTCTTCTTACAGCAGTTCATATCGATTTTCGTTAAACCGGCAACACACACGATCCCAAATACCACTGCACACACAATGATGGTTTTCAGTGGGAAATCGCCACCTGCCAATTTGAAATTACAAATACAAAACTTTCACTCACCAGATGTCTCGGCCTCTTCTACTTCGAGTTTCAGAGCCATCACCACAGGAAACAACGCCAGTAGCATCAAAATATTTTGTAAGGTAAGCATTTCTGTTCAACTTCTAAACCAGATTACTTCAGGAGTGCTTGGTGCCACTGTAATATCGCGCATTTGCGGCGAAAGATTTGTTTTAATGAGGCAAAACACCCTGCGCTGCAGCCCACCAATCCCAGCAGGCGGGTTGATGGGCAACCACAGGTATCCCTGCAAGCCTGTCAAATTAATTATCAATTATCTAACTGTCGAAAATGCGTTGGGAAAAACGCATTTCTTTCAAGAAGGCTTTTACGCTGAGGTAGGGAGCATTTTTATGACTCAACAGCTGTTCTAATTCACTTTAATTTTCTAAATGGGTAAATAATTGAAAAATTCTTAAAGGATTTGAGATAATAAAAGCTCTAATTAGCAATTACCAACCAGCAGCCAGATCGAGCCTACTGGTTTTGATACTAAGCAGATAGAAGACTAGTCAAATGTTCATACCGCCAAAAGACAATCAAAAAATCCTTCTTTGGCTGATTTAAGCCACATCTTCTCATTGAATGGGCAAAAATTATTGCTTCTTTTGGTAAGCGTTAGAAGTTTGTCTTAGATTGGTTATAAATTGAGATCCCATTGATATAAATAGTCATTTAGACACTAAACACTTAGTTTGGAGTTGTTTAATGGGGAAGGAACAGCAGAAAACTTTCTTTTACTCACATTTACCTCTATAAGCAGGAAGGAAAGCCTTCACATTTTTTAATAAATTCGACAGCCAAACTGTTCACGATTTCTGCCACTTTGAATCAACTCTTCAAAAATGTGGTGGCTTTAAAACTCTATGCAATAAAGAATTAACATCAGATTTCATTCAATTAGCAGAAAAAAATAAAATGTTCCTTTTATTACTTTTAATTTTTCCATCCAAAAACTGTAATGTCTGACTTCAAAGATTTGAGACTACTTATATGTAGGCGGTTCACTTAAATTCATCTTCGATTTCTACATTAAAACGATAGTAAAATTGTAAAAAAATTACCGGGAAAATTAGTAATATTTAATTTTTAACAGAAAAACATTCAAAAGGAGTACCACTTAGCTCCAAAAGCGTCCCTTCGAAGACGGTTTTTGAACCCCAGCTAATCAACTTAAAAGCGAGAAATGTTCCAATCATACAGGATTCGGACAAATTATTAGAAACATCTTAGAAATTCAAAAAATATGAATTGGGAAGCATCACATAATAACTCATTACTTTGAGTAGTACTCGAACGTTACAAATGCAGATAAGCCTTATAGCTGAACACATTTTGGGAACTCAAATGTGGTGCAGGCTCGCTTTCTGTCGCATTTGTCGTCATCGTTGAGAGCAGGAGATTTCTAATTGCAGCTCATCCGTGGTGAAATCCAGATTAGGGTGACTCCCGAAGAGGAGCAGTTTTTGTGGAAACTAGATTCCGTCCTGGGTGTTCATCAAGGAGCTCAGCAGTGCTTTCAGTTATTGAAAGAGCCATTCAAGCATTCTAAAATGCCTGCCGCACTTATTATCTAGCTTTTAACTCTGTCCCCGGGGAGTTTTCAAATCTGAATGCGACTCGATGGGTGTTACTTGTGTACTTGAATGGGAGCACCTCTGGAAGCCACTTTAAGCTAAGTGCTTTTGCGTCGAAGTAGGGGAATTTAAAACACCTCAGTAGTATTTGTTTACTAAAGAACAGTCTACATAATTTGCAATTTTCGATCTTAAAATAGAATTTTTATAATCAGTGCATTTTTAATGTATATTTACGAGGTACTGATGCTATCTAAGGTAATGCGATTAGTAATATTACGCTGTCTCTAGGATAGCAGGCCACCAGATAAACGGATGCGTAACGACTCAAAACATGTATTCGTAGAAGTACAACGCGTCCTAGTAACAACATAAACAACTATATATAATTTACAGTGAATGGCAAATGTAAAATAAATTGTAGTCTGAAATAATCAGGAAATTCTAAATATAATTTTCTGGGGTTACAACAATTTTATTGACAAAGCTATCTACAAATTTGCATAAATAGGCTCATTTACGTGCTTAAGAAATAACTTAAAATTCATCTCATTGCATTAGTAAAATAAATGTCTTCTTTCTCGTTCCTATTCACATCAACTGAGCTGAAGCTTGAAGCAGCACTTCAGAAATCCATTTTAAATCTGCAAGTGAATGAAATAACCACCCTCATTAACGCCATCAGCATTCAATTAATCGGTTTCATGACGCTAAGGACCTTGAGCAATCTTCCAATCACTGATGACCACTTCGTTAACCCCTATCTCGAGCAGTTGTGTGAAATAAAATGAGTTTACCAATATAAATTCACTCAATTTACTTGAAATGCTTTAAATATAAATATTTTTTCCACAGAATGTGCAAATGTATCATTCAAATAAAACGAGTTGAAATAACTCACTTTTCATTCAAGTGTCCAACACTCCAACTAAAAACCAACTTACACGTGGTTCCATGCCGCCCCAAAATCAATAGGTTCCGGTGTCAGTGGCATGTCGAACAGCGGCAACTTTGAAGAATTGGCAAAGGCCACCTACTTTGAGCCCCCTGAATGCACCTGTGATCACAACAAGTCACCGCTGCCTCCCTTCCAAGTCCCTGAAATCGAATGCCTCCAGGATTACAACGGAGATGACAGGGCCGTCCACCTATCGATTTTCTATCACCGCATTCCAGCCATTTTTAGTTGCCCCGGGCCCTACCTCGACTTCAACTACTCCTGCCAGTTCTTTCGACCCGTCTTCTTCAAGGATGACCTCCTGAATCTAGCTGACACCCAGGACGGCTGTGAGCCTGGAGCAGTGGCTGTTCCCATGGCTATTGGAGTCACGCTAAACCTCACTAGATGCTGCATGCTGAAGGAGCTGGAGCAGGGCCTCGAGCCCTTCCTAACGCGCATTTCAACGCGGGTGTACGACAGCTTCCCAACGCCACCTCATGAGTTGTGCGGCATGTGTAACCTCATCCATTTCATGCTGAAAGACTGCTTTCGACTGGAGGAAGCCTATGCACGACTGCGATTCTCCAACTCCCTGGTGTACTTTGAGTTATTCCGTGAGCTCTGCAGTTACATTAAGCCAGTCCTCTACACGCCCTCAGAGGGTCTCCGCCGTTTTGTGTGCGAGTCGAAGGAGCTATTGGCTTTGCCCTCGGGTCCAGGGCATGATATGATCACAGTGTTCTACAACCGTCTGCACGCCTTTTGTGCCTTTGAGAAGAACCTCGCCTTCTTCTTCCTGCAGGATACCTGTGAACAGAGGTGCTCACTACCGTTTGACACGTTTAGGTTCATTATGCGAAACTCCCTTGAGGTGTTTCGAGACTACGCCAGCGTGGTGAATCCGGAGTCGCAGTTCACGAGGGACCACCCCTTCTTCCTCTACGAGTCCATGCACCTCTGCTCCAGACTGGATGCTATGCTTGACGTCTACTGCAGCACTATTGTCACCACACTGATCAACTGTGGTGCTGGTGCCACCATTGTCGCGGCCGTGTTGTTCATGAAGGCTCTCTTATTGACCAATAGGGCAGAGTTGTTTGATCGATTCGCCAACCCCGGTGACCTTGGAGTAGACAGAGTTGATGCCGGGGATGTGGTGGAATTCTTGTCGCGTGAATGAGAGTTTGTATTACCTTCGCAAGTGTACTTCATGGCTTTCAGTTGCCATTCTGTTCACTCCATGATATTGTTTATTGGATTCTGTTGTAAGATGTAGGCGTGTTTGAGAATGTACCTTCTCCACAAAATAATGTTACTTAATGGATCCTCTCTATTCTAACATCATCACTGGTCAAATTCTTCCTCCGCAGCATTCCTGAATGCTAAAGTAACAACAAATTAAAAAGCAAATAAAATGAAATTTACCTGATTATATTTAGAATAATTTGTAGAGGAGCTATAAAGAGACAATAGATACGATATTGCTGCGTTATCTAAAGATCGGTATTTGTTCAAAATAGCATCAATATATAAGCAGAGTAAAAATAGTCAAGCTCCACTACTCATTTTGAAAAGTAGAAACCTTTGGTCACTTCTTAAAATAATATCCTGTGAAAATTTGAGAAAAGGCAATAAGCGCAGCTTGATAATCGACAGAGAATGAGAATGATACAATGAAGCTATGACAAAGGAACCCTGAGAATTAATTAGCCCAGTGAGTGATACAGAAACAGTTATTTTCACGTTATGCGCATTTGATCTATCATCTTTTGGTTTTGGTGTCCTAATCACCACACTGTAGGGTTGTAAATATTTACCAATAGAAATTTACTAAATTTCACTAAAAAATCACGCAGAGGTCAACTGGCAATTTCTTTCACTTTTGTAATGGATGGTGATTTTTAAAGACTACTCTGAGCATATTTTCAGTCTTATATATTAACCAACATTGATTAAGTTCATTTTTTGTTTAAATTTATCCAAAATGGATGGCTAATTTATTCTAACCCGCAGATACTTCCTCAACCAATCACTGCCGAGCAAATTACCTGCTAGCTTGTCATTGGTCACGTATTTGCCTAGGAAAATGTGTATCACTCAGGTCTCTGAGTTGCTATTGGCTACTTGATGCAAGCCGCGCAAACGCCTTTCACCTAGTTCGTTTTCGCTAAATTTCGCTAATACACGGAGTGCATAGTAAAGCATAACCTTTCATTTACAAAAAGCGCCAATCAAGGGACTCCAGTTTTCAGTGCCAATAGTTACAATAGACCTGGAGAAATTACTTGAAGGTGACTTTGGTTTCTGCGAAAAAGGTTATTGTAACATTTGCCGCAAGAATAGCCTATTTGCATATGTTGAAACATGAGAGTTAGTAAACTAAATCAAAAATTATTGGTCGAGGGAATGTAGTTTTCTACGTGGTGGGATCCGTCAAAAGGGACTAGCGTGTGATTATTTTGGAATTCTCCAGCTCCACAGACACACACAACGAGGGTAATCGAATCTTCTCACACCGCATGCCAGTGCAGCAGTCACAGTCGTATTTACAAGGTTCCCATTGGGCAGCACAGAAGGGGTTCGTGCAAGGCGCACCGAAGGTGTAGTCGGGCTCCTCAGTCCTTGCAGCGGGCTTTTCCTTTCGGGCTTTAGCCATTATGCGCCTCATCTCCACACTCCAAAAGGTCGTTGCGTTGACTTCCCCGAGTGTGCGCCGCAGTATCATCTCCAGGCGCTGTTTTTCACTCAGGCAGGCCAGGTTTTGGGGAACTGCGTTGCTTAGAAGGAAATAAACAGCTGAAACGTGATGGCATATTTCGTCTCTTCGAAAAAAACTTAAATAATCATCAAAGCAAGAGGAAATCTCACATAGTGCCCAACTGTGCATTGCCGTCTTCTTTGCTCAGTACTAAGCACTTAATGGCTTGGTTTTTTATGCGCCCGTAGCAATGGCAAACTTGCACCGTTAATCATGACCAAGGACAAATAACTTCGTAGATATTAAGAGTAACAAATCCACTTTTAATGGGCAAATCTGATAGGGGGGAATTCGACTTTCTTGACCTAGGAATTTTCTACTTTGTCTAAATTAAATTGCATCATAATTTGCATTGTTATTTTGGTGATCTCATGCATCCCAACACCCAATGTAAATAAGATTGAGAACACACTATACGAAATTGGATAACCTCCTTTTTAGCCCATGATTTTTAATTTTTACATTTTCAAAAAGTAAGTCCGAATTCCCCCAGAAATGGTGGTGGGTATTTCAGCGGTCGAACTGAAGATTTAAAAAGAAGTTGCTTGCTCTTTCGAAATCCCCTTTCCTATGTGCATCAATCCAAACTTCCTAGATCTGTGTACCACCGCCATTGTTAACACTGTTAATTTACGCTGTGTTGTATCAGCTGATATTCCTGATAAAAAGGCCGAATTGTTTAAATGGTACACTTAAAGCAACTAGTCCTAATTGCCCCTGCCTATCCTCCGCACACTTACTTGGCTGTTCGGTTTTTTCATGCATAGCTCAAATTCACTTTGCAAATGCGCTATGCGCAGGTGATCTGTGACTGACTTGCAGTGCAAAAGCAAAGGTGAGGCAGCAGTGAATGCAGCTGGCCTCAGAGCACCGCCAGTTTGCATTTCTCCTGGCTTCCGTTTAATCGAAAAGCTGGCCTGGGGACGAAGTTGTTATCTTTCAGCAACTCTACACAGCATTGACTCACGGGACTTGGAACAGAGACACCTGAATACTCGGGCTCCCGATGAGTCACCAACTCCCCCTTTAGTGTTTCTTTATTCCCTTACAGCCTTGTCTCGAGAAACCACCGATTCCAAGGTCCCACTATTAAGACGACTTTTTGCAGAGACAGGCGGAGTTTGGGTAAAGTAATTGATGCATTAAATATGGATATCCCGATAGTCTTTAGGAACCTTCCAATAGCAACCCTACTCCCTTCCTAGTCTTTTCACGTAAATTACAGAACAGTCCTCATGACTCGTAAAAATTTCCCCATGCACCAAAACAAGGAAACGCGGAGAAGAAACACACAGAGCGACTATTCTTTGTACACACACAATCACCAACCCCATTATCTCACCAACACTAGAGCGTTCAAGGAATGCTTTGCGAGTCAGTACTGATTGCTTGTCAACCACTGGAGAGGGCGATGGCGTTGGCAGACCGAGAAATCGAGGGAACCGCCGACTCCTCGGCAGAAACGGGTTCGGCCGTGTCGACCGGATGTAGGGAGAAGAAGAGTCGGAGGGGTTTCGCCTCCATCCATCTGTGACCCGCGGCCCCGTTCCACAAGGAGGCCGCAGAAGCGGCAGCTGAGGCCTGACTGCAGGTGTGAAGGCAGACCAAGTCGGCCAGGGTGAAGTCGGAGGTGAATTTGTCCTCGTTTCCAGCCGAAGACGAGGTGGAGGAGAGGAAGAAGAAGTCGATGCGGTGCTTCGTCGCCGGGAGGTCGAACTTGAGACGCAGGAGCTTCTCCAGGTGGCCCACAGTGAGTGCGGGGGGACAGAGGAGGTAGAGAGAGTCGGGCATGGGCAGGACTGTCGGCGAGACGGCCTTATCGATCGACTCGCGCCAGACACAGAGCTCCAGACTGACGCGCTCTTCCTCGCGCTCCACGTAGGCGCTGAGTGAGATGTCGCCGCGCTTTTCGGGACTCAGGACTCCGCGCTCGGATGTGGGACGAGCTGTACATTGAAGTAAGAATAAACCATCTTTCAGGACGGGAATCTCCTTTACAAAAAAGCTCTAATGATGCCCACACTCTAGGGGGAAGGCTAATACACACTGACCTAAAGTTGGTCTAGAGTGGTCTTTAAACTGGCAAAAGGGCAGAATTAATGTACGATTAGCACTGTAAACAGGAGACTTTTACTAGAAAAACACGTAATGGGGCTAAACAGGCAAACGATGCTGGAAAAAACACATGATTCAGCGGTGTAAGCCACGAAAAACCCAGGAATAATCTAACTTTGGGGCCGACACTCGGAACAGAGTAGCGTTCTTAGGCTACCGCGATGTCGTCATGCTACGTAAATGCGAATCTGCAGCTTTGGGAAGCCAATAAATGCAGAGCCAGAGTCATTTCATCAAGTCACGTGATCTTAGATATCTGAGTCAAGATAGATCTCAGTTTCTTCAACACAGCAAAAGCACATAAAAATTGGATAAGTTATAAGGAAATGAGCGTAAACACTCCCATTATAATGATTGTCATAACGCGATCTAATGAGTAGGCATTGCACGAGGAAATTTAATGACAAAATGTAGAGCGTGAATTACGTTAGTTTCTCCACAACTAATAGGCGGCTCAAATGCTTACATTTGTAAAAGTTTCGCCTGGAAGACATTTCGCGCTCAAAAACCTTTGGGAGGAGTTTGTATATGATGGCTTGCAACGCGTAGTCCGAGCGGATGGCACACTCTGGCCGGGTTTTATGAAGAAGCGTGTCGCAAACTGGGCAGGTATCGTTGTTGCTAAGGTGATTAATGATGCATGTCTTGCAGAAGGAGTGCAAACACTCAACCACTGTGGTTGCATCAATGATATATCCCTTGCATAAGGGGCAAGTCAGAAGAGGATTCAATTCAACAACTGGTATTTCCGTCACCTTGTCCATGGTTCGTAAGAAAAAACATTAAATTTCGAGATTGAAAATGCAAAGATTTGTCGACAGTATGTTGAGTATGGATGAATTCACAAAATGCAAGTACAAGATTGTATTAATGAAAAATTGATCGGATCTCTACGAAAGATTCTCAGACAAACTACAGGCCCCGGCTCTTCAAATGACCTTAGGAATAGTCATCTGCGGCAGGAGTATTCAGGCGTACTAAAACAAATGCTCACTAATAAATAACAAATGCAGTTCGCGAGTTTTGCTATGTAATTTTATTAGAACTTACATAATGTGTAACTTTTTGTAGCAGATAATAATTTTAACATAGTACTTTAATTTGCATCATTGTCATGATCATCCTAGAACGCAGCGGTCGTAATTAAAGTAGCATAATCCGGATGATTTTATTAGACTTTGATAATGGTAACTCAGAAATTTCCCCAACTTCATAGCAAAATGGGTGATCTTACCAAGTATTCTGTTTTTGGGACGGTGGTATAAGGTTATCTTCTAACTCATTTTTCAATGAAATTAATGAAGCAAAAATCGCTATGTAAAATACTACTTCAATTCGTTCAACTCGAGTTCAGTAAGATTTACTGGAATAAATAATTCATCGATTGTTGATACAAAACAATGTTAAAAGCCCAATGTTTCAAGGTACGATTTTTGAGTGCAGTCATGGAAACGTTAAGGAATACCTTCAGAGAGATTAAAGGCATCTACAGTAATGCCTTATTTATATAGATTTCGGGACCCCGATTTATTAACACAGTTGTCATGGCATCCAGTTGAAATTGTGCTATAAATACCTTTCCCTTTGATTTCTGTTCAGCATTCATGAAACACCTATGACAACTGTTAAGAAATGACATCCTGATTCCTCGATAGTGAACAGTGAAGGAGCGAGGAGTTTCGCCATTTTTAGAGGAACGATGGTGTGTTTCACCACAAATAAATAATAATTAAGATATCCTCTATAATTGTTTCCTCATGTGGACAAATATAGGACTGGAAACTGTACAGGCAAAAAGGACTTTGCATGTGGGATCTGGTTTCGTTTTAATGTCAACATACATTGAGCCTTGGTGAAAAGGGTTCTTTCCATATTGTTTATAAAGCACAATCCTTGAAAGTGTTTTTGGGCAGCGAAATTTGGGATTGATAATATTTTGTTTAAAATGAGTATTTTCACAAATTACCGATTAAGGTAACTTTTGGGAAATTTAGTTTCCTGCTTTGCGCAATAATTTACTATAGAGACTGCAATGCTTAATTTAGGTCTCGAAATAATACTAAGTAGCAATAGGGAATGTGTTTGAATGCGCTCGTCCTGAAGGGCATTTGCTTCATAAACACACATTCAATTTATTAAACAGTAGATAAAGCGAACATGTTCTTCCATTTCGATGGAAACAACCAGTAAGCCTTCCTTGTTTCTGGATATCTTTATTTCCATTTCGTACTAACAATCGCCAATTTTTATAATAAGATTCCTATTCACCCTGGATAGTGGATAGTTTTACCCTCGTGGAGACATAAGCCATACCTAAGCTCAAGTATAGTTCCACGTGCTCGCCTCACATCAAGGCCTATGTAACCAGGAGAAATCCCGAAACCGTCCTTCTTTATCGAGATTTAAAATCTTCCGAAATTAAATTCACCAAAGAAATCATTGGACTCACACCTACGCCCTATGTAAGTAGTCGCAATTCATAGCCACTGCGTTTCCATTGTTACAACTTGTTGATTAATTTTGCTGCGAATAGTGATCGTGCTGGAAGACGAGGTTGTGTTTGCCTCTCCTGTGACGGGGCAGATCCTTTCCACAATCTCGAACGTCCGCAGTGGAGGTCTGTTCGCTGCAGGGGCTGATCTCATAGCGATAGCCAAAGACGGTGCCAACTCGGAAATAGTTTGCAACTCACATGACTTCTCTGCAAGCTCGTCATAAGCTTTCGTACTTTGCTTACTCATTAAAACCGACTCAGAGAACACTATTACTATACTGAGTTCAACAACTCTTCGATAAAGACAGCGCTTCTCTTGTTAAATGTTAATTTTGCAAAATGTAATACATTTCATGGTAACCTGATCTTGGTGGTGGTGGTGGTGGTGGTGGTGGTGGTGGTGGTGGTGGTGGTGGTGGTGGTGGTGGTGGTGGTGGTGGTGGTGGTGGTGGTGGTGGTGGTGGTGGTGGTGGTGGTGGTGGTGGTGGTGGTGGTGGTGGTGGTGGTGGTGGTGGTGGTGGTGGTGGTGGTGGTGGTGGTGGTGGTGGTGGTGGTGGTGGTGGTGGTGGTGGTGGTGGTGGTGGTGGTGGTGGTGGTGGTAGGATAATGAATCTGCATTGATTCCAGATGACTAACTGCACCGCCTTTGAAAACTCTTTGAAATATCCCCCACCAAATGAGCACTGAGAGCTCTTTCATGTACCGGATATCTAAGCAAGCATGAACCTCAGTATAGTTCATTAGTTGGGAATTGGAGTTGCTAGCAATTTAATGTAAATAGGACGCACAGGGTATGAATACCTTTGGTCCCGTTGCGAAATGCCCTTAGTGATTTGTTTCTGGGAATCTCAAGAGATGATCTGTTAGAGTATTGACACTTTTGAGTATAAAGTCGAGGTAGCAATATCTTGGTGCCGCATTGCTGATCCCTATATGGTCTTTCGGATTCATCGAAACATTACTTGTTATTTAGTATTGCTGTTTTTTAATTTGTTGATGTTTGAGTTAAGTTAACAGGCTTAATCACAACTCATTATGCAGTGACTCTACAGCGACCTAAGAGTGACATCCACCTGAATCTCCACCAAGTCTGTTGACAATAGCACGTGTACACATATATACACCACCCACTAGTGGATATTCACACACAAACCGCTTTAATAAACACTCTTTTGTCCTCTCTCTCATTATGGGAACACATAATCTTACCTTAGGTAGCTGATCCATCTAGGAAGGGGATTGGTGACTCCGATATGATCTTCCCTGACACATGAGGGATGCCTCTGTCGATAAAGGTGATTGTACCTGTTATGTCCTTTCAAAACCTCGTACTAACCTTGTTGTCTACACAGCTAACTAACCCTTAGGGATTTCCCCCAGCTTGTCTTCGAAATTTATCCATCCTCTATTAATAGCCTTTGCCGGAAGGCTTCTGAATGTTCAGTCATTAACTGGAATAACGGTTACTGCAGCTTATTTCACACAGAGATTTCGAATGAATTTGTACTCTACACGTGTCCTAGACCACTGTGCAAATGAAGTGCGATGCCAGGAGCCTTTTAGAGGAACAAAACATTTGATCCCTCGAATCAAATAGATTGCGACTCCTACATAATCTGTAAATATTTGTATTTCCTCAGTCTATCGTGAATATGAATTTGTTTTATTCCGGATAGAGCATGGTCTTCTGCATGATCTATTCTACGCTTGATTCTTATCGGCTGATAGGGAAACGAGCTTTGTTCCTATTGGTTAGTTCTGAATATTTCGCTGCTAAGATGAGTTGTGTTTAGGAATGATATGATAGGGAATTGGCGCCATAAGATATCGCTGATGGTAAGGTCAATTCCTCTTTCATCCTTGCTGCCTGACTCTGATATAATGGATACGATAAGAACCACACAGTAACGCTTCCCAAAATGAAGAATTAGCCCACCATAACCACACTTCAAAATGAGATTTCAGAAAGTCAATTTACTTAGTGTTTGTCGAAACTAGTTAAAAATTCTTGTTTGCTTTACGTTTTGCTTACGTCCTTTCCTTTGGATCGACTTGAAGTCGTTTCGGTGCATGCTGTTAACTGACTTAATTGAGTTACACGGGATTTGTTTTTATCAAAGAACAAATCAGGGGAATCTGGTGACCTGATCACAATTGTTTCGTCTAGCTAGTACATGTTTCGGCCTCATCATTCACCTCGTAAAATACCTTTACCTTAAGACCGATATCCACCTATGACCATTCCGAAAATTGCGTGCATGCACACGATCTCCTGACTTGAATAAGTTTTTTATCGTTTTGCGTGGTCGGGAAAATGCTTATCTCGGATAGCATAGCCTTATGAGTAGCCTTATGTATAGTTTTCCATCCTTATGATCTTCGGCTGGAGATTTTCTTCCTAGAGAGTTGTTCGGTAGGTCATCAAGAACCGTTGTAGAATCGCATCGTTCGTCCCTTTCCCATTTGCTTTGAAAACAGCTCATTTCGGGGTGGAAGCGAAGCGATGCGACCTGCTTGTCCGTTTGATTGAAGGCGGTAAGATGGTATGCTTAGGTGCTGGATACATTCATCTATGCCAAATTGTTTGAATGGAGCCGACGAGATTTGTGCGCCACTGGGATGGAAAACAATCTCCCTTCTTAACCTTAACTAAAGAAATTTCGTTAGCCCAAGAATATTTGGATCAGTTAAGAAAACCCTACGTGATATCGTGGTCAATGTTACATGCCTCCTAGTGACAAAGACGTGCAAATGATGCCTTGAAGCAATTTACTGAAACTGAGTTTGTTTTTGCTATTAAAAGGAAACCATTCGATTTTTTCCTGCGAAATGTAATGAGTTGTCAGTTAATTGTCCGTGGTATTTGTGAAAGTTTCAATTATTTGTGAATCCAAATAATAACCGAGACATAGCGGTGAAAAACAAACCAATTAAACTAGTTCTAGTTCATGCCTAGTGTGCAAGTTTAGAGTAAATCGCTATTTCTCATACAATAGAATTTCGGGCATCAATGATAATGTTGACATCAAACACCATATATTATATTGTACAGAAAATCCTGATATAAGACAGAAAAAACTGAAGCACGAAATAATGGTGTTGATGGCAAAAATTTAGAGGTTTTGGAACTCCCTTACTTTGGATAGAGTGATCTCCAATGTCGTCAGGTGACACAATTTCGAGAGGACAGGCCCTGGATATTTCATTTATGCCTGAAAAGTGTTGACAATGAAATTTTTGATATTCTAAAGGAAATTTTGGTTGATCTGTTGGATAAAAATTCGAGGAAAACAACGTTATTTATGTGAGTTGTCACATCAACACAAAATGAAGGGAAAGGTACATCCTTCTTAGAAACCGTTTTCGGCTTTCAATCCATTTCTGTATATTTCCTGTGAGCTCTATCTCAGGAATTCTAAGGGGACAGGTGGCTCAAACACAGTTAAAAATCCCGGAGACATCCCTTGGGTTGCAGAATATTTAATGAATAATCCACCATCTTAGTCGTGCCCAAGCCACCACCATTATTCAGAGTCACTGGCGTGGATATTTGGTAGATTCACCTCCTCTTTTTAAGTGCCTCTTTGAAAGATACTCCTAAACGAGGTTTTTGGGAATTTAATTCTATTTAGGTAGGGTGACAGGCAGACATTCAAGAACTTCGTACATGGATGGGTGTAAAGAGCATTAGGCTGACAGTAGATGGGTCGAGTTTACGCAACCCGTTGTGACCTTGCGTGCACTTCCAACTATTTCTACTCACTGAGAAATGTTAGAAAACTAGGAGATTTGTTGAAACAATGTTATATCAGCAAATTCACTCCCTGAAGAATGTTCTTTGCCTGCGTCGAATTCTAGTCTCTACTTTACTGACTGAGAAAGCTCGCCTTATCGGATTACTAGCTCTGGGTTTCAGTGAAATGGGACTAAGAATTGAGATTTGTGTAGTTATTTGATAAAAGGCTTTTTGCGGTATCGTGTGTTCCTCATTAGACTGCACGGGATCTTTTTCAAACAGTACTGAACTCAAATGTCACTCCAAAACCACGCATTAATTCTACTTTCTGTCTCGGAGATTATTACAAAGATATCTCCTGCTTCCTTTTTTGTCTTAAGATTGAGAACTCAGAGCCCTCAGTTCAGTATAAATGCCGATCCTGTGGAGGCCCTATTTCTTAAGCCAAAGACATCAGCAAAAGCTTCTGTGTTGCTTAATCCTTTCGACCTTTATTTAGTGCGACGGTAACCCTGTGCTGAAGTAATGTCCAAGAAAAGCATACAATATGCATTGCAGTCTGCGAAATTACCCAATTAATATCTTACCTCTTCCTTCATTTACGCCTTTTTTGGGACCTGTGACTTATTTAATTAATGGCTCAAGTTCCGGTGCTTCATCCACTATGTGCATGAGATAGAGACAGAGTAAGAAGCTGACGACCTCGAAAGCACACTCAAAAGAGACAGTTTTGTTGCATTTTTCGAAGTAATCAATCATACTTTAGATCGGTAGAAGAACAAGTGCTGTCTCCAGCCCTCTCAAAGTTAAAACAAGGAAACAAATAAAGTAGTGGTGACCTTGGAGAAGTTTACTTGACCAATGGCTGACCTATCCGTCCCGCTATACAAGAGTACATTCAATTTGTTCTAACAAATGTATTCAAGCGCACTGAACTTGCCTTGAAAGAATAAACCCCCTTCATTCGTTTAGATGATTCAGTGTCAATGGATGACGAATTGTATCTGCCAGAGGAGATTATGGCTTCTGCATAATCGGCCTGAATTCTGTGGATTCAACAATCCGGAGGCCAGGCTTTTCAGGCGTCGACGTCTATTTTTGCGACTTCACCAGTCCCACTAATGTCTAGCATCCTCTGAAGTCCCGGGTTTTTAACTAATATGATTGGCTGATAGCTGTTGTTGAAAAAGACACCAATCGCCATGCTGCCAGTACAATAAAAGCCCACGACAGACTGACTCAATTTCTGCACCATAGCCATCAAGTTTTTCACCAAACTTTTTATTTTTGAGTCATTACCAATAGTAGTGGAGTAGATAATCGAGCCGATACAGAGACACGAAGACAACGACGTGAAATGCACTCAGATAAGACTGTATCTTTCGTCATAATAATCTTTTAGATAGAATAAGAAGAGCAATCAGCAGTAGTAGTGTTGGTAGTGGTGGTAGTAGCGGTGAATGAGTGCGATTACTACAACATCCAATATCGCATTTAGTCTCACTCTACTCTTGGTAGAGTCAACACAAGGAAACAAAGACACGAGGACAAGCAATGACTAGGACGACAAAGGCGGTGATGTTGAAATCCGCCAATCGATGAGGTATTCCCTAAGATGGAGGCTGCTCCACTACCCGGTTGGCATCGATGTAGGTCATCAGGGGTCGCACCACCTCCTCTGGAATGACTCCACGGCGCAAAAGACCGTCTAGGAAGAGATTCAGCACACCCAGCTGCTCCAGTCGCGGCAGCACAAATACCTGCTGCAGCAGACTGCTCGGCTTCAGGGGCCTGCAAGAAAAAGACCATGTGAAAGCACCTATGACGCCGATGTTAACCGGAGCATCATTCATTTCATCCTGAAAGAGGTATTTTGGGTTGACTGAGAGTGTGGTTTCTTTAGAAAATCTTGGTGTGGAAATAGACGTTGTGAAAGTGTCCATGTGTAGACAGTAGAGCGAGGAACTGCGATCTACTGTGTTTAGAGATTGAAGGAGAGAGAATGATTCGCTCACTAAGCTCACCGACTAAAAATAGGTTGAGATTTTTTACTCAGAGCATTTAAAAACCATTCGTATTATTTTACCTATGGCAATGGAAAAAGGTTATGCATTCCCTCAATAGTTTTTCCTCGAAGATGGAAGCTAAACATACTTCTAAACTTTGAACTGACTTGCCTTATTTTTGGTCATGTCAACTCGGTAAACCGTCAGTCGTCTTGTCTTCAAGTGCTCCCGCATCCGCTCAGGCAGCACCTGCACCAACTGGCACCACTGGCACCACTTGTGTTTACTGCCAATCAATTCAACTATGCGACACCCAACTAGACATCCTGTTCATTGCGACTTCCGAACTTCGTTTGCACACTACCTTGTTGTCCGACTGTGCGGATGTCAGAGGCGTGACTTAGTTATTCAGACGCAGATTTATGGATGGATGGATGGATTCGATAGAGAGAGAAAGAGGGAGGGAGAGAGAATGAATCGCCCACTCAAACACTTGTGGACAACTTTAGTCTAGTCTTAATGGAGGAGCTCAAACTTGTTGATGCACGACTGTTTCCCACTCACACTCACCCTCTATCTCCTTGGAAGGTAGGGTTTCACTTCGTAGTCTGAGTCTGGTTCTTATCTGGTTTGCACTAAGTCCGCCTTTTAAACCATCTCAACTGTGTATTCTTCACCTTTTTACGTCAACTCCGTATCAGTTGAGAATCTCACTCGAAGTCGTCATTCGGTTATGGTTTACTTCGAGGTCTATTAAAAATGCATTTACTTCAGTGTAAGGGCGGTTTCCGGGCAACTGTCCACATGACTTTATTTTCCACCTTGAAATCTAAATGGTCCGTTGACCTACCATTAGGGGATCCTTTGAGTCCATGGTTCTTGAGCTACATGGGGTGGTTCTTGTAGAAGAATAAATTGGATCAGAGGAAAGCTTACTGAAAGCCCTAAAACAGCCTTGATTCGGAGAATGGACTAACTACTTGAAGGCAGCAATAGGTTAGGGATGCAATTGATGATTCCCAAAGAGAATGGACGGCGATCGACCAGGTGTAGGCAGTGTCCATGCGCTCATGAAGGGGGATGACATCTTCCATCCTACCTACCAACCAGAGTGTTCCATTAAACTGTCACTCGTCAGTTGTGTGCAGCACATCTTAGCCCGACCATTGGCGCTACTTAACCCTGTTCAAATGTGGGCTTAGCCTGGAACCAAAGTGAGGCTGTTCTTGCGCTTAGATGGGCGTGTTTATTTCCTCCGATACCTGGATCTGCCTGTGACCTCTCTGCGTATAAACAAATACACAGTCCCTCTTTCTCTGTGGCTTCAAAGTACCCAAGTTCTTGGTACACTTGCTGTCTCCCCGCTTCTCAAGATTTCATCCTGCCTCACCTAGTGGGCTATTGAGGTGCATTTGGGATTTTAATGGGTAACATCATAAATACACATAGATACAATGACTTCGCCCTGGGCATTTGAGCTCACACTAAATCCCACTACTACTTCTGTGGAATACCCCAGCTTCTCTACCTACGCTTTACTTAGCGTCCTATCAGACTAAATGTTTCGGAAAATAAGTCCCTAGCAAATACGGACGATTGGGTTAGATAATGATTTTATGGTTCCCTTAAAGAAGTAAAACATCGCAGTCCAAGTCAAGTCAGATCTGGTATACGCAAGGCTCTGAGATATTGCGCATTTCGACCGATTTCCACCAGCCCAACCTGCTCTTGCAGTTAAATTATCGTAAACTAACTTAGCTTATGGCTTCATGAAAAGTACCGTTTCGTACAATACTATGAATGCACAAAATCTGATTTGTAGAAGCTTTGCTAACGTCACACCTAGTTGACTTTTGAGTGAATTGAACCAGAAAAAGGCAAACAAAGAAACTTGCAGGTTCAAATCAATCACACGGGGTGGTGGTTTAAAACCAGAGAGGCGGCAGCCTCTCCTCCTCGCCCCCCTCAAATTGATTTCCCTCAGCTCAAGTAAATTCCCAAACTTCTCAAGATTTGCAGATTGAGGAAATAAGGCAAGGGACTCACTTGACGAAAGAGTTGTAGTAGAAGAAGACAAACCAGCCCACGAAGATCTGGCAGTCGAATCGGTCGAGGATGCCTCCGTGGCCCGGAATGACACCGCCAAAGTCCTTGATCTTGAAGGCGCGCTTGAAACCGCTGGCGAAGAAGCCACCAAAGGGCCCGATGATGGATATGAAGGCGCCAATCAGGATGCAGTGGAAGTAGTAGGGGTACCAGGCCACCTGCTTCGACGGCACGAAGAACTACAACGGGTGGAGGGGAACAAGGCCGGTCACTCTGCTAGTCTTACCGATACATCGAACACTGTCACTCAGGTTCCGAGGTGGAAAAGGCAGACAGTATCGCCACGGGGTCTGAAGTGTGCGTGATCAGAGATACGATAGATAGTCGGCAGGTAGCGAGGTGCCTAATTTGTAAAGCAGTGAGGTTCGAATGTCCATCAGTACCGTGGCGTCATCTGCGCAGACCTGTGATTTGATGGAGGGCCTAAGTAAAGTGCTTCAGCTTGGTACAGCTTCTTCAAGCGAGGTTTACGTATCGGCCCTTAAGAGGCCTCACCAGGCATCACCCCTTGGAACTTTTTGTGGGAAGGAAGGATCCCACTCGACTAATCCACCATCCAACAACCACGTATCTACAATGTTTTGTGCAAAACTGATGCATTAATACTTGGCTATTCCTCTTCCACATGTGTGTTAAGGCACACTACACGTTGAAACTCATGGGTGATGATAACCAGGGGAATGGATGATTATTGATTCACCATGGAAGAGAAGAACTCGTACCACGATGATTCGCCGGAGATTATGGTTCCTGCTCAATGCCCTCTTTGTTTGTGAATACGCCAATCCGGCGGCTTTAGCCAGAGAACACTGGCATTAGAGACGATATGATTGTGCTGGCACAGCAGATTTCCTAGAATACCTGCAGGACCCTGGTAGCATCCGAATTCGGGCTGTGCCACGTGATTTGAAAGTTCCAACCGCGTCCTTCAAGCTTACTTCGCTACTACTACGCAAACCAAGCGTGGTAGAGGTAAAGTTATAGCAATAAAAGGTACACAAAATTGGCACCAAACAGGCGAAGAAACAACCCAATTAGGTGAAACATCGAGCTGAAGGGCAAAAATCGCTTTCTTGTCTTTCGATGAAACTTTTACAAAAAATCAAAAGCACAACACGTAAGATGCCTTATAGGGGGATGAATTCAAACGCCCACATAGAATTGCAACAGTGGGAATCAACTACCACCACAACACCTAGAAATGCAAAAAATGCAGGGTAGAAAGATCTGACGATTACAGCATTCCCTTATTATTCAACATACATCGGACTCCCCAGATTTTCTCCCACCGGTAGGCGACTATCATGTATTAGGAAAGTAATCGGCGTGCAGGAAAAGTAACAGACGCGACTGATGGCGCTGATCATGAGTAAAATATTTTGAATACCACAGAAAGGTCTCCATGTGCATTGAACCCAGTTTTAATCAACTGTATTTTCAACTATTAAACACATCGCAAACACCCCGTACAGATGACCAACAAATATTTTCCATACACAACGCCAACTCCTGACTCGCTTAACAGCCCTGCCGAAACCCGGTTCTATTCACTTCTGGTGCTTACTAGGTGGCATGAGTGAGAATAGATGACTCAGACAAACCAACCAGCGAGGGTTATTCTCCAAACTCTCCCAAAGACCTTACCCCTCCGTGATTAGTGGAGCAAACCTTTCCTCTAGGGAAGGTGTGGTTCACGCCAGTATGCTCCAGATTTCGGGTTATGCAGAATTTAGGCTGTAAAAGACGCGGCTATTGGCGGATACAAAGGGGTTGGATTGTTGAAATCATTACTTATGAACACACTAAAAACCATCAAAACTTGACTTAATTTAATGTTTTTTTTGCTTATTATTTCTGTTACTCAATGTTTATTTAAAGGCCACTGTTTTTCATATACATTTAAAAAGGGTTACAACCTTGAAAATATGGCAGATCTCTGGGATTTTCAAAGAGGCCAAATTGTTGATGCTGTACAGCAGGCACTAGTGTAACGGAAACTTTCAAGAGGTGGTACTTTCTCAAAAGTCACGACTGCCGCCTTTGAAGCACAGAAGGAAAAGTGCCGAAGTCGAAGGCGTTGGCTGAGAGAGAGAGACCGTGGGACTACAAACCTACGAATTGTTGGAGAGGATCGCAAGACCACGTCTCCTGAAGTCACTGCGGACCTCCTCACTGAACAGATTCAGTGGAATAGAACCCAGCTTCCACAAAAACCCTTCGTCGTGGGAGCTGAATTCAACCACCACCGAAGAGCTACAATTTGAAGACCTCTGCTCTCAAAGACACCACATATTTCAAACCCTTTAGAATGCTGCTATATTGGCTCCTCGAACTGTGAAAAAAAACGTGATTTTCTCTGACGATTCACCGTTCACCACCTTATTCCCAAAGGGGACTCTCTCATGATCACAGGCTGCTGCTATTTCTTACAGTTCCCCCGAACCAACAAGTCCCCTTCATGGGAGAATTAACAGCCAAGGCTCTTTAAGAATTTTGCGTGACCAGGGAAATGGCCCGTCTTTCAAAATGATAATTCACCAATCCATTCAGCTAGAATTTTTCACGAATCGCGGCACGAGGGGAACATTCTAATGAAGTTGACCATCTCATCTGGCTACCACAGACCTCAGTACCGAGATCTCAAAACTACTGTGGAGCGGTTATGGTCGATTTTTGAGATTCAAGTAAGAAGTCGATTTCCGCCGCCACCACCGCAGACACCATCGTTTCTAAAAGAACTGAGCGAGGGTGTTTTGGATTCCTCTGTGTCTTGAATCTAGGTTAAATGTATTATTTGAAGGATAACAACCAACACCCCGCGTAGATGGTCCACTATCAATTTTTAAGGACAATTGCATGAAAGCACTTTGCGATTCGCCAGGACCTGGTGTCTACTCGTAGTCGGGCGTGTGAGAAGATGGAGGTAGACGCACCAGCCAGCGAGAGACATTGTACATGCGTGGAATGAAGATGGCGTCGGGGACGCAGTCACGAGTGACCGCGCCGATGCGGTCATCGTATTCAATGGGGCAGATGAAAGCCTTGTGGCCGATCATGCACCAGGCGAAGAAGAGGCCCACCAGCAGAGAGGAGATGCCGCCGCCGATGAAGCCCTCCCAGGTCTTCTTCGGCGACACCTTAATCAGCGGCGTCTTGCCGAAGAGCATCCCGAAAACGTACGCGAAGATGTCGTTTAAGATCACCATCCCTGTCGGCACCAGGAACCTGCAAACAACGGGAGATTCTTTAGGTGCTTCCTTTGAACCGGGAAGTGAAGTCATCTCGCTCTACATGTCATTGTAAACAACAATAGCTTCCAATGGCAAGCAATTCCGCCCTGATAGATGCTAGGAACAAGTCCGCATATAGCACTCTTGCAAAGCGAAGAAATCCGGTTACCTCAAATTCATCGGCAGTAGAATTCACCGGTTTCCAGCGACTCTGAATGCAGCAAAAAGTGCACTTTCTTCGCTTACAGAACTAATCCCCTCAAATCCACCCCCACTTTTTCCCATCAGTCTTCCTCCAGCCACTCGAAATTCCTCCCGAGCCAAACCTCGAACTCAGCTAAGGCGTGGTCCACCTCCCACGGGATGAAATTCGACCGTTTTCTAGAGATCCGGCGACCGTAATAACATCGACTTCCCACTTACTGAGCCTTTTCTTTCATATAAACCTCATTTTTAGCATCAATCTTCTTCAGATAACCCACTTCAAACATAGAGCCAGTAGATTCCACCGCATCTTACAGCGGTAGGCAATTGAAGTCGTATCAGTTTCAACAATTCTGCTCTGATGGATGCATAAAGTACCACCATCAAACGAGATTTCTGTAAAGCAATGGAAGGGATGGATTCTCTAACGATTAGTGCAAAACTATCGGGCTACGCATTATGTGGCGTTGGGTTGCAAGGTTCGTACTTAGCTACTAAATCCAAAAACCTCCATGGGTCCATAAAACCAGCTGCTGCTGACAAACAAAAAATTGTCTCTCCTCGTTTGTTTTCCCCCGATATTCGGGATTAGACAATACTTCAAAGGAAGCCTTTATACAGTCGGCTGAAAATCCCTCTACCCACTATCTGTTTGCCATCATTTGGTGTAAGTTATTCCATCTGACGGCATTCTACACCACCTCAGACCACTTGAAGGGGCTATGTAGCAGAAAACGAGCACTCTATGATGGCTAGGATATATCCAATTCGCCAAAAAATACTAATCAGACCTGCAGCGTCATTTCTAGTTGCAATCTGTGTTGATGGAGTTGTACTCAAGTGACTCCAGAGCCCAGCAAGTCGCTTCCAAAACTTAATTCGAGGTTCACAAACTCCACAGGCCAAATACTGACTGCGGACATTGACCCAAAATCATATTTGCCCAGCTGTTAACTTATAAATCTGATCAACGCCATTTCGACACAAACGCTTCCTCTTCCCATTCTGGTATTGGGTTGGTTGATCCGCATGGAAGAGAACTTTAGAGAGAAGCTAAATGCCACGTAAGTGAAAGTGAAGCCTCATGGAAGGCTCAAGCCTCAACCCCTGCTTAGAAGACTTTTTTAAGAGGTTTCACGTACAATGATTGGGACAAGAACGCAGCAACTCACCAAATGAGTCCGTCAAAGATGCTGCGGATCATGAAATGCGAGGAGGAGACGATAATCAGCAGCGAGACATGCGTGAATCCAAACTGAAAAAAAGAAAATAAGGCAGTCAAATAGTCTTCAATGGCAAATCAGCGATGCTGGCAGATGCTGCAAATAACTTGTCCCAATTGACGTGGAGGCTGCATCCACTTGGTCACGGGAGAAACACCCACCACTGGATATCCATAGAAGTCTGACATTTTAGGGTCAATCTCCTTTAATAAACTATCAGTTTTCACGGTAGAACATGTACATTTAAACGAATTTAAACTGCCTCGGACCGTTTTAAGCATTATGCTTAATATGCAATCTCTTTTTGCATAAACTTTACAACTCTGACACTCATTGACACGTCTTCAGAGTTTAAGACTTGCCTGGAGGACTATAACTTAGTAGCGATTAAACAACACGAGTATTTCGAAAAACATATCTAGTGAACTTTCAGATCTCATTTAAAGTTTCATTATAATGGGATTGAAAACCCAATGACAGTAGGAAAAAACAATAAGAGGTGTCATTCCAATACCCATAGAACTTTACGAGAACACCTTGGAGCACTGTGAATATCCTTAGTAGGGACTACGCCTGAATGACACTTCTAATGGTCACGAATGCTTCCGACGTCATGGTCCAACTTTTGGCTCAGTGTTTTCCAGTGGCCCTGCTTAATCCAGTGGTGATCTAACAGCATCATCACACCGCCTGTCAAGAGGCTATCCCTAGGTGAGCAGAGAGCCTAATCACACCCTAGTGCGTGTGTTTCCCCAACCTCGAAACAGACACAATTACAAACGTTCATGGCACTGGGAATCTTTATCTTATATGGAGTTCGCAACAGTGCCGAGTAAGCCATAGACTGCCGGTGAATAAACTCCCATTCTGGTCACTAGGTGAGGCGAAGAAGAGAGAGACAGAAGGGGGGGAGACCTACGAGGGTGAACTGTTTGAGGTAGTGGCGACGTTTGAGACTGAGCACGAAGGCCACGATGCAGGCGCAGTAGAGCGTGAAGGAGATAAAGCGGTGGTGCACCACCAACGGCGCCAGCAGGTCCTGCAAACACACAAACAAACAACTCAACCCTAAAACCCTCATTTGTCAATGTCTAGTCCTTATTCGGTCGAAACTAGGGCATATTTTGCACTAATTATATTGTACATTCCCTTTTTTACACAAGTCCTCCTAATAGTGAAAAATACCATCCGAAGTCGGCATTCATTTATGGTTTACTTCGAGGTCTATTAAAAATGCATTTACTTCAGTGTAAGGGCGGTTTCCGGAACAATGATAATATTATTGTTAAAATCTGGAGCCATCGGGCAACTGTCCACATGACTTTATTTTCCATCTTGAAATCTAAATGGTCTGTTGACCTACCATTAGGGGATCCTTTGAGTCCATGGTTCTTGAGCTACATGGGGTGGTTCTTGTAGAAGAATAAATTGGATCAGAAGAAAGCCTATTGAAAGGTCTAAAACAGCCTAGATTCGAAGAATGGACTAACTACCTGAAGGCAGCAATAGGTTACAGATGCTCTTTTACGGAGCAGGTACGCAAGTAGTGCAGTTGATGATTCCCAAAGAGAATGGACGGCGATCGGCCAGGTGTAGGCAGTGTCCATGCGCTCATGAAGGGAGGGATGAAGGGAGATGACATTTTTCATCTCGCGCCTAACGGTGGCTTAACTGGACCACAAACATCAACCTTAAAGAGTTTGATGCACAGATTCTAAATTTTTCCAGAGGTCTTTAAAGCCTTTCCGTGCTAGCTTCCGAGCTTACACGGAGGTTAGACAGTACTGGTCTTTACTCTCCATTGCCGAGGCTGTTGACTGACGGAGCTCTCACAATGGGTTCCTCTAGCGTCATCCCACACCCTTTCGATGCAACTCCGCAGTCGTTACTCTCACGGGATTAAGTTCTGACACTCTCTCGACAGTCACTAGGTAGGAATCGATTAACCAACTCTGGTGTAGGAGGAAATTTATTGTACAATAGGAAGATTGTCGCTGTTCAGTTAATAAGAGTGGTAAAAGGAGCCATAGTATCGTAAAATATCAAATAAGGGTACAAGGGTAGGCTGTGAATTAACTTATACCATTCAAGGCTCCTCATTCACCCACATGTCTGATGTCACTTTGAGAGCACAACTGTAATAAGTAAGCCCCAGTCTCGTATCTTGTCATGTCGATCTTGTGCATGCCTCACGACATCATTGGAACCGAACAAGGGCATACCTTTCATAGTGGAGCATTTGCTCAAGGCATCTCAAACGTTTCTTTTGCGCAGGCAAATCCATGCAATACGGGTAACATGTGGATGAAAATTAACACACGAATTGTCACACGTTTTACCACATGGGCAAAATGTAAATTTCGCCTTCTCTGAGTATTTAGACCTCTGGGGTTACAGCTCATCGTCTAACAATGTCTGGTTTTTGGTTGCTAGATGTAAATTAGCACAGATGAATGCCCATTCCGTCCGAGCAGGCTATGGACATCAAGGATTTGTTTCCCAACTACCACATCTTTATAGACTCTAACGCCCAAACACAACTATGAATCAAGAAATGGGCCCTTTAGTCTTGTTTCTTTTCACGCTAGAAGAAGGCCACCGCGGGTGCTGAACCTCTGGACTGGATATGTTAAACATTGCATATTGCTAGGGTTATCCCTACTTCCACAGTGGTCAGGGGCCTAGCGCCTCTACTCAGAAAATAAAAGCACAAAAAAATTATCACTGAGAAAATCTTTAAACGATAAGCCGTTCAATCGTGGTAATTTATTTATGCTCTGTGAGAAAAGCATGAAATTGCAAAAGATTTTATGTGCTTTTAAATAATCCAGAGTATATTGTATATCCCAAAAGGGGAAATATTCACAATAACAGAGGGCGTTCTGAACAAATAGTGTAAGTAATATTGAGCTTTTCCAGAGGTTTTAAAAGTGATCACACAAACCAAGTTTCATTTATAAGTTTAAATCTTCCTTCGTTTTATTTATGCTTGACGACATCTCCAACTGATTCAACACGGAAGAGAAGAAATTGCATCACGATGATTTAGTGATCCAGTGCTCCGGTAATGGAAAATACGAATATAAATGAAGAAGTTAGAAACCTTCGAGAAGACAATCTGATTAGACTCACGCAGCAGATTTTCTCCAAAATCTAGGGAGAAATTGGTGGATGAAGGCTTACTGGAATCACTTACTACCACACTGTAGTTAAGCCCTAGAAAATGGGGGTAGTTGTCAGTAATATCGGCAGTCGAAAAGGCTGTCAGTCGCCAATTCTTACAACGACTACGCCAGTCCACCCAATGAGCTTAACTCGACGATGCACGATTACTATGCACAGGGCGCAGACGTCGTTAACACAATCTCAGTTAACCGGTCACGGAAAATTCAATATTACCTCGCTTGTTCCAAGTTCTAGGTTGCATATAAGTCCACGGAAAGGAGATTTCACATCGATTCACTGTGTCTACCCACATGAATGCTCACTCTGCCCCAATATCCGACCGACAAAATGGCAATTCTTACTCAGTTATTAGCACAACAGTGTTTATTACGCTAGGGAATCACACAATGGGTAGGATGACCTTTTAATTGTACTTATCTCATTCGATAATATTTGTGCTTCTAGCGATTTCTTCTTGCGACCACTAAGTCTCATCGCAAAGAAATAGCAGTGTTTGCAACAAAGTTAGTCAGTGCGCGAAACTACTCAATAACTGTAGATTGTCTACCTGATTCCAAAAGTAATTAGACAGCTGAATGTTGGTGTTTCTAATTTTGTCATGGTGCTTCGATTAATGCCAGGTAGCGTCTTGGAATACAGTTTTCAACGAGGCATTTTCTCTCCAATAGTTACACTACTTCGTTGGACCAAAGTGCCTGAACACCTTCGTTGAGTAGCTTCTACGTCCCCAAGGACATTGTCCAAGAAAGAAGTCCAATATCAGGACAATAATGTTAACAAAGCTCTTTCAAAAGTGTCAATAGCGGTGTGTTGGGTTTTCGTAGAGTGCTGAAGTTTCATCACTGGCTGACACAAACATGGTGGTGGTGTGTTGTCTCCGTCAAGTCGAACACCGGTCAGTTTGTCAGTCTCTGGAACGCTCCTACCCAATCAAAGTTCCAATAAGAACTTCCTGCCATGGAAGCTAGCTGCAATTGAATTAGATTGAAAAGATCACTGCAAACAGAGAGACGGTCGAACAACCAAATGATTAAAAAAATCTTCTACAGACATGCTCCCGATAATGACTGCTAGATGTTTTGAGCATTGCTTCTGTGTGTATGAAGACCTGAACCTCCGGATTACAGAGCATTAAGAAAAAGGAAAAATGACAAGAGAAGGTGGTCATTCTCCCGGAAACCAGGGAGGGATAGTTGGCAAACATGGTCACGGGTCTGAAGCGTGTGTGGTTAAAGATAAGGTCTATAGTCAACAGGCATCGAGGTGCCTAATTTGAAAGCAGAAAGCCACACATGCTAAGGTGAGCTACTCGGAAGGGCATAGTAATAGGGGGAAGGCAAGTGAATAAAAGCAGTACTCTGGCGTCACCTGCACCGACCTGTGGTACAGTGGAGGAGTCCGGTATTGAGCCCAAGTACGTGTCTGGGCATGGTACAGTTTCTTCGAGCAAGGCACATGTATAAGCCCTTAAAAGGCCTCACCCCGTTGGATCTCTAGCTGAGGAGAAAGGGCCCCACAGTATATCGCTTCTCCTCGTCGTTAAATGGTGCAGTTGCATAAAGGGGTTTAGCCTAAGGCGTGATAAAGGAAGGACGGAAAGGAAGACTAAGGATGATGATTTATACCCAATTAAATATAACCCTATACAATGTCCTGCTAATGTCCCTTTATAACTGCCGTCACTTAAGAGAGCGTCAATAGATTAACGGCCAACACAAACACTTAGCACTCACTTTTAACCCATTTACGAGTCAACTACGACTCCCATAAAGAACAGCAGAAGATTGTCTCTTTTGTACCTGGGGTATAGCTGGGAGTCATAGGAACGAGGCACAAGATCTTAACGGCAGTGTTTTCCTAACCACCATCCTTCCCATTTAAGCATTCACACAGAATTATCACTTGACCTTTAAGACTCCCCAATGGCGTGTTCACATGCCCTCCAGTGGGCAAAGGCAAAGTGCAGGTTATTGCTTGAACCTTAAAAGTACCGCCCCCACCCCTTCCACGACAGCTTTCGGTTGGATTTCGCCTGACCCGAGAGAAGAAACCCATCAACACAGCGTTAAGATTAACAAGCAAGCGCTTAAGGTGACTTTGAAAGGCTGTTTCGTTTGAAGGTACACTCAAAACGATGGTATTAACGGAATTGGGACCAAATGACTTCCCAGATTTGGCTCTACCAAGGAAAAAAATTACACGTAGTTCGGATAGATCACTATACCATCTTATATCAGCAATGTATCTACTGTTGCCCGGTAGCCATCACTAAGTTTGCCCTACTGTGTATTTGTAGAGCGTTATATTAATATTTTTCGATTATTTCGGACTGTAATTAATTTCCCCTTCGCTGTTATCTGTCGTTTGAGCTGTTGCTATGATGCTTTACACTTCGTCGAATAAACGTTTGGGGTTACTATCCTATCGAATTTTGTGGCCTATTAACCCTAGTGATCGAGCGTAAAATTAATGATCGTACCATTTTACACAAAAATTCCTTGGCATTTAGACATTTTAAAGGTTTTCACGAACACACCAGGCTTCCTTTACGAGTTGAATTCCTTCGTGCAGGTGATGAAAACGGGGAGAAATGGATGAAGACTGGAACGCATCAACATACTCATCATGACGATGGGCAAAGTATGGCCACTGCTCAATGTTCCCTGAGAACACTATGAACGCGAAAACCTAGTGACATGAGTTGGAGAATTGCAGTGGTGGGTGCAGCTAGAGGAGAATAGCAACACAACAGCAGACGGATTGATTGCGCTTTCCTCGGAAATCTACAAAATAAGTGTTGAGGTGGCGGGCCCTGGAATCGAAATTTAGGATTGGTCGATTAAAATGAATATTGTACTTAAACCCTGGGTAACCAAGGCTATATGAGGCTATATGCATGACAGCAAGAACTCACTCCAGCCGATGCCTTTGCTGAACCCTTCATATCTTAACTAGCCGATAGATTAATACGAAGTGTGGGACGTTGACGCCGAGAAAGAGACGAGAGCTATAAAACCACGGTTAATCGGCGACGGAATAAAAGCAGTTTTTAAGAAGACCCCCAGGTTTCTGAGAATACACCAGACGCAAATGGCGCCACTATTTTGAGTAAAACTCTTTGATCATTGTAGAGCAATTCCCATGTCTGTGGATTAACACAAGTTTGCAGGTAACAGAGACCTCTTTTTCTGATGAGACTTCAAATTCATCGCCGTCTCCTTTGCTTCGGTCCCAACTCACTTTCCGTCTTTCCTCAACACCTAAAATTCGGACTAATAGAAACTCTCTCCTGTCTCCATTCCCGATAATTACAGTGATACATTTATTATTGCTTGAATTTATCGTTGTATGTACGCACAATTTAGCATGCAAGGCGTTAGCAGGATTAAGGGTGGCGAAAACTATTTTCACTTACGTTGATTATCAATGGATATAGGTAGTAAAGCCGAGAATAAACAACAACATCAGATCAAGAAAATTAGCACTGTGCAGTTAAAAAGGTGAGTTTGGTGGCTCACTTTTAGGCACCTGGGCAATGACCGCCGACTTTGATGAAAACTGTGTCATATCCCAGGGTTCGACATTTAATAACGAATCAATGGATGCCTGAGCAGACACGCACGAAACCTCAAGCACGTCACGCTGACTTTATTCCAGATGGCAGTTGAATCGAATGAGTACCCACACAAACTGGCCTTATGACGGCAGTAATGAGGGGGGGGGGAGGGGTGGGTGACTTACCTCCTTGGACATGAGTTCGCGGAACTGCATGATGAGGCTCTCGCCGAAGAGATAGTAGTTGGAGGTGAAGAGGAAGCTCCAAGAGAGCGTGCGGAACCAGGGTAGATTGTGCGTGCGATAGACCACGTGGCCGATGTGGATCAGCTCCTTGAAGCACAGCAACTGAAGGAACAACACCTGCAGGAAAGAGGGAGAGGCAATAGGCAATTTAATAGAAGCTGAAAGGTGCGACCATCCTTTCTTAGATAATGATCCAAGGGGGTGAGGCCTTTTAAGGGCTTATACATGTGCCTTGCTTGAAGAAACTGTACCATGCCCAGACACGTACTTGGGCTCAATACCGGGCTCCTTCACTATACCACGGGTCGGTGCAGGTGACGCCAGAGTACTGCTTTTATTCACTTGCCTTCCCCTTATCACTATGCCCTTCTGAGTTGGCAATTTCTTGGCGCATGCGCTTTACATATCAGGCACCCCGAAGTCTGCCTACTCTCAGCCTTATCTCTCACCACGCGCGCTTCAGAAACCGTGGTCATACTGGTAGCCCTGCCAACCGGGTGGCATTGACTCCGCAGGCAGACAGTGGGCTTTAGCGCAGACTCGGGATTGCCGTCTTTGCCAGGCGCAGCAGGTGCAACCCTCATATGCCTTGGCAAACACACCGCCACTCCAGGCTAGGTAGACAACGGAGCGTTCATATGAACAGAGCAAGTGGAGTCAGCCCCTGCATATTCGAGGACTTGAGATCCACGCCACCGCAGTACCTCCTGAGACAAATACCTCTGCTACAGCTAACCTCTGCAGCGTACTGGACGACCGAATCGAGTCTCAACACTCTCTTGGTAACTACAGGGACATTGACCACCGAAACCCAGAGTCTTAGGTACTAGACGTGGTAATGGCCTCGTCTAACTCCTTCACAGACATTTGGCTCCGAGTCGAACAGTTCAGTGCCATCCACTTAGCCGTGTTTATCACGGAAGTCAGTTTTCTGTCATCAACGACCCGAAGCAAGATCGTCGGTAGTCTATACAGCAAGGTAGGCCTGAAATACGTTTCTATACGAGCAGCTTTACGCTTACTGCTGAGCACCAGTGACATCAGTACTAGTTGACTCTTCGCTTTGCATACCACAATCACTGCCTCGGAAACCGATTCGGTTGCTTGTGTTCAAGCTAAATGCTAACCCAAAACAGTTCCATCACTCTCTGCTAAACCCTAAAACAATTTTGACTATTCACAAGATCGGTAACCATAAATGACTGTAGCTATCCTACCTCTTACACAATCACAGTTTTCAACCTAATCACCGTTTTCCGTGGAAATTTGCTGTACCATTCCTCTTCCAAAACTAATGCGAGAATGCAATCCAATGCACTTGCATTCAACGAAAGCTCTTTCGAAAAGGCTTATTTGCAGTCTAGTAGAGACGTGACAGACAAACTTAGCGGCTCGTATTCATCCACGTATTGGGCGCTCACAGAAAGAGGCGTTTATAAGTGGTTTTCCCCAAATCGATCCAGTCTTGCACATTTTTAGACCCCATTGTTTTTTTTTGTTGAAACTTACAACAAAAATTGGACTATTTACTCATTCTCAAATGTAGGTAACAGCTTTCAGTAGAAGGCGAGGACGCAACTGGTAAATACCTAGCAGTTCTGCAAAATAATTTCCCCTAAGTGGATGCATTATTGCTTACACATTCACTGTTTTAAAACCCGTTTCCACGGGATTCTTTGCCCAGTTTCAAAAGTACAACTGGCGTTGGGAGTTAGTTACAAAGCACTTACAAAGTTCCCGTGGAGGGATGACCAACTATCAAGAGTGTGATTCGGGTTGTTATAACTACCTTCAAATTATTTACCTAGTGCTTTTACATACAGTTTTAATAACTTAAGTTGTCTAGAAATTCCGTTGTAAAATTCCTCTTAGAAAACAAATACAACACTTCTGGGGAACACAGACTATCTAGTGAGAATGTAATTTAGGGCATTAAAATGTTGAACAAAGCTGTTCGACCAGGCCATCTTAGAAAGGAACGGGTCAAGTTGGATAGGGTCAGATAAAAACAAGGCGAGGTAAAAGAAAGTTGAAAGAAGAACCAGCAAAAACTCTTGACCGAAATGGGAAGCAAACGTTACCTACTACAATTGGGTTCCAAAAAATCCACAGAGACACATAAGTTGGTGAAGAGACTTGGGTCCAAGAAGTTATTTCACAGAACCCCTAAAAATCGTTGTTTAACATGGTACGGTTACTAGCACACCATTGCTTGTGTATTCTTATAGACTAGTAAGATTTTTTTCTGATTTTAACTTTGACTAGGTTCTTCACGAACCTTAGTGAGAAAGGGCAAGACCAAAAGGGGCATCAATTGCAAAAGACTGATCAGTCACACTTTGAGAGGCCTAAACAACATTTCAGTTAAATACGCGATTTGAAGTAGGGCTAAAATTAGCACAATGTCTGTGGTGGCGAAAGCGCGTCAGATAGTGGTTGATGAGTACCAAAAGAGAAACAGAGAGACGATAAGTAGCGCGACCTGCTGCCTCAATTGTACAAATCAAAAAATCGTATTGAAAAAGCCTGCTGGCGTTGCGAACCGACAGTTCACCAAATCTACAATCCATTTGCATCCAGGTTAGACAAACTCTCCATGGGTTTCGTGTGACATATATTTACTTGTAGAAAAAACATTTTTGAAATACCTCGAGTCACTGATCCAGCTTGAATAAGAGGTCTGTCACTTCCTTAGGTTCAAAGAAGCCTAGGGATATGGTAACGATCGATAAGTGATATTTTTTACCCAATGCCAGGGGCTATTATTTACTACAATTGGGTTCACATTAAGAACGGAGACATGTAAGTGAATGAGGAGATTTGAGTAGTAGAGTTGATTCACAGTACGCTCTTTAATCCTTATTCGATAAGCTACGGATACTAGGACTGATGGAACCAGTAAACACCTCGCAGTTTTCTTTTCATGTCTCTAGACATCTTCCTCAACAAATTTCCTCCGACACGCAGTAACTGTTGAGAGAGTGGTAGTGCTAATTTTCATGTGATTAACCACCGCGGAGGCTGGTACGCCTCTACAAGCACAAAGTGATAGTTTCATTCGTAAGTAGCTTTGGCAAACAACTCAGCCCATGGCAGTGAAGAACACAGACCAGCACTGTTTACCCTCTGAGTAAGCCTAAGAGACAGATTTAACCCTGGAGGCCCACTGTTTGCTCGCATGGAGAGACTTCTGGAAGGAAAAAATGGGATCTGCAAGGACAGGTACGTTTAGGTTGGAAGTAGAAATGAGCCAACATTAGGCAACGGTTTGGTCAATAACTTGAGCAACGGTGAGGCAGAAGTTACAACCAAGAAAGGCATTCATACTCATTCATAATTCCTAGATTTGCTACTGATTTATTTTCCCAGACCTCTGTAAATGCCCAACCACTGTACGTAAATCTCTACGCAACACGAGTAGAGAAGTGGAGGTATCGCAAATAAGTAGTAGAGGAGGCTTGTGCGAACTCTAATGCCCAGGTCGAAGTGAAGCGCAAGACAGGGGGAGGCCCAAAATTGAGATATGCGTGAAGAGGACATAGCTAGGAGACTGTTTTGGAGATACTAACTGTCATACATTCACCTCAATAGCCCACTAGTGAGGCAGGATGAAATCTTGAGATGCGGGGAGACAGCAAGTGTACCAAGAACTTGGGTACTTTGAAGCCACAGAGAAACAGGGACTGTGTATTTGTTTATACGCAGAGAGGTCACAGGCAGATCCAGGTATCGGAGGAAATAAACACGCCCATCTAAGCGCAAGAACAGCCTCACTTTGGTTCCAGGCTAAGCCCACATTTGAACAGGGTTAAGTAGCGCCAATGGTCGGGCTAAGATGTGCTGCACACAACTGACGAGTGACAGTTTAATGGAACACTCTGGTTGGTAGGTAGGATGGAAGATGTCATCCCCCTTCATCCCTCCCTTCATGAGCGCATGGACACTGCCTACACCTGGCCGATCGCCGTCCATTCTCTTTGGGAATCATCAACTGCACTACTTGCGTACCTGCTCCGTAAAAGAGCATCTGTAACCTATTGCTGCCTTCAGGTAGTTAGTCCATTCTTCGAATCTAGGCTGTTTTAGACCTTTCAATAGGCTTTCTTCTGATCCAATTTATTCTTCTACAAGAACCACCCCATGTAGCTCAAGAACCATGGACTCAAAGGATCCCCTAATGGTAGGTCAACGGACCATTTAGATTTCAAGGTGGAAAATAAAGTCATGTGGACAGTTGCCCGATGGCTCCAGATTTTAATATTACTATTATTATTATTCCGGAAACCGCCCTTACACTGAATTAAATGCATTTTTAATAGACCTCGAAGTAAACCATAAACGAATGCCGACTTCGAGTGAGATTCTCAACTGATACGGAGTTGACGTAAAAAGGTGAAGAATACACAGTTGAGGTGGTTTAAAAAGCAGACTTTGTGCCAACCAGACTCGGACTACGAAGTGAAACCCTACCTTCCAAGGAGATAGAGAGTGACTGAGTGGGAAACAGTCGTGCATCAGCAAGTTTGAGCTCCTCCATTTAGACTGGGCTAAAGTTGTCCACAAGTGTTTGATTGGGCGATGCATTCTCTCTCCCTCCCTCTTTCTCTCTCTATCGAATCCATCCATCCATCCATAATCTGCGTCTGAATAACTAAGTCACGCCTCTGACATCCGCACAGTCGGACAACAAGGCAGTGTGCAAACGAAGTTCGGAAGTCGCAATGAACAGGATGTCTAGTTGGGTGTCGCATAGTTGAATTGATTGGCAGTAAACACAAGTGGTGCCAGTTGAAGTTGGTGAAGGTGCTGCCTGAGCGGATGCGGGAGCACTTGAAGACAAGACGACTGACGGTTTACCGAGTTGACATGACCAAAAATAAGGCAAGTCAGTTCAAAGTTTAGAAGTATGTTTAGCTTCCTAGCAGATTGGGCACCACATGCCACATTCGATAAAGGATAACTCAGAGGAAGCACAACCTTTTTTTATTGTGACAGAGGAAATAAAACTTTATTCACTGAGTTATAACAAAATTCACCGTATCTTTTGATGTCTAACTTGGTAAGGTTCGCAAGTTATTCTAATAAACGGGACGTATTGGTCAAATACGGAGATTAACTGACGACAGCATCATGATACTAATTTCAAGTGAAATGGGCTAAATGTACATTCAGGAAAGCAGAAGAGATATAAAGTATAAATCACAAAGAGTAATGGGGATGACAGGACTCACCAAGATGACTAGAGCAATGGGACCGCAGTAGATGAGAAAAACGAATCCACCAATCATGACTATTGAGGCGAAAAGTCGAACAACACAGTTGGTGAGTCGAGAAGGTAAATAAGCAACCAAGCTCTGTAAGAACGTGGGAACCACAGCTGAACCCTGGGGAAGCTCCTCGGCCAGCTTCTGCGGATCAATGTCATTGTCACTCGCTATGGGTGTGTCCGTTTGACCTTCATCGGCAGATGAATAGTCACCACTGCGACGCGAATTCGAAGGTGCTGGTGTAGAAGTCGCGCCTGTGTTAGTTACATCAGAGGGTGCTTCAGTCTAGAGAATTAAGAGAGTAGAAAACGTCAAAACCGAATCGGTAGAAAAAAGGTGAGACTTTGTACCTTTTAGCACAAATAACGACGGTTGCTAAGCGCTGAAAATATTTTTACTAACATGCACACGTGAATTGCAGATACAACCAATGCTCAATTTATGAATAAACAACTTGAATATATATATACAAGAGATTTCTTACTAAACGTTGACGAAGCTGTGATTCCGCGGTCTCTTCTTCCATATTGTGATGGAATCAAGAAATCCAGTACCCTAGGTCCTCTCTAACTATCGCACAAACTTTCAACGAAACAAACAATTTCATCGTTGTCACGCTTTTTCCTTTTAAATATAGATGTTTCGCTCAAAAAATTCTTAATACTTTCTCAAATTTTTAAAAGCTATGGATTTTAAATAGGTAAAATATGCAAATTAATTAGTTTTAACATTAGCGGCGGCTATGCGAACCTTTTTATATTAAAACAGATTTAATTACCATTAATTCTTTAAAAATGCTTTCACGTAAATAATTTTTAGTTAGGAATATTAAGTAAGCATGAATCTAATGCTGGTTTGTGGATCAAAGGCATTTTTCGTTGGCCAAATAACTCCGTGATCACATTAAAAAATGAGTATCCAACCAGATATCAAGCTTCATTCTGCTATTCATTGAAGGAAGTCTATTTCGTAGACACGGAGCGCTTAAATATGTCAAAATGTTTCCCAGAATGCAGGCAAACCATTGAGAAAATCGTTTCGTCGACATTAATCTACTAGCAAGCGCCTTAACTGGACTAAATTAACATCGAGTTTGATCGTTTTCTCGATTCAACTCACCGGATGCAGTGTAAATTTGAAAATGAAATTTAAAATTGCACCTAATAACGCTAGTGATAAAATAATTTTTAATGTTTATAGTTTTGTATTTACTTTATTTTTTAAGAATAGTGGGATGTTATTGTTTTACTTTTTCAACATAAATCATTCGGCTGATTACCTTCGGGTACGTGACGGTTACTTTGGCGCGACTTTCCGTGAAGTTCCAAGGGTTCTTGGTCGACTGATCCGAAACTTCGCAATGTCTGAACGCATTTCAACTCACGGTAAATTATGTTTGTCAAAATTTGCATGAATTTAAATGATTTTTTGCCAGTGCCTTTGGAAACTATTCTTCTTTATTTGTGTATTTAATTTAATATTGCCTTCACTCATTTAGAATACCTGTCTGGTGCGGCTGCCATTAAGAGGTTAGATTATTATTATATATTTCTATACTTTTATTTTTTATATTTCTGATCTTTTTTATCTCTGTATGCTCATAACATCGTACGTTTCAGTGACGTGGTGGAGAGAATGAATACTGATTTGTGAGTTTTAGTGTCTGTGGTGTGAGTATTCCCGGGTGCTACGCTTGCGAAACCGCTAGTTGTCAAGGCGACCAGCAGTGTGATTAGCTCCTTTACTTTAATTGGTTTTTCATCACCATCTTTATTCCCTTTTCCCCAGGTTTGACCGGCGATCCACTGTGGCCTTTCCCGGTATGGAGGGCAAATACGTTGCCAAGGGTCAATTCTCGGGTAAATCAATTGCCGTGCTGAGTAGCGGTGGTGACGCTCAGGGCATGAATTCGGCCATTCGCGCCGTTGTTCGTATGGGCCTCTACTGCGGATGCCGTGTCTTTTTCGTTAGGGAGGGCTACCAGGGTCTTGTTGATGGTGGTGACAACATTCAAGAGGCATCATGGGCTGATGTCTCTGGCATCTCGCAGTTGGTATGCTTACCAAAAGAAGTGTTAAGTGCTTTTGCTTTTTTTGCGTCCTTTTTTCACCAAGCAGCTCTCTTGTCACTCTAGCTGAACTTTTTTCCAAACAGTTTCGGGTAAATATGCCAACTGGTCCGTAAACAATCCGTGGATTTCTGCTCTAGCAAGCTTATATTTATCTGGGTATTGTTATCCTCTGGTATAAATAAAATTTAGGTCAGACTAAGCGGTGACTAATGCTGGGGGATCTGCCAACTTCAGCCGTCGCTAAATGTAATGACGTTCATCTCTCCCTGCTAGGGTCAGAAGTTCAAACTGTCGTCATCGTTGGACTGTGAAACACTTTTCCTGGGGAGTATTTGCTCACTTTAAATCACATAAGGCTTCCGTGAGCTGCTTTCTCCCTTAATAGTGCATAACTGCAGTTTGACCTTTTGGTGTCTGGTGGTATTTTTTAATAAGTAATTAGTAACTCTGAAAATTAATCCTAGCTAATATTCGTGACAACAATACCAGGTATTATTCCATTCTTTTCCTTAGATGTTCATGAGAACGTGATCACGACGTAATAGGACTGCCTTCAAAGATCTTTGAGGCTTCATCCCTAAAGTATATGAAACCCTTAGAACTATGTCTGTTTCGAAAGGGTTATTTTGTTGGAGTTTAGATACTGTTGCATCTGGTTTTTAAGTTGTTTTCAATTTTGTTGAACCGTTAAATGCACCTTCGCAAGCCTATTTTACTCGGTGATTGATTATAATTTCTGAAAATGTAACCTAATGACTATCCGCCAAGGACTTAGGGCATCACATTTTGATGTTTGGAAAGGTGTTGGCAACGAATTTGGCTGGGATCCATGGAAATTCGCCTAGCCAGATTCAATAGTGTAATGCTATCGAGGCAATGGCTGCTACCAAACGTCACTTTTGGCGCGTGCTAATCTTGCCAAACGTAGGTAGGGGCATTCTTTAAATTTAACACCCGAAGGCGACATACATGAATCTGGGAACTTAACACTTTATGGAACCCCTCTTTAACAGACTATCAGAAATTACTTTCGTAATATTTTGTACGTAATAAAATAGGTATTGAAAGCTTGTCTGTCAAAAGTACATTTGTCTATGTAACCTCATAAGTAGAGTGGTACGATTTAGGGAATATTAAGGAAGAACATGTAAGGTTCTTCCAATGTTTGAAAAACGCGCTGCTTGGAACAGGATGGCCATCTAGCTGCCAGGAACCGTTGAATAGATGACCTGCTTGCAATGTTGCATAATCGTCGGCTGACCTTTTCCTGAGAAGCCTCAACACATTTAACCACCGGACGGCTTCTTAGTGTTTTTTTTCCTTCTCGACGCAAATCCAGTCTCTTTCAATTCGACACGATTTCGTAGGGCAGAGCATCAATTAATCAACTAGGTGAGGGAAGGCATATTGTGGTAGTAACTCTGGAGAATTTTAGCATGCAGTATTAAAAAATTCGCCAACCTGTCAACTAGTCTCTCCAAATTTGGGGTTGATCGACTCTCTAGGAGTGAGTAGCCACTGAGAACGAGGTGTTTTTGGCGTACTTTAGGGAGGCACAGTGATTGGTTCAGCTCGTTGCAAGGACTTCAGGGAGCGCGAGGGTCGTGAGAAGGCCGCCTTGAATATGGTGAAAAATAACATCCACAACCTCGTCGTCATCGGTGGTGACGGCTCTCTCACCGGCGCCAACCAGTTCCGTGTCGAATGGGCCTCTCTCCTCTCCTCCCTCGTTGACCAAGGTATGCGACTTTGACCCATTCCCCCTCCCTCAAAATAAGTAGTATCGACGTTGAGTGGTCCTTTGGTTGTTTAAACAGACAAAATCACCGCCGATGAGCGCAATGAACACGAGCACTTGAACATTGTGGGAATCGTGGGTAGTATTGACAACGACTTCTGTGGAACGGACATGACTATCGGTGCAGACTCGGCTCTGCACCGCGTGATTGAAGCAGCCGACGCCATTGTTACAACTGCGCAGTCGCACCAGCGCTGCTTCATCCTCGAGGTGATGGGTCGCAACTGTGGCTACTTGGCTCTACTCTCCGCTCTGGCCTCGGAAGCCGACTGGGTCTTCATCCCCGAGGTACCCCCGATGGAAGGTTGGGAGGAGGTGCTCTGCACCAAGGTCCAAACGAGTCGCGAGCGCGGCCAACGCGTGAGCATAATAATGGTGGCGGAAGGTGCTGTGGATCGGGAGAACAAGCCCATTACCTGCGAGATGGTCAAGAAACTCATGGTGCAGCAGCTGGGATTGGACACGCGTATCACTGTGCTGGGCCACGTGCAGCGTGGTGGGCGTCCGTCAGCCTTCGATCGTGTCCTCGGCATCCGAATGGGTGCTGAGGCCGTTCTCGCCCTCATGGACGCGGATAAGAACCCCGATCTACCGGCCTGTGTCATCACTCTGGTGGGCAATCAGGCTGTCAGGTTGCCGCTCATGCACTGTGTCGAAAAGGTGAGTCCTCGGAGATTAAAAACCGGATTCTTCCCGGAGCTGATTCTCACGACTACTTTGCTGAGGTGTTTGGAAAAGTGTGACAGCCTCATCTGGACAAGACGTAAATGTGGTTTGTGATTTGAGAGACTTCAAAGGAAATTAAACTAGTCGACATAAAGGTTTGTTTACTGCACCCCTCTGCACCCATTAACGTCGGTTAGAGCCTCAATTCCTTCTCCCGGAATGAGGCTAGAGCGAGTTGATTTGACACTTTCCCTGGGGCAAATGTCTGCTCAAAAACTGCTTCAATTATGTCCTTGATGAACTAGGTTTGTGTAGTAGTGGCAGCACGCCGATAAGTGCCTTCCTTGATGCCAGCGCCCCATGCAACATAATGGTGCATCGTCGAGTTTTTCAGAGGCCAAATGCTGGGGATACTGGTATTACCCTGAAAATGGGCTAATCACAACTATTTTTGACTTTTCCCTGCTTCCTCGGTTTCTTCCGTTCACATCATCGTTGACTTCGTGTCTCTGCTTTTTTTTTCCTTTTTTTCGGAGTCAGCATTGAGTGTGGATCATATTCTCCTAATTTTCATGCCCCGTGCGATTGATCGCCATTGATACCTTCCATAATTCAATAGGTAGGGGGTTTTAGTTTTTTAAGCCAACTTTTACCCATTTGAAAACCTTTAACAAGGATTAAGTGCTATTCCAAACACCCTATAGTTATCCATTCTAGTCATTATGATGGCAAGCCTGGCCCTAAACCATCACCCGTTCGACTGGTATTCAGGACTGACCTGACCTCAAGGGCATTTGCTAGGAGTGGGGACGTAGGAGACGCGCTGTTTTGTAACCCCTCATCCAAAAACGCGCCATATTAACCGCATGCCTTTCACCATGCTTTGTAGACGCGTTCGGTGGGTGCTGCTATCGCTCGTCGGGATTTCGAACAAGCTGTTTTCCTCCGTGGACGGTGGGTTTATTTTATGTCCAAAAACTAATTCCTCAAGAGAATTAGGCCCCGCATTGCTGGTAGATATAGTGGTTATAGTATGGCAAAGGGATTCATGGCGTTCCACTGTAAGAGTACGTAGTTGGTGCCCATCTGCGGTGAGGAGGGAGACTTAGTCAATCTACCCTCCCTCCTAATATTTCTGATTGGTTCCCTCAATGACGGCTTTTATTGATTACAGGAGCTTCATGACCAATGTGGACACGTACATCGCGTTGTCCAAGCTAAACCCACCGCCAGTTGAGAACAGAGTGAGTATTTGGCGTGCTTACGCACCCTGCCATGTGTATTCGTAGTCGCGTGGTACTGCGAAACAATACCCATTTATCACATTTCATGGCTCTAATGCTTGTTGTTTTGGTCTCATTTTTCATCACTCTCGCTAGCCATCGGTCATTGTAAGTTCTTGTTGGACGCACATGCCTGACTCTTGAGGCTTTTGGTTTGTTGACGTTTGTCTGTTATTTTAGGTCGGTGTATGTGCTCGTGCCGTTTTTTTCTTTTTGTTGCTTTGCGCGTCACTGTGTTCCTTTGCTGCTTTTGGTTTGTGTGTATCTTAGGCTTCTTCGTTAGCTGTGCTTTGATTTGCTGTAAAAATCTGCATGATAGCCGAACTTTTGAAATATAAAAGGAAGATTCTGGGCACATGTCGGTCTAGTTCCATAGTTTGGTCATCTTAGAAAAAAGGGGATTAGAGGAGTCGCTTATGATTTGTCTAGGCGGTGTAGATTACCTGCTACCTGCTTGGTCCTAAAAATCCGGCAATCAACAGGCTTGTCTCCTCAGTTGTTTCGATCGGTCACATTCTCCGACAAAAAACATTTGAAAACGTTTGTGCTGCCTTTGGCGGCCACAAATGTTGATTGAGGACCGATCTGTCCTATTCTATCTATTGAAGATCGATAGGGGACTAAAATAGAGACCGAAAGGTGAGGAAAGCTAATCTTCAAAGGGGCAATCCTAGCAGCCGAATGAGATTTGTCCAGGGAGTGCAGTGCCTGATTTCCGCTTGGGCCAGTAAGTCTGTCTCTCCTCCCACCTCCTGGCAGGCCAAGTTGCGTGTCGGAGTGGTGAATGTGGGCGCACCGGCGGGCGGTGTGAACGCGGCCATGCGCTCCTTCACGCGTATCGCCATCACCAAGGGCTATCGCGTAATGGGCATCTTTGAGGGCTTCCAGGGTCTGGTCAACGGAGAGGTCAAGGACATCCAATGGGATGACGTCAGAGGCTGGGTGTCGCGCGGTGGCTCCAACCTGGGCACAAGACGGTGAGTTGGTTGGGAAACTAGATCTTGTGGAACACGCGTAATGAGAAATAGCTCTGGATTGAACTCAAACAAATGGTTGGGCAGGCTCTTGACTTCATCCCGAGGAGCTGAGATCTCTTTAAAGCGAAATAAACTCCTGGAAACCTATAAAACATGAACGCACTTCTACCATTGATGCTTGTTTTCTGCCGATACAGAGTGTGTTCGCGATGAAGTTGAAAATCCCACAAGCAAAAAGAATGCCGTTGATAGCTGTAAAACCCTAATACCTTAAAAAACTCACTAGAAAGAGGATTTACAGGAATTCGTTCCACTTTCGAGTCCCTTCTATGTGAAAAGTTAACTAATTCACGCAGCCACAGCCCAATTCCTTTAACAGTTTTTTTTTAACAACATTCAAGATGGAACCTATCAATGGTCTGCTGTCGTGCCGCTTCATTGTCTCCAATGCGATTCTCCTTTTCATGCCGTCAGAATGTTGTTTTAGTGTTTAAGCAAGAGCATTGAACAACGAGTGTGTAAACTTCCTAAAGGAAGCGTGTTGGTTGCGTGAATACCTTTACCAAATCAAGGAAATACAACCGAGTATTCCGCAAAAATAATTCTTTGCGCATAGCGGTAGCATTGTATTCATCCTTCTTTGTTTGTTATCGGATGGTCTGCACATATGGGCTGCTCGTCTTTGTCCAACCTTTCTTCATAATGGTGCTCAAAACAAAGTAGCTGCTTTCTAGCAAACATAGCTAGACTTAGGTCAACAAATCAAGTTGGTTGGCTTCTGCTATGAACGCCGACATTGAATAGAGAACACAGAGGCCTCGTAGTGTCAAGCTCATTAACGCGTTGACTTGTACCACCGCTTAACTGACCTCAGGGTGAACTGGAAGCTAACCCGCATCTCCAGTCTCTATGACCGTCGTTCAACCATTTGAAATACTTGGATGTTCACCTATTATTAATATTATTGTCGTCATTACTATTGATGCGGTTATAGTAGTAAAGACCAGCAGCCTGACTTTTCTAGCTAGCATTAATCAATCTGCTGTCAGGTCCCAAGGTGGTCTGTGGGTAAGGAGGCGCGTCTGTGTTGCCTTTCAGTCACACACCGACAGAGCTGGGTCTGGACTTGGTGGCGGCGCGACTGGCCGAGTTCAAGATCAGCGGTCTCCTGGTGATTGGCGGCTTCGAGGCGTTCGAGTGCATGATCGACTTGGTGGAGGGCCGCAAGCAGTTCAGGGAGCTCTGCATCCCCATGGTGATGATCCCCGCCACAATCAGCAACAACGTGCCCGGCACCGAGTTCTCCCTCGGCGCTGACACGGCTGTCAACGAAATCACCATCGTGAGTCCGCCGGATCGTTTGCTTGTCACATTAACTCATGTGTGGATTCTGGGATCTACCAAGTAGCCAAAATTGGGCACAGAGGAGTAATGGAATGAAAATCCTGCCTTGGTGAAGGAGTATATTATACAGGTCGGTTGGGTCTTTTGCTCGCCTCAGATGAAGTCTTCACCTAGTAGCCAAAACTAGGGCGCATCAAATGAAGTGTCGTCAAGGCGTTGTACCCAAAATAGTCCTCCGTGGTGTCTGCAACTAGCTGAAAAAATGCTTATATTCCGTCTTCCATTAGTGCAATAAGTGTCTGCTGGTGACAGCTTCCAAACATCCTTTGGGGGGAGGCCAAATGTTTGGGAAGACTGATATAGTGACAGAAGTAGGCTGCTGGCAGGCATGTTCGACTTTTCCCTGGGGTGTTGTTTAATGACAGAGGGAGGAAACAACTTTAATCATTAAGCTACAAAACAGGAATCCCGATGTCGGGAACGTGTAGCAACAGCACGTGTCGATTTCCAGGGCAATTAGCAGCTGTTATAGGCACCTTCTCCTAGCTGCCGCACTGAAGTTCTCTTGTCAATGCTACCCGACTGCATTAAGCAGCAGTCCCGATCTCTATTTAGATTGCCGGCAAGGCGATTCGACATCGTGGTACAATCTTCTTCTCTTCCTTGACGAATCGACTAGAGTCCTAGTCGACATCCATTCTTGTTCTCACCGCCTAAATGATGACTAAACATTGATTTAAACTATTAAAGAGAGTGGATACCTTTAACGTAGCCAAAAAGTACAACCACAAAAGAATTCGCTGATCTTGCTGGTCGTAGCGTACAAACTAGGAGTTTTGCTCTTCAATGGACACTCATTTCAGGCCCGTCCATATGCCAACTTAGCCTGCGTCCTCTCCAATCTTCGAGCCTCGACTCGAGTGTACACGCTAGGTAAGACCTAGAGGATAAATGTTAAATAAATTGGTCCTGTGTATTAAGTGTTAAGTAGTAATTGCCCTGATGCTAAGTGAGTTCACCTAAGAGCCGCTTCAAATGTAAACGCACACAGTTATGCATCGAGTGTGCCCTGGGGTCTTTTCCGCCTCAACATGTTGAGGACAAGCGAGGTGTCCCGGGCGGGTGATTGTTTATGTACCCTGGCGTGGTTGGCTTTGGCTCCTCGGCGTCATTCCGGTGCGATTAATCTGGAGACCGGGTATAAACAAAAAGAAGTGGCGCTAGCTAGTAATCCTCCCGCACCATGCGTTGTCGGTGGTGACAGTGTTGGTTTATGCTGGTGACTGACACTGTGGTGTGATGAACTTCCTTTGCACCACGGGAAACGAAAAAGGACTCACAAAAACGCTCTTGGCCTGGCCTCATTGTGACAGCAAGCCTTCCTGATTGTGATAGCACGCTCTAATTAGCTGCATTGCAATTTTAATTAGGACAAGCATGAACCTGCCTAAATTAATTTCACCCTGGAATTTACCATCAAAAGAATTTAAGGAAAGGTAGTAGTCGATTTATACTATTGTGGTTATCAACGGGACTGCTTGAGGTATTTAAGGATGGCGGCTTTTTATGAGAATGAGAAGAAACCCCCAACGCCTATCCAACGCCCTGTTTTCCAAGAGGATTTCAAGTTCTTGTATTGCCCGAAGGAAAGAAGAAGAAGAAGTGGCTAAGCAGCCTTAACACGTAGAGAGTTTTGATACTCAAGTAATGGATTCATCTAGGCATGAAGAGGGCAGAAAGGTGAGGGTCACACTGTGCTGGTGGTTGCAGGCGATCGACAAGATAAAGCAGAGCGCGACGGGCACGAAGAGGCGGGTGTTCGTGGTGGAGACGATGGGGGGCTACTGCGGCTACCTGGCGACGATGGGTGCGGTGGCGGGTGGAGCGGACGCCGCGTACATCCACGAGGAGGCCTTCGGCATCGACGATCTGCGCGAGGACGTCACCCACCTTCGCGCCAAGATGGCCTCCAACGTGCAGCGCGGCCTCGTGCTTCGCGCCGAGCAAGCCAACAAGAACTACTCCACCGACTTCATCCACCGCCTCTACACCGAGGAGGGACAGGGCATCTTCGACTGCCGGTGAGCTCTCCCACCTCCCTCCGGGAAGAAGGGGAACCTCTTAAATCTTTCTTTAAGGATGATTTGCCAAAAAACCAACGTGACTTCAAGCCTCCTGAATATCTGCGAAAAGGATACCAGTCTTTTGGTCAGAGAGCATTGGATACTTGCTTATCTCAGCGTCTCCTTTAGGACCATTAGTCGTTCAAATCGTAGACAGGCCACAACTTCAGAACTCCACCGAATATTAAAGAACATCTGTGAAGAAAACATTGATTATTTACTTGTTTTAGTCTTGGCAGCTTCATTGGGACGATTCGTGGCTTTCTTTGAGGTGTTTTTTTTAAAATCGGATGGGATTGAATTGAGAGAACGAGGACTTTACTTAGCCAATAGATCATTTTTTTAAAAGCTAACGCATCACCGAAAGCTCGTTTATCTTCTTTGTTGAGTTGAAGGCAATCCACTACTTCAAGTCTCCAAAATATCTGTAAAAAACTGCTCAAAGGCGATGAATCATTTAGTTGAGCATGGTCTCTGCTAGGAGTCGTTAAATCGTTTGAATAAACATTCATGGAGGATGTGTCTTGAGAAGAGGGGAAGAAATTGGAATTAAACCACGCTGTGAGGATAGTTCCAGATCTTACGGTAGGTGGACTAAGGTTCAGTAGGAATGTACTGCGTTTTGACGGTCAAATTAGCTAAGGACGCCGATATTTGATGATGGAAGAAGAACGCAGAAATCCATCCCTCAGTTCACCTAGGTCAAAGACAATTTCATTTCGGAGTTCTCGTTTATCTCCTACTGCTATTGGGAGACGATCCGTAACTCCGAACGGCCAAATGACTGTAATTAAAAGCGGTTTTGCCAATAAAAACGTCTCTTATTTGCCTTATCCAATAATTTATGAACATGGATAAATGTGTATTCTTGAGTCAACATAGCCCTCCCTCAAAGCTGAGGGTTAAAGACCACAAGATTGTTTCCATTCCACGTGGTACTGTAGTAGTGGTGTACTTATGAATTGACCGATTTTTCTATTTCCCTCCAGAATGTCGGTGCTGGGCTACATCCAGCAGGGCGGTGAGCCGTCGCCGTTCGACCGCATTCTTGGCACGAAACTCGGTGTCCTCGCCATTGACTGGCTCGACAGCAAGATGAACCAGTACCTCTCGGGCGGTAAGTACCTTTTTTGTGTTTGCAGAATTGTCTTGCACAGAAAATTAGAGCTTGGAAGGGGTGTTTAGAGCAGTCGATTAACAGTTTGAACTACTATAGTTTTTGAAACCGACGTTTTAAACAAAATGTCTTGTAATTTGGTGTTGGGGGATAGGGTGGCTCAATTTAATTGGCTGATTTTGGAGTCGATTAGACAGTATTAAAATGTCGGGTGACCACTTAGCAAAGCGGTAAAAACTGACGATTGGAACTAACGAGTGAGTTTGAAATTCTCCACAAAACGTGAAAATTTTTGTAGACGAGGAAAGTACACGATCGTCATCAGAGTTTTATTTCAAGCAACCGCTGGTAGTTGCTTTCGTTTCACCCTTAATCAGGGAACCCGGACAAAGCCGGTAGAGAGGGTCTCCATGTTAACTACTTCTATTTTATCGTTAATTAGCTGAGAGGCTTGTCTAGTAGTACTGGCTGCACGACAGCGGCTGAGAGGCACCTCGCTTGTCCGGGTAGCAGTAGCGAAGGCCTTCATTTAGTTTTGCACGACCGAGCCCGAATTCGACGTCAGAGACCCTTAACGCTTCTGCTCTGCCGATTTTCAAAAAGGGAATCTGCTGTGTGAACACTGTGGGATTGTCTATCTTCTCCTTGTCTCCTGTTCATGACCCCAGTATTTAGAAGCGACCATATTTCCATCGTTGATGATGCTTGTAAAGTTGGTGAAGTTATTCTTTCCCATAATGAATCGAGTTGGAGGTTCCAGTTATCGGCCACGAATGGATGAAGCGAAGTGTGTGTGCTTGAATACTCATAATACAAGTGGCTAGAGGCAGGATGTGTACTAAAACGGTGTTTTGCTCATCCTGCATTGTCTAGAGGGGACGGTTCACTCGGATGACGACGACTCGAGCGTGCTGCTGGGATTGATAAAGCGCTCCTACGAGTACACACGCGTGGTGGACCTGAAGCGCGTGACGGACTTCAAGCACCGCGTGCCCATGGACAACTGGTGGCTCAACCTGCGCCCACTGATGCGCATCATGGCGAAGCACGAGAGCCTCTACGAATCGGAGAGCATCATGCTCGGCGCCGACCGCATCTAGCCGTCTAGATAGTGACAACCCTCCCCCTCCCCACCTTTATCTCTCTTTCGCTGACTTCAAACCCCACCACCACCTCGTTACTTTGCCTTTGCGCTCCGACTCCCCTCTGAGAAGCTGATAATAGTCGTGATTCTTCATCTTCGGATCGTCTGTCTGCATTTGTGTTGGAGAGGAGCATCTCTTTTTGTTCGCTGTAGTGAAGTGGACAAATCTCCTGACAATCTCAGTAATTTCAGTAAATGATAATTTGACATTAAAATGCCACATCTTCTGATTTGGAGGAGTCGGGCTTACTAGACCTGAAATGACGCTTTTGGCACCATGTTTGTGGGCAATGTTAATTTTTCATATGCTTACAACTCTCAATGGGTGAGCCAAAGTTTATGTTGGGTTAATAACGTTTTGGAGTCGGGATGTTAACTTCGTGCTGGAGTTTAACAACGCGTTACAGGGGTTGGACAAAGCAGTGAAAACATATTCAAAAATAATTCACCAAAGAGATTTTAATGTGGTGTAGGTCGGCCGTTTGCGACAGTCACAGCCTTGATTCCCCGAGTTACTGATTCATACAAATTGTGAATTATTCCCAAGGGAATTTATTTCATTTGAAACACCCTCGCTCAGTTCTTTTAGAGACAATGGCGGCGGCGGAAATCGACTTCTTACTTGAATCTCAAAAATCGACCATAACCGCTCCACAGTAGTTTTGAGATCTCGGTACTGAGGTCTGCGGTAGCCAGATGAGATGGTCAACTTCATTAGAATGTTCCCCTCGTGCTGCCATTCGTGAAGAATTCTAGCTGAATGGATTGGTGAATTACCATTTTGAAAGACGGGCCATTTCCCTGGTCACGCAAAATTCCTAAAGAGCCTTGGCTGTTAATTCTCCCATGAAGGGGAATCGTTGGTTCGGGGAAATTGTAAGAAATAGCAGCAGCCTGTGATCATGAGAGAGTCCCCTTTGGGAATAAGGTGGTGAACGGTGAATCGTCAGAGAAAATCACGTTTTTTTTCACAGTTCGAGGAGCCAATATAGCAGCATTCTAAAGGGTTTGAAATATGTGGTGTCTTTGAGAGCAGAGGTCTTCAAATTGTAGCTCTTCGGTGGTGGTTGAATTCTGCTCCCACGACGAAGGGTTTTTGTGGAAGCTGGGTTCTATTCCACTGAAGGTGTTCAGTGAGGAGGTCCGCAGTGACTTCAGGAGACGTGGTCTTGCGATCCTCCCCAACAATTCGTAGGTTTGTAGTCCCACGGTCTCTCTCTCTCTCAGCCAACGCCTTCGACTTCGGCACTTTTCCTTCTGTGCTTCAAAGGCGGCAGTCGTGACTTTTGAGAAACGCCGCCAAGCATTCTGTGAAACAGTAAACAAAAGACATTAAATTAGTCAAGTTTTGAATGACAATAACGTTTTTTAAGATAGTGATTCCAACACACCAGGTGTTGGCACTATTTTGTCCAACTCCTTCGTAATTTGCATGCCCGTATTTTTAATTTTCTTGTTGAATAAGACCTGGTAATGCCAGGTGCCTCCTACGTAACAAAAAGATGCAATTCCTTACGTCACTCTGAAGACTACCAGTGATGAAATGCTGTGTCAATTTAGTAGAGTACATCTTTGGTCAGAACTTTCGACTATGAGACGCAAAAAACTGTGATTGATCTCCTCCAAATCAATGGAGTTTGCTTGAACATAAATTGAACATCACTTTCTTTTGCTTGCATGCAATTTTTTTCCAGCTGTATCTTCTGTCCCTCTCCAAGACTCTGATGTTAGTCGTGGTTCATCGTCTTTCGAGCAATTATAGTAGTGGTAATTTGAAATTCCGTCTCTCTCTCTACGGTAGAGGGTGAATCAGGTGTACTATGAGTGAAATGAATCTTTTAGTTGAATTAGAAACGGCACCGGAACATTTAATGTGGTTGAACATTAAAATAGGGTAAATTGATGAATGCTAGGAATCTAGAACATGTGGAAATCATGATATCAGCAGTGCAAATGAGAAATAAATATTTTGGAAGTCCAGTCAATGAAATTTTGGAACGACTTTTTAACCTCATTTGATGAGTAATTTTTCTTCACCACCTAGAACCAGGTGAATAAAGCTTGTTTGGACTGGGTTGTGGCGCGCACTGGCGTGTATTTCCATCAGTATCCAGTGTGTTCTTCCGGTATTTTAACTATATGGTAGCTACGAGCTCTTCTCAAGACACTAAATGTTCGGCCAGTCTGATCTACCTGGTTGCTATTGGGACAGCCGTGAATAGCGAAATGGTTTTTAAGAGTTTAAATTTTGAATTGAAACTATCCAACTGCTGCCAGAAAGGCCGATAATAATTGCAGTGTAAAATAAAATAAGGTTTTTTTACTCTTTGGGGTACAGAGTCTGAAGCCATATTTCCAGTTACAGTTTGGATGATTACAAAACTCAGCAATGCCTAAACTTAACCAGAGACCCTCAACAATTTCCCCTACAAAAATCTATGAGGGAATTTAGTTATCATGGCCTCGTAGTCTAGACGAAAAAACACAGACCACCAAAATTAACTCCGGTCGGTGTGAATCATCACCAAGTTACGAATTAGTCTCTTCCATGCCGAATTAGTCATTATCCACTCTCGTCATCACCTACGAATATCAATGAACACGTTTGGCACGTCTAGGAAAAGCCACAAAATATTAATAGATCAGTGCAACTTTTCTAAGATCATTTATGCATTCAAATTTCACAAGATAAGAATACTTTAAACCTGCCATGCAGAAAGTCGTACTGCTCGAAATCCCTATAGCAATAACAAATATTAGTTTCTTTTGAATTTAATACACCCTTTCAGTAATACTTTTCTTCCCAAAATTGTTTAGTGAATAATTTGGATACCAGTATCACCACTACTAACTCTGGAGTTAAATACGTTAGCAAAAATTCATCACCCAAATGATACTAACTTCGGAGCTTACAGCTGCTATTCTGAACAGACTGGTGACCCTCATTTTGCCAACAAACTTTTTATAAAGTTGATGACAGATCAGGTTTTGGATTCATAATAATCAGACGGGCAACTTGTTACTCCTAGTTCGCATTGCAAACTATGCAAGACGTCTTGTAAACGATGAAATCTGCTACTATTTCCAATCAGTGAATCGATTATCTCAAACATATTTGCTTGCTTCAATCAGTTTATAAAGCGAGAGAATTATGTCCTTGAAACTTGATAATTCTGCAAACAATGCATATCTAATTTAGTATGCAAAATGGTGCAACACTGAATGCAACGTTCTGCTGGGGCGGTTTCGAGTCTAAAATGTACTGTTTTTCAACATTTATTTACATTCACTCAGGTTCCTCGAGAGAGTAATGAAGGAGCTAAAAATGTCTTAATCTCAATTAAGGCCAAGACATAATAATTAGTGATAAACAGAATGTTCTAGCACCACTTTCGCTTTCATATAAAATTCAACACAAATTTCCAGCAGTAACTGAGGACTATTCGTGTACCTTCTCAATTTAGAGAGCCTTCCTTTCCCGGAAGGAGAAAGTGCGCATTTCTGAAAAAATCACATCCCGTTTAGGGAAATCAATTTTTGCACAGGCGCCCTCAAGGTCACGAACTGTGTAGGGGGTGGTGCAGTTAGGTGAAGGTGGGCGTGACCTTCAAGTTGGCCAATGAAGAATGCTGCAAAACGGCGCCCAAAATTGTTGGCCTCTGTTTATTATACTTAGCAGTAATGCTACTATGATTAACTTTGCTCTTGTAAACTATGACTTGATGTATTTACAATGTCATGCAGAATGGAAACGTGGTTTCTCGTTGGATAAATAATTCATCCCCCTTTTTCCAATTTGTGTATCAAACAAAATGATCACCTACGTGTTCTTATATGAATTCCTTTAAAGTTTCCTCGGTTTTACTTTATTTGCTTAACTTATTAGTTCACTCTTAACTGGTTCTTTTGAAAGAGATTATTATTATAACTTAACATACATCACATTCTTACACAATATTCCGGTGGATGGAAAATCTCTTTTTATTTTATGCATTCGCACCTTTAACAATAAATGGCAAGATTCCTTTCACTCCCATATGCCCTGAAAACATTCTACGCAGTAATCACCTCTCCAATAACAGGAAATTTGTATGTTCAGCTAGATCAAAATCACGTAAACATATTTCCATTAAAATTGGAAGAGGAGGAAAGGTACAGGAAGCACATGTGCAAATTAGAGGGTTTGATACTTTGCCCTATGAAGTTGCTATTCCGAAATGGGTATACAAATGGGCGTCCAGTAGTGAACATCCGGTGTGTTTGAGACGAACTGAACATAATATTAGTTATCGGATTTCCTGAAACTGTTCACGTATGCTACACTTTCCAGAATAGTTTGAACCCTGTCTCATCAGTCGTAGAGAAAAAATGGTAAAAGATGATCGCTGGAACCCTTCACCTCACTCATCACTGAACGGGATGTCTTGACCATGATGATTCACTCCTTCCATCAAAATAACTCACCAATGAACGCCACCGTTCTAGTAAAACAATAGGTATTAATCGACCATCGGCTTATATCAGTTTTTTAAATAACTACTAACCAAACAAAAAATTCCGGGAGCAGCCAGATGAAGGCCTTGATAAAAGTTAATAGTGATTATTGGAGTAAAACTAATGGATAAAAAGGGACCTTCAACTGCTACTTTTCCAATATAGTTGTTATCCACTAACTACTGTTTTTTTGTTTTTTCCTTGTTTGACTGACAGCCTCATAGCGAACACACCCCCATCATGGAGTATATAGTTTAAATTCGTAGCGATTTCCGACGGTTCAGGTAATTACATTAATTTAAAAAAATGCTTATAAGCTCCTCCTACATTATGGGGAAATTAACAAATTCACCGAAAAATGCACAGACATTTCACTTTCCTTAGTAAATTAACCCGGAGGAAGCTTCTATATTTGTCTTAATTTTAATTTTGCACATCGAAGCATTGTGTACATTGAAACTAAGCAATTGTAAATTTGGGTGGGTAAAAAATGGAATCGTTCCCACCTATTTTTGCATGAAAATTCGCCACTTTCTGTCGTACTATTGAAAGCATTAATAATAAGAACAAGTCGTGTATTAGTCTTTTGGAGAATCCATATTTTAATATAAATAATCAAATCTAGTACACAAAGACAAACATCAATAAATGGATCGGAGTGTAGCGGATTGCTACAAACAACGAACTATATCACTAGGGTATGTAACCCTATCAGATCGGGATCCGCACCAAGAGATAGTAAAAACGGAATGCACGTTAGACCAGGTATGCGTCTGTATGTGTGTATGTATTTGGGATGCGAGTATGAGGGTATAAATAGGCTACATCTGATTTCTACTAATCAGTGATCGCTCCGTAATTGGTTGATCGAGAGTTGTAGTCGGATGCGATTAGTTGGTAGCCGTACGCCACAGGAGTTTAATCTTTATTATCTGTGTATGGCTTCCGAAATCTGTTTTAAATTTAGCTAATATGTTAATTATTGATGACAAATGTCATCGAGCAGCTGAAATGGAGTTATGCTTCTCCATATATAATAGCATACAAAATATCAGTAAAAATTAACAAATAATTGTACAGTTAATGAAAAAAGTTTGAAGTTTATTTTGAAAGCAGCGAATGTTTGAGATTTAAATTTAATAGCACATTTTTACAGAATCTAGATGAAGCGCTTTTCAAGGACGTATAAAAGCGCATAACTTAACCTTGATGCGATAACCAGTGACCAGATGATGCGTCAAAGTTTCTTTAGTAAATTTTCCAGGTAACTTTCATTTACCTAATAACCACTCGTGTAAGATCCAATGGCTATGCGCCTAATGGTTGGCCTGAGGAAGATGTTTTAGAGATTGATGCATCAGCAAACGAATTGCGAAAAATAACATCAGATTTTATAAAGAAACTATCTGTTTGTGTTATCTCAAACAATTTTCCTCTTCTCCGATCCGTCGATCTCTCTCCTTATATACCAGGTTCCAAGAAACAAACTGATGCTCCAAAGGAACCACAAGACAAGGTACTCATGAAACGAGATGATGGTAGTTACAAAACCAGCAAAATCATCCATCAACCTGGAAGCACGCACAGTGAGCCAAATGGATTTAACAGCAGTCTCAGTGAAGGCAAAATTCAGGACTTTAACTCGGCTCAGGTTGGGATCACTTCATCTTCCGATTTCTCTGATTCGAAAGATATATCGAAACCCAATGACCTCAGTGAGCCCAGATTTTTTAGAAATGGTCCGACATTGGTAAGTAATTATTTATTGTTTTAATGAACAGTTAATTGCACTACCTCTAAACTCTATGCTCATTTCCGCAACACCAAATTTTATTTCTTTTGCTCTGCGTTTGTATTATTAGCATCGCTAATGAGGAATACCATCCACAAAAGTACAAATAGTTTATGAGGTTCCTTACCTCATTACTTAGTAAAATTGCCTATTAAGCGAAATAATATCTCTGGTTTTTGTTGGCAATCCTTTTATCCACTTATCAAGGGCATCTTAGGACCTCTTGAATGAGTTTTAATGAGTTACAAAACACCCATTTAGCCGCATTTACGCAACGTTTTTTGGCGACGTATCTCATTGGCCAGCCTTCTGATCCCTACTCACGACCATTGCTTTTGTGACCTTGAAACAGCCAATAGCATAACTTGCCCATTAGCTATTGATCAGTGCTTACGCTTATGCCTACTATCCGTTTCGCCCGTGTGGCCTATCTGTAGCGTGAAATAGAGAGATTTCTATAAATTGAGATTTTGGAGGTACACTTACAAATTTTCGATAACAAGATATCGAGAAAAAATTAGATGAGCATTGCGAAATCTAATCAAAGTTTGCTGCTAGTTAAAAGACGATGAGTAATTTACACAAACCCGAAATAAAGTTTTCGGTATTTAGGACAAGTTAACTGGCATTAGATGCATTTTAATACTGAATTACCTAGAAAAAAATTAACCATGTTATAGCCGTAATGATGTACTTTACATGTAACTATATCAGGTCTTTTTGAAGGAATTAATAATTTTAACACGGAATAGTATTTTATTTTGGGCGAAATTGAGGTTGGTAGACCATACCACAGTCTTCTAAGCTTAACAAAAGTTAATTATTTTCCAAAATTTGTTTCCCACACTGTCAGTGTTGTTTCCACGAGTCAACTGGTAGCTGATGAAAGTTGTTATAAACCGAAAATGTTTGAGGTGGTTAACATGGAATTTTTCAAAAATGCACGTTATGTCACTTCAAGGACTGCATTTCAGCCAATGACCAACGCAAATGATTACAAAATGACAGCTAAATGTTGCTAGGAACGCTGTAGTTCTTTAGGTCATCATTTTAAGTCTCAATTAGTGGATTTATTCTAGCTTCAATGTCATTTCTAGCTTTTTTTGAATACATATATACGGCTATTCGAAAATTCCCATAGATAAATTAGATTCCGACTACTTCTTATTGCTCCGATGCCAAACGGCGATAAAATATCTAAGCAATTTTAAGCACCTAAGCCTGGAAAATGCTTTATCTCGTAAGCTGAGGCTTTTAGAATTCAAGCTATTCCAATTGACGATCACTGAGATCGGAAATTCACTTTTATTCACATGGGAAAGAGTGCAATATTCCGCGCATAGTTCAGTGAGCTTGGAATTTTTACCAAAATGCTGGAATTTTTATTCATGATTTTCGTTGCTCCATTAGCAGAAATGGACATATGGAACGGAATTTTTCGAAGGAATCTTTGGCCTAGCCAATCGGGTTCCAGTATGTCTGAGCACACTCTTCAAATCACCCAGCATGCATTTACGGGTTCTTTCTTGTGACCTGAACTACACAGTGGACCTGATCTTTTTCACACGGGTCCTACCTGTTCCACTCAATTTGTGGAAACAAAATTCTGCGACCTGTATGAAACTGGACCAGAGAAAGCTAGCTTTTGATTGGTATAATGCCTGTTGGTGTTAAACATTTTTCCTCATTTAAAAGTAGAATATTGTTTATCTTAAGGAGTTGTTTAAATTTTTCATTTTCAAGGTTCTACTGAGATTCTGAAGCTAAATAACTACCTTATTGTAATTTGGATCTAGAAGTAGCATTAATGATTGCTCAGCCCTAAAACTAGACGTTTTCATAATCCTCCTATTGAGATGAAGATCCAAATATATTTTATATAAACAATTTAAGATGGATTTATTAGACAACTCCGGTTTTGGCCTTGGTACATCGATGTGAGTCTTAAGTAATTTCGTAAGATTTGGCGTCACAAAAAAATAGTTATTTCAAATTGAATAAGATACATCGAAATGAAGGGTGCATTTCCCATTTTCAGATTGCGATTCGAACTACCTTAATCAAGTGGCAGCCGTTATTCCTTAGCATTTCTATTCATCAACTCTGCTATGATTTGAAATTTGGCTGTTTGTCAAACCCGACAGAAGGCATCTTTGGTCACACAAAGAAGCTTTTCGGTGGATGGCTAGCTCCAGTCCACTAAGTTGATAAGTTTTCTGAAGCTCTGAAGGACACCTGGAATATGACATCTACTTATCTGCAACTTCGACCAGCAAACGAGTGAATTTTAAAATTTGCAGACACCAAAAACAAACACCTTTGTTTTAAAGTTACAAAATTGTTCAATGGCTTAACCAGTTAGGGTCGGCATTTCAGTTTGTGGTACATTCATTCTTCTAGTAGCTTTCGACCTACAAAAGTTACATAGGTGTTCTGATTTAATTTGGAATATTTCAATGTGACCAAGGTTCATAAGCCTTCATGCCTGTATATTGCACTCTCAAATTAGTAAAACCAATATATATTCTCAGCAATTGTCCATGCTTGTCTTATATATCATGATTAAGAGTTTTTCTGGTAGATAGATTCTCTCCTGCGTTTCACATCAAAAACCATACACTTGCTTTACTTGAGAGATACCAAAAGAAGAACTGGAAGGAACAGTAAGAAGACTTCACAGTTAGAATGGCAAGTCGGAATTCAAATTGAGTTATTTAAATCACTGCAAAAAATGCAAGTTCTAAAAGAGCCCTTCATCTATGGTGGAAATGTGCTGTATGATTTCCGAGGGATAATAGTACGGGCTAAGCAATGTGGTTTGTGACCACGAAATATATCTGATTGAAAAGAGAATCAACGGATATGGGAATAACCTTACTGTCGTCGGAGAATTTTACTCAGAAAACGCCACCATTAATAACTTCAATCCAGATGGAACAAGTTGAAGGTAGCATGTGATTAGGGTCTCTCTTGACGACAGTGCTCTATGTTGTCGTAAACATCGGCTCACAACCTTATCTATGCGAAATTGCACTTTGAGACTCTTGTGTGAGCACTAGCAAAAGTCTTCATTGAGTGCAATCTCCTCACGGTGGAGGTGAGAACATTCCATTCACGCTATAAAGTCCGAATTCAGGTAGCACCTTCCTCTGTGAATTATCGAAAGCAGTCAGATCGTCTACTGTCATGTTGTGAACTTCTTGTAATATCTAATTCATGCCATCTGATTCTGAATTGAGCAGTGATCACAATCTCTCCCTATTTGTATGGCCGATGCAAATCATAATCATGAGACTAGTTACTCCTTCCAATGATTCAGGTGGGGGTTTTCAGGCATCAACAATTCCCTTACTTTTCAACACTTTGAGTTGCTTGAAATTCCAAAACATGACCAACTTCAACAAATGTGGATTAAATCGACCAAATGCTAGTGTGCAAAAGTTGTCCTTAACGCGCTGTAAATAAATGGGATTTGTTGTCACTGGCAGAATTGGACTTGATCATTGCGTGCGGATTTAGCAACTTTGAAGGGTTATTTCCCTGTCATGTAAATTTCCTCTCACAATCTCATGGCGTTTACAAAACCTACTTTGCCTTCCTCTCTCTCGTTCTGAGAGCATAACACGCAACGGATGTGGTTTGTTTCACTTTTCGGCTTCGTCTTCAAGGAGCAAGATTCAATTTTCCGGACAAATTGTAGAAAGTAATGTACAGGTAGATTTTTTAATTGATAGCAAATAATTATGTGCGAATCAGTTTGATTACTTAATAAAGTAAATCTCTGACATTAAACGAGAAGCATATGTATCATTAGAGTGGTGCACTGAATACGATATTCCTATTTTAAGACACCATAAATATTCCCTGTTATAGTCCGTTAAATCTAACCGCGTTTTACTTAAAAATTACGGAGTAAATCTAGAGGATTCAAGAATTTCTAAAGCCAGGAATTCGGATAGTACATGGGTAAATTGCGAAGGATTAATTTATGTTTATGAGAATCGTGGGATTCCAACAGGCAGAACTAAGCTTGTTCCCCACGCATCACACCCGATGCCCTAGAAAATGCACCATTTTTATTTCCTACTACTATTTTCTAGTTCATTTCCGTTTCTATAGGAAAAAACAGGGTTCGGAGTAGTGCGCCCTGATTGGCTGATCTAACCAACCAATAGGATTCAAATTGCATCTGTTCACAGGCAACAATTGATGGCCCTAACCAGACGCAATTTACCTTTCGTATAAACCATGAAGCCAGGTCTATTGAATAGCAGTATAGCTAATGTAAACAACCCCTATTCCATGTTCTGTTTGTCACGTACTTGAAGAGGAACAACTTGTGCTGTTCCGAATGATTTCAGAGCAATTTGGCATGAGTAGTTCAATGGTCATGCACATCTCCAATCATGAACCGAACCAGCACATCTTGCCATAAGAATATCTCCCGTTTGAAGTATTTTTTGGAATTTTAATGCAACCGAAACCTTCGAAATGGTAGTTGGCAAGCTGGAATGTCGAATAGGGCACAGCACGCGAAAAATCTCGGTTGGCTTTGAAGTGCCAGCGTGAGAAATAGCCTGCAGAAATGGTGGATATAAAGGCAGCTAGCCTATCGCCTGAGTCAGCTTAATTATACACCCAACTTTTCCCTCGAAGAGACAGTTGTTTTACAAGGATCCCTTATATCTCCAACCGAACACTCAGTGGGCTCCTTTGATGCAGAACGCAATCTTGGCCGTCAGGTTGTCAGGGACTAGTTAACATGGGCTATGTCCGAGAACACATGCTATCCTGGCCTAAATACCTGTGAATGTGTCCGCTATTAGTGATGACCAAGTTTTCGGGTTTAATGTGCTAATCTGTCCCGGTTCCAGAGGGTCTCAAAAACGGCTAAAGTCAATCATTCATCGATAAACTGGGATGTTGAGGTGGCACTGGTACTGTGGAAACTTGTGTCTTTCCCAATAGTGCCCTTGGGAGTTTGGAAGGGGCCTGATGTAATTGTACAAATTGGCTACAAGGAGATAGTCTTAGAAACTTTTCCTTGAGCTGTGGCGGGAGCCGAGTCTACATACACGTGACTAGGTAGTAGCCGCGTTGTCATCGATTCAGCTCAGGTACCTGAATTCCACCTAAACTAGCCCCTCAAACACATTTTGATGGTCAACGGAATGACCGGATGGTGGTTCGGACACCTGCCATTCCTCGTTTGCCATTTTGAGGAATGGTTCAAACGGTTTAAAGAAGTGTGGTGAACATGAACACTTTCGGCGCAGCATGAAAACGTTACTGTGAAAGGTGTTTCTGACACCGAGCATATCATTAATTAGTCGAAAGCCGATTATGAAGATCATTGCCAAAATGTCAAATCACACTAACCACCCGAACACAGCCATGACATTTCATGTGAAGGTCCATCTCGATTCTTATTATGAATAGGATGGTTTATAGGTCGGTTAAGACAAGGTTAAGCCTTCTTTGCAAAAAATGCAGCCAGGATCATTCTACTAAGTCTCCTGGGTATTCAAAGAATCCATTTTCAAGATCTGTGAATCTAACAGAAAAGTATTCACTCCGGCCGCTAACTAAAAATTGTAAAAACATGTCTGAATGTTACCTTAATCCTGATCAAAACGAAGAGGCTTAGATAAATTCATCCCATTATATAAAGGAACCACCACAAAATCCATATTTCCCACTATAATATTTTCCTTCATGCATAAAATCCATTTGATTTACACCTTTCTTATGATTCATTCTCAAGAAATATTAAGGGATTGTTTTTTTTTAAATTGTTCTCTACGCAGATTAAACTTTGGCAGGCACTTTTAAACAAGCGGAAGAGCTTAAAATGGGTTGGATTAACTCTTAGTTAGCTTAAAAATCCCCAGACATTTTCGTCGCAAAAAGTTGAAGAGCATCTTAACCTAATTTAGTTCAATAATCTAACTAGCAGCGCATAACGTAGCAGCAAATGGCACTTATGAGCTACCAAAGAATTCAATTAGCAGGAAGGTACTACGGATTTAACACGAGCAGTAGGCAATTATTTCACACATAAATTTGATGAATTGTACTCCTCAAACTTGATTTTTGATGCAAAAGAACCATTTCGACTTTTATGAGTTATGTTCTGAGGTTTTTTCGAAAATAAATCCCACGTTTCAAAGCAGTAGTATGCATCGTATATTTTGATTGGTTCCAGAAATGAGTCACTCACAGAAGTGACTGAAAATCGCGGTCATGATTCACCTAGCAAAAATATTGCCCGTAATCCGACACTCCGTGGTGGTGTTTCTTGCACATAATTTTTTGTAAAGATTCATCCTCATGAATGCTAACATTGGTGAGTAGAATTCAACCCTGTTCATTACCCTGCCCTAACAGAAAATCTGTACAAATAAATCTACCTTCCTGTTATTAGCTAAGTTAATGTTCTTGTGGTATAGAAAAATCCACTAAAGTTCCGAACCTTGAGATTTGATGATGTTTGATACGAGTAATGGGTTTCCCTCAAAAAAAAACTGTTCGATTATCTCTTTTTTTCCCAAGAACTGCACTCTTACACAGAAAAAGTCGTGTATTTTTATGAAGAAACTGGTCGAAAAATTCTTTAAATTGTTTAATATTATTCCAGTTTCAAAAAGGATACGGTTTCATACTAGAAAGGGTGTACGTTTTCGCAATAAACTGGAAATAAAGAGCATAAAATATTTAGCTCTTTGTGGGTGGCTTTCTTCGTGTTTGGTGCCAGTCAGTTTTAAATTTCAACTCAATTAAATGCTTTATTTAAGTTACTTACTTTCAGAGGATCAAAAAGATGCCGGAGACGATGCTGGCTCGAACGTGTTTGGAGGCTTCGGAAAGACTATCACATCTTCAACCAACACTCAGGTTCGTGATTAAATTCTTCTTTTTTTTCAAAATATCTGCTCGCTTTGTTGGGAATCGATAGACTCCTAGACTTGAAAAAATGAGATAATTGCAGTTAACTAACAAGCAAAAATTACTAAACGCATCACCCTAATGTACTGATTGCATCTTCAGGATAATACAATGGATACTTAAATCCTCTTGAAAAAAATGAAAGGTTGAATTCCTCACATCACTCGATCGGTCCAAGCAAAAGGAGCGAATCTTCATATAAAAATGAAAAATTGCCTTAGTAACTAAAAAGTAACCCGGGATTCCAACTGTCTTAATTTTAGGATGTTATCACCTTTTCCCTGTCCAACTTGTAAATGGAAGATTGAACCTATAGACGGATCATCATTTTACATGTCATATCACTCTGATGCGTTTGAAGACTAACCACCCATGGTGTTTCGAACTAACTTGACACCCTTTTAAGAAAAAGAAGGCTTTTAACTGTAGAATTTATTCAATCTAAAACCCGAACTCAAAAGATGCCTTTAGCAGCATCAGTCCAATATACCAAGGTGATGTTAGGCTTTCACGGGTTTTCCTTAAACACGACTTTGGTTGGGCTTTTCCGATGCTGGCAGAAGGCCACACGGCGTCTTTCTCGGCGTTAGCGCTCATCAGCAGGTCAACGCATTTGTGGGAGGCTGCCAAATACGTGGCCATTTATCTACCTACATTGGTCCGATTCGACCTGGGACCTGAGACCTGCGACCGCCTTCTAGTCTCCAGATTGCTTTGTTCAGTGTTCAGTGAGCATCGAGTACAATCTCCTCCCTATTTCGATGGGCCTTTCGGACGACCACTATGCTAAACTTTTTCCCGGGGCTTGATGTATCTTTTTGGGTGTGTATCATTACTGATTCTCCTAGTTTTCATCTACAAAATTGTGGAAAGTTCTCGAAGATGCTTGGTGTGTGTGAGTGCCATCACCTGCATCGAAGATAAAATACCCCAGATAACCTATCCACGTTAGTAAAATGGGTTTTTAAACTATCTTCAACAAAATATTTCTTATAATATGGTGAATTGTTCACAGTTTATGAATGGGAACGTTTGGTGAGCCAACGACTTCTGGAACAGTTGTGACTGCGATGTTTTATAACTGAAGACTTCTAACCTTTTATTAACAATCAGAAAATAATAATAGGAGTTTAATCAAGGATGTGTAACCTACTCAGTTTCAATCTTTTCTTGGTTTTTTGAGTGGAGATTAGGATTCATTTAACCCGTATTCAACTAAAAGTTACATCTTTCTTATTTGAATTTCAAATCAATGAAATGCTTCTACAGTTAACACAATTGTGCTCCGGGTAATTTACCGAAGTTTGATCTAAGTAGTCAATAACAGGTAACATTAAATTATAGATTCTTGTGGAAATTTATCTAATATTTTGAGTTAACGTGAGGTTGTGTTTATGACAATGTGCCTACGATAAGTATTGAAATATTGCCCTAGAATGCTCTGAAATTCTTACGGGAATATCGTTCCGATAACTTCATTGCGCTAAATTCACATCTTCATTGGTATAACAAATTTATTATTTAAGGAAATAATACAGCATCAGTTTAATTGCTTAGGTTGGTATCCCATTGACATTTGGATGAGTTTCGATTAGGATTTTGACCTTTACTTCCAATCAACAGAATCTTGATCTAGTCCTTCAGACCGGGAAAGTTAACGAGCACCGTTTAAACAAGAAATCTGCATGGCGAATCTCAACCAATTGATTTGCAGCAATGTCATGGTCTAAAATCTTTTTTTAAATCACTTGACCAATCGAATAATTGCATTTTGTCCACTGTGTTAGTTCTAATAAATTTTGGCATTAGAACTAAGCGTGTCAATCAACTTAGGGCCACGACACTATAGAATACGCCCAAATGTCAAGTATTTTTGCCTACAAAAAGGTCGCCATCAACATTTAATACAACAGTAGTCCGACTTAAACCGGAAAAAACTAAAGCAAGCTATATTTTCACTTTCACTGAACTAAACTGTCTCAAGAAAACTGAGTTAAAGTCTGTCGTCTATTGATGCTTGTTAAGTCACGATAAAAGGCGATTTACTGCAAGCATTTTGTCTTTCCAGTGGTCAAAAACATGTAGATAAAAATAATGTTCTACACTCGTTATCGGGGGCTTCCAACAAAAGCCAGCTAATCCATATACGCCTCTAAAAGCTCCTACTCCATTTTCGCAACAATTACAAACACTTGTATATTTAGGAAGTCTGTCGGAGCAAAATTGGATCGTTCACTGTTTTACCGATAACTTATTTCGTCCACCACAGACTCGCGGTCTCCAGTGCACGCCGTTGGATTGTTTTCGCTGTATTCAGTGTAGGTGCTCATTAACCAGCTACCATTTACTCCCCTCGCCTTACTTCGAAGTACGACACAAATCATCTGGGGGGATCCCCGTCTTTATCTATTTCTTCGCGTTGTCATTACCTATTTGAATTCCAAAGAAGCTCTGGAATAATGACATACAACCAAATAATATCCCATGAAATTGTCCCGAACAGCTTGTGAGTGTGTGTGTTTAAACGGCCGCTGTTCTCCGCTCCTCAATGCCCCTCTCTGTATTTCCTTCCACCTTATTAAGCCGGAACTGGCGATCACACTGGTACGGAAAGGCTGAGGATATTCTTTCTAGCGGCCTCGCGTTGTTCGGGCAGGCTGTTTTTAAAGGCACCCCTTAGCGCTCGCACAGAAAGCTGACATTTACGCCACACACCCGCAAAAAAGCCATTCGTGGCGTGCCTGTGTGCAAGGGCGAGAAAATGCGCGCTCTCCGTTTCCGAGGGAGTTAATTACACACGCCAGGAGAGACTGTGTGATTTGTGTTCGGGAGAGATCTTTTTCCTTACTCCCTGTGGCGATCGTTCTTATGCATTTGGGAAGTTGAGTTACCCCTTTCTAGGGCCTGGGCGTGGCAAAAGATCTTCGCTCGAGGTCAGATTAAGCTGTACACCATTATGGGTGGACACCTTTATTTTCGTGTACCAGGTAATCTTTAGCAATTCCTAGTATTGTATAAATATCGGAGCTAAAATGTCGGAAATTTTCAAGGGTAACATTTTAGTGCAACTGTTTCTTTAAGCTATTCCTTAGAAAATGCAGCTAGGGTTAGTATTGATAGACTCGCTCTATTGCGAATGCCCTTGAAATAGTGCAAATAAAGTGATCTGCGCAGAAATTGATGGTAGAAATGAAGTATTGAATTTCGTTAATTGCATAACATTTCATAAATTTCTACAAAATATCTACGATTAGAGAACAGGCACATAGTAAACCTAAATAAAGGTTTTTTTAATAGAGTTGTATCGCTTTCAATTGTAGCAAATTTTTCCTTGGCAATTTCCTCTATTGAGGCCCTTTCCTTGGGTTTTAGCTGCGATATGAAATAATTTTACTCCATTGAGAAGGAATGTGCTAGTTGGAAGGAAATGTGCCACTCATATTGAACAACAATCATCCTATCGCTAGATCGTTTATGCAACATGGAAGTGAGAATATGTTTTTTAATTTAAATAAACTCAAAGAAATTTTTACAATTTTAATTTTGCTTCACAAATGCAATACTCAACTGATATGTTTTCTATCAAAACGCCATATATGTGAAATTGGATAAATAAATATTTTAAAGTTAATTTGCTTTCCTCACGTATTCTTATTAACTGTTTTTTAAAAGGAATGGTATTCAGTTTTCCCAAATAATAAATGGACTAAAGGAAACTGGTAACCTAGGCACATACAGAGGCGATTGTGTTTTATTGGTTATTGTAATAAAAGTACATGATTCTGACGTATTCACTGTCGCCAGCTTTATTCTTATCCCTTTTAGCCATCTGCTCTTCGGATGCGGCCAAGCATCAACCCAGTTGGCTCAAGCGCGGCTTGACTGGGGCTCCCGAGTGCACGATAACGTGATAGCGCGCATGAAACGCGTTTCCGAGTCGACCAGATCGAATTCAGAGATGGCACGAGCTCGTCGATTGGCCTGGCGCGCCGGAGGGGAGCTGCGCTCAGTGAGCGAGCGAGCAGCACGTGCCGCAAACTCCTTGGCCAACGCTCAAGGTCAGAGTTATGACGAGCGCCAATCACCTGATGGATCTGAGAGCACACGCGTATGATTGGTTAATTAAAATGGCCCAATGAAAATGGTGGTTTTATGGCTTTTCATTGCAATTTTTTTCCCCTTTCTAGTCAGTAGAGAATCCTTTGTTTACATCGATACGAAGAGGAACTAACCAAAGTCCGAGAAGCATCTCAAAAGGCTCCACGCCGCAATCTTATACATCCCCTTCATCGCCTTTATGCAATCCTTTGAAAGGTAAATCAATGTAAAATAAATATTTCGTCTTATTTAATAGAAATTAAGTTTAAAAATAGCCCAGCTAACTTTTGTACTGAAAACAGGTAATCATTACCTGCGTTTTATTACTCTTACTCTTGTTACTATGACAGATCCTCCTAATCATGAGATTTCCTATTGGAGACGCAAGGCGAATAGAAAGAGGGCACAGGTGCATTAGGCCAAACCCAGGTATAGTTAGTATCGCATTGGGTTTGCGACCGCTTCGGTGTTTACTCGCCGAAGTCCGCTCTGAAGTCCACACGGACTTTCCAACTTTCTCTTTAGTATCCCAGGGTGATCGCGCACTATTTCTGCAATCTGGAAGAGATTAACTGGGGATGCTGATTAGACGGGAACATTCTTGAGTCATTCGAAGGAGTTGTATTCAGTCAGCTCTACCAGTTTGTTTGCTGGTTGGCCGTGAGTGTAAGTAGGGATCACTGGTAATGAACGTAAGACCAATACTGTGTTAAGCAGATTCCTGAACAATTAAGTGAGTGGAAGCCAATGAAAGCTTTTAGTCATACCTATTTCAGCAAACATTAATCAACAAATCTTGTCATAGTTAATGCATATCTACCCACAAAACTGTTTAAAAAATCGTATTTAGGAAAGTCGTACTGAAATATCAAATCTCAAAGCGATGCGTACTTACTCGAATCCCATTTGAATCACTAGGATCTGGGATCAATCCAGTTTCACCCACTGGAGATGGTGTTTTGATAAAACAAGCAAAAGTAACTCAATTGAATGCAATCAAAGAAGACTTGGAGACCGAATCCCAACTTCTCAAGGTACGTGTCCAATCTTGACCATTTCGCTTGTGTCTACTTAATGTAAGACTTCAGTAGCATAACCTGCCATTTCAATTTTTCTAGGAGAAGGCCTTGAAAGAACTCTTCAATTTTGAAACCGCTTCCACGCAGGAATGCTCACAAGCGCTGATCCAAATGGTGGAAATCTCAGCTGCCTACCATCGCCAATGCGCAGCCATTTTAGAGGACCTACTACCACTGCTGAAATCGGAACTTGGTATGCTAATCACCCTACTTACAAGTTGTGTCCGGAGTGGAATTTAAAGTTTCCTTAGAGAAAGGAAAACTGTCATTAGTGGGATGAACGAGGAACTTACACTATTGTCAACGTTCTCTAACACTTCTTTGGACAGATTTTCTAGGAAATCTGCTAATTCGTGAGTTCAGCTAGGTGGTCTGCTGTTTCGATGCCAACTTATTTTGGCTACATCTTCGTCGTAGTGGTCTCCGTAGCCTCTTGGTCTCAAGTTCATTCCGCGAGATTTTTGTATTCGGTGCTTGGAGGGGGGGGGCCTTGAATACAGCGATCATGATCTCCTCCTCACTCTGATGGCTGGCCCCGAATCATCCTTGTGGTAAATCGAATGGGGGTTACAGCCATCATCCATTCTCTTGGTTGTCATCATCGAATACTTTGAACCCATCTCGAGAAATGAGACCTAGTGTGTACTTATTGGCAGGGGGCATTGATTTTGGTGGCGTTTTTGTAGAAGATCAATGCCCATTACCCGTCTACGGCCGTGAATTGACGACCCACTTGGCGGTAACTCATGCAAGGATAGCCTATCCCTTGAGAAGATGCATTCGTGTGCTTAGTGAACCGGCTGCCATGTGTGAAGAGGTAATTTGCGCCATTCATTTCCAATAAGTTTTCTTCTCTACTATGTATTTCATTTAAACATCTCCCCATTGCAGGGCATTTTCCGGATAGCCGGTAGTAAAACCAAAGTCGATACCCTAAAGGTAAAATATAACCGTTACTGCAGCTAATTAAGTAGACGATTTTGTTAACAAAATGCTTTCTTTAGAGTGCGCTGAATTCGTTGAGGGCAGATAGGGTGATGGGCCAATACGATGCCTACGTGGTCGCAGACGCCCTGAAGCAGTACCTAAGGAGTCTTCCCCAGCCACTTTTGACAACCCATCTACTCTCTGAGTGGTCAAGAGCACTACTTATGTTGGTTTTTGTTAATATATGTCTCTAATGTGTGCCTTTAGACAAGATAAAGGACTATTAGTGAGAAGACTGCATCAAATAGCCTGTCAAATGCCACCAGATTATGAGCGAAACGCCGGTTTCCTCTTTCGCTACTTAAACCGCCTGATTGAACACTCGGAGAGCAATAGGATGACCGCTGCCAATCTGGCCATCATCTTTGGACCATCACTTCTGATCTCCTCTGTAAATAGCGAATCATCCCGTGAAATATCCTGTGATAACGATGCTAAATTAGCTCAACTTAACGGGTCTGTTGTGTGCATCTAATTTTATAGCTACTTGAATCTAACCAGTAAAACTAATTTATGCGTTCCTTTATAGGCCGCCACAACTGGCTTTTCAGGGAGCCTACAAGGGTTTAATTGAAACTCTGATTATCCACGCAAATGAGATTTTCTCACGACACCCGGATGGTGATGTTGAGGATGACTTCGACTGTGTCAATTCTGGAGAGTCTGAAATAGAGGAAATGGACGAGTGCGGAATTGTAACTCACACCTCTTGTAAGTGAATTGGATACACACCGGTAGCTAGGCTGGTTGTTTTGTGAAAAAGGGAACGCATCCACTAGGAATTTGAGCCTCGAGCATCTGCAAGAGCTTTGAGCACATTTGTAGAACTTATTATTTCTTCTTGACGAGATCGCTTGGTATCCACTATTTCATCTTTTGATTTAAGTGTCCCTAGCTTCTGAGCCAATCACGGGTAGCACACCATCGAGACAGATGACACGTGGTGACGCAATCAACCGTCGAGCCCAGAGAGCAATGAGCGAGTTTGTCCGTCAGTCACGCGCAATTCGTAATCTACCTCAACGTCTACGATCGAGGCATTCAAAAACTCCAGTCGCAACGGTGATTCACAGTGAACCTCGACCGATACGAGTTGGAGGCAGCGGTTCTGATGTGAATAACAGTAATGTTGGCAGCTGCACAAATCACTTGCAAGAAGACATTAGCTCACCTCCTATTGGTGGACACAGGGGCCTTGACCTTGAAGCTGCAATGTCATTGGAGGGAGCGCGAAGTCTGACCAGCGAGGAGACAGCATCTACTGGTGCGTTGTTTCTAACACATTCTCACTTCCTATTGGTAGAAATTGATAATTTCTTTAGTTCTGTTTCTTAGAAGACCCCGAAAATGAGGTGCACTCAGTGTCTGCTGAAACCAAACGATCGACTATGCAGACACCGCGGAGCATTCTCCAGCGTCAACACATGGAATGGCGGCGAGCTATGCTGGAAGTCGCGGAATCCACGTCAGCCACCAACCAGTGCAAATCCTCGATTCACGGCGACCTCTACGACACCATTTTTACCCTGCAGACGCTGAACAACTCCAAGACTGGAGTGGAAGAGTTACTGGCGCGTGTCCGATCTGTCTACGAGACAAGAGGTGGTCTGCCGAGGGCTGCCAACACAGCACCGCCCACCAAAACCAAAAGGGTCGCCGATCCTCCAGGGGAGCCCAGCAACAGCAGACCCCTCGGTAAGTGGGGTCACTTAATTCAGTTATAAAGGTTTCAGTATCAACCCGTATAAAGGTTTGGGTTTCAAATGCATCATCGCTCCCCACAGGAGAGACATTAGATCAAATGTGGTAGGATTACAGATTTTCCTTCCAGATTCACCTACTACGCGGACAATACCTCCTAACAACCGTCCATGTTATTTCAAATCTGGCAAACAGTACTTTGGAGGATGAGCTATTAATAGGAGGGTTTCAAAGGTTCAAATGTGCATTAAATGGCGTCTCCACTTTGCGGTCTCTGAACCGACTGTGATAAACTCAACTTTACTGTAGTGCAGTCACAAATGCAGAAAATGTGGTGTGTAGTTATGGAGTTGCTACGTCTCCGACTGAACCTCTACCATGGAAAAACAAACACGAGGCCTAATTTCTTCGGATATCCTCGTCCGGTTGTTCAGCCATCACACGAGAAATAGGGCAAGCAGAAAGGCGTATATTCACGAAAATGCCAGTAACGTAAACAACGATACGGATAATACAATTCATAGTCCTTTAAATTCCTTGGTATAAACATATAACCACACAGAAAAGTAGTGAACATACACACGCATAGAACATTAAATAGTCTTCTCGCAAGGGTGATGTGCCGAGTTCGATATCCCGGGGCCTGGTTTTCGTGTCGTTCTTTATAGGAGGGAAAGCTATTCAATAATGGGGACAACGACTGAGAGGGACTGGCATACGCAGTCCCCGGTTGGAGTGTCGAATCCAAGTCTCTCCATCGACGTTTACTTCAAATACCACTGGTCCTTATCGTTGCTTTGCCACATTTTAGTGTCTAGACGCCATTCCACGTCGAGTTTGACGATTCTGGGACAAAACAAGCCGCAAACGAGCGCTATCAACTTTGTGATCGGAACAGTTTCGTCGTTCCAAAACCCAAGACAGGCTGCCGCAGTCAACTATCGAAAGAAGTGTTCGACGAATCCCGGTCCAATAAACGGACGGATGGTGCAGCCGATCGCTGCTCTCCCATTGGTCAACGACTCAAGTAACAAAAAGTACACGACCTCGACAGCTTGCAATAAGAGATACTCCGTTTGTGGCAACGAAACAAGAAATTTTAAGTGAGATTCACCAAACTTTTAATGATATAATTTAATCATAATGAGCAAGTTTTTCATACAATTTTGTTCTTAACCCTTTCTAATTTTGGGCTAGGAATAACTTAGAATCTCACTATTTAAAATTTTTTAATACGAACATTTTTGGAATTTTCAGTTCTAACAGAATGCAATCGATGGGATCATTCTCAAATATGCGAACGAAGTTGAACCTTCCGTCCAAAAGAACTACTTTGCCACTAGTGGATGCCATTGGGCTGGATGCGACTCCGCTTGAAAACCAAAAAATTGAACCTTCCATATCACACAAAGGTAACAATTTAGAAGATCTACCAAATCTTTACAAGTTTTCGTATCACTGGCACTTTTGTCTAAAATATTAACTTAACATAATCGGCAATGCATAATATTTGATAGACAGTAATTACAACGTATCTACATCGGCTACGAAAATATTATACGAGCTACAATTAACAGTAAGCTGTAAGAGCCGTTTGCCTTGGGAAGAATTCGTGTACAACAGGGCTGAGATTGTGTGAAATCCATTTAGTAAATATAATTGACGAATTCAAGTGAAATTAAAACACCCTTGAACTACTTTAAATAATAATAACAAATGGACTAAATAAATAATTAATAAATAATAAGTGGACTATGAATCTTTTACGGCAACTGTTAAAAGTGGTTTAATTGTGTTCTCTATATTTTAGAGAGCAACATTCTCCTGTCCAACACGTCTCTGGATATCAATTAGCCATATCAGATTGCCATGATGTATATAAACTGCATAGATCTTATCTCACTAAAAATCTAATTTCCTTATCTCTCAAGATGCGTCGAAATCGTACTGTACAAATTATTAATTTTTGTTGTTTAGTCTGTTATTTAGAAATAACACTTGCTTATATGTCGTGTCTTTGATTGGGGGAAGGTTGTGAATCATAGATAAATCTACTTAAATGAGACTTTCGGGGGCGGGTTCAGCCTCTCAGAATAGAAACAATAATCAGATTGGAGGAAATTCGAAACGATGACATTGAAGCACAATTAACTCTAACCTCCATCAATAACAGAAAGAATTGCAATAAAGTAAGCAAACAAATTTATTTAAAATAATTTTTAAATGAGCAATCTTATAATTTGACTATAAAAACATTTTTATTGTTATTTTGTTATATGCGGAAGTAAAATGTACGTCCTTGAAACGCCACTTATACGATTGCTGAACATGAGGTCAGCCAAGGCCGATAAAGCTCTTAAGAGTATTAAGAACTTTGCATTGGCTATAATTGACCCAAAACAAGGGACTTTTTTGGGTCGAAAACCAAGAGATTGTGGTAGTCTTTAACTTTTGAGTAACCCTCTCCAGGACTTCTTTTTGCACATTATTCAGTATTTTTTTTCTGCCTTTTCGGTATATCCGTGGCATTATTCTGTGCTCATTTTTTTACCCTTAATATAAATAACAAACTTTATCTGGCTGGTGAAAGCTCGCTTTTGCGCAACACTCCTGGTAAGTTAATAGATGTCCTCGTTTCATTTGTTTCCACACAGGGCTTAGTATCTTCAGTTGTACTGAAAGACGGGACTCTAAAGGACTCAACGCTCTCTTTCACAGCGACGATGCTCTTGATCTTGCTAAGAAAAATCATGAGGCTCTATTGGTATACAGGCTGTCCAACTTAAGCAGGTGTAATCTCGACGGTCAAGATAATCGAAAAGAGGGTTTTGAAAAATCCTGTGTAATGGACACTGATTTGCTTGGAGCCTGCTCGCAACCTATAGCACATGCGAAAGCTTTCAACAGAAGTTGCGTATATTTAAAGGTCAATAAGGTAAGTAATTTCGAGCCTATATTCTTATTTTCTAGGTTTACGGTTGGATTCCAGCAGTAGAAAAAAATGAGATTTATTTGAATTGCACAGCGTCTGTAACGAATGGTAAAAGTATCGTCAAGATCCACTATTTTCCTTCTGCAAACTACAAAGGTGAACGGGTGTAAGTGAAATCAACATAAGGTCTACTTCATGTCGTCCTTTCCATCTCAATAAAGAACTGCTCATTGTAGGGGTGTAATCCAAACTGCAGCATTCCCCTTCCTCGGGGATGATCAATTTCTCTCACCTCTTCTAGCTCTCGATTTCCAAAAATTCGACAATGACATCGCCGCGAAGATTAGCTGCGAATTCTTGAATATTCCCAACCCAGATTCACCGCCGTACACATTTTATATCAACTTCGTAGGTAAATCTGCCTGATGAACATGGGAATTCTTACAGAACTTGCCTTCAGTCTACTGTTTTTTAATTCATCACCACCGGGCTCCATAGATACATCTTCATTCACATCAACTTTGTGCCTCGATTCGTTCTATTCCTTTTGCCATGTGACAAGTTCACTGCATTAGTGTCAGGGTCAGACGATAGAAGAAATTTAGTGGGCTAAGAGAGCAATCGTCGCCTATCTGAATAAGGCGCAATACACATTCAAAGCAATAATGTTACAAATTCGACTTTTTCAGACTTTTTAACTACTCTGTTAACGAGGCCACTTGGCTCGTAGCATGTATCGACTTCCCACTTAAAAAATCATGAAAAATGATGATAATCTAAAATCATAGAAAATGGAAATGGAATGTACATCCGCTAGCTAAGTAACTGGAAATTGCAACTAGCTAGAATCGCTGGTTGCTAAATGAGTCGACCATAGAAACTCCTCGATTTGGAATGAAATTTGGATAACGTACTAGTTGCCGGAAATGAAGCGGTGTTAATCAAATTAGATAAGTCGTCGCCATGTGTAAAGAGGTCAATAACTGCCACGTTAATGCTGAGAGGTCAAACTCTTGGCGTCAAGGTCTGCTGACTTTCATCTGATGAACAATAAATCCACATTCTTCAGGTAACCCCTAGAGAAAGAAAACTGGCTTTGGTGGGCTCTCATTGACAGAGCTGAAGAGTGGGAATGCTGTCTTTGAATGGCACATTATTGGTTCCATCATCGAGAAATACCCAAGTACAGATGATATACAAAGGAAATATATTAATTTTAGATATGACGTTATGAATAAATTTCTACAAAAAATACTTTGATGTTGCTTACAGGAGTGGTAAAGGTTTCACGAGTACCACGCCTCCCTTACAAGTTTAAAACCTTAGACATTCATCGCCTAGGCTTTGACAACGGCAGTGAATGATGACTGGATCCACCCCCACCCTTACCTCCCCCCCAACTCGATAAATCGCCTTAATTTAGAAGACTACTTTAAACTGCTGACCACCGAAGTTAAGGCCAGTTATAGGTAGCCATATTCACGGCAGCAGGATTTAGCCAAACTCAGGTAAATTTTCTGGTCAGCGAATATATTTCACCTCCGACCTTAACCCGCCGATGGGCTCTTATGCTCAGAACGACACGGTGTCTCAATTTTGACACTGGCCAGATCGCGTGCTAATTGGGTTCGACTCTAGATACACACTACTTATTACATATGAGTAACGCGATAATCCACGCTTCCTAGTTTAGACAACTTTGGGACCCGAGTCCTTACTTATTAACCGTATTCAGCCTCTGCTAAATAGGAGAATGCTTACGAATTTATGCCATAAACGGACTTATAAGTAATATATCACCAAAGAACAGTTCAACACATGAAAACACCATTGCAAATCCAAAGTCTTTGATTATTCCGAAGAATGCAGCTAATTTTAAAAATTCTTGACATGCGCCATCGATGATTACCAATTTTCCAGCTTTTTAAGCAAAAGCAGACCCAAAAAATCAATTTCTCCAGCTTGGAAGTTAAAGTTTGATGCAGCGAATGGAATGTATCAGAATCTAGAAAAAGAACATGTGGTCTCACTATCAGACCCAAAAATCTCACTTGAAAATCAAAGAAAGCTGGATAGCATAGGTAACGGTAGAGTAAGAATTGATAAATCTAAAAAGTAAAGCAAGTAAAATTCGTTCCTTTCGAGGAATCAATTGTTGTTTCACAATTAGGAACGAATTCCTAGCAAGAGACTGTCTCAAAGGTGTACGCCCGCTTTGATGGCGAGAACAGTAACAACAACCCCAGGGGATTAACATTGAGAGCCTCACTTGTAAAAGTGACAACGAGAAATAAGGTGGAGCAGGTAATATATAACTATATATATATATATCAAGAAATCTGACTCGAACTGCAGCGTAATGGCTAAAACGCAATATTAACACACATTCTTCTCAGTAAATAGTTAATGAGCATCGAGCGCGGTATCGAAGCATAGTCCGAATAAAGTGGATGAGACGTAGACAATTGTAATTGCCAAGTCTAGTAATTAACACAAATAACGAATGATAAATTACTTAAGTTATTTTATATATTAAAAATATTATTTAATAGTTTGAATTTTTAATATTTTATACATATTCGCCTTGATGTTCCCGTTTAGTTTTGCCATCCAGGTGACCTTGGGGTCACTGAGTTTTGTATGAAAACCACTGGCCGAGGATTTCGCAATGGAGGATCTCAAGCTCTTCATCGGCATTAACTCCCTCTAGAAGTGTGGGTTTGCCGATTTCGGGGTCCATCTTTGTCATGCCGATTGCTGAACTTGCGATAATCAGGCCACAGACGTGTGGCGTACGGCTACCCAATAGGAAGCGCCAAGCACAAAAAATCGCATCCGAGTACAACTCTCCATCAACCAATTACGGAGCGATTCCTGCTTAGTATAAATCAGAGGTGGCCTATTTAGATCCTCACATTCACGTCCTAAATACACACTTACACACTTGCTCTAACTCACATCTCTTCCTTACTACCTTCTCGATGCGGATATCGAAAGGATCGGGTTACTTACATCCAGTGAGATAGTTCGTTGTTTGTTGCAATCCGCTACAGAAACACGTGTCTATCTCTCGGCCAGCTGATGTCTCCAGATTTCTTCTGCTTGAATTTGCAGCGTATCAAAAAGTTTAGCCATATTGGCCTCCGGTAAATGTCTGGCTTTGACTGGTCTCATCAATGCTTCAGCGAGATCTGCAGTCATTCGCGAAATGAATATTTCATCAAGGGCTCATTATAAATCAAATCATTTGAAGTATTATTTGCCATCAATTTCATGAGTAAGTAACTACGATCTTGAAATAACCAGACAAAGACTATAAAACATCACAAGTTTGCCAATTTTTCTAATCAGTAAAATGGGGGTTTGATGACTTGTGTTTTGACAAACGCAGTGTGTTTACGGACTTCGCATACTGGATGGACTACTTTATTCGTTTTAAAGCTTTTGTAACGACAATCAATTGAATTCTTCAAGGGGTCTTTGTCATTGTACGAAAACGAGTAAATTTTAATTGACGAGAATGCGAAATCTCACCGGAGTCCAGATTTTCGGCCGGTGTTAAATTAATTTCCCTTTCAAAGTCTCTCGCGAACGGATCGCCGAAGACTTCCGTCAATGTTTGAGGAATCACCTGAATTTGTAGGTGTTGGTGGAGCAGCATTTTTTCCAACTTCGATGTCGCTTTAGGGAATAGGAGTGCCACATATTCCAAAGAGACACAGCCAGATGCAGCAGCGTAGAACATGGGTGGCGAAGATCACCCATCAATTTCAGGTTGGCTTATTTTGCTTAATAATAAAAATCTTAATTTTTTTGAGCTATTTATAACTTTTGTCATCTTTAGAAGGCCTGGATGAAGAGGACCCTGTATCAACGAGTGATTCGTGGTAGTTTTCGACTATTACGAAGCTCTCCATGACAGAGTCCTCCATCCAACAGGACGTGTCATATCACACTGAATCGGCTGCTGTTCTTCACGAATGTGTTAAAATTAAAAACTTGTCAGCAAGTGGATTGACACTTTCGAGTGATTGCTGGCACCAGATCATATCCACTACTGTAAACTTTGACTAATGAGTGATTTAAACTTTCTTTCAGCTGAAAACTTAACAAATCTTCAAGGCCAAGAATATCCGTAAGTTTGTGTTTTCATCTGCACTTAGAAAAAAAGTAGTGATCCTTGATAATAAACGGAATTTTGTTTTCAAATAGAGGGGGAAACAATACGGAGATTGAGTGTAATTTATCTATTATCTCCTGGATTATATTGTTACCTTGTGGTTGAATAAATTCGTTCTCTCGTTCCATTCTTAAAACCAATTTCTCTGCACCGGAGTACTTTTGTGAGAGTTGATGGAGCAATCAGAACCTACCAAAAATACTTCTCTCATTTGCTCTTACAGAAGAGTATGATTAAGTATCACTGATGTTGACGTCAAAAAGTAGCTCCAATGGTAAATCTCCTTTCTGGAGAAGCAAAACAGCGAACGTCGATTGCCTACGAGCGGTTATTCGCTAATTGAAAGCGTATGTCACCTCTCAGTGGACATCGTAAACATTCAAAACTTCGCCATTTGTCCAGTCTCTGTAGGCGACAAGCCTATTCAACTGGCCAACACACAGATCCTCGATGCCCACACTCAATAGCATCTCAATCGGATCAACAGACACTAACCCCATCAGCCGGCTCACAAACACTTTCAACACACGCTTGTACCAGCCACAAATCATTTTACTTCGCCTTCCATGCATCCTCAAACACCCTCCTCACCCGTGACTCCAAATCCACTGTTATTTTTCGACCGACAAAGCGAGGCCTTTCGTCCCGCACTCACAGAGCCGGAAGATCTTTTATCACTTCGGCTGATTGTCGCATCATTTAAAACAAGGTTCACTACTTTACCGAATAATGCCCCACCTAACAGAGACAGTAGGCACGCCCCGATGCCTCCTTGGATTCTCCCACTTTATCTGCCCAGTCCCACCACTCTACTCTCCCACACACGTTGCGGAGGCGCCGTAACCTCCTCTTCCCGACAGGCTGTTAACCGAGCATTTCTTTTTGCACTAACACACGCTCTGGGGGGAGTATTGTGGCTTCCAATGGACGTTTTGGAGCGCATGTCTTATCTTCTCCCTCTTTAACGTGGTGGCAAATCAGCCACATCGCCATGGCACTGGAACACTTCTCCTCCTGTCTTACCTTCTCACCTACTCTAATGCAGCAACGACAGGTCGCCAGTGGTTGTGACCACCTCTCTTGTCTTCCGGTAGGATTGTCTTCCTCACCGTAATACAGCTTCCCCTTTCAGTACATCATCCGAGGCAATATCTTTGACCTCTTCGATCTGCGAACTCTGTTTGGAATCTACTCAGTTTGCCGATGAGTTGTGCTCCCCGTGTTCCAAGTTACTCGTCAAAATTTACCCACCTCACTCTAGAATCTAGGGTTAGTGTCTTTTAACAATATGCCTTTCCCGAGGCAATCGAGAGCTCCTCCTGAATGGGCCAAGTTAATTTTGTGAGTTGCATCCCTCCATCAGATCCCACCCCAAATGGATCTCCATAACGGTGTTCCAACAACCATCACTACTTGCGCTCTGTTTCGCCAATTGATCCATATCCTCGGTTCTCAACGGAAACTACAGTACTTCTTCAATCGTTCGGGGTTAAGACACGGGCTGAATCCCACTTAGACTGTCTTCCAACCGCCCAACGCCACATCACAGTCGAATCTCGGTCGGATCGGACTACAAACAGAGCCTCGATGACGACACTCAACAGCGTTAGACACCCTCAATCCTGCCCACGGCCTCCTGCATCACCACTGACTCTATTAACAGAAGACATATCACGAAACGACCCCCCTTATTGAAATGGCTATGCTGAAGCAGGCACATCCACATTTGTAAACGCATGTGTATACGCTGTCTTCGGTATTGGTAGGGATATTGTGGTGGCCTTGGAAAACTCACTCACCTCGGAAAAAGAGAACAGAACGCACTTTTCATTATCAGCTCGGCCAGTTGACTTCTACCTTCTGTTTACTGTACCCTAGCCGACACTTGCTTGTATGTAAGAGCATGTATGCTATCTTTAACTCATGATGTTGTTTTGTTTAAGCGAATTTCCACTGTACAAATAAGAGAAGCAAGCTCTTAAGCCATGGAGGCCTTTGTTCTATAGTTACAAAGTGTCAGCTGTTTTAGGACCTTCAGGGAACCATTTATGACTCACAGACGAGCCAAATTTGGAATCAGAGTTAAATTCAGCATCCTCTACTGTCCAAAAGGAATGCAACTGGCAAAGTATATCAATGTGACACCTCGAGGTTTAGAGGCGAATGCCTAAGCCAAACAATATTGTCAAATCTCTTAATTAACTCCTTACGGTTCACCTTGGTGCCACCCAATCAACCGGCAACTAATAATAAGTCCACTGCCTCACCTTTAAAAACGCCTTCTTCGCTATTCTCTTGTACTTCTGGTGGGGACACAGAAGGCTGGCGGAGAAGGGAAGGAGGAAGATGATGAAGAGGGAGAAAGAGAGCGCGCGCAGTTCCTTGCAGGAGCACCAGCAGTATCATCGACATCTGAGTTGGGATGCGTAACTTAGTCGACAAAGAGGGGAAGGGATACGGAGCTAACAACTAGATTGACAATGGGGGTGGTGGTGGCGGTGGTAGTGGTGGGTGATTGGAGGAATAAGAGTGGGGGAGGGAGGCTCCATCGATTCAGATATGTACACTTGGGTCTCAGGCATGGGAGGAGGCTGAGGTGGGAAGGGCTTGCCGTCTTCTTCTTCTTCTTCTTCTTCTTCTCAGGATGTGGTCCGCGTGGAGAGTTTATTGATCACTCGAATCAACGACTTGTTCTCGTCCGCCATCCGTGCGTTCTCCTGGCGCAGCCGTTCGATTTCCTAGACAATGAGGGATGGAGAAAAAGCGGGGTGTAAGACGGTGGGGTGGACGTGCAGACAAGGGGAGAAAGGCATGCGCACCTTGGCAAGGTCTTCATAGTACTCCTGCGATATCCGCTGTAGCTGCAAAGCAAAGGGAAAGAAGGCAGTCGTCGTTCAAAGTCAGAGCAAGCACACAAAAGGAGAAGAGGCACGCAAAGCAAATCCAACATCCGTAGTCATGCAGATTGCAGCAAAACCCCGAGTAATCTTTTTTATCAGAAGTTTGAGTCATCGCAGGAAACGATAGTCAAGTCCTGATAGTTCTGGAACCATCCTTCCTACGCTCAACAACAGCCTGCCTTGTACACACACTAAAAGTCTGCTAACCGCTGCCCAAACTCTCACGATCCCACACTAAGCAAGGAAGCTAAGAGCTCCCTAGGCCCTCTAAACTTCAATTCAAGGAATGCATTCAAGATGAGGCTGAAAATTGGACCCACAACGGCAGAAGCGACAATGAAGCGATTTACAGCCCTAGAAGCCTCAATCTGTGAACAGCTCCACAGGGCATCTCACAGCTCAATTTCAAGGCAGGCTATGCCACACGAGTCAACATTTGACCCGCAGAAGCGGAAGAAACATCAATCAGTTGATTCGCAAATCATTACAACTTTAGAAACATCAATCCTACATCTAGCTCCAGCAACACCTCACAAAGTACCCTATGAGACATGGGTGTGGGACTCGACTCAAGATTTGAGAAATTAATCGGCTACCAGTTCGTAACAGCTCCAGGATCCTCAAAGCTAAGCCTAACGGCTAGGCTATCTCAACTCAAATTCCATTGAGCTATAGCTGGGAACTCAAGAACATCAACCAGACGATTGCCAATTCGTAAGAGTTCTGGGAACCTGAGCCTATGCCCAGCGACAGCTAAAATGAGCCAGAAGTGGGGCAAGAGGAGGTGCGGGCGGAGGGGACTCACGGTGGCGGGGGAGGCGCCGGATGCGGGGGAGGCTGCGGCGGCGGCGGCAGCGTGGCGGGCGAGTTGGGAGCGCAGCTGAGCGGTCTCGCGCCGCAGCTCCTCGAGAGTGTGCCGCAGACGCTCCTTCTCGCTCCGCTCCTCCTCGTACAGCAACCGGTACTCGAGGTTCTGCTTAACAAACACTAACACAGTGAGTATCGCCATTACGCTAGCAAGGGGGACTCTCCCTACATCTGGGTTTTAACCTAGGGGCCCTGTCTCACCATGTCTAGCAGGTAACACCTAATGGTCTGTTGCTCCGTGGGCCGTATATGGGGACTGTGTGTATCACAGCAACGACATTTCCAGCTTTCAAGCGTCTAGCAGGCTACTCACTAAGTGGCAACTGACTAACCAGTTGGGACCAAACCTAAGTCTAGGATCTGTCGAAGTTTACAACAGGGACATTCATTAATAGGGGGGGGGGGGGCGAATGTTAAATCCTCAAGAGGTGGTTCTGTAGCAGCTCTCCGGAGCAGGACACCCAGCGCATCGACACGTGAAGTCCATCACCGTTTCCTTCTACTTTCGAAAACAGAAGTGGATACTTAGCCGGTTTCCAAGCTATTATTGGCAGTTATTAGTTCGATCAGTCCCACACCCAAGGCATCGTTTTTAGCACCAGGGTTTTGAAGAGATCTCCCTAGATTGAATACAAATTCGGTGTCTTTTCCAGAACTTGAAGGAGCGAGAGTAAGGTAAAAAGTAGTAAAACCATCAGGTTAAAACTTCAGTGGGTGTTTACCTTGCCTTTAGTCACCTCAAATCAGTTTTTTATGAAAGCCTCTAAACTGTTCAAGGCCCTTTACATGAGAGGCAACTTTTCCAACTTTGTGAATAAACACGACTTTGAGATAAAGTTGAACATTAAGATTTGCGGTTAAGCTGGGATAGAAACGAACACAGACCCTTGAGGCTTTAGAAAATGTTCGTAGGAATCGTGGTCTCCAAAAAAAAGGCAACATTTAAAAGATTTTAGAATTGAAGAGATGACCTTGAATCAAGGAAACTGACCCAAATTCAAGTTGACGAAGGAGAGCATTTTTTGCCGGAGAAAATTATCACAGGAGATGAAACTGGAATGAACACTCCGTATGATCCTGGAGTTTACCTGGTAAAAGCAACAACGAGCTCAAATCGGCTCACAAAGTGACGAAAGCCACGACTTCTCTAGATGAATGGAGAGTGTGGTAGTAAACCAGACAAATCAGAGGACTACGCTCAAAAAACTCTTCAAATGTGTCTACAGAACATCGCGGAATTACCTCCTAACCTGAAAACATCGACTTTAGAAGTGAATTGGCGTGTTTGGGAAAAAAACAATAGTATATGGAGCCAATTTCTAAAACACGCAGGTAATTTGTCCGTTTGATAAATGTTTTCGAAATTCTACAAACAATCTTACGATAATCACGAACAACTTTCATTGCCACCTCAATTGCTTTCTATCGCAAGAGGTTCCCGTTAGCCATTCAAAGTTTTGTAACCCCACAAATTGATAATATGAATATTGAATCCTAAAATAAATTTCATCACAGTCTAAAAAGAACGAAAAACAGGGAACCATTACCACCAGCCTTAATTACGAGACAACAAAGTACCAACCGAAGAATTCACAAAAACTAAGCCTTTCCCTTCAAGGTCTTATTCCACATAACATCTGTCGAAAATGACGCACCATTGCGTGAGAAAAGTCGAAGTAGAAAAAGTGCACACGATCTGAGAAACCAGGTCTGTTTAAAACCCTTCTCAGCAGGTGACCCCAAGAGCAGCGATTCGATTGGTAGACAACTAACCAATCAGCTCATCAAGCTGACCAATCGCATGCGTCCATCTCAACCAATCATGTGCTTGTGAGCTGGACCGAACTCTCGGTGAATTGAAAATCATTTGCCATAAGTTCACGAGGATCCGAACTGTATAATTACAACTTTTCCACCCAAAAAATGAACAAAAGCAGTTATCACAGCAGTCTGTGCTCGGTACATCTTTTGTTCAATAACGCTATGATTTACAATGATGTGATAATAACTTGAAACGGAAGCACCCGTTTCTTCGACTTCTCTGAACGGACTTCCTCTTCGAAAGACTGATTGAGCGAAAGAAGCGAGACTTCTCTAGGCTGTCACCTCAGAATTTAGTGGGAAAGTGACTTTATTACCCACCGATGACGACCCTGGGCAATCAAGTAATAACTAGACTTCACGTTAAGAAAATCCAGTGGTTTATAACAGTGGCCATTCCTTCCGACATTTCCACAGTTTTTACAGTTCCTGTGTGATGTGGATGTGAACTTCTAGAACCCTCCCACCCCCTTTACAGTGCTGTTCGGAGATCAAGTCCTCACATTAAACCACAGTGACAGTCTCGGACAAGTTGAAACATTCACGGAATGCGCAATTGCAGCCTCAAACGACGAAACCTACAATCAACTACGCAGAAAAAAAACACCTGAACACGTTTCGCAATGGCGTGTGCGTGACCCGCTAGAGCTTCCCAGCGGCGTTTGATACGCCAAACCAACAGGAGAAACAGTGGAAAATCCCGACAAATCGAACCTCTCGCCAGTTGTAGCGCTGGTCGGCCGGTTTGCTGATCGCGGGCGGGCTGGTTGATGTGGTGACAGACGGCGAGACTACGCGGGTGCCGCTGCTGCTGCCGTTGGTGCTGGTTGTGTTGTTGGCGGCGGCGGCGGCGGAGGTGTTGTTGAGCACAACGGTGGCCTTGGTGGTGGCCTGCGGCTGGCCCGATGAGGGAACCGACGCGGTGTTCAGAATGGTCGAGCGCAGCACTCGCGTCGTTGGCTGCAATGAATTAACGAAATTAAGTGAAAAAAACACCACGAGACGGACAATGGGCTTTTCTCAACATGATGTAGTTCTTTGTTACGGATATGTTACAAGTGTTCACGCACGCTACACGCTGTATTCCAAAAGCCTCAAACCATTCGCTTAGGCAATGACGAGTAGAAAGGATGATGATGATGATGATGATGATGACTAAAGCCCCGGAAAATCCAGAGAAATTTTCTGGAAATTGGTTTCAGACGCTCAGCGTATTAGTTAAGCCTTGTATGAGGGCAAAAGACAATAATAGGCGTTATAGGAGGCGCATATATGCACAAGGTGCCTCAGTCAAGAAGTTCTTAATAAAAACGCTGCTGAGAGTACCAAAGCCCCGTCAATTGACTTCAGAATGAACAAATCCATTTTTGAAAGGTGGATTTTAGGCTGCAATAGACCTAAACCGCAGACCTAAACCTAAGGAAATATAAATTTACTATCAACACCATAGGCATAACTTCCATAAATTCTAAATATACTGGCTACTTAAATAATTTCAGTAACAAGTACTTACCCGCGGTATAGGATCGGCGGGAGAAGTACCGATGGAATCGGCGGCAGCGGCAGCAGCACTCTCCTGCAACTTCTTTTCAGCCGCCTTGACGTCGTTGGCATTCAGTAGACCAGTCGGAACTCGGTCTCTAGCGGCCCTACGAGCCCTCGAGTGCGCGATAATCGATGAAGGGGTCGACTCAACTGGGGCTAGAAACAGAAATTGCTCAATCACAAACAGAAATTGCTACCACGATAAAACAACGCAACCGTGATGGCTTCTCACCTGGAGCAGTTGATGTGGTAGCAGGTGAGCTAGTTGAGGACTGAGAGGGAAGAATCGTAGCCTTGGAAACGTGGGTTGCAGAAACAGACGACGCAGGTTTCCATTCAACCTCGTCCACATCCGACCCATTAGACACCTTCCTAGCTCGCTGGAACCCAAAAGTACACGAATAATCACTACTGAAAAGTCGTTAAGCAGGGCGTGTTTAAATAAACTGATACTCTGAGCGCGATAATGCGTGTCTCTGCCCGAATGATGGGTCTTATGCCGCTTCGTAGGAAAATGGACAGACAAGGCAATTTCGGAGGTCCAATCGGTGCCAAATCCGTCTCATCGATCGATGTCGCGACATCCTGCCATACACAGGGCGTGAGTAGACTCAATCGTAGCAAAATACTGTCATGCTGGTGGCATCTAGGGACAGACTCACCTTTGCCTTGGTTAACGACATTTTACGCTCCACCTGAGGTGCAAAAGTGACTTTTTCAGACACAGAACAATGGATAAGTCCGGAGGTCTAACAGGATGCACTAAAGACGAAAAGCAAACCAAACTACTTCTACGCAAGATATTGTGGACATAAACACGCCCCACTGATGAAAACTTCAGACCGAAGTGGGTGGGCAACCCACAAACACCGAGTGTTAGAACAGACAGTGAAGAAGGAAGGAGGGCGGTTCTCACCGATTTCGAAAGGTTGCCCATGGTAACCTTGGATGCGAAAGACTTTGGTGGCAGCTGCTTCTGAATCGTTTGCAGGGTGGGCATCTACATATTCAAGCAAAATCGACCGGAAATTGTGTTGGAGACTCGAGTGGGGGTCTTTTTCAACAGCCTCTATAAGCCTGCTTGCCCATGCATGATTGAAAAGCCGTTACAATGAGATGGGTCATGGGGATGAGCATGATTTCACATTGAAGAGTCTACCACCAAAACTAGTTACTTAAGTCATTTAAGTAGTGATGGCAATTTCTTCCATGCAAAATAGAGTGTACGCATAACATTTCGGACAGACTAACGTGCAGAAATTTCGCATCACCTACTGGGTACAGTGAACTCACCATAGTAATGTAAGATGATGTTAGGGGACTACTTATTTCCTTGTCCTCTGGCTGAATGGGAACACAAAAGCATTTTCTTCATGCAATGCCACCAGGGTGACAGTTGAAGAAAATCACCTACTCATTTTAACCGAAAATGATGTCTCATTGGCTGTCAATCATATTCGAATACTCGAGTTAGCATTGGAGCTATCTCATTATTGCAAAAAACCTTTTTTAAGCACCAAGCTAAATACCAAACTAAAGTAAATATACTTGTTCAATCATTACCAGAACAAAGCTTATTGAGAAGACGAATTGACGGCTAAATTAATCTTACAAATAAACAACGAGACAGCACAAATGCAAAGTAGGGTTACACCGTGAAGTGAGCCAATGAGGGCGCGAATCGCCAAGCTAAAGTTCGATGTCAATTTTTGAGGGGTTGAGAAAAACATCAACACGAAATCCACCATATGCAAGCACCATCGAAAGCTCACAGTGCTGAATCTAGCGTTTATAAAATTAACCAACCAGAGGAAGAGAGCTACAATTTCGTTGAAGTCTGGAGGGGAAAGAATCGCAATCGAGGCGCCATACTGAAATGGTGACCTTTGATGGACTTATCCGGCAGATTAATCTGCCGAAAAGTTCTCCAGTCAACTTTTGACCGAAACACAATTAATAGTACAGGGCAAGGCCAAATAGCCATTTTGGCCACGATTTTGCAAAATAAACGACTCGAATTTTCGTTTTGATGCCGAAATTAGACAGATTAAGAAGGGCATCTGTGCAGAGGACACTCATCCCTAGTGGTAGTTTAAACAACAAAAAACCTGAAGAATATTAATTCTGTGATTTATCCATCCAATCCACCTGAGTGAAAGTGACCTTTGACCGACTTAGAAAGAAACATTTGACTAGGGAAACCCTAGCCTGTTCACAACGCAAAAGTCGATTTTTTTAAATCCGCACGATGGAGTAGCCAAAATGACGCCTAGCTTGGTAGATTTTGTACAAATGTACAAAATACCAGTAAGTTAGTGTGAAACCGCCTTTGTGCGTTCGGAGAACCTACGCGTTGGATAGAGGGAGAACGAGACGTTCGGAATGGATTTTGAGAAATAATATTTACTTCCTCCAGGAGATTAACCTCTACTCTACTCTCACCAGATGACGACTGGAAACTCCGCCTGATCGACCATGGAAGAGAATACGGAGATTATGGTCGATGCGCCCCCCTGAACATCGTGAAAGCAAAACCACTGCATGAACTGGCGAACCGCAATTGAAACTACAAAGGAAATTAACACTAAGCAGACGATCTTGTACGACAGCTGATTTCATGACAAATCTGGCAAAATTGTGTTGTTGGAAGAGCTAGATTAAGTACAGAAGCCTACTCACTGAGAGCCTTCGCCACTGCTTCCCGTTGGAGAGTTGCAGAGGTCAGCGTTGCTCAGCGAAAAGTCTAACCAATTCATATCACTGATCCACTCCCAATAGTTCGGTTACTAAGACCTCTACGAAGTACCGGTCGCCGTAGGGCCAGCAATATCACAACAGAATTAAAACAGCAGTTTTTAGAGGACCATTCTTCCAGAGAAAGTCCAAGACCAGCTCGCTCCAGCCTCATTCCAGATGGAGGTTAGTTTTAGCGAAACCCTTTGCAATTTCTTTGTCGACTTTCTTTTTAATACTTAAAATTCCACAGGTACTAGCTCCCCGTTTTTCCTACTTCCTCTCAAATTTATTCAGAGAAACCCCAACTGGGAATGAAAACACCACAGAAGTTACTAACCAGCGAAGTTAAGAAAGGGTAATCAGAGCCTAAACGTGGGCAAATGCTAGACGATGCAGATGCAAGTGTGATGATAAAGCCATGTCCAAAGCGGTGGGGTGGCAGTGGGTGAAGCACCGGGCATGGGCTGTCTCCTACCTGAACTGGGGTGGGGGTGACCACAGACGCTGCTCCCGAAGAAGCCATCGCCGTCACTGAAGGCGTCGAAGCGGCGGCGGCGGCGGCGGCACTGAGACGTCTGGCCTCTTCGAGGACGTCGTTGGCGATGCCCTGTGTCGATCGGCGGGTGGAACGGACGAGCCGCGCCTTCGAGCTGCGCTGCGCCTCCGTCTCCTCCGAGCGCGCCGGTGCCAGCACTGCAGAGATCCTGGCGAGGACAAAGGCATAAGGACCCGGTCAAATCATCACTCATGGGAGTATCAATTAACGCAGAGTACCATTTAAAGCTGGGTCTAGGTCCAACGCTAGTGATCAAAGGTGACTCTAGATTAAGACCGGCTTCTTCATCGGACCAATCAAGTTGGCCCATCTCGGCCAATAAGAAATCCGTGATCTGATTTTGAAAGATAACTGAATTTTAGGGATTCCGTTTGTCACTTGTGAAGCCGGATTTCAGAGACAAAAACTGAACACCGTTCGCTGATCGAAGCACAAATGAGTGGCAAGTTAATCCAGCGTTAAGGCTCGAATACCGAGGTTGAACAATTACAGGCGTGAACACGCGGGTTAGGCAGTGTTAGGTCAAACATTTGGCTAGAACACACACAAACGCAACACACAGAAGCACTGGCCTACCGTTTGATTGTCGTGTTGTCGCGTCTAGAATTAGATCTGTTGAAGGACAGTTATGTGGGTAATGACGAGTAACTTTTCAAAGAAAATCCGCCTCAACTCACCTTCGGCCGGGGCCACTTGCTGCAGCGTTAGCAGCAACCTTAGCATCAGTGGCCTATAAAACCAAGAGGACGTGAAGCGTGAAAGAAACTACTCAAATGGGGAATTAAGGAGTTTAAACCCACAGACAGTTTGGTGTTCTCATGGGTCTCTCCCTCCATGGGCTTCTTAACCTCCCTCGGGGTCTCATCTGATACTGCTGAAAATAAATAGGCAACTTCGTTTTTGTGGTCCTTATAAAGGAGAAATACGCAGAAAGCGGGACTTACTTTTGGGCTTAGACGGTAGATTCACTTCCTTCGAGGTAGCTTCTCCTGATTTCTTCGAGTTTTTCTCCTCTTCCTCCTCCTCGTTCGGAAACTGTGGCACCTCAGAAGGCTTGTCCACTTCAATGGGTGCGACTTTGGTGGGTTCTGTCATCATGGAAACATCATTTTCCTCCACAGCATCATGATCGGCCGCAGAATTACCGTTAGTGGGGGCTGTTTTAGGCACTTTGGGAGCGGCCACAGCCACTGAATCCTCGTCCGCGCTACGCCTTTCGTCGGTTTTGGACACCACCTCTTCGTCTTCGGCTCTGAAAGCGTGGAGGAAAACGAGTAAACAAATCAATCAACACCAGACCAATCGAAGCCCACTTATGCCGATGTTGGTTCCTATTCTTGGCGCTGAATGACTTCACGACTTAGAAGACCAAAAACCCTTTCTTGAACCTTGGTAAGATTGAAAGCGTCGAACGGCCACTTATAGCCGAGAAACGTACTTTCTCCTGACCGAAACGGTAGGCGGGCTGACAACAGGTTTGGGTGCTTCCAGTTCCTTCAGCTCAGAAGCTTTTCCATCCTCTTCTTTCTCCTTCTCCTCCTCCTCCTCTTCCCTCTTCTTCGCTTCCGCCTCCACATTTTCTTCTTCGCCCTTCTTGGCAGCCTCCGCAGACTCAGCCGCATTAGCAGCGGCCCTGGTCTGTTCCTGCGGAAAATTAAACACGTTAACGTGAATACAAACCTGAGTTAGCTAACAAACACAACGCACGATTCGCAGTTGTCGGAGGAGCATTGTTACACTGCGATCAGCCACGTCGTAGATTGACTGGTTCTGAAGTTCAAAAGCGGACCACTTAAGTCATCACCTCCACCTCCTCGAATGTGCTTCGATGACTGATTCAAGCCTCCACCACACTCACCGTCAGCGTAATGGAGTCGAACGAGGCGCCAGCACCAGCCAATAGGCGCAGAGGCTTCTCCTTGGCCCAGTGCGCAGCCGCGTGCAACGGCGTCCACCCATCGATGTCCGTGGCGTCCACTTCGACACCAGGAATGGCAAGTAGGACCTCCAGAACCTCTGAGTAGCCCTTCGCAGCTGCGATGTGCAGAGCCGTGGCGCCAGTTCGTGGGTCCACGACTTTCCTAAAAAAACGGATTTTTGATAAGACCCGGGAAAGGGCTAGGAAGCGGTCTCCCATTTACTAAATTATTTGCAGATATTGAAAATGTGCTCTCCCAATAACTATGTGCAACACGTTCGTATCACGTTTATATCGTGTCTGGGGACTAAATGATTAATGACTTATCTACTCGCTATGTTTAGGCATTGGGACAACGATTCCATTAAAAAATGAAGACGCAACGACAGGCGATAAATTAATAATCACCCGGAAGGGACTAGAGAATCTCGACAAAGACATCCCCCCGTTTGAACCATCGTCAGAAGGAAATTTCGATCGATGGTCAATCTTCCGTCAACTTCTTCGAAAACTCAACATGGCCTAAGGAGGTTCACTTACGGATATTGTCCAGAGGCGAGCCATTCGCGGGCGTCTTTGAGCATCAGTTGCTCTTCAGCACTGCGGGCGGCTGATTCGTCGATGGATTGTTTTTTCATCCACTCCTTGAGCAGAGAGACCATGTCACCACCCTGGGCCACGTCCACTGGCAACTCGAGCTCGAAACTCACGATTCCCGCGTTCGCACCGTGCTCCAATAGCAGTCTAGAGAGGGGAGAAATCCCATTGGTTGAAAACACATGGCTTCTGCCAATCGCGCTCAGGTATCGATTCGTATCTTTTGTTGCTTATCCCCACAACCACCTAGCAATGATTTTTTTTTCAAAAAATACCAATTCCCACGCGTGTAAACGTGTGTGTGTATGCCAGATTTCCAGCCTGATTCTCAAAAACAAAGACACACAGTGTGTGTGTGCTTTAGAGAAAAGTCTTAATGGGAACTGTTTGCATGACCTCAGGCGCTTAAGACGGGTTTGTGTAAGACTTCACACAGTATCACATGAGTTCAACGACCCGAAAATCCGTGCCGATGACGCATTTTGAGTGAATAATGGCACCCACACGAGGGACGTGTATTGCATATTCCCATAAATTCTGCTCTGCCTTCTAGTTGCTAAGCCTCTTTAACGCAAGAGTTTATGGACTTTTCAGTGAAGAGACGAAATGTTAATTTGAATAGGGCCTTCCGATGGTCTTTTTAGCCAGTCACGACAAGAAACACCTTCAGTTTGAATTTGCTCCTCTATCAAGTATTTGGTACCCCGAACATGCCTAGAAACGATTGCTAGGATAACCCTGCCCATTTGTTCATGTTCCGATGGACACAAACACTTGAAGTAGGCTCTTACAGAAGCACTAATCAGTAAAGGGACGCATTTACCGACGACTGGTCAGCCCTATGGCCCAGAAACCACTCAACTTATCCTACCTAGATAACAATAATCATTCATAGGGTAAACTGTCTATTTAATCAAGCTGCCCAAAAATGCAGGCGTACCGGATCTTCGACTCGGAGTGTCTAGAGTATGGATGCTGGCTACTCATCCACCCATTTCAGAAACACAAGGGACTCACGCACCCAGCAGATGCCCGCACCCCTCTAGGCGTGAAATTTCATCCCTTTGCAGCGCTGTTTTCACACCCCACCACAGTCCATTTGTTACGTGTGACACACACGCAAACTAAGATACAGTGTAGCAGAATGAAAACTAAAAATTCGTGTGCGCGCGCACGCACACAGGCCAAGTGACTTCCTAATTCCCCCACAGTGAATATGCGTGCAAGGGTTAGGAGATGTACTAAGAGACACTTTCGGTTGCACTGTGATGGGTGCATAAGGCGTTCGAATAAATGCAAAGAACTACTCTGCCACAGTTTTGCCTACTTAGAGAATTCATACAAGGTGTTGGGACTATATAGGTACACATGAGAGAACAAACAATCCCGATATTTGTACTTTCCAGTTGTGCTAAAGATGAGCATCAACACAAATCCTTCCACCAAAATAGGCAGTTGAAAACGAATGCTTAAACATGGAAGAGAATAACTACTAACAAATTGAGCCCACAAAAATTTTTTTAAAAATGAGGAAATTATGGTCTCTGCCCAAGGAAAACAATTAGACAGAATGAGCTGGGACTACGACAAGGCTGTGTTGGCTAAAAGACGACCTCGAAAATCTACGGATGCCTGCTCATTGCCACCCTTGAAGACAGCCCGACTGTGAAGAATTGAGACGGAGACTGAGTTGGCTGTGGCTAGGAAATCTGCAGGATTGGGCGGGCTTAGGTTGAAGATTATCAGACTCCTCCTACGTGGAATTGGGGCTGACCAGTGTAGTTAAGCCATGGATTACAACGAGGGCAGCCGCCATGCGTGTGGCAGAGGGATTCGCCCACTCAGCCACACGCCAGATTGCTTTCAACGAGATTTCTAGACTATACCAGTCCCCTCCCAGTGTTTTGCATCCTCCACATTACAAGACCTCAGCCCATCAAAAACGCGAACCGCCCTTAACTTACAGGTGTGGGGAATTGCGGGTGGTGAGGCAGTAAATGAGCAGAAAAAATGTGTACTGGCACCCTCCCCTCACCGGAATAGCCTTGGCAACCAAACTCCCCTGGAGCCTGATAACTGGGCATGATTTAAAGACCCGAAAACTATTCACTCGTTTGAGCTGAAAACCAAAGTGTCACAGAAACGCTTTGGCTGGGGGGAGAAGAGTGACCTAGAGGGAACGCAAGACCCCGTTACCGTCCCATAAATTCGCGTTAAGAGTGACCCCCGTGGCTTGACAGAAAGTGTCCCAGTGCCATTTTCAGTGCAGGTGCAGTAAGCACATGCACATGAAAACAAGCCATCCTCCTCCCCTCTCCCTTAACTGGCAGCACTTCGAATCAATGTGCAGCTAACAGAGCCCCTTTCCCACCAGCGATTGGCTAGTCAGCTGGAGGCGCCGCACGCACCGGCACAACCTGATTGGCTGGAGGCAGGCACGCGCGAATCGATAAGTACGTGCAGGCAGAACGAACGAGTGCGGAGGATTTTACTTCTGTGTGCGTGCGTGCGTGCATGCACTACTGGGTGTGCGCACACCTTTAAATCTAGGGGACAGATCCTCGAAGGCGTGGGAGGTTACAGGAAAAACAACGCGATCGATAATCGGCTGTTGAGGAGGGGAGATGAGTAGACGACAGTGTCATGCTTACACAATAATCTAGAAATGTGACAAGACGGGGTACTGGTGTATTTAGGGTGTTTTAAAATCCACAAAAAAAGTCCGCTGTCAAACACGCCATAGACGTTTGAAGTGACACGAATAAAGGGTAAACAGAGGGTGAATTAAATGACATGGAGAAATTTCTCGAGAGTAGATCGCCGAAAACAAGCTCTACGCAAATTACCAGAACAATAAAAGTTTTATGCTTTCTCTAGGTGCCAAACTAGAAGTTAATCAATCAATGAACTACACTCAAATATTTTTCTCACTCAAAAAAATACTCGGAGGGTTCAAAAGGAATATGGCGAAATGCAAAATTCGTTGACTATTCCAGACGTTGAGAAATTCCTGGTATGAAGTTGAGCCACCACTAAGTGATCTTCAATTTCAAAAAGGTTAAGCTTTTTACATTGGTTTTACGAACACAAAAAGAGGTACGAGAGCGTAATGAGACTGTAGTCACAGAAAACACGTTACATGTACTTAAGGATATGCACGTAGGAAAAGACCATGATCTCTAAGAAAATTAAAGACTATGAATGTGGTGGGAATAATATTTAAAATAAGAAAAAAATCAATTAACCACAAGTCCAAAATACTCACTTGGCGAGTTCCGTATAAGAACACGAAGCGCATGCATGAAGAGGAGTCCAACCCTCATTATCCTGGGCGTTAACATTAGCTTTGTTCGATAAAAGAAACTGTACAACTTCGAAATTATTGTCAATGCAAGCCTAGGTTAAATTAGCGTACGTTAGTGAACAAGAGTTACCTGATGCAGTACTGTCAAACCATCGACGTTCGCAACATCGATATCTACACCCTTGGAAAGCAACTCCTTAACTTCATCCAAATCACCGTTTTTACATGCTGCATGAAACTGTACGTCAATGGGGAAATTAACACGATCCGGAGGCTTTGGAATAACCACTTCTTTATTCATTTCAGAGGCCTCCCAAGATTCGATTTGCTGCTTACGAGAAGCTGCATTTATATTACCACACACCAACATTTGTCATCAGTATCAAAACCAATACAAAACCGACTCTATCCTTCAAGAGACCAAGTCAAAGCCTTGAAAATTTTAGTCCCGCGCGAGCTCTGTTATAACGCATAACAAAGAGAATTTAATCTGATGCTAAACTTTAAACGCTTTCAACGCACCTTAACTTTAAACATCTTTTGTTAAAAAATTATAAATTGTGTTATTATTTGGTAATAAAAATAAAAAATTTCACTAACGTAATAATATTTAAATCTCCACCTTACGTATTACTGTATGCAAAACTAAGCACTTTTAGCTTTCAAGTATACTTTATCAACGTTTCAAACAGGACATTAGTTTTTCTTGGAATGTTTTATTGTATTATTTTTTGCCATGATATCTTAACCTTGACTACAATTTGTATATTTTAAGATATCTCCCAGAGGATATTTTGTACATCCGAGGATATATTGCTATTATGCAATGCTTAGATCATCACAATCAGAGAAGTTTTCTAGTACGTTTCAAAAGTAACGACTAACGACATGTTACATCCATTTATATATCGCGAAGTTGCTTTAATTTTCGATTTTTCGAAACTCTAGTAATCATATTGCTTTAATCGGTTCCAACAAACATTTCCATGTTAGGTTTTAAGAATCCCGTCAAATAAACGCAGTCTAGAATTCGGCAACTGTTTTAAACACATCGTAAGCACTATATCTATACCTATTTATCACACTATCGGAGACTTCGACAATCTGGAGCTCCTTCTGTGGTATTAGAGTACATTAGTAAGCCTTACAAAAGATGAATGAAATCAAGGGTTTATTTCATAGTCATCATAGATGTCGTTAATGACAAGCAATATTTAACCATTTAATCCTTTGTGAAGATTAAAGTTTCGGAGCGAGTGCTAATAAGCTTTGGAGTAGTGTGAATGCGTAAAAAGCTTCCTTGTGTTGATCATTGGACATTGCTTTTGCCGGCTAATAATAAACACATTTATTTCCTAAGTTTACTTTTCTATTTTAAATTACATAATGCAACCATGAAAAATCATCGGGGATTATGGGTACACGATTTCATGTACGGTGAAAGGTAACGAGTTTATTTACTAGTTATTTAAAGCTAATATAAGACAAGCCTCCGGAGGTCTACCAGTTTTTCCATGCAAAATCATTATATTGTGCGATTGGTCACGTAAATAACATTTAGGCCACTAATTAAATAAAGATTTGAAAGAACTTTAATGGTTTATAACATTGGAACAAAGCCTTCAAGGAAAATGGCGATTATTTCCCTTCCGACTGAACAGCCCTGACACAAAAGCTTGGAGTTGGTATAAATTTGATTTACATATGCAAGCTGATAAAAAGTAAAAAACACCCTTTTAAGCCGACCATTCATTCATCTCAGAAATCCTTTTCTAAAGTCTTAGTTTGAGGACTCGATATACGCTGAATCTTACAACACAGGGAAAGGAAACTAATATTTTGATATAAATGAATCGCATTTATATCAAAATATTGGTCTTCAAGGCGTTGACTATTTAAATGATGGGAGAAAGCGGAGAAACAAAAAATAAATGCAACCTGTAAGCCTTATTGTACAGCTATTAGATTTGGTGGTAGGCGGGTCCTTTTGTATAAATAAATAAAATAGGAATCCGATACAATTTACAGAGTCAACCGGTTGATATTCAAGAAAAAAATTGACAACTAGTAAATTTAAATTCATTTTTAATTATTAACTTTAAAGTCGTTTTTGCCAGTTGAAAACACCATATTTTAACAACTTTCTTGGCTAAAGTCGAAAAGCAGCAATTCACGGATATATAACTGTTTAAGAACGGTATTTAGTTGAGAAACGGAACTTAAGCATTTATATTCGTAAAATAGGCAATCACTGATAAAGTAATTTGAGTAATCTTTATTACCTTGCGCTTCATTTGGATTTTCCCGTTGTTCTATTATGCTGTCTTCGTTCAAGTCACTCTTAATGACCCAACTTTCGGCTGAGAATACAGACTCTAGTCGTCAAAAATCAATCCCTGAAATGTCTGCCCCTCTAGATGCCCACAATGGCGGTGATGGTTTTGTTGGTGGATTATTAGGTACAACAAATTGATAACTTATATTTTTTCGTAGACATATTATCGTACGTTAAGGAATCTTCTGACAAAATCGCAGTTGAAATTAAAAAATCCGCTCAACAAATAACAGAAAAGGTATTATTGAATAGCTTTGCAATATATTTAGATTGCCCATTCGACACCATTTGTGGAATTGGACCGTGCCCATGCTGAATTCGTGGAAAAGAATAATGATGAAACCCTAGTTCATGTTCCATCCTCCGACGTTCTTTTAGGTCTTGATTCAGACGGTCAAACTGGGGAGGCCAGGCTAAAAATTCGGCAGATCAAGGAGGATATCTATCGGTTGTCGAATGATGAAAACAACTTCTTGAATCCTCCCCCTAATGGCTCATGCTTCCATTGGGGTGCCGAAATCGCTAAACGCCACGTTCAACTTGCAACAGCCCTTCTCAAAGAGGACCAAAATCTCGCAGATATGCGGTTCCGCCTTGTTCCCCGAAAGTACGTTTTTCAAGGCATTTTGTCTATCCTTCAAATCAAAACCGTGCCTTTATACTCGGTCTTACATAACTTCAGATGTTGGGGACATTATTACCAATCATTTTTATATTTGACTCCTTGAGAAATTCAGGGTCAGTCGTGAAGTTATAATGCTGAAAAATGTAGCTGAATGCTGCCTTATTTCTAATTAATAGTCCCTCGGTATATATTTGCACCCTATTTGAGCTCCAGAAATATCCGAACTTAAATTTCAAGTTTTGCTGACCTATTTCGTTTTGTTAGCTATAAGATGCACGTCTTCTATCCCTATCATGTGAGTTTGTTTGACAGACTAGGATGATGAGAGAATATCATTTTTTAATGCAGGCTTAAATTCCCAGTTCTTCTGGTGACCAATTTTGATTATATCATCGGGTATTTATGGGTGTAACCAACCAAATTTATGTCAGGCTTGAGCGCTCCAGGGCATTCATTTGCACATTTTGCTGACTGTTGCAGGGCCTAAACACACGTTTAATCACGTGGTTATCTACTGGTTACCGTACTCATGTTTGCCTAACTAAATTCAAGACTTCTTGTAAGAATATCTGCGTAGTCAATTTTCAACCTAAAAAGATCAAGGCTTAGTAAACTCCCTTCGTCACAGCTTTAGTAATTAAGTTTTGCGGGTATGAACTTTTCATTAACATGGTGTTTTTACTTCTGTAGGGCAAAAAACAAACTTGTCATGTGGGTCTTAGTGACGGTCATGTAAATTAACTATATCCTGTCAAGGTTAACGGTGCTTCGTAAAAATTACGTAATTAAACCAGCCCTTCCCACTTCGCATCCATCCTTCCATCCATCGAGGCTTGAATTTAAGTTGACTTGACGTAAACACATTTGGTGATGTTTTCTTCAATTTCCTTCTAGGATCAAGGAGGATGATTTCTGGCGAAACTACTTCTATCGCGTCTCACTGATTCAACGAGGCGAAATTTTGCCCACCGACACCAAAGCCAGTCCAAAAGGTGTTTAAATGCTCTCTGGCATTTCAGAAGTGGTTCCGATGTATTCTGCCTCAGATATGCATGTTCAAAGACATCAATGCGTGTCGTTAGACTACTAGCTCTGTCTGAGTATCACAATATCTACTCAAAAGTTACACTACGGACTACTTAATTTATGGTCGGCCATTCAATAGTAGATCGTTTCCCTTTATTATGAAATCAACTCACTGCATTGCGGTAGTAGCTATCAAATCAACCATGTGGACACTGCAGACGTTAAAGTTTAACGACCTTTACGTTATAGGTGGCAGCCAAGTGTCAAAGGGTGGTAGTCAACACGCTCCTTCGCCCGCGTTTTCGTCTCCTGTCGCTCTGAGCGTCGCATCAGGCAATGAACGATAAACCGTCCTCCCATTCTAATGCACTGTTTACTTACATCCCTCGCTCCAATTTTAGATGCGAGTATTGACGAAGTTGAGGCCGAATTGCTTCTCGAGGGCAGCGACCTAGAAAACACCGTAGTCATCGATGACGACTTTGAAAAGGAGATCCTGGCAGAGCTAGAAGGCCTTGAAAAGTGATTTTGCGTCTCTCAACCCAAGAAAACCAACAGCGCCCTCCCCCAATGACGTGTGACCTACCCTATTTTAATTCTCAGCTTTGCTCTAACATTGGAGCCAAATTTTTCTAGCCAGAAAGGGTTATTTTATTTGTACAACAATACAAGTGTTTAAAAATAGGAGTGGCGTTAGGAGGAGCGAACTGAGAGAGGAAAAGCGATCAAAGAACACTCCGCGAAAGTTTGTCAAGTGCCTTTTTACACTTATCGTACAGGCTCTGGTATTCCTCAGATGGTTTGATAAAGACACAGACTCCGTTCATGTTAGAGTTGATTGTGCAGCCAAGATCGTAGCGAGACGGAACATAACAGTAGAGAATGTCATGGTTTTCGCACACAACGGGAAGGTGGGAGACGGTGTCAATTGGCGAAACATCACCAGCAATAACCATAATGCCAGGCGACTTCTTTTTCTGAACCTGTTTAATGCAGTCTTTAACACCACATGCGAGGTTTTTACACTTCTTAGCCTTTTGCATTAGTTTGCCGAGACGTTTAGTGAGTTTTTCAGAGGCCATTGGCTTTGCAATAACTGAAGCGAACCGTAGCTTTTCTTCGTAAGACATATTTTCCAGTGGGTTGCCATCTTCGACTTCTGGGGCGTCATGTTCAACAGATGCACCCTCTTCCACAGAAATCATCTCCGCAGCGTGACAAGCAAGACCGAACCAATAGAGTAATGTGGAAATTTGAAAGCGCACCAATCACTCGATATTTTAAGATGTGGTGACTTCCTTATGCTAAAATGAACAAACTGAAGTACTATAAATTAATGTATATTTAAACTGTGACATATTTAAAATTTTAGACAAACAGCAATTTTAAATCAGTTTAAGATGGGTTTCTCGACGTGTAAATGGAGTGATTTATATTTTCCACGTCTTTATCGAATCAGAATTCTCAGTGTGCCCTAGTTATGTAACGGAAAGCTTAAGTCCGAATTTAGATTTGTTTTAGGAGTTCGAATATTGTGTAAAAATATTGTCATTCCAATATGGCTATAATATTAAAAAGCTCATTGAAACTTCGAACAAGGGAAATCAGGAGATTCTGATAGGATATGACGCTACAGGATCTCATAAGTTGTTTATTACTCCCAGTAAATGCACTCTTCAAACTTCAAGCTTATTTGAGTTCTAATATTAATCTGATCAATATGTTGCCACTAAATATTATTTAATAATCATGGGAAAAATTTACAACAGAAACCCGTTACCTCAATGAATGTGCTTTTCATCTTCGTTTACAGCTCCACAATTCGTCGGCTCACATAAATTGTTATTCGGTTGATAAATTCATTAAGACATCCGGAGAAGCTTCCTTTCGCTAGCTGTGATTACCAGTTATTAGTAAGCTTGCCAATGATTATTAAGATCTTGGTTCTTCTTTCATTTCCCCAAATAGAGCCTTTGCCTTAATATTTGGAAAGAAAAGACCCATCGATATTTTTGACATAATCCCAGCCACACAAAGTGGAAACTTACAGCACATCTGTCCGTGAGTTTTCATACACAAACTCCCGGGGAGGGACCGTACCCATAATTACTAACTGTGTTCCTCTGCAGTCTATTTTTAATCAGATGTGATCCGAAAATTCACCCTGGATATCATCCAATCGGTGAATAAATGAGCAGATTCAGATTTTTCTCAATTGTATCTCCCATTACCATTCTTTTTTAACATGTTGTTGTATCAAAGCCTATATTTAAGAAGGCTTCTTATAATTAATTCTTATATGCATGGGTCAATGTTGATGTACTAATTCAAAAGCTTTTTGAGGAACGAAATTGATGCGATCGCATAAACTTAGTGGGACTGTATTTCCCATCGATAAAATGCGTCTTTGCAAATAAATTCAAACCACAAAATAAGTTTTTCGTCAAGAGTTAAAATACTTGTTAATCAAAACCATTGGCAGTGCCCTTGACTGTATTTGTGTCCGAATTTTATTTGTGATACCGTGGATCTGGTATCATTCATTCTTTTTGATTGAAAATGTGCTATGTCGTAACGTGCAAAAATTGCGGCAAGAAAACATGGGCTGGTATTGAAACTATCATAGTTTATTGAGGTTTTTAGGCTGTGGAAAGCACGTTGAGGCAACCATGAACAGCATTCGTCCTGAGGATAGGTGTACCTGCCCAAGAGGAAGCGTTTCCAAACGCTAAACCAATTTCTGAGACGAAAAATGACAACCCATGCATGAAAATAGTCTCAATGCAAGGAAATTATGTGAGGTTTCAAATAATAATAATCCAACTGATATAATGAAATGCAACATTCAAAGATGAACGGACCTGATTCGGAATCGCACTCAACAAATCCATTGATTTTTTATTTTTTTGCACTGTGCTCTACTGAAATTACTTTTGACCTAATTTGTTTGATTAACTTCTTTATAGTGGATTGTTTTATTTGAAATATTTGTTCTAATATACTTCTGTTTTTTCAAGAATAATGAACGTTGTGACTTAAAAAACTTGATATATATGAATTTTACTTTATTTCTGCAACAAGATTAAGGAGGTAAATGAAGAGCACCCTGAAATTACCATAAATTCCTATAAGATTCTATTTTTATGTTCGTTGCAATTTATGTTATACATTACTATAACTACTTTAATTCTTACCATGGTTCGATACCGTGGACAAAGACTAGTCTCTATTATTTCTGCAACAAGATTAAGGAGGTAAATGAAGAGCACCCTGAAATTACCATAAATTCCTATAAGATTCTATTTTTATGTTCGTTGCAATTTATGTTATACATTACTATAACTACTTTAATTCTTACCATGGTTCGATACCGTGGACAAAGACTAGTCTCTAGAAACCCTGATTCTCCACTATCGGTTGCTACGGTAAAGGTCGGACCAGACTGAACAGTTTGGTCGATACTTTCATCCTATCCTTGCCTAATCTCAAAGCGAGGAGAGAAATTTTGGGAGTTGTCAAAATCCCTCTCTATGTAAGCATTTACTCCGACTGAGAAAACTCGTGAACCACTTAAAGAAGCCCTCTGTTTCTCTAGTTTTCACCACCATTGGTTCTACTGCTGAGTTAACGTTCTAACTGCAACTTTTCGAATACAGGGGAGCCTAAAGTCAATATAACATGAGTAGCTTCAAAGACCGCTAAGTTAGGTAGAGAAATTGAAGCCATCCAACTGAATGAATTGCATTCAAAGCGATTCCGCGGATACGGGAAATATAAATGAGCCAAATAATAGAATTCCTGATCTTTTGAGTAGTGACCAAACCAAAAGCGATTTTGAGACTACTTCAACCTGGGAACATTTTTCATCAGTGGAAAGATTTTTCTCATTGGTGGGCGATCGCCAACGGCTGATAGCCAGGGATCTTGTTTTTTCCCTGTTTGACTGAGACCTGTAACTAGGACAGCTTTAAATGTGCCGTCTACAATTTTTCATCTGCGTTCCTTCTGCCTTTCTAAACATGATGAAGATGGACAAAACTTATTCAATTAGATTTTGCGATTACGCGGAGATACCGATATAAACTAGACATAGCAATGCAAGCGGACTAACCAACCAGCAGATGAAGGAAAGCCAGGCATGTATATTGAAAATGTCATTAATAAACTTTTTAGCAAGTGCAATGGGAAAAGACTGACAGACGTTAGCGAGAACAATTTCTGGAAAGGAACACTGCGATTTCAGCTAACATATCCTCCTAATGGTTGAGATGCACTGTATTTCAGCAGCGATCGTCATCGCTTGAGAACGACATATTTACTCACACAAAGCATTTCCCAGCTTCATTGAGTCGTGGTAGAGAATATAGTATATAAAGTTAACTACGGTTTCAAATCTACACAGGTTCAGCAGATATGTCGGGTGACTGCCATCTACTAGACAAAAGGTAACCACCAACAGATGGAAGAACACAAGCCATATAATGTGATACAAAATACACAAATTCTTAATATCAATCACCCTTCTTTTGCCGAGTACAATAGCAAAAATCTGAGAGATGTTCGAAAGACATCCAGCTTCTTCACTCTCCTCCCTCCAGCGAGTTCTTCATGGCCTCCCCCTCCTCCACCGCCGTTGTGGTGGTGGTGGTGGTGGCGAAAGAGCGCGGCACCAGAGGGTGTCTCCTGCTCTCCCCGAGGGTCATGAAGATCTCGCCGCCGCAGCGCAGCTCCATCGCGCGCTGTACGAAGCGGAAGTGCGCCTCCGAGACCTCCGCCACCACCTCCGCGGCCCAGGCGCGGCGGTCGAAGCGGAGCGCGCGACACCGCCTCCCCCTGGGCGGTGCCCCTCGCGGGGGCCTCACACTATCCACCAGTTCGAACTCCACGTAGGCGCTGTCGCTATCATCGACCGTGGGAGAGCTCTGTGGAGCTCCTCTGGGGAGTTGGAAGCGGTCGCCTTGACTCAATGGCAGTTGGCGATTGAGGCGGACTCTGTTGAGTTGGGAGTAGGGGATCACGAACATGACCCGAGTGGCCTCCGGGCTAGCGTTGGAGAACTACAGGGTAGAAAAAACTCTACGCCAAGGCTTCCAAAATCAATGAAGACTGGCACTACTACTAGTAAAAGCGTTACGAGGTAAACTCTGAAGACTCTGGTGAAGGAACTTCTGATTCTTTTAGGAGAGAAAAAAGCTTTGACGGGTTCAAAAGCACAACACTTAGAAGGGCTTCCTGCATTCAGTTTAAAAGACATACATACTCTAGTCCCAAATACTAGTGGTTTTTGGGTGCGTATCCTGTAGTTGAGCTCTAGAGGATTACGAGGGTGGTCAATACTAAGTAGCCACACATACGGCGGCAGCAGCGGGTTTCAACTCAAGAAATAGTTAATAGTTAATGGATATCTATCCCACTTCCCTCAGTGACTGGCTGGATCATCTTGTATGGCTTAATACTTCCGCCAAGAAAGTCACTGTGCGGGTACTATAAGACTGATTGAATCGGAATAATTGAGTCAGTTTTTGAGGAGACCCCTTTCACAGGAAGGGTTTCAATTCAGTTCGCATGCTTCAGGCTATGTTAATTGCCCGTGTAATTTCCTTCTTCACAGAATTTCCGCTAATCTTTTTTCCAAATACCCAGTACGATATAGTCAATAGGATAAATCCAAATGCCTTTGACGGGCCTGGTAACTCAGTGTGAAGTCAAAAAGACGTACAAATGACTTTGAGGAACCGGAAGAGCTAACAGTGGCTTGCTGTACACCTTGCAGAGTGAAGTTGCGAACACACCAGACGGCCCTGTCGGTAACTATGACACTGACAGCCCCGCTCTGACATCTAAGCACGCAGGTCACCATCTCCGGTCGGTCATCATCGGTGATCACAAACTCCCACTGTTGTCCAAGCGAGGCAGTTAGCAGCCGATTCACGGAGAAACCTGAGGATGGCAAAAGAAGGCGTTAGGTGGTCCAAACAGTCATACTGAGCGCCCAAGACCCCTAACGAACCTTCACCCTCCTCTTCCAAGTCCTCCACACACACAGTTGCTCCGGCCTCCACATCCACCAGGCCTATTGAGCTGACTGCATAGTCGTTGGACCCACCAGCGTAAGCCAGCCGCCGCAGCAAAAGTTGTGCGACCGACGAAGTGAGTGCGTAGGGTCTCAGGGGTCTAGCCAGGGCTCTTCTTGGACGCATTCTTCGGGGTCTTCCAGAAGCAGAAGGCCTTGCTGCCTCTCGTAGTGACGTCATTGCTCCGGAAACAAGGTCCAGTACTCCCCCCACGGGCTTGGTGACCGTTCCCAAAAGACCTCGTCCCACACCCATCACGAATCCCTGGAAACAAAAACACAATAGGCATTACAATTATCCATGCAGGAGAAAAAAAGTAGGATGTAGTTGAGGAGTCACCTTAAGGCTCTCGTCTTCACAAACCCCGTGGATGGGTTGCATCACGATGGAAGTGACACCGCCCACCACGCCGTGGACAAAGCCCCTCAAGCCGGCTCGGAAAGCAGCGCCGGTCTGCTCGGCACCGCCACCACTCCCCCCACCGGCCACAAGAGATCCAGCGGGCACCAGAGCGCCTGCCTCGCCTCTAGCGGTCATGTAGCCGGTGGCCACGAACTCGTCGAGACTTTCGGTGGCTTCCGCCTCGAGCCGACGCGAGAGGAAAGAGGAGGCGGGGGCGGTGGCGGGGTGTGCGGGGACGGGCACATGGCGTGGGGAGGCGGCCATGATGGCCCGGCGGCGACGTTGATGGTGCTCGTCCATGGAGAGAGTGTGCACCAACTGCGACATGCTCCCGACCACCTGGAAATCACAAAAGAGGTAACATCGAAGGCACGCGGGCTTGGAGTCGTGGAACAGGGCCTATTGATGGCCTTACAGGGTGTTGGGAATACGGCTTCGTCATAATCCCTATAAGCGATGACAAAGGACAATGGAGGATGAAGTGAACGACCTGTAGCATGCTATTTCATGCCAAAATAAGGAGGCGCTTATGTTTGCTGCTCTATGCCCCCTTAAACATTGTGATGGAAACAATCCAGACGCATGAACTGGAGAAAGACTGTGGTGGCTAGAAGAAGCTAGTAGCAGATTTCCTCCTCCAAATGAGGGGATAACAAGGGGGTGTTGGAGGACCCCAACATCGAAATTCACGCTTTTTCGTAGCGTAAATTGAATGCGTCAATCTCTATCATAAAGAATACCTTTGCCACTACTCATACAAGTAATTCAGAAGTCAACTTCTGGGAGAAAAGGTTGTCAGTCTACTTTTGGGAAGAATACACCAATCCCCAAATGTATGGCCGACGCCAAACATCCAAATCTCAACCCACCAATGCGATGCATGAGAACGCTATGAATATTAGATAAAAAGCAGTTTATCATCGACAGAATAAAAACGGCAGTTTTTGAGGAGAGGAAATTTAAATTTGGTCTTCTTAGTCCACATCTGGCTGCTAATTGCTCCACAAACCTCTCTGCATTTTCAAACTAAACACTTCCAAAACTTCACTTCTTAAAAGAGCACTCTGCTTTTTCCGGTAATTAGTTTTAATAAACTGAATGGTGTCTAAGTCCTTGTATAGGTCATTAAAAATCCATTAATTTCCAAGGTAAAATCATCAAGTATTCCTGGCTTTAATCAACCTTATGCTGTTCGGAATAGGTCAAGTCCCAAAGCCACCGAACTCACCTTGGCGGTGGAGTCTCCAACCCCGTGGGCGAGGTTTCGAACCAGACCGGAGAAGTCCATCTCGGCGAGGTCAGAGATGCCCGAGGAGAGATCGGCAAAGAGTCCTAGAGGGTTCCCTAGGACATCCACCGAACCGAAGATTCGCAAAGCTTGACCCCTCAACTGCTCCTTAAAGTGACGCGTTAGTTGCTCCATCAGACAACCGGAGGACTCGAGACAGTGCACGCGGACGAATTCACCTTTAAGCGGATGGTAAAATCGAGAGATAGTATCTAGACCGTAGGCTGACGATAAGTCTCCTAGGCTAATACCATGCTACTTATTAGGTATAAGTAGTTGATATCCGGACGTCTAATGAAACCAGACTAAGATATACAAAGGTGCCCAGGAGACATCTCAGAGTAAAAGATGTTCACACAAACCACTCGTTTACTTTGAAGGCTTAAAGCTATTTCCTGATTAGATTGCCAAGTTTCTCTTGAACACCCTATACCCACAGTTGACAATACGTAGGGGAAATAAAAACCCGCCCGGCTTTTGTGGTGAAAAATCGCAATGGTAACTGTACCCATTCTCAAATCCGCATCCGTGAAAGACAAAAGTTTCGGAAGCAGCCGCTGCACATCGTAGAACTCGGGTCCGAGTCTGCCTTGTGCGGTCTGCACGGTCACTTTGATTGGCGCAATCAAAATCTGCAATCGATCGAAGTAGAGGAACTCTCTGGTTGTCATGTCTGGCGCAGACACCTGTCTGGTATAACTACCAGCCGGCTCCAGAAGCGATTTCGCCGGGAAATCGATCGATTTGGCGTCTTCTGCTGTCACGATGGCAGCAGTGGTATTGGTGGAGCCCCTGAAATGTCTGCTGAACTGGATCAGTTTGAGAAGAAGCAACTCCTCGGCTTGCACGACCATTCGGTGAAGCTGGATTTGAAAGAGAGTGAAGATTTCCGCCTTCCAGCCAGTGTGAAGGAGTCTGAGGGAACGCAAAACCAGATTCGGTTGCGCCTGAGTGGACACAGACGACCGATCGCCTGAAGACGTCCAAGACGAGGCATCAACAACTCGGAAGAACAGACGCTCCAACTCCCTCCCACGAATTCCATCCAAAGCCGCCAAAGACCTGCCTTCAAGAACATTCTTTTGCGAAGACCCCCCAACTGCTCTAAAGAGGAGGATTGGCAAAGACGCTCCAGCGATCTGATTGTCGATCTGGATTACACTGATGTGAAGGCGCGTGTCTTCCACCGGACGTAGCGGCTTCTCTTCATCGATTTTCGCAGGTGCGTCAATGAAAACAGTGTCCGGATCACCACTGTCGACCTCTTCGACCTCATGGCCAGCATCGATTGCATTGTTTCCAGGGTAGTATCGATCGAGGGAGAATCGAATGCCCAGGAAGCTCGCATAGCAGAGTTCTTCGCATCTCGCCGAAATCACCGACACAGCAATGCCACCTGGAAGGTCCAGAAGGAACTTAAGGGTTGTTGAATGCGTCGGAGGCCCATGTGGAGTTTTGGTTGTCAAGTCAGACCTGAGTTCTTGAGGATCGGAGATTCTCAGCACCCTAACGGGCCCTTCAGTGAGCACTTCGACCTTCAAGGAACCAGAACCAGGTCTCAACCACGTGTAGAATATCCTCGCAGCTGCTAGACTCCAACTCAAGAGACTCTGCGCTCCAACTATCCGACTTCTTGGCCTCGTAACGTAGACCACATCTCCAGAAAGTCCACTCATTCCCTTCCTGGGAGCCTGGACACAAAAGGCCGCCTTATTGATAAGAAAGCCGCGATCAAAGGACCAAGTCTGCGTATTCTGGCGCATCTTCGACAGACGCGTCACAGTCAAGATGCCGACTTCGAAATTCTGGAAGGTTCTGGGGTCCACTGGGTGCGAGACAAGGGCCTGACGAACTGTGGACTCGGAAGTGTCCACGTCCAATACCCAGGAACTCTTCGAGGAGAGAACGCGTCCCCGGCGACCGCGATTGTTCGCCGAGGGTGCCTGTGGAGCAGAAGAGCCTTCGTGGACTAGGAGGCCCTGGCTGGAGAGATACCAGAGCTGCGAGCGCTCCCCGGGACGCTTTCTACGCAGAACCACGCGGCGAGAGGCCGCGGTGTACTCGCAGTCAGAGGGCACATCCAGGACGGGGAACTCGAAGGTGACCGATCCGTAACCAGACGGCGGAGAGGCGTCGGAGTTTTTGTCACCGGCAACTCCGAAAATGCCGATGTAGAGACAGTTGTCGTAGACCAGATTCGGCCCTTCTTGTGGCCTTGAGAGGTCGTAGACTGTGCTCAGGTCACCCTAAAAGAGGGAAACACCTAAACACCTAAAGACTGCGGAAACCACGGTTCTTTAACAAACATAGGAGGATGAACTTGGTTGCCCAAAATTCCTAAATAGTTTCGTCTGGTAATTCTTTTTCCATGTCTGTTAAAAACTTTTTTTTAAATGAAAATAATAAATAACAGAAATAGTAGTCGAAAACATTGAAATGCGTAAAGTTTTGATTGTTTATAACACGGCGCCAAGATGTCAGGTGTTTCCACTACTTTGTCCATCCCTGTAGTTGTCAGCCAATTTCGAGTAAAACACTTTGGCGGCATTAATTTAACTTCTTTTGCTATTCCATTTGCTTTAAGTTCATCAACTGCAGTAAGATCTCACCTGAACGCCCACAGAGAGACACGGAGGAAGCATGGGCTCTTCAGGCGCATAGCTAACGACGGATCTCGGAGGAAGTCGATTCAGACGGATTCCTCCGGTCCATCGGCCGTTGGTGCCCTGCGTGGTGGAGGAAGACGACGACGGAAAAGGAGCTAGAGGCCCTTCCGAGACACCGTTCCCGACGGATTGTTGGTAGAAGAGCGCGACAGGACTTCGATTTTCGATGCGGTACGGCGAAGGCAGGTGTGTCGCGTCGGTTGTGATGACAAAGAACGTTGCTCCCCGTAGCACCACGTCTACTCGCAGAAAGAGGGGTTCCACTGTCGAATGCCCCGAGCTTGTCTGAGGTCTGGATGGCATTCTAGAACAACGCGAAATTGAACCAGGTAATGGGTTTGTTGGGACCTCGGCACTAGTCTACGCGCTCATAGCATCAACGGAATCAGTGCACCAACATCCATCTCAACAGTACCTTGCCAACTATTCCAACATCGACACTAGGTATGCTTAGTCGAGCCTGCTTGGAGAAAATTCAATCGCACATCAAAGTGATTCTCGTCAGGAGCGAAGAAAGTTAGAAATACCAGCCTACTTGACCCGGTTGACTACTTCATTGATGCCCAATTTAAGAAATTAGGAGACTAATGGTTAGTGCTACTACCGCCAACGATTTGGCGACAAGGCTCATAAGTGTGGGCCAGAGAGTAAGAGCTTCAAGACACGTCCTCACACCAGTTCCAGTCGACTGATGGGCTGAAGTTCTTACCGGAGCATAAGGTGGTAGGAGCGCGGCTTATCGATCTGCACCCCTCCCGACCAATGCGTGGCCACGAGGGTTCGAGCACTGTTGTCAGAGGAGGAGGAGGAGGAGGCAGGTATCGATTGGCTCTGATCAGGCAGCCAGTTGTCGCCGGACAAGAGGGCCCTGAAGCAGAGGAGCTGATCCAGATCCTGCCTGGGCCAGTGGAAAGCCGCGCTGCAATTGGGGTGGATGTCCACTGCAAGGAGGCAGAGATAAAGGGGTGTCCGGAATGAACTTCATAGGGTAATATTGACTTGTTTTCAAGCACCGAAAAACCCAGTATAGAGTCATTACGCAAGAAACGAAAGAAGAGGAAAGTTCGATGCTAACGCCAAGAACTTACTCGGTTTATGGACACTCGAGTCGAGGCAAAACCTCTGCGCGTACTGCAGCTGGAAGTTGGTCTGATTGCTGACCACGAAGCGGGGCACGAAAGTGACAATCGTCGTGGCCGAGTGCAGCCCCGTGCCCTTTCGCACCTCCACCCCGACGGAGAAGAGCAAGTCGGGGCGGGATTGATTAGGCCCCACTGCCTTCAGACGCAGCATCAGTGCCTCGGGCGGTCGGTCTAACGCCACCAGGGGACACCACCGAGGCAACCAACGAATCCCCTGACCCTCCGCAAACTCGTACCTCGCGCCCAATCGCACTTGGAGGCCCCAGGAAGAGGGGAAGTGGTCAGATCGACTAACCGCCACCCCCGAGCCGCTGAGCGAAGTGGCTACCCCCGAAGCAGAGGCGGAGGAGACCCCGGTGGGGGTACCGCCGACCGCTGCAGAGGTGGGAATGGGGGAGAAGAGGAGGGGCGAAGCGAGACGGGCGATCTCTTGCTCCTCTGACTGACCCGCGGCGAGACAGCGGTGTTCGGGGGAGCCGGGGCATTTCCACTCGGTGTCGGAGGCGAGACTGGAGGGGGCCTGGGAAGAGAAGACGAGGGGCAGACCCGTCTGGTTTATCAGCCAGCAGACGGCGGACAAGGTCACGTGACGGGCGTTGAAAGCACGAGTACAGACCTCGGCCTGAGAGGGAGAGAAAGAAACGAAAACATTAATTACCTGCGGTGCTTTTAAAGTCCACCTGATAACTGTCCAAATACAACTATGAAAGCACTCATGAGTGAGCGTTTAGTCGACTTACCGGAGATTTGACGAAAGCCTAAAGCCTCATCACAGGCTGACTCACAATCCGAGGGTCGATTGCGCTAAGCATCTCTCTACAGTCCAGTCTTAAGAATGTGCCCATTTAAACAGCCTTCTGTATACATAACTCCACGACTGTTTGGAGCACATTATTCTTTTAATGAATGCAGGGAGACGATTAAAGAGCTCTTTAGCCATTTATCAAGCCTTATCTTCGACCACGGTTAATTCACCGTAGGCACTTCTCATGATGCAAATGGCACACTATGCAACTGGATTTTTTCAAAGAAACCCGCACTCACACCCAGTCCTCGTGTTGGTGAATTGGTCCTTTTTAGGTTGGGTAAGATAATTATAAATAGCCATGTGTTGGATCGACCTTCTTGAGTCATAACGAAGATAGGTCATCCAACTCACCTTCAGCTGAAGCAGACGTCCAAACTGGTCGTAGAGGTTCAAGAGGACTGTGTCGGTGATGGTGGCGGGCGGAATGTGGATGGGTTCACACTGGCGAAAGCCCTCCAGGTGGATGCCGAGCTTGAGGATAGCGGCACAGCTTGCCTCGAAGACCGACGCGGCCTTGTTCGGCGGAATGCGCGAACGAATGGGTGTGCCGTCGAGGAAGTAGGTCACTTCGCAGGGCAGAAGGTTCACGATACGCAAGACCGGACCCACGGTTAGGTGGTGACTGGGCAGCACCACTGGACCTAGGCGACACAGAAGAATAATAGCTACTGGTCCCACCGCTAGAGGAAGACACCTGATTGGGGGGGGGTGTACTTTTCCCGAACCACCTCTAGGATTGCGAGCATTGAACCTAGTCCCATTGGTCCAGGACTGGTAAGGACGTCCTCTTCTTAAAAGCCACAAACGCACACCACATAGTGAATCTAGATCAGGGTACTGGCTTTGTTTCCAGAGGGATGACGAATGTAACTCACTACCTTATTAATCGTGAGGGGTATTAAATCGACACCATGACAATCAATCGCGCCGTTGCTCAGTGTTCTTTCCTGAACACTGTAAACGACAATGGAGTGGCATGAACTGGAAACCACGATGCTGTGGCGACGAAAAAGTCAACGCATCATCAGACGATCGGATTGTGCATGCATAGTAAATTTCTTCAAAAATAGCAAAAGAGTTACAGCAGCACCGGAACTCCTTGGACTTAGTAGCTGCACGATTTGAATGTTTGAGCCTCTACCATGAAGCTTGCAACAGTTAATAAAGACGGCCTTCGACTAGCGTCAACTGCTCAGAGGAAATGCTGAGCCAGGCGAAACAGCCTGTTCCGATTAAAAAAATTACATTTCAAAGGGCACCGATAGTCGAGGCAAGTAGTCTAAATTTGCCCCAAAGGACGAGTTGAAGTTGAATTCAGATACCAACGTCGAGAGGGACGTCAATCTTAGTGCTGCCAATACCACAAAAGCCAAGCTTTTGAAGAGCTTCTCAAATGTAAAATCATCGTTCACCGAATTCCGATTCGCACTGGATTGAGGCTGCGATATTCACCGCTAATAATGGAAATTATTGTGCTGAAAACTCATAGACGACCATAATGTATTGAATTAGTTTAAAAGGTCTTAAATTTTTCGTGGATTACCAAGCAATGCCAACCGGTTAATGGCAAATACGGGAAAGGCTTTTCATCAACTCACCTTGAACGAAGACGGGATCCAAGGGAAAGGCATCGCGAACAGCCGTGACACAAAACTGCCACGGCAGCTGCTTTTGCGCTCTTTCAGTCGAGACGGAGGGGGACTTGGGCGCTGCCTCTGCTGTAGCCGAATAGAGGCCTATTTCCGTGCCCGATTTGAGTCGCCTGCACGACATGACAGCTTCGTCAAAGTCACCTGAAAAAGAAATTAACCCAATCACAATCTCAGCTGGGCCTTGTTTACTACTAGCATGCATGAATCAACACCCCCACCAGGTTTCGTGAGTTTCCGCCACTCCATCAGATCCTCGGTCGAAGTGGGTTCAACCAAACGCATCCCAGCTCCGATCTCACTGTGTTCCCCGCTTCGATCGCCATAGCCAAACTCCCCCGTTGTGTCTGGAACAATCTGCCGCGACCAGTCGAAGAAGATCTCGCCACCGCCCTTAACCATGACCGGTCTGAAGCACAGTCGTTCAAAGGCACTCCCCGAGCGGGCCACCAGAGACAAAGGCAGTCCCCTGGTCTCCCCAAAGGCCACTCGAACCCCGCTTCTTCGTACCACAGTGGTGGCTGCACCGCCTAGAAGCGGTGTGATGATGGCCAGACCAATTTCGAGGTCCAGTACGGGCGACAGCCGATTGGTGACAGTGAGACCGGATCTAACGATGACGAGGTTTTGAGCAGAACCCCTACGGACAATCTCAATCACCAGGCGAGTCACGGGTGTTAGATGCGACGCCTGAAAGGCAAAAAAGAGAGAACTGAGCGGACTGTAGCAGTGAAGCTGGTGGATTCTGGTGGAAGGGGCAAACTTGAGTGTGTAAGAGGCGGATAGTTCGTGTGAAGACACCAAGTCGGTCCAAGGCGACAGGGTAGGCTGGAGCCCAGCCCTCCACTTGGATTTGTAGACGCGGTATTTTGTGCGTCCGGCTTCGTAGTCGTCCGATATCCTCGAGGTCACTGTGACCTTGACCTCGACCTGTGGCGGTGAGAACAGAGGGGAAGGGGAGTTCGACACAGGCATCCTCCTCCACTACTGTCCAGTCATCGTCGTCGTCGGCGTCATCGGAGCTGGTGGTTGGGTGGCAAAGAGAATTGGATTGAAAACAGAAATAGGCATTGGAGGTGTTTCGGTTCTTGCTTAATTAAGCTCTTTAAATTCCCCTGGTTACCAAATTGAACCATCTCATCGATTCACCCTTAGCCCTTTCCCCCCATCAAACGTCGGATTAGGTCTTTTTATGGATCAGACACGAAGTGGTATTACGACTCAATGAAGCACGCATCGCACGGTTTTCTGCTACTATCTCTTCCCTGGGTTCATGGGAGAAGCAGTCTTCACTTGACCGTTTTTCAGAGCTTTCAAAACAGGAGGCACAATTTGTCGGGATTACTGGGGAAATCATGATACACTTAGAAGCAATTGCCTTCAACAGCAGAGTCAAGTGAATAAAACTTGTCTTCTTGGTTGGTCGAAATCCCCTCTATCTATAAGTATCTTTACAATCCAGTGTGTGACCATGGCAAAGAGCTTTAATCAGAACGTTGACAGGGTGATAGCAATTCAGAAACTGGCGAGTTGACCAATGTTCAACAATGGACTTGAGATCCAGACTTCCCGAAACCCTCTGGCAAATGCTCACCTAAATTAATAGAGAAATTCAGTCTTGAGTATTGGTAAAGAAACCCTCTATTTCTCAACACGTCAACTTCTCCAAAATGACGCACTAGCCAATCTCGTGACTCATCATCTCAGTAAGCAAGTTGATCATTGAGCATTCCAGACGATTGCTTATATCCAGTCATCTCTGGTCTCCACAAAGTTGTAACTGGGTATTATTCGAGTGAATCCGTCTCTCTTTCTGCCTAACATTTTGCCACCGAAGGGGAACCCCGCCATCTTTCAAGGTGATGGTAATACACCACCAATCCACTCCAGACCACCTCAACCTCATTACTGAAGAGCATTTGTGGTGATCGATTTTAGAGACACACAGAAGCCATTCCTCACCACTTCGAGGGAGCAGCAGAGCCGGTGACGGAGAGAGACACGCCAGTTGCCTTGCGGAAGCGCAGAATCTCACCCGTGCAGTTGACCAGACAGAAGGGGACGAAAGGCGCTCTGGCACGACCTCCTCGTCCGCGTTTCCGATGCTGCTCCTCGGTCTTCTTGACAACCAATTGCGTGAGTTGCACCAGGGCCACGGTCAAGTTGACATTTATTGTATCGGGCGCTGGAACAAGAAGAAGTAACCTCAAAGAGCCAGCCACTTATCTCACACTTTAGCGCTATCTTATGCTACCATCTAACAATGAAAAACGGGGCTATACGTTAATAGCAGTAAATCCATAAGGCAAAAGAGTGTTAACATATATAAGAACATGTCACCAGGTATTTGCCGCAATCAGTGTCCCGCAAGCCTGTTTTTCCAGACCCTCAAAACCGAAAACCATTTTTTGGAGATGAGGCTTGGATGAGTTACCAGCGTGATCCTAAATTTAAAATATCGTCCAAGTAATGACTCCTGCGTAGTGGTGATGGCCTTTGTGCTAACCCAAACATTCAATCGGCATCGCATTGAAAGTGGAGAGACTGAATTCACCAAATGTCTCCTCTGATTGTACGATCGACAATTTCTTCGTAAAGAGAGATTTTCCGGAATTCTCATAGCCTAACTTCTCTGTTATTCAAAACTAACAGAGATTAAGTTTTGGAGGAGCATTATTCCCCTGGATTCCTAACTCGTCAATAAGCGGTGTTTGAACTTCGTCTGCCGGGGTCGAAACATGGAAGACACTGCAGTCGCTGCTCAATGTGCTCTTAAGTCCCTGTGAACACAACAACCCTTTGGCATGGACTGGAGAGTACCAAGAGGCTGTGATGGCAACATGACTGCAGACAACCTGAATGCGCTCGCCCAATAGTTTTCCTCAACAAAATGAAGAAAAATGTGTTGAACTTGGAATAGCTGACCACTGTAGTTAAGCCCTGGACGAAAACGATGAACCTGATGTTAGTCCACCCTCTATCGCTCCAATTTGCAGACCAGATCATCTAATGCTCACGAAGGTTACTCTTGTCTTTACTCCAAGAGGGTGATTGAAGATTCATTAATAGTGCTAGGCCAATTTGAACAGAACAAACAACCTACAGTGGACTTCAAACATGGCGCAGTCTTCACCGGTTGCATCGTCCAAACGAAGACGCCAGTCGCAAATGCACCTGTTGGATTTGAAACAGAAACAACTTCGATGAGTCAGTGTATTCCAGGGCTTTTGTAAGAAATGTAATAGACAAAGGGTTAATATTATTGTTTTTTAGTATAATTACTACTATTGGCTAAGGAGACACACCAAATCAGATAATGGATAGCTTCCAAGGTGACTCAGTGTCCTTTGTCCTCTTACCGCATATAAATAAATAAATAAAAATGTATATATAGTCAGACTCTAGACTCTGCTTAATCCCACCCGCGATGCCAAGCAGACTGGATAATCTAAATGCCAGACACAAATGAGCGTCATCAACAGACGAGTTCCTAAATTACCGCGTCAGCCGTTTAATACCTCGCTTCGTTATTTGTTCTCTGACTTGCAGAGAGTTCAGTGCAGACTCACAGGAAGGGTTCCAGAGCTGGCTCCAGAGCCGATAAGTCGCGATTGTAGTACTTGACGGAGAGTCGACCCAGCACCCGACCAATGGCCCATCCGGTGAGACACCACTTCATCGATATGTCTGCCAAAGGAGAACAACGAAAAGCGTTTAACAGAGGCTTTGCCAACAGGCGATTGGGAGTGGATCAATAAATCGTAGCAGCAAATTTTCGAGTTTAGTTTGGTGAAAGCAGGTCGAGATTCTTTAGTGGATGGTTGCTTCCTATTCAGACCCCTTAAAGACGAAGTTACCATTTCGGACAGGGAAAATAGATGGCTGTTTGAGACATGGTGTATTATCGGATTCGGAGAAGATTTATCAACTCTTCATGATAATTCGAGACTGAGAAAGCTTTCAGCACGATAGGTCCCAAAAGAATCCTATGGATGATCACGCCTAAACATTTATTGGGGAGAATTATCACCGCAGCTGAAACTTGGGAGATTTGCCTGTATAAAACCAACAGTTAAAGCAACGGCTCTCCACTGTGGATCGTCAGGACCCAGGATCAAGTTATAACCTCAAAATTCGACTCAGAAAGTGATTGCTACGGTTTATAAAGGGTTGACTTGTAAATAAGGGAATAGAAGGAGGACAATACTACGCAGAAGTTTAAAGAAGCTAAAGGAGGCCGGCTTAATTAAAAATAGAAGGGGGAATAGCTTGTCTCATCGTGACGATGCTGCAAGCTGTGCTTCGGTAATTTCGACGGAATGTGCCTCCTTGCCCACCGAACTCGATCAGTCCCGATTTAGCACAATCAGATTTTTTTCCTTCCTCGAAAATTGAGAGAAATCCACAAAGGAAACTCTGTCTCTTACGAACGACTGAAGAAGCAAAACCCTGTAGCACTACTTGGCTCCAAAAGGAGCTCTTCAAGCCTGCCAGCTTGGACTTGAGAAGTGCATTGTCCTGATTTTGTAAATCCTCCGCCAACCTTTTGATCCATTCTCGTGACTGGCGCTGGCATCGGTAGAGATTGTTGCTTCCAGGATATGGGGGACTGTGTGGCTACTACCCTATTGCATTATGGCCTCAGAACATCCAGCACATCGACTCTAATTCGGTCTTGGATTGTTGTTCAAAAGAAATCATTCCCTTCACACTCATTAGTGGACACTATGAGCCTGTTTCTCACCTTTTAGATCCTCTCCTGTTATGCCTTCGACTGAACCTTATTTAGTAGACAAGACTATGCAGTTAAAAATAAGCCATTTTAGCCGGTGCTAGATGATTTCAAGTTAAATCAAGGCTTGGTTAAATTTTCAAATTGAGCGCGGAAGCTCTTAAAGAATGGCAAAGAGAGTGATAAAATACACAGTGTACAAAACGTTGTGATACTCACCCGATACGATAATTTCCGCCAGGGGTACGTCAGCATCCATGCAGTCATCGATAAGGCACAACGAGAACCCCGAATGGAACTAAAATCGCAAAAACGAAGGGAATAACTTAGAAAGTATAATTCTAAGCTCAGAGAACTCATACCCTATTCAAACATACAACGGTCTTAAAAAAGGGTTAAGTTACAACACGGATCAAAAAATCTTTGTGAAGGCAAGTAGAGTAGAGTAACGTGGAGGGTGAAGGGGCCTACGATGGGCTGAGAATGACGTATTCTTCCACAGATTCAGTAGATTAGCCATTCATACGAGCACTTCGCGTAACAAAGATTCTGCATGGCCTTCCGGTGTGGCAATAATCCTGGGGTGCAATGGACAGGCATAAACTTACACGGGACGAAGAGAGCACCTGGCTGCTTTCCCGCATTAATAACCAATGGAAACATTGGCCATCGCGGCATCAACTGTTGCGAGCCAACACAAAAAGAATGAGGGGGGAAGAGAGCGCAGTAGGGTTAGATCAGACTCAAAAGGTTAATGAGACCCTCAGCACCTCCTTCCAAACATCTTCCCATAGTTGCCATGTTACTATGGGCAACATCCTCTTCCCTTAGGGGGAGATAAGCCAAATGAGGCCTCCTTAAATTTTAACACACACACACAGCTCAAAATATTTCACCTCATTTTACCATATTCATTAAATAAGCTATTACATCGCCAAATGACATCGGTTAAAAGCCAGTCAGAGAAACCACACGAAGTGACTAGCTGTCTCATATATTTCACACATGGAATTGCCAGATTACCTAGCCTGAAAGTTCCGTGATTTTCTGAAAATAGCTAGTACAATCACGAATGAAGGAAACACACAAGGTCACGCGTGGTAAACTGTCGTGACCGATCTGGTGCAACCGTCCTTAGGAGGATTGACTTAGTTTCTCTCACACTACTTCCGATCCCTTTGACAAGCGACAGATCGATTGCATGGATTGCAAAGAGCAAGAATAAGACTCGGCAGCAGGCTTACTGGATTACAAGGTCCTGAGTGAGGAACTCTCAGTAAACTCGAGCTCTCGACCCGGCTTAAGGGAGGCAACGGGTTTATTCCAGACTACCGAGAAAAGTAGGGCGTTGGCTGTCTGTATCGGGACACTGGTTTCCTGGTCTACCTCTGGCTCATCCACCCTCTAATCAGCCGTTCCGGATGCCAACATTTTAGAGGAATATTCAGTCATGCAAGTTAGTACTTGATCACGCCAACACGTCAAGTTATTCGAGAGTATTTGCTCATTCCCAGTACAGACATTTCCCAGAGATAAATCCTCTTTGGGTTCTCTAGTTAAGCATAAATGGTCTGTTATAACCACAGGAAGTTATTTTTTCTACGTAGTATGCTTTACACTACTAACTGCATACTATATGTAATTGTTTAAATCACTGACATGACGCATCAGCACGCAGATACTCAAAATTACTTAACGGGCATTCTATAGGATGTGCCTGTCCAATCTGCGTCCTGAAAAGGATTCATTGTTCTCATAACAAATAAATACTTGCCACGCACACCAAGACTCACTCCCACTCACCTCTACTCAAATTATAACCGCGTCCGGTCGAAAAAATATGTTCTCTCTCTCTCTCTTGTGCTGAATCGGTTAGAAACCACATTACTTTCACAATAATTCAAGGTTAAGACACAAGCACAATGCCATTTAGACTGTCTTCGCCAAATGCCATACCCAACAGCATCTATACGGGATCCACAGCCACCAGTATCCCCAATCGATTCACTTACAGACCCTCGATGCCCACATCTCAACCGGATAACGCCCTCCAGCCCCATTAACCAACTCTCGGGCCTATCCACGGGCATCCAGCGTCTTTCAGCAGCCTTCGGTCTTGGTGGGGGTATTGTAGTGACCCGCTATTCAGGGAAATATGAAGCCCCCTTTGGACTGACCCTGATATAATAGGACAAACACTTTGTCACACACAACTCTAATAAACACTCTGATACGGACGACTTCTCTTTGACCTTGAGAACTCTCTCCAGAGTCAAAAATAAACAGGCACAGACTCACATTCAAGTCGGCGACACGCTGAGTAAGGCAGTTGAGGAGACTCCTGAGCCAAAGGACCGTTTGCGACTGGGGCGGCGTCTCGGTGGTTTCGGTGGCGGGTTCGGTGAGAGCACTGATGGCGGCTGAGAGGCGCCCGCTCGTGTTCCGCAGGGCTCTCACTGCCTCCTCGGCTGCAAAGCCCATCTCCACTAGCTGGGCCACTGAGGCGTCTACAAGATGAGAGGCCAAACCATGCAAGCAACTAATTGCGTGCGTGCAAACCTCCGAAACACGTGAGCCCGCAGGCCATACATCGATTGCACTGCTCGATCTTCAATGTTTGGCCAATACATCCACTCACTTGTACTTTTGATACATGAAAACAGAACTACACACGAGATCCAAATATACGATCCGCTTTCAACCCACATTCATTCCTGTGTGTGGTGATGACAACAAAGGGAATGATGACAAGACCGCATGCTTAATTTTTCACGAAACAGCATATCTTGCATCAGGATTATCCTTGTACAATCAAAATAGAGATTACGATAGCTGAATGAGACAAAGATAAGCCGGCATGAAACCAGTAAATTGAAATGCAGCTTAGACGATCTACCTTTAACACCTCAACAAAACTCTGTAGCGCTACCACCCTTTCGCCACATATGCGCTCCTCCAATTTGAACATATGCACATCGAATCCGTGCACTTTGAGAAAACAACTCAACGTTCTCCAGCAAACACGTGTGAGGGCTTAAAGTACCAAAACCAACCACCAGAGATGGAGACACGGCGTACCCAGGGCTGTATCGGGGAGACCAACTGGAGCCGCCGCATCAGGCAACTTTTCTCCCCTTCCGAAGGCATACGCGGCTTGTGCCCTGAGAGCCTCACACAGCGACCAGAAAAGAAGGCCATCGTTGTACGAGAAGTGCGTCCGAATGGTCGAAGTTCGCACCTCCAAGCTGGCTTTCGGTGCCAGGAGGTCTTGAAGACCCTCCGCCTTGGGGGATGGTAATTTCGATGCCTTTTGGAGGACAGGTGGGACCATCGAAACCGTGACGTCGGTCGGTTCCACGATCACGGTTCTAGAGGCGTCCGAAAAACCGTGCAGGGTCTGAAGACTCACACCATGAAGCCCAAGATGCACCAAGTCCTGCCTTGCACCACCTCCAGTACGATGCATGAAGCACAGGGCACCCTGGCAATAATAAATGGACTTAGTGCACATCCTCCTGAAATAAAATAAGTAGAAGTTGTTTTTAACCGTACTTTGAGAACGACAGTGTTGGTGTCGAGATCAGCGGGGTCTTCCATGACGACGAATTCAGTTTCATCGGCAAAAACACGGAGGGTTGAGACTCCTTGAGGCGCGCCTGAACTAGCTGAGGAGGCCTGATCCTGTTCTGTCGCTTCTTCGGCCATGACAACGGAGTCCTGCATAGGACTAGGTGAAGAGGCAAATGAAGCTCTTTACTGCAGTTAAAAAGGACAAGCAAGACATGGAAACGCACCATCTAGTTTCTGATGAATTGCAAGTCTCACTTGAAGGTGCCACGGCCTGTGTCGACAGGTAGCGCTGCAAGTCCACTAGCCAATCCAATGCAAGGATGAGTCGCATTGATCGCAATTGGAAAGTCATGCCACTGTTGGATTCGTCTGAATTTGCGCCACCCAACGGTGTCACAATTTGGGTGACACGGAACTGGGGCGAAGGCTCTCTGTCAGGTTGTGACTCTTGGAGAGCAGTGAGAATAATCGGAAAGTGGTTTTTCGGTTCCACAGACTCTAAAAACAACACAAGAGCACGCTTTTGTGGTATTGAAATCACAAAATGTACCACTTTAACAAAGAGTTCCCATTAGCCCGAATCGGAAAATTCTATAATCTAAGGCAACCAATCAAAATCGAAGATGACGGACCTTCGAATCTCGTGTCATTAAAGGTGACTTCTGAGCAGGATAAATCGATGATACGTCGTCCACACGAGAAGCTCTCAAAACTGAGTCGAGATCTGGTGAGATCAAGGCGGCAGAAGGGAGCAGATACTACATCGCCATTGGTTATCAGGTGACGTTGAGATGGCCAATTAGAGGGCACTGTCAAGCAGAGCACCACATCTTCAAGGTCGAACGTAAAGGACAACACACGGTAGGGCCGACAAGTGCACACGGTCTCAGGCTTCTAGAACACAAATCCACCGAAATGCTACTGTCAAATACTCGTCCTTCATCATTTCAATCAAAGTGACGAAAGTGAGGAATCAAGAGACGTGGGGTGCACTAGACACAGTAACCAAAAATGAAAAAAAATACCTCAGAGATTATCGTCTGCAACACAGTCGAAGAAATCGTGAGAGTGCCTACAGAAGCGCCATCACTACATCCCACAGCCGGACCGGAGGAAATATTATGCGTTAGGATGCCTTTGAACAGGGCCAAATCCCTCTGAGAGACACACAGGGGTGCTGCAAAGGTACGCAGACGCACAGCCAACCGCCAATCAGGTACGCCATGGCAACCGCGTGATCCACAGAGATTTCGTTCCACCAGCGCGCTCAAGCTGAACCTGGGTTCTCCCGGCTTCATTAGACTCGAAGCTGGGTCCGGTATAATGCAGAAGGCACTTCCAAAGCGCAGGGTTCGCTGGGTGTCATCTACCATAAGAATAAGGGTATGAGTAGGGTTATGCAATCGGTGGACACTACTGGGATGGACATTTACCAGAGAGGCAGGAGCTTCGCTTGCCAATGTATATTTCGATGTGATCGAGACTTAATTCGATTCGATCGACGAGGCAAGGTGAATCGTCCGAATCCGTGTCTAAAGCGCAGGCAAGACATGACAAAAAAATGACATTGCAAAACTTTTATTGAGAAGGCATAAACCAACCTTTTGGGATAGCGGAGGCTGGATAAAATCCCTGAGTCATAATGTCCTCATTAACGCCTGAGGATGCTGTTGACGCATCACTGTTGAGCAAAAAGGCAGTATTGGAGATACAGGGTGTTTGGAGTAAGTTTAACAGAATAATAAGTGCTTCTATTTTCCGAGGGGCTTAGGTGGGGATCCAACGCTGCATGTAATTGCTGATCACCGGTACTATCGGGTAAGAATCGATGCTTTATACCAAACAAACTACTTATTAATATTTCAGTCACCCACCTCCACCAAAGTTCCCCAGTGCAATGCTTGCATGTCTGCTGTTCCGGGCTCTCGAAATTCTCGGTTTCCAAGACTCCTTCCACAGCTGCATCCTTCCGCCACCATTGGAAGTCGTTGACAGCCGTTAGAGTCCCCAAATCACACACTATGGCCTGTTCGCTCTGGGCCGACACCGGCACGACGATGATTGGCGCGTCTGCCTTCACGTCCAATCGAAGTCGCATTGAGATCGGGGCTCCTTGTCTCACACGATAGCCCTCCGCCGATGCTCGAACGCGGTTCATTAGGTCCTGGTACTGGAGAAACTTGTCCAGAGCGTCCACAACAGAAAGAAGCCAGTCCTGAGTGTGGACGTAGTAAGCGGGACCCAAACGCAGTTCCAAACAACCATCCTCCGAACGCCAAGTGGCTTCAGCATCTGGAAGTTGGTGTTTCGTCAGCTTGAAGACGAGGTAGTCGTCCTCCTTCTCCTCGATTATGGTGAGGAAGCGAAGAGGGTAGAGACGACTGCCATTGGGTGTTAGGTCGTGCACTGAAACAGCGGCAAGACGACCGGAGAGTTCCATCCACTCACCGCCGGAGGTGACTGGGAGCTCGTGGTTGGTAAGGCGGACACGAAGGTTGCGAATGCAGGCCCGAAGAAGCGGAGTGACGGCCTCGGCGGCAAATAAACGCAAAGCGAAAGTGGAAACACTAAGTGTTAGCACAGCGAGTGTCTCCTGTTTACCCTCCTCTGTGTTGAGATCTTTTCCTGCAAGTAGAAAAAACTGGTTACTGAAAGATATTGAGTAGATATAACATTTTAAATTACTTGACGAACCGGGAATTCTTTCTCTGACGGTAATTGATGGTGCATCAGTATTGTCAATTTTGTCACAAGCCGATAGTGGGGAGTTGAGGCCCAAAAAATCAACAAGGAGGACCCACGGATGGAGGCTAAGGTTGCAGGTAAGGGAAGAGAAGGCTACATCAACGAATCGACGTGTCTAAAAGAACCGAAATAGAAATAAATTCCTTATGAAATGTGATGCCAGGAAGGGTTATAACCTGAGAAATTTGTCGACTTACCGACTGGTATTTTGTTACCAAAAGGGGCGAACTTTGGTCGACCAAAAGAACCCGGATACGCACGAATTGGTCTCCATGGACATCTCCATCAACACAGCACGTATCCTCCTCATCCATGATTGGTTTTTTCGCCTGACGGGGTTCAACAGAGGAGTGGCGCTATACGAAATTAAAAATCAATAAATTAATAAAGTCCCCTTCAAAATAGGCCTCAAATTGGTGCTACGCCAGACGAATCAAAAGTCATAAAACCTGCGAAGGAGTATCGGGGAAAGACCCACCTTTCTGGTGGCACTAGAAACAGCCCACTCATTGAAACTGAGGCTGGTGTGTCGATGGATGCCTCTGAGAGCCGCTGCCTTAGCGTTTCTCCGATCGCCACGTCCGATGGTTGCACGGGTCACCAGAGTGAAACCGTCATCGACCCCCCGGTCTCCCCAGGGATGGTAGGGCCAGGTGTTGGTCTCGATCAGGCTGGGACAGGACCTGGAGGTGACCATCTGCAGCTGCCGCGGGCTCACTGGTGGTATCGACGGCAGATGGGAGTAGAGGAGATAGCGGTTGTCCTCCGTAAAGTCTTCAAGGAAAAAACTGGATTTAGCAGTTCAAACTTTACAATATGGTAGAAAAAATATCTGCTCAGGAGCAAGAAGCTTTGGGATGAAGCCTCTTTCTAAACATAGATACACAGCAAATTTATTGGATCCAGCTGTCTATTCCAGAAGCAAACATAACTACCAAGAAATGGCTCTAAATGTCCTTATTGACTTGGAAAAGCTAAAACAACTCCAGATACATCAACTGCCTCACCAGGTAGACAGTTTTCGAGGACGACTGACGCCAAAGTGGCCTCCATATGCGTGATTCCTGCGGGACTTCGAGCGGCCGCGATGAAAAAATCCTTCAGATTTAGGCGGGTCAATCCCACAGGCTCAATCTCGCCTCCCATTGGCGCAAATGTCTCCACGACCAACTCGGGCATCCTGAATCGCATGGCGACACCGGGCGAAGGTGGCACCTGCGTTCTCCCATTATCAGAATAGTTCGTCTAGATGGTAAGATAGACATTAGAAGACGACGACGAAAACCACTTCGACTTAAGCCAAGTGTCTTACTGTTGTATCCGATCTGGTGGGTACCACTTCGCTTCCTCTGGAACCTTCTGACTCTCCTCCCGAATAAGTGAGATTGTCGAGCGTCTCCAGCAGTTGGTGGTAGACACTCTTGGTGAGTCTCACATGCAGAGGTTGAGTGAGACAGGCGGATACCGCTATCCAAGGCACACTACACTCCACTCCCTCGAAGGGCGCATTCAGAGCCTCGTAGTCGAAGTCCTCCGGCCACTGGACGGTTTCAGAGCCGGTTGAACCACTTCCACCTCCCCCGCCGTTGCGTCGGACCATGACGTCGGCCGAGATGTCCTTCAACACACACATCTCGGCAGTCACTGTGGCTGTGACCAGACGAAGATAATGTGCGAGCACCAGCATCGCCTGGACAGTCTCTGAGGTCCCTCTAACGCGTCTGATTTGGGTCAAGTCCAGAGCAGATAGCGAGGCTTTGGCCACACAAAACTGGAAATCGGAGTGAGCTCCCGCACCACTGGTACTTTGAAGAGTCAGTTGACCCAAACGAGTGATCAGAACACGAGTTGAGGTGGGGGCGGCTGGAAGAACCACCACCGGCTGCTCAAACACAGCCCGAAAGGCGGTTGTTGGGGCTGGGGATGAGGAGTTGACCTTCTCGGCCTCTGATTGGTGCGCCTCCGAAGTAGCCAATCGGCGAGCAAGGTCATCCACAACCACATTCCAGTGGTAGAGGTGGGAGAACCAGGCGGAGATCTCGTGCAGTGTGCGCGGCTTGTGCACGTAGACCGGGCTAGAGACCACGAGGTCAAGGTCGGTGTGGCTGTGCACCCTGCTGGTAGTGAGGGTGAAGACGGACTTGGTGGTGCCCCAGGAGACGGGCGAGTTGGAGGCGTCGTCGAGTTCGGGGTCTAGGCAACGGCCTGCGGCGAAGATGTACCGATGCTGCATGCTGATGTCGACATGCGGAGAAGGATTAGTAGTGGTGGCCCCTGGAATGTCCATCAAGTCCAGCACTTGCAGACCAGCCAGGCTCACGCGCAGGTCTCTGTGATCTGCTAGACACGAATTAAACAAATTGCTGTGAGGTAAAACAGGTTAAACTATGCCCTTGTATGGTGTTTATAGGTCTTCATCTCCATGTTAAATGAGTGAGGTTTGTCAATTTAACGAGAATTACGAGGGTTGACCAACAATTTCGCGGATTAGTCAGTTTGAATAAGTTAGAAATGTCCGAACTCTCCAATGAGTGCCTTTAATTCCTTCAGTTACTTGCAATCCGTTTCATCAAAGAATAGTTGAGCACTCACTCTCTTCACAATCATTAGTAAACGCGCGTCTTTCAGCCCATCCTCTTATTGCGCCTTTGAATGATTCGCAGTTGTATGGTCACGTCTCTGCCCAGGAAATGACCGTCTTCCTTCTGAAAGGGTTTTTCTTTAGAAATTATACTGGAATTGGTAGAGACCATTCTTCGCGGGTATGTCGGAACCTGGGCTAAGGCATAAATCACACCTGGTGAGCCATGGGACACCTTTGGGCCTGTCTCATGGATCTACCGGCCTTTAACAAGCTAAAATCAAGCCTTGCTGAACCAGGTAAACTCTTCGTCGGTACGCAGACCAGCAAACATGCAGGTCAAACATAGGCTAAAGCGCCGAACCCTAGAATGTAGCTGTACAACCAGCGTCTGAGGCACACATCTACCCATTGTAAGTGAGTTTAGTTAAATGCGGAGACTAGACAAAATAGTGGAAACACCTGACATTGTGGCATCATAAAATTTAAACAGCGAATGCTTGGCGGCATTTCAAGAGGTGGTACTGCCTCAAAAGGAGAAATCACTGCCCCCTTTGAAAGAGTGAAGGGAAAACGTCGTCATCAGCAAAGCAGCACAGGTCTGGCCGAAACTTGCTGCCGAAGGCGTTGGCTGAGAGGGACCGTGGGACTCTCAAATCGAATTGCTGGGGAGGATCACAGGATCACTGCGAACTCAATGAACACCTGAACGCCTACAGAACTCAGTTTCCACAGATCTGGAATCCATCATGGGGGGCTGCAATTGGAAAACCTCTGCTCTGCTCAAAGACGAGCATTGTTTCAAAGTTTCCACAGTGGTGGAGTAGAAACCTCCAGCAGAACTGGTCTGTCCCTCTAGCAGTGGGAAAAAAGGGTGATTTTCTTTGACGAATTACATCTCCAGCAGGAGAAGCATTTAAATCAGACTGCTGCCTTCTCTCAACCGTACAACACGGCGGCTGGCCAATGATTTCCCTCCATGGAAGAAGAATTAACAGCCGAGACTACTTAGGAATTTTGGGTGACCAACTTCACCCTCCTATATTTGTTCAAGAACTGTGGTTTCCAAGGGGGAAGCCCGCCATCTTTCAAGATGATGGTAATACATCACCAACCCACACAGTTAGGATTGTTAATGAAATTCTATCGTCTCTAAAAGAACTGTGTGAGGGTGCTTTAACTGAAGAGTTGGCTGAAATTCTCTCTTGGGAGCAATTCGAAATTTGTAGTAATCAATGACTTGGAGAATCGAGGCTGTAATTGTCGCAAAAGGTGGATCTACACCATATTCAAGTATATTTCGTTGATTTTCCAAGCTGTTTCCATTATTCTGCCCAACCCCTCTTGGCTCCCTGTTGTTAAAGGGAGATAGTTACCAATAGGAGATCGACGACACAAGTCTATGTGGTTCATCGTCTCTGTAATCCAAACACAACAATCAGGGCGATAGTTTTTTTGAAAAGACGTCTTCTAGATTGTTTCCATGCAATGAGAGCTTCGCATTGGACTTCCTGAGTCACCACACGCAATCAACCGATTGATTACCTTTCTCAAACATTATATTAGCCTTTCCTTGGAACTCCAACTCTACCTCCAATGACAATAGCACCCATTAAATAGTGAGCACATCCGGAAATTCGGACTATTCCTCCTTTCTAGTTGACAAAAGTTCCTTTTGAAGCTTAATGAAAATGACTAACAAAAAACTCCATTGCCACGGAGTAAAGCAATGCGCTTTCCGGTCCTCTTGTAGATGAACTGATATGTTCACAGTATTTTGAAGGAGGTAGACCAACCAATTATGACCGAACCCTCTCAAGATTTACGAATCCATCAACTCACTGCCAGTGGATTTGAAATTCGCTCCGAGCAGCGTGATAGTGGCCAAACGCTCAGCAGTTGGTTGTGCCCTTAACCCAGGGCGTCCCCTGTCCTCCTCCTCCTCTCCCTCCGCCAGTTGCTGCTCAATGAGTGCGCCGTCCTTCACTCGGATGAGCACCAGACTTAGCCTCTCCACACTGACGGACATCTCCAGGGTATTGGTGTCATCACTGGCGTCGTCATGGCGATCGGACATCGACTTGGCAGTGACGACGGCGGCGGCGGCGGCGGCGCTTTCCTCCGACTTGGGCATCACACAGCGCACGAAGGCCATCAGTTCCAGGAGGGTATTGAGGTTCCCTGCAACAACGAAGGCCTATCGTTAAGAGTCAATTTGGTAGCATCATTTTAAGGTGGTATTCAAGAGGTTTTGAAGGTGCTCACGCACACTACGCTGCCCTTCTTGATTTGCAGAGATGATGAATGGAATCTCCTCTCCACACCCCGTTATGACCATCCCCTCAGGCGATAAATACTCCAACTTATTACTGTGAACCCCAAAATGCAGAGGCATGAACTGGAGACTTTGAGGCTGTGGTAGCTAGAAGAATTTGGTAACACAACAGCAGCAGAAAAGTGTTTAGTGGGTTTAGCTTTAATTCAGATGCCCACGCGGAATTATGGTTAAGTACTGAATAATGAGGGCACCTCACAGTAATTTCAGTTGCTGCCAACGATGTAAATGTTGGTAGTCGCCTATTTTTTACAACGAATACACCAGTACCATCAGTGTTTGGCCTCCTCTGAACTCTCCTCTGTAATAGAAGATCGCTAATGCTCCCATTGCTACGAGCGTGTACCTAGCAGCATTGAACATCTGAACATTGGGATCATTGTCATAATTTCCTTGACAACACTGCCTGATAAATATTGACTAACCCAGGAGGTCCAAGTGGCGGAATTTGAAATCGACTGAGCTTTTATTCCTGCCATTGTAAGCGGTGAACGTCCGATGATACTTGACTCTGATCAGAGCAGTTGAAGAGTCTAAAACGGGCAAAAGGCCAAGAGTTGAGGGATTCCCTCGATCAAATCAAAATAGGAATGGATTTCTACCTTCCAAAGCCTCCTCATCCCCGATTGGATCAAAGAAGGGATGTGTGACGGTGGTGAAGGGGCCTTTGCTGGAGGTGCTGCTTGTAAACGACTGTCTGTTGCGGCCGCAATAGGCTCCAGCGCCGTCGGAGACACTCAGACTCCCAGAAAGAGTGTCCAACCTAAAACACCAACGGATCTAATTTCATTACAAAAACTAGAAGCCTGCCTTAAGTCGGATTGCACCTGAATGTGCACCTTGGAGTCCCATATTGGGTCGTTCTCTCCCCATTATCTTCCTAACACCGTAATCTAAACTTTAAATAAGTACCGTAATAGACCGGCACATTACCTGACATCGCGATGTGACGCAGCCAAGAGGTCGAAATCTCCTCCCAGACCACACAAGGCGTCGGCGACGGTGAGGCTACGCATCAGAGCACACACCTCATAAGTAGTGATCCCATCGCCTCGGCTCCTCACGAATCTGGCCGCAGTCCAACCGAGTCTTGCCTCTGCTAGGGGTCTGCCTCTGGCATCCAGTTGGAGGATCAACTCCTGCATACTGAAGGTGACCATTACGGTCCGTCGCAACTTCGGGGTGCCTGGTTCATCACCTAGCGTGGTGGCGGAAACGCGAATTTTCGTCGTCGGAGGCGGTGTCGGCGGGTATGTAGGTGGTGAAGGGACCGAGGATTGGTGCGAAAGCCCAGATGCAGTGAGGCAGCGACGCAAAGCGGCTAGACGCGCGTCGGAGAGTTTGAGAACGCAGTGACGCTGCTCCAGGGAGATCAGGAGGCCGGGAAGGTCCGACGGAATTGTTGCTGGGGCGGCGGGTAGTGATGAGGACAATGATCGAAGACGGGCCATGGGAACCAATCGCCGGGTTATCCAAATAGCCAGGGAGAAGCGGTCTACTAGATTGACCTGGTGACTTATGTGGCGACCGAAGTCTAGAAAGGGGAGAAGAGGGCGTTCACTACTTATTTTCGATTTAAGTAGCAGAAAAAAATTAGACGACTCACCGTGAGTGTGAGTGGAGGATTTAGGGAGGAGACCGGGCCATATGCCGGACATTTGCAGCTCGTCCAGACGACCAGCGAGAACACGGAACTCGTCGAGCTCCAGGAGGTACGTCTCGTACAACCGCAGACGCTGACGACGCTGTGCGCTGACTCGAGTACGACGAATCGATGAGGGACGCCGTTGAAGATCCACCGGACTATATTTCATACAACGATGGAAGAATACTAAATCGCAAAGCACCCGAAACCCCAGAGAATAAGATTCTTTGTGCTTCTTTGAGATAACTGATACGTGCTCTTATACGCTCATGTATCGACAAAAATTATGAACCTACAACCAATGGTACAGACGAAGCCCTCTTTGGGACAATCCATTAACACCAATCAGACATTATCGGACTAAGACAAAGGATCGTCCTTTAATATTCATTTTAATGAATAAGGGAAAGCCAATAGTTTCGCCTGTGACAATATGCAGATGCATAAGAATATGGAATTCCTTGCTAGAATGCTCAGCGTCTAACGAAAAACGCATTAGATAGTTAAGCTCAATTCACTAATGGCTTACGGAGTATAAAAAGTAGTGGTTGCAGCAACGCCATTGAATGCCTTGACCGTGCCTTCACTTGTAATACGTTGAATGTATTACATTTTAAATATTAAAATGCTTAAGTGAGTAAATTGAGTGACACACGCGGACAGTAAAAGTAAAAGTGAGCATTCGAGAAGACGCCTTAAGCGTCTATTCTAAAACTATTCCATTGGTCCACCTAAAGCATTCTGAGAAAATTATCGATGAAAGTTGATTTGATACAGGTTATAAAAACTACCACTTACGTTTCTTCAGAGTCTGAAGCAACAGGTGTTGCACAAGGCGTAGCAAAGTCTTCCGTTTCATCACCAAATTCGTCATCATTATCACCATCATTGTAACCACCAGCTAGTGGCTTCATACGATGATTTCCTATGAAACTGATCGCTTCTTGGTCCAACTGGCCCTGAATATTCAACAGAGGAAAGCGGAGTGTTAATGAAAGGCACCACTGCGTGTTTTAACCATTCCCGCTATGTGAATCTTTTATCAAGAAATATTCGTTGAAGAACACATCACGAACGGATGTAGATATCGTTGGGTCAACACATGGATTCTTTACTTCTGATGCAATTCTATATATATATATATCTCCTCTCAGTATCAGAGGTAAATCGGACAAGTTTTAATACTCACGCGTTTGTCTTCCACGCGATTCTTTTCCTTCTCCTCCGAGGGTTCCCAGTTAGACATCCTAAAGCGTCCAAGGTCACAAATGACACCGAGCATTTCCGGTGAGGGTGTAGAATCACCACTTTCAGCGGTCCACAGACATTCTGGAAGGAGAATCCTCGGTGCTGCAATGTCCAGCTGCAATCGGAGACCCAAAGGAGACCCAACCTGGCTTGGAGCCTGGAGTTTTTGTGAAGATGATGGTGTTACACCTACTTCCGCTGCTTCTGCCACTACAGCCTCGTCGACATTTTCAGCGTTGTGCAGGGCTGCACGCAGATTCGCCTTGGTTTGGGACTTCAATGTTGCATAGGCACTGGCTTGATCTAGAGCATTTTGAGAGGTAAAAGGGATTTTAATGCCCTGAAAGATTCATGTGCATCCTGAATCCACTGCACGCTTTGGATTGACAATCATAACTGTTCACTGTTAAATCCGCGCACGACGTGGATTGAAGATCCACACCGCCTCAGCGCCTTCTGCAACGTACTGGATGACTAGTTTAGCTCCCAACATCAAGTGCTGATGGACACCTTCTCTTGGTAGACCCAGAGCTCTCGCTCACCGACACCCAATGATTTAGGCGCCTGGAAAGCAACTGTGACACCACGCTAGGCGTGACCAAGAACTCGTCCAACTCACTCAGCCGTGTTGACTGCAGCAGTCAGCTTTCTGTCAACAACGAACCAACGACAATCGCTAAGAGTCCGTGCAACAAAGTCGGCTTGATATATTTCTATACAAGCAGTTTGACGCTTGATGCTGAGCACCTGCGATCTCAGTATTGGTCTAATACGTATCCCCGTACAGCATAGATATCGAACTCTAATACCTCACCAAGAAGTTACATCAATCAGACGAAAATAAGGGTAATCTCTAGCCTCTCACACAATGTTTCGACTCCACTAAGGTATGAAGTGACACACACAGGCGTGTATCGTGATAATAGCGTAGCAAATAAACCAGTGAATTTCACCACAGCTGATACTGTCACTCTATCTTGACACTGGCATGTTTACTGAAGCGAGATGTAGGGGAGAGGAGCACCGGTTACGAATAGAAAATCAATAAAAAAACAAGAAAGAAAACAAACCCGCGTTTGCAACGGCGGCTCGGTCGCCATCGTTTGAAGGCGCAAAGAAACGGATAACACGCGTGATGAGTTCTGGTTGGCACACGACGCGTAGTGGGTCCGTTCGTATACTCAGCCTGTTGGGAAGGCAATAACGGCAAGTGCAGGGCATTCGGAAATAAATTTGAGGGATATTACACACGATTACTTTTTTTCCTAATTCTGCGAAATGAGCCTTACATGGCCGGTGGTGCTGCAACAGATCCCACGTCTACCGCCTGCGTGGTTGTGTAATCGAGCCTGAAGAGCTCTTTCACCCCATCTGTTGGGTCGTCAGAGACGCCGTTGAGCAGCGAAATGACCGTGGGGAAGAGTGGCCTTCTGCCATCTGCTGGACAGCGCTCATCTCGCACGAGAATCGACCCCAGGAGGGCGCTGAAGTGCAAACTCTCCTCACGTGGACGTGTCTCCAAGCACAGTTGCAGCCGACTCCCACCCAGAGAACAGAGACCCTAAGACAAAGGGGAACAGTAATGGAGATGGAGGAGGTCCAGTTGATTCACTCACTTTCTCAAGAAAAATCATGCCACCTCATTCCACTCATGTCTCAAACTGCGCATGATGAAACGACTGAGGTGATGGTAATGGCTCTTCAAACAATCAGAAAGCAAGTGGTTCATCTACCAAGCAATAACCACATGAACTACTTGTTCATCAAGGGAATGGACCACTACACTTGAGTGAAATGGCAGTTATGAGACAAAATGAGGATTTGCCTTCAAGCCTTCCGGCATTCAGGCTTCCAATGCAGATTTTGTAGCAAAAACCGGATCACAAAACCACTTGTAGGTTTAATCAGGTCTTCCAACTTTCGGCAGGTCGTATACGATTCAAGGCAACCTAAGAAGAGGCTAAGAAAAAGAACAAAACAAAAAGGAGTGGAATGAGAGAGAAGGGAGAGGGGGAAGGAGAAAAAGGAGGACACAGAGCAGGAAGTTGGCGATATGGAAGAAAAGGTGAATGGAAAAAGGCAATAAAATGAAAGAGGTGGGGTCACGGTCGATTTTAATTCTCGGGGAGTACTAACCTCTTTCTGCCCAGAGTCACCGTTTTCCTCCTGCAAGCCCAGGTGGAATTCCTCCACACTACAAGTGAGTCGACAGAACACGCGGTCCATGGTGAGAACTTGTCCAACATCCCTTGCGGCGACGAGTTCATTCAACAGCATCAAAGCGGCCTCCCCTGAGGCGTCTGCTTCCCCCGTCTCGATGGATGAAGCGCTCGACGCCGTCACGGCCTTGGTGTCGGTGGTCGAGCACCACCACCAGAGTCGCCAAGGTCTTGGGGCCTCCTCCTCCACCGATGATTGGTTGGAAGTTTCATTTTGATTGGAGGATGAGAGGAAACTAGGCCACCATGAGCGCGAAGGCTGCTGCTCACTCGTTGGAAGTGTCATGACGCTATCCGGAGTTCGAACGGCCTGTAGAACAGAAAGGGGCACTACTCAAGTCAATAAGACAAGCACATCGCACAAATACAAGACCATTACTCACAGAAAGACTCTTCTGTTGTTTCAACACATTGGCTGCCCGTTGCATGGCGACCTGGCGCAGCATCACCACTCGTTCAAGAGACATAGAGCTTTCGAGGAGACTGTGGTCGACTTCTTGCGGCTCTGTGGTGCCTGCATCACCCCTGGGGTTGACTGCCAGTCCCTTTAGCAAGTAGACTTCGTAGGCTCGAACGTAGCGATTATTGACTGCGGCAGCTGCAACCAATTCCTGAAGAGGCGGTTGGCAGCCGTCGGCAGAGCTAGAACGGTGTTGGCAGTGGATGTGGTGGCGAAGACCTGGCATCAAGCTGCTTGCAGCATATCGCCACCACGCTCTGGGACTACAGTTTCAAACAAAAATTCGTCACAAAAAAATAGCCAGCACTGTCATTCCAGTAGGTACAGACGAATCAACATATTCGTACCTCTGTTGCAAAGGGTCTAGTCCCACAAGACGCCAAAGGAACACCGAAGTTAATTTAATTGATTAATTAATTGTGCGAACTGAGAGCACAAGTTCGCAAAGAACAAGCACAAGCGGAGAGCCCATTTGGGGTCTTGCAAATCCAGGAAACCCTTTAGAGATAAGGTTGGCTGGTAATGTCACAAAGCTAACAGGTATGAAGAAGGTGCATTGTTGGTTCGTTAATGGCTGTCCTCTGAGCTCCCAGAAATTGCCACCCAAAAAGGACGTTCGGAACAACTGCCACACGATGCAAGAGTACTCGTTAGTGAGAGGTGTGGGTGTATGAACGAAAACACCACTGAGAGGCTTACTACCTCAGCCCTCAAGTGAGCCATCAAGCTGAATCTTCTCCTTATTCCTAAAGCTGAGTAAGCTACCGTCTCACTTTCTCGTACCTTTGGACGGTTGCAAGGATCAGCAAGTTAAACAGTCGGCTTATTTCTTGAAATGTGCAAACCCTTTTTCGTTAGTCGTACACAGATGATGACAAGAAAAAGTTATTGTAACTGGAAACCGCTTACCTGATTCTTCAAGGAAAGGAGTAACTTGTACCTTTATTATATGAGCTAAACATCAACAGAGTAAGAAGATTATGACCGCCGAAAAATACGATAACAAGCCAGCAGCAAGACGTAGAGAATTGCAAATGGAAACTGCGAGGCGGCCGTATCTCGAAGCCAGCAATACAGCCCTGGATCTGGGCTCAATTGGAAGCGAATTGAGTGTTTAAACTGGTATTTAAGGAAGACCATCCCTCCTCATTGTGCAAGCACCGCATGGGTCAACAAAATATAGGCAACCAATTGCCACTACCACTAAGCCAGTCGCCACAGTGTTTGACCTCCACATAGTTGGGCGGTGACGTCGAGACAGACGCTATTCAAAACCATACCGCCAGAGCAGTTTTGGAGGAGGTCCCTTCCATGAGAAAAAAGTCTCAAATCAGCTTGCTGCCAACAAAACAATTTTTAAATCACTTTTCCATTTGGCTGTCGAATATCCCCGAACACCACGTAAATCGCATCGACACAAGGAAGGTGGAGGACTCACTCTTTACCGGGTCGAACTCTGGGTCTGTGTGAGGGGGCGGTTTGTTTCCTAAAGAACTCCAGTAGACGCCTGGCGTAGCCAAGGACACTCTGCGAGACATCCAGGTGGAGAGCGGCCAGCCGAGCCTGCACCTCGATCCGGGGGGTGGTGGCGCTGGTGAGCGGCTCGGGGCATGTGTGGTGCTGCAGGTGGACGCAGAACTGGCTGGGAGGTATCAGGAAGAGCTGCTGCGGGTCACCGTGCCGCTGCTGCTGCTGGTAGAATACCGCGAAGCCAATGATGTCGATCGACTTGAACTCAACATTCTGCACGGAGGGGCGGCCGGAGGGGTCCTGGAATGAAGTAACGAATAGTTAACCCCATGATGCCTATCCCCTAGGTCTTAGGTGGTTAACCTCCCAGTGGTGATTTCATTCTTCTACGCACCTTCCCTTAAGGAGTACTTTTGCTCCATGTAGTCGTGCCTTCAGATGCACTTATGAACCTGAAATGACTGGGGATACAGAGAACGGGTTTCTTTCGGTTACCGAGCAAGCGAGGACATAGGCCTGCCGGAGCTGGATACACCATAGAGCTAGCAACCGATTGAGGTGGTTAGAAGGGTGTAGGAGTCATTCTGGAAGCCACCTCAGGTGAACTGTTTCCTAGGGCACATCTTGAGCAATTGTGCATAGGGAACATCTTCCTGTGTCTCCAGAACTACTACCAAACTATTGGCCAAGGGCGTCTTGTAGACTGTGGCCTCACACAACAGGGCCAAATCACCAGGTTAAGGAATTTAACTTTGGTACTTAGGTTCAAAAACACCGGTGAATGCCTAGCTCAAGCTGGAGCCGTCATTTGGGCACAAACGTGCGGAATACGGAAAATCGATTCCCCTTTTAAATCTACAACCAATCAGACATTTGACTGAACCCTTGCTTCTAAGGAGTGATCCTTTTCTAATTGATAGATTTCGACCCTTCCCAGAGGCCCTCACTTAGGCTCACTACAGGAGCCTCCTACTCCGCACCTAACTCTCTAGTGGTGATTTACTCACCTCTAATCACTGAGCACTTATGCCTTATCAACTCGGAGCTACTAAATCTGTCGAGCTGGCGTAGCGTAGAGCTTACATTGATGTTCAACGCCAGCCACAGTAAGGTTGCTTGAATCACAGGACTCCATTGAAATATCCTCATACACTTGTTTACTTCCCTGACCATAACAAATGTGTATTCGCAGCGAGGACCAAGGCAGACAATGGCACCGAGCAAATGGGGGTGGAAGAACACTCCAATAGAACACTCTGCAACATCTACGTGGAGCTTTTGCATTCAGTCGCTAGTAAGTATTAGAAGTGTAAATAAGTGTTAGAAGTGAAGTATTAGAGTAGTAGGAGCCTCGCTCAGCTTTTTCACAGTACCTTGTCTCTGGGATCAATAGCCAACTGCAATTCGTTTTTTCGTGCCTACCTCATCATTCACATTTGCGTCGTCAGCCACATAGACACACACACACACACTGAAACACCCAATCAATGAAGTGCTGGGGAAATTTCAGGCGTTTCATGAGCTTTCAATTTCCATCAAACCAAACAGGGGAGTTTTATTTACCAACATTTTACCGATAGAAATGCTGTTGTAACGACTTTAGCTAGATAGAGAACGACATGAACCAGTTGATAATTACAGTCTAAATTATTGTTAACTAAACTAGATTGGAGCGAATGTTACAAGATTAGCTGCGTTTTAGATGTAGCAACTTCCAATCTCACAATCAAACCCAAAGCCGTAGTTAGTTGGTACGTTCTGCAGTCAAACTTAATGGGGTTTCAGTGAAAAGAAACACGTCAAAACAGTAGAACTCTGTCCTGCTTAGAAGAGCTTGATGGAATCAAAAAAGGTATATCTATAAATTAAATGTGCTCATTTACAGTATGAAGTTGGAACTGATGAGTTGTATAAACCTAACCGAAGGGGGTTGAACTATGAACTTTGATAAAACGCAATCACAAAACTTTTTCCCGCAACACCTGTCAAACGTGCATTTTAGCCCGATCAACTGAAAAAAAACGTAAGGAATTTGCTTTAATGCATTCAACACCAAAGTCAATCAAGCTATAGAAGATGAATATTACTAAAAAAAGCCACAGGCCTCCACTTTACACTAATGCAGAGAGGTAATCATCCAATAAGGCTCAGGTATGAACGTATTACTGGCAAGACAACAAATTATTGTGCCTTTAATTAGACTAGAATGACGATTGTCATAGCAAGTGGAATACTGTTTCTACCTAGAAGATCGCGAGAAAGTGCCAGCGTGTTCTTAATCCGATTTAACTTACAGCTTTATTACCCACTTCGCATTAAACGTGTCACATTCATTAAACAGATTGCTATGAAATTATAGGGGTAATTGCCATTAAGGAATCAGGGTAAGCACGTGTGCAGAATTCATTAGCACATAAAATATAACCTATTTTTTTACGGAGACCTAACCGATAACGACTTGTGCTTCAGAGGCAACAAAACACTAGACAAAAGTACAGCTAGGAGAGCATTGATTTGTGCAAATACATTACTCATACCCAATTTTCATCCGTGGCTTGAATGGCCATTTTTTCAAGCTGAATGCCCCAAACGAGTTGCTGTCCAATGAGATTTGTTTCATCCAGAAAGGTGAATCGAACGTTGCGGATTTCCACGTGCAGGTTACTGACGATTCCGTAGATCAGAGAGACCCCGTAGGACCACCAAGAGGAGTCGGAGGGTGAGGTTGTGGCAACAGCATTGATCAGACCACCCTCCTTAACCACCTGCCACCACCGAGACTCGAGACGTTCGAGAACGGCCTTTCGTGACTCGTCCACCATCTTGAGATCAGTGGAACCCGGTGGCTGACTTTCCGGTGGGTCAAGGGAAGTGATGTCGCTGGGATAAACAACCAAGTCGGCATCTTCGATGGTAATTGACCAGGGTTGGGAACGTAGTTGGGTCAAAGGGATGCTTAGTTGGACACGAGCGATGTGACTGGATTTGAGAAGGACTGGGAGACCCAGGAGTTGGCTAAGGGCATCGGTTTTGAGATGAAGATCGGTGAGAACAACATTACCAGAATATCCGAGACTGTATGAAAGGCGTTCAGTGTCAAGATTTTCGACGTATTGCCCAAGAAAACGTTGTAAAACGGCACTAACCAGACGAACTAGCATTCAAGAAGTTCTGAAGTGGAGAAGTTATGTTTAAGGTCAATAGCTGGAAAAATTGAACACTATTGTGCAAGATCATTTTCTGGAAACTGATCGCATTTATTCCGAAAGGACAGAAAATACACAACGACATATATTTTGACAGTTCACTCGAATAGCATAAAAATCAATATATGTTTCGTTTTTGTTTACACCGATTTTAGCCATTTTACCGAAAAAGTTCACAATACCTTCACTGATTAGATTGGTGGGTTATGCAAGACGACCTTAAATATGGGCTAGTTTGGCGTACAAGAGGGAAAACGTTGGGAACTATTCTATTTCTGAATTATAAATAAAAAGCACATTTTAGCGTTATTTAAACTAAAATGAAGCCTAAATTTATTTATACAAGAATTTTTTCAATGATTTATTGCTAACTCATTGCAAAATCTATGAATCATAGATGCTAGCAAAAAAATTTTCACTCACTTATGATATTGATGCTTTAATGGATTAAGATCGTGCTATATTATATACACCTTTTAACCTCTCTTTTCATGGCGTTTGTCCCTCTTCTCTTTGATGGATAGAACGTATTTGATGTCCTTTGTGTGATGTTAATTGAAATAAATCAAGGTGTATTACATATTTTGCACTATCAACATGCCTAGTAAAATCCATTTAACAAATCAAAGACTTGTAAAAATTATATTTGGATAAAGCCAACATCAGAATGATAATTTGTTCACCATGCTTCGAGAACAAGTCGTGATGAAGTTATCTAGACTGGAGCTAATGTTAGTTAGTTGATGTTGTTTATTGCCTACAGGGGAGTAATTTTGGTAGTAACTACTCGATATTGCTAACCAAAATTCACACTCCGACTAATTTCACCGTCTTGGTAGTTCCTGCTGTTAACTCACTGGATTATGCGAAAAAGCTGGTTTGTAATGACTTAATAAGCTACATACTGGTCCTACTCACCTCGCAAACTTCTCACACTGGTTGAAATAGACTCTTTCCATTTCCAAGGATGTTCACACCCAATCCGCATCCTGGCATTAGTTTCTCCCTACCAGATTAACATTAGCCCACTCCGACTAGTGGCTAGGACATCAGAAAGAGACTCAAGATCGCAGTCGGGGACTTCCCATACAGTTGGAATGATGGCTCCATGAAATATCTTGTGAATGACGAACGCTATTAAGAAACACTGAGAGACAACTCGACTCATAAACAGTCTATACGATAACGTACCAGCTTGGCTAACCGAAACCTTGTCCACAATCATCTAGAACCTTCCAATTCCAAGTAATTGTAGACACACCTAGTTTATTAGTGCCAGCAAAACAAAAGCCTGAATAGAAAACGAGAGCTCAAGCACGAAACCAGTTTAATGTCAGTGAGAAGTGTGCATTTGGGGAGGAGGTGAGCGCAAACATGCTAGCTACGTATTTTTCATGGATTGACAATTGACTGGTGCGAGCAAGAAGCCGCACTTCCTTTACTTCCTTCGCTGTCCACCGCTGGCAAGAATGGCCACCATCCGCACAAAGATGTTCAGTGTGTCCAGCAGAATTTTGATTGAACTAAAACAGGATATGAGTGATCAGGGTTATATAACGGATTCAGAGTCCAGCGTACTCTTAAAACGCAATAATTGTACTTTAAATTCAAGAAATGAAAGGGCAAGAAAAGTATTATGGCTTTTAAATGCCTGGTGCGTTAACTTGATCCTAATACAATCTGCTTCGTGAATCCGGCAACTTTAACACGCTCCACGACCTTGCCAGATGAATCCCTCGATTTTGAACTGACAAGGTTGGTGTTTCATTGGTTGGAGGTTTCAGAGGCGATCAAACTACTTACTACTACTATTTTCCCGATTTCTAGACAATTAAGTCAAGGAGTCGCTCCGTTGATTGGACCCTGACATCCATTAGCAAGTGCTTACTTATTAATTGGGTCATAAGGCCGGTATAGGGGCAGACGACCCATGAAATGAGCGTTGTCCTCGACGATAATCGGGTGATGGATGGCACGATTTACGACCATCTGGGTATCGTAGAGCAGGAATCCCGAGAAGAGGAAGAGACCACCGTAGAGGCTGATTCCATAGAGACCGGCTCCCAGCCTTCCCATTGGCGAGAGAAACATGCTTCCTACAAGGCGGACGAAGCAATACGTGTGCGAATTACTCTTGAATCACCAAATCCGTAACCCCAAATGGGTTGCATGCATTGACTCTGCGGACCAATGAATCAGGTCAACCCAAATCTTGACACAACCTTTCTTAACAAATGCTTCTCTCTTCATTCATTGAACGGCTTGGCTGAATTGTTTTGAAGACAACACATTGCAGATCGAATGCCAAGTTAACGATGTGTACTACTGACGCACAGGTAGTTCCGAATTAGTTTTAAACAGCAAGAATTAGTGTTAAATGTGTTTACGAGGAGAATAGATGACGACCGGAACCCATAAATGTTTCACTCTAGAGGTGAACGACATGTACCACGATCATGAATCGCACTGAGCACCAAAATAAGGAGATTACAGTCGCTGCTCAGCTCTCCCATATGAAACGTGCGAAAACCATCCGATGGCATGAATTGGCGAATCGGCATAGAATACAGACTATACACTCCTCAATATCTGGGCTTTTGAAGGGACTTGATTTGAATTCAGATGCCTACGCAGAATTGCTGACAGCAGTAATTGAGTCGTGGGTAACGACGGTGGTCACTACTAGACAGTAGTAGGATTCGGCATCCTGCTGCCGCACCTCAGAAAAGAGCAAAAATGTCCGCTAACCCACTTTTACGACAACTACACCAGCCCTCCACCGAACTCTTAAAATCATTTTAACTAGTGGAAGCACCTTCATGACCTATGGGGCGCTCCCACGACAGAATAAAAACAATTTTTGAGGAGACCCCCAGAGGAAAGTGTAGAAATAGCTTGTTTCAGCCTAATTCCGAATTCAGCTGTACTGAAGTCGAAATAGACGCTGTCAGCGCCATAGGTAAGATCGTCCTTTTAAGTATACCAAATTTCGTCGTCAGAAACCACTTCCCCTTTCTTCCAATGAGACTGTGAAATTTACCACGAACACCATGAGCTAATGACGGAGATATTAGGACATTAGACCCTACTAAGTGTTGAGCCAAGTCCACTTGACTGGTTAATTACCAATAGAGTAGCCATTGTGGCCGATCTACCAGGTATACCTATATAGAGATTTATCTACACATACTAATGATATAGCTGCCAGTAAATCAGTAGGAGAGACATTTGAGTATAAGCGTTCTCACCGATGGAAGAGACGAAGACGACACCCAGACCGATGGCCAGAGGTCCGCCCCAGGAGAGGAATCGATCGGAGGGCGCAGTGACGGCCACGGCGGAGAGACCGCCCACAATGCCCGCGGTGTAGAGGGCCGCGCGAGTCAGCAGGGGACCCCCGAGCACACACATGGGGGCCACCATGCCTCCCAGGCTCAGCCCGTACAGCACCCAGGCCAGGTGCTTCTTGTTCAGCTTGCTCCCATCGGCGGGATAAGGAATCGACTGCAACAGAGGAGAGAGTAGCTGGCGAGGCTCAGCAAACCAGGCTAGACTGCTTTGTTCTTATTAGTGTTCTATTACTACGACAACTACTACGGGAACTTTCGCGAGTCGGAACGAGGTGCAACGGAGAGGAAGACAGCCAGTGGCATTGACGGCTATATTACTAACAGGAGGAGCAAATGACTATACAGATGTACTGTTAGCCCCTAACAACCAAAACCTAGACACTGTGTCGATGACTTCTGTCGCTCGGTGTCTCAGTCAGACAAATCGACCCTTTTTAAGTGGCCTGACGACCAATTCGACAGTTGTTTGAGCCCAAACGCTGGTAATTATGGCAAGCTGACAAAGTGGTTTTATTAAGTATCTCCTAAACCATGCCATTTCCGGTAATGCTTATAGAGAGGCCTCAGGAAAGGCCCAAGCCTCATCGCTGGCTGACACAAGTGAGCTAAGCGAATGTTACGAACCCGGCGACTCGTCTCCATCGCCCAATCAGCACACGAGTTATCGAAAGAGCAGGTAGAAGGCTAGTTTTAAGAATGTGACATCCTGACAGCGGCAAAAAATATGGACGCACGTTTGCCCATTCCTACCAGACATTGAAAATAAATCACTGCTCCCTCCTGCCACTCGCGTTAAATTGACCTTTTGGGTTATTGAATCCACTACAACAGTACCACATTTCCAGCTGAAAATGGTCTGGAGAAATCGATGATACAGACTCAGACAAAAATGAGCTTCAGACGAGGATCGGAATTTTCATCCACAGGGGAAAATACTTGCAGCTACTGCTGGGTGCTTAACTCGGCCTTCAAAACGTTCTCCTCAGTTCACTGCTACCATATTATGTTAAGCTGATTTTAATTCTTGTCAACAGAAAAAACGACTTTAAATGGAGGTTTCATAGTCATTATTAGCCTTCATAATGATAACCCAAAGCCTAATGGAGAACACAATGGATATCTGCATTAACTGCCTATTCCTTTTAATATCCAACACCTCAAAGCATCAGAATAGGACTCACGTTGCAGTAGACGCGATCGCAATGCAGACAAAAGACCGTTTCCTAAATTCAAAGCTGGATTGGCTAACGCCATACCACCACGAGAACAAGACTTCGAGAGGATTTACCTGGCAGTAGATTCCAGAGGCACCATGACACCACCAAAAGGGTTTAAATGAGAGCAAAAATTAAAAGAACTAGAGCCTCCGTGAGTGCATCTATAGGTTTAATGAGGTATGGCTGGGATTTGCAACGTTGTCACCAGGTCGGTCACGACTAGAATAACTACCACTGAATCATATTCCCAGACACCCCCGCAGCCTTAAGGCTGGGCACTGTGTTAATTGCATGAGACACCCAGTAACTCCGTGTGGTTTGAAGAGAACTCACCTGACAGTAGATGCCAGTGCCGATGGAGACGGCGAGCATTACGAGAGGCGCCATGACACCGCCGCCGGCCATGACGCGCATAAACTCGGGCGAACGGACGAGGCTGAGGGCGGAGGCGGTGGCGAGGGCGGTGCCGCCCGCCAGGTACGCGTAGGTCGACTGGACGCGCTGGCGCACGTGGTCCGGCCACATGGCGACCATCTGCATGGCCGAGAGTTTGCCGTCCCTCGCCGCCGTGCTGTTCATCCAGCCGTAGAGACAGAGCCCGCCCAGCCCCACGGCCGCTGCTCCTCCCAGGATGGCGCGGCCCGAGTCCAGGGCTGAAATGCCGCGTCAGGAAAATGAATAACATCACTGATGTACTACCGCGAACTATACTTTACTACCCTTTCCTTAATAACTGCATGTTATGTCTAGTTGTTGTTTAAATCACTGATATAACCCTGTGAACTTCGGTGAATACACACTCGAAGTACCACGTGGTATTCTTGTAGGCAGCATAGCCTCGCATCAAAAAATGGCGAGACAACATAGTTAACAAATTGAAAATGTAAACAGAAGTGATCGTAGACCAGATTCTGACTTTTCGATTCACCCTTCAACAATTCATTCGTATTTGATTAGGTAGAATAGCCTCAGATCGAAAAAATCACCAACACAGTCTTGCAGTTCCGTGCAGACAGGCGATACAGCACGAGACGTGACCGACTTTTAAACTGTTGTGACAACAGGGAAAGAGGGAAGCCCAAGCACAGCAGAGGTTTTCGACAAAAAGCGACTGGTCTGCAATTCCAAGGAACTTTAGCTCCTCAAATCTCCAGAATGAAAAGGATATTACTTAGAGTTACTTATAAAACTAATATCTTGGCAAGAGAGACTCAAAACCATTTGCACACCACGGCCTCAGAGAATCAGTCATAAACACACTAAATAGAAATTCACTGTGACCACAAAATCCTTCATGAAATAGAGCCTTCAATAGTTTGTTTGACGTGGTACCACGTGATGTGTAGAATTCACGCAATGGATGACATGGTTTGGCAGTTCCCAAATCACTACGAAGTGGTTTTAAGATTGAAGACGGGCAAATGACAAAAGGACCTTAGATATTGGGATTAAACTCATTATTATCCCTGAAAACAGTAACCTGAGGATGGACCAAACATTTGGCGGACTTCTCTAAGCAGTTACCTACAGAGAGTATCATACAAGCCTCTGCATTTTTCAGACGCTCGAATAGGTATTACTTTTTCGGCCGCAGAAATGCGTTACTTTGAAATAAGGTCGAGTACCGTCGGATTTCTGGCAGAGGAACACGGATCATTGAGGTTGTGGAATAGATCTATACCTTAAATCGAACCAAAGAGACGGTCCTCGCTCTTGGGGAGGATAAGGAACTACCTCAACCAATCACGGAAGCATCGACGATGCTCGAAATTCAATCAAAAAAGACAACAATAATTGCTATTTAATTAACTACATCACTAGACAACATCCATGGGCAGGCGGCAGATGAGTACATTCTTCATGCCATTAGCGGATCGAATCGTCTTTTTCAACATGAGAAGAATAGCTGAAAATGTTGTGCTGCGTGTGCTAACGTCTAAGGAGGCCTCATTGGGCTTCACTTCGTAAGGATAGACAAAGACGATGCTACTGCCTAGTATCACGATAAGCAAGGGGAGATATTTGGAAAGTTCTCGCAGTAATAGCGAAGTGAGCAATGTGTTTATTTTATAAATTCTAAATTCAGTCTAAGCCGACAAGCCAAAGTATTCTGTAAAACATTCGAACTTTTTCATCTGGTTCACCGCGCTACTGAGGCTAAAATCCAGGCAGCAAATTTGAAACTCAGAAAAATGTTGAGCATTGGAAGGCTCATTGGACCTAAAAATGAGCTAAAACGAACAAAGCCACAGAATTGGATGGCATTATTAAGTTAAGAACATTGAAAATCACCACATGAGCAAAAGTTTATGCCTCAACATTTTCATTTGGATAAACAAGAAAAAACAAACACCCGGTGAACCACTTATGAACAGTTACGAAGTTTCTGACCGTTAGGCATGTATTCAAATGAAGTTAAAACGACAAGAAATAACATATTAAGTAGATTAACTTCGAGTTTAACAATCGCTTAAGGAAGAAAACCGGGATATTAAAACACCATTCCATGAATTTGACGAAAGACTTCAAAAATAGTACTCCAAAAAGTACATCAAAAACTGACTAAACGATGAGAATAAAACCGGTGGTAAAAGGCGAACACTAGTTTTAAGCTATACCAAATCAGTACACATCATCTGGAAGTCACGTGACGACGGCATATAAAAGGAACTGAATACGAACTACCAGACTGAATTGAATAAGAATGAATGACGTAGCATATGTTTTGTGAGATGCGAAACGGATAAAGAATCCAGCAAGCCAAATTACAATGGTCCGATGTGAGTCAGAGGCACTAAATTAACTGACTTACCAACAGTTTGTGATTTGCCAAAAGGTGCACCTCCTCCTGACTGTTTGCGGATTCTTTCCACCCTCTGGCGCATAGAAGAAGCAAGAGAATCACCAGTCTTAAACTCGCGAACAACCAACGATTGGAGACGCAAGGCATTAGCGTTTGAAAAAAGACGCCCGTTGTAGTGGCAAAGTCTAGCAGCGATGTTCATCCCGAATGATCTGTGAGAAATGCTGATTACAGAAGAGTAAAAATAAGCACACGTGAAACAACTTTTTTAATTAACTCATGGATAACGACCAATCGTTCCTGATTCTCTTAAATCTTACACGAACGAATATTCCAGACACAACCCAGATGTTTTGAATAAGCTGGGTGTATATTTATTCAAATAAATAAAATATACCTTGGTTGGCATATCTCGTGTTAACAATTTTAAATATTACAATTAAACAAAATTTTTCTGTTTATTCCTAATACTGCACTTGTGTCATTTGTGTTTGCATTTAGTTGTTGAAATGTTCGTATGAAAGAGCGTATATACAGAAAAAGAAGCATTTAATGTGCAAAACAAACCTTTAGATAGCGAATAAAATCCTAAACAAAGGCTTTTTTAGTTTAAAAAGGCGGTTCACTGATGACAAAGTGGATCAACATTTTTATGTTAGCTGTTGTGTAGATGTCGTGCCTTGAAATCAGTAAGGAATATTTCGGACATTAAGGTTTGATATTATTAACTAAAATGTGTAAGTCTGATGAGGCAAACATATGCAATATAACTTAGCGCTACTTCGAACTCAACAGTGACATCAGGGGTACCCCACGAATCCAAATTTCCATATAAATAAAGCTCATGGACTCAGGGAACCTGGGTCTAGGTCCAAAACGCAAAAAACACGTTGATGCTATTTGCAATGCCAATACTGCATCTCCCCATTTTCCTCCTCTAGTGATCCTTTAACTGCTTCCTCCATTTAACCGTCGGAGTTAAATTGAATGTTCGATGAAGGTAGACGTTCCTGCTCGACTAGTGGCTATACTTTACACAGAAGCATTATCCACTATCAGTTCGTGTTCCTCGTTTTACGTCGCTGGTGTATTGTCGTCACGATGATGATCTCATGAGGATCGCACCATGAAGATTCACTTTCCGTCTACTTAATCAAAGCAGTGTCCTCTACATTCCTTAAAGCCTCGTCATAGTGCGAAATTCTGTTACTTTTTATTTTTTTCCGCAAAGTATTCCATTAGGTTCACACCCAACGAGTCAACTTACAAAATGGTTACCATCGCCTTTTGAGCCGACTTTTCAGATTTGAACTTAATGGTTCTGAAGATGAGTTCACGTGGGGGAGTCATTGCTTTGACTGTACTTTAAACTGAGGATCACATTGTCAACTCACCCAAGTTTCATCTCCGAGGTCAATTCTCGCCAACGGAAATAGCTCTTCGTAGTCTGCTTTAATCTTTCTGCTGAAGGCCTGTTTGCTCAGTCACAGTTAACCATATAAGGAAGTGTCGAGGGAAGTACCTATTTGATTGGCAGTTATTCGCAGTCGATCGTCTTTTCATAAAATGAAAAGCTGACCTGGTCTTCTCGAGCGAGGGTCCTTGTCCTTAAATTCGCCTCTTCCTTTTTAAGATCGTTAAAACCATCCTAAAACTCCGGTCTTTTTCAAGCACCAGTACCATTCTACTTTTCCAAAGCCCTAAGGATAAAGAAAATCAGTGATTTTCAATCTTTACTCAAAATATTTTTTGCAAGGCCGTAAAAGTAGCGTCTGTTTCCGAGGATCTGAACGATGCAGGGGCTGCATAAAACTGGGTGTGGTTTGGTGTCCCTTGATTTGTTTAAACTTGATAGTTTATTGCTAATAATAAATTTTTCCAACCTTTTGATCCACCCGCGTACATCTACTACTATCTCTTAAAAAACCTACCTCAAGTCATCGATGGTGATAGCCCTGTAATGGTTCAAAAATCATCTCCATTTTATTCTAACCCAGTTGAGGATATTGTGGTAATATCATCTATTGTCAATCTTAATTCGCTTCTTTCGCATTGAATGACGTATCACCGTCTGTAGTGGATTGAAAATCGGGAATGACACCCCAGTAGTCTAAACATGTTCAAATAAAGCAATTGCGAGATAAGTGTATTTAGCTTAGCAATAGATTCGACCACACTAAATCACCAAGAATGGCACGACAGCTTAGAGCACCTACAAACGCCCAAATACAACTCTGTACAACCACAGAAGGATATCAAGCTCGATTAATCGGGGTATCTAGCTCCTAGTTTGTAGGTTTAGAAGCCTACAGCTAGCGGCTTGTTCCCCTTTAAAAAACCCCATTGCACTTCTAGCTAAACCATTTAACTGGAAGACACAACTATGTACTGAGAGATTCACAGTGTTCTGGTAACGTCCTTTCCGTTTTTTTGGTCCCTTGGCTTTCGTATGTTTACTCACATTAGGTTTCTTGGAGATCCCTTAGGAGTAGGGAATAGTAACCCTTTCCCCTAAATTCAAAGAAGGGTAAATCCCGCTCAGGCCTACCGAGGGGTTGATTCATAAGCAGATTAAGAAAGCACCTTCTGTCTCCGTCGGAAGCCATTAACGGCCCATCGGTGCGTATTGGTGATCAACGCAACCGTGATTCACAAAGTTTAAGCAATTTATTAGGGCTACAGCGATCAACTAACATGCATCCAGTAACTATCCAATATCCTAGTGTGCAATGAGAGTGGAAACCAACCGCAAATAGGATTAGAACAGAAAATGCTATAGATTTCTTTAGATTTTTCATATTTTACTGGTAGTTGTTTACAATTTGTTTAGCCTGTGTCACTTTTATTATTTTTGCTATTGAATTTGGCCATTTCTGAGACTAATTTATCTTCTGTAAATGAGTATATTCTGTGCTCATTAACGCACTCTCTCGAAGAAACACTTTTTTAAATAAAAAAAGATTTACGCATAAAAATAACTAAGAGGGGTGAGGAAGCTGAACTTAAAATTGTAGACAGCGGTTAAAGCAAATTATAACACTAACATGATTAATGAAAAACCAACGAACATAGCACACTGCTCTGCTGTTCAATTTCAGTTGCAAAGGGTCCCCGTGCCGCATGCAGGTGTGCGCATTACTCACACCTGTAACTTCGTAAATGTATCATTCACACCAGTCTTGGCTTTTTCTTGCTGGCTTATCAGCTGCACACTGAGTCGCTATTGGTTAGCACGCATTTCACCATCGCTCTTATTGGTGTGCGTGCCCTCAATGCCGCACGTTTGCGAAACAACTCACGAGGAGTAATTCATTTCTTGCCATCGACAGGCAACTAATCTTGGAGAAGGTTAGTCATCATTTATTTACATTTTAATGCTGTCCTAAATAGATCTAACCAAAATAACATTTATTCGCAAACAATAATTGGTTTAGGATCGATTGTTGCATTTTTAGTAGCATGATCAGTTGTTAATTTAAAGAAAATTCTAATTATAAATCGGCCAATGCATGCAAGGTACCCCCTGAGTCGATCGATTAACCGATAATTTGATTGTACAGCTGTGCGCTTGCTAGTGCATCGATTGGTGATGTGATGTAGAAAAGTGAACAGATTGGCTTCCGTTCGTTCCACAAATCGAAATTTTTTATCTTTTTTCACTTTTTTTTCAAAAATAGACAATGCAAGCGGACAGTGGCCAGCTGCAAGCAAAGTCTCGAAGTAGCCCAAAGAGCGGGCGAAATGGGAGTTTAAATGGAAGCTTATCCAACTTCAAAGGTGTGGACTTGAGTAACTTTAGTGAGGAGGAACGCAAAGCAATTCTGGCCGTTGTTAAGAGGGACCTCGACATCCAAGCCATGGAGAAACATCGACTAAGGTAAGTAACCAGTATGTAAAGACATTATTTGATAGCTAAATAAGCTCTATTCCAACTAAATTCTGTAATAATCTGAACTCCATGTCGTACATTAAACATAGAGGCAATTCGTTCGGATCAAATTTCGCATAACCATCTGTACAATATTGATGAGTTACTAAAGATAATCATGGGGATAGTTAAAGTTGTCTAAATCCATTGTTTATTCAAGGCCTGGAGCCCGGGCCTCCTAAAAGTAACTTAAGGTTCTCAAAAGGGCCTTTTGGTGCAAAAATAGTGGAAGAAGGATCCGAGGCTTGCTCTGAAGGATGTTTCTTTCACTCAGAGAGTTCATATTGCCGGGTAACTGCTTGCGAATTTTGCCTACTTGACCTTGAAAATTTGATCAGATCCCACCCTTAGTAACCCTGACTCACGGATCCTATAGTGGTACCCTTTGGATGCGCCTTATACAGCTTCAATTAAGGTTATTAGGAAGCGCTAAACCGTTCCTTGATTAAGTTGTACCAATTAATGATTATTCAATTCATCCTGACAGAGAAACGTAGAGTGCTAAGAAAGTTAGCTAGCTAGACTTCTAGGAAAGGCCAATCCTGCAATTATTCAATCGAAATCGCTCAATCTGTCCAATTAAACTATCAAATTTTGACTGACTTAAACCAATAAAATTTGAGCCTTTTGTGAATGATTTCCCATTTTGTCTAAGAACCCCCTTCAAATTTGACAAGAAATCTTTTAAGACAGGAAGTATAACGGAACACAGGAAGAGCTAAATAACTGAGTTTTGTTTAACGTCAGCTTCAAGCAGTTCAGTGGCGGTATTCATGACTTTTGAGGTTTTTAGGCGTTCGTTGATAACAAAGAAATGGGAGAGATCTCAGGAAGTCTAGTCAGGATCGCTGCTTAGATGGGGCTGTTCCAGAAGCTAACGCATTAACCTGTGCACATTTAAGATGTTCATTAGTGTGCCTGACTACGTTACGTGATTCTATGTATGATTCAAAAGCCTGAGTTTGTAGGGAATTTGACAACCATTTCGCTGGCGTAACTAATAATAATCTAAAATGATATCCTCCAAACCACCAGCTGATAATTTCAAGACACTAGAGAGACAGGAGGAGGTGCAAACATGTTTGATAAGTGCGACTTGTGTAGGAGTGAGTGGGCGTGCGTTTCAGTGTGGTCGTAGATTACTAGTGCGTTACGTTAGCAGAGGCGATGGGTCGCCAGGTTTGTTACATTCCCTACGTGCAATTAACCCACTTTGAGTGAACAGCAGACAGCGATTTGGTTTGGGCCTTAGGTCAAGTCCCAACACACCCTCTAAGCTAGGACAATTAGGGCTCGATAATGAGCACAGGGTGCCACAATCACGGTGTATACATCAATTTATTTGGCACTTTTGTAATAATTCGAGGAGGTCTTTTGTTTGATTATGGGGTATTTGAGTGTGCACATCAGAGTTGCTGATGTACAATTTATTAATAATCACAACCTACTTGTGGAATCTCAGATGGCAAATGAAAGTACTAGTTGAAACGGAATTCGAAACATCCACCTGCAAACTCCAGAGAAAAACTCTAAAACACTAATAGCAATACAGTTTAATACATTTTAAGGCGTTCGCTTCCACAGAATAAACTTCTTAAAGGTGGATAAGCGAAATGGCTTAAAGATTTAGAAGAAATCCATCGCTAGCCTCTAATTTTGCCAGTGAAATGCTCAGAAGAAAAATAAATATTATAACTCTGTCGATCAGCTGATTCGAGTTTTGTGTTTTAAAATCGATGTCTTGCAGCTCCCAATGGTCCATCTGGTTGCACAGTCAACAACTTGGGTCCCAGACGTTTCCTTATTTCCAAATCGTTCCATTTGTTGCTTTTCATCTATAATAAATATATTAGGCCATTCCATTGTTAAATACCCCCGCGTTTTCGTCAATGTGCATAAAGTCATTGCGTAAATTTAGGGCCTGTTTTTTCCTTCAAGAATGCAATTCAAACAATCTTGCTGCGGTTCTGCTAGTCACTGAGTCTAAACTTAGCTTGTGTGATGCAAATCACAGCTGCGTAGTCATCCTGTAAGTTAGTTGTAAAGTGTACGTGGATACCATGAGCTTGCTTCTCCCCTGTCGAGCCCATGTCTAGGCATTCTTGAGACGGAACCACCCAGCTGTTGTTCAGTCACGTCCCATCCGGGGTCCCGAGAAGTGATAGTCCCCTTCTGTATTCAATTCTCTCATTATTTGGGATACTAATTTTTCTCACCCCTGTTTGTTCGCCGAAACCTGTAGATTTCTTTCCTAAACTCCACCTCAGTTGAGTCGACAAAACTCTACTGTTTGAGCAAACCAAAAGTGCACAATGCTCAATCATTGTATTTTAGTGAGAAGAACTGGACTTAAAGGGGATTTTGTCCTTGAAAATGCTTCTAGCAAAGTAGCAATTCATTTTATGTAGTCTAGAATCTAGTCCTTTTAACAAGGTACCACGTGAAGTGGGAAATTTAGTCAGTCCTTTTTTAGATTTCTAATGTAAAGTACAGAGGTGCTAGGCTACCTAAAATAGTTCGATTAGTACGCGTTACGTTCGACAACGGCCACAAGAGACGGGACGCGTCGTAACTCCAAAGTTTATTCAACAAAGTGCGAGGAGTCATGTTAACGACTTAAACAACTGCACATACTATACAGATAATAATGAAAGGTAAATAAGTCATAGTTCGTAATAATCAGAAAATTATTAATGTAATTTTCTAAAAATGCAACAATTCCCGTTTGCTTAATTACTACGAAGTCATCTAAACATTGCAGTCACATTAATCGGTGAGGCTGCAATTCCTGCTTTTTGATCATGACAATGGAGGTGTTAAAATATCTCAAAACTAGAAATTGAATAAAATTTTTTTTCTTCATTTCTGCAGGACTCTCAAATCGTCGACTCACTGTGTGTAAAAACACCCCAAGTTGCTATTAATCTTTACTAGCAGGGTCAGTACTACCAACCGACCATGGGTTTAAGCTTCCACTTGCTGTGCCTTTGTCTAAATCTTTTGATAGCTTAGATACGAATAGTCATATAACAAAGCTTAAGCTCCTTTTTCGTGTAACTCGCGAAAAACACAAAACAATCACTCAGACTTTTCAACCAGGTTTTGAGTAGTGAGAGATCGCTAGTCACTTCATCAGCGTAGTCGAGCAAAAATTTGCTGGAAAACTTCTTCGGATTTCCCTTGAGATGTGCAAATAATCACTACTGTCCGCTACCTCTGTCATCTGCTCAATTAGGTGGTCAGCGATTCAACCTAAGCCTCCTCAATCGTTTTCAATAAAAAATTGTTGAGGAAATTAGGTATGCTAATGCAATTAGGTCTTTGTCTACTATTACTTTCTTAACGATACCACAGTCTCGTAGTCTCCACCCAAATCTTACGCTATTTCGATGGTCAGCATGAATCGCCACCACGTTGCATGCTATTTGCTTCTCCCTAGGTGATACATGTCATGTCATCGTCACTCCTCCTCGTTGTTAATACTTGCATATTAACAAAGATTAATTTAATTTTGCGTTCCAAACGTCCTCTATTGGTAGTAAATGAGAAACGTTTATACTTTGAATGTATACGCTAGCTAAGCAATACGCATATTTTGCTCTAGGTGATTTCTCGATACTAAAGCATAGTATCTACAAACGTATAACCAAGGAAGTATATGTGCAACACAGCAATGATTTAAACTCCTATGCCAAATATGAAATTATTAACGGAAAAGGGATTATCCCTTTAGTTATAACAGCAACATTACTTACTTCCTCTTCTTTGCGTTCTCACAGGAAAATCCGCAGTGGTCTGCTGCACGAGGACAGCCAGGCGCCACTGGCGCTGCCCGGATCGATGAACGCCTGCGGCATCTGTCACTCCCATTTCCTCTTCCTCCTCAACCCGCGGCTCTGCTGCGACATCTGTTGCCGCGAAGTTTGCCGCCACTGCACCAAGACCTTCGCCACGGAGACGCTCTGCAAAATCTGCTCGCAGGATATGTGAGTCGCTAACACACAACACGGTTGTGAGAGGGGCAGGAAATATAGCGCTAGTGTCAAGGAAACGACCATTTTCGCTTGGCGACATGACTAGTAGACTTTTACCTCACGCGTCAACCGGTGAGGGCTTACCGGCAAAAGTTTAGGGATTAATGTGAGTATTTTTGCTTGAGAAATTAGTCTAACTGTGTGGAAGGGGCCTCTTCATGCCCTAGTCCATTCAGACATGGCTGCCTCTGAAGTCAATGCACTTCTCAAGTCGCTGTTTCCATTTTCTTCTTAATATCCATCCTCCGCCTCTTCCTCTTCCTCTTTTTCTTCTTTTGCAAAAAGAATGAAGTCTGACGGAGCTGATTCAAGACTGCACTCTTATTGTGGACAAGTGAGGAAGATTTCCTTCCCTTTTAATCATCCTCTAGATTTCTAATAGGGTTCTGGGATTTGAAACGTATTCTAACAGTTTAAATTTTTCACCAGAACTTTGAACCCAACGGGTCTTGAAAATCCCTGTGGTGGAAATCGTTGATAGCAAATTTCCACAGGCAATTGCTGGTCTTTGATTGATTCAAAAGTGTTTGTGAAGAAATTATTCAAAGACTCTGATTGATCTGACCGCAATGCTACTTTTCGTACTCATCAAGCTGAAAGATTGTTCACTCCATAATTTGTGATCACGAGAAATAAAATTTACCGTCGGCCCGACATAAGAGCTGTCCAGGGATGCGGTGATTTGACTGACTGTTAGTCCTTAGAGCTCTTTTTCCGTTAAATTTCGAGCAGCCTCAAAGATTTCTCCGTCATTTTTTTGAGCACGAGTTCCGTAAACTTAATGGTCTGTATTTCTTACCAATTAAGTTTGTTAAAAAGTGATAATGGACCATAGGTCGAAAACAGTTTTCAATGGTTCCAAAGGGTCTGAACAAGGCAGAGGTTAGTATGAACCTGGTTTCAGGTTTCGCGGTGTTCTCGATATGTTTTAAGTTGTTCAAGTCCCATAATTTGACTGCTATCAAGTATTTCTCCAACATTTTCTTCCATCCTCGAGCGGGCACAGTCCATTGTTTTCCTGTTCTATATTTTTCAAAGGATTTAGCAATATTTTAAGAACTGGGAATGCAAAACCACCGCGTAAAAATACAAATGAAGTAGTTTGATAGGCCCATTGTACAGCAATTTTGTGTGTTCATTGCAGGTTCTACAAGGCCATGGTGTGCAAGTGGTTTTATGAGAGCCCTTCGAGCCGGGGGGCGCATTCAGCCTCGGACATGGTTGCTAGGAGCATTTTCAAGGACAAAATCCCCTGTAAGTCGATTCTCTCCCCACCAAAACCTCATTTGTGAATGTAGAAGACAATCGACACAACGATTGAGCATTGTGCACTTTTGGTATGCTCAAACAGCAAAGTTTTGTTGACTCAACTGAGGTAGAATTTAGGAAAGGAATCTACAGGTTTCGGCCATTCTTGAAGGAAAAAACAGGTCCTGAATTTACGCAATGACTTTATGTACATTGATGAAAATGCGGGGTATTTAACAATGGAATGGCAGCCTGCTGTTTAGCACTAGGAAATTGAAAGCTAGACAAAGTGAGTCGTCGAGCTGGGCGCAGTAGCTGGTAAATAGCTGTCTTGGAAACGAAATAGCACGAATTTCGCACGAAGATTGCATAATGCTAAATAGCGTTTTTTTCTTGGTTTTTGCAACCCTGTGGATGGAAAAAATCACAGGATTCCGAATTGCTAAATGTTGCGAAGGTGATTTTAGTAAAGAAATAAATAGAAACTAGATTTTTGTGAGTAAATCAACTCCATGGAGGTCAGATTTTCTCGTTACAGAAGTGCCATTTTTCCAACTAGTAAAACGAGTTAGCTGATCTTTTTCGCGATGATGTCAATTTTATTCGTTCTAAAAAAATGACCTACCTCACATGACAAAATACGATATTTGCCTCAGAAGTCAACTGTCGAACGTGACGGTCTGCTGTTCAATTTTTCCCCAACATTTCAACATTTTTAAATAGATTTTTCCAACCGATTTTTTCCTTTAGCTATTGATGGACTGAGTGAGGAGCAACTGTACAAAACAGTGACTGGTTATTTGGGACCCGAAAAAGGTGTTTACGTAAATGGTTGGTGATTTCAACAACGATTTTTTTTCACGCCTCCATTTAATCACCTTTTTGAATTGGACTTATTTCGGAATAAAACAGGAAAGTACATCACCCCCGAAGTAGTGCGAAAAATCCAACAAGACCAGATCAAAAAGTTCATCAAACGTTACCAGGACATTCGCACGGATGCACTCACAGGCTTACAGAGAATTAAGAGCAATGGCGTGAAACACAATCCGGAAGTTCTGGAATCAGAAAGTAGGTTTCCATGATACTTCAGTCTTTGTTTGAATACCCAAAACGTGAAATGGTAGATTTAACGAAAATAATGGCGAAATATTAACCTTAATCATTTTTTCTCCTGAATAGAACAATCTGTCATTGTATTCTCCTTTTAACTATGTAAACCTTAGATTAAACCATCAGCTACAGATTCGTAAAAATAAAAATATTCCACGTGATCGTTTGCTTGTCATTCATCTAGGCACTAATGCTCTATCCTAATAAAACCGAGTTTTACTCAAAATAACTACCTTCGTTAGCAGCCTCCATTTGAGCCTCAAGCAAGCAGAATTTTTGCCTCAAAGTAATGAAGACAGGAGAAAGCTTTTGTGGAAGGAAGAGCAGTGTGTTTAAAAGCATTCCAAACCCCCCAGATGTAGTTTTAACAGTAATGCTGGATCCACATTAGTACCATCAATTATGTATAGAAGCAAACTCAAATTCTTTGAAGGCCATTTTCAGTGCTTTTTAATATTCCAATATGTGAGTTAGTTGGACAATTTTTCCTCATTTTTAGTTGAACGAGTCACTGTGCAGTTTCAGCAGCAAACCAGAGACGCTATAAGGAACCTCCTTCAGATGCTCTGCATAACTGAGGAAAGTGAGTTCACTGGTTTACCGATCGGTAGAAACCTGGTCAAAATTACACAGCAGTGGTGCGATTTGTGGGAATTTCCTCGAAACTCAAGGTGACAATGCCGAAAATAGGGATTTAAAGGGGATTAAGTTCGATTAATAAGTATCTGTCGAAGCTCTTGACTGCAATTATCAAGAGCAAAAAATTATTAAAGAAGAAGAAGACTGTCACACCCCCATGAGGTTTTTGGGGTTTCGGTAGTACAGCGCAGTCTGACGGAGCCAAATCGGTATTGAGGAGGCGCTGTGCTGATGAATTGTAGCCACGACGAGACAGGAAGTTCTTCCCCATTTCGTACTTCAGGTGACGTCAGAGCTCTATATGGTAAATTTATTTTCACGAATTTTGGGCCATCAAAACTTTTGAGTAGACTCGGAAACATTCTGCTAAATACAAGTTTCTTCTATGGTGCAACTGGGGTCTTAGCCACTGCATATTTGATGGTAGCCACCTATGACATGGACTAGATCCGTAGCACTTTTGGTGGGAAAAGCTTGATAATTCCCAAGTTAAGATTACGAGGAGTTGGCGCATTTTTAAGGGAGGCGATTAGCGACTTCGATATCAGGTTGACAGTGTTTCAACGATTGTTTTAATTTGGATTTTGAGCAGCTCCGATATCTTCGTCATTTTCAAAGTCGACTATTCCTTCGTAGAACCCGATAATCCCCTTGTAGATTGTAGTCTTTATTGGATGACCACGAGTTATCCAAACACACTAAAGCCCCAAAGATCAGTGTTCGTTTCTATTCGAGCTTAATCAAATATTTTAGTAAATTGAACTTTATTTCAAAATCGTCTTCACTTTCAGAGGGTTATGAACATTTTAGAGACTTACACAGAACTGACTAGAGGTTGCTAAATGCATGGTTACAACCTAGTAAAGTGTCCTAACGTGTTTTAACTAGCTTAAACTTGGTAGTGTTACTGCTTCTCAAATTCCTCGAACTTTTTGAATTACCCTTTTAGGAGTAAAAATTAGAAAGAATCAACGCTGATCCAAGTTTTGAGCCTTTGTGCGAGTTGCCATCAAAATATAGGCTGGCGAAGTAACCGAGTTGCTAGAGTATATCTCTTCCAAACCGTCGTATGTCGAAAATATATAATAAGTGTGGGACTGATAGGCGCAACAAACTCGTGGTATCCAAAAACGCGTTTACTAATGACTATCAGCGATTGCTTGGGAGCAGGTTAGACACCTTGAGTCAGTTAACTGGCGTCCTGACGCGAAAAGCTGCATCAGAACCTCCTCTTGAGCAATTTAGAGGAAGGCATCTTATGACCGATTCTTCGAAAATGTTAGCTATACCTTTTGTTGGATTTTTCAGAGTACAAAATGGTCATAGACAGTCCAAATAAAACCAACACGGGCGCCAAAGTCCTGGGAATCGCTCAAAAACACGTCGAACACCTCGTTGGTCACAAGATAAAGGTAAGTAATTCAGTATTATGCATAAAATTAGGGATTCACGTGGCATTACTCATTAAGAGTACCATGACTTTCCATTTCTTAGCTCTAAAAAATTTCCAGCATTCCTAAAAGTCAATAACAAGGCCCGACACCCTAGTTCTGCAAATAATGCATCTAATTAATTGTTTTTGAAATTTAAATTTTCATGGTAATCGAAAGATCGTCGTAAATTTTAGATTCCCGATGAATTTTTAAGGTCAGAAATGGATGAAGATTTGGAATCTTTTGTGGCCAGTGTCACAGGAGGGCCAGAAGATTTTTTCGCAAGTGTGCTACTCGAAGATGTAAGTAGCATCTTGTGCCTTTGAGTGGCTAATCACGATTATGATTTTTGTGATGATTGAATTTGCGCTTTTTAGCTAAAAAATGCAATGAAAGAAAGCCAAGTAAACGGACGTGTGCCCAGAGCATCGGGGACCAAATGAGGCAACATTTAACCTCCACAATTTGCACACATTTTTAAATAACCCCTATTTCATCCCTACAAACGGAATCCCAAATGAAGATCTCATTTCATGTATTTTGATTAAAATAAAAGACCACTTTTACTCAATAGTATTCACTCGTAAAGGTGCATTTCCAAGATACTTAGTCAAAATCTGTCTGTATTGTCAAGCTGAAGAATGAATTATAAAAGTTATCAAAAATCATTATCTATTGCGCCTTTTCATTTGGTCAATACTGATTTTCTTTGACACCATGGACCACAGACTGGTTCAGCGTAGAAAGCGGAAATTTTTTCAATTTGGTGGCCAATGGTGACAACCATCTCTACAACAATCCATTTAAAATTTGTGCATCGCTGGACTGACTTTCAGTTTTTAGATTAGCTACATATTTTTTATCATATACAATAAAATACTTACACAAAAGAACATGTGAAAGGGAGATGACCCCTATAAAGGGATTGGTTACTGTTGCGATTTTTGAAAGTAATTAAAAGGGATACTCTAGGGAACGCGCAGGGTAATAACAACTGAATAAAATGGGCTGTAAGGTAACAGAGATTGAGTTCTTGTTTTCCAGCTGAAGACATTGTAATTTTAGAAGTTAAAACATTGTTCATTGATGACACTACTACTACACAACATTTCATTTGAGCGTAAAATAAACTGAAGACCTAATGCGTAGTTATCCATATTTTATATTTGAAGTTTGTCAAAGCACTAAATGTCATTGTATATTTATGCTATTAATGCATAAGTATAGTTCGTGACTTGCTTAATCACGAAAGAAGTTTATTAACTTTAATGATTTAAATCCTCTTTTGGCATTATCTTCGTCCTTGTCAACAGTTCTACAAGAACGAAGGATTCTTAGTAACCAATATATCGACTGTGACAAACAATATGGTTTTCTGCGATCGACTAACCCTTTGTAATGCCTTCCAGGATGGTTGCAAATAAGATTCTAGACACTGTGAACCTTGACATAAAGGAATTACCGTTATGCAGTTATCAAATTAGTATCATACATAAAATAGAGCTTAGTTAGCAAATCATGTCTTTGTGTGCTCTACAGTTAGCCTAAAATCAATGTAAAATCTCCTCAAAAAATGATTTAATTATTAACTATATGAAAATTGTAACCTTTTCTAAATTTAAAAGCAAAGCTTAAATAAAATTTCAAGGTAGCTTTTTTGTTTAAAATCCCCAGATGCATTAACTCATGTGGCTTTGCAAAGCTGCGCGTCGTTTTATATAGCCTATTCAGTTTTATCTTCAATCCGTGGTCTGAGAAATGGCTTCTGAGTCTTCAGTAAAATCAGTCAAAAATCAAACAGATTTAGCTACATTTCAACCAGTTCTCTTCAAGCAACGCTGGTTTATACTCGTACTCTTTTGTACAGTATCTCTCCTTAATGCATTTCAATGGCTTCATGTTAATATTATAAATAAACAGACGGAAACGTTTTGGGTGGGATCGCTTCCAGGTATGTTGCATTTTTTATTCAATCTCATATTTATTTGGTAATTTATTTGACGGCTTTGTTTCATGCACGCAGATGATACCCATACGCGAAAGGAACTGATTGTTGCACTGTCGAGTATATATATGTTCATGTACATCCCAATGATTGTGCCTGCAACTTGGTTGCTCAATCGCTTCGGTCTTCGCGTAAGCGTTCTGATAGCCGCTGGAGCGAACGCATTGGGTGCATGGTTCAAGTGCCTTGCACTAGAGTTATCTCAGCCCTATACTAATGTCTCCTCAGCCTCTGCAGCCGCATCTTTTCCTCTTCTCTTCGTTGGCCAAACAATTTGCGCATTCGCTCAAGTCTTCATCCTCGGTGTTCCAGCACAACTGGCTGCTACGTGGTTCTCTAGATCCGAGCTTGCAATGGCAACGGCCATCGGCGTCTGTGGAAATCAGGTAATTTTAACGCATTTGTTTTCATTAAAACATTTTTGGCAACAAAATTAGCACACTCACTTGATTATTTAACTCATACTAGGTAAACCATCACAACTGTTCTTTCTAACTTTATCATACGATTACGTTCTACAAAGTGATTTCGAAATAATAAGTTAGTCGTTACCCTGTCCAAATTGTTAATTTCAAGGTAAGTATAAAATGACACGTTGGCTATTTTGAAGTTTGGGTAACAACTTCTAAAATACTTTTTCAGTTGATCAACCTTAAATTTATTCTTTGGTCTTTCAATTTGTTTATGCACATATGAGATTAATAAATCAGTTAAAAATACTCTTGAACTCAGTACTGCCAGATATGGGCCACAGAATATTAGCACCTTATCTAGCTCTCACGCTACAGTGAGCATTAGTTGCCTCATCTATGATGCAGCTGTCATCAATTGACCTAAACTTACACTGAGCAAAATTCTGGTCACATAAAGCGTTTGTCACCGCCATTATAATGATTAAAGTTCGCGATAAGTTCACAATGCAAAAGATTCAATTATTTCATCACGTTGGTCTCATAGGTGTGGGCCGCAGCTAATGTGTCGAGATGCATATATTGTGCAAAACACGATTTTCCAAGAAAAGACGTCATAATGCCAGGTCTTCACCCCGGTTACACCTATTTTCATTCCCATGGGGTGCGTTGAGATCATTGACCCATCAGTTGTACCTGTGTAATAGCTGCGAATTCACTTGCCAAATACCCACCGAATCAGCTGGTGGAAAACTACGAGAAAATCGGAAATTTCTGCTGTGTAACACTGCGCGACTTTTGGATTCTAGTTTGGATGTGCCCTCGGATTCGCCTTACCACCTCTGATGGTGCCAGAGACAGAAGATTTCGGCCTTCTTCAAAAGGGCTTCCGCATTCTTCTCTACGGTGGTGCCGCAATCATGACTGTTGACTTGATCATCGTTGCATTCTGTAAGTTAACTAGCATAAATTTGACAGTCTAGCAAGGAGGGCGTGCTTGAGAATCCCACAATTTAACAGCTTCAAAAGAATGCATTAGGATTGAATGCTATAATATTGCAGTGAAGAAGTTCTACTGATTTTGCGATTTCTCTGGGCAAAAGGTTCCCACAAAAACAGCTCCGATTCTCCCATCAATTACCTGGGTTTTTGTTGTACAGGCAGCCTTTCTCCATGTTAGCGTCCACCTAAATTTGATCGACTGGAATTCGGAGACCAAACATAGGGGAAATTGGATGATAATGCTTTTAAATTTTCCATGAAATGTGACAGGGAAATCTACCTCTGATACTATTGTTTGAGCAGTAGCCAAGGTCCTCGCTGAATGCAAGTTTTAGGAGTGGCAAACCCCACAAATTCCAATGCAGAATTTGTGTGCAAGCGCGATGGAAAAGTCTTCTTCTAAGCAGCTACTGCAAGTAACCATTTCATACCACCGGAGCATTGAAGGGCAATTCTAATCTTCTTATTTTGATTTCGAGAGGCAATCATCGTGTTTCAATTCATGCGCCTTCAGGATGAATCAGGTTTAGGGTCAACACTCATCCTCGTTGCAGTTGCTATTTGTATAAAAAAGGACAGATTAAACTTCTCAAGGAACAAGAAAAACAGTGATTATAATTCTGCAAAATACATTGCAAACATCCTCTTTATCGCAACCTTTTCGCTTATTCCATATTTACCTTTCAAAGCAGCCAAATACCTGTTCACCAATCCACCCAATAGGACGCCTCTGCTTTGACCTTCAAATTCCATCGCAGAATCCCAGTAGCCCATCTTATATGGGCCTAGAGGGTTTAAAACGAGATTATTCTTAACGACCACTGCCTTGTCTTTATACACTTTCTTAGGTGTCAGTATACATAGGTAGTTGTTGTGTTTTCTGTCCGCGTATCCATAGAAACGCCTTACCGAAAATAGCCTCCACGCATCAGTTTCTTAAAGTCAAAAGCCAAAAGCCAAGTGGATCTGGTCTCAAGGCGTCATTGACGTTAGAGTTGCTAGGTCCTCTACAGGGGCGCTGGCAGCCCTATCGACGAAAAACGTCATTGTGTACTTCAAAGGCCTTTTGTGAAATTTCCGTAGTCGAAAAACCTCATTCTTACTACCAACCCACCATGCCAATATATATGTATGCATTATTAACATTTCCCTTAGTCTTCAAAGAAGAGCCAGAGATAGCCCCGAGCCGAGCTCAGTACAAGCGGATAATGCAGCGCCGTGCACTCATGAATGACGACAAACAAGCGGCCATGGAGCTTGAGGCAGCCTCAGGTATGGAGCACCAACCAAACAGCTCGAGCCCAGCTGGCCCGTTACCATTCCCATTGGCCCCCTTGTGTTGTTGTTGACCACTTTTAGAATTCGAGGTGACCATCCTAACGGCAGACGAGGCGAAAATCGTCCACCAGAGCTTCTACCGCCAGTTCCTCCACTCCTTCAAGACGCCTAGCTTCATTCTCCTCAACATCTGTTATGGTGAGCATGCAGATCTGGGGATTTAAAATACCAGGGAGGTACACTACAGCCATCAAAGGCTTTTGCCCCAAATAATTGCCATCTTCTCCCATCACGGTGTCAGTCCTGCACAGCCTGAAATTAGGCTGGAACAAGCGGTTTTAACATTTTCTCCTGCCTCCTATTAAGTGAGCTTTTGTAGCACTGGTCGCACGGTAGGGATTATTGCCTCCCTCGACGATAGAAGGGTTAAACCCTGCGTGTTTCGGCAGAGAGCAAACATTGCGTGTGGGCTGAATCCAGCCGCGATAGATACAGCTAATTATGGGTTACTCTCGGTATCTAGGACTTAAGCAGCGAGACAACCAGCCACAGCCTCCTCATAGTCCCCATTTCTAACCCCTGGTTCATTTCACTGGATTGCTTTCTTATTGTTCATTCGGAAAATTGAGCAACGACCACGATGCATTCACCAGACTGGTGATTGGAGCGAACCACTGTTTCGTTCTATGAATCGTTGGCATGATCCCCAAGATGAGAGGAGGTGTTCAATTTTGGCTTAGCTGAAAAAAGCACGTGTAATTTCTCGTCAGGCAAAAGCCGTTCCTGACCATCCTGCTACATAACTGGAAGCCAGAGAATATTTTCTGAATGCAATAACTGTTCATGCCTCATTCCCTTGTAGGCATGAATACTGCTGTGTATTATGCCATCAGTTCAGTTCTCAACGATCTCCTTCAACGATTCTTCCCCGTAAGTATTTAATTTAAAATGTTCCTCTTGTTTCCATTAAAAAGCCAAAGGAGGTAGCAACAAACCTCCCGTATGGCGTCAGGGTTGACTGATTTCCGCTTGTTTTGTGCACCTGCAAGGTGAACAATGAAGAATTCCTAGACCAAGACCGACTGAAGGGTTGGAAAAGGTTTTGGCTAAGCCAGACTTTTAGTGAGCTAACGAAAAGCCGTTTGTGTGTACTATCGCTTGGTGGTTAAGCCCATCCACTCAAGCACAATATGGGAACTGCGAATGCATTCCATGACTAGTGGATAAGGGGTTGAACCGATAAAATTTCCATTGTAAATGCAGAGTACTCATGAGTGGTTTATGAGTTCGGCTTAGGAATCAATTAAGCTTATTGGTTTTCGACTGTGAAATGTCCCGCATTAACCGCCAAAAAACTTCAAATTAAAACTAGAGAAAAGACTGAATTCTTAATTTTCACCGCTTCATCATTAGTGATTATTGGCTCTTCCTTCTTTTAATCAAATAATAATTTTAAGCACCTCTAAATAATTTAAGGTATATATTAAAAGATACTAGCGTTATTGAAATAATTAGAACACCACTTTTAATCTTTACTACTTCGTGATTGAGTAGAGAGATTATCGCTAATAAATTCCTACCACATAAATATTGATGCAATTTATTATTGCCGCGTGAGAGTGCATTCATACTGGCAATTACTCCATTCTTTAGCTTAAAGAAACTCAGTGCAATTAATAGAAAAAATTAAGACCATAAAACTAGCACTATTATTATTTTTAGAAAATTCTGGTCATAAATTACTTCATAATTGAAATACCAGGTACTCAGTACACCAGAGATGTCAAGGGATGTGATTTTTGAAGTCTCAATTATGTAACTTTTCGATTTTTGATAACCAGGCTTGGATGTTATGATAAAGTCTACCTGTTTAGCAAGATGTTCGAAGAGCCGAATGTTATAAAGGCCTTTATTCGTGAACCAATCAAATTCTGTCGAAGGAAACTCGGATTACTGGCTAAGATTGAATAATCAATATTATCAAACCCCTTGCACTTTTAGAGCCAGGGTATTGCTATTGGCTGGTCTGGTTTTGCCATGGTGATTGGTGGACTGGTCGGCTCCTTCATCGCAGGCTATGTTCTCAAAAAGACCGGACATTACAGGTCAGCATTTTCATTGTCATGTTAAATTTTTACTACCCATAATTACTGGGAACTCGTCAGTGTCTTTTGGAGTTCTTAGAAGACACAAATGTAACCAAGGTACAAATATCTAGTGGCTGTGAATGCTAAACATGACAGATGGTTGAACATTAGCATAGATGAAAAAGCACCGTTTTAATGCCTGACTTTAAATGTATAAGTCAGCTTATATGCAATCACATTAACTGACTTTGGGAAAGTTGAATGAGTTGGATTAATGAGAATCGATTAGGTGTAGAAGGATCCATTCACGGTTTGAGATAGCTTCGGTCTCCTTGTTGAGGAAGCAACAGACACTAGCAAATTCGAGTTCCGAAGAAATCTGAGGAAAAGAGGAACCAGTGTCCAGTATGTGGAAGCTGTGGACCTGGACCGATGAACATGATGTACGGGAATGTCACTTATTGCACTCTAAGTAAGAGTTCAACTGGATGAAAGTGCAGCCAATAGCTAGCTGGTTGGGTGTCCTGCTGTGTTGGAGTGCCACCGATTTCGGAGGATTGATACTGCACCAAAAACTCACTCATTTGGTGTGTCTCCTCTACAGGCGAGTGGTCGTTGTCTTCTACCTCCTCAGCGTGATCAGTTTCGCCGCCTTCGTGGGCAGTCTCTACAGCCCGAGCATCGTTACCGTCTTCTTCACGATGACTGCTCTTGGGTGAGTCCTCCTTTACATTAACTAATAAACAGATGGGGGTTGGGCTGAAGGTCAAATCTTCACAAACAGAGTTTGAAATGGTCTATTTGAATAGGGCGGGTGGATTCGCTTGGATAAAGGCGTCGGTAAAAGCTGGGTAGTAAAAGTACAATAACTGCGTTCAAACACTAAAAAGTACCTTTATTGCATGCTATCCAAGCCCATGAAAGTCGTAGAAATCGACTTTTCTCATTGGAAGATTGTATTACCGACTCAATCGGGAGCCTGGAGCAAGCTAGCCCTGGGGAGGGTATCCATTAAAAATTGCAGCTTGGCCCCCAATCAACATTAAAGTCTATCTAAGAATAAAGATATTGCACGTTCGAGGGGACTGGTAAAGCAGAAGAATTCGGCAGGTAGGCATTCTGTGAGAAGTTGACATCTGCCACGCTTGTGTGCGCATTAGTGACTGTCTTTATTGCGTACCAGTATCCGGGTAGAGAGTGAAGCAGCATTCAGAGCCCGAATTCCCATGTCAAGATGCTCCTAATCAGGAATTCGCATGCTATGCGAGAGCACTAAGATTTTCAGCTGCCTTGTTACTACATTCTCTCCACAGCCGCATGAATTTTGACAGTGTGTAGTATTTTCTTCACTCGTTTAGGAATGCAGAAGAGGAGTTTGAACTATTAAATGGAGGGAGTGGTCAATTTACATAGTACTTGATGTATTTGCAATGCAAATCAAGTCGGCTGTTGATCAGATAGTATCGTGTCGAAAATGGGATGATAAAACGCCATTTTAATGGGGATTTTATGTCCACAGGTTCTTCCAATCTGGCTTCCTTCCACTTGGGTTTGAATACGCCGCAGAAATAACCTATCCAATCGATGAGGGCCTCACCTCAGGCATCCTCAATACCTCTGCTCATGTAAGTTGACTTATGCCTTGAACATTCTCTCCTCATTTTCAAGATCATGAAATGAGTGAGTCTTTTGCATTTACAGATACTCGGTGTGATATTGACTCTGTCGTCCGGAGCTATACTGTTTAAGCAGAGTGCTCTGGCAGTGAATATCTTCAATCTAGTCTGTCTGGTTGTTGCGGGAATTCCAGCCTGTGAGTCCCCTCTCACCACAATGACGGAACTTTTGCCAGAAATCTCTGAGCTGAAATCACTGGGGTTTAGGTGAAACCCTGATACTGCTCTCGACTGGAGCTAAAAAGAGATTCTAAAATTCACAGACGCTAAATGACGTGTTTCGCTCATTGGCCCCGAACTAATCAAGGCTCCGTTCTTATTTTCAGGCTTCATGAAGGACGATCTGAAGCGCACTAGAGCTCATGAGACGGTACGTTTTCCCTGTTCATTTCTTATTAATTATTTAATATATTATTAACTGCTGAGAAAAATATTCATTCACAAGTGAGGCGTATTGAAGAGCCTAGGGCATATGAAGGGAGAGGAAGGAACTGTTGCGGGCACAAAAACTGGACAAGACATTTTCCAGGGACAATTTTATGCCATTTTTAGTGATTCATCGAGGAAGAATGTTAAGGTTGTTATCTGACCTGTGTGAGAACTTAACCGGAGAGTAAGTTGCACACGAAGCCACTTGTTATGCGCGAAACACCTAAGGTAGGTGCCTCAAACTCAAACTTGATCAAAAGTAAAATAGCGCGAGGCATTCGGGTCGATTTATGAAGGAAAAATAAATCGAAAATTCAATAAATTCACAATAAATTTGATAACTTAGTGGTTGATAAAGGTAAATAAACATATTTATGTTTTTGAAATAGGCCTAATGACTAAGATTTCTACCATTAAATTGGAGCAAATCTTATTATTGAATGATTATTTTTTTAAATTTAAGGTGCAAGTCAACGTGGAACTGACGTCTGGGGGTGATTCCGAGAAATCCATCAAGGGGAATCTAGAAGCTGAGGAAAACTAGGACACCTTGGAAGTTTGAAACAAGAGTGCCATGCCGGAAGTATCTGCTCTTGTGATTTTATGTCCATACCATCTTCCAGGAGGAATCGAACAACTGGAAACCTGTTAAGCCCCTTTTTGATCATATGTACCTAATCTGCGAGTGACAACACATTTATCTGGATTGAATCGCTGTGTGGTTCGATTTTTGCGGAGTCTGTGAGAGGAAAGGCATAGGTTTGCTCCAAGACGGGTTAACTACGCCGCATCAGATAGTCCCACTAACAGAGGGAGAAGAGGGGACGCGTACACCCGACTGTTTATTAGGAGTATGTGGTGAGTTATGAAAGCACTAAAGCGCATTTATGAGACTTCGGTTGACGATGGTGTAGTGGATTGACTCAGTAGACCTGCTGAGTGTCTGGAAGGCTGTCCAATATCTCGTCTGTCGCGTCTGGATAGCTGACCTCAGGCTGAGCCGACGATAAGAGTGAGGCGTGTAGTCGTGTCGCCACCAGTCCGTGTGTTTCGGGATGTAAGACAGAGACCAAATTTTGTGAACAACCCAAAAAATTCACAGTTGTTAAAATACACGCTTCAATGGTGGATAACTGTCAGATTTATTATGAGATTTCGTTTTTTTTTGCTTAGAAGTCACGAACTTCGGAAGGCATTACAGATATTTGATTTGTATTTCGTAAATTTAATTAGTATTGGGTCGTAAATGAAACCATAATTTGTAGTTCAAGTGGAAATTTTCAACCGACACTTCCTACCTCATGTTTTACCCAGCTAACGAGCTGTATTGAAGTAAACTTCCGCTGAAGAAAAGAGGAGGTTAAAGTGGCATGTCAGAGAGCTCTTTCCTTTTAAAAATGGGAAGAAAGTTATCTTCAAAATAACGCTCTAACTTTTCACGAAACTCACACGAGTAGACTCTAGGAAGCTTAGTTTTAATAATGGATGTCGAGCAGTCTGTGAACGACGTGCTCTTAAACAGGAAAATCTGACAAGAACCAATCCCAGTGGAACAGAGGACAGGTTGGATTAGATTATTTGCACCGACCCTGAAAAAAATAAATCAGGGTGTAAGTGGAGCCTCCTGGGGTGAACCAGGCGAGTGAAATAAGCAGAACAAGAGTTAATTTAGTTATGACCTTTATGAAAACATTATGGAGTTAAAGAGAGAAACCGAGTGAATGAACTCATTTATTTACCAAAAAGATGTTCATTAAATTATTACTTGATACAAAATTTCGATAAGAAAAAAGCATCAAACAAAACTAAATGAGATTTCTCATCTCTATGCATCATTTAAAGAATAATAAATCTATATCTAGCCATCTTCGGTGGTGTTTAAGTACCCATTCAATTATATTTTTATACTGTTTGTTTAAATGGAGCCAAATTCTGAAATCAGAATGGGGCTTCTTCGGTAATATCAAACGCTATTCCATATCTCACGATTTTTTTCCACATAAAAGCACCAAATGTGAGCTTTTAATATTTTTACCATTCAAAACATAATTAAGATGCCAGTTGAGAATAAATACAAAAAAGTTAATTAAGAGCTTTTTCCACTCCCTCGGTCATGCTTAATTAGCATTAACGAGAGAAATCAAAAATTAATATTCATTTCTGATATTTAAAGGGCCATTTATAGTTTAGGAAGAAGGAATAGGCTTTTTGACTTTTGAAATAATTATTGAGAACACCGCAGTAGCAACAGGTAAGTAAGTGGTTTAAAATCATTGAGGAATACGTTTTTCCCGTTGACATCTGTAATATTCATTTAGAATATCCGTTATACCTGATATATTATAAGTCCACATTTATATCTTTGGATTAATATTTATGAACTCATAATCCACACAGAGAGTAATTCAGTTAACTTAATTTCTTATCAAGATCAGAGGAGCGCTAGGAGCAGCGATTTTCTAAAAATAGCAATTTAACATAAACGAATAATCTTCTATTCTTAAAAGTGAAAATCCATTTAGGACCTACTTCAGATCGTGATTCTGGGGATTCTAACAAAAGAAATCAATAAACCGCATTGAAGCGCTTTGAGTTTCGAGAGGTGAGAGCACATAGCCACAAAAAATTAATGTTCAGAAATTGCTTTATCAAGCGAAAGCTTGCAAGGTGACCTTTCAACTCACTTTGTGTGATGTCTCATTTTTTGAGGAGAATTCGCTAACTCATATGTGTTTTTGTTAATTTAATCGACATTAGTAAATGTGAGTAAGAATAAAAGCTCGAAAGGTACTTCGAAATTCAAATTTTAACATGACATTATCATTCAGTTGCTACTCTGAATGAGTATTTTTAAGCCCCTAGTGGTGATTAGACAAATTAAAACTAACTAACTATTACTACTAAACTAATGATTTGATGTATAAATTAATAGACTAATAGTCTATTTAATCTGTGTGGAAGAGAGGGAGACATAAACAAAATTAATACTGAAAAATAAATTAATTAAACTTAATTTTCCATTGTATTCTGTATGACACATGGGGAGGGAGGTGAATAACTTAGACGGGCAATAATGAGTATTGACGCGAGTTTTTGTGAAATAAGTAAACACTGCGTGCTTTAATTGAAAACATGACTGAATGTACAAAAATGAATTTGTTAAGTGATATTCCATGCTATTTACATTATTAATGAGGCACATGGAAGTAGTAATTTTATTCAAATCATTCTTATTTCACGATAATTACTATAATTACAATTATAGTTACAATTACAATTATAATTACAATAATTACTAGGTAGACAACCGAAGAGAAGATTCTATTGAAAATATTCATTAATTTGTAAAATAAATGCACAAAGATAGAACATAAATCCTCCTCTTCCTGTTAGTTGAACTTGGTATTTATAATGCTTTTAAACATTTACCGTTCTTTAGCGACAAAAATTCTCATTTGAAGTAATATACATAAATTAACCTCTTCTAAAATCTGAATTCTATCAGATAAAAGAGTTTGTCGTAATCAGTGTCAAAAACTTATCAAATTTACTATCTTAGTCAACACGGCTAAGCGGATGGCAGTAGGCTGCTGGTCCCAGCGAAAAATGCCTGTGAGTGAGTTGGACGAGGCCTTGGTCACGTCTGGGGTGGTGTCACAGCTGCTCTCTAGGAGCCTGACGTGTACCGTCACCGAGGTTGGCTAGTTAGACATATCAAATAATGCCACTCAGGTTCTGAGTTGGCAAAAGTAGGCGGTATGATCACTGCGTCTGAAGCGTGTGAAAGGTCAAAGATAAGGTTGATGATGTGCGGGCCTCGTGGTGCCTGGTTTGTAAAGCAGTGACGTGTACGTACTTCGGTTGCCAGCTCTGCCTAAGAAATCGCCTTTGTTCATGTATCTGCCCTTACTAGACCTCACCTAGGATCTTGGCCTAGGGAGAAAATGTCTCACATCAAATCGACACCCGAGGAACTGTGTACGGTTCATATGAGATATCTACCACTATATTTATCACTTGCTCTTAAGTTAAGTTTCTTAAAGCTCGCATATGTATTTCCGCATTATACTGTCTGAGTCACTATTTCGAAACCTCATTCAGGTAACTCTGCCTTGTACTTCCCACCGAAAACCCACTGAATAATTTTCCTCATGCACAATAGATTTCTAATCTCGGATGCACCAGAAGGCCGGCATTATCGCTCAGGAGGCGTTCATTACAATTCATCTCCACCGCTAAATTGTCCGACAAAATTCCACACAAGCAAAGACTTTTGAGATTTTCGTACCCACAAGTTGTGAAATTGTCGCTCGCGTTCCGTAGCATTTACATATTTGTGGTAGAGCCTATTTCTGCATGTCAGGTTTTCCAGAGAACCATAAGTTGTTCTGCATGCAAACGAGCACCATTTGTTAAGGATAATTCTATTTTTCTTAAGAATATTATAGAACATTTACTTCTCGAAGAGATGGCGCTTGATAAACAGCAGAGATGGAAGGAAAGAGAGAGAATAGTTATTCTGAGGACTCTTACATGGCGAATCCAAAAGTTTTTCGAGACCGGAATGCATTTATGCATAGAAAAGGTTGCAATACCTGAGATTTCTGCATTTTTGTGACCATATCACCTCTCCATGGAGAACCTAGGACCTCTTGAAATATTCTAAGCTCTCATTATATAGCACTACTTTTATAATCAGAAGACAATGCCACCTGAACAATGCGTTAATTATACGTTACGTGGTACCACGTGGTAGGATAATCGACCATAACATCCAGTTATTAGCCAAAGGGAGTAAACTATAGCTCGTATTCAACAGAAAATTGTAATTAGAACTTTTTAGTTATAAAAATATATTTTGCTTCACTGAATCGCTTTGTTTTGTTTCCTCTAGAGTGTATTTATGAAAGACGATACGGAGAGGTTGAAAATTACCAGACATCAGCTAATATTAATCCCGGAAATGCCTCTCGTTAAGTTGTAAATTTTCACAGTTTAAAACAATATTTTGGTGACAGTTTACCAATTTTAAAAGACGATGGGACATGGGCTTGAGATGGGATTTGTCTTCTCGCCATAACGAGCTACATCACAGATGACCTCGAATTAGTCGATTTCGCATTTTCACCTGACAAAGATACAAATAAATTATTGAATACTTTCTGAGCTCTCAAGTTCTGCTTTTTAAGAAAACTCATTCGAATTTTTTGATCGGTTTTGTGATAATAAACTCCTTATAAAATGGCAAAATTTTATAGAAAAGGCAAAAGAAAATTATGCATTGTGACTTCTTATTACATTTCACGATATTTTTATCCTAATAATATAAATACATTGAGAGAAGTTTTCTTAGTAAACGGATTATAAGCAGAGGAATTTATATAGTAGAATTTGTCCAAAATTTGAAGATTTACTTCTTACTTAATTTTCATTAGGTAGTAGTGGTAGGATCTATGATTTAGTACTGGTTGCTAGTTTCTAAAAGTTTAGTACAAAATCGAAATTTTATTTACTGATAAACTAGCGAATGCAAAGGATCTCAGCATTTGTATCTCACTGAAAATACGTGTTTTCTAAGGCCTTATTAGTTCTCAGTCTACTTCTCAACCATTTTTGACGCTCCCAGTTAGCCATTTAGACACTACGTTCCAGCTCATAAACCCCCAATATCCAGTTCTGAGTTCTCCTCTTTATCATATTCCTTGGCACCTTTTAGATTTTATTCAAATATAGAGGACATGTTGGGCCATTAAAGCGTTTCAAAAAGCATTCGGAAGATAAATTGCCTATTGTGGGCTTATGCAAGCATCCGCTTTTAAAATCTTCTTCTTTGATAACTAATATTAATGATATCTCTGCCCGTTTCGTCATTGGGATCATGCCATTCTTTTTACACATTGATTCCCGCTTAATTTAAACTACCTGGCACTTAATAAATTCATCTCCCATAATATTGAGTTATTCCATAGTCTTCTAAATATCATTTTGCTGAAAGGTTTTGATGGTAGGATTTTAAATTTTTTGGATTTGATTGCCGAAGTGACTTGCATCTTGATTAAAACAAGAAATATGTGATTGCACGATACCACAATGGCTTGTTTTGTGTATAAAGGAAAGTGGAAAATTAATGATGAATAACACCAAGGTTCATGGAACTGAGAGTAATCAAATCTCTTGCAAGGTTATGTTTTGACTGCAAATATGCAGGAAAAATTGTCTCTATAAACAAAAACACCTCTGATCAGAAAAATACGACTTTATTGATGAAGAGAATAAGCTATCCACTGAAGCTCGGTCCGCATCCATTGGTTGGCAGAAGAGAGATTTGTTGAAGTGTCAGATGATGCAGTAGACGTTTGTCTGCCTTGATGGAGCCGTCTACTTGCCTCGACTTAATAAAAACAATTTTGCTTAGACCCCATATTAGTTGTCAACAGGCTCACATCATGTGAGAGGGAAAACAAATCCAATACACGAAAGAAAAAGTGAAAAACAAAAGACCGTTTGTAGGAAGTGGGTCCTCGAAATTCCAAGGTTGTCAATACTGAACAAAGTTAGTTGTTGGTTGAATAAAAGACCAGACTGATTACAGCTTCAGCGATAGTAGAGATACTATGTTGAGTTTCGTCATGCAGTCTAATCCATCGGGGTCAACGTTGCTTCAGTACGTTCACCTTTTAAGAAAAACACTTGAGAGCAACCGTGGAATGCTTGCATCTCACTAGTCACTCTACAGTGTTCTGTCTCTGTTTTATGTTGTCTTTTCAATTTAAAAGTTCTTTTCAAGGTAGCGAAGAGGATGAACAAGCCAGGCGTATTCATATTGCTTTTACTAATTATATGCTCAGGCTTGATATAGGATGGATATCGAAGAGTGGTTTTGTCTGTATCTAGAATTTATCTGTACCAAGAAATTTCTTCTAAGACTATTGCCGAAGATGTGGTCCGTTTCCATAGAATCCGCAGCGCTTGGTGCATTTGTGATCCGCAAAGTCAAAACTTCGGTGGCTGTAGCAGGACCCACACTGGATTTGAGCCTAGCCCGTTTATGAGGTGATCTGGGTCTGGATCTAGACCTTCTAGGATGAATCACAAGGAGTTCGAACAGGTTCTCTAGTTTCATTTAACAGGTATTTATAGGTGGATTTTTTGGGTCGTCAGAGACTGGAGCAACTTGAGAAGTTAAGGTCGATGGAACCCCTATCAGTCAAATTTGCCAAAATGGGTAGCTCCTGGAAATCCAGGTCTATCAGATGAATAGCTTGGACGCATGAGAGTAACTTCTCGTAATAATAGCTAGGGTCTACTTTAAATCCGTTGACCAGATTCTGCATGCTGAGCTAGAGCTGTGGAGGTTTGCAGTCACCAAGGGCCTTTTGTGCAGACCAGTTCATTGGAGTGTCTTTGTGGGTCCTTATAGGATCAACATTTATGATATCACAAAATGTAGGAGAGATTTATAAATTACAGTTTTCCATTTTTATTTCGTGCATATACTAAATTCCGTTTGTAAATTTATTGGTAATAAAGTACAAAACAGAATATAAATTAGGTTCTACATCTACATTTGTCTTGAAATGACCGGAACTCAAAGTTGCTTCGAAAGGGGAATTTCTGAAACTTCAATATCCTATCCTTAGGATGCTTCCTAACTGTTCTCAATCGCCAATAATTGTGTGATAGATCAGACTCCTATTTAGCAGATCGTACAAACTGTGCTAAGCAGCTAGTGGTCTTTTCTATCGTGCCTCATTTCCTTCTAACACTTCTGTATATTTTCAGACCATCGTTAAAACAACACTAGAGCCGAATTGTTCTTTTTTGCAATGCCTATGGGAAAGGAACGGTGGATGAACTCCAAGTCCCGTCGTTGATTTGGCCTTTGGTAAAATAATAAGTGGACTCCCTTATTCCTCAAACAGAGAATAAATATAAACTTTAAATTCAACCGAAGCCATGGCGGTTGGTGCTCCTGTCGAGTTCTGATGATGATAAGAAATTTGCACGTCCCAAAACAGGTAAAGACTTTAAAAATACGCAACAGTACAATATGTAAATTTCATTTATGAACATGGAACAGTTTCAGTGATTTCATTATGCAAGAGAAAGTCAGTCTTGTGGGCGATATACAACATAGATGATACCAGCAGTGTTAGTCAATAATGTTGAGTTAAAACTCCTTTGACTGGTACAGAAAATTCCATTTTCGTTGTAGACTTATTTCTGCTCGTCTTCATTGTGTTCTGCAACGGAAAAATCCAATTCCGCATCCCCCTTGTGTTCCAGCACATTTTTGGCCTACAATACAGCAAATGCTGACAAAGCCAATCGAGGTTTCCTTATGAACAAACCATTTTTCAGTGGGCTCTGTGTAACCGGTTGGTTTGATAATGAGAAGCAAATTCGTAAAAATTTAAATTTAAAAATTTTAAAAATATATATACTTGAAAGAGTGACTGAAATTCTTTGCTGTGAGAGATTAATTTACTGAAGTCGGTGAGACTCTTCTATTTCCTTTTTAACCTTGATATAACGCCTTTAAAATCAGCAATGTTTGCCACCGGTTATGAAGTGAAAACACATCTTGGTAGCCATTCTAAACTAAAAATGCTCTGATGCCCAAACTACAGCTGAAGAAGTTGATGTGGTTTCAATAAAACCTTTTCCTATATGTATATTTGCCTTTCATAATAAAATTTGAATAATGTCAATGCTTGCTTGTTTTTGGGGATTTATTAAAGGCGCTCTTCGTCATTCCTAGAGGTGATGACGAATAAAAGTTTTATCGTCAAGAATAGGCTGATTTTCTCACTATCCTGCAACAAGTTAGAGTGTTTTCTGGGTTGCGCTTAATTTCAAATGGGAACTATAGCCAAACGAGAGTAAGCGATATTGACTTAGATGTTTACGAGCACAATCTCGCTGAATCGGAGCTATTTTAACTCGAGGTAACTTCGTTGATGATTAATGCAGTTATCCGTTATTATTAGCTTCGTTTATTATTAAGAAGGCCAATCAAAAGAAGGTAAACGAACCTGTTCATGAGCTGTGGTACGCTTTAGGTAGTTTTTCATAAAAACTAAAAAAATTAAAGCACGATAAGATTCTGCTACAGTAACAGTCAACTCGGGTGACCCTGATCTAAGAAATCTCTCATGTCTCAGCTGAAGAATGAGATAGGGGCTCTGATAATCGATCCCGACACCATTTACACCAATCCTCTCTGGACCACGAGAAGAGGGTCGATTTAACACAAAATTAGGCGAAGAGATGACCAGATGAACTGTTTAAGGAGCGCTGGTCAGCCTGTCCCTCCCCTGCGTCCAAGGTAGACCCGGTACTTATTTCTCAGTGAGTTGAGCTATTTGCTACCAGCGTTATTACGATTTTCATCATCGTAATAATGGGCAAAGTCACCAGCTTGCCGAATAAAGATCTCATCGACTGAGTGCCCAGCTTTTGATTGCTAGATAGGCTTCCACACCACCTGTTAGTCAACTAACCACTACTAAGGATTATAAGGGTGATTTATTGCATTTTGTCCCAACTTTCATGAGCTCGCTTCGTTGCTGTCTTAGCAACAAAACACTCGCTTGAAACACGCGTTGAGAACACAATAGCCCAGCCTGGTTTACCAACCCTCACCAACTCATCCTTCCCCTGTTCAAGTCATTTCCCTTTCGGGCCTAGTTTGGCAAAAGGTTTATGGCAAATTCTACCTACTGATTTGCTGACAAACATAACAGTAGTATAAGCAGGTGGATCAAACATTTCGAAGGATAAGTTACAACCTACCCAAACACGTTGCTGTGTGTTTTCCTGGTCTTTCACTAGCTGCAATTAAATTTATTAAGTCCTTCGAAAGGCTGACTGTAAAAGAACTCAAAAAGTCGAATAGAAGGGGGCAGAGATCATTGAGGCTCGGAAGAATTTTATGGAACTCGGGGGTCCATGAAGTAAAGGGGTAGCTGATTTCGAATCGAGAGGGCGCCCTTGTTCTCTTAGAAAACCAGGAGCCTCAGAAATGACGAAAAATCTTCCAAGTCGAGCAAATTGTATTTAAAAAGATCGATGAATCACCGTACGTCAGACTTTGTCTATGCCGGGTAACAAATTCAGTTCTTCGTGAGGTGGTCCCAAAAGCTTTGCTGTATGATCTACAGAATCTTCGAAGCGATGTCTCTCCACCTTCATGCGTATAGTTATGCTTGATGGCTCACTTAAAACAGCAGCTCCAAAAGAATCGACCGATGAGAATTTATCATCAGCGAGACAGATTGGGTTCTGAGCCGTGAAAGGAGTGATTGAGCACGGACTCACAGGAAGGAAACAAAGCGGCCACCAGCCAGACCAGATTGAAGATGTTCATAACGATAGCACCATATTCACTCAGGAGAACTTGTGACGTGAAGATAAATATCAGGGCGAATATCTGCGGAGAAAAAGGCCAGTCGGTTGACACTTCCCACTCACCTAAACTGCAAAAGAGAGTTTTTTAAGAGCTTACGACAGAGGAGGAGTTGAGGAGGCCCGAGGTCAGGCTTTAGTCGACTGGATAGGTGATTTCTGCTGCGTACTCGAATCCAAGTGGCAGGAATCCCAACTGGAAGAATCTGTGAAGAGTAAAGCCATCCTTAAAATGATGTCACACCATCCTGTCGTCTCTCTGACAGTTTAAATCAAACTCTTGGGCGGTTTGTGAATTCCATCTCAAATTATAAATCGATTACATGATGTTATTATCTACCACATATTTTGGCTTTCATGATGATACTGTAGAAATATTTACAGATATGCCCTTCATAAGCACTGATAATATGCAATTAACTAGCAATAATAGGCTGTCTGCTCCTCAATTAACTTCAAAACATCACGCGATTCTGAAAAGAAGCCTTCATGGAATAATTTGGTATCGGATGGAGATTTCCTAGTTATTTATGTCAGCATTGCATCATAAGCGAAAATAATAAAACGCAAGCCCTCAACCTTCTCCATTAGAGAAGACATAATCGAATTGTCCGTGGGTCACCCAAGAGCAGTCATGGTGAAGAAGACTGCGACGATGCTAGGGCTGTACAAACTGCCCACGAATGCGGCAAAACTGGCTACACTGAGGAAATAGAAGATGATGACCACTAGTCTACAAAGGAAGAGGAGGAGGTTAAACGCGGTGTTTTGTTGTGGTATCGTAGCTGCCCGTTAAATGCCTGATATCTATACCTGCCCTACATAGCAGGAGGCTTAGCTTATGTACTCAAGATGCTCAGCCTCTGTTTGGTGGTTGCATATTCCTTACGTTACCACCTTCAATAAGAGTAAAACTCTAAAAAGTGATATTGACTTGTTCGTCTATTATAAGTCCAGATAATTATTTTAATCTTTTTTACTAATAAAAACGATATTTTATTCCCCTTTCCTAAATAATTTTATATTTCACATTGTTGTTTAAGTCATTGATACGAGGATATTTACTTCGTTCAATACACATTTGTAGTTACTACGCGTTAGTCTCTGGGGTCGAATTACTTATCGAAATATCACGTGATATAAAGTACACATCTATCGACTAGGTAGCATATACCACCGAATTATAAAACTGCCTTTTGTTCTCTGTCTCTATCGGGCCTTTGATTTAAGACTGATAAACACTGGACATTGTACGCCAATCAAAGGACACATCCACAAACTGTAGTAATCCGGTCACCCCTTAATCAATTTTGTCAGTTTGAAGTATTCTCTAATTCGCTCATTGGGCTGGTGAAGATTCCGTAACACGACCACCCGTCGGGTTCTGAGTCTAGGCATTTTGGATATGAACCCTTCCTAAAATCCGAAAAAAATTGACACATTCCCTCCCTAGCTGCTCCTCTCTGTTTTAATAGCTTTTATCTCAATCAATCAGCTTGTCCCTTCTGCGTTTGAAATTCGTAAACAAATTAATCAAAAATCTACTAATACCTTGTTTCATGTATCTCTAGTAGAATACCATTGAAGATTCCATTTGAAGTTGCCATTTGGAATCTATCGTGGTCCCAAAATTAACGCTTTATACAATTTTTGGTCACCTCTTCCCCAACATCGATGATATCATACCGACACGGAGACTATTCTACACCTAATAAACCCACTCTATCACTTCTTCGGCTCAATTAACAACGTACAAGCTGACTTAGCCTGGCTTCGAAATTATGTTCTGTGAAGATAAGAGGTACTTTTCAATTTACAACAGTTGCAAGCAGTAGGTAATTTCAGAAGAAACTCCGCGATCATGGGTCGATGCTACAGTCGTCCCTATATACAAGGGGAAGGGATCACGGAGCGTGGCCAGTAGTTATAGGCCGATCTTTCTCCTTGATGTCATAGGCAAATTGTATGCGAGTATGGTGGTGGGCAGGCTCAACAAGGCTGTCTCGGATAAAATGTCTGAGACGCAGTATGGCTTCAGGGCGGGCTACTCGACAGAGCAGGCCGTTCTGGCTGTACGCACCCTTGTACGGAAGTGTCTGGACAGGGGGGGCTCTGTTGATCTTGTCTTTGTGGACATCACCAAAGCCGTTGACTCGGTACCACACTCGGCGCTGTTTGATGTGTTGCGACGAGTAGGAGCCTCGTGGAACGTCCAACATGCCATGCGGCAACTTCATGATCGACCGAAGGGAACCCTATATGGAACAACAAAGGGCTTCGCGTGCAAGCGTAGAGTCCGCCAGGGTTCTAAAGAGGGTCCAATCCTCTAATTTATTCCTGCAAGCGATTCTCAACGAAGCCCTGCATGAAGGTGAGCACTATGGAGTACAGCTCATCACTCCTGAAAAGGAGAGGTGGACCCTAAGTCATCTGGAGTATGCCGATGATGTCTGTCTGGTAAGCAGGTCACCTGCGGAGGCGCAAGCGATGTTAACCAGGCTCGTCAAAACCCTCAGCAAGTACAATACGCAGATGGCTTCGGCCAAGACCGTATGGATGCATGTTGGGAGAGGAGATGTGCCTGAAGTGCTTACCCTAGAGGGGGGCACGACCACTGCGCGCCAACGTAGTGTGCGCTACCTCGGCTCTATCATAGCCGAGGACGGGGACTGCACCGGTGCAGTACTGGATAATGCAACGAGGGCAAGGAGTCAGATTGTGCGAATAAGGCCCCTCTTGCACTCACCGGCTCTCAACTGTAAGCGCAAAGCCGCTTGCATTGAGACTTTCGTTAAGCCTACCTTGCTGTACGGCCTGTCGACGGTGGTACTACGAGTGACTGATGACGGGAAGCTCACGGCTGTGGTAAACACGGCCAAACGTATGGCTTTGGGCTTACTGTCCCGGAGGGATATGACTGTAAGCGAGTTGGATGCTACTATAGTCACATCCAGTGTGGTGTCACAGTTGCGCTTACGCCGATTGAATCTGTGGGTGGCGTTGAGCAAGCTCTCCGGAGTCACCAAGAGGGTGTGTGTGTCGACCCTTGAGGTAAAAACTCGTAACAGCCGACTGGGTGCAACAGCTCCGCATGGATGTTGTGGAGGTGCTTGGATCGGAAGATGCTGCGGAGGCATGGCTTTCGAACCCGTGTCGCTTGCGGATATCTAAAACGGAAGGGCTCAAACCCCACTTGGTAGGATTACATGAGTGTAACATCGTCTGCGAAAACCCTGACTGCTCCCGACGGTTCGCGACGGTTAAGGGGATGCGCAGGCATTTGCAGGTTGCACATAATACCAATGTTGGGGCAGATCCGACTGTGACCGACTCGAAGTCCTTTCAATGTCCTGTGGGGTCCTGCTGTATGTCTTACCGCCACAAGGGGTGGCTTGAACGTCACATGGCGCGATGTCATCCCGAGTGGAAATTGGCTGAGAGAGGAGCAACCCCTGCGCGTAACAAGCAGGTGGAAGACGAGAGCGTGGACACAAGTAAGGCATCGAGGTGCCCGATATGCAAAGCGGAGAGCTGCACGTGCTTTGGTTGTCCGTTATGCCCCAAAAAGCTGCGGACCAAGAAAGGGATCGTGAACCATTGCTACGTGAAGCACAGATATAGCTTGGCCAAAGGTGAGTATATAGCGAATAATCAGTGCCGTGGCGTATTTACGTCGTCCTGTGGTTTGGCGGAGGGCCCCGGTACTGAGCCTCGGCTGGGCTAGGCCAGGGTTGATGTCATTCCAGCTCCTTAAGTGTGTCGACCCTTAATAGGCCTGGCCAGGCCTCACCCCGCCGGTGTTTGCAGGGGAGGGTCCCATCACACCAGGGTTGGCACTTCTTAGCGTCGACTCCAAAGGTACGGTGGTAGAAGCATATCTGATTACGATGCTTTGATTTTGCTCTACCGCTTTTCCTAGCTGGTGAGCAAATTTGATTACGGTTCTTCGATTTTTTTCGAATGCTTTTCCTGGATGGTGAGCATCTTTCAGTCCAATCTGCTCGAGTTCTGTTCATCTTTTCGAGCTCCAATCGGGATACGCGCAGCGAAATTTGTTCGATACTCCCTCTTGATGAGTTCCCCATGTTATGTACTCTCGGTTCGCTGGAGAATTCTGAAATTCTGTACGCGAGTTCGGCGAATTGGTCTAACGTATAGGTGTCTATTGCGACAGCCAAAAATGGGTGTGAGGTTGGGGGATATCCGCTTGATCCAGAGTTGTTTCAAGACGTTCTCGTCCAACGTGAAGTCTGAGACCAGGGTACGCATGTACCGCAGAAGTTGGGAGGGGGTGCGTTCACCGAGTTCAACTCCATAGAGGACTTGCTGAAGTCTAGTCTCCTTGGAATCTGTGCAGCGTTTTAAGACTGCATTCTTGAGCGCATCATAAAGAGACTGTTTGGGAGGGTTCATAAGTATGTCTTGGACCTCCAGGGCGACGTCCTCCGGGAGACTGGTGGAGGCGTACAGATACATTGTTGCCTGTTTGGTTATGGCTCGCAGTTTGAAAAAACTTTCCATCTGTGCGAATCAAAGTTGTGGAGATCTGGCAGTGTAGGGAGGAAAAGGAATGGACACTGCCTTGACTGACAGTTCAGAGTAATCTGCATCAGTAGACATACTGGTAGTGAAGTTCTTTGTAGCGTTCAGTTCGGGTTCACCAATTTGTAGCGTTCAGCTCGGGGTCACCAATTTGTAGCGTTCAGCTCGGGGTCACCAATTTGTAGCGGATTGCTACAAACAACGAACTATATCGCTAAGGTATGTAACCCTATCAGATCGGGATCCGCACCAAGAGATAGTAAGACCGGAATGCACATTAGACCAAGTATGTGTCTGTGTGTATTTTAGGATGTGAGTATGAGGGTATAAATGGGCTACATCTGAATTCTACTAATCAGGAATCGCTCCGTAATTGGTTGATCGAGAGTTGTAGTCGGATGCGATTAGTTGGTAGCCGTACGCCACAGTTTCATTATCAACAATATTCAAATCAATCCATTGAAATGCATTCAGGAGTGTAACCGAACAAAACAATGCAAGCATGAACCAGCGTTTTACGAAGAGTTTTGGCTCAGAAGTTTCAAAATCTGGTAAAATTTGCTGGAGATTAACTGAAATCTCTGAAGACATTTGGCGTAGTGAAACAGTGTTGCCACTCTTATAAAAAAAATGGAAAATAAATTCTAGTTTAAAATACCTCTAAGCTTTGCATAAGCTCAAGAGTTCAATCAATTAGCTACTACAAACAAATCAACAACCTTGACTGATAAAATGAATGTAAGATACCTCAGAACTATAAATCAATTCAGTGAATATAAAAATTATTTAATTTTTATCATACTGTGGTTAAATTTGGCCAAAATTTAATGGTTTGGAAAATCGATTTTACTTGGGTATGTTATCTTTTATGTAAAAGGCAAGCGATTATAGATTCTTAAGTCATAAAATTGAAGTAGTAGACATTCATTTCTTTAAGGAAATATTGTGGTGATTCATAGCAGTAGAAATTTCTTTTTTATTAATATCGCTACCGTTTCCATTTAAGTAGCAACGAATTTGATATTTTTGTCTAATTGAAGACACCTGCAAATTGTCAAAAGCACCTCGTCACGACGTTTGTAAGGTTTTAGAGTCCGTGTACTTCGTGTTCTTTATAGAATTGAATGCATGAATAAAAAACAACATCTTTACTCATTTCGAAATGTAATCTTTCTGCCTGTCGGATTTCAGTCGCGCCTTAGTTACAAGTGCCATATCTGTTCCCATTTCATCAAACTTTAATTCAACCTAATCCCACACTTATACTACTTAAGCAGTATCTTTCCGTTTTATTCGATAAACCAGAAACACAGATATCAATTAAGTACATTTGATTCGTCCCAAAAAAAGTAAGTACACACAATGGGGAGGAGGTTGGGGGAGGGGGTAATCTCTCTCGCTATTTGGTGAGTTTGTTCCTCTTGCCACCAGTGCGTCTCCTACCCGGCCGGTTGGCCCTGAAGCGCGTCGGTTTGAGTCCGTGCTCCACCCCGCTGCCCCCAGCAATAGCCGCCCGTTCCCAGGGTGCGGGAACGATCTGCCCGTCGGATCGCAGGCCCTGGATCGCCGCTTTGCTGTGTACGTCGTGAGCGGGGAAGAGGACCTTGCTCGCAGCATCCGTGTTTCCCTCGAGCACGAAGGGGTCTGCCGTTGCCTCCTCGTCCGAAGAGAAGTCGTCGTCACCAAGGAGACGTCCGTTGGTCGCCCCAAACGGCAGGACGTTGGGATTCTTGGGTTTGGGCGCCCGTCTGTCCGGCAGTCGCTGGTCAGCGCGGTAAATCGGATCGTCTGCGTACTTCCCGCCTTTGGGACGGATGATTGGGTGCTGGCGACAAAACAGGGAGACTGTTAGTGCCAACAGCAGAGACAGGGTACGAAAAAAGCGGATGGGGGGGGGTGTGAACTCACCTTGGTTCCACGTAGGTTCTTCTCGAACTTGCGAGCGAAGTGGAACTGGAGTTGGCCGTCCTCGTGGAGGGTTACGGGAATCCTGCGCAGGTTTGGGTAACCGCAGACGCGACAGAAGTAGGACGTGAACTTGGTCGTGTGTCTGTGGGCAAAGAAAACATCATTTGCAGGGCGCTCGGAATAAATGCTACTGAATAGTACTTAGTTGGTCTTTTCAAAATGAGCTTCCGTTACAACTTCAAACACGTCGCCTTTATTCAAGCAGGTAAAATCAACGTGAATAAATGACAGCTAAACCCCCCCCCTGCCGCTCAATGTTTCCACGGAACACTATGAAAATAACCCGCATTAATCGGAGATTATGAGGCGGCTGCAGCTAGAAGCAGGAATCATAATTTCAGGAGTGTGGATTTCCACCGCAAAAATATGCAGTGTTGGAGGCCCCTTGCCTTATCAGAATTGAAGGTTCAACCTCCACCATGAAGCTTGCACCGCAAGAGGACCTTCAATACTATTCATTAAACTTGTTTGCCACACCACAGGAAGATAAAACGGGGGGGGGGGTTGCCATTAGCCAATTTTTGGCGATAAAATCAGTCCTAATGTTACCGATCCATTTCCGCCAACACTTTAAATTGGTGAGTGATCGTTCCACTTAGGAGCAGAAACTCCTAATGGATTTACTTTACAATAAAAGATTGCCAGAGGACTTACGTATAACAGGATCCACACCAGAGAACAGAGGTCCGCGCCCGTTTGATGACTTTGCCGTTGAGTGAGAGTAACGTGATGCCAGCATTCATCATGACATTCTGCATGGCGAAGTCCTTGGTCAAACAGGCCACGGGAACTGGCGGCGCCTCTTCCGGAACGTCTTCTTCGTCGTCTCTAAAGGAGCAAGCAAGAGGTGAGGTGAACAATTTTGACAACACCAAATCAATCCTCTACATTCACTGAATTGGATTCGGATACATTTACCCGATACACTATATTAATAGGAAACTCATCATTACTCATGATACAACTTAAAAATCAAAGTACAAAAACTAGAATGTTCTCAGGCTTCAAGACTTACAATCTGAGTCCACCAAGTCCGAGGCCCTCTTGCAATTTCTGATCGAAATTTTCGGCAGTGATCCACTCAGAGGCATCAATAACTTCATCAGGATCGGCTTCTTCGGAGGACCCGCCGGATTCACTACCACTTTCATCCGGTTGGTCAGGATCGAAAAAATCATCGTCGTCTAGGGCTAGACCAACACCATTCTCGCCGTATCTCTCTCCCATCTCTCGGTCACGAATTTCTCTGTTTTCTCTGGCCTCGTCATCCAAGTCCACCATTGCCTCGGGAGGCTTTTGGGTCGGAAAGAGTTTATCCGTGAAGGTTGGACGCCTAATCTAGAAATCAATGGTGACATAGAAGAAAATAACAAACTTGTTTAAGTTCAGGTTCTTTCCCTGTGGTTTCCTTATAAAGTTGATACGTTAACGCTATGACTTCAATATCAGTCTTGGACAAGGCAAAAAAGTCACCAGTCTTCTTGGAAAGTTCAATTACTACAAAGAACATAAGAAATAACCAACAAACACACCCCATCTTAAAGCTTCTCTGGTGGGAACGTCAATGCTAATCGGATATGGGAGAGAGTTAACGTAGTCTCGGGTTTTTTTGTCTCGAATTTCATCCAAGACAGACTGAGTGGTATGCAGTTTTGAGCCATAAGTCTAAGGCAAATTAAATTAAACGCATTGAAATACCCCAAATTCAGCGCGTTCGATGAACCCAGCTGAATCAACAACAAGGTGAATAGCCTTGGGACCAATGTTTACTGTCATCACGCCGAAAATTATCAGAAACGCTTATGACCTTGAGTTGTAATCAACGCATATACCCATATAAAGATAAACAAAATGTGTAAAAAGCAAAACAAAAATAAAAATAAAGAAGTTGAAACAATGCAGTAATCTTAATTAAAAAGATTTTCAATTAAAAGGGTTTTCGCAAAGCATATATTGCGGCATTTTGAAAATGAATGATCATTAATAAGTCAGTTTCATTCAGTAATACAAGCCCTGAAAAGTAGGTGATCAAAGTAAATTTTTAGGCCTTCATCTAAAATTTCCGAACAATCGTGCGGGTCTGCCTGAATGGGAGTTAAAATTTCCGAAGCAAGAGATTTTCAGTTATCAAAATTGGGCTTTTGAAACCGAGAGTCTGGTCTAGAATATTATTAAATAATTATATTTGGTGTGAAGCTTTTCAATAAGTTACTTTTCGTGACTTGGACAATTGATATAATTGAAATTCCAGAACCCATATCCCTTATGAGCAAATTATTTGAAGTTTTGACAGAGAAATCGAATCCAAACCAGTCTATATCTTTACTTGAATGAGAAAGAGAAGTATTCTAGATTGGCAAAAGCAATTAAATCAATTTTTTCAGCTTTTACGTGAATATTGGCAATAGCAGTCCCAAACTATCCGTCGTACCTGCCTGTGTCCTTATCCACATTTTTCGTGGGTATTTTCAGAACTTTTCCAAATTTCAATAAACATTTTTACGTCTTCTCTTTCCAGTTTACCCAATTAGTAGGCCTGATTATCGATAACCAGCCTCATCGTACTCTACGTTGAGTAAAAATATTCGTGTTAATCAATCGAAAATGACGAAAAAGGGGAAATGTGGGGTTCAAGACAAAATTCTTAATCTAAATCATCCAGTATAATGGTCACCGATCCACATTCTAATTTCTCAGCTTTTGGCATGTTCATGTGGGTATGAAAACGAAAGAATCGCCGATAACTCTCTGGTGATTTTTTTTAAGCGGGAGAAAATGTAGCCGTTCTTTGCGAAAACACCTACATGCTCTCTTTGAACATCAACTCGTAGACTAACAATATTAAGTTTATGCAACAGAAAATTAGTGTTTACAATCCTCTAAAATTAAATTTTTAAGCGATTTTACCGATAAAACAAGATTCTTAAGTATTTTTTGTTACTGCTCCCCGCTTATAAGGCAACCTTTTAAATCACTTCTGAGTCGGTAGAGGCTATTGCTTGTCTGTGCTTCGTTGTTGCATTCAAAATGAGTGCCACAGGTTAGCGTAATTTTGTAAAAGTAACTTTCACCGAAGAATGTTTCGGGGATGTTAGCGAGAGGCTTGAAGCCATTCACAATCAGCGTATGGAGACAATCAAAAATATCCAGGTATGTCTTTAGTCGTCTGTAATTTTTTAGCGGTTAAAATCGGAGTACGAACACGTAACTCGATTACTTGAGGAAGCTGGTGTGTCTCCTGAGGGGTAATTTGCTCATATTCATTATCTATTTTCTTCAGTGAACTGGACGCTAGGCGCAATCTTGGTAAACGAAAGTTTTGCACAAACCCCAAGCTTGTAGGTTTTATGCCGTGTCAATTATCTATTTTCTTTCCCAGGGTCTTGAATTTTTGTTTGAAAACAATATCATTGAACGCAGCCCTGAGGCAGTTGCAAAATTCTTCGTTGACGAGAAGCGAAATCTTTCCAAAGCCGCTATTGGCTCATATCTTGGCGAGATGTTAGTTTTGAATTCTCATTTACAACTATCATAACTCTCATTGTAGATCCAAAGAATTCAACATGAAGGTTCTAGAGGAGTATCTCAAGTTGCACGAATTCAGGAACCAGGATTTCCTCCCTGCCCTCAGGTAACCTAGTAATGTTGGTTGACACTGTTTTATCAACTTGTAGAAACTTCCTCTTCGATTTCCAATTGCCTGGTGAAAGTCAGAAGATTGACAAGATCCTACTCCTATTTGCGCATGAATATGTTGAGCAGAATCCCTCCGCCTTTCACACTTCTCGTAAGTTAAAGAACAACCGTTTTGCAAATTTATCTCTCCCAATGGGCTGTCTCTAGTAGTTTCGTACCTCGTTCTCGACAGAGGATGCCTATGTACTCGCTTATGCTGCCATTCTGCTCAACACCACCCTGCATAACACAAACGCTAAGAATCAGAACCTAAGTTTGGCTGATGAAAAGACCTTCATTCAAACTATGCTGGATTTCGATAAGGAAACCAATCTCTCCGAGGATATGATCCGCGTGAGTTCTCGGTGCTCTTAATTTGTCGCAGTAGGATAATTCGATTGTTCAGTCAGTTGAGTGGCACATCTAATAAGCCTATTCGTCAGGCTCATATTTTATTCCAATAATCCTGAATCTAGACCAAGGTGCTGCATTTTTTTTTGCAAAAATTAATCACTGCAGTATTGCAGAAGGTAGCTGAAGCTTTGTACAGTGGGGCGGCCTGATTTTTTGCAACTATTTTTGCGTTTAATGGATAACCAGTAAGAAGCCAACTTTGCACCCTTGTAAGCAGCATCTATTCAGTAACCGTTCCCAGTCGGACAGATGGTTGACTTTTGGATGACTTCTATGTCCTTTTAAAGGTCGTGTTGGGAGGGAGTTACTTTGTATATTGCCGACTGACCTAGCACTTAATGCGTGTTCGCACTTCTTCACCTACTTCCATTGTCCCGTACATTTACTTCTGGGGTTTCTCAAACCTCGTTAAACTGCATTCTCGAGCAACTTAGTGAGTTACTTGTACATTGGTTAATCAGTAATTGAGCCTACAAAGCAGTTCACATCTTTGTTTCTATGCCAACAGCGTTAGACTCACCCAGAATTTCTGATCGAATTGTTGTTGATATAGTTTGGTTCACCAACTGCGGTATTTCGAAGGGGGCCATTTGTTCGTGTGCTCTCACTTATCGCCTATTAATCAAGGCCACAGCCCTTTTCTCCCACCCCCAGTGCCCAGCAGGTTTGTCGCCGAATGACTCACCTCAGGCCCCTTTTGTTTTGGGTAAAAACCCTCCCCTTGTTCCAGCCCATTTATCTCATGACCAATCCGAGAGTAGAGTAAATGGAGAGCAGCTGATGTCGCTTTAATTTTCCTACAGAGCGTCTATCAAGGCATCAAGTCGAAGCCGATCCAACTCGCCGAGGAATGCTCCGAGCCCAGTATCATGCGTGGCTGGCTGTGGAAACTCGGTGAGTGCCTTCTTTTCGGGGGACAAAGGAGGTGTTATTCCCTCTCTCCTTATGCCGCCGTAACCACTTCTCTCCTCTTCCCCCTAGCAGGCGGGAGGGTGAAGATCTGGAAGCGAAGGTGGTTCGTGCTCACCGACGAGTACCTATACTACTACAACGCCCCGGAGGTGAGTCAAATGCCCCTCCCCCTCGCCTTCTACTGCTCCCCTCTTTCCCCTTTCACCCCAGCGTTCACTTAACTGTGTGCGTGTTCCCTCATGTCTACACTAGCAGTCTGCGCGGTCGTCTCGGAAGTCCGTTCGTGGGGTAACTTTTTACCCGTCTCTAGGTTGTCTGTCTTTTGTCTGTCTCTTGCACTGTCTCTGACTGTGTCCGTGCTTCATATCTGCACATGTTGGTAGTTTTCCTGGGCCCACGTGACTTCTGGTTATTCATTTTAAAGGTAAAGGAGTTTTTGGGCCTTTACTTAAAGCTCTTATTCTGATTTGGTACTTAAAACTAGAAAAACTAAAAAAATACTTATTATCCCGGATGGACGTCTCACCATCAGATTGTTCGGTCAAGAGAAAACAGGCTCACTTACTAGTGTTTTGTAGTCGCATTTTTGGACGAAAATGTACCTCCGACTGCTTCTTTTGACTAGCAACCAAAGGGTGGCCTCTGTGGGTCGACTAGCTGGACGTCCTACCTAGTAGGTGGACACAAATATTTCAACAATTAAACCACCTCTACTTATATCCAAGTAAGTAGGACGTTGGCCTCCCATTTAGCCAGCTCTATATTCGACCGCCAGGCGAGCATGTCGAGGCCGGATGCACTTGAGTGTAAGCACAGCTCTCGTTTCAGTGCGAGTTTTTGTACTGTTGCTCTCGACTGTCCTCTTCTGGGTTCTAAACGATGCAACGAGGCAGCGAAATTGTGTATATTTGCAGCGGACAACCCAACGCAAGGGCATGGTGGCGCTGGAGAACGTGTGCGTTCGTCGAGTGACCAGCGAGCGCTCCCGCGAGTTCTGCTTCGAGCTTTACCCGCGTCCGTCGATGGCCCTTGCCGCTGGCGGCCTGAACACGGCGAGCAGTGTCAGCAGTGGAGCCCCTTGCAGTAGTGGTGGAGGTCTCGGCAGTGCCGCTGGAAACAGCAGCAGTAGCAGTTTCGGTACAATCAGCACTCGAAAAGCCGACCGCGATGGTGTTGTCACCTCTGGTGAGGTCCTTACTACTTAATTTGCCCAAATAAGTAGCACAGAATTTTGGGGGAATGCTTGACCTTCTCATCAGGTTGAAGACTTCAGTGCTTAGTAGGTTAAAGGGAAATGCCATTAAATCTCCGAAAACCGCCTCCACAACAACAGCAGACTCAATCCGACGCCGTCTGGAGGAAGATATTTTTGTTGAAATTTCGGTGGTGACTAGTGACTTTCTCTTCTGCAGCTTCTGAACATGTGTAAAAGTCCTTCGGCTGGGTAAAGTATCTGGGTATTTCGTTTAAGGCCAAACACTGGGGGTACTGGTGCAGTCGTAAAACCTTGCCAAAGGCCCGCATCTTTCTGCCAACCATGTTGCATATCGTTGGCGGCAATCCTCGTTAACCCGGGGCTTTATTGAAGTGGGCAGCAATTCCACGTGGAGAACATCTGGATTCCATCTAAGCCCCTCTTAGGAGGATGTGGAGACATAGCACACCCTCTGAGGCTACAAGCCACCCGTTACTTTGTCGTTACAGAATTTTTCTCGTAGCATAAAAACTGGGTTGTTTTTTGCTTCATCAGCTTTTTTTTCACTCTACTCAGAAGTTTCCTAATCGTCGTCTACCGTCCCGCCAAAGCCTGCTCGAGCCGTCCGATTGTTTATGCGGCATCTCCTTATTTCAATGGCCGACGTGTTTCTTTATCAAGTTATCCTCTTGATTCATGTGAAGGCTTTTACTCATCATCAACTCTCATATAAAGGGGATTCGAAGTTGTAGAGGAAGAGGCTTAGTGTGCCTGGTCGCCTTAAACGCATCTGAAAGTACGTATTCCGAATACCCTATATTCACAGTGGTGTAGGAGGGAAAAATTCGTTCAGTTAAGTACTAGATACCAACAAGTAGGAATCGTATCGAGTTGGGATTCATGTCAACGTCCCTGTCCTCTAGATCACCACGCGACCTACCGCATGGCGGCGGCGAACTCGGAAGAGTACGAGCGCTGGGTGACCTCGTTGCAGCTCATCACGAACCGATTCGGCCTGGCCGCGGCCACCAACCACCTGAGTGCCGCCTCCGCGTCCCTGGGCGACCCCCGGGCCTCGGTGGAGCGCGGGTCGTCGGTGCCCTGTCTGCCGGCCAGCTCCAATGGCGTCGACGTCAGCGACAACGGGGTGACGGGGACCGAGTAAGGAGGAGGAGGAGAAGGAGGAACTGTCTGGATGGACTCTGGCAGAGAAAGAATTCTATCCCAATACTCCCTATTCTATGTTTGTGTGTACATAGGACAAACCCCTGTCTCGTTGCTGTGTCCAACTCCCTCATCTATATAAATGCATTGCTACCAGTGACGAGTGATGTTTTTTCGCTTGCTTGAAGTGTGTGATTGGTCCTTCCTAAACTGACCCAAAGTGTTCCTGTTTAGTTTTAAGGCCTTTGGAGCATTTAGAATAGTCGATAGTGTCAGATTCCTTCATTCTCTGCTAGTTATATCGCCAGATATCCTAAATTTATGCACACTAAGAAATCAAGACCTTTTAGTCCTCCCGAATTATCTTCTCAATCGACGAGTTTTCCTTCATATAAATCCCTTGGAGGGGTTTGAATATCTGTAAATAAATTCTATTTCGCTGTCCGGGTTACTTATATCTCATTTCAGTAGATGCTCACGGGGATTATGAACATGGCTTCAGGGGCACAGCGCACGCGAGTGCTAGATCTCTACCGTCGAATCATGCGATTGGCTAAGAACTGGACGTCGGCAACCAATCAGGCTGAAGAAAGCGCCTACATTCGTCAGGAGGCACGTACTCTCTTTCGCAAAAATGCTCACCTCACCGATGTCTCGGTGATTGAGGTATGTCAACGAGGTCCTGCATAGACCCTTTGCTGGTGCCTTACAGAGCAGTGTATTAAAGATATTTGTACAGACTACGCTTCCCTTAAATAAGTAAACCCTCTCTCTGCATACATACACGTGGTGACAACGAGGGTGGATAATGACCGATATCCTATCAAAGTAGGGCGGAAGTTATGCCCTCTGAGAAAACAATCCGATGGCATAAACTGGAGAATCGCAGCAGCTGCGGCTACGAGGAGGCTGTGAATAGAGGGAAGAATTACAGCATCAGCAGACCTGATTCGACAGGAGCAGCAGACTTCCACTCGAAAAAATGGCTGGAAGGCCCTGGCGTAGAAACGTACGATATGGTTATTTTCTCCGTCGAGAGAGTTACTAATCACCACCGTGCCTGTGCCGAATATTTAAAATCCTCCTTAATTTTATAGTTACCAGCCACCATTTTTCCAGTGAGGCTGTCAGTTCTCTCCCCAATACTTTGTTTGTCTTGCTAGGCCCACATTCTCGAGGGTGAGTCGAGATTGGAATTGGCGCTACACTATAAGAATCCCTACCCACGCCTCTCCAATTTGCCACAGTCGTCCATGGTCGACCGGTCGATGAAGCGGAACAGGAAGGCGATTCAGGACTCCGTACCGGCCTACCTGCGCTCCTACAGCCTAAGTACCGACCCGAAGACTGGCAAGAAAGTCTAGTAGATGTACTCTTTCCTACGGCGTACAAAACCGATTTTTTTTAGTGAGTAAATTCTCTTTATCCCGGAAGCTGTTGTTGTGCTTTGTAGGAGTTCTGGGTTGTGTTTGAGGGATTGCTTTGTTTTTCATAAAAGAGGGTTGGGGATAGAGGCTAGGGTTATGGACCGACTGAGCGGAAAACAGTGACAAACAAGTGTAGGAGACAGGTCTGACGTAATTGGACGTGCATTGATTTGCCATTAAACGTTGGAGAAATAAGTCCCGAGTAATCCGGTCTACACTTATTACTATCGGGGACGAAGAAGAAAACCATTTTAGTGTTATTTAGTGCCACTATTGCCTGATTTAATATCAGTTGGTATTAGTGGTGCAAGACAATTCAAAACATAGGAATAAATAGAATATAAACTATTAGATTTCATCAGTGTAAGGGGAGGAGTGTAATTTCATGTGATATAAAGGGGCAGACTAGCTTCCACTACAGTAACTTCTGTCAAACCAACCTGCACACCCTAATTTTTATCAAATATTACATGATACAACAAAGTTACTCAATATGTATGTCCAAGATGCAGGAATTAACCGGTAAATTAACCATGTTAGGTATATACTGATTAATAAAATATTATTATAATTAATATGCTCATCTCATTTTAGTTTTTTCGCTTCATAAACCCGATGTGCCGATCGACGCGCGACTTCGAGAGCTAGTTGTAGTCTCCTGCTGTAGTCATCTGTCGTGTTAGAAAATCACAAATATGACCACCGAAGTCGATAAAACGAAGGGAATTGAGTTGGATAGTAGCGAAGATCTCTCCTTCTCTGACGCTACTGCAGTTCATCGTCCTCTTCCGATCTGGCGTAAATTGACATTTGGTGCTGGTGGTCTCCCTATGCAAATGATGCAGAGTGCTTCTGGATTTTTTCTAAATACATTCATGCTTGACACTGCGCATGTTCCAACTGTTTTGGTTAGCGTAATCATTGCCATCGCTCGGATATCAGACGCGGTTACTGATCCCATCATGGGTTTGCTAGTGTTGAAAACACATACAAGATTTGGTCAGAAGCGACCTTGGTAAGTAATTTCAGTAAACTTCGATATTTGATGTGGCCTTGGTTCTAATAACTGCCCCTTATCATGTAGGATTTTATTTTCGATCCCCGTTTTTGTGACTTCATTCATTGCGCACTTTTGCCAAGTCAAATTCTCAACTTGGGGTTCATTTGCCTTCTATTTGTGTGCCGTCGTTGGTTTACAAATCGGACTCACTGTAAGTGTCGATAATCTTCGATGGATCAATAGGGTATTGCCCATATCATTATTGTAACTTGTTTTCTTCACCGAGGCCTTTCACGTGCCATATAGTTCGTTGACAATGTCTTTAACAAACTGTCCGAAGGAAAGAGACACCTTGACTGCTTATCGTACGTTAAGATTTTCTGACATCTATGGTAACACATTGTTGGCAGGATTTGAGTACATGCTTACCTGAATCTGTCTATATCATCCCACCAGGATGCCTTTTGTTGAAGTCTTGTATTAAATTAGTGTTCTGGATCCATAGGTGCATTGTAAATCCTTTCTATTTGACTCTAACTTGATTAGGATATATTCTAAAGTGATTCAACCCTGATTTCTGTTGATCGGATGAACTGACCCGATCCCCCATGAACGAATGAAATTTGAGATTCGCTTCGACCAGTAGGGATGTGCCACTAATGCATCTACGCATGGCGTGATTTGAAGGCGGGTACACACGCCCCTAACAGGCGCACGGACGCACTGCGTGCTAAGCCCTGTTCCCAATCCCAAGACTCCGCGACTTTCCGCGTCCGTGAGGTTAATGCTTAGCCTCAATCAGTGGCTTTTGCTTTTCTCCATATCTAGTCCTGAGGGGGTATATTTAGTCTAAATTGGCTTTTCCGGGTCAAATTTTTGCACTCTGATCATGCCATGAATTGTCGCTGCTTCTAGTGCAATGGATATCTCTTAGGTCGGCATCTGAGGCGCCAGTGAGCTGTTCAGTCTCCCATAAAACGATGAGGTCGGGTCTCCCCCCAAATCTTGTGTGTTGTCTTGAAGTCCTTTTGTTGCTAAAGTTAAGTTGATTTAAACAGGTTTCCAGCTCACTGCTGTGTCTTCAATCTATGAAGCCTCCAGGCCTTAATAAGTTGATTCTGAACTCCTTGAACTGTAATTCATTTATGCTTATGTGGGCCGGATTAAGTGGTTGTCAGCAAAGGAATGCGTCGTGCTAGAGTTCTTGCTAACGGAAAGCACGCTAGTGGCACTGGAACACATGCACTCAGCTGACCTCTTGTCGAAGAAGTATTCTCGTTAGATCTTGAAGTAACATGGCACCGATGAGTACTTACGGTCTCATGTCCGTAACTGAATATGCCACAAGTTCACAAAATATTCAGTATAATGTAAATACGTATGGGTATCAATGGGTCATCTACGAATAACTCCGAAAAACAATCGTCCCGGATTCTTGTTATTGTAATTAAATTCACGTGTCGATGAGCCTTTTTCGGTAGGTTGAATGCGTAGGTGTTGGCGATGAGATTGGATCTCATCAAGAAGAGGTGAAGAAGTGATTAATGAAGCAGATTTAAGGAAAATTCGAAGGACAAGAAAATAGCATTATTGTCGTCAAGGTGTTTTAGTCGCAATAACTGCCAGTATTAGCAGCGTCTATTAAAGCCTAAATTTTTTAATCTAAATTTAAAAATTCGTATTATGAACATCAACACATAACGATCGGCTTTTGCTTTACTCTGAGATGTGGCAGGGAGGTTGACCTCTGCGACGCCTTTGTAGAGGCTGCTTCGTGGCAGGAATATTGCATCACTCTTACGCAGTTTTTGCTGTGTTGGCGGAATCATATCGTCTGCCGTTACCTTGCTAATTTCTCGTAGTCACCACAGCCGTCTCGTAATCTGCATTGCACTTCTCTAGTTCATTCCCCTACCCTGCTCATGGGTAGCGTTGAACAGCGACCATAACCTCCCTCCTCCTTATTTTAATGATCTCGAGGTTGGAGTTACTCTACCTTGATTCAAAGGATTGGTCTCAGAAATCACTCATTCTCCATTTTTCGTCATCTTGGTGACTGAAGAAAGGTTTAAATCACTAAAGAAAGCGTAGTCTAGGAAAAGCGCCATATATAATCCTATATTGTTTATTCTGAGCACCTATTAACACGCCCCTTAGCTTTATTGTTGTGATGCAATCTCTGGCAAAAGAGTTCTTACTGCCCAGGCGATTTTTGCGTGTAGCCGAGTAACCGACTGCCGTTTTGTGTGTCTCCACAGGCATGGTGTCGGAGACCATTGGTATTCTGCTGGGAGTGGCAGTTTTCGGTGCAATTGTCAATCCATACCGCATCGTGGTGCTCTGTAGTCCAACGGAACAAAGCAACACCACAGCGCCGCTTAACAGCACCTGCAATGATGCCGCCGCCCAAGCTGCCGAGGTAGGTACTCACTACTTTAACCGTGGCTCCCAATTTCAGTAGACTTCCACACACTTTGTATTCGATTTCCTAGGCCTGGGCATACAGGTTCGCAGCAATCACTACAGCTGTCATCACAGGTCTCGCGGGTTTGATTTGCTTCTTTGGCACCCGCGAGATCCCCAACGACGGCAAAACCTCCGAATCCGCCTCGTTCACTTCCTCCTCTTCCTCTTCCTCCTCCTCCCTGGTGGAGTTGGACGAAACGGGACTGGAGGGGGGCAAAGCAGCGGCTGCCGAGGCTACGCCCATCGAGTCGACTGGCCGAAGCTTCTGGAGGAACTCCAAAGTCGTGTTGACTTTCAAGCCTTTCCTGCAACTCATGGGCGCCTTCCTTTTCATGTCCCTGGGCATTCAGGTGAGCACTGGATCCCCTCCTCATCTCTGGACTGATTCACGCTCTACTTGTTGGCAGTCCGATTTGCATTAGGTATGCAACTTGTGCACTGTTCCGTGGTCCCTACAGATAACAAATTGAAGTGGAATTCAGACAGCGGAGAGATTAGGAAACAACGGAAAAGATGATACGAATGGAACGCAATGCCTGGGACTACTTTAACAGAGACGGAACTATTCCAAGTTATTATCGGGGAGAGCAGATTTCCATCGTTTTGTATAATATCAAATTACAAAGTATTTTCCACGTACAGTGCCTCTGGCCTCGGGTCAGCCATTGGTAGAGCTGGGAATTGCGTGTTCCTCCCGATCTTCGAAGACCCAATGAAAAAGATTCGAAAACGTTAAGTTCGGTTATGTAACACTGTAGGGATGGTCTTCTCGGCTTCAGTTGGTTGGCTTTTCCAACCTCTACTTCGTAAGCAAGATGACCTTTTCATTTCCTGACTACCGCCGTCACCTAGTTTCCGTAGTTTCGGGTGATGACAGGATACCGTACGTCCAATTTGTGTTTCGAGGTTTCCATGGTCTGTGGCGGATTTGGTTATGCTGCTTCGGCCGGTGACTCTTCTCCTAACGACAACTAAAGATTAGTTCGATAATTCAAGAACTTTTTGTTGCTTTTTTCCTTTAATACCCCGTTACGCCTTTGCTGTTTCAAGCGTTAGTTCAGTTTTTTCATTGACTCGACGTTGCGATTATAACGGGGTGATTTTAACCGGTTAAAACTGTGCTGTTGTCCGTCACAGTTATGGATGGGATAACTCCAGGTCGTTGCAGCAGCAATCCAAGCTGACTTGATTATTCAGTCCTTCACCCATTTTGGTTGTAGTTTCTGCAGAACAACCTCCTGCAGTACATCACGTATTCCCTGAAGATGGGCGACTACTTCGTTTACGGCGTGATGAACCTCCTGGTTGGCGCCGTCCTCCTCATTCCTCTCGTGCAGCTTCTGCTGAAGCACTTTGGGAAGCGCAACACCATGGCTCTGGGCATCCTGGTGAGTTTGTGAAGACACCCACTATTAAGCAAGACCTCATTTCTGCTAATCTACTGCGTGTGTAGTTCTTCCTAACTCCCAGTACGCTGTCTAAGAGGGCTTGTCCACCAAACTCCACTGCTGTCCCTACTGGTTGCTACGTCGTTTGCCAGTCGAGCGAATTCAAACTCAGCTTTGTGCTCGTGTGTGTGTGTGTGCATATGTGTGATTGTATTAAAGAGTGAAATACGCCGCAGTTCTGATGTAGCTGCAAACACAATTTGCACACATTGTAACTAACTCAACTTTCGAATCTGACGTTTTTCGAAATTCCGGTTGTTACTTTCTTCCTTAAACGTCGTATCGGATGGAAAAGTTTATTGCTTCTCCCTCTTTGTCAACCTAGAATGCAGTTCCGCTCTTCTTGACTCTCCTCTTCTTTCCTGAATATCCCCACCTGGCGCTGTATTTCTTTGCCATGACATGGGCATCCATATCCATTTCCATTGCAATGCTACTCCCATGGTAAGTTTCGCCTACTAATTAACCAAGTAGTGCGCCAGGCTCACGGTTTTGATGTCTTTCTGCAGGTCCATGCTGCCCGATGTGATCGATGCATTCTACCTGGAGCATGATGTACGGCTCGAGGGAATTTTCTATGCTCTCATTGTGTTTTTCAACAAATTCGCCGTTGGCATCACCTCGGGAATTTCTATCCTCATTCTTGAGTAGGTGTTGTGGTGGTTGTGGTGCTTTGTTCAAGCATCAATGTAACTAACTGAAAATGCCCCCTTTCTTCCTTTGTGCAGTTCCGTTGGGTATAATAATGCACCTGGGACTACGACCCAGAGTCCGCAGGTGGAAAATACGCTTCGTTACCTCGTTTCGGTGGTCCCGGTTGCGTTGATGATCCCCAGCCTCGTCTTTCTCTACTTCTACCCCTTCAACAACCCGAAACTGGCTGAACTCAGAACACGAGTTGCAGAGAAGTGAGTTTGATTGCTTTGTCGATGGCTCCGGTTTCGAAAATTTCGCTTATCAATCCGCCATTGTGTATGTTGCAATTTCAGGCGCATGGGCCGAACTGAAAGCCAGGAAGTTGTGCGAACCGATAGCGAGACGTGGTAGTTGGTGCACTTCGTAGAAACCTCTGCCTTATCCGTGCTCAAAACGCTATTTTCGATGTCTTTGAAAATGTGTTCGTATGCACCAGATATATGCTCCTTCAGTTTTTGTTTATAATACGGGAAAAACGGGTTTGAATAAGTTTACATTGCCATAGAGCGAGATCATCTTGGGAAAAGTCCAGTTCCTGGGTTTGTCTGTTGGACTGCTCGATAGTAATGCAAAATCTGGAGGTCTCCTCTTGGACAAAATGCTTATAATATTGCAATTTTATAATGCTGAACTGGAAATGTATTTAAAGATCTCAGAATTGAAGTTGCATAAGCATAAAACATTCCCTCTTTATAAATTTTATTATATTACATTAGTAAACTGATAACCAGACCAATTTATCACAATTTTCCTATTTGGTTTTTAGTCAGCAGACTGCTCTCAAATATGCATAATTATTTAACAAGAAAATTTTGTCTTTATTAATGGCAATATGTAAACAGTGATAATTAAAAGCAGCTTGAACTTTAGCCATCCCGATAATGGTTTAGATGACCTTTACTTGAACCGCGTGGTTGGTATATCAGCCCTAGCTTTCAATTGCTATAAGCTGTTATTAGCAATGAATCTTTGTCTGTCCATTGTTGGGAATTCTCTTCTCGGCGCTATTCGACGACCAAATGCGCTGAAAGTAATTTATCATTAAAAAATATACTCATTCACAAAATTTAGTCTGTGGTCGCTTCACGACGCTGTGCTATTGGTATACTAAATTTGCAAGTACCTGCGATTAATTCTCCCCAAGTTCGAGGCTTCAGCCATGGGCCTCCACTATCAAAACCAATGATTGAAGATCGTGTCCTTCTTGTTCTACAACTCTATGATAAAATTGATCCAGAAAAGGTATTGTAAAAAATTGAAATTACCAAGTTATAGCTCACCTTGAAATCCGATATAGCCAAAGATTTTGGACTTGACAGCCTAGACCTAGTTGAAGTTAACGTTGCTATGGAGGAAGAGTTTTCTTTCGACATCCCTGCTCCTGAATTTCGCCGCCTGCGTACTCCATTTGACATTGTTCAATATATCTGCGACAAGCACGATATCTACGAATAAGTCCCCTGTTATCCCCCCTGTTAGCTTATTTCTAGTATGTTAAATAAACCCCTGTGGATAGAACATGTTCTTCCGCTTCCACCACTTGCTTCGTATACGTTCCCGATTTTCACCCTAGTATCTCTTTCCCAGCCCACGAGATGAGTTCAGATTCTGAAGACGAATTTCCACCCGAATTGCGACATTCCACTGAGGCGGTTATGCGTGCGAAGGAGAACAATCCTGGCATGTTTGTATCTGCCTGGCAAGCGGATGAAGGGGACATTGCCTACTGGTCGAAAAAGGACCTCAAAAGTACGCCTATCCCAACTGTTCACAGCGCTTTTCAGAGGATCCTAAAAAGGTCTTCATTTTGGCCGGTCAGAGGGGTGATGTGGAGACTATGAAAGACATATTCGAGACTCTTTTCGGCCCCGATTGGGAGGAGAAGCGTGAGGAGCTGCTCGACTTTCTGCTAGCTGCTGATGACGATGGCTACACGGCGTTGCACCGCGCTGTTTACTCCGGTCACTTGTCAACAGCCGAGGTTGGTCAGCTTGTCTTGCTTTCATTGCTCTGGTCCTAGTTTCTCCTTAGTCATGGAGCTAGAATTGAGACCAGGACTGTTGATGGTTGGCGACCCTTGCATTCGGCCGCTTTCTGGAATCAGCTGGCGTGTGTCCAACTCCTTGTTGAGAACGGAGCAGATATCGGTGCTTGTAAGTTTTTATGTTGTCTTATAAGGTACTCATACTGCAACTATCGACCAGAGGTCTTCTCCTGGGTAATGGTTTTCCAGTGTAACCAACCTTATTTATATTGTTTAAACCTAGACTTAATAAATACAGACTCGACCTCTGCTGTATTGTGGGGAGGCCTTTTTGAAATTAAAATGTACTCCCCTGTACCAGCTAATAACGACTCCGAGCGCTCGTAATTACTTTAATCATTATCAAACTCATTACCTTACACAGTGACCGACAGTGAGCAAAATGTTCTTCACCTGGCCTTGGCTAACAACCAGACGCCGGAGACACTTCTCTACATGCTGGCAGAGATCTCGGCTCAACCCGAGCTATTTGCGAGGCTTTGGAAGCAGAAGAACAAGTCGGGAGACACACCACAGGACGTCCTCCGTCGGAGCTCTTCTCTTGGAAAATATCTACTCGACACTTTCAGCCACGAGGCTATGAATCTCACGCCATCCTCATAGATCTTGTGAATAAACTCCTCGTCTTTTCCACAAGTCACGATTTTAAGCCCTGGGTTGATTCTCCAGCAAACTGTAGCTCTTCACCGGGGAAAGGGATAATAAACAAACCACGATCAGGTGACCGCCAGTGTCGAATATTCACGAATATATAGCACACGTGCTCACAAGATACACAGGGACAGCACTCCCGCATTTGCAAAATTACAGCCGAGATCACACAACTTTAAATTCAGTTAAGAAGAAGGGTATTCACAGCTAAAAAATCTATATTTTACAGAGCACTTTATTGGGGAGAAGCAAATGGGAACAAAACGGCCACCAGAGATATAGGTTGCTCCAATGGGACGCCCTCATTTGTTATTCCCAAATAGATAACGTATGGCATGTATCCTAGATGGAAAATCCAGCGCAATATACGGAGGATACCGTTGACATAGGGCATAACCTGTTTCGCCATGAGATAGGATCCAACAGCGACTAGACTTGAGTTAGTGCTGCATGCACACTTAGCAAAAACAAAAAAACGGGATAGATTTAAATGACAGTTTAAAACCAAATAAGTTAGACTCTTATTTTTGTAATTAATAAAAACACCAGAATAGCCTGGCATTTCCAAAGAATTAGGAAAATTATTATTGGTACCGGTAGCCCGAACCTATTTGATAGGAAAGTTGGGTCTGAGGATTCGAAATATCCAGAATAAATTCGAAATATAGTTACTTTATCTCTGAATAAGTTACCAAAACGATAGGACAATTTCCGTCCGAAATGTGAAACATTGAAGCTATAGAAGTCTGAAAAAATTTTCCTAAGCTTTCGTTTTGGAGCTAAAACAGTTTTTTGTGTGTGGTGTACCATAGGGTCCCACGTAGAAATATGGACGAATATTTGCCCACTGACTGTAAAGAAAACTAATATCATTTTCACTCCGGTAGTCGTTGCTGCTAAAGAATGAACTAATAAGGCTGGGTACTTATCAAAAACAAGATAAATGGTAACATTTAACAATCTGATGCTCACTGGATAATAACAGAGAGGGTTAAGATTTCTTTGTGCGTTTGTGAGATATTATAAATCAAATGTGAATGAATGGATTGCTGCTCTAAATCCATCACAAAATTGAAATAAATTTGGCCGAGGGCTTAGTTTTGCGATTTCACTACGTGAAAGATATCTTCAGAGCCAGCATATTTGAAGGTCCATTTGCATACCCGGGTGCTCTAAAGAGTTTTAAGGAGTTTCTAAGTCAAGCTGGAATACAGATAGTAAAATTTTTATTAAAATGATGGGGATTTACCTATCAATTTATTGAGTAAGATAGCCAAATACTGATCAGGTATTTACTTTGATCAGAGTTGATCAATTAAGTAATAAAAATATAGTACAGGTGGATTACTGAGTGTAAGGTTCTTTATTTACTTGAAGGTTAAATAATTCCTGATAGTTCATAAAGCTGTGACATTTGAGCATTAAAAATGTTTACAGTATTGCAGTAAGGCCATAAGAGTAGATGTTGCACTATCACCTTTAAACAAGTTTTAATTATCTCTGACATTATATAGTCAACCTTTTTAATTACTATTCGGTAATGTAAAACAAAATTTTTGTTTGTTTGTTCATACTGCTTGTGAACTTGGTTTGGCTGGTACACTTTTGACATTGACCTTGAGATGGATATACCTGTTTTCACGAGTGGCTAACCATGTACATACGAAGAGTTCTTTTGTTGTTCCTAATTAATTTTTGCGAAACAATTCTCCATACACTCTCAGGTTCTACTTTAACGAATATATCTAGCATTTTTAGATTCTATTACAGCATGTTACGGTGATTCTCTTTCATTGGGTTGCAGTGAACACAATTTTATTCTGATAGAATTTGCTGCATTTGGATACACAACATCCAAAGATTTATGTAATGCACAATCAAAACTAGGTTGCTGGATCGATACCACCCTCTTTGTCTCTTCAATTTGTACAGGTCACCATGCCTGTCAGTTTAAAGTTCAATTCTCACATGATCTGTCCTCAAAATCCTTACGAAATAAGTGCCCAGGGTCTATTGAACTGTTTTCTGACTCACCTGCACTTTTTGTGCAATATTCATGTGTCACATCTTGTAAGTCAACTTCTGTTGTTGCGTTGTTGTTAGCAAACTTGTTAATTAAACGCAATTATTCATTTACAGCCCTACTGTGGTCAATACAGGATGTTAAAACGCTCGATTTAGAACACGTTGGTGGTTTTTTGGCAACACACGACTATCGGTTATCAATAAATGCTCCAGATTGGGAGACTCATTTGCACGACGATTATTGCTCCTTGTGGAATTTACCCAGCGTCATCTCGATACCTGCTCCAGCCGATGGTTTGGGAATCATTTTGACGTTGAGAGATGTTGGCGACCTCTATCGGCCTCTTAAAAGTATGTCTTATGTTTCATTTTAATTTAAATTCGCCTCTACCCAACATTTTTCCATTTATATACGTCAAATTACTTTCACCATAAATCCAGCCATTTTTTCACCAAATTGAAAAAAACGTTCCTACACTTGTATGAGTCACACTCGGTCTCATCATTGGCAATTTAAAAATCAGGTTACCGCAGTCTGAAATAAAGCATCTTACTGAAATCTGGATATTAATAACCTATTTCACATGAATGCCTCATGAGGAGCATCAATTTTATATTTTGTATCTTATTACAGGACGTTTATGGAAGGCCAAGTTTGGTCAAGGTAACACTCGTAGAGAGTTTGACTAACTAAGTAGTCTGTGCAAAACACAATGCCCTTATTGAAGCCGATTAGACCTATTCACTTGGAAATGAATTCCCTAGAGTGTTGTGCATCTGTACTGGCAAGCCTCTTTTGAGGACACGAAGAGTTCGTTTCGTCTCTAGAGCACGAATTGTGCAGCAGGTCTCAGGCACACAAGTCATAGCGCAACAGGCTGAGTGCAATCCAACAGCTTCGTCATTCCTCCTCTTTCACTCTCAATTCGCTGCCTTTTCGCCAAGCTCATAAAAACACAGCCTCATTCCTACATGCGTGCCAAGCATATATTTCTGCAAGAGAAGCGCCTATTCTCTTTCATCTACCTCATTTCAAATAGGAGTACCAGAAGCCACTAAAATTGGTCGATTTTGCCACAATCTACGCGAAAAATCAATAATTATTGATCACTCACACAGGGTCCGAAACATCTGTTTTAAACAAGGCGCCCTACTTTCTCACGCGGTCCGGGCTCCCAGTGAAATAATCGATGGCAATCGATCCATTCGGGTTTTGTTTTTGCATGAAGTCACACTTGAGCACTTAGTCAATGTTCCTACAGTCCCGAATACTTGTTAATTGCTGCCACATTAAGTTGTGAACCACGCATTTTCATTCGACGATCGTTCCTCCCACAACGATTTATCGAGCATTTTTTTAACAGGATTTAGAACAGTTAGGCATTTATTGCGGAATCAGCGCTCGCGGTTTTTCAGTAATTCCCAAGGGTATTTGGTTTTACGTTATATTTTAATACAGTTCCAAAAAGTTTGGTTAGAACTTTTGCGTCGATTTGTGGAATTTCAGCAAAAATTAACTCCAATATGCTTTAGGTTATGGCATGTATTAGGTATCGATTTTTACAAACCTTCATTGTTTGCCGTTAAAAAAAGATATTTTTAGTACTATTTAGCCTCATTTAAAGCCGTCGTTTGAAGTTCCTTTAATCGAGCTCTAAAACAGCCTAATTTCTACATTTTTCTCCAAATTAATTCTGAGTTTTCTCAGAGACTCCTCAGCACGGCTATTTCACTTTCATAGCCTCACAAAGCGTGTCAACTTTTAAAGAAGTGGTGCCAAAATGAGTCACCCCTTTCTTGCAGTCGTATCCAGTGCAAGTCAATCAATTCCTGGTCCCTCCAACCTATCAGAGGGTCAATCGAATTACCACTCTGCCGCGGCTCCAAAGACACTGAGACGTGTCAAATCGTCCACTAGAATCGGGGTTTTTGTCAACCACTTCTTCGGTACATGCTTTCCCTCTGTTCAACCGTTCAAAGTCCACAAAGCCTCGTTCTGACCATGGAAAGGGTAATAGCTTCTTGTGGCACCTTCAAGACTTTGCATGCATATCGATTGCTCAAACCAGTCTCCACTTGGTTTGTCGTGAGCCCAATCCGTGGGAATTCTCACACTGACGGGGGTAGATTGAATTCCACTGGCTTTTCTCACATTTGAGCAGGTTCCGTCATCGGATCACACAGTCTCGGGTGTCACTGGTTTAAATCGATGATTAGGGGAACCTGCTTGAACCGGAAGACACAACGGGCTCAGTGATAATAGACCTTGGGGCTGATTTGGACCTCTTTTGGGGCTGTTCCTTGCACTCTGTACTGGTTTTCAGTCAATAGGACCAGTTTCTTGCCCAGACTATCTGTTTCACACTTTTGGAGTTTCACTCTCGAAGAAAACATATTAAATTATTCCTATTAAACATGAAAGTCATTTCTTTCGTCTCTGAGAAGTTTTCGTGTCGATCTCGAACTGAAAATCCTTTTTTTTAGATCCAAAGGTCAAAAGGGGGTCGTTGGTTATTCTCTCACGTCCTCGAAGTCTGTGCGATTTCTCCTTCACCACAAAATGACTTCTCACCAAATTACTACATATATTTTTGTTTTCTAAACTAGGAGCTTTCCTATCCAGGTGTCATTTGCCTTTCAATTTGCTAATTGGACTGCATATTTAATCACAAAATGCTCTTTTGCTAAAGTGCTTCATCAGGCAAGCGAGCTGTTTTAGTCTGTTTTTGTCTGGAACTTAAACTTCACTACCATAAAATTCATTTTTCGGTAAAGAATCGCAACCCTTAAACCACCAAAATACATCCACTTTAGTAATAACACCAAATTCACAATGTTCGTCACTGTAATCTTCAACCCAGATCAGGCTTGGCGTGTCTGGAGCGTTTCACTGTTAGATGACTAGTTTTGCCACTAAAAATCGTTGCATTGAATCGCTAATGTCAACAGTAAACTTCCTAAAATGTAAATCATGAACACCTTCATCGAAGATGGCACGGAGTTGAAAATCCCATCGGCTTCATTTTCTAGCTGAAGAAGAGGAGGTATTTAGACTATGCAAACACGATACTAAAGGGGTTGCAAGGTGTTTTCCTAACCATGAATCGGGTTTCCCCGTCATCTGATTCTACTGTTCGGAGTGCATGAAGTCAGTATTCGTAAAACGCTTTCAATGGCGACAATGGTGAAGTCTAAATGCCGATTTCCTGAATGAGACCAGTTTTATTTGTGGTATACAGTAGAGTGGTTATGGCTGCAGAAAGTGTAATAATGATAAGTCAGTGATTTGTACGGGGGTTCTCAACCTCCCTCCCTCTTCCCCCCCTATTTTGCCACTTTTTCTCAAACACAAACACCTAATTCAATCGTTGTTTGCACAATAGGATTGTGTGTTTTAGAAACACTCACCTTTATGACGGAGAAAGACTCCGAGAATTCCCACACCGAAGTCAGTCATTTGTCACCTAATTGTGTGCCTAAATAATCTCCCTTTCTCTTCTAAAAAATTAACGAAAAAATGTTGGCTTACGCACAACCCGAAGCCAAAGTTTTGAGGATTTGAACTGTAGTGCAATTTCCTTCGTTTTTACTCCATCGTTTTCACCAAAAGTCACTTCAGTTAGACCGCCAAGTGAAAGATGTTTCGTTTCGATGATAAATTTTAAAAAAAGAATGTTATCAGAGTAGTCGCAGCACACACTCCCTAGAGTGTAGGCTAATAGGAATTGGTGCTGTTCAATTCAAGGTCCTTCGTTTGGCTTTTCTGTCGTTGAAAACCATCCTCCCTGCTCTCTCCTCCTCCTCCTCCTCCTCCACCCCGAAAGCACAGTGTTTACAAATTAGTACGGATTCAGTCTTGCAATCAATCACCCAGAAGCCACACTCAGTGGTAATTTGGGATGATTGGCATGTGATGGTGACTATTTATGACTGGTAACGCGCCAGTGCCGGTGTGTGATTCACTGGTGCCAAAATTCATTTCTGCTCAGAGGAGAGTCTGTGTGGGATTAGAAGTAGCGGTGTCTTAGGCGTTTATTAACTCCCTGCGGCGAGGCGATTTTCTCAGCCCCCATTGCACCACAAGTCATTGATGTTGTTGTTAGTCATCAGGGCAAGGCTCTGTGGCATGTGAACCAATTAATTGGCTTTCATTTCAAATTCTCGAAGGAAGTCTTGCGTTCCCCTCTGAGAAGATAGCGCTTTGTGCATTGTGGACATGGTGAATTTATTTCCCAAATCGTTTTTAATCAAGGCTAGAAAACTCCTTTCACTCTTCTTCAATTTTTAATGTGCTATTAACACTCCAAAACCACCCATCACTTTGTGACGCCTATTGAGATTTAAGTTCGGGACTGAGGCTTCCAACTCTGCCGACTGGATTTCAGCGAATGCAAGACTCCCATATCAATCATCAAATATCGTTTCTACGAAGCTCCTTCTACTGACTTGCTTCTGAGGCTCATTTTGAAGCAATCGGTAGCTAAAAAAATTTGAAATTGTATTCAGAGCCGAAAGCTTTAAAAATCAACTATTTTGTGGCATCTTGCATCGAAGATATTTTCTCTTGAACCTAGAGGAAAAGTTTACGACTTGACTGACGCACCTATTCGTTTTTGAGTCAGTTAAAAGGAAGGGATTTTTGAGCTTAATTACCAGAATTGAAACCGTTAAAACCTGCCTTTTCACAACTGGAAGGGTAGAAAGCACTCATGAAGTACACAATGGCGACTTTCAGCTTCTAATTTTTAGCTGAAATCGGTAGAAATCTATTGTTAGGCGTATTCCACAAGGTAGAAGTAGTCCCATTTTAAAACGGACAGAAAAAATTCAAGACTCAGATAAGACACCCGTTTGGTGCTGAAACGACCTGCTCTCACACCCAGGTTTCTGTGAGTACAGGCTCCCAGTATCAGTTTCATCGCTACTTTCGATTCTGAGATTCATTTCGAAGTAATCAGTAGCTAGAGTGTCTCTATTTTTTTTAAACAAAACCATGAGGATAATAGTTTGACGCACGCATTATAGTGTTTGAGCTACCCTAACCCCTTTGTGCTAGATTTCCGTGACCGAGATGCGTGTAGAATCTCCGTCCACTTTCCAGACGACGAAGACGAGGAGGACCTAGACGTCTCGCGCCTGGATTCCCAGGTGGCGATTTCGAAGGGCGGCATCCACCCACCCCCACCGCCCTTCCAGTGTCCGCCTAACTCCGTGGGAGAGCCCTGTCTGGCCGACTACCTGCTCCTCGACATCTCGACAGCCGACAAGACGCGCAGTCAGCGTCTGGAGATCTGTCCCTACGCCAGTCAGCCCAATCCCACGGAGGTCTTCACTCCCCTGAGTCACCAAGACGACGACGACGCCGCCGCCGTGTACGTTGGAATGGCCACTGTGGCTCCCAATAGTCAGCCATTGGTCCTGGGTCCCGTCTACAACTTCTCCTCGCTGGATTTCGAAATCAATCTCCAGCTGGGTGGAGCGGACTTGGCCTCGGGGAAGTCTGTGGGAAAAAACGTGACCAGAAGTCACGGCTGGATGAAGGGCATACTCTTCGAGTTCATCCGTGAGTTTGACAACGTAATCCTACGGTTCCAACTTTGGTGAAATCACCTGGCTGTTAGCAGAGTAAGGTCTTTCAAGTGAATTTGAATGTCTCATCGAGAACCAGAGAAAGTGACTGCAAATTTGGAAGATTTAGAAAAGTAATTCAATGGACGAGGAAGCAACACCATTGAAATTTTACTCAAAAATGGAATTTTACCCAAAATGACCATCGCCATTGCATCCTCAATCCGGCTAGAGCAAGCTGATTTCACGCTTTCCCTGGTGAAATAATCTTTTCAGGGGGATCAGTTAGGAGCTCATTCTGAGTATGGCTAGACCAATAAGGTTTTTTGGAAAATTCCACGTGAAGTAATTTGATAAGTAGGATTCGATCAAAAGTGCCTTAATGGATGTGGAATCTTGTGGGCAGTTTGGCCGGACTAAAGACCAAAATTGGCTTGCATTTCACAGCATCGCATGTCAACTTTTTAATGTCTCCAGCGTCTCCAAGTAATAGGAAGTGAATCAGAGATTTAATTCGACGGAAAAAAGCCGAATGTTTTGGATCTTTTAATGATCTGAGGGAAAGTGAAGGCTTTCACGACAAATTTTACGGTCTCATTCGATAAAAAATAGTGGTTAACGCGCACTTTGTTCCGATTCCAGTAGCAGCGTCGATTACTGCTTCAATCCAGTGGTTGTCAGAAACTCCACGAAGGCTACTGAGTTCCGCCACATAAGCACCTCCACAACTGCAAGTTCCAGTCAGGATCCGTTCTCACTGTTATTGGAGAGGCATTAAAACGTTTAAAAGGAGCCTAAACACCTTTAGTCCATCTTATGAGCCAAACAAATACTATTCAGAGATGTATATTCAACTACCCTTTATATAGTGGTAGGTAAACAAACTTCTAATTTCCGAAGCCTCAGGGAAGGTGGTTTAAGATGGATAGGGTGTTTAGATCCGCGTTAATGCGCCTTAAAATGTCCATCAGTGACCGTAGATTTAGGCGGTTAAAGAGGAGCGTGTGATAAATTACCGTTTAATCGAAGAAATGTGCCACCCAAGACTAGTTTTAAAGAAATGGAACGTTTCTTCATAGTAACCCTCAGATGTAATTGAATTTGGAACGGTGGTTTCTATACGAGAGCAGGTTCAAAGAGGAAATGATTCTCCACCAAGTTCCCCTTGCTCTGGAAACAGGTTTAGAAATTATATTATTTCTAGCATAGCTGGGGCTTGAAGCACAAAAACTTAAAATGTCTTCAGAATCCCAATCTCAGTAAGCACAAAACCCAATGTACTCTAAGATAACCAAATTTCATGTCCGAATCAAGTCATCAGTGGCCATTTACATATTCAGCTGCTGCATTCCAAGCCAGACTGGGGAATTGCGATTGAGCGATGATGATTCCACCGCGAAGACTTTGTCGAAATTCGATTTTTTTTCTAAAACCTTGAGTTCTGTTTCCTATTGCTTGGTCGCCATCATTTTCTTGCACCTTCGAGTTGTACTATGCTCTAGCTCCTCTAAGTTGTCTGAAACAAAAAAGTTAAAAAGTAGGTCGATTTCTTGGTTAATTATTCTGATTGCTTTTTAAAAGCACAGGCATTCTGGGTGAATTAGCACGAGATTCTGACACTGAACGCACGAGGTCTAAGCGTATTCTGAAATGAACAAAGAATTCATCAATAACTTTTAGATGAATACCAAGCTTACTAGAGACGGCTAAGCAGATTTTTTGTAATAAATAGCCTCTCGAAATCTGATGGAATCCTTTTTAAGCTCATTTTAATCACGTGAATTTTAGAAATTATAGAATGCTTTTGAGAGCCGAAAAGCCGGCCTCTTTAACGCACATGCTTTTAATCCTTTTAATTAAAACTGGAGGCAGAAAAATGTAGAAAAAGCAAGTTTTTTCCTCTGAATTCCAGCCTAAAGATTTGGTGCCGTTGCAGTGGGAATCCGAACACTTATATGATTTCAATTTACAGATGAATTCCCCATTAAAATTTCTCGAAACTTTTTTAGCACATCCCGAGAATCCGATTGAGGATAACATAAGAAAAGAAAGGGACAATATTTGCAGTCCGATTTGACTGCAACTGGTAATATGGAAAATGCCTTGATGTATCCAGTAACTGCAATTTTCTTCACAGCATGGGCTCAAATGTTTCAATCTTAGATAACAAAGCTCACGTAGTGAGCAAGGAATGTTTTCTAAGGGGTGAGCAAGAATACCACCACCGAGATACAGAGTTTAGAGGGTCCAATCGTGTTTCACCCCACTGGAGCCTCAGCTATGTTGGTTCTATGTTGGCAACAGTGGGGTTGGCAGTGCCTAGAGGTTCACTGGTAATCCCCATTAATGGCATCTAAACTGAAATTGACTGGAATTGCTGCATAGAGGGAGATCTCATTGTTCTAGGAGGGACATGCCACTCCTCAGGGACTTAGTCAGTACAGCGTTGTGCCTAAAGGAGGGCTCCATCTTTATCCGTCTAGGAAATGCTCCCACAGTATCTCTGGAGTCTAGTCTATCAAATTTTCAATCTGTGGCTGCAGTTTGAGAATAGGAGGAGTTTCCGACCTGTTTTGTGCCTTAGCAACCCAAATCCATTCGCCGAGATTCACGGCATTAATCAGTTTCTATTCATTCTGATTTAAGTCTTAAAATTATCTACACATTCATCATTCTAGATAGTAAAAGACCCACCACCAGCTACGTTTGTGTTCCTTTACCTGTTTAATTTCTCTAAATGTCATACAATTGGCAAGATCAAATGTAAACTAATTCTTTAAATTAGACAAAAAGGAGTCTTTCTCTTTACCCAAACTAATTGTTTACTGATTCGTTTGGGCAAATAAAGGTTGCACTTCTCCGACTTCCCTTTTTCCAGATTCGCTCACTGAATGCCCCGCCAATTTATGGAAAAAATTATCTTGAATCTGCAGATTCGCTTCTAGATCAGGGAAAATTGAGCTATGTTGGCCTAATTAAACGGCTTTTCAAGTTACAACCGAATTTCACCATTTCAGTTCTGCATTGCCCCCAACTACCATCCGAACTCGAGGGAGGAGGCCGAATCGGCTACGCTCTTCACACCCACGACGACGCGACAGGCGCGACAGTAGCTGTAGCCGAAGCCCGCTGTCCCCCCGATCGATATTTCTTCCCCGAAGACGTTGTCAATGCCACCTTGAGGACCGACCCCTTGACTGAAGTTAGTCTGGAGAACCTGCAACCACTCCAGGCCGGGGTGATGCTCATCTGCGATCACCACAAAAGGCAGTGGATGCCGAATTTGCCCCAGGGCGGGTGTATGACCCGTAAGTGAGGACTCGAGAATAGAAGGCAGCAATTATCGCTATAAGACTTGCCCCATGGTTGGTGAAAAACTCCCAGTGTGGGCAAAAAACGGCAACGGCAAGTGGGGAGAGGAGGGGCAGAAAGAGCTGGTTCAGATGCCAGGGGGGGGAAAAATACGACTTCTTTGTTTCCGAGTCCAGATGGTGGAGAAACGTATTCGCCTAAAGATTACTACTTCGCCTACATTCTTTTTCTTTACCTCTTTGATCTACCCCCTGTTGACCAATCTGGTAGATTTTTCCGAAAATATCCTCCATTTATTTAAAAATCGGCCATGTATTGTACTTCCTAGATTACTTGGTTATTAACCAATAGGAATTCAGATTCGGATTTCAAAATCAATTATTATGGGCAGATGTTTAAAAAAATCGATCATCCATGCCACGGAAATTGTTTCTTAGTGGTGCGATTGTGCATTCGATATCGATCGATAGTCAGAAAATGTGTTGTTTAACTTCCGAATTGGGGCTTAATTGGAGCTTAATTACACGAGTCTAATGAATTAGTATCCTAATAGGCTAATTAGCTTTTAATGATTCCAAAACGAAATCGCCTTCCAAAAAGAATTCTTAAAGTACTCGGCAATTATGCAGGGACTACAAATGTCAAGAGGACTAGACTTCAGTCCAAATTAATAGCATATTCGAGTATAAGATTATGGCTGTCATTAGGAATTGATGAAATTATCCACGAAGTTGGAACCTATTCTTTTGCGTCTCAATCAATAAAACTGCTACCACTGCGTATTTTTTCTGGCGTCGTCAATAAGAGTGCTCCGCCGGGGCGTCTCACTGACCTTTCTGTCGAACTGCGCCTTTATTCGCGAAAATCGGGTCGAGGACGATTGAGGGATTTCTAGGACAACTTACGCTAAAGTCCCTTTGTACTCAGCACAAGGGTACACCGCTACTCCACTACGATTATATCGGCTATTTGTATTAAACACGTGTTGGGAGATTGGGTCAATTTCGGGGATCAGCACACCCCTGGTATAGGAAATGGAGGAAACAAAAGTCTTTGCAGTCTATGTCGCAGGCGGATATCAGTGCGAGTGCGTTCCGTTGCCTGCTTAGACCAGGGGTGTTGGGGTGTGTTTCTCACGGTCAAGGAGATGAACGGGTAGGTGAGATTTGCTCATGTTGTGACTGGCAAAAGTTCGAGCTACAGCCCTTTGTTGCCCTGAGGAGTCGTCACGTATTATCGTCATAGAGATTTACTAGTTTGAGTCAGCGAAGGTAGACGGTAGGACCACGGCGTCGTCACAGCTGAGGTTGATGGTTTGTAAAGCAGAGAGGCGTGTGCTTTGGTTGTCATTTGTGCCCTTAGAAATTACTAACTCAGAGGGGCGTAGTGAACCATTTTTGCATGAAACACCGAGGATACTCAGAGAGTTTTGACATTTCGATAAAGTATTTTGGGTATTATGCAGGGGAGGACTATGGGGGTTGACAAGGCCCGAGGCTCACACGATTCGTCCAACCGTGTTCGAGACTCATCGGGCTGTTTATTGATTGTCCTTCTAGGCGAGGAAATCGGTGCCTTGTTGGTGGAACGAATGGAGCTATTCAAACCCACCACCACCACCACAACCACCACCACTACTACTACAACTTCTGTTCCTGAAACTTCTACTACCACAACACCGACAACTACAGCAACCACGACTACGGAAGTCGCCAAGACAACGGTGTCTGACCCTGTTGACAGCGTCAACGGCACATCTGCAAATGCGTCTTCAATTGTAGCACCCGCTGTGGTCTCACCAGAAGCAGCCAGTGTTGTTGAACAAAACGGAAGTGGAATTGTGGAAGTTGGGAATCTTTCGCATGGGTCATCCGGTAAGTGGGATATTAGTGTTCCTATTTGCTAAAACTTCTCATTATAATTACCAATTTTAAATTTGGCGCCAACTTATTGCGTTCCCTCCGTGGTGCCTCAATACCTTTAATCAGGTATTACCCTAGAAAGTTTATTCCAAACAACCTCTACCGTTCCCTCCAAGATGCTGAGTTGCAGGCATATTTTGGGGTTATCAATCTGGATTATTCATCTGTAATAGTACTTTTCCCGAATGAAATCTCACCGGTGTTATTTAGAGAAGTTCTTTTTATCCTTCAAGAGTAACCATAAATGCACTCTTTTCGAAACGTTCTTTAAGGCAGCCGAAGTGCCACAAAGGCGCTATCAAAGGTCCTTCAAATTCTTTATTACATCGTGATAGAAACTAACTGCTATCTTGATTTGCCTCTGGTCTCAAATAACAAGTTTAAGGATTATTGAGATTGTCTTAAGAAGTTAGGAAGCACGGAAATGAGCTCAAACGCAGCGAATGACTCACTCAAATCACAGAAGAAAACCTAGAAGCATCTTGCTACCATGGCAACGGAACAATTCCCTTAATTTTGCAATGCCTAATTGCATTTGAGCTGTCAGAAGGGTTCGCGTAGCTTCGGCTAATTGGTTTAAGGTAGACCTCGTGGTAGAGCTCATCCTGACTTTGAGATAAACACAAAAAAAAATAGAACTTGTTTTTTTCCGATTACTTAAACCAGTCTTTAAGCCAATAACAACGTTGGGCTTCTTGGTGGAAAACCGCAAACACGTCCTCGGTAAGTTCGGGTCGTTAGTTGTAGAATTTTACACTAATTTCTTACAATTTTGATGAAATTTTGGTTTATCAGACGTTAGGCTGTTTGCTAACCTTAACAAGACTCACAAAACACATAATATTTATTCCTTCATGCAAAATTTTTCTAGTTTGGAAAACTATTGGAATGATAAATGGTTCATTTACTGTCGTTTTGCGGCCTGTAAATTGGTCACACATGCTAATTTACTTAAAAAAAACATTAATATCACTAAATAAAACCAAAGTCAAGAGTAAAGGAAACCGTAGGTATTAGTAGTGAATATAAATACCATCCAAGTCTTTGAAAAGTCATCCCCTAGCCTGAAGGTCTCCTACAAAAATCACTTCTTTAATTCTCTCGTCGATTGACGGTTGATCTGTCTGTAATACTCCATCAGCCGATTTAGATCTGTGGAGTTGGGCGGAGTCAAAATATTGGGCTGAAAAACTGAATTGTGGCTGGGGAGTTCGCTACTGAGACGCTCGTATAAGAAGCAAAGTTCTTCTTCATGGCAGAGACTGAAACATTCCGGGAGATTTTCTGTTCAGTTGCTTACTGCACCTGGACTACTGTCACAGAGCTCAGAGAGGAGCATTCAGCGGTGCACATCAACCAACAGCCATATATTAACCTGCAAAATGTACTGTAAACATCCTGTGTCTTACTTGATCGCATGTATGAATATATTCCCACGACCTTTATAAGTTAGATAGCCCAATAACACAATTTATGTTTGCTCAAGGTGACTCAGGAGTTTATGTCCGTTTTTTTGGCAGCCTAGTGTTCAAATTCTTTTATTGATAATGTTTGTCCCAATAAATGGTTTGAAGAGGAGATCTTTTATTTAAATTGTTCTGGATTTTTCTTAATCAAACAGACCGATAGAGACGAATTCTAAAAAGAGAGATTGGTTGTGCTGAAGTGTCCGAGTGACCAAACACCAGACATCTAGACCACCGCAGGGAAATGAAAAGCCGCCAAATTGATCGTTTGGGCTGTATAAAGCCGACTTTCAACTCATCAATACCGCTACATCAATCAGGATTGTGTTCTTGGAAATTTCCATGATGATTAAGTGAATTTTTCTGTCAAATTCTGCCATTATGGTGGTCGAATTACCAGACCAGCAACCTTAATCGTATTTGAAGCCAATCGAGGAACATTTCTGCATTTTCAAGGGTAACAACTATCTAAAGTACCTAAGGGTTTTCGTTAAGCAAAACTAGCAATTTTAAGTGGTCAAACGCATTTATATGTTATATATGTCCTAGAAAAACTTCACAAGCATTAACAGTTGATGTAGTTAACTGGAGACCGTCAGACAAATTTCTCCATATGATTTCTCTCCAGTCTTACCCAAGGCGTCTCCTCATGCTTTTGAGGCAAAATCTACTTCTAGTTTGAATGGCTCACAATAATAAATCAATCTGAACTTGACTATTTTACTTAGTAATTTATTTATTCTCTGCCTTTTTTTACCGTTTTAGCCGCCATGGGTGCCATTTTCGGGTTCATCCTCTGCCTTCTCAGTCTCCTCGTCGTTATGTTCATCTTCCGACAGAGGTGGGTCATTATTAGTAGGATTTTTCAATGTTACCACCACCACCACCACCACCACCACCACCACCACCACCACCACCACCACCACCACCACCACCACCACCACCACCACCACCACCACCACCACCACCACCACCACCACCACCACCACCACCACCACCACCACCACCACCACCACCACCACCACCACCACCACCACCACCACCACCACCACCACCACCTCTATACTGAATCCGCTGTCCAAGCTGCTTTATTCCTCTAGGTTGAGTTAAGATCTTCATTAATGCCCGTAAGCTTCGTGGTAGAAGCTGCTCCACATTCAATTCACGCGTCAACAAAGCCGGAACGGCTTCTGTACCGTTGCATACCTCTAGCCACATGCCCTTAGTCAACGCTGCTGCGACCTTTATTTTGATGGCCAGCTTGTCAAATCCTCCCTTGCCTGTGTATGAATGACGAAGGTGAATTTGAACTGTTAAACTTCTTAAACACAGCTACGGTTTTATTCAGTTCTTTCAGTTAGTGGTATTGAACTCGTAGAAACACATTTGATCTGGAAGAACATGTTCACTTATTTTGTGCATTGGGGACTACTGCGGTGAATTAAAGCCCTTTTCAAAGAACATCGGGCCTGAACTCAGACAGCAGTGGCTCTAAAATATCTTTGAGGTTGAAGATCACACCCTAAGACTTCTTCTGTGAAACTAGATGGACTGTCCAATCTGTCGAAGAACTACAAAGGAGTAGAGGAGGGGGAGGGCAATTAAAAAGTGGGTGTCTAGGTGTTCTCGACCTTGGGGGACTTGTAAGTGTGTAGGTGGTCACTTTGGCTCAAGTGTCTCCACCGACGTCTTCAATTAGAAATTCCCCCAGTCAAAACCAACCCGGGCATTAGCCTCACCTGGCTCAGGCAAGATGCGTCAGTTTAATTGAGGGTGGCAGCTTGTAGGATGGCTATTTGGAATTCCGACAGAAATATGGAGGAGGAGGAGGAGGAGGGGATTATTTAAGAGCAGATTCCAAGTAGAAATATCACAAAGTGTTTGTGATGCTAACTGAAAATGTCATAGGTCTAAAAGGGACTCAACAGACAAGGCAATTACTCTATTCCGGTCAAAATAGCCGCCATCATTAGCGGTGTTTATTACAGCCTCAATCCGGCACAACTCGGGATGCTGCTGGAGCCAACGAGCTGACTAAACACTTTCCTCCCCACGAAAGGTCTCCTCAAAACCGCCTTAATTCCTCCGTGGATTAACTGGGCTTTTGTCGTAATGGCACGGTGGCTATTAGTGCCTTTATGGAATGCCCCAGACAGCATTATAACCCATCGGCGGGAATGGTGTGGTCTTAGAAATTGGCTGACGACAACCATTTATAGCTTCCCCTGAAGTGTAGCGGAGAACCGAATCCTGTTGCCATACGTACGACAGAGAGCTTCATTTAACCTCCTGAGAGTTTCCAATACCCCTTTTTCTGCGAATTTTGGGGGACTCCTCTTAGTCGATGGCCGACGTGAGTTCTTCTGTTCCTTGATGAATGAAATGCAATGTTTCAAGTCACCATCATCATCGAAACTTGTAAAGGTGGAAGTATATCATGTATCGGTCGAATCCTTTAGAATATTATTCCATGTCAAGTGTTTTAGGCTTCAACGCGAGCTTCCAAGGCTTTATTGTAAGGAATATTGTGTCTCTCTTAAACAGAGGACCCATTTCAATCGATAGTGGAGTCGTTTGTCACAAACTAGTGTTTCTTTTGGTGAATGGAAAAGCCAAAGCTGGAATCAAATCCAACTTCAAGGGTAGCCTGGTGATCGATTCATTCATTTGTCTTCCTTAAAGAAATGACTGTGAAATCATTCCAACGCCCATTCGAATGCCAAAGTTTTATCGGAAAAAGCATGGCAGTAGGCGATGGACGTGCAAAAAACAACGTGTCATCGGCTTGTCAGTCGGTGTGCACATAAATTAATCACTGAGCTGTCGTTGCACCTGCTTAATTCCTGTCTGCCCTGCTCTGTCTAACGAAATTCCACCAAATTAACCCTGATGTAAGGTGCAGATGGAAAATTAGTGGTTCTTGTAGTCAATAATTAATCACATGCTTTGTGCTCGTGAGAGACTTTTGGTCTGTCTCTATGCGGGTTGTGGGCCCAGGTTCACTAAGGTCAGGGAACCCAGGAGGCGTTGGTGGGAGCCTTGCAAACCCAGTAACCCTGTGGAGGGTTGCATTATGCGATGGAGCACTCAAAAATTCAGCAGTGCAACAACTTGGGTCACGGCGTTTGATGCCTCCGCGGTCAATCGATGAAGGGGCACCATTGAGGAACTCTATATTTTGTGGTTGCTTGAATGTTATTTCTCTATTGTCTGTGTCACAAGAATTGCCGACTTGTGTGACATAGAGAATCAACGCAGTGTAGTGTCTACCTGGTAGTAGCTAGCAAGACAGTATATGGACAGATGCTACAAATCCGTTATCTTAAACACGTCTGGAATAAAGATACAAGATTTACATCGTTTTTTAATACTAGGAGCGTTGTATTGTTGTATCGAGATGCCAGTGAAAGTAAAAGCACAAACAGAGGGCGTTGTACTTAGATTTTGCCTAGGGACGTAGTTATCTAGTTGAGGGTTTTAATGTTGTCGTCAGTTTTTATAACATGCTGGTCTTCTCGCGCAAGCACTGTCTACTTTGAAGATTTGTTATCAATCTTTGACTATCTGGTTCCAAGCCCTCGAAAAATTGTGTTCTTAATCATTTGTGTCTCACCAGAAATGTAATATTCGACCTTTTCTCGAAATATCTATAGTACCAAAGCAGCTTCACTTGTATAGGATAGAAACACCGAGACGGCTTTCATGAAACTGATTGCAAGCAACTTGGAGCAAGGAAAACACTAAGCTAGGTGTTTTGACAAGTTTTGACTTGCTTAAGGTGCGGAATTAAATCAAACAATCCCACAAAATTATCCACCCTCGCATTGAATTTATTAAACGCTGTATAAAGATTTTCGCCTAAACGAAAATGACAAATATTATGGCTACTATCTCCACATTTTCTGACAACGGTTAATGGATTTGCTACTAAGTTAAGCCCCAGTATCTTCTTGAGACAGGACTACCAAGAAACAGACATTGGAAATGAAGGCGGTATGTATGTTTTTGTCTCAGGGTTATGTGCTCCAAGATAATGTATACTTTCAACCTGAGTATCCAACGGCATTTTGGTGCGTAGCAGCCAACTATTAACTAGTTTCTCGAAGCTTCCGGGCTGGCAACGGCTTGGAACGCGGCCTGAAATCGCCAAACCCAATTGGCATGCAGAATAACTGCTGGTAATATGGACTGTGTCACCACTGGGGGGCTTACTAACTCTGTTCTACCGCAAGATGAGATGCATATATTTAATGTTTTAATTGTTTTTAATTAGACTCTCGCGTCTCGTGCGGACGAAGCTTGCGCCAAGCAACACCCTTCCCGGTCGATTCCCGGGCTCCGGGATGTTCATGAACACCTTGTCAGGGTCTCTGACTTTCCAGCGTCACAATAAGAACGCCTACTTTGCCTCCAACCACGTCGTCCAACCGCATCCGCTGATGACCAGATCCACCGTCTCCATCGCGGCCCCTCACCTCCTCCACCAACAGCACCACCACAACCGCACCGGCACCGGCATCGGCGGCGGCGGCGGCGTCGGCCCGTTCCCCCACTCCACAACCGTCTCCCTCGGTAACCTGCACTCCTCGAAGATCCTCCCACCCATTCCCCTCGTCCCGCATCAAGACGACGCTCTGGAAGACTGCGCGGTCATGTCGGAGACCTATAGCGCCCTCCAACACCAGCGAGGCGCCGGGATGCTGCAGAGTGGTCTGGGAAGCCAACAGAGACCACTTTCCACGCTGAATGGCTTGAATGGGACGACGAGACGCCAGACACTTTTGTCCGCAGACACAGTGACCACGAATGTCTCCTCCTCGATGTCGCAGGTGGTGGTGCCGGGACAGCAGCCCTCGCCAGGGGGACTGGGCGGATATCGGGGTGTGTCTACCGATGCCCTGGGTGACAATGTCTTCACGGAGACGGCTGATGATAATCAGGTGGGGAAAAGGGGAATTAAAGTGGGAAAAAATTTGGAGAGTGGGGCCCAAAAATCATGTAGTGGTCTCGCAATATACCAGCGAAGGCAGTATGTAGGGCTTGAGGGCAACAGTTTGTTATTCTGTGGTCGTTTGGGATAACGAAGTTGCGTCTCCAGTAGCGCTGCCCGTCTTCTCATGATATGAGATTCTTGTTTGCCATTTCGGCCAGTGTACTTCGCAGGTCGATGTTTTCCGGTGCCAAGACCGTCCATCTTGAAGAGTTTTAGAATAGATTAATAGTGGCACAGGGCTTCGCTTCTTCTTCTTCTTCTTCTTTGTCATTAAACGGATTTCTTTGGGTTTTTGAAAAAGGCAGTGAACTTCACATGGAAATTCTAGAATGGCGTCTTTGCTCAATCCGTAGAAGAATGCGCTGGTGCATTCTGCTCAAAATGAAACAGGTTGCAAAACGCCGTTTAGCGACCTTAAACACGCAGCTTAGTATCCCAGACAACCGCTTTGCTTTATTTGTTTTGAACTCAGAATCGTACTGGCGAATCCGAGTTTTATCGCTGGTGACATTTTTAGATGCTCAAAACTGCTTTTATTTCGTTTAGTACTCTTAACGAGAGATCACCACGAAGATATCGTTAACTAGGCGGCAGGTGACGCCTCTGGTACCCATCGGTACGTCATTTTTTGAGGTTCCTGGTCCTCCCGAGAGAGGATGATCTTCGTAGTCACCTCTCCTTTGCTTAATCCTGTTTACAATCTGGCTCTTTTGTGTAGCATAAGTTGCACAAACTTATTCCCAAGTCTCAATGATTTGGGTTCCTTTCTGTAGTCAACAGTGTGTCACAATGTCTGCTTTCTGTTGCACGAAACTTATTACTGCTATTAAAAGTAAAGTATGCATGAAATTGAGTGTTCTTAGATGCTTTATCATTGGCAAGCTGAGTAAATTCCACTGTCATGGCTCCGGTTGATAGCACTTTAAGCATTAGCAGACCTGGGACTGACCACCTCCCACTTGCTAAGTTTGATCTCAACGTGTCCGTGAAGACACCCTTGACAAGCAATACCTTAGAATTGGCTTCTACACTTAATGGCGAACTGAATGAAACCCAACTCGTGGACACTTTGATTAGGTTTGGATTAATTATTTTTGTTTACTCGAAGTTGGAGGTTCAAAACAGTGTCTGGAGGCCTTGTTTAAGTCCCTTGATACCAATTAGTATGTTGATGCCAGAATACCTCAATTCTGTCCCTCTGATTTCTTGCCTTGGGTGTATTGGAAGTTGCGTTTGTGATATCCCACATTATACCATCACAGCATCAGATTTGATGAACAAAAGCCACGGACTCGGCTTCATACTCTCCAGAATTCAGTTGATGTGAAGATGAACCAAGGAAACCAATAGTTTAACGCAATCAAATAAGCTGGAAGTGGTTATAACTTGCAAAGATTGATTTATAGCAACAACTTGACCACTCAATATGTTTCCTACCTCAAGGATAATTTGATAATTTGAGTTACAAGGATTAAAATCGGTTTCAAGCGTTTTCTCCCCTCCAATTTGTGTATTTTTTGCAACCATTCTATGGAAATTGAGTTAGGCCTACGATCAAAGTTGGATTACAATTTTTTCTACATGGACAGGCTGCATATTTTGTGCTTTGTCAACATGAATTAACGTTAGATTCAGTGTTTTTGCGTGAGTCATGAATGCTATTAGTTGTGCTTAGTCTTCTTCCATCTAACTTGGACTTCAAGCCGTAATTGGAAATGTAGTTACTTAACTCCTCTAAGCCGTAGACCCATTGCAGTGAGAAACAGCATCATATTACAGCTCTCATTGAGTACTTCTACTTATTAATTTACTCAGTCTCTACAACTCTTCCTCCGTCGAAAATCTATGGATTAATATAGCTACAACACTTTCAGACCCTCAATAGAAATTCACTTGCGTTCCTGAACGATGCGAGTCTTCAACCAACGTCATATTTCGCATCGTTGAGTTAGCCGTGCGCGAATTCAGACCCTCTCCCTTCCAATTCAGGTGTTTTCAGCAACACTTCCATGGAAATCGAAGCCCCAGGGGGGTGTTTCAGGCGGTCTCAAGCGTCTTTCCACCTTCCTGCGTTCGGCAATGTCCGGCTCCACCTCCTCGTCCCTTCAAAACGCCTCGCAGCCGCAGATGACTCCTGGAATGGGCTCCCGACGGCTTCATCACTTCGCCTCGACCTCCTCGGGTGGCAACTCCATCGGTCACTTCTTCCACGGCTCCTCGGGCACCACGGGCACTTCGCAGTCGAGGAACAGCTGTGTCTCTTCTGACGCCACACTCCAAGCCAGTGAGTTTTTGGGAGGATCGTTTAATCTCCTCCTCCTCCTTAGATCAAAGGTTTGTTTGACTGGAACCGATTGCAACATGAGTGAGATTGGTTAAGTGTTTGTCTCAGCTTGGGTCAGCTGTCTGAATTGTGTTGGAACAAAGGATTGGGTGATTCGACAGGTGATTCGTCAGAGGCTGGCGAGGCATGGGTCTTTAGTTGGACCCAAAAAGTTAATCTTCATCGTCTTCACAGTACCACGCAACCATGGATGTAATGCCTATTTGTGTAATGGGTCGTCGTGTACAGTTTTTTCTATGGAAGAACTTAGTGGTCGCGTTGCATTAGGAAAAAGAACAGGCGGTTTCTAACTACCATTTGTAAAATATTTAAAAGAACAAATTCAGTAGACCCAGAAAACTACTCCGATGTCATCAAGTGACTTTACTCAAAATGGTCACCACATTACGGCCTCTATTCAGTGCTACTGCTAGCTGATTTTACTCTTATCGAGTAATTGGGCTTTTGTGGTACCTAGCGTTTTCTCAGCTGATGAAAATGATCTGGGCAATTCGGATTCCAAGTATCGAGACAGTGGCTAGTCTAAAAAAATGATTGACACTTTTTTTTCTACGAGAATTTGACCTATATGACTGTTTTGTGCCTAGTTCATTAAACAGCTAAAGCATTCAATTGACGCGGAGGCAAATTTTGCGGAATTCCGTCCCGTTTTGGAACAGTCGGATGGTCTGCTTTTAGGTTGCTAACTTCAAGTCAACAGTTCCAGGCATCATCCATTTTCATGAAGGGTTAAATTTGTAAATTTATAAATGTCCAAATTCTATTCTATAAAATTAATTCCAAACATTCCGTAGCTGTACAACCCGAGAGTGCGGAGTGAAAGCAAATGACCGATTTGTGAGATTATAAAAAGGAAGTTTTTCATGTCCACTACTACTGGCTATTGCTGCGGTCTTATCATAGTACATCCTGATTAGCCTTCAGTAAACTAGCTGTGACGGAAACGTCACATATGTGAGGGAACTAACTTCCTTTAAACGAATATAACTTCAAATCAGTTTCAACATATTTCTGCAAAGTAGTAATTGAAATCGTGACATTTAAAACAGACTCCTAGCCACTTCTTTTGTTTGTTTGAAGCTGGCCAAGTTGATAAATTGATCAAAACTACTACGGTTATGCTTTTAGTCAGTAAAAAGCGTCTCCGCGATCAAGGTAGAACTAAAAAGGGACAAATATTGTTAAACAGGAAAGTGTTCACTGCGTTGACTGCGTTCCTTTTATTAGAAGCTCCTGTTTTTCAGAAGCCATAGTTGAAAGCTCGGTTGTTGGTAGACTCCGCGAACAATGCCACTCAGGTTCCGAGTTGGCAAAGGTAGGTGGTGCGCGTACTTTGGGAGCCATTGCTAGATGAAACATGAGTGCACTTTAGCAATGGGAAGGCGTCTGAATGAAATCAGTGCTGTGGCGTCTGGTTCTCTGACCTGTGGGTGCCTAGCTATGGTACAGCTTCTTTAAGCTTTGTTTATGCATCAAACCTGAATAGTCCTTACCAGGCCTCATCAATTGGTATCTTTTTGTCTTTTTGCTTCAGCCACAAAAATTCACTAAATTAGTAAAAAAAATCTTGATTCATCGAAACGCCACAAATCCGTTGCTTTTTAGCTGACACTTCAGACGTTGTAAAACCGGCACTGTGCGGCCTATAGGGCGGAATATGTGTTGCATCTCAGCTTTAAATAAACTCAGGATGTCTCATTTGGTTCAAACGTCTCACTTATCACTCCTCTTTCCCAAGGTTAACTCTTTGTCATTTCCGCAGACACCCCATTAGGTTCAATGGCTCGTGGATCTCGAATGAGTCACCAAAGTAGTCGAGACACCCACGTCTCCCCGACCAGTCCCAGTCAATATCCAGTCGCCTCGAAGAAGACCCTGCGAGAAGCTACACCACTTCCACCGCTGCCTCCGAACTCGAACATCAACTCTTCTCAACACCACAACCATCACCAACAAACGCCTTTGGCTTCAAATAGTAGCCATGTCAACACTGGATTTGCCAATGAAGCTGGCAGAACTGAAACGCTTGTGGTGAGTTGATGTTTTCCATCTGATTCCAGGCGTAGCTCCTTGTTTTTGCCAGATGAATTTGACGGTGACATCAAGAAAAAGGGGTAAATGGTTAGTGACTACAGAAAACTTAATAGAATGGAATATTATCTCAATTTAAGAGCTTTACCCGAGAACCATCGACGTTGGCAGTGTCTAGTATAGCCTTGGTCCAGTGTACCCCGAACTAGGATGGGGCAAGCTGATTGTACGAATTCAGGTGGCATATGGAAGCGATCAGTGCTTTTCTTGATGACATAATAGTCATCCATCTGGCTAGAAGCTGGGCACTTCAGAGGTCAGACACCTAGGGGAATGATGTGGTCTTCAGAGTTATGAAAAGTTAACCCCTCCATTGTGATGAGTGCTGAATCATTTTATGAAGATTTCTGAGGTTGACTGCTGTTAATTTCCATTCTTCTAGCCGTTGTTGTATTCAGAATGTTCAGGGGGACCCACTGAACGGCAACCTTCTTCTCCTTATTTTGAAGTACTACGATGGTAAACGTTTTTCCCTTTCACGACTCGGTTGATGGGTTCCAACCATCACCCATTCTTCTCCAAATCGTGAACACCGTTAATACATTGTGACTCTATCTAGTCTACATCAAATTAGACAAACTTAACAACGATAGACACAACCAGGAAATGAAGTGGCTAATCCAATTTGTGGGGTCCTGTGATGATCTGTCAGTCTTTATTTTATAAGACTGAAACTGAAGCCCCTCTGACACCTCCCTGTTAACGGACATTTCAGGGTCGTGGAACAAAAGGGAAGTCAGGGACACTCAACGTGGACACGTATCTCGAGCCAATCGATGGGATTGAGAGCGTCGGCAGGTCAAACACAAACCCTCTGGGAGAGGAAGTGTCTGTCACCGAGCTCATCTCTGGCGGCACACTCTCAGAAGGTGAGCTGGTATTTTCGTGCCTCTCTAACTTCTTCTTCTTCTTGCCGTCAGACAAACACGAACGTAAGAGCGCTCTAGGTGGAGATCAAACCTCTAACTAGTAAAAAAAACTCAAAGGCAAACAAAGATCTCCTTTGTTTGCTAAGATGGTCGTAAACGAATCTGCTGTATGGCTTCGGGATAACTGTTCAGATAATGGTATGGGGTATTTTCTAATGAATTCAACAGTTTAATCGAGAAGGCGAAAAAGAAGTGGTTGGCAACTGGAAAGTTTAATGCATTTAAGAGAAGACATTCAATAGACTAAGAAGGTAGACCATACCCCGTCATCAGCAGGAGCTGATTCTGCATTTCCCCTTGGACATGCAAACTGAAATCAGTGCTGCTAAGGTGGTTGTAAAGGAAAGTATTACCCAGTCAATCCTAATGTTTAGTCTTTCGAATGGAATCATGCACGAGATAAATGGCTAGCTATCTCTGCTCTGCAAGGAGTGGAAGATGCATTCTTTTAAACGTCAATGCTTTTCCATTTGAACAAGTTATTATTCATATATTTCTAATCCAATACTTGACGTGGACTTCACAGACACTTCAGACACCGGCCACCAGGCATCTTGGCAGTCGATTTCACCCGGAAGCGATCAAAACAACGCCATTCCTTCGAATGCCAGCAACAATCAGGGAGGTGGTGTCCCGAAGAACGGAAGCACTGAGCCTCCTTTCGTGATTGGTCCATCTGTCGCACCAATGGCTGTCAGTGACCCCACGGTATCGATCGGTGATCCGTCGTTCGAGGACGACACCTCTTCAGCCGCTGACTACTTCACCTACGACGAGGGACATAGGTCGAGGGGTAAGAAGCACGTCAAGGTCATCAGAAGACCAAGACTCAGTCCACCATGTAAGCCCCAAAGCACGTGATTCCTTACTCTGGAGAGTTGTCAAGGTTCAGTGATTAGCAAATGCAGGCTAGGTGGGCCCTACTTATAATTCAATCGATGTTTCAAGAGGCGGTGGAATAGAAGACTCAATTCCAGATATAAATTTATCTGAAAAGTAACAATAAGTCCGTGGATGATTGAGTCATAGATGCTGAGTTAAACCGGCGCCATGAAGCCATCAAGTAGGTGCGAATTTCAACGACTGTGTTGAGGTTTCGTGAGTCACTGGCTTACTGAACTGTCCCCCCTCTGAAAGATTCCGATGTTTTGCTGCTTAATTTGGACCTTCGGAGCTATATCAAAAATGGGATGCTACGTCCGTATACGAGTGAACCGAGTTTATGCCAGCAATAAGACATAACTAATCGGTTTCAAATTATCCCACTTCCACTTAGTCATCGAAGAGGTTTCAAAGAGATTCCGACTTCCGGAGATGTCGGGGCTCTGCCAATCGAATAAATTCATCTATTAACATGGCGCATGAGAGATTAGAGTTTTGGACTCTGATTTAGCTGAATAAAAAGCATTCGCTTCCTTTGTTGCTTCATATAAGCCGGTGAGTGATTAGCACAAAACTTGGGTGGATAGTTGATTCGATGAATTTAGAAACAATGGGGCTAAATGAATTTTATAAATCAGCAGAGGGATTTTAAAGAGGCAGAACTTTTCCACGGGCTCCATGGCATCTTCAAACAAACGCAAAAATTCCTCGATAAATCCGGAAACTGGAGGTCCCGTTAATCTACCTGAAATGCCTCACGCACACCTGGAAAATGTTTTATTGTTGGAACAATTATGTCAGTCCTGCCTTTAATCAAACTTTCAAAAGAGCCACCCACGAGAGAACCGCGTTAGACGTCCCTGAACCGCCTGAACAGTTGCAAAATTTCCCGATTCCACATAGGTTCCATTGGGGTTATATGAGTAACTTAAAGACAACGTGCTTTGGATTTGTGCATTTTCTTTGACTAGTGTTCCACTATATGTGCATATTCCTTCGTTTCTTTAATTTTCTCTAAGGAGACGTCCTAAAATTGCTCGGTCTATTTCGAATTAGTTCAAGTCCACTTCAGTTATCACAGTTATGTTGGGCAGGCAAACGCGAAATAAATCCCAATTGTTTGAGATTTAAACTGATAACTAGCAACCTGATATGTCTTCAATCAACAAATTTTTCATGGATCCAAAAATCCCAAGTACGATGAGTAAGCCGCGTTTATTGATGCAATTTGTCACTTAGGAGACGCCCAAAAACCACTCGATTGATTTCAAATTAACCCCAGTCAGGTTAGTCACCAAAGAGGTCTTCAATTTGTCCTTTTAATCAACTAATTGCACACAACCCAGACGGATCTGACATTTCGAACCCGATTCGAGTCTTTGTGCACCCTCATTAGGCCTAATCACTCGCTTTTTCGAAACACACTCCACTTACTTGATGATTTGGCAATGAGTCTGCTTAGTGGGGAGAGGGTTGGAGTGTTTAAGTCACAAATTCAACACGGTTAGAGGCTTTTACAGTTTCTCCCTGATCGAGGTGTCAAAAGCGATTTGTAGGAATAAAAGATAACGCTTATTCATTTAATTTGTTTCATTGAGCGCCCTGCAATGCCTGTGGTTGCAAATTTCACTGGTATTTGTCACACATTGGAACTGGAGGAAACTCTACGCTATTTTCCTGCGGAAAATTATGAGTTAGGAAAAGACCGATGACACCAAATGCGTTGCGCAGCTTCTCGAGGATGCAAATTTAGCGTCTTTATTGGGTTGGTAAATCCCCTCAAATTAGTGATCAAATACCTCCCATGATGGGCACAGGTGAGCCCCTTCACTTGTGACAACCCCTTCTGCCCTTTGACGTTCGCTCCATGCTCGAGTCAAAGTGATCAAACTTTTTTTGGGGCATTTTTCGGAGTTTGCTGTATTTCGTTGTCAATTGGTCTATGGTGTAGACGATATGAATTCAAGGCCTCATACATTCGTAGATAATAACATTCACATTTGTTGTGTATATTTACAAATTAAGTTATTGCCCGACTACCTCCACGATTTATATCTATTAGTGTCAACTGAAGATGTCTTCAAGTTGTGTGGCGGTATTCCTATGTGCTTACATTCGGAGAAGCCAAGATCTATTTTAAAGGTAGTGTCTACTGATAATGCTAATTAAGTAGCACCTTCCATTTCAGCCCCCCGCAGTCGGCCACTGTCAGAGGCCATGTTGAGTAACCACTACTACGACAAGAGTGAACTCCTCAATCTCCTAATGATGCCCAGTGGAGCTGGCGAAGCCCCCAGTCGTGGCATCGATCCGAATCCTCCCCAATTCGGTCTGCACTCGCGTCCGACATCTGTCGGAGTCTACTCGAACGACGACGAGGAGGAGGAAGAAGTCGATGATTTGGAAGGAACGGACGACGATGATTCTTCACTGTACGAAGCAGTCGATAGGCGAAAACAGAGGGTTATGGCGACCCCGATGAAGGGTGGAACACTACCACCGGCACCACCTGTCTCCCCGACGGACAACCGACAGGGATTGGTGAGCCCAAGGCATTTGCGGAATTAAATTCACTACGGAGACCCGTAAAAAGTCAACTGGATCATTGGAAATGCGATTCTATTGCCTAACAACTAAACATTAAAATGGGGCAATTTGAAATTCATACAGAATTCTTGGCATCATCATTTAAAGCATAATTTATTTTAAAGTTGATTATGACCTCATTTTGATTTAAAAGAGACTTAAAAATGACTACTTAGATTAACTTAATATTTCTGGTCCTCGTGCACTTCAATTCTACGAAGTCCACGGAGCAGTAGTCGGGCCAAATAGCCAACAAACACTCTCACTGGTATCACTAAAGTAAAGTTGAAGCTTATCACACCGGTAGTGAGCTTTTACGCTGCAGAGGGAGGCTAAATTATGTAATAGGAAACGATTTTAGAGTACCGCTGAGGTTGATTTGAAATGTTCATTGGAAACTAGATGATCAAAGCTTTAACCAATCAACCAACCTCTTTCTGATGGCCTACGCTATTTCAGTACGCTAAAACTACGAATCTTTTTGATATCCGCTCGTTTGCCTCATTATGATCGTGTTTACTTACAGAAATCGTGATCGTTACTTTTAAATAAACATAAAACAGAGGTGAGTGGGCACGATGCATCCCCATTGTCGCACAGCACAATTGCCATTGGTACCTTCATCATTAACGTTGATTCGCCTTATTCACTGCCATTGCATCATTTTCAATCTGCAAGTGTTGTCTGCTATCGAGATTTAAAGAAACAAAAATAATAATTTTTAATCATTACCCGAAGCCCACAAAAAGGCTACAGCCGATTTCCACTCGAAAAGCCAGGTATGGGCAGTGAGACAGACCAGTAGAGAAGTAGTTGGGTTTATTAGCTACTTGTAATCAGCAAATACCTTAAAAGGCTACAATAACCTTTCTTGCCTTTTTCGAGTTCTTCATTTTAGTCCTTGTTAGTAGTTCTAATAATTAAAACAGTGTAGTATTGCAAAACGATAAAATTTTATCGAGTTTCTTTGTAACTTTGCAAAGCAAGAAGGTATGTTTGAGAAAGCCAATACTTCACATTTGTGCTTCACCCCAAATGGCTACACAAATGCTTTTCAAAAGCTTCACTTAAGCATTATCATTTAAAATGGGGTGATTTTCATCCGCTATTAATTCTAACGAACAATAGGAAGAATCCTAGATGAATAGTTTGCTCCCACTGTAGGATAGTGCTGTGGTTTCATCTGTTGAAATAGTGTGAACTCACTCAATTATAACGAATTAGATAGTTTTGGTTACAAAACTTTACTGCACCATCGACTGAACCAATATCCGCGCGATTAGTCAAGGAATTCCTCCAACTTATCTAAGACTAGAACAAAGTGCTTATAATTGAAAAGCTGGCGAGTAAAGATGGAGCATTTGTCAAAAGATTTGTGTATTTTCAAATGAAGCAGATCGCATGACTATCGGACTTGATAGTTAAGCGATTTCGTTACTGTATGTAGATCCACAAGAGTTCTCTCGAACTATTATCTTCAAACGAAATTGACATCACACTAATTCTGTTGCTCACTCCTTGGTTTAAAGTCTTCGTGGTATGTTTCAGACGCTTTCCTGCATGATTTGAGCATGCTATTGCTGATCAATTTCTATTGTTGCATGAAAAAAGTGATACGCTTTCGTTTCTGCAGCATGGTTTGAAAAGCGTATCTAATGTTTGATTCGTCTTCTTCATCTGCCCATCCTTTTCGCAATCATGGTGTCTCAACGGATCGAAATGTTTTTAAAGATTTCACAGATATTTTGTACTTTTTTAGTTCTCAAATCACCACGCGGCTACGGCTCGCCCGAGTTTCCACAACTACAATCCCCACCAGCAACAAGAAACTTCCAGATTGCCCCTCTCTTCCCGACATCTCGACAGCAGTCGCTGTAACCACCCCGACACGAAAATCGGCTCCACCTCAACCCTGATTGGAGTGCCCACACCAGTCGATATCTCTATGTCACCGTCACCCCAGAGGCCCTACGCCAACTTGGATGCTTGAGATCGACCTCGAGGAAACACCCTCTCCTACCCCCACCCTGATCCACCTGCAATTATCGGGCTCCTGTGTTCGCTTGAATGTGGAAGGCAGGGGAAATCTTAAGTCCACTCCTCACACACTGTGTCTTGTTACCTACTCCTCCTTCTCATTGTTGCATTATATGTGCGTGTTTTGGATGGAAAAGGATGAAATACGATCAATATTTCGAATTTTTCTTTGTTTACTTATTTGTCTCTTCTTGAGTAAGTGATGGTTTGCTTGTTGGATAAGTAAAACGTATGATTTAATGCCTCTGTTTGAGATGAAAGAAATCGGGGAAAACAGTAGGTTTTAAGCTTAATTATTTATCTTAATTAATTAAGGTAAATTGTGTTGAAGAATTAAACAAATCAGGTAATACTGGATTAACGGATAACGGGTCCCTCGATGCAATCAAGGGTTACAAAGGTTGAATACATGGATCAGAACAATTGTTGTGCATTTAAGAATTAGAAGATGCTTTTTTACAATTTGAAATGCAACGTGATGGTAAATTGTTTCCATTTGATTCACTTCTAATTCTTTGTTGGAATTCAAGTCTACTAAAGCGCATAAAAAATTGATTGGAAATTTCAGTAAGTATCGGACACCAAGTTCGACCAGTTAATGCTTTCCTTATAAAAGTATTTATATTATTTGAATGAAATAGATTTAGTGTGAGCTTGTGTGTTATCAATTTTTTATAAAAGATTTTTTAAAATTGTCTGAATTTTTCAAAAAATGTAAAAAGGCGACAATTAAAATCGATATGGCATATGATTAAAAGTCCACTTTACTAGGCATTTAATTTGTGAGGCTTAATATAGGGTACTCAGTAATTCATTTGAGTGAGCTTAAACAGTTGCGCGTCGTTGGATGGGCCATTATTCTAACAGAGATGCAGTCATTTTTGCGCTATGGTGAAAAACCTATCGAGTTCCAACTGGATACTGATGGCGAATTTTACTACTTAGCATCTGAGGTGTGCCATAGTCTTCTTATTGATCATTTGTCTATACTATCTGGCGCTGTCACCTATGCATACAAAGCTATCAGTTATTGAGCTTAATTTTTACGCTATGCGTTTGCACTTATTCCATATTAAAGGTTGGCCGATATTTACGTCTTTTCCGAGGAGAGCTTTTGAAGCGCTATCCTAATCTATGGAGACGTTTGGCTACGCCCGAGGAGCGTGACAAGCTCATTGCAATGGGTAAGTGATGTATCTGCCTTATATTTTGCTATTTTTGCCTTAAGCATCATTTCCAATGTTATTTGTGCTTTCGTCTATTTAGGCCTTGCTACTCCAGTGACGGCGCTCAACGCCACCATTTTGAGGGCCATTGAAGTCGATGAGCTAATTGGCGGTAGCGGAGACCGATTTAAGAGTTTGGAGGTAAGTTAAAACACCATTTTTCTTGCATTAATTGCGCATTTCAGTTGTTAGTTGTAGATATATGGATAAAATACCTAAACCTTAAATCGTGACTATCTGATTCCATGAACGTGGTCTGAGCCAAACATGTCTAGTTGATCCGGTTAAATAATGCAACTTGCTTTCGAATTATTTAATGTAGGCGGTCATGTCCTATGTCTTCTTTAACGACTCATTTCTTCAAGAATTACTTCTTAGTATGGTTAGTTTGTTATCTCATTGAATGTTTTCAATGGGTAATGTTCATGGTAGCAGTTTAATTTTAATAAATTTATTACTAGCTTTTGGTGAACGCAAGTTCTTAAAACTAAGTCATCGAGGAAATAATGTTTTCGTTTTACTTGGTTTAATGCTCTATAGGCAACTATCACCTCTAGAACCTGCTTAAATAAATTTTTGGAGGTGTTTTTAATCGTAATTTATTCGGATTACTCCACCGGGATTACTTAGTTTCCCGCCATTGTCGTGCTCTTACTCGCACCCTCACGTCAGTGATTCTGTTTATTGGTCCAAGTCATTCCCATTTTGGGTGTAGTAATCATCCATTAAAGTTGAAATTCTCTAGCCCTGAAAAACCAGGGGTATCCACTTGAGTTTCCGTTGCAAACCATTTTTGTATGGAGGGTAGTGTTGATACGCGAGTCGACACGCCGTAGGTCTCAGAACCAGTGAATCACTAATGGTTTGTTCCTTGGAGATGCGAAGCCCAGGGTATATCTGTGTGTCAGCCTAACACACTAAGTGTAAGGAAAAGATGTCTCTACTACCGGTGAACTGGTACCTCTTCTCTCATCAAATTGCAGCCCAATTTCAACGGAGCCGTCGCTCCGAGTGCAGTGCGTCCCGGTCTCTCCAGCCAGCACCCTTCCTCCTCCTCCCTCACCACCCCCGTTGCCGCTGCCATGGGGGCCACGGGAACAGCGGCCACCACCGCCACCGCTGTACCGTCTACTGGGACTGCATCACTCAGCGACTCCACCACCGGCACACCGACGGCCCTCAAACCGACCACGCCAGCAACTGTCGGTGGCTCCGCAGTCGTCGGATCACCCACCGTTGGTGGCGGTGGCGCTGGAGGGGGCTCCAGGGCCTCGGGGTCCGCTGGAGCCGGGAGGTGGGTGAGTTCAGTGCCCAACACCTCCTTCCACCTGGACTCGGTCCCCTGCCCCACACCCATTGGAGCCGGAGCCAGTGCGAATCGTGCTAGACCCAGTGAGTCCATCCGCCCAACCACTGCCTTACTTGTGCCTATTTAAGTAGGCAATTCTTGTGGAGAATTGGCAGTCTCATCAAGGAAAAGTGACTGGTAAAAGATTAAAAGGCATTTTAATCGACAGAAAAAAACTTCACGTCAATTAACTGAACAAGGTGGTCTTATTATCTTCCTGGGATAAGGGATCCCCTGAAAAACTGCTTTAACTTTATTCTCAACAATTTGGGTTATTATAGTACTGGCAGTATGGCCACCAGTGTCTTTGTCGCTGCTGTGGTACAAATGACTACCCTCACTTCACTGTTCAGGTACTCCACACAGGCCTTGGAATTCATCCGAGGTTCCCGTCATTTAAAAAAAATGCAAAGGCATCGCAACACACTCAGAAGATACTCATCCAGCAAAATATTACAGTTTTGCGAAATTTAGTCCGCATGACTTGAGTACGAGTGTCTTTTGGACTGGTGTTGTGCTTTTGTTGATGGCCAAAGTCCCTCTCTAATAATTAAATGGTTCCCCGGTGCAGACAAAGTGAGCAGCAAGATCTCGAGTTTCCCGATTAGCCTGGACGACTCGGACCCTGTGGCCTACCACGAGAACGCCCAGCAACCCGAGCATCTGGTGCCCATCAGGCTGGACATTGAGTTCGACGGCGTGAAGCTGCGCGACTGCTTCACCTGGAACCGCACCGAGCAGCTCATCACACCCGAACAGTTCGCTGAGATCCTGTGTGACGACCTTGACCTCAATCCCATCTCCTTTGTCCCTGCCATCTCTCAAGCCATTAGACAACAGGTAACCACCTCCTCATCCTCGTGTCTACTGAAATCCTCCATAAGTAGCACTGACAGGTTGCCCCAAATGACAGGTTGCAGCACATCCGGTGGAGAACATACTGTCGGGCCAAACGGATACGCGAGTGATTGTGCGTCTCAACATCCACGTGGGCAACATGTCGCTGGTGGACCAGTTCGAGTGGGACCTCTCGGAGCCTGCCAACTCCCCGGAGCTGTTTGCGTCGCGTCTCTGCGCGGAACTGGGCCTGGGAGGGGAATTCGTCACCGCCGTCGCCTACAGCATCCGGGGCCAACTGGCCTGGCACCAACGGCTCTACGCCTTCACGTAATTATTTCATTCCTACTCAAATCAATTTCAGTAGGTGTGATATTTTATTTTTTAATTGCTGTAGTGAGTCACCACTGCCGACAATCGATGTGGTGTTTCGCAGTCCGAATGAGGCAGACCAGTGGAGCCCGGTGGTTGAGGTTTTAACAGACGCTGAGATGGAAAAGAAGATCCGTGATCAGGATCGAAACACTCGGTGTGTTATAGGCCCATTTTTCCTGTTTAACCACTTTTTTTTCGACGTGGACCATCATTAAATTTACATTACGCAATCTTTTTGTAAAATGACGAGTTTTGGCTCGGTGGTTGAATTTCATTTCGCGTTTTTTTCTTTTAGACGCATGCGTCGGTTGGCTAACACCCAGCCAGGATGGTGAAAAGCGCGAAGTGGCCGCTGCCGGCATTTTTATCTCTGTGTGCACCTTGTAATCGTTTCCTTCTGTGCGTCTCTGATAAAGTAAAGTGCGTGCGTGCGTGTGTGTGTGTGTTTCACCATCGGTTTTGATTTCTTCCATTGGTTGAGTAGGACAGCACATAATGAGGATATTTTCGAAAACGGAGAAAGGGGACTCCTTCGAATGACTAGGTAGAGTTGAATGTTTTTTTCCAGAAAGAAGCCAAACCAAGCATTCTGCCTCATTTTAGCAGAAGCTAAGGTAGATTGGATGATAGAATTAGGTTAATTATGTATTCCATGCGCCAGGCTTCGTTGCCATTGGAGACAAGTTAAAGCCCTGCTGAGGCCTCACGTGAGCTAAGTTGATGTGAAAAATCTGGTGTATTCTAGTCAGCATCGACGAGAACACGCAAGCTGTAACTGGGTCTGATCTGCGTTGAATCAGGACCTGATAGGAGATCGACGTCTTACTAAATTCGTGCACCACAGTTTTGTAGTCGTTGCGATATTGGTTGACGGTGCACATTTAAAAAAGTCGTGGGAAGCTTTCAGGTTGTCTCCTGAATCATCCGTTCTGCCATTATGGCTATATTTGGGGGTTTCTATCTTTAGTGATTCACACCACTCCTCGGCTGTCACGAGGCTAGCCGCCCTTGCATAAATCATCCGAGGGATGACAGCCTTGAACTGACTCGCAAATCACTCATTTTCTGGGTGAATTCCTTTATTAATTGATTGCTCTATAGTCTTTTCTCAGTCGCAATAGACTAGTGATTGGGCTCGTTCCCATGCTCGCAAAAAGTCAAATTGAAGAGGGAATCACTGTGTAGCTATCCGCTATAATAAGTCATGGGCCTTTCATGAGGTCTCGAAATACTACTGATAGGCTGACCCTGGCGATTGTCCACACTAACTGAACCCACACGGTAGACCAATAGGTTAATCCAATTGCTTGGTCTACCAATAACAGTTCATGTGCCACATCACCGCCTGTTGTCGAGATAAAGCCATCTACCCATGTGAAGCACACCACTACTTTCTTCAACATTCTCTCGATGAATTCTGGTTGGTTTTAGTCCGTGAAAACCACCGCCCATGTTGATTGCTTGCTTGCTTTCAGATAATGTAACAATACAACTCACTATACCAACTAGGTGTAGCTCTGTGTTGTCAAGTTTTAAAAAACACAGCTGGATCCACTTCCTAAGCTGCCACCATCATTCCTCAGTAACTGGACTTTTTCACCCTTTTAAAACACTAGAGAGGCCATGGAGACGTGCTAAATCGAGGCAGTCAGGCCAATTTGTTTTGCCCAATGTTATCTCGTTGATAGAGATGGCCGTAGACGTTATCACTCTTATCAGGTTATTCGACTCAAAAGGGTAAGTACAAATGGATGCCAAGAACCCTCGTTTACTCCGGTGATTTCACTCATGACTTTGCAAGTATAAGATGTAAGACAAGCCTCTGGACGAATTATTTCGTCTGAGCTGCACATCAGTCCGCCATATATAAAGGCGACACCTGAATCCGTAGTCTTACAGATATTCTTCAAGATGATCTGCATATATGCGCTCCCACTAGTGAGTCTAGCGTCTGGGCTTCTCCTATTAACACCGCACAGTTTACATTAGCTCCAAATGCTTCAAGGGCTAGTTTCACACAAACAAGCATATATTGTTTTAGTGTTCCTGGTTTGTGAGCAGCAAGTGCCAGAGATTGTGCGAAGATACTTTTGCTCTTTGACCGTAACGGATAGGTGGTGTGAGGTGTTCTTTAACTTGATGAAGGATCAGACTGACGTGAAGGCTTTCATGACGGGAACCGAGGCCTGGAACCTCTCCCTCTTCTCTGCCTGCATTTTACCATGCAATAACTCCTTGATAACAAATAGCTGCTGTTAAAATGACTGCATTTTTCCTTTCCTACGCGGCGGGAGTTATAATGAGCTTGCAACCAGTGGCAAAAGGAAAATTAACTTGAAGACATGCGAAGGAAATGGCAATCCGTTGAAACAGGTAAAAGGGAGTTGAAGTATGCAAACAGTAGAAGTCATCGAGCAGTGTGGTTGGCACTGTATTCCACTAGGTGAATTCAGCCAGATTAACTTTCAAAAGTGAAACTACTTATACAGGGTTAAAACAAAATTGCGGAAACACCTTAAAAATCATCAAAATATGTCCTAATAATGGTGTAGGAACGCTACCTCTTGAGCATATTACAGGTTCAATTCTCCGAGGTATTGATTCATACAAATTGCGGATTGTAGGTTGTATCCGTCAGTTAAAACAGCCTCAACCAGTCCTTTTAGAGACGATGGCGATGGCGACGGTGGAAATCGACTTCTTACTTGAATCCTTTGAAATCAACGATCATAAATGCTCCTCAATAATGAGGTTGAGGTCTGGAGATTGTGGTGTCCAGATGAGATGCTCAACCTCATAGTCTCGGCTGTTAAGTCCTCTCCACGAAGAGGAATCATTGGCGCTGCAGAAGATTTCCAGGAAATATCACCACAACCAGATCATCATCACGGAACCTCTGTCGCTTTGTTTTACGGTTGGGAGAAGGCAGCAGTCTCGATTAAATACTTCCTCATTTGGCTGTTTCCAAAAGTAGGTACTCCATGTGGCCAGAGGTAGGAAGTAAGGTGGCAAACGATGGTTCGCTGGAAAAGATCACATTTTCGTCCACTGGAGGTTTCTTCTCCACCACTCTAAACGCTGGTGGAATCCAGCTGCCGTGTGCAGCTCCAAACGAGGAACAGTTTTTGTGGGAACTCGGTTCTCTGGGTGGTCATTGAGAAGCTCTGAGGTGATTTTGGGAGCCGTGATCTTACGACCATCCTCTCTAACAAATCGATTTGAGTCCTTTGGTTTCTCTCATCCAACAACTTTCACCTTCGGCCAGACAACGTTTTTCCTTCTCTTTCAAAAAGATGGCAGTCATTACATTTGAAACAGTACTTCTTGAAACGGCACCAACAATTTGGCCTCCTTCAAAGTCCAGAGAGCTGCGCCATTTCTATTGGGTTATAACCAATTTTTTTTAAATTTCTTTAAAAAGCAGTCGCTTTAAATAATCTTATCAAATAACAAATATAAACAGAAAGCATAAGAATATATCAAATTTTTATTCTTTATAACATATTCACTGATTATGTCAGGTTTTTCCGCCATTTAATCCAACTCCTCTGTGTCTCACTAAGGTATTAAGAAGTGTCAATTAGATGGAGTCGTTAATTCACAGTGAAAATGTTAGCATTTTTCCATTCCCACATTCACGTACTCTGGGTTCCATTGGGGGTAGTTATCAACGTCACATCTACGCCTCCGCCAAAGAAACTCGTTGTCGACATCAACACCGAAAGTGGTGGTCTTCTCAAGGAGAGTGCCTCTCAGTTCCAACCTCTCTACGACAGAAGCCATGAACACAACATTACTGAAGAATTTATCCTATTCCCAGCTGAGGTCGCCTCAGGTCACCGTCTCACGCCAGAACACCAGTGTTAGACGATCTGCATTCTGAGATGACCGAAGACAGGCTGTCACGCAGAAGGCATAGTTCACGAGATGCCAAGGAAATTCTCCTTGTACTCGAAGGGGTGGTGATTGATGGAGTAAGCTAAGCAGAGAGTACTGTGAATCGATTGGATGTCTCGGTGGTTTAACATCCCAACTCACAACTCAACTTAGTGTCGATTATTTATCGTTGCGAAAAATTATTGTTATTCCAGCGAATGCGCTTATTCGGTGACTGTCAGAGGGATGAGTGAGCTTAAACAAAGGCGTTTAAACGGAGGCAAGCTAGGTTGGAGGCTGGCGCTAATTGGATTACCTCCACCACACACCCCACCACACCGTCTCCTCAAAAATCAAAGTGGCGATTTACGAGAGATTAAAAAAACCAGCTAAATTTAGCCTCTGCTACCCTACTTCACATTCCACAGATTACAGGCCATAATTTCTGCTTAGAATTCTGTTATCTTCACTGTAGACTTCGACACAGTCAATGCAATTTTATTTCGGTGTACTGTGAATTGGAAAAAGTGCTCAAGAATTAATCCCTTCTCACGAATGAGTGCTCAACAATGACGAAAGACTTTTCATGATTCCTGGTAGCTGACAAGAAGCAATTTTTAGTAGAAAAGATTGATTATCTGAATTTGATGAAATGCCGTCTGTTTCACGAAAAAATTACCGTTGTGTCATGTTTAAGTGGTTGAAATTCATGGGAAACTCAAGGCTCACTCGCAACCACCCGTCTCTTTGGGTGTGTGTAACACTCCTAACTCGCTATATTTAGCTCTGTGGGAGTTCTAGGCTATTGAAAGAACCCAGACAGATTACAGGCAGTATTTCTGCATTCGAATTCAGGCATTTCCAGTGGAGATTTCCCGAATCCAACACATCAATTCCCACTTCCTGTCTTCAGATAAATCACTTCTTGAGAGATGAGTCCTTCTCACGGTGGTTGTTTGTGGCGAAAAGGCCTACTCTGAAAGCCTATTATCTGAAACCACCAAGAAGACAAGTTTGCATCCATATTGATTGTCCTTGAGAATTTCCTTGAGGCATTATCAAATGTCATGTGTTTTTTGCTTCCTAACAGTTAGTTTCCCTTTCAATAGCTAAATGCGTGGTGGAGAATGTCGCGTTTTTGTGGATTTATTCTGATTTGATGGATTTCCCATTAAATTGTATAACTGCCGTGGGTAGAAATCCTCCTTGGCATACGGAATTGGGCCATATGAGACAGGCCAGGGATTCGTTGCTGCAGTTTGCAGTTCCTCGCCATCGCTTAGACCTGTCACCAGGACTCATGTCCCACCGGGATCACCACCTGCCAACTCTCCATGCACAAGAGAGCACAAGCGGCCCATCACCCACAGGCCATCTTTGCAGGCTATAGGAGGAATCGAGAAATCGCATGTTTGAGGCCATCTCCTCCATACCACAGGAGCATCAGCTGAACACAGGATTACTGGGCTAGACCCAATAACCAAGTAACTGGTTTTGCCCACAGCCTAGCAACCGATGGAGGTCAGCATTTTTGGCTAGAAGGCACACAGCCTGAGGGCAAATGACTCGAATCTGAACGCCGATTGGGCGAAGAATGGGATTTGTCATGTGGTTAGCAGCACGGCTTTCGTGTGAGCGATGGCTTTCATTGGGTGATATGATACTGTGTGGTAGTTCACATAAGCATTAAAGCCATTAGAATGTTATCCGGCCGTAAAGTTATGTGACTCACATCACCGGATCGAATTGCTTATTTATTTAAAATGATTTTGGTGGACTGATACACTAAAACCTGATTTAGAAGACTGTTTATGCAGCGAAATATAAAAGTTCTTGACATCTCTTCATAAGATTGGAAGAGATGAGTTTTTAAAGACAAAGTCAGTGATTGCGAACATACCATCCGATTACCTGCTTCCGCCAATTACATCCTTGGAAGAAGGCTTTGTCTACTCATGCATTTGCACATATATATTATTTTTTCTTATAACATAGAATCGAAGGTGACCATAAAGGAGGCAAGTTCTGATTTATAGAAGAAGAAGAAGACACTCATGGAATAAGAAAAGTCGTTCCGTAGGCACATCACATACTTGAGGCTAATTAAATTTTAATTAATTAATTAATTAAATTTATTTAATTATAATTAAAATTTTATTTGACCTTAACTGTGAGATTAAATAGCAATTACATTCAAGTATATGTGATTGGATGCAATAGTGATAACGCATTAAAAAGTCAACAAAATATGTTTTAATACGGTATAGTTGTGTGCCTTTTACTGCAATCGCAGACTCACTACTCCGAGTTATTGATTCACACAAATTGTGAGATCTGGGGATTTTGGTTGCCAGATGAGATGCTCAACCTCATTTAAACTCGTTTATGTTAACATTTCTAGCTCAATGCACTGGTGAGGCAGTATCATCTTTAAAGATTGCGCGTTCCCTTCCCGAATCCACAGTTCTTGAACAACCATAGAAGGATGAACTTGGTCGCCCAAAATTCCCACAGTCTCGGCTGTTAATTCCTCTCCATGAAGAGGAATCATTGGCGCTGCAGAGGATTTCCAGGAAATATCACCACAACCAGATCATCATCACGGAACCTCTGTCGCTTTGTTTTACGGTTGGGAGAAGGCAGCAGTCTCGATTAAATGCTTCCTCATTTGGCTGTTTCCAAAAGTAGGTACTCCATGTGGCCAGAGGTAGGAAGTAAGGTGGCAAACGATGGTTCGCTGGAAAAAAAATCACATTTTCGTCCACTGGAGGTTTCTTCTCCACCACTCTAAACGCTGGTGGAATCCAGCTGCCGTGTGCAGCTCCAAACGAGGAACAGTTTTTGTGGGAACTCGGTTCTCTGGGTGGTCATTGAGAAGCTCTGTGGTGATTTTGGGAGCCGTGATCTTGCGACCATCCTCTCTAACAAATCGATTTGAGTCCTGTGGTTTCTCTCAGCCAACAACTTTCACCTTCGACCAGACCTGTGCTGCTTTGCTGAGGACTACGTTTTCCTTCTCTTTGAAAGATGGCAGCCATTACTTTTGAGACATTACCACTACATGAAACGCCAAGAATTCGAGGGCAGCTTCTGCTACATTAGCGCCTGCCTGCCTGCCTGCCAGCAATTTGGCATATCTGAAAGCCGAAGAGTTCTGCCGTTGTTATTAGGCTATAACCAATTCTTTAGCCTCTAAAACCTTTTATAGAAAATAACCATTTTAAATTACAAAAGTAAGTTACAAAACAAGAGGGCTAGAATATGTAAAATTTTAAATTTTTATTGACAATTTTAAAGAATCTGATGTCTAACTCATTTTTGTGTATCGGATGGTGTAGGGACGATATAGAGTGTAGACACGGAGATAGAACTATTGTCATCAGCGTTTTACTGATAACCACGACCCTGACTTACAAACAGGGTTACTGCTAGCTAATTGGACCATATTGTCAATTGATCCTCGTGTGGGTTCGAGAGGGTATTCTTAAATGAGGGGAACATTCCATTCCAGTTAAAATTTCACACGAACGTAGGAGGCTAGGCACCGGTGTTGCAAAAACACATTCGTGGGCTTAATTGGAAGGTAACAGATTTTACGACGTAATAAATCCTTAGGCGTACCACCAACTTGAGTACTAATTGCAACTTTTCAGTGAGTTTTCAGTCTCATATATGTATATCGAAGCATGTGAATGTAAGGGCCTGTGAAGCTCGTAAGACCTGTGGTTTTTCAACAAGACTTGATACTCAGTTATTTTGGTCGGTTGCTTCAGTATCTCGGGAGGACCAATTCAACTGACATCAGCGTTAAGTAAACAGAAACGGTGGGTCATGTCCGTTTAGTGCACTAGAAGTTGGGCCTACGTCAAGCCTCTGCAATTTAATCCGCCTTGCCTATGTTCCCATCGATTCTCCTCGTAATGGCGTCGGTAGAAAAAATTAATGACACGGTTTGTAAATGAGAGGAATTAATGGTAAGCCAAGGAAAGTTGATCGATTAAAAACCTCAGTAGACTTGTTGGTTATTGCTAATCACATTAGGCAAATCAGCACTATAATCGATTATTATCGATTTTTTACACCGGTCTAGTAAAATTTCCTGTTTATATAATGTGGTAGCCAGCCATATTTGTGTTTGGTGTACCAGGTCATCTGATAAGCTCTCTCCGAAATTCCATCATTAAAAGAAGTGACCAAATGTTGCAGTTTATTGAAATTATTCAATCATCAACGTAATTTCCCTGAATACCTATGACAAATTCTGAGTTTCAGACTCTTCTTGTGGATTTGCAAAGGCTGTTTACTCCAAATGATTGCTTTTTTCCTCCTTAAAGCAAATTTTAACTTTACTGTTTTATAAAACAACATTTGACTAGCTTAAATGAATCGTTACATAGCAATAATGTTCAAATCAAATAGGCATCCAAAATCCCAACCTGCTTGAGGTTGTAGTTTTCTTCCGTCTCTACTTCAACAACCACTGAAGGTCAAGTTGATCCAAAGGAAGTTAAAGGCAAATTTCCACAGGCTATAGCATTTTAATTTGATAGACAAATTATTTAGTTAAAAATGCGCACCCTTATTGGTCTACGATTTAGAATGACTCGGTCATCCCCACTTATTACAGTCAGAAAACTCGCCAGAGTTCAGTCTACCTCACTGTAATCATCATCTCCTGGAATTTTGAGGAATTAAGGGCTCCGTAAAGGCTGCACCTGATCCCCAATTTAAACCATATAACTACATGCTTTTCACCAATCCACCCTTTGATGTGCTGGGTTTTCCAGCCTAAGATGTCGGTCTCAGAACATCAGAAGGCCCATTCCACCTACCAATTGAGCCTAGTTTTTGGATGCCAGTTGCAGGTAGGTAAACGGGCAAATGAACACTCATGGAAGAGATCACCTCACTCAAAGACGCGATGGGGCAACACGGAAGGCCGAAGACTCATCACTGAACTTCCTGATTCATCGTCTCTGTTTCCCAATCAGTCTGCAGATCCAACATGCTGGTGGAACTCCTGATTGGAGCTCCTGGCACACACTCCGGACTCTCGAGTGTGCCACACGTAGTGACGGTTACTGGAGACGCACATTGAAAAGCAAAACCCACCCAATCCCACTCACTCTCTGGTTCTTGTCGAAGTAGTGCACTCGTGGTTTCGACCATTCGATTATAAGGAATTTCGAAAGTTCCCATGGAGAGAATCTGATTAGCCAAAATCGAAGAGACTTTTATGCTATAAGAAGCATTTTAGAGCCCCGGAAACAGGTGCATTGGTGAATTAAGCCATTCTGTCTAGGGGTGAAGATCAGTCTTCAGGTAGCAACTTTTCTATTTGTACACCGCCCTACGCTCAGTCGCATGCAATCTCTTTGCTTGCTGCTCCAAAACCCGTTAAATTCATTCAATCTAACGGCATTATTTTGTCCATTTATTGGTTAATTGAAAAAAATCCTTCGCTTTAAATCATGCAGTCTCCTAAAAGCAGTCATCACCTCCTAAACCGGAACAGAGGAATCCGTGTCTTCACTCGAAGTAGATGAGGACTTGGTGGAGTGCGATATCTCGTCGTCGTCGTCGTCGTCGTCATCGTCGTCGTCGTCGTCGTCGTCGTAACTTGCAGACGACTTCTCGTAGCTCGTTGAGGTCATCTCGCTGTCATAATCGGAGGAATCCTCGTCATCGTAAGCGGAGGCCATGCGCAGCAGCACGCCCTGGAAGAAGGCCCAGTTGAAGAGGGAGTAGAAGAGGAAGAGGGTGAAGAGCGCGTTCAGAGCGAGGATGTAGCTATAGGCACCGGCTCGATACACCACACCGTGGTCGCCGCAAATGACGCCCGTCAAGGTCACGTAGGCTCGGTGGGCCTCGAGACAGGGGAAGAGTTTTCGCGTCAACTCCGTGAACGTGGCACCTCCGTCAGTTCTCATAAACTGTATCAGTTGTCCGCTGAATGAGTCGTACTTTTTCCCGACTTCTTGCTCCAAATTGGTTGTGGCTGCCTGTGAGTTGAATGAGACGGGTTTGAGAATGTTGGGTTTGAGAATCTCACGATAGTTGGGGCTGAAAATGCATTTCTTGAATTCATTTCCATTTAAAGCACCCCTCCATTCAACCATTTATATTTTGTAAAATAAATTTTTACTTTTTTGGAAATGTCAAATGATTTCATGTAAACTACGGTTCCTTCTTTAACAGGAAGAATGGATCCGTACTAGAAGGCATCTGAATCATGGAAGGTGAAGAACTTTGCCATAATAATTCGCACTCGCAATCCAAATAATGAGGTCATGGTCGCTGCTTTGTCAGACAATTTTTACGACGATAACGCCAGTCGACCCTCTGTTTGGCTTTCGCCAAACTAACCCTCAACAAATGAACTACTATGCATTGTTGGGGACTTTCATTTAAAGTCAAAGTCATGTCTATGAAATTTCCTTGAAATCTACTACATTGTGCAGTTACTAAGCACTATTTGTCCAGAAGATACTGTATAAGCTGTGCCTTAAAACCTGTATATTAAACAACGTTGTGACTGTTGGTTATCAAGACCTCATTGGTATGATGTTTGCCTGGACTATTTTAAGAGATCTGCAGTTTTGGTAAGTTGTGTCATAAAGCGAGTTGATGCCCATTTTATTCGCTCTCTCCCTTCTTGTCCACTTCATAAACCGATTTAAGCAGGAATTTATTACATTTTTTCCAATTATGCAATGAAGGATGTAGGTTGCGGATTTAGAGAGGAGACCTGTGTCTACATTGCTCTGTTTAATTTGCTTATGATAGCTCGACTGCACCCCTATTAAATCAATGAGAATTCGAGAAACCACAGTAAACATCTTACCGCTATTGACTTCTGTAGGTCTTTGATGAATGAATCGAGGGATTCTTCGATAGTTTGTTGGTCTTTTTGCAGGGTTTGGATGCCTTTGTGAGCTGGATCCATGAATCCGTTTTTTAGATTGTTCATTTCCTCTATTAGCGCTTTAAATTCACCATTTGGCTTTGCCAAAGAAGGTTGGTTCTCTTGATATTTCACCAACTCCTGGAGGGCATCTTGGAATTCCCCTGTACTGATCATCTCTGGATTCGTTTTGCTCTCTAACTCCTACAGTTTTAAAAGCAGAAAATTTTAGGCAATTATGTCATGAAACAACTACACAGTGAATTGCGAATTAATCCAAATGCCATACAAAAAGGAATTTTTTAAGTTGCCTGAGAGTGTTTTATCACCGTCATCTATTTATCCTCAAACTTATATTTCCAGACTTCCGTACAAGCTCATCCATCTTCATAGTTTCTGCAATCAGTAGGTAGCATAGGAAATGACAATCTCGTGAGAGAATCGGAGAGAAAAGCTGCTGATCTACTTCAGTGAATCCTTCTTTCCATGCAGACACACGTACTCATGTATTGTGTGCTCAAAAACCCCATGTGTAGACTCACATTCCAGTTCACTGCACTTAGAGCCGTCTGAAGATTGCTCTTTACTTTATCCAACTCCTCTTTCGTTGGTAGTTGACTGCTTAAGTCGAGGTCTTTTATCCCCTGCACAGTTTCCCTAAAATGCAACAAACAAAGAGGAGTTAGTAGGGCGATATTCAATAATTCAGTAAGTGATTTGAATGTCTCATCCTCAAGGAAAAACGTCACAGAATCGAATTGCAAATGTGGGAGTGACATCGTCACCACAGTTAAACGACTACGAAATTAAACGGGTCATCCCTCACAGGAATCCTGTACAATTTGCAGGCCAGAAATGCTATAACACTTACTCTCGACCCTGTTCTATGGCGCTTGTTATTTCGGGACTGTCCACCAGTGCGTTGACATCCACCAAGTTGTCCAAACCCACCGCTGGCAACAGACCCACAACCGTTGTTGTTGTGGTTGTCGTTGCATTCAACTCGTAGTTGCACTTGTTGAGGAGTGCACTCAGTACATTCTTGGGCTCCTGATCGTTGATGAAATCTGATTGGCTTCTCAGTAACGCGGTATCCTTTGCGATTTTAGAATTGAGGATATAATCGGTCTGTTGGACACCCTTCTCCCATAGCATGTAGGGACACACTTCGGCTAAAACAGGAGGAAATAGGTGGCTGAAGGTGTCTTAGGGACGACCTGCCTCTCCATCCATCCAGAGCCCTACCCGACACCAGTGTGGTGATGAAGAGGAGACCGGCGACCAGAACGGCCAGGATAAGGGAGAGGAGAATGAGGAGGATCGAGCAGGCACAGGCTGAGCATCGACCGCAAGCACAGCCATCCCAGAAATTCAGCTCTGATTCTGAAATCCCAATAACACCACATAGTTAGGGGTGCTTTCCTTGCATTCACAGCTGAGAGATGCGGTAAATCTTATGAGATAAGGCAATTTAGGGAAGAAGAAGAAGAAGAAGAAAAAGAAAAAGGCCATTTCCCAAAAGCCGAGAGAGATGGGAACCAGAAACCGTGAATCGAATGGTTGGGTTTCCTCCTCTTTCCTTGTCTATCGAAATAGTTGCCGTTATCATTCACGTTTTCCCGATGGGACTATTAAATCTTCATTTCTGCTAATCGATACTGGTCAGCCAGTCAGTCAGTCCCTAAAAGCCCACCTGCTACGATTTCATCCGGATCCTTGTACAAGCCGTCCTTGAAAGTCCTGTAGAGCAGTCGAGTCGCTATGAGGAGAGCGATGAGGAGAGTCAAGGCAAAGATGCCGCCGATGGAGTAGAGGACAATTCTGGCTGGTTTAGTGCCGACATCTGCAAAATCATTTATTTGATTAGATAGGGAATCGAGGTCGCCAGTGATTTTTCCGAACTTATCAGCAGCTTCGTCCCAGACTTCGTTGATTTGGCTAAGCACACCATCCAGGTTTAGTTGTTTTATGATTTGGTCAGCCAACTCGGCCTTTTTTCCCTCGATTCCGTCAATGGCTCCTTGGACTTTTGTTGACTGCTTATCTATTTCCACTTTCGCGCTATTTATGCCCATTTCGTATACATTTAGCCCGCTGACATTGCATGAGTAATTTTGCTGAGGAAATTTCAACTTTGTTACTTTGTCCTGCAACATGAATGCGTATATTACTTATATGAAGTAAAGAGAATTTAATATTTACCGTTGACTCACATGTAAGGCAGAACATTCACCTCCTTTGCAGTTTTCCAAAATACTCAGGTAGTTCCTGTTTTATTGCATCAAATTCCTTTTCCATTTTAGGAATTTCTTATTAAGTTCTTCTATCTGCCCCTTCGTATTTGCGGTATTCGTGCTCTGTTGAGTTAGCTTCGATGAACACTCTTCAGAGGTTGTGAGAGTTTGGTGTATTTGCAAATAACTCATTAAATCATCAATAGTGGTGTCCAGTCCAACATTAACCTTTTCCTACAAAATCAATGGAAAACAATGGAGGAAAACGAGTTCGCGATTCGGCTTGGGTATTTCCTGCGATTTCAGCTTTTGATTGTGCTTTTTGAAGGTGTACACTTTAATCCCTCAACTTTCTTAGCAATTTTCACATTCGCTGCATTTTTTCTTTGAATGGGGAAACCTTATGAATTCCATGCAATTCATCTTCTCACTGTGATTCTCCTATGAGGAAGATTTTTATCTCGTTTCAAAAGGAGCAGGTCCTTCGACTACGCTCCCTTCATTCAGTATAAAACTCTTTGGTTCCCAAAAGTGTATGCTCTGAAGTTCATGTAGGCAGTAGCAGTTTTAGAACCCAGCTTTTAAACGTGTTCACTCTCACTACACGCACTTTGAAAGTTTCAGCCTTGTTATTCATTCACCTAGGTGATACTACCACCAAGGGCAATGCATGATGACTGGGACCTCCCACTTGCATTTGGCGGAGTTGTGGTTTAATTCAGATGTCTCCTTAGAATTGCTGACCACTGTAGTTATGCCCAGGTTAATGAGAGTAGACTATAATGGAATCAGTAGCATTTGTCCCCACGCTGTGACAATAAAAAAGAATGTGCAGTTCACTTGTGCGACTTCTATACCAGTCTCCTTATGTTAGATTCCCTTCAAAATCCTTAGGTCTTAATCAGCCGATAGAGAGCTGAGAATGCGAAGCTAATCGACCTATTTACAGCAGTTTTGGGAGATTCACTCTAAGAAGGTCTGCAATAAATGGGAATCGTTTTAAGTAAAGTTCCCAGACAATAGTAGGATTCCATTTTCTATTGAACGTGTTCTTTTAAATCTACACACTCTTTCGACTATTAATTCGATACACTGCAATAGGACCTTTGCAATGGCCCTACCAGTAGATATCTGCTGAAACCTCGATTTTTAAATGAAGGATCGGACTAGTTGGCCCATATCCCTAGTAGAAGCTCAGTATGGCTTACATTCGTTCTTCCAGAAAATCCCGTGATCACTTCACTAGTCACTTCTCTTCCGCTCGAGATTCCGGTATCCACAAAGACGTTGAAGGACCTGACGGAGCGCGACACCGAGCCCAGGAGGGAGGCCGAATCGGCCTCGTTGTTCTTGAGGGTCTCTATCACAAGATCCGAGGCTCCGAAGTAGACTCCCAGAAGCACCACCGATGCCACGAGGAAGAGAAGCGAGATCGTCATCAACGCAAGGTAGGTGATGCGACAGACGAGGCTCTTGTTCCCGAAATCGGCGTCCACGGCGGTCATTTGAAGACGACGCAGTGAGTGTCTCGGCTGCAGGAATTTCAGGCCACGAAGTCACGTCAACTGAGTTCTATAAGCTAGTGCGATTCGCTTGTTGGGCCTCATAGCGGCTGATATTCACACTCAGAGTCGAGTCTCAACATCAAGTGCCTCTTGCTCACCTAGAGAGCGGCTGTGATACCACGCCTAGTTCACCTCTTTCACAGACATTTGTCTCCTGGACCAACTGGGCAGTACCATCCGGTCGAGTGAGGGATGCAGCAAGTGAGGTTTTAAAAAGTCTAACAAACCTTAAAGCTAATCACTTACGATGGCGCCTATGAGGACGATTTTTAGACCGACTGTCCCAGTCTCCCAGTGTTTGGCCTCCTCTGAAATCCTCATGTCTTAACCCACCAATGGACTGTTATTTGTGGACGGCAACGTTATCAAGAAAAGCATTTTTCACAATGCTGCCAGTACCGTAAAGGCCCTGACAATCTATGGAAATACTTAAGAAGTTTTGGAGACGATCTCCTCCAGCTTGTTCGTTAGGATGGATTGAGGCGTTTGCCTTGAGTAAAACTCGTTGTATTGGCTCGTTGACGGACAACCTTTGCCTTATTTCTGATAACTGTTACACTAATTAGTTGGAGGTGAATCTGTAGGCTTACTGCAGGAGCAATAATCTGGTCTGTCTTTAGCATTTGCAAATTGCAAGAAATTGTGCTGAAGTTGTCAAGAAGCTTACATCCTTCCTACCGCAGCAGCACCAACAGCAGTTGATGATCATGAGAACGATGACGAGAATGATGAAGATGATGAGCACGATGATGGGAGCCAGCAGCATGGTGCCCTCTCGATTGGGGTGATTCTGGGCGTACTTCACGCCTGCGGCTCCACCACCCACATCCTCCGGCATGGCGTTCAGGACGTCCAGATTGGGCGCACGACCGAGAATGATGTCCGTGATGAACTGCACCGGAAACTCCGACTGTGTCTCAAACTGCCCATCCGGTGTCGGCCTCATCAAGACATTCAGAATCCCACCGTTGACCGACTGAACGGCCCACTTGGTGATGCCTGAGAAGGTGCCCATCAAACTGGCCTCCAAGCCCATCCTCACAAACCCCTGAAAGTGGATTCAAAACACCCCTCTATCAGCTGCTATCAGCGGTGGTACTACGTTCATCGGCTCTCCTGAAAGCTATCGCTCTCTGGCTATGAGTGAACTTAAATCTATTTGATAAAGTTAAAAGTACTCAATACACAAGAATGACGGTGGGTACTTACGGAATCTTGTAGGCGAATAGATAGAATTTATTGGCGGAGCTTGGGGCTTTTTATGCGTTTCGCAAGTCGCATAGCTTGCATGCGCACGCCTTAGCTCATCATTGGTTGCGTAGATAAGAACGAATTTTCATCCAGATAGAGCTCGATTCACATCGTGGCACTGGGAGCTAACTAATGATGTGATTAAGTACAATACTGACGTAATTAATCAACTTTCTCGGGACCACGTCTGTGGATCTCGTGCTCCATAAAGACTACCGTCATAGACACTATAAATCACTTAATAAAAACGGTGATAAACACATCAAGGCTTCCCAAAACTGGATGGGAGAGATCAGTGGAAAGTCGGATACATTTCCATACATTTCCTTCTATGAGTCGGTAAATTTATTCTAATTTCACAGCTATAAGCAACCTTACAACATTAGGAAGTATGTATGTTGAACTTCGTCAAATTATTGGGGACTAAACCAGTGCCCTAACCTCATCACTGGCTGACAAGCATTCAGAGTAAAGTGCGCAAAGCTGTTTTGACCAAATTAGTGACTCAAGAGAGGACATAATCCGAGAATTACGTTTATACATTCTGGGGAATGAATATGTGCTCCCCCCAGTCTCGTGAGTTTAATCAGACCACTCAGAATTTTAGGTGATCCACCGAATTAATCTGTTCTTAAGTCGTCCTCAATTCCGAGTTCGCGAGGTCTTCATTCTCACAAATCGAAGCCTGAAACTCCACTGAAGTGTTGAATTTTGCACTTTTTGTTAAAGTCAACATAATTAGAGCTAGCTTAACCGCTCTCACAATGTTCCGACGGAGTAGATTGAGGGCCTCTTCGACACGCCTACGAAGGTCTTTTTCTAACTGGTAGGTTTCAAATCGCATCTGTGGTGAGTTTCTGTGTGCTTACTCCTAAAGTACTACGAAAGTAAGGAGGACGGAAAAGGCTACCAAGCCTGGTTTTTTGTGAAATAACGTCGGAAGCAGGAGCTAGAACGTTGATTTCGCAAGCGCCTAAACGGGCTGTCATTATCATTTGCTTATAAAAAACCCTATTTTAAAATAATGTGAAAAAATATTCTAGAATTCACTAATATCAAGATTACGGGTATACTTCCCTGCACAATAGGATAGGCAAATTTACAGTTGGCGAATCCCTTCGAATTAATAAAAGGGTCTCGCGTGTACCCACTTGTCTGCGGAATCATAAAATTGCATTTTAATGATATTTATTGTTATTTAGATTCCCAGTAATAGCGAAGCACATAAATCTAGAGTAAAATAGAGATTCTAATTGTATTAACATCCAAGTGACCCAACTTCACACATTGTGGTTTCAAAAAACTTCTATATTTCGCTGCATAAACAGTCATCCAAATCAGGTTTTAGTGGATCAGTCAACCAAAATCAGTTTAAATAAATAAGCAATTCGATCCGGTAATGCGAATCACATAACTTTACGGCGGGATAACATTCTAATGGCTTTAATGCTTATGTGAACTACCACACAGTATCATATCACCCACTGAAAGCCATCGCTCACACGAAAGCCGTGCTCCTAACCACATGACAAATCCCATTCTTCGCCCAATCGGCGTTTAGATTAGAGTCATTTGCCCTCAGGCTGTGTGCCTTCTAGCCAAAAATGCTGACCTCCATCGGTTGCTAGGCTGTGGGCAAAACCAGTTACTTGGTTGTTGGGTCTAGCCCAGTAATCCTGAGTTCAGTTGATGGTCTTGTGGTATGGAGGAGATGGCCTCAAACATGCGATTTCTCGATTCCTCCTATAGCCTGCAAAGATGGCCTGTGGGTGACGGGCCGCTTGTGGTCTCTTGTGCATGGAGAGTTGGCAGGTGGTGATCCCGGTGGGACATGAGTCCTGGTGACAGGTCTAAGCGATGGCGAGGAACTGCAAACTGCAGCAACGAATCTCTAGCCTGTCTCATATGGCCCAATTCCGTATGCCAAGGAGGATTTCTACCCACGGCAGTTATACAATTTAATGGGAAATCCATCAAATCAGAATAAATCCACAAAAACGCGACATTCTCCACCACGCATTTAGCTATTGAAAGGGAAACTAACTGTTAGGAAGCAAAAAAACACATGACATTTGATAATGCCTCAAGGAAATTCACAAGGACAATCAGTATGGATGCAAACTTGTCTTCTTGGTGGTTTCAGATAATAGGCTTTCAGAGTAGACCTTTTCGCCACAAACAACCACCGTGAGAAGGACTCATCTCTCAAGAAGTGATTTATCTGAAGACAGGAAGTGGGAATTGATGTGTTGGATTCGGGAAATCTCCACTGGAAATGCCTGAATTCGAATGCAGAAATACTGCCTGTAATCTGTCTGGGTTCTTTCAATTGCCTAGAACTCCCACAGAGCTAAATATAGCGAGTTAGGAGTGTCACACACTCCGAAAGAGACGGGTGGTTGCGAGTGAGCCTTGAGTTTCCCATGAATTTCAACCACTTAAACATGACACAACGGTGATTTTTTCGTGAAACAGACGGCATTTCATCAAATTCAGATAATCAATCTTTTCTACTAAAAATTGCTTCTTGTCAGCTACCAGGAATCATGAAAAGTCTTTCGTCATTGTTGAGCACTCATTCGTGAGAAGGGATTAATTCTTGAGCACTTTTTCCGATTCACAGTACACCGAAATAAAATTGCATTGACTGTGTCGAAGTCTACAGTGAAGATGACAGAATTCTAAGCAGAAATTACGGCCTGTAATCTGTGGAATGTGAAGTAGGGTAGCAGAGGCTAAATTTAGCTGGTTTTTTTTATTTCTCGTAAGTCACCACTTCGATTTTTGAGGAGGAGGTGTGGTGGTGGGTAGGTGATCTAATTAGCGCCAGCCTCCAACCTAGCTTGCCTCCGTTTAAACGCCTTTGTTTAAGCTCACTCACCCCTCTGACAGTCACCAAATAAGCGCATTCGCTGGAATAACAATAATTTTTCGCAACGATAAATAATCGACACCAAGTTGAGTTGTGAGTTGGGATGTTAAACCACCGAGACATCCAATCGATTCACAGTACTCTCTGCTTAGCTTACTCCATCAATCACCACCCCTTCGAGTACAAGGAGAATTTCCTTGGCATCTCGTGAACTATGCCTTCTGCGTGACAGCCTGTCTTCAGTCACCTCAGAATGCACGCAGTTGACGTCGACATCGTCTACCACTGGTGTTCTGGCGTGAGACTGTGACCTGAGGCGACCTCAGCTGGGAATAGGATAAATTCTTCAGTAATGTTGTGTTCATGGCTTCTGTCGTAGAGAGGTTGGAACTGAGAGGCACTCTCCTTGAGAAGACCACCACTTTCGGTGTTGATGTCGACAACGAGTTTCTTTGGCTGAGGCGCAGATGTGACGTTGATAATTACCCCCAAGCGTTTACATGAAAACCCAGAAAAGGCGAATGTGATTCGGTTCTCTGATTGCACTTTCACTTTGTGAGTAAGATTCTTTCAGGCACTTCGTCTTCTGGAGGTGAAAATAGCTTTGGGAATTATCGTCTTCACTTCAAAAGGCTGTTCTGGGTCCCCTATTGATAGATTAATTTCACTAAACTTGCTCTGCAAACCTGGAGTCATGACTTCCATCGATTCTTTTATCCAGTATTTTGAAGTTTCTGCCAGTGATCGATAACTTTCCATGCACATCTCGGCTTGTTTAGATGTTCCACTTCCACTTCCATTCTATAACCCTGAACGCTGTTCTCGTACAAATGTTCCCATATTAGGATGCAATGCCACCCAGACATTATTATTACATTACTTTTAATGTTTCATTATATTTATTATATATAATTATAACTTTTGTATTAAATCATATGAAATAGGAGAAACAGTTAAATTTTATTTTTTGTTCAATTGCTTTTTAACCTATATGTTTTAAATTGCAATATTTTACCCACAAAAATTTCCTTTCAAGAACGTTATGAAATCTTGTTTTAGCTAAATCGAAATACTATTTACTTTTTTCTATATAGTAGCATTAAATTAATGGAGTGGTCCTTGAACTTTTCATCCTTGTAAAAACCACCTTTACTCTTCGTGAGAGTTCAGAATGTCCTTAAATTTTTCTCTTTAATTGTGCATTATTTTTCACAAAACATGACACCGTTAAAACATGTTTTTACTAGCCAAAGCCCAAGCCTCACTAGTCACCCACTGTTAGAATTTCAGTCATTAACGGACGACCAATGTAATCAGCAAAGCGGTGTATTATTCAACAGAGTGGCTTAAAACCTGATTGTTCTTTTCACATTCTGTGGCGAGTTATCGAAAGGTCCCAATCTTTGATAGTCGCCACATAACCTTGGTTTTTAAGTAGCCCAGAAGCGATGGGTGGAACTTTTTAGAGAACAGTCCAATCGCCACATCTAAACAGGTGTTTAGAGGGTGTTTATCCCTCTTCTAATTACTTGAATTCAGCTCCGACCCCTTAAAAGGGAAGCTTCTATTTTGACCATCGAAAATATTTACTGCAGATACCGTTGAGTATCTACTTTATCGTAACTCCAAATGGAAAGGAAGACAGATTATTTGGGCTTTGAAAAAGTTCCTGACATTTGTCATCCTAAAAGTGGATTTGTTAATTCAAAGACGTCGAAGAAAACCACCTCAAAATATGAGGAAGTCTTTGTTGAGGCTGTTTGACATAACTACCGATTAGGTAGCTGCGTCCCAGCTTGATCTTTACTTGGATAATTCAATTTTACATGGAAATTTCAAAGTGAACTCTATTTAACATCATTTACACGCTATCTGATGGCAACCTTAGGCTTTGGTTATTTTGGCTCTATGAAAAATTGTAGGGGAGTCTGAAGCGAATTTAAATATGACTTATCAGATTATACTTTTTTACAGTAGGTATGGCGTCTGCTGATCTATTAACTGACGGGAAAAATACCGCTGGAATTAGCTGAGCTGATAATTTGGAAGTAAGGTGGCAACAATTATGGCTTGGCCAAAAACAAGATTTAATTGAGGCAATTTTCGAGAAGAGGACGAGAACGGACATATCGACAAGCAGCCCGGAGATAGGTGGATGAGTCTATTGCCTGAGGAATCCTTCAGGACCGCTAATAAATGAACACAGTCTCGGCTGTTAATTCCTCTCCACGAAGGGGAATCATTGGCGCTGCAGAGGATTTCCAGGAAATATCACCACAACCAGATCATCATCACGGAACCTCTGTCGCTTTGTTCTACGGTTGGGAGAAGGCAGCAGTCTCGATTAAATGCTTCCTCATTTGGCTGTTTCCAAAAGTAGGTACTCCATGTGGCCAGAGGTAGGAAGTAAGGTTGCAAACGATGGTTCGCTGGAAAAAAAATCACATTTTCGTCCACTGGAGGTTTCTTCTCCACCACTCTAAACGCTGGTGGAATCCAGCTGCCGTGTGGAGCTCCAAACGAGGAACAGTTTTTGTGGGAACTCGGTTCTCTGGGTGGTCATTGAGAAGCTCTGAGGTGATTTTGGGAGCCGTGATCTTACGACCATCTCTCTAACAAATCGATTTGAGTCCTGTGGTTTCTCTCAGCCAACAACTTTCACCTTCGACCAGACCTGTGCTGCTTTGCTGAGGACTACGTTTTCCTTCTCTTTGAAAGATGGCAGCCATTACTTTTGAGACATTACCACTACATGAAACGTCAAGAATTCGTGGAAGGGGAAGGTGGTAGGTGGCAGTTTCTGTCATCAATTTGTCAAGTTTTGAATTGTTTGCAACATGTTCAAAGATTGCGATGCCAAAATGTTCGGTGTGGGTGTATTTGAAGCTAATATTTACAGGGTGACAATTTGTACTTAAATTGCAAGGAGGCACTCACTAGTTTAATCGATTCTGCTCTAAGCGCCCAAGTGTTCAATACCGGTGGTTCCTACTCACCTTCGGCAAGCAGATCCTTCAAGCCGCGAATGTCTAGATTCAAAATGTGTCACTTTGTGCGTTCACTGGGTCATCTTGTAATATGTAGACGATGGGTGTAAACGACGGCCTCCCGACATCCAATCATCCATTTAACCCTCTTAATTTTAAGTAGTTTGATCGGTTTTGGTTGGGTAAATAGTATCTCGCTAAGTCTTGATGGATGATAGTTCAGTTGCAAGCAACCCTGTCATGGAAACTGCCTTTGTTGGGCCTGATTTTACCTGAGGAAGGAAATGGTGCAGCAAGCAAGGTTTAAAACGCTTATCTTGTGTTCTTTTTCCTAGGTGGATATACGGCCAATATCTAGTCTGAACAAGTTAAGAATTTTGAAATTGTCTACAAATACAGCGTCCTCTAGTTAGGCAAAGAATGGATTTTTAATAGACTCGCCCTTTTAGCAAGTCGAGATCTCAAGCTTTTATTGCCACGTGAATTCCGTTCCCCTAATAATAGATTAGACCATCAAGAACTAAACACTGCTGTCAATCAACGGGCGCACTCACCCAAAGTGGCAGAGTAGACCTTGGACCTGATATCATAACACCTGGCTGCTAAAAGCTGAACTACCAATTAAGAATCTAGAAAATGAGGTCATATTCCTATCCTGTTAAGCACTTACAATGTTTAATTCTCCAATTTTTAGGAATTGTAAGGTAATGAATTTAATAACTCAATTCTCTGTCTATCTGGAAGTATCTCGCATAAATTGTACTTCCTTTTGGAAATTCTAGAAAGGAGGGCGAATTTTCGGGGTCACTAGGTCAAGAGGAGGGGAGGTGATAGGTTTGTGCAGCTGGCAATTGAATGTTAATCTGAATTTGGGAATGCAATGGGCTTTCTGCGTCTGAAACACTGCAATTTTTGTGAAAAAAAAACAAAACATGGAAATGAGAGTAATCTGTGCTAATAGAGCCCCGAGAAGATAGGAATGGAACTGGGGGTAAATGACCAAGAGGATACTGAAGTACACTTTTTTAAATGCCCTTTTTTTATAATTCATATAAAAGTGAAAAATCCTACAAAATATAGTCCCACTAGAAGCATTTCAGATGTACAGGGAATTTGAGAGGAACTGGAGGCTTTTCCAGGAAAAGCACAAATTTTTAGTAACGACAAAACTTAACAGGTGCAAAGGTATAAATCTACAAGAAAATCACATCGATGTTGTCAGAGATTATCAGTGTCTATTATTACTAATAGAACTATTATTATTATTATTAATATTATTATTATTGTTATTATTATTATTATTTTTATTATTGATGGAAGGAGAATAAACAGCCGAGGCTATGCAGGTGGGCCTCCACCATATTTCGTCCAAACCATAGCTGCCCTCGTTACCAGGTGCCTAACTACATCCGTAAGCAACTCCACCCAGGCATCTGAATTCCAACTAAACGGATGGACAAATATCTAGGGTTCAGCGTCTCCTTTAAACTCTGACGGCTTTATGTTATTGTATTTTGCAGTTGCTGACTCAACTTGAATCCTTCGCGAAAGTGCTGGTGTTTTTACCCCTTCACCCAAGTGTAGATAAAGACGCGCCCGCCTGCTAGCATACACCGCACGAGCAGACACGCACTCACGCACGTACGCACGCACGCATCGATTGGAGGAGGAGGAGCACGAGGATTGGCTGGCGCGGTCTGGCCGAGGCATTGGCCAGTGCCCTCGCTGCTGCTGGAGCTGTCTAATACTGCGTTGGCTGGCTATTTATAGCCCAGCCTCTCTTTCGCTGCGTCAAACTTCAGAGCCCTCTCTCTCCCGCGTGCACGCAAACACGCAGGCAGGCAGGCAGGCAAGTCGTAAGAACGCACCGAGCCATTCTCTCTTTCGTAGCTCAGAAAGGGACAATTCGCGTATCCATCTCTCGTCCTTCCGCTCCAGGGATACTATTACATCGCTTATACTACTTTAAACCCACGTCTCTATTCTCCAAGGTAAGGCATATCGGTGGTTCAGTCTATTATGCATTCACCTACTGGGTATTTTCTGGGCCAAAAATTTTCCTTTTAAAAGGAGCTTTCAGGGTACTGCATACGCTGTTGCTATTAAATATTCCCTGTATATTTTAGTTTAAATGAATTTAGTTAAATCTTTTAAGCATGACTATACGAACTTACTTGAGTTTCTGTATTCAAGATGTGTCATAAATTCTGATTTTTTTCTGCAAGAATCGTCAATACGTTAGCTAAAATTAATTTCTAGAAATAACAATTGGAAAGAAAAGCCTTTGTGATTCATTACTTTTATTAGAACGCTGACAATATTTACTCCAATTTTCAACAAATCTTTCTCTGTTCCGTGTTACTCTACACTTTTTGAGAAATCTTTGAAAAGTGATAGTAAATCAAATGAAGCCAAAGTATTTTTGAGCTAAAAGGGCCTTATAAAGGCTCTTGAGCATACAAAGTCAACGCTATGACTTATCCGAACCCTGAAAATGTTTGATTTCCCCATGGGCACTTCTCATCCCTCCCAAATTAAATGGCTAAATAAGTTTCTATTTTCAGTAATAACAAGTGCAACCCCCAGTGGGCTGAGAGAGGGAGAGAGCCATAGTTGATTTCCGCTTTTAAAAGCACGGTGATTAAATGAGTCCTGCTTTTTCGAGCTCGATTATCGCCGGGCGTAGGGCAGGGAAGGGGTAGAGTCGACTACGCAATCAATCGATAATTTGCGCGCTTGCTCGCTCCCTCAGAGTTAATTTCGGCAGGTTTGTGCGTCCGTCCGTCGTAGGCGCTCGCGTGGCCAACTTGGTGCGTGCGCGCTCCCAAATGATTCACACCGACCAGTGGCATAGCGCTACGTGATTACGCACGCACCAATGAAATTCCCAGCCCTCTGTCTTGTAGGTTTTGCCCGCTTCATGGGGATTTCTAAGGTCAAGGGCTAGGATTTATGGGCTCTGCTGTCTATTCCAATGTTAAAATTGGTCATCCTATAGTGGTCTTCGCTTTAAAACCAACAACAGATAAGCGAGGAATTAGGATCGACCATATCTTTGTAAGCTTATTGGCTGAATTCCGCTGATATACTTTTTGTTGTTTTCCTTTTCATAAGTTTAAATCTTCATCGCCCGGCAAGAAGAATCCCGCAAATAATTTTTAAATCTCAAAACCCTTAGTGCTCGCCTACGATTTCAGATAACATAATTACTCTGTAGTTATATTAATGCCTTAAATTGAAAGCACATATTTTTTGTGGAATTTTCATTTTGCCCAATTTGACAATATTTAATTAGACATTTACGACTCGAATCCGGTTTGAATGTATTATTTAAATAATAAATTCATCATGAAAGAAGCTAAAAACTCTGCACGATTCCTTCCTGATACTATTACATCAGCTCAGATGTAGGAAATGTGGGGATTGTTAATGAGCGATTTCATAGCGTTGGTATTGTTTTGTGGATGCTAGGCACTTGGTCAAGATCAATGTCGACCCTGAACCAGCAGCGAAAAGTCGTGGAGCAACTGCGCTTGGAGGCGGGTATCCACCGACGGCCCGTGTCTGAGTGCATAAGAGACATGATCGGGTTCATCGAGCAGTACCGGGACAAGGACTGCCTGGTGAACGGCTTCGCCTCCAAGAAGGACAACCCATTCCAGGAGAAGAGCGGCTGCCAGCTTCTCTAATACCACCACTCTCCAGCCGACAACTCTCCCGTGTAAAATAGCGATGAGGACGAAGACCACAGAGGGCAGATGCTGCTGTTTGTGTACATAAAAATAAACGGATCCTGGCGAGGTTTTTGTCCCTAGTGCGTTCCCACCGACGCCCTCTCACACTGCCACCCACTGCCACTCTGTCTCTGTTAGTACTTTTGCCTTTGATTGCTTCTCCTCCTCCTTCACGTCATTTTTTTGCACATTCTCGCTCGAGTGCCCCCTCCACCTCCTCCCCACACAATTTCTTAAATGCCCGAAGTCGGTCCCCCCTCTCTGTCCAATCGCCATGCCTACGTGAATTCTGTTTGCGGCCCAGGAATGACTGTTTTTCTCGACTCGAAGAGTGAAACGAAGGAAATGCCCAACACACACAAACAAAACACACACTCACACACACACTGAAATTGCCCTGTCGAATAAAAGGCAACATGCGAATCAAGGCTCCTTTTGAAAATTTACCTTTTCACAGAAAGGTCGGTATTACGTTGTGATCTGCCTTCATTAGATTTTTTTGGTGGGTGGACTGAAATAGTAGATAGAAAGAAGACTTCTCCATAAGAGCGACTGTGGGATGTATACTTCTACGCAGTGGTATTACAGCGTTACAATCTAGCTTTGGTTCATGAAAAGGTGCAGTCAAAGGCTTGGGGGTGGTGCCATCCACAACACGCTTGGTCGGCTCTGTTGTACATCGCAAAGAAAGCTGGTGAGCGCTGGAGCCTACTTATGCCGATTCTCCCATACAATACAGAGGGCATATTTGCAGGTTTGCGTACAGAATGTGTGAGAGCGGAGTAAGAGATTCAGTATTTATCGACCATTTGAGAACAGACGAGTTGAACTATATTCAACCATGACAATTGGGGTTCTTATTGCTGCTAAATCGTTCTAGCCGCAGCCACTTAGCAGTGTATATCGGCTCATAGACTCTAGATTGTTTTCGCAGTGTTGCGAAGGTGTACTGAACAGAAAAAAAAATCGCCACGGTGAAGCTATTCTTTTCCGTGAGGTAGTTGTGACCGAGTTCGTGCGGGCTTGTGTCTAGAGTGAAGCTACCGGTATTTAAACGTTATGGAGATTGGGAAAATGGATCAGTAAAAGTGCATTAGCCAGCAACGAGGATTGGGCCTTTCGCAAATATATCATTCGAGTAAAACATATATATTATAAATAATATATATTTGAGTAAACTATAACATTAAGACACTGCTAGACGCTTGATACGGTAAGCGCCTGTCAGTTAAATCAGCGCCGTTATCTCCACATGTATAAAATCGCCCCAGGATGAATGGGCGTGCCCAGTTTCGGGCGAAGACAGCAAGGGGAACTAGTAAGGCCTGAGAGGACTAAATTAATAAAGGCTGTTGCTTGCAGGTGACTACGCGGGAGTCAATTAGTGACCTAGCAACGCTAAAACACCACCAGAAGCATTAAAGCAGACGAAAACGCCCAAAATAGCCACTTCCACTAATGGCTGCACTAGGCCTTTTCATTATTAAATAGAGCTGTAGAAAAGTTGTGATAGAAAGGCATCTGACAGGGAGATTTAAGGAATTTTATGTAAAAAAGACAAATACTTCTCAAACGGCTGTTAAATATACATATCTGAGAGTTATTATAAATATCTAGCCCTGTTCCATAGTTGCTCCATCAATCCTCTTGATTATCTCTAGTCTCAGTTGAAGCAAGGAGCACTAGCTACCCCGAACTTCTTAAGTAAAACATTTTAGCGAATGAATGAAGGGCATTAGATCAGACGAGCGAAATTCAATTTGTAAGACGCTACAATTAATGAAGAAACACGGTGAAGTAATAAATAATCCCTAGGTAAATTAAAACAAGGAGAAAGTGAGGTCCAAAGGCGAATTTCTATAATCACTATGAGTTTTGACGTTTCTGTAATCAATTGAGATAGTGAGAATCAGTGGTATTTCATCGGTCATTACAGGAACTCACTGATGCTACAAGCGCAGTCTGATTTCAGAATGAGTCTCATAAATACCTGCAGTAATTGGGTGTCGTGTACTCACACGATTGAGCTCCAAGCGTTACCTAAATTTATTGTTAAGCAACGTCCTTCTTTTGTCCACCTACTCGTGCAGTTGTAAAACAGTATGATTCTGCTTGAAATTAATAGCCGAAGGCTAATACTTCGCTCTACACCCTTAATTACTTGACATTCGAGATTTAGTTGTCTGAAACCACTCCATCAGAGTGATGCTTTAGCAGAACCTCGTCTGCCCTGATTTGCCTCCACAATGCATTTGATTCCTTTATGTGTTGGAGAAATTATGGATGGTAACGTGATGTGATTTCTAGAAGATGTAGAAAAAAGGAGTAGAAATCATGTTACAGCTGACTACAATTTAACATAAAATACGTGGATTTATTTATTAGGATCTTTATATTATGAACCGCTTTTTGGTCAAAATGCTTCAATATACTGGTCCTTCAGCTTAATGAATCAATTTGATAATATTCAGTTGTAAGACAATAAATAAATAACATGCAAAATGTACAACTAATGAAAAATATTATAAAAATAAATGTTTTATTAGGATCTTTTACGATATATCTAAAAACATAATTAATTTACAATGAGTATTGCTGATTTGAATTCGATTGGGCTAAATCTGGGCTTTCCGCCTGACTAACACCGCTCTATATTTATAAAGTTAGAAAATGACAGCGTCTTTTGATGTTGATGTTTGTAAAGAGAGATTGAAGCGTATTTATGAATATTGGAAGGTATTCATTATAAGTTTACATTTTTGTCCATGTATAGTCATTGGAAAGTAAAGCCACGGATATCGACGCATTCTTGATTGTACAGGGAAAATCAGAAGATACTTACGGAAAGACGATATCCACCCATGTAAGACTGGCAAATTTCTTAACAGACTTAGCTTTATCTCTTCGGCTATGAGTTATCAGAGACGGCGATTCTATTTGCCAAGAAAAGCATCAGCATACTTACTAGCAAGAAGAAAGTTGAGTTTCTGAAGTCGCTAAAGTCTTCGGGTTCCGATAACTTAACTGTTAATCTGATAACGCGTTCCCAAGAAGATGGAGACAAGGCTAACTTGGCGACCCTCACCAAGGAGTTTGCTTCAAGTGGCAATGGTGAAAAATTGGGTGTCTTCTCGAAAGAAATCGAACGTAAAAACGAGACAGAATTCGCAAAGTTGGTCGCTTCGACTCTTAAATCCAAAGCGAAGGAGTCAGTCGATGTCTCTGGGTTCTTTAGCCACATTTTCGCCACGAAACTCGGTTTAGAGCTTCAGATGATGAAAAAAGCCAGTGAACTGACCTGCATCATCTTCTCAAAACACTTGAAGGAGAAGATAATGGACGTCATTGATGATGACAAGGTACGACAATTCCATTATTACAGACCAAGTGGATTTAGAAAATCTCCCATCTAAGCCTCTCAGAGGGGTGTCAGGATGCCCTGAAAAACAAAGATCTAATCAAGGGATACGAGAAGGACTCCATTGAGATGTGCTATGACCCAATAATCCAGAGCGGGGGTAACTACAACCTTAAATTCAGTGCCGATAGCGACAAGAAGCCCATGCATTTCGGGACCATCTTGTGTTCCTTGGGAGTTCGCTATCGCTACTACTGCTCCAACGTGATCCGAACACTAATTGTGAACCCTACTCAAAAGCAATCAATGTACTACGAGTACCTGCACAACCTCCTGGACTGGGCCATTGGACAGATGCGTCCCGGCGTCGTTTTCTCTTCGTTCTACAATTCCGTTGTCAGCAAAGTACGCGCCGATCACTCGGAGTTGGTAGACAAGTTGGTTCGCACCTTTGGGTGAGTTTTTTTTCCCCATTTATCTCCTGTCCTAAAGTCTTCAGTGTTTATTAACTGCAAATTTTGTTGTTTTTGCAGGTTTGTTACCGGGATGGAGTTCAGAGATGCTAACTACGTGATCGGCCCAAAATGCTCGGCGGTATTTCGCGACGGGATGTCTGTCAACCTCACAATCGGTTTCCAGGTAGTACTTTTTCCCCACCTTTCTGGGAAAGCTTAGTTGTTAACCGACCGCATATTGCCTTTAAATATTATTGTGTAAACATCGTCTGTTTGGCTAACCGCGCTGCCTTTATATAAGTAGCATATTAAATCTTCACGTTTGTCTTTAGCAGGTCGAATTATTTGCTAAATGTCTTTTTTATTGTCAAACTCATTTTTTCGGGAAAGCCTTATTCCTCGTATGTAGGTTGTTTCCTACTTCAAAACAAGCCTCTAGCTCGGGTGGTTGTGATAGGCTCGGTGTAACAGTAAACAGATAAAGTTGTCAAGTGGTTGCATTCGTGCGATCCCGTGCATGTGTAGAGCTCGTTGTAGGAATTAAATCCACCGTGCCTCAGATGAAAAAGGGCTTTCTAGTGTGTTAGTTGACCTATGTTTTCGCGGTAGGACCTCGTGAAAGAGGGTGCCGAGTCGGAGAAGGAGAAGTCCTACGCTCTCTGGTTGGGCGACGTGGTGGTGATTGGCGGAGGCGAGGACCACACCAATTTAAACCTCACTGCCGCAGCCAAGCGTCGTCCACGTGCCGTCTCCCTCTACATCGAGGAGGAGGAAGAAGAGCAGGAGGAGGCTGAGTCGAGTCGGGAAAACGGCAGTGCCTCCGCCACCCCAGCCAAGCGGAGCAAAAAGGACGGTGCTCCTGATTCTGCGAGAAACGGCACCAGGGAGAATGGTGACGCCGCGGCAGAGGTTGTTGGTGGTAGAGGTCATCGCAGGGCCATCTTGGAGCAGAAAACACGGGTAAGTCATCCTCTCTTGTTGTAGTAGTGACAATAATTGCAGGAGCAAGCTAATTTAAAGCTTACCTTGGGCGCAGGTAGCACCTCCTAAAGCTACTTGAATCTTGTCTCTGAGTAACTCTCGGCACGGCTGAGAGGAGTGTTTTTCATAGTAGTCTATCGGGGGGTTGTGGTTCGCTTGGTTGATTCGGCGAAGATCGAAAGTAGGAGGTCCTGGTGCAGTTCTAAAGCTGGCTAACAAGCTTTTCTCTAGGAAACTGTCCCCTGACGCTTTTATTGGTTGTAGTGATGGTGGTCTTCATTTGGTTCAAACTTCATGGTGGAAGCCACGATATTCTGATGCCTCCTGGGTTCTATTGCAACATTTATTTCTGTAGATCTTCCGAAAGTCAGTTGTGCGAGAGCTGTGAAATCGCCGGATTGTTAATAGCTTTGAGAGGAACATTGACCGTAATCGCCTTATTGTGTGGATGGCTGGCTCGTTGAATCACCATCATGTTGCAAGTTATTCTCTTCTGTGATGCGTCAATTGGGAAATTCTAGTCATCCACCATTCTTTTCTGAAAGATAATTAGTACTTTTAAGGGCAGCATAGTATACGTGCACACCTTTAGTACTTCTGTAGGAACCAAGCAAATGTTGTTCTTAATGCGTCTAGCTGTTAGAAAAATAACCTGCATTCCTGGCTTGTCAGACGTTATTTTGAGTAGACCATTCGTTTACTTGCAGAGTGAGCAAACTTCCGAGGAGAGGAGGTTGGAGTTGCGACGTGCGCTGTTTGAGAAGTTGCAGGTGAACGCTCGTAACCGACTAAAGGGCCTCAAGACAGACGACGAGACTGGGCAGAAGATCAAGTCCAACGTTGCCTACAAGGGTGCCGGCCAGATGCCCAAGGAGGATGACGTCAGGAAACTCCGCATCTTTGTCGGTGAGTCAGCCACAGACCCTCGCCCAAATGCCTAATCGCAACGGGTCGAGGGAGGTAGTTCGCTTACTTGTGCATTGGTTATTTTGTAGACAAGAAGTACGAGACAGTCATCCTGCCCATCTTCGGCCACCCGACGCCCTTCCACATCAGTACCATCAAAAACGTCTCCTCCTCCATCGAGGCGGACTACACGTACTTGCGAATCAACTTCCATCACCCCGGTGCTGTGATTGGACCCAAAGACGCCTCCAACTTCCAGGTTCGTGGTGCCTATTAGCTTCTAGGCCTCATTTGCACCATTGTCTTTCAATGTGAAATGTTTTATTAAATAACGGTATCTAAAACAGGTAAGAGCACAAGTTTTTCGAGTGTGCAAAATTAGGGTCCCCCAGCCTTGATTGACGTCATGGCACTGGTAAGCTTCCTTGAATGCTTGGAGGGATCGGGAAATCCACTCCTGCTTAAGGCTGACTTATCGATACATCGAGAGAGCACACGGGTGTACTTGGCTAGGTGTGCGTCTCATTACGTACCCGCTACCGGTCCAGATTGTGCCCAGTATTTATCCGACCTGAGGGCAAAGGACTTTAGTCAGGGACCTGATTTGACAACGGAAACGACGAGTTGTCTGTTTCGGCGAAATCTGGCTGCACGGGAAGATTTCCAATATGGCACTGAGTATGCGTCATCCAGTGATGAGGATTGGGCCTTGGTCAGGCCCCAAAAATTGGTGTTGGTGTGAGGGGGAGGTTTGTGGGGCACATTATGAAGGGCCTGCTAGCTATCGACTGATGGATCTCTTCCTTTTTTGGTTCCAACAGAATCCGCAAGCGACGTTCCTGAAGGAGATGACCTACCGGGCGTCGAACCAGCGTCACGTGGGAGAGGCGACGAGTGCCTCGACAAACCTTAACAACGTCTACCGCATCATCAAGGAGGTCCTGAAGAAGTTCCGCTCGCGCGAGGCCGAGGAGAAGGAGCGCGCGAACCTGGTGGAGCAGGACAACCTCGTCATCGAGCCCGGCAAGACGCCCTTCCGTTTGCGTGACCTCTACATCCGACCCAACATTGTGACCAAGCGCATCACCGGTACGTCGCATTGTCTTAAAGACCTCGAACTCACTTGATGGCTAGGGAATTCGGGAATCGTTTGTGTTTGGATATTCTAACAACCTGAACCTGGACGAAATTGCTGCTTTGATGGTGTAGGGAGTTGGTTGTTGCTAGCTTGTAGGCATTCTAAAAGATCTGAGCCTTATCAGCTCCTACCACGGCTTGGAGGTGGTTAGCCCTCGTATTCCCGAATTCACAACTTGATCGGCGAATGGAGATCCTAAGTGAGAAAGTTTGCGATCGTTAGCGTCCAGATGTTCTAAAAGACCTTGAGCATGGTTAGTGTTTGGCATTTCGAAAGCATACGGAACTCTTCTCAATCAGTTTTCCAGTGATCCATTCAATTGTTTTGATAGTTAAAGACCCCGTGGAGCCATAACGTCGTTTTGGTTGAGGGAGTTTCAAAGTCTGATGTTAGAACATTGTAGAATAAATCCACATTTCTTAATAGCTATGCGTCCATCCATCAAAACAATATTTTGACATTTGGAATCAGGACGAGATGATTGAGGACGTTGGAGATAGTTGGTGTTGCGACATAAATTTGCATCAACCGGGTATCCGTTCTCATCTACGCAAATCGACAGTTGGGTAGCGTGTAGGCCTAGATGATTGAGGAAAGTGGTCCTTCAACTCTGCTAAAAGACTCGAAATTCGCCAGTTTAGCAGTTACAGATCAAGGTAGACGGGAATTGACAATCTGGTTGGAATATTCTACAGATCTAAAATCCCTGAGTTCAGCCACTCATCGTTCTTTCAACGGTTGTAGACCCCATAGGCCTTGATATTTGTTTAATTTACATGCGGTTGCTTTGAGCGCCTGATTCTTTAAGCTGTTAGAGGTCTCGTAGGAAGGAACTCAACTTGATGGTTGAAGGAGCTTGAGATTGTTGGTCTTGAGGCATTCCAAACGACCTTGACCTCACCCACGTAGTTCATCACGGAGTCTGGTTGCACAAGATTATGGCATAGGGGGGGAGGGGTTCAAGTCTAAGTTTTAAAACCAGTTTTGTCTTTTCAACTGATCGCACTTTCTCGCCTGTTCACTTTCAGGTAGTCTCGAGGCCCACGGAAACGGTTTCCGTTTCACCTCTATCCGGGGCGACAAGGTTGACATTCTGTACAACAACATCAAGCATGCCTTCTATCAGCCCTGTGACGGTGAAATGATCATCCTGCTGCACTTCAACCTCAAGGTGAGCCCGCTACTCGTCTTCCCGCTAGAGCTATAGGCCTTGAAATTAACTCGGTGGTGTGATGTTTGGGCCGCAGAACGCGATAATGTACGGGAAGAAGAAGCAGGACAACATCCAGTTCTACACTGAGGTGGGCGAGTTGACGACGGACCTGGGCAAGTCGCACGGGCGCATGCACGATCGCGACGACCTTGAGGCGGAGCAGCGGGAACGCGAGATGCGTGAGAAGATCAAGGCTGCCTTCAAGACCTTCGTGGAGCGTGTGGAGGCCATCGCGAAGCGTTACAACCTCGAGTTCGAGACCCCCTTTCGCGATCTCGGCTTCTTTGGATGCCCTCTCAGGTCAGGGATTGGTTAATCTCTCCACGTGGGGACCCATTTATCACGGGGTGGATAGGATAGGGTAGGATAGGAGGGAACAGAAGTCTGGATAGAGTCATCAAATACGGTGTGAGTGGGTGTGTGCTTCGGTTTGCATTCCCGATATCCAGATCCCTATTACTCATAGATGGGCTGGTGCGCAGACTTAAAAGAAACAGTTTTGTAGTCATGGGCCTTGCATAATTTTCGTCTAAATCCGCCCCCGTAACTAGACTGGAGCAAGCTGATTTTCCGCCTTCAATAGGGAGAAGGTTCTCTTAAAAAACCGACAGAGTCCTGCAATGTATACGGGTTCATCGGCGGGTTAAGATTGGAACTGGTGTAGTTATTCAAAAAAAGTGCTTGACAGGCATTTGTACTTTCCCAGGGAAAGGGCGAATCCTGCCCCTGCAACACCTTCGCAGATTTTCGACTATGCTGCTTCATTCTGGCAGCCACTGCCTGTTAGTCTCTAATGCAATTTTTCCCGTTCATACCGCCAGATTATTGCGTTCACAGCGTAGAGATGAGGAGCTTCGAGCGGCGGTCATAATCTCCTTGTTATTATCTGTTTATGTATTAGAGTGATTTTTTCTCAGAGGAAGGATTTTGTTTACATCAACACACCTTTAACACTCTTTTGGTGGGATTGGTTATTCTCCTCCAATAATCATAAGGACGGGGGGGGGGACCGCAGAATTATTTCACCGAACCCAGTCTAGCGTCTCAGTGTGTTAGTCTAGAGGCTGGCGCATCAACCTTTGCTGGACTGGCACGTTCGATAATCTGCTGCGGCGAGTTAACTAGCCAGTGAAGGGATTTGGACCCAGCACCACCCCGTGGGCTGGAATTACTTGCAGATGAGCTTAACGTGCCGAGGGATGTTACAGGACGACAGTCTTCATGATGCCAACGAGCTCGTGCCTGGTGAGCCTGAGCGAGTGGCCGCCGTTCGTGATCTCCCTGGACGAGGTGGAGCTGGTGATGTTCGAGCGCGTGGTGCTGTCCATCAAGACCTTCGACATGATCTTCGTCTTCAAGGACTACCGTGCTAAGCCCGCCATGATCACCTCCGTGCCCAGCAACATGCTCGACCATGTCAAGGAGTGGATCCTGTACGTCATCCTGTCATCTCAGTCTGTTTATTAATGTTTTGCGCGGCCGAGCAGAGCGTTTCAAGGAGCTGTTTATTCACGTACGATGAACCCTCTCACCTGTAGTTGCAAGGTGTTTGGGGAATATTTGACAGTCTGATCAGGAGCGATAGATAAAAATTTTATGGCAATTGGAAAATTTCCCAGACTTATGCAAATCCAATAACTAAGGAATTAAACTATTGGTCGCCAGAGTTTTTCTTGAAAACAGTCCTTAGCGTCTTTTACAGCCTCAAATCGGGATTTGAAGGAAGCTAATTTTACACCTAAGACTCTGAGGAGGTGGGTTCCCTTCTCACTCGTGGATGAATGCCGAATGAGAGCTTAACCGTTAAAGGAGGGCAGTGCATACGCAGCGTTATCACCTTTAACAAGTCTAAAAATACCGCCAACCAAGTTTCGTCGGTAATTTATTCCGAACGCAATGCATCTCTCTATTTCTCCAATTATTTGGTTGGTCCAGGTCCTGCGACATCTTCTACGCGGAGGGTGCGAGGTCGATGAACTGGCCGAAGCTGATGAAAACCATCGTGGACGATCCCGACGACTTTTTGGAGCAGAACGGCTGGGCTTTCCTTGCTCCCGACGACGTGAGTTGTGCCCCTTCCACCGACACTAGAACTAGCACTGGAATAGCGGGTACTCGGGGGTAATCTAATAGGCTGTTCTGTTTACAGACGGAATGAATTAGTAGACTGCGAGCTCCCGTACCGATTGATGTTAGATTGTTCGAGGGTGGTAGGTGGATCTAGGGATTGTTTTAGGCGGTAAGCCAAAAGAGTCAAATCCACTGATCGTTTGTGGTCCTGCCGAACGAATATGTAGCTAGGACTTTATGGGGCTGTGGTTAATAATCGACGGTGTTATGAGACGACTGTGTAGTCCTCCTTAGAATTAGCCGACCGTAACCTTTTTTACTTTTTCGTTCAGTTGACTTAGAAATCGACCTCTGCGGGACTAGCCCCATGAGTAGTAGCAGAGGCGGAAATAGCATTCAATTCACGCTTCGACAAAGCCCGAAGAATTCGAAAGCTAGCTTCTAGCCACCACAGCCTCGTAGTCTCAGCTCATGCGAACAGATTAGCTCAACACATTAAGGAGGGAACCATTGATAGGTGATCTTAGTCTGTACTTCTGGGATAGAAGGAATTGTGGAGTGGGACTGTGTATGTGGAAGCTTATTGTCCTTTTCTCCCTGCAGGAGGACGAGGATGAAACTGGGGACGGAGTGGACTCAGATGCCGAAGACGAGAGCTACCAGCCATCGGACTCGGAATTCGGCGACGGCGAGGGCAGTGGCGACGGAGACGACTCAGACGGCGATCCCGACGATGACGACGAGGAGGAGGAGGACTGGGAGGCTGAGGAGGAGTCCTCCGGCGAAGGCTCCCTCGATTCCGACGAATCGGAGGGCAAGGACTGGGAGGAACTGGAACGCGAGGCCTTGCAAGGTATGTCCGGATGGCGCGCTTTGGATACTCATTGATGGTACCCCCGGAATTCACGTTTTTGCCTCTCCACCGACAGAGGACAGAAAGCGTGAAATGGGAGAATCTGTGTCGTCGACCAAGAAGCGGCGTCGGTCACCAAGTCCACGACCCTCAAAGAAGGCCAGACATCGACACTGAGGCTGGTGACGGAGGAAGAGACGACTTTAGTCCCCCACACCCTGGTGTCATTGTGTGCGTGCCAGTGTGTGTCCACCCTTCCCCGTTTTTATCCGAGCCATAGCGTGTACCCCATGCCCCGTGAATGAGGCTCTGTATGCTTGTGTGTGTGTTCATAGCATAAATCCATGTAACGGCCGCGTTTTACTGAGATTAATAAAGATTGAGATTTGTTAGAATCATTCAAATCTGCCGTTGTCAGAGTTGGTGAACTGTGGGAGAGGTGTTTTCTACCGTTTCCAAAACAGATACGCCTAAGTGTTGGAAGGCGAAATCGTAGAAAGTGCTAATTTGCTAAGTGGGATGCGTGGATGGAGTTAGGCTCTAACCATCAGTGCGTTCAAAGTGTAAGCGGAGCAATGGGTTCTTGGCGATAAAATCTAAATTAGCAATAAATAGGGCTGAATGATAGTGTGATTGGGTCAGGAACCCACTAGATGTAATTACCTTGGGGATTTCTGCTGAGTTGAAGAGGTCGTAATTGGGGTGGGTTTACTTCCAGTTCCGAACAGTGTGAAATAGGTATTAAGGAGATTCCTGTAAGTACATAGCACAAATTTGGGATCAACTAAACAAATAGATGATCCAATGGGTGGAAATATTGAAGATCAATACATTTAGTAACGATTTAGAAAGGAGAATATCTGGAGAAGATGCAAATATCCATTCGAACTTCACAACCTATTCAGACTAAGGAGCTAATTAAAACACAGTTTATTAGAATTAGTACGCTAAGGCTAAAGGCATTACGATATCACATAAACCTGTGGATAAAGTACATTTACCTTGGGTCCATTCAAGGCTACAGAAGATTCGAAAAAATAAAACAAGCACTACGACAGATGATAATACAAATTATTAAGTTCCCAAAAGACAAAAACTCTAACAGAATATATTTTTAATTCGGGAGACTGCTTGATAGGATCAAGATATGTACTGAAGTTAGCTAATCAATTAAGTAATTAAAAATTGATATCGTGCAATTTTTGTTAACTGTAACAGTATATAAACAATGAAATGTTTTGCAATGCCTTAAAAATATAATCAAGTTTAATCAAAATAAGTCTTTAAGTGTTCCTACAACGAAAAATTAATGCTCAGCTGCATTGAATATAAATAGGCAGTGTTTCTCTTCAAATCAAGTCAAAAATCCACGTTGGAAAGGAGATTCTTGCTTTAAGTGCAAGAGAATCAATGAAATGTGTCTACTAGGGAAGTGTGCGTTTGGGTTGACCCTATTCTTTGAACAACTGGGTCAATCAGACTTAGGATCTAAGCTCGTATCCATAAATGCCTTGAAAAGATAGTGAATGGGGCAGAATTTACACGCGCGATTTGGTGCGAAGTTGGGTCTACTCGACCTTGTGGCTATGTTATTCGGCACTGCAGATCAATGTTCGTACAAGTTGACAATATCACAAATTAAATTAATTGAGACGTATTTTTTCTTATTGAATAAAGGAAGACTATAGAGATAATAAAAAGTGGTCATGAACGAAAAATTAACCATCGAGGAAAATAAGATTTTACAGCCTGTGGGGATAATTTCATCAAATGGAACATAAATGTTCAGCCAGAATATAAAGACATCCTACTATTTCAACAAAGTAGACGCTGCTTTTGAATTTTTTCAACATTTTTGATAGATAATTGATAAACAAACGTCCACACCTTCTCCTGGGTCATTCATTCACACTCCCGTCAATCCTGTTGTAGTAGGCACCTACTTTCTGAAGACTCAATCCTACGCTCCCTTAACTTTATAGGATATTGTAAAGCCGGTATCCTGTGGTAGCTTAGGAGAGCCTATTGTGTTTCGTTTGTTGTGCTTGAAAGCTGATAAATATCACAGGGAGCTACTTCTTATGAGATAATCTGAAAACAAACTCCAACAAAATACCCCAACGACACCGCTAGATATCAAGTTTTGCATGATTTAGACTACGAGGACGACGCCGCATGAATGGTAGAAAATCTTTCCTTCAAATTCACCTTAGTTAAAATAAAGGATTAATTTGTGCTATGTTCGAATAACTCATACTGTTATTAAAGATCTGGTGTAAAAGGTAGTGTTTCACATCCTTAGGTTTTGCGAGCATTTTCCAAATATTTTCGAGATTATCGAGGTCAATAGCATTTATTTCAAACCGTGATATCATTAATATTTATATATTTCTTGAGATTAATAAAATGAATTTAGGTAATAATAAGAACAAGAGTTGAATAGAAAGGCATTTTTCGGAAAAGTCCTCATAAAACCTTGTAGATTTCTATAATCTATCCAAGTTGTTAATTATTGTATGTGAAAAATATCGTTAGACGTGCGCCTTTTATCCATTGAGCGAAGCAACGCAATTTGGGAGTCAAACATTCTTAGAACATAAAAGCTTCGGTTTGAAGTAGGTTTGAGAGTTTAGTAACTCGAAAATAGCTTCAAAGTGTCATATTTGATTGTTAAAGTCTATAAGTGCACCCTTCTCTAGTTAGCCAAAATCCTCGCTTTTAACCTAGTAGGATGGCTCGACTACTAAACTTGGTTACAAAAGCAGTAGTATCCTATAAATATCGAATTCGTAAAGATTAAACTGAAAGTGGCTTAGCCTTCAATGTCTTTGGAGTGCTAATCGACCACCCATGAAGCATATTAACGGTTTACGAATAGCACCAGCTAATAAAGCAGAAAATAAATCGTCGGTGGAAAATAGCTGGATTTTGCATATTTTATTTTGCAATAATTTATATTATGTGTGTTTGTAAATTTATATCAATACTCTAATCCCCAGAATGCAGTCGTTTCAAAACTAAGCGCAGTTTTTGTATCGTCCAATCAAGTTTCGCCGCGGTAAAAGCCTTCATTAGCACTGATAGGATACTATTTTGGTCATGGCATCCTCTCACAAGTCGCTGCTTGAAATTGAGCCTAAAAATGAACTTGAATTCTACGGTAATTTATACAGATATTTGACCAAGAATTTAGGCCCTTTCACCGCCGTTCAGTCGTCATTACTCAAGCTAACCAACTGCACAAATGATAGGGTTACGTTTAAAGTGAAAACCACGGTTCCCAAACGCTACTGCGTACGACCCAGTTGTGGAATCGTGGAGCCATCAGAAACCGTCAACGTATCTGGTAGGATACTTGTTTGAAATTCAGTGTTTCAAGTTATGCTCCAACCGTTTGAATGCGAAAATTCCGAAAAGAATAAGCACAAGTTCATGATTCAAACAATGGTTCTTCAAAACGAACCAGCTGGAAATCTGGAACAAATCGTACGAATGTTTTATTCACCGGTTTTGATAGATCTTTAGTGGAGAGAAGCTATTCCCTCCGATATCAGCGATACCCGTCTGAAATGTACCTTACGAATGCCGGACGACCTCGTCAAGTGTGAACCTGATGAGCTTGTTTTCGACGGTATGGTACTCTTGATTACGTAATAGTTAGGCCCCATTACTGATCCCTATACTTGTGTTTTGACCGCACGGAACTTAACGTTGAAGGACCTCGTCTTCAAAATTAAAACGAACGCACCCAAACGATATATTGTTCAACCGAATGAAGGGATAATCAAAAGTCGTGATAAAGCTGTTATTCAAAGTACAGACTGCATATATTTTCAAGCCCTTTATTAGTTACCACTGTTCCTGGTGCTGAATCCAGTCCAGAGTCCAAGGACCGATTGTCACTTATTGCCGCTGTAGCTACAGATGATGTGTCTGCGTCTTTATCTAGATTCGTAAGACTAAATCGTCCTTCTTTATACGTCTGTGCTTTTAGTGGCAGACCGTCGACAAGGCTAGGGTATACGAAAAACTCTTCTCGTGTGTTTACCCGATTCAGGAGGTTAGTTATATTTATCTCGAGTATTGATGGTGCTTAAAATCAAGGCCTGTAACTATGTGCTTCATTTTAGGAGTGTGCTCCTCCTCCCTCGAATCATCTCACTCAACTAAAAGAAGAGATTGAGAAACTTCGGAAGGAGAATGAGGACTTAAGGGTATCTCTTGTTGCTTGTCATATGTCCTTCTTTGCGTCACTTGGTTTGATCAGTTTGTTCATTGCTTCTCGGTACAATTCTGCTGCTAAGAGTACATCGTCATTGGGTCACGCATAATGCTTGTGACTACTCACTTCACCACCTTGTAGTATCTCTCTATTGGTCATTCAGTTGTCTCATTTCTGAAGCTTCACCATTTAGTTGGATGGCTTTGCTGCAGAATTTTCTGTCCTGCCAGTTTGTGCACCCTGTGGTCTTTAAGATGTGTCATGGATCGTATACATTTTGTTGTTATTTTTTCCTATTTTTAAACTTTTAATACCCTATTTACAATCAGTTACTTTACGTGGGTGCTGGTTTTGTGGATTTGGCTATCGCATCGTATGTGGCGGTAACGTTGAGGAATGTTTCCTTCGGATAGTCAAAGTGTGTGTTGGATTTCTTTGCAGTGCCAGGCTTCAGTCAATAGACTGGGTCGTACTTCATCTGTTGCGGGACCAGCCGTCGCAATGGTCCAGCAGGCCGGCTTCTGGGAGACAATGCGAGCCAATGTTCCTCCGGTTCTCTACCTTATCATCACTTTTCTGTTTGCTCTAGCAGTTGGCAAGTTCATGATCTAGGCGCGGCGTTTGATTTAAGCAATGCAACGTCTTGTCGCCGTCTGAATGCTAGTTACTGCCCTTTCATTTGACATCCCTTCCCCAATCAAATTACTAGAACACCATATTTATTGGGGACCTTTTTCCTTTCTCCTCTCTCCCATCCACTTATGTTGCCCCCTCTCTTCTGTGCCCCCCCCTCCATCAACTTTTTGTGTATAGTTTTGCGCGCGTGACGTAAGTAGGATCACCCCTCCATCCGATTGGATGTACGTCTGTCGTTCCTTCAATAGCCCATCTGACTCTTCTTGTCTCGTCACATTATCGTTTTGACCGTTCCTGCTCTTCACCTAAATGTCCGGTAAATCCGTTTTCTTTTCTTGGAGTCTATTGGACCTTGGAGGAAAGTTAAAACTGCTTAGTGCTGAAACGCAGAGCTTGAAGCAAACTAGAAAAGCGCATATCCCATTATTCATATCTGAAATTACCTAAAATTTACGTGAGTTTTCCTGTGTGTTTCATTCTCTTAATAGTTTATGGGGTTTGGTCTCTGCATACAGCCTAAGTGGGTTGGTTGTAGGTGCAAACCTCCTGAAGCTGAAGGCATGCGACATCGTTTTTTGTCAGGGTGTAGAAATAACTGCAAATCATGACCTCTTAAAGTATATCTGACTTATGCACTCTAAATTGGTGCATCAGCTCTGTGAGGCTAACGTTCTTTCTTAGCTTGTGGAGTTGCAGTAGTGTGAATACACTTTTTTTATACAAAACAGTTAATTTTTACAATGTGTGTAATTGCAAAACACCACAAAAAGGCAACTGGAGTGAGGCTGTTGAACACCGTCGAGTTAATTCGTGGGGTCGATTTCTATTGTCCTCTGTGCGATGGTCCACCGTGTTACGGCAAAAACCATTGAAATTATCCATCTATGGGGGATTTTAAGCCCAAGTATTCCCGATTACGGGAGACGTCTTTTCGGTTGCTTGACTGTTGCGAGTGTTTGGGGAGTGCTTGCAGTGACATTTAACTTCAGCAATCCGTGGGGTTAATCGAACAGTGAATGCCTACTGACCTATGCACAGTCAGTTGAACGCATTGTATTGCCTGGGGATGTGCAGTCGCTGCTGTAACGACGCTTCAAGGTGGCAATTTTGTTGAGCGTTTCTATTGGAAAACATGCAAAGGATCGCTTCTGCGTACGGAGGTTCTCAACTAGAAGTGTGCTAGTCCTAAACTACCACAATTTCCCTTTTGTTGGCTTTTGAGGTTGCAAATTAATGAAGCTACCAGATACCTAAAACGAATCCTACGAAGGCAAGAAAGGCATAATGCAGCTAAATTTGTGCCAATTACCTCTTCAAGGTAGGGATCTAGCCACCAAAACAGTGCGCAGATGTGGTCCTGCAGACTACTACCAATGAGCTACAGTGGCAGTTCTTTCCTGTGTGGGCAGTGCGTGTCAGGGGAAAGGTAGGTAAGCCGGTGGGGGTCCGTTGCAGGTGTGTGGTATTCACTGCGAATGAGGGTAACTGCTAAAGCAAAGCCAGGATAAGATTAATGTAACGATTCGCAGCAACTGCCAAGTATCATGAAAGCGCTCCATGGGAGAATGCCTCTTTTCTATTTTATTTCCCATTCCTCAATTTCGGAATTGTCTGGTTCACAAAAAAGTCCAGGACTTTTTCCACTCTTTTGGGACTTAACTGGCTTGCCTAACAAACAACAGCAGGTGTGAAATTGGTGCTTAACAGAATGCTTTTGAACTGGGAGAAGCGTTTCGCTGCCTAAACTGTTTCTTAAACGGCGGATGCAATTTACCATTTCAATTTTATGGGTGAATCCGATGTTATCGCTAAATTTAGTCATGACCAAGTGTAAAATAACGAAATGATTGTTTAACTGGTGACCAAAACGTGGTACTTTGGATTTAATTACATGGGTTGTTTAATGTATTTGTAAACAAATACACCCCATTTTGACTTGTGAGGGAGGACTTAAGGGAATTCATGTTGGTGCCTGGTAATGAGGTGCGATTCGGGGTGCGAAAAATCGAGAGATCTGAGGACTGGAATGAAGGTGAGGTAAGGACTTAATGTAAATTCGTTAATTTGAATAGCCTTTTTTAATTCAACTTGCAGGAATAGTATCAAGAGAGTTCTGGTGAGCCTATGGGTTCATTCGCAGTTATAACGCTAGGTATCCTTGAGCCATGAGGTAGAGGCAATAGTCCGATTTGCTTTTTATACTCATCCGGGGTTCTCAATGCGCTTTAGTGATTTCCCTTCTGAGCCTGCAACGTGAAAGCTACCTGGCATTTCGGAGTGGTAGGTGAAGAGGCCTTCGCTTCAAACGAACTTAGAGAATTGTTACTTGACGCCACCATGTGCAATGCTAAAAGGGAAATTGAAGGCACCCTTTCTGATTCAATTTTAGCTTCTAAGTGAGAATGAGGCTTACGCAATGAGTGCGTGGTTCTGAATATTTACTTAACTGAATCTGTTGACTCGTACCTACGGCTATGTGATTTAGCAAACATCAAATAAACTACAAGCGCGCAACTAAGCTTACCGATAAGAACTGCTTGAACTCTAAATCGTAAAATCGGACTTTTAGTGGCCACCCACAGCCTAAATTTCACCTTTGTTGTAGTTTTTACGACGTACCAGTGGAAACAATATTGTTCTAAAATATTGCATTGATTCCATTCCATCGGGTCACTTGATTTCTCTAAGAATTGCCTCACTTTACCATAAAACGGAAACCTTGCTTTTGCTGTGGCATTCCCTTGAATTAAAAATCCAATTCTATAATTACCTTTAGTCATTTTAGGTCCTACAACCACGGACGCGATAGTGGTCTAACCAGCCAGTTATTTCTTGCACACAGAGAATCAAGTTCTCGCACGAATCCCACAGAAAATGATATCTTATTTCCAAATGCCAAGAGAAACAACTTCAAAGGATGACTTAACGTATCTGACTTTGTTCCTAAGTAAAAGCCTAACCCAAATCCGCGGTAGCCCAAGCCCACAGCACCAGCCAACGTTTGATGGGGGCAGGAGGCGATGATAATTATGACTGATTCAGTGAAACTACAGGGGTGTGAGTCGTTCAAGGAGGATTTCCAGGGCGATTCGCCGTTTCTGCAGTCCCACCAGTTGCGTGGTGAGGGCGTTGTTCTCCCGAGCGATCTGCTCGCACTCCGCCTGCAATGGCAGCAGAGACGCCGTCAGCTGTTGGATCCGGTTGTTCTGCAACTGCTGCGCGAGCCGACTTTGCTGCCCGTCAACGGCATCCGTCACTACCGCCTCCGGCGCTTGACTTGAGAAGGGAAAAACGACCTTCTCAGATTTTATTGAGGTCACCCCACAAGTCCTGCCCGAATGCTGAATAAATAAGTGACCAAATTCTGCATTCACTTGGTCACTATCACTTCCCACGACTGATTAACAAGCTTATTCCCACCATTAATGTGGAATTCTCGTGGCTTTGGTTATCCACAGAACTCACAAATGTCAGTGGTGAAAGCTGTTGCTACCACATGACTTTGCGCTATGAAACAAACGCTGGCAGTCTGAAGAAGGAGCATTATTTGCTGCCACGTTAAGAGCCATCATCTACAGCGCTGAGCATTTCGATAAAAGAGCCATTTTCCGTCATCCTCTTCTGATGGTGCAAATGTTTCTAGCACTTCGGCTCCTCTGAGTACCGCCCCCCCCCCACCGTCTTGAACTCATAAAACACAGTGCACCTCAAATGTCTCTTGCGTACTTCAATGCTACTAGGGTTTTACTTATGAAAATTTTAATTGTATGCACTGTTAAATGTATGAAGGAGGATAGAGCGCTAATAAGAGCCTCCTTTAAGGTCACAGGAGGCTGTGATGAAGCTGGAGTGACCGATATGTGCTTAACCTCTTGAGTACGCAACTCTCGGTGAGCAAAAATCTGCCCTTAATGCTCTAGAACTGGCGATAAGTGAAGGACTGACGCACGATCAAAGGGGTGACCACGGTGGTTTGGAGATGGAAGGTGCGTGTGGAGCATGAAACGGGATTCGCCCTCTGCGATCTCCTTCCAAATGGGGTAATAATAAGTCGGTTGATGCCATACACTGAATGGCTTATTACGGGCGATATGGAATAAACATTATCCGTTTTATCAAGGCCTCACATAGGAATAAATAAACCAGGCTGCTAAATGGTACATTTAATCAGGGATCCAATCATCAATGCGCTTTCAGTGATTTTCCATGACTTCCTCCCACTTAGTCATACTTTCATCGTTGGCGAATTTTTTTTTTGATTTTGCTTCGAAAAAGGAGTCAATTTTCAGTTTCAACCTAATTCCTGAGGCGTTGCACACGATTTTGTATGCGGCGAAACACGAAGAAGGCAGATGAGGAACCAAGTCGTTCTTCGGTCTTCTGCGAAGTGATTCCTGCCTTGTGCGCTGTCCTGATGAAACAGGTCTTTTCCTGCCTCAAAGCTTAGTTCCAACGTGGTGACTTCTTGCTGCATTAGGGGTGGCAACAATTCAAAGTGGATTTTTTCCTTGATCGTTCCTAGTTCAGCTCCACTAGACAATTTATAAGTTCCGTTGAATTTCAAAAAAGAGCAGAATTCAGGCAGAACTCATGGGGATGACCTGGTGTCGATAAACACCAATACCTTAAATCTAGTTAAATTGTGCACACTGATGACAACTTACTGAGAGGTGATATTTGGCTTGGCGTTGGAGCTCTGCTGTTGGTGGTGCTAAAATGCAAGAAATGAACAAATTGCCTGGAATATACCCAAAACGAAGTCGTTTCAGTTTTAAGCTTTAAGTTCACCGCGAGCATTCCCACCAACACCTCCTCTTCAAGGGGTCTTCAAAAAGCACAGGCTGTTTTTTGGGGGGTTCGCGAAGTGGTTCACCCCCAGCAACAGACATTTGGCACAAATCCCCATCCTTGCAACACACACACACACACACACACATCCCACACGTATAAGCAATAAAAACCACAGGCTTCTTTTAAACACAGACAGGGCATGAACTTTGATCGAGAGCGGGACCAAAAAACTAGTCATACACGCATCCACTTAGTTTAGGGTGAAAGAAGCTTGGAAACGTCAATTTGCAACCCCATTTGCTACTATGGCTTCCAAGGCTTGTAGTACAGACTCCTTAAATGACAGAAGGTTTTGTGCAATTCACCGATTCGTGGGCAAGAAGCACCACAGATTCGTGCCAGCCGCTAGGCCTACGAGAGAAGTTTAGAAAGAAGCGATTACCAGATCCCCAACCTTTCGCCATGAGTTCTCCATCAGTTCATCCCACAAGTTCTGTCCGAATTCGGAACAGGTATCGAGTCCTTTCTATTGTTAGAACACACCAGAAGTCAGTTTCGAACTCCTCTTGCAAGTGAAGAGGAGTCAGGAGAAGAAGGTGGATGAAGAACCCCGTTCTCCCAACTAAATCACCCGATTTCCATTCTTTTTTTTTCTCTTCAAAGCTTGCCTCAAACACTGCCCTAATTGGTGACAGTGAAATTGAGCATTACATGTTGCTGCATCTTTTCCCACTAAGTCTCTCCCCACTGTCTACGACGCTCAACTCAGTCACGGGTCTACTCAAACACGGGGCAACAAATGGACGAAAGTGAAGGAGGGGAGGGCAGATGTCAAATCGACATTTGAAATTGTTTTAAGTGCCCCCAACCCAGCTCCGAAGTTGAGGAACCGGCCCCAGTTTTTGGAGATGACAATGATGAATATTTGAGTGGTTTATACTAAGCTTAATTGCCAAACCCAACCCAACTCAACTGACATTCAGCATTAGAAGATCAAAATAATGCTCTGCTGCATTAGACATTACCAAGTTCCCTTTAAATTTCGTCCAATTCGTACAGAGCCTATTGAGTGACCTGATATTTTGCCAGGATAACTGGCAAGGCAGTGTTCAATGCAGTGCATCCTAAAGTAAGGTACAGCTTTCAAACTCAAGTGCCGAAACAGCGCTCTCCATGAAGTAGGCGAGAATGAGGGGTGAGTCAACTAACCGGCTCGACAACAGCGTCGGAGGTGAGGACCTTGGCACGAGCCCTTGGCGGCGGTGTCGGTGCACGATGGGCCCCCTGTATCGCCACCGGGTTGGCCCTTATCGCGATTGGGTGGCACACCTAATAACACCGAAAGAATTACGCAATCACCCAATACCAGATACTGTGACGACGCTGTGAGCTAGGGCCTGTTTGAACAGCGAGAAGAACCCTCCGTTTCCATGCAGTCATGAGAAACCACCTGGAGGTCATATCCTCCAATTAAACAGCCCACGCAACAAAAATCCAGGCACTACACCATTTCGAGGAGAAATTAATGGGTGGTGTGAGAATTCTAGTCACGTGGGAAAACGCTGTCGGTATTTCCCATGACAACAAGGTCGAATTCGCACATGAGAGCTGGGTAGACATTCTCCTGGAGTCACGCACTTAATGCCAGCGCTCTCTTCTCACCACAGTGCTTTTAGACTAGATTTTAGCCGTTACCAGCGAATTCCACTAAAGATCTCCATAATCCGGTTCTGCGATTGGCAAGCCAGAAATAAGAGGCAATAAGTAACCCCATTTCGATATTGAGGTGAGGTGGGATTTCGCAGCTGGTGTTAGTTGTGGATGTCATGCAAACTACGAAGGGTTTCTTCCCACCTGGGCGTTGGGAATGAGACGTCCGTCGAAGGCGGTGATGTCGGTGACATCCTCGGCTGCCGAGGGACTGAAATTCGACCACCGACGACAGTTGGACCCGGTGGCTGCCGGAGCCTCCGAGAAGGCGGAGGAGTCGAAGGAATGGTGGTCCATCAATCGAGGTTTGCGCTCTCCGAAGCCTGTGAGTGGCTTGGCATCCTTCTCCTTGGGTCTAACAAGAAAGGGAGGCCTTGATGCTTGCACTAACTGGCAGGCACTCGTCACCTACCCATCAATAACACACCCGGGAGGAATGCCAAATCACCTGAGGAGGAGTTACGCACACTAGTTGCCTACTTACAGACTGGTGATTTGGCCTTCCGCAAAAACGCCACTCGCTCCTGGCACCAGCTACCACAACATCCATTCAGTAACTCCCGGAAGGAAGGGGAACCACTGCGCTGCACGCCCACATAAGCACCCCCCCTACCCCATTTGCATGTTGTGTTGGCATGCCAATTCAAGGTTATAACAAGGTGATCCGGTTGACCTTGCTACCAGCCAATGGCACACGAGGAAACCCTGCCACCTCTTCATTGGCTCCAACCAATACTTCAGAGACAAAAGAGAAACCCGTACCGCCTGGAGTTAGCTGCATAACCAGCCAAAGCATGAGTGAGCTCTCCAAGCAACACGCATCGACGGATATGGCCATGAGCCAATAAAGTGCAACGTACAGAGTGGTTTCATGTGGTAGCACTCGAAACAAGAGAGCATAATTATGATAATCAGAGCAGCGAGAAGCGTGTCTAACACCACCACCACCAACAACAACAAGTTATTTGAGACAATCGAAGGGGGAGAGAAGCGTACACACGTGTGACCTTGAACCAGCCAATCACCTACGAAGGTGGCACCAATGGGCAACGCAAAAAATATTAGTTCCGCTGATGGGTATTTCTGAATAGTGGGATTGCTTGGGCCTAGATGATTTGACCAATTTGGTATTAACTTGATAGTGTATTCTCATCTTGAGAAAAGTGTGACTGGGCATTACCTATAGGGATTGGGTAAAATGGAGGCTATTAGGCTACTATGGAAAAACGATCTATTCGGTGAAATTGGGAGATTTGGCGAAAGTTCCATCTAGCTTGACCAGTCGGTTTAACGCCAATCATTGCCGAATCACGGGCAGAAATGTGAGCCAAGAAGAGAGCTGATGTCGCGTAGGAGATGGGGAGCGAGGACAGACCTGTTCTCCGACTGCGGAGGAGCGGAGAGGGCGCAGGAGGTGGCCACGGCGCGCAGACTGTCTGGCAGATGAGGCGGCATTGGGATGCCGTTGCGGCAGAGCACCACCAGGTGCATGGCCACCGAGAACTCGCTCAGGCTCAGCTGACCGTCCGCGTCCACGTCCGACAGCTCCCTGCAGAAGCCACAATGCAAAGCTGCTCCAATCCCACGTGGACATCATCCACACCATCAACAACATTGTCATCATCACACTTAAGCCTATATTTAGCATCACTCAAAATATCATTATCAGCCGCAAAACCAATAGCACCAACGCCACGAGCATCGAATTTGTCATCGATGTCTCAATCTACATCTTTACCAGAAGTTGCCTTCACATCGGCTTCATCACTACCTTTTTCATCGTCATTACCAGCATCTGCACCACCAGCCAGAACGCAACTACCATCAAGGCCATTTCCTACTCCTTCCAAAATCTCCTAAATCTGGGTTTAAGATGGGACATCCAATTCTCCTCAAAGAAGAGTTAAAACTTTCTACAGATCGTGTAGTGAGCGCGAACACCTTAAGCACATCTAGCACAACCAGTAACTAGGTGTTAATCTGCCAAAATGTTAATCTCCACGCCTCGGTTTGCAGACAACTGCGGGCGAGTCCGACGCCGCATCGCCTTACCACTCAGCAGCATCGCTATCATCGTCTGCATCAATAGCGTCATTCAAAATCATTCCAACATCTTCCAATCTAACCAATCTAACCTTCTCTCATGAGTACGTGGGGCGCTTACAAAGCAAACCAACGACACAGAGACACACACGCATACTCTTAAACAGCTCGAACTAATGCGAACGTATACCATCATCGTCTGCAATTTGGACGCCTACATCACCACCCACATCATCACCGTCCTCATTACCAGGTGAAAATACACATTAGGGATTGCTAAACCAATGACAAAGTAACATTAAGTAAACATGAAACAGACAAAGAGACATCTTAAAGCGTCTTCGTGTAATTCCCACAGGAACTAATGGGGGTGTATTTAACTCTACGTGACAGCCCAATCACAGGCCTTGGTGTAATCGCGGCAGGCGCATTTGTGGAACCACCAATGAGAGGACGAGAAGCCTGTACTGGCGAAATAACTTCGTGGCTTCCTACGCCAGCAATTCTAATTGTCCCAGGCAGAGTACTACTGTTTCTTCTTCTACGAAAAATTACGCAGAAAAGGTCACTTAATACGGTGAGATATTCTCATAGTCTCATTATGCAGAAGGAGAATAAGCTAGTTTTGATGGCTTCAGACCTAACATTCAGCTAGCGTTCGACCAAAGGCCACGCTTCAAGTCGACTATGTGCAATTAATGCTAACATCACACAGCAACGCCAGGCATTTCAAAGCATCTGATGCTCAAAGACATCGAATCTGAATCGTAAATTGATTCCAACAATCAGAGTTACATCCTTCCATCTAACCGAGACGAGAACCAGTGGCACTCGTGAGAATTTCGAATCTTCTTTCATTTATACATTGGAAGTTTACAAAGCAAACCAAAGGAAGGTCTGATTGAGTGAGTGCGACCCTTGAAAAAGATCAGAGAATCGAAAGGCCATATGGCTACTTAAAAATAGCTAGTAGGACGGATAGGCCTTTCAGGCCTTTATAGGACACGTGTAATAGGAAACGATGAGCAGTACTGTTTATGAATGATAACTCTGTTCGCGAGTATTTTGCTGCAAATATGCAAAACAATAAATTTATTTTTGCGGAGACGATGCTTAGCAGTCCAATGGTCTTATTAGTGAGGAGCTTCACCAAGTAAACGAGAGCTACAATTTTTACTGCAGACGAACTTAAGGGAGAGGACTCTAATTCTTGTCATGGGGATAAACAAGCCCCCGCTTGAAAAATATTTGATGTTGTAGATATGAGCTGCCAAAGAGCTTCCTGTGGTATTGCAAAGGGAGGATTTACCAGATCTGAGAAAGGTCAGCGACGGGAAGTCTAGAGAGCTCAAAGAAGGCCTTGGCTGATTGACCACTGAGTTTGCCCGAGGGATCCGGCTGCAAACGTAAGAATTGAGCAAGATAGTAGGCTTTTTGATCCGGTGTCATTGCCCAGACGTAAGATGATTCCATACTGAAATTCACTAAAAGACAATTGAAATGTATGACAGCCTCTGTAAACACAAGTGAACCACAACTAATGAGGAATAAAATCAAAGAGAGATTCGATACAGTAAGCTTAAGTGAAGTTATACGTTGGCCAGGCCAAATGCATATAAATTTGATGAAGTACCCAAATTGATAAAAGTGGTTAAATCCTGTGAAGACATTAATAGCGAAACACAATCAAGCGCAAAGTGTGGACTAAAGATAAATAACAAATGTGGATACACCTATACATAAATTAAATAAGAGGAATGCCAAGAAAACAATTTAAAATATATTTAATACTTTGGACTGAATGTTTCGGCACAAATGAACGTGCAAACTCACCGTTGCTCAAAGTGTCAAGGGGGACCAACGCTAGTGAACTCCTGGGCTAATATGAAAATTACAATAGTTCATAACAGACACCCATAAATTAACTAATTTAAACCGTAACCTTTAAATGTGTCATAATAAAACTATGAGTAACGCGTTAAATTATTACAATATTTAATAAAAACTTACTTAATTTTTTGAAGACTCACACGGTATTACCTTGGTCACCGTAACCCCGCTGTGCTTGAAAAATTCTCTAGTTGAGAAAATTTTACAAGGTAATTGCAGACCACTCTTCAACCATTAAATATTTCTGTTTATGGTTGAAAACCAATTTAAAATTAGCCCCTCTTTCAGTTGTGTAGTTTTACGTTAATGTGGTAATGAAAGTTGGTCTCAGATTTTGTTATTAATACTTATCTGAATTCTAAGCCTTTGCATATTATTTTGATATTAATGAATGATGTTTCGATTTTTCGTCAATTACGCTATTTTTTGCAAAATCTGATGATAAATTCCTTACAAAACTTGACGTTTGCTGTTCCAAGTCCAGTGAATCAATTTGTTGAAAATTTGTGGTCCTAATCTTTTTGTATCAATCTTCTGCACCTGTAATAAGTTGTGAATTCAATCGCTTTTAGATGGTTGTACAAATGAAAAATACGAAACTCAAAAAGTCCACTAAGAAAAAACAGGGTGGTGTGGACTTGAAACCATTGTCTAAAATGACGCCAGAGGAAATTGAAGCTCATGTCAATCGATTGCGTTCTGAACTTGAACGTGAACGAATGGACCGCAACCGCACTCAGATTGAGCGTGACAAATTATCAACCTTTTGGACTATTGCAAAACATGAATTGGAGGAACGAAATGCACAGCTTAGACTCGCTCAGGAAACTTCGGAAATAATTGCTGAAAGACGTGAGCAAGAATTGGCAGCTTTTCGACTACGAGTCAGGCAGTTGCAGGCTTCGCATGCTTCTGAGTTAGCTGAAGCTAAAATCGAGATGGAGACTGCTGTTGGGTTGGCAAAACATGAGGCTGCTGGCAAGATTTCTCGCACGCGAGTGCTTGACGAGGCACTTAGGAAAGAAGTGGCCGATCATAGCGAGCTTGTAAAACAAATGAAGGTGGATCATGAGAAGACGGTAAATCATTGTCCAAAATGTCGATGAGTACTTTCGATTCCTCTCTTACATTTCATGAGTCATAGAAGTATTTTGAGTTCCACTATGCTATCGTTAAATATTAGACAATTTAGGCATCACGTTTACTTAACTAGATGCTTAATGGTTAGAAGTCACTAGTCGTTTACATGTTCATTTAATAAGGTGAAGTAGATGTTAAGTTAGAATTTCCTAATATGAACTGGATTCGCAAACTATCTGGGGAAGTTGATTTATCATGAGGCAAACCTTAGTACCTCTTCGAGCGAAAAATCGTGCCTGTTAGTCCGCCACATCAATTGCTATATCCTCTTAACCTATTTTTTCCTCTTTAGTTGCAAGAGCTGCGGCAGCATTATGAGGAGGAATCGGAGGCGGAACGCCAGTTGTACATGGAAAAAGTCCGACGCCTCGAGGAGCAGATGGAATTGAGGCGGCGCGTTGAGTTACAGGCAACGGAGGAGCGCAAAAATGAGCAAATCGCCGTGCTCACTCGTAACCACGAGAAGGCCTTCATCGACATGAAGAACTACTACCATTCCATCAGCGCCAACAACATAAACCTCATCGATAATCTTAAGGTGCATCAAGGCACCGGCCTCATATTACACGTTCCCACCACCAACCAATAGAACGAAGATTGATAGCTCTCGATCAGTCCATTGAGCTCAAAATCTAGAATAAGTGCAGGAAACTCCCTCCAATTTAGACATGAAAACATTTAAAAACCTTCCAGCCCACATTAGATAATGAGCCGTCAAATAATAACAGTGTTAACGCGGTCTTTTAAATTTGCAGAGCAGACTTGAAGAAATGCAGAAGACGGAGAATCGCCTAACAAAGGAAAATGGTGAACTGACAGCTCGAAATCGACAGTTGGAGACTGACCTCGCTAAATCTCAAAAGACTTGTACTAGTCTACAGCGAGCCTTAGAGAACCATGAGAGAGACGTGAAAGCGCTTCAGGTAAGGACCCACAGCGATATTCTTCTTTCTCTAATAATTTACCGTTGCGATTCGGGCATTTCCGTTCGTTAGAATGCCAAGACGGAGCTCAAGGAATTGAAGAAGTCCTTTTCTGATCTCAAAGTTGACAATGAAGCTCTTCTGCAACGACTCAAAACTGTGAGATCATTTTAAAACAAACTCCTCCGTCGAAGTGCAGCCCGATTGCTATTGCTTTGTTTCCCATAGGTCGAAATCGAGCGTGACGAACTGTATCAGCGTTTCTTGGGCGCAGTTGAAGAGGTGAAGCAGAGTTGTGGAGTGAAGAATGCCCTTCTAGAAAAGCGAATGACGTATTTGGCTGAGGAATTGGAGCGTAGAAGACTTTTGCGGGGATCTGGGAATTCCAACAACGACGACGACGACTTGGCTGAAGCAGAGGTTTGATAAAAAACAGCATTTATTTTCCATGGAGTAGACTTAAAACCTAATTCTTGTTCAATATGAATCGAAGGTAGAGAGGAGCTTGAGCCAAAGTACTTCGGAGGCAACAGAGACTAATACACTGACATAGTATAAGGCGATTGGGGAATTGGCGAATTTGTAGATGGGCCCATTTTGCCAAAAAAAGAAGTTTGAATGCCTTTTCTAAAGAATCTGTGGTTGTTTATCTTTTGTACTTTCAGAGTGCGCTCGAATTGAAGAACAGAGAAATTAAGAATCTGCATTGTGAACTGGCTCGCCTTTGTAAGGTGAGAATACCACAGGCGGAAGTTGTGACCAGTATTGTGAGGGATTTCAGAACTTGTAATGTGCCACATGAACTTATGGACGAGTGTTCTTGCAACTTTCCAAGTGCTTTTTGTTGAGAATTACTGGCTAGTGGTGTAGCAATTAAAGTTGATCTCTTAGGGCCACACAGAACAGACGTTAATGATGTCATCTTTCACTCTGTATGGACAACGGAGAAGAGAGAATGAGAAGAAGGGATGTAAATGGCAGATATGAGCTTATAAGCAGAGCTAATTAACCAACAGAAAATTGTATGGCCGCACAGCTATCAGCCAATAAGGGCCGAATGTTCCCTTTAAGCATTGAACTAGTGAGATTTCGAGATGTAGGGGTACACTGACTCACCCTCAGTGATCATTTGTGACGGTGCTTCACAATACACACACTGTCCCACATTTCTTGCTCTCAGAAGACTTCGAAAACTAATTCCTCACGTATTTGATTTGGTTTCTCTTGTCAGGCTTATAACGACCTCTTGACCGCGTTCAAAGGGGAGATGCAGAACTTCGGAATCCCATGTGACAACGTGGGTTTCAACGCGCCGACAATCACTCTACTCAAAAGAGGGAAAATTAAACTGGGGAAGGGACCCACAGGCTTAATCGCCGTTCCCCCAGTTTGAAATGTCTCAACCCGTTGCTCATTCTATTCTGGTCACTGATTTAACACATTTGTGCCATTTTACATGCCTGAATGACCTTAACCGTGGTAGATTACATGTGATTAAGAGTATTACCTGTTCCCCTTGGTGCAGACACTCGTAAGGCACGTTTGCTTTTATGGAAGAGGTTTAGGGTCACGACTCTACCACGCACACTCACAAAATAAACTTATCGACACTGTAGTTTCTCAAATGATGCACGTCCTAATGTTAGATAAGGCCACTGATTGATTAGTTCCATTCAGCTTAGAGTTGGAACCAGGTACAGTGTGACGCCATAGTACGATCCTGGTCAGCTGCGCCAAGGCGCTTCATACTTAATTAGATCGGAATTTCATTCAGGGATTTGGCCGGAGTTAGTTGATTTGGAGTAGTTGGCACTTTAGGTACATCATCACAACAGCAGTTCTCCCTCTGTGGCCTTGAGGACGTTATTAATCCATCTACCCAATAATTCACCTAGTTAGTTCGAGAGACAAAAATGTATGCCATTGCGTTTCCCTGCCACTAGTGTTAGTTATATAGAGATTCTTAAAAATAACAACACTTAAAAGCCCTACTACACGTAACACCAGCCCCGATGCGAGGTATCGACGGGTGCATCTCGAGGGAGACCGCATTACGTTGCCTTGGAGAGTTACTCCGGTGTATAAAACGACAACCCAGGGCGCAATAAGATGGACGATGAAGAACCGAGCAGCATCTTCCAGACTGTGGTGAATTGCAGTGGTGGCAGTGGGAACAGGTAACACAAAACAATTGCCCGATGTACAGTACCTAGTCCCCATGAATCTTTGAGTTGAGTGCCTAGTGGCAATAAATAGATTCCCCAATAAAAGCAACAACAAATCATAACAATACGAATGCGCAGCGAACAGTTGAACCAAAATAATGACAACAAGACAATTAAACCGCAAAATATCCAGGGAATTTGTATTTTGGTTTTTTACACTTTAGGCATCGCCCAATTGAGATTACTGTCAGTTTCAAATACGCTCACAAATGAATAATACACAAAGAATAATTTGGCAAAAAAAACTAAACTGTCAAACTGCGAGACTTATCGGCCCATGTTTTGCATTCGTTTTAGGCGCCTCTCTTGCTTCTTTAGTTTTTTCTCACTAATTTCAGGAGATTGATTGGGATCGAATATCCACGGAGCCAAAATATGCACCCATAAGAGGTAGAAGACACGACCTGGAATCTGAAAATATGAAAGGTGGCATTAAGGACACGAAGAAATAACAACAGATAATCTAATGAGATTGACTTACGAAGAGCAGCAAGATCCAAAATCCGTTGTGAATCAGACTCAAACTCTGCACGATAGCACAAGTCAAAATAAGATCTTTTGCATGTCTGAAGGGTAAATCTTGTTACAAACCACCAAGTGAGAATGGAAGCAGGAGATAAAACGTACTCAGCAAGACCACCGGGTCCGATGTTGAGATCTAAACCGGCGTAAACTAGTTGATTATTGCCACGATCGTCAACTTCATAGCGTGGCGTTGCCATGTGAGACATGAATAAGTAGGCGCAAGTGTTGGCGATTAAGCAAAGTGAAGTGAGCACGACATAGCGCGTTATAAAACGATCCCAGTAGAAGAGGGACGTGACAAGGAAGTAGACAGCCTATAGTCGAATTACGTAAAATCCTGTGACTAGCATGTCATAATAGAATTGTGAAATGCAACAGATATTAATGTCAAACATGTTCATCCTGAAACTCACTGTCACACCACATATGATCATTTTGTAGAACTTTAGAGTATTAACATTCTCTAAATGGATTGTGATTTGGCTTTTTGAGCCAACTTTCCCGACCTTCTTCATCACATTCATCTTGCGAACAATCTTGTACACGTACCAGGTATACAACACATGTAAACACGGTAAAGATATAGTTAGGAGGACTAGGGAATAAATATCTTAAACTTACAAATCGCATGTTAAGTATTAGTTTTAAACAATTTTTATTAAATATGTTCGTCTTTAATGGTACTTTAGCATATTTACATAGGAGATATAATGTGAGGGTTAAAGGCACTGAAACATGATCTGATATGCTTAATATTAAAAACCATTTATTCCCTTTTTTGATAATTTTTTTGTCTTTTTAGTGGTTTTACTAGGCAGTTGTTAATTTATGAGCCCAGAAATTAGCAATAAAACACTGGCTCCATACTGATAATTTATTCTCGAATTGATCTTACAAGTTAGGCTGTAACTTCATACATGCTTATTATCACCAAATAGGTTCTTTTACTTGCAGAGGCACGCACGAATGGAAGACACCATATTGCCTGGGCAGGGTATGGCGTTAGCAGCTCCCACTGTTGGTCCACCCGGCCACTGTGATCGAAGAGCAAGACATTGCTCTCGATCAATAAAGAGCGAGTTATTCTTACAGGCGAGTTCTCCCTCTTTTGCCGTGCGTAAATGTAATAACTCCTGCAAAACGGCCTCGGCTCTGCGCAATTGATCGGTTAGCTCCTCAATTGCAGCCTTCAACTGTTTAACTTCGCAAATCAGACTAAAACATAAATGTTTAGAAATATCTATAATTACCTGCTCTCGTTAAGGTTAGAGATAAAGTCGGTTTGAATCTGTAATTGTAACAACTTTTCTAGTTTTCAACGTACGCAATGGTACATTATCATTGCCATATACCAGCAAACAAGCTTTTTATAGCTCTTTAGTGTAGATCGGGAATACTACGACAAATTAAATGGCTTTTGTCGGAATAGAAATCAAGGATATAAGTGATGGCTAAGGTATGTCCTTTGTGATGACCCACACAAGCCCATTTTTATTTCGCGAGTCTTTGAGCACCGAGGATTTCTTTCAGGCTAGGATTTAATGCTTTATAATACGTTTATTTCCATGACGACTCTTCTTTCCCGACTAATTTTGCGTACTAACAGCCTGAAAATACATTTGGTTAAATTTTAAATCTAAGAAAGGTAGATTTCTGAGAATTTGAAAGTCAAGATCCCAAATATTTGGGGCGATGCACTAACATAAATGGAATCAAGCAGAATATATATATGCTAAAATAATGAAAGGATTAAGGGGATTGATTAACGGTTTAAAGTTAAACTGTTATTTTTGGATAACATTTTGGTGACTTACTGGACCATTGCGGGATCTCGACAGTTCTCCATGCCGGGTCGCCTCAGCCTTGTGTTCAGTCGCGATGTAGCCGTTTTTAGGTACTCTTCCTTGTCACGAATGGCCTTCTTCAAGTCCTCAATCTCTCTCTCTGTGTCCGCAATTGATTTTAGTGTCTGGAATCATGACAAATTAAATAAAATAAGTAATCTGTTTAAGCTACAATTGCAAGCCTCGTCCTAACTTCTTATAGATCCCAACCATACCTTCTGGTTTAGTTGCAGTTACTGAGGAACACAAAATTACTCCTCGCTGCTTGATCGCTACCTTTCTATTGACAACAGAGGTGTGATTGTCCTGCTAAAAGATGTGCCTTTAACCTATCAAATGTCTTGAAAATTAACCGTCAAAGTTCACTCACATTTCCGAGTGATGACTGAAGCTGGTTGCGGACATTGGTCAGCTCGCGTATACGTTGGGCGAAAGAAGCATTCACTGCCTCCCAGATGTCAGAGAGTGTCTTGCTAGCATTCGCGATACCCTTTGCAATTCTCTCACGCAGCATTCTGCTTGCCGCTCTTTCTGACTGACTTCGCTGAATGATATCAGAAACATGCTTGTTCCATGTCTCGGGCACGGATTGCCTAAATTTGTTCAACCGGATCAATTAGTAATATGAAAACATCTACTGTTATTCTTAAACTCACACCATAATTTCCAGACAGAGGACTGCTTGTACTTACATTCTTTTACTCACAAATGCTCTTGTGACTCAAATAAATTGCTAGTGCAAAGTATATTCAATTAAATTTCATTGTTGCGTCTTCAAGGTATTATTTTCAAGAGATAATTCACTGGTTAACACTTATGGGTATATCTTCCTACAAGTTTACAGCCTTTCGTAAACCAGGTGATTTGAGTGTTTTAACTTACGTTTGGTCGATGCATTCCACACCATCGTAGAAATTTGTGTGCGCCGAGCTGTTGTGCATGGAATGTGCACTCTCATCCAACTGAAGAGCCATGAACTTATTCATCTTGTCCAATTCAAGCTCGTGCAAGGCAGCCCTATTCAGTCTTAACGAGGGAAGAGCAGCTTTAAAATCAGATATTTTTTGTCGCCAGAACAATCTGGAATGCAAGCTAACTCACTGTTCCTGTGTGTTGGCTTTATCAATCAACGTACGGAGTTCGCACTGAACACTTTTAAGCGTATTTGTTTCCTTTGAACACAAAATCTCTACTTTTACACGAGCAAATGAAAATGAATTACACAACATAACATGTTTGTTATGGCATATCATTGTTTTGTTACACCTCTCAACCGAATACTACATAAACATCTACCGCAAAATCAAACAGAGAGGCTTAATGATGTGCCACTGCTTAATATTATTCTGAATGCAAATTATTAGCACCTTTGCTACCTTAGAGGCTAACAACAAGACTGGCTAACTAATCATGGTGATATACTACTAAATTCTTGGCTTCCATAATATTTGTCGATAATTCTGCCAGTAATTTTCTACTAACGGACATATTGCATACCTCAATCAGTTTCTTCTCAACGTCGTCATGCACCAAATCTGTGCACTGCCTCTTCTCCCTAGCATAGAGGCACTCCTGGGTCACATGCAGGTGGTTTTCGGTCTCCGCGAGCAACTTTTCAGTTACCCTTTTTGCTCTGACCAAGTCGTCGATCTCCTGCTTCATTCGACCGATCTCTGCATCCAGTTCCGACTGCCAGAACGCAGTGTCGCATATCCTGTCGCCCAGGCGCCTTGTAGAGTCATCCTGGTTCAGCTTCGCCCTGTCTGCTAGCTCCTCCTCCATGCGTACAGTGTCGTGATAGAGGCAGTCCGAGTTTTTCTGAGCCAAATCATTGGCCTGAAGAAGACGGTTGTAACTGTCAAACCAATTTTTTGGTGTGTACCTAGTATAGAGAGCATTTCTAGCTGCGGAGAAGGTTGAGGGCACTCTGATACCACAGATCTCGCTTAGATGGGTGTCATGTGCCTTAGAGGCAACCTGTGAATCCATGAGAGCATGAGGTGGTGAGACACGGGTAGAACTGTAATAATTTGCCGGGCGATAGCTGAGATTCGCCAAGGATCGCCGATGTGGAAATGGTCTAGGACAGGCATCGGGTAGAGTTGGGTTTAGAGGAGGCAGGGTGACCAAAGCTGGTAAATTTGCAGTGATCTGCTGATGTCTCGAGGCTGGCATGTAGCAGGCATTACCAAGGTGTCCTGAGAACTCCATTACTCTTTAATACGGGATAAGAGACACTCCCTAGTGGTGCCGGATTTAAAAATGATCCTATCGATCTAAACTCGAGAGTGAATCAGCTGTAAACATTCACTTTGCATTTCACGGCCATGTATGGATTACCTGGGAGAGTTTGAAAGGAAAAACTCTACATTATCTGTCTTAAAAATAATTTCACATGGAGGATAAAAATCCAAGAATTCGAGAAAAAACCGAAGTGAAATGTGTACTAACGAATGCTGGTTCTTGTGAAGTATAATTCTGCGAAAATCCCTACTATATTTCCTCTGAATGCAGTAATTTTAGATTTCCTTTTTGAGGCATATAGAAAAGCCATCCATCTTAATGGAAAAGGAAGCAGTGCCTTTAACTCTCGCCAACCCAGTAATGATATTCGACCCGAATGCTGAAAACAAGAGCCCTCCATGGAATGCTGATCTTTAATTATTTCATCACTATCTTGTTTTGGAACTTTTCCACTAATATCGTTAAAATATATCCAAGAACAAGCTTGGATTTTTCATTTCCCTATTATACTTAGATATTGTTGAACATGCAAAATAACTGATTAAGTTATTTGACTTTAGATTCAGCAGTGTAATATCTAGCTCAATGAACTTTTAAAAAATCGATCGTTTAACTTAGTCACCTTATACTCATTTACTTCACATTCGTACAATATCCATCACCCTATCGGCGTTGGCTTTTACTTCATAAAATAGGCAAGTCATACCGTTATAAGGCATTTATTCATTGTCGAAATCATTAAATTAATTTAATCAAGCTACAAAAATAATACCTGTGTATTAAGAAGGGGTAGCTTGTTCTCGAACTAACAGCAATTGAGAATTTCATGAGGTTCTAAAACGCTACAAGTTTACGATCTCAAACTTACACACCCCCAAAGGAGGCTTCGATGGGAGGACATGAAAGAGGACTATCACTGAAGGGTCATTTGAAGACTGTTTATGAAATAAAGTGCCATAAATTTCTCGTTCACTGACTTTTGATGGAGAAAGCAATCGTTTTGAAAATCATTCCACTCACTTAACTGCATTCATCTACTAAATTATTATTTTTACTAACATTTGAGATACCATAGCAGACCAGTAAGGATCTCCACAGGAAGATACCATTAAAAAGCAAAGATTAGATAGAGAAACACGATCTCCCATTAAAAGGGAACAGAAATTGACTAAAAGTTCACATCGATCTGATGAATCATTGTCCTCTAGAACCCAATAAAATATTCAAAATTTAAAATAAATCCCCAGACCAAGAGGACTAATTAGAATTACGAAGGTGTATGCAATATATGGTAACATATCAGAAACTTTAGTTTAAGCACATAAGTTCAGGGCTTAAAAAGAAATTAAAGTTTCTCGTAAAGTATCCAAAAATATCTGTTAAAATAAACGTAATAATGCTTAATAACACAAATGTTTATGCAATATTTAGCAGCCTTTGGGAATTGTCATATTAAGCCAGGATGTTTTGTTTCAATCATCTCACCTCACTTTGGTGCTTGATTTAGCCGCACGGGCTTGTGGGTCATGAGGTTGGGTGTTTTTCACTTTGTTTTTCATCAATAATGGTTTAATTCTTATTCACGAAATTTTGGTATCTAGTGATTCTAAAAAAGTAGCCGATGTCAAGAAGCCGGCACCTGCCGAGGCTAAGAAACCAGCTGACTCCAAATGTAAGGAGAAGAAGCCACGCAAGCCTGAAACTAAAAAGTTCAAGTCGAAAATGCTTGCCAGGAAGTATATGTCTGACACCAAAAAAAAGGTTCTCAAGCGTCAGCGATACCTTCGTCTGAAGGAGATCTGTATTAAGCGCGCTCAGAAGCACCTGGTGGTACGATTAATTATTTGTTAACCAGGAGTTCCTAGGAGTATCGTCGTGCTGCTAAGCGCGAAGTGAACTTGATCAGGGATGCCGAAAGGTCGGGCAACTTCTATGTTCCTGAGGAACCTAAGCTGGCCTTCGTCGTGCGTATTCGTGGTATCAACGGTATTCACCCCAAGCCAAGGAAGACCCTGCAGTTGATGCGCCTTTTGCAAATCAACAATGGGGCCTTTGTTAAGCTCAATAAGGCAACATTGAACATGCTTCGTCTTATTGATCCATACATTGCCTGGGGATATCCATCTCTGAGGACAGTACGCCGTCTTATCTACAAGCGCGGGTACTGCAAAGTCCGTGGACAAAGGCTGCCTATTACCAACGAGCGCATCCGCCATAAGCTTGGGCGTTACGGTATCCTCTGTGTTGAGGATCTGGTTCATGAAATCTACACAGTTGGACCCCACTTCAAGGCTGCTTCATCGTTCTTGTGGCGATTCAAGTTGAACAACCCCACTGGCGGATTCCGTAAAAAGGGCAGGCATTTTGTCGAAGGTGGTGACTTCGGCAATAGGGAAGTCTACATCAACAAGTTGCTTAAAACTATGGTTTAAATAAACTTTGTGTAAAGTTGGTTTCAGTACTTTTGCTATTTGCATTTTGGTGTCCCGTAAAATTGTTAAACGTGTGGGAATCCTGGGCTTTTCATAATAAGTTCTCTATGCTGTCCCCACGAGTATCGTCTTTTTTCGTTGCTTGTTTACCTCATTGCTCTTGTAAAATCTCGTCTGATCCTGGGCTGATAGTTTGTATTAGTCTTCTACTCAGTGCCGTTGTTGATAGATTGTTTCGGCTGCTGGCTCGGGATACGGTTTTGGTAATTTGATTTGTAATGGGTTGTCGGAGGCGAAGCGTTTGATGTACTTTCCAGGTAGTCTTCCTGTCTGCAGTTGGTGGTTTCAGCACCGTGGGTACGACTCCTGCAAGTTACTGAAACACGTTAGCGTTCACGTGGTTCATGCCCATCAGGTCTATTGCCTTTGTTCATTACGGTACTAGATGAACATTGTACTGCTCTCGTGGATCTGGTGTTTCGGTTCAATGTGCATTTTTAATATCCCTGGTAGTTTATAAACCACTGGGATGTTTCTACTGGTGTTAACATGCCTAGTCCTTGGGGCAATTTTGCAGCATCTCTAGGCGCAGGCGGGGCTGGAAGTGGGTATCTAAATTTGGGTTTCGAGCGAAAGACGTCGAGTTTATTCACTCTTATCAGGGCATAGTTATCCCTCAGTCTACCAAATCTGACAGTAAGACGAAAGGCTAGTCCGGAAATAAGGCGTTTATTTTTGAAAGGAAAGCTAAAGCAATCGTGGAACACAAAACCGTTGTCAGTTTGCGTTATTCTCATCGCAATTAGCTGCGACATCCCACCCCGCTCCGTAGGAGTTCTCCATTTCCGGCGAGGTCTGCAGGTCCTCCACGATGTTGTTGTTTGTCCTCGGCGAGGGGCAGCCGCTGCTATTGTTGCACGGACTGCCTCGCGAACCGCAGCCATCGAGGATCTTCTTGTCCAGATTGCGCGCCAGGCAGTCCAGGTTGGGCGGTGGGGACTGGCACGTCGGCACCAGGTCGTCGAAGCCGCGCTCCTTCGGCGGCGGGGAACAAATGTCCTGCACGTTGTTCCGCTTCGGGGAGTAGCAGCGCTCCTTGGGCAGCACAATCTGCGGCTCCTTGGGCTTCTCAGTATTCGTCGCAGACTTTTCTACTGGTGGCGGTGGCGGCGACGCCTTTTTCGCAGGGGTACAGGGCGTAGGCTCTACAGGGGGACACTTTGCGTTTTGGGGTGCGGTAGCAGGTGGCATCGGTGAGGAGTTCTTGGAGCCCCTTCTGTTCTGAATTTTGTCGCATATTTCTGCACAGGGGTTTTGCGTGGGCTTTGCCTTTTCTTTGGCAGGAGGCTGCTGCACAGCGACAGGTGCACACTCGGGCTCTTCTTTTTTTGGCTCCTTTTTTGCCACTGGGTTGGTGGGGGAGGGCAGGAGACAGGCCTGGCTACAGCCCATTCCCGGCTTGAGGCACTTGGGCCGTCCGCCCGCCAGGGTGGGCACGAGGGTGCCAGGACAGGAGCGCGCTGGGCAGCAAGAGCGCTGCGGACGAGGTGAGCACGAGCCCTGGCAGTTTTGGTCGCACATCTTGTCCTGGATGTTGGCGATACTGAGTGGTGGAAAATAGGCCAATGCACCCGGCCTTGGGTTTGAATGGTAACGGGTCGATTCCTGCGAGGCACCACATGACGATCCCGTGGGTTAGGCGTGCTGGCCTTCGCGTAAACCTGAGGATATTGAAGAGAAATTCCCGAGCTCTCCACTTCAGATAAAAATGTGTCCCCAGAATTAAGTTGTTTGGTTTGAATAAAAGTATACTGTAAAGTATATTAGGGGAGGGCAGTCTGGGTACAGAGTAGATTTCCTACCTGAAAATCATCACTAGAAACATTGAGGTGGTGGTGCGGACATCGCTCCCCTACAGTTCTGACACCGTAGCGAAATACCGTTGACCGTTATACCCTAATCCAGTCAATTTAGCGCCAATGAGGTGGTTATGAAAGTTTACGGAGGAAGTATTCTGAGGTTAGCTCCAAGGCATGTCAGTTTTCCCAGGTCAGATGAGGAGTTCCGATTCCAGAGTTAGAAGTGGCGACAAGAGGTGGATGGTTAACAGATGGGTCATTAAAACTTAGGATGTATGCCCAGAACCCAGAAGAAGGGACTCAAGTCAACACCCTGATTGAGCTACGTGAATTTGGGCCACTTGGATTAACCAGGTCTTGTATGAACAAGGGAAGATGGGCAGTATCTGCTTTGTCACGTCTGCTTAACCCATGTGACGCCTAGTATGCTTCTGCCAGTGATGAGGATTGAGCCTTTGCCGGGCCAAAACGATACTCCGAAGGTCATCTATATGAGATGGTTATCCATGCCAAATGACGACTTGGCATCGCTGTTAAACGCACCTCCATCAGCTCTAAGTCTGAGCTCCCGAATACTCATTCCAAGGTCTTTCTGCGCCGTTAAAAGGACTAAACGATTTTTTAAGCTGCGTGACTAACGGTGGTCTGATTCAAGAGAAGTTTACCAAGACTGCAAAGATGTTCGGTGGCTTGCGGCGTGGTTTTTGCTGTGTGGGATCTGATGAAACGTCACTTTCCGATTCACTAGAACAGGGTATTTGTTACCTCAAAGCTTCATTCAAACGTTCCAAATGTTGACAGTGGATTTCAGCACTGGTGGTAACAATTTAAAGTAGGTTAAACTTTGGCGATCCCACCAGATTAAGCAAAGAAGAACCGTGTGTTCAAGGGATTATGATGTGGTATAAAGGTCCATTCAAATAGGAGGTCAAGGCTTTGCAACCTTAATAGGACTTGCTGGATTTACATTGGAACTGAAGTGCTCCGGAACTCAATAAGTACAACCCAGTGCAATAATAACAACTCGACTGCAGTTACCATCAGGTTGAACCAGAAGAACCTACTTCCCATGATGTTCCTTCCTCGGCTTTGACTGGGGTCACTACCTACCACTCTAATATTCGATAAAGACCCCTTTTCACCAGTCACAAGTCGTATATTCAAAAAGGAGGGAGAAAAAGGCAGATGCAGTCAAATCGAGGTTATTTCCAGGCCCCAACCACTTTCCAGGTTTTTTAAAGACGACCATGACAAGTTGTATGGCTAGAACTAAGCCCAATTGCCGACTCCAACCCAATGGCTGCTGAACGTTGTCCGTTTCGATCAGAGTGAAAATCTCCACTTCTAAATGCCACAAACCACCACCTCCTGCAACCATTCACAATATTTCTCCCTATGAACTGAGTGAGTGTTTTAGCCGTTTCCTTTTTGGACCCCATAAAACATTACATCACTCAATTGATTCTTCGATACTTCCATGTTAACAGGTTTCTAATCAGGCAGATTTTAATTTTGTTGTTCTATAAACAAAATCTGATTAGTTTGAATGAATGACGTTCACCTCCATGCCAAAATCCAACACAAACTGATCGTGGCGTACGAAAAATTGGATATTGCACATGGCTGAATTCGCCTAGGGCACGACTAGACACTGATTGACAGTTCGGGTCAGAGTTGGGTTCTCCATGGCTGCCGCAACGCGCTCCTTGTCTGCCAATTGCTTGTTGATGTCTGCCTCCGATTCGTGCATGCCTGGTGCTATGGTTACGCTGATCTGAAAGAGGTAAATCAGACAACATATTTAACCACTTTCAATGGGTCGGCAAACTAAAATACGACCATTGCAACGAAGCTAGCAGAAATACAGTACAAGCAGCCGAGGTTTGTAGGTCCTGATGCGGTTTACTTGTAGTCATCGAAAATGCATAACACTAAATTCTAAAACCTGAATTTAGAACAACGGTTCTGTCGATGAAAAATAGGCTGCAGATTAAACGGATCCTAACTGGGTTGAGTATCGGTTACAAGGTACTAGGTTATCCCATGGTATCTATCCCATTTTCGAACAAATAAAACAAGTTACCAAATGTTGAAGCATCAAAGTACTTTACCCGTTTCATCGTCCTAAGTATACATCACTCCTTTTCGATTCAATAGAACGGTTGGTTTTTTTCCTCGGACATTGTTTCAAACCCCCTAAGTGTTGACAGAAGTAGTGTCGTGAGCATTGTTGCTGAATTAGATGGTAACCTTTTTTTTCCCACGAAGTTCTCTTCTCGGCTGTGACTGAGGTCTTTCGCCTACGAAGCTTAACACCTCGATAAAGGCCACTTTTCGCCAACCACAAGAGGAAATCACAACTCGAGATTTGAGATTGTTTCCATGGCCGATGAAGAGTTATACGGCTTAAACTAAACTCAATTGTCCATTTATCAACTGATCAAGCAGGATAAGCTTCCCCACGAACCTCATAAATTAGCTTCTCTTAAATACTCCACAAAAATTTCGGACAGGACTTATGGGATGACCTGATAGAGAAACCCCCATGCGCCCACCGTACACCTGCCAGTAGTTGCCGAGTTTGTCATCAATCTTACGAACGTCGTCGCCCATTACTGCGCCTTTGCCTGTGACAACGCGGTATTTCGCGCATCTAAGTGGGGCATAAAGACCAGGCCTGATTAGCTGGCACTGCTTTGCAGAACAAAAACAGCAGGTAGCCAGTGCGTACCCTAAATCGTCGAGGAAGGGACCGGAGGAGTTTGACCTTGATGGAGAGTCCGATGAGGGTGGCCATGCTGCAGTGGGGGATGGTGGGTGTGAAGCGGACGGCCACACGACCGCTGGCGTCGTCCACACTGATGTCCTCCTTGCGCACGACGCCGAGCGCCTCCAGGCTGTGAGGGTGCTCGGGGTCCCGGATGTCGCGAATGTGCTCTGGATGAGACAATGCAAAATTCTTGCTTCATTTGCTGCCACACTAGCCCCTGGGGTCAGTACTTTCAGTAAAACCACCTGTGTGGATTGCGGACAACGAAATTCATCAATTCATCCCATAAGTTTTGTCCGAACTTCACCCTTTTAAACTGAACGATCTCATGGAACCCATTCCATCGTCTTGACTTCTACGTCGCAAAAACGTAAATTCGAAAAATGAGGTGATAAGAACATGATAAAATGCTAAGCCTATAGGGACCTGAATTACTCAGGACTCTTGCCATTGCAGGATATGCGCAACCAACTATATTACTGGGCTCTATCTCAACGAATCTGCATGCTCCCACATTGGCCTTGCACTTAATCGATCTTGATAACCCGTTGATAATACAAAGTCTCTAAAAGCCCTTCAGTGGCTCACCGAAAATTTCTGCAACAGTGATTGGTTCCCTCACTCCAGGGACAGCGAGGGGCCTGAACCGCTCCCCAAGTCGCGTCCCATCGATCTGATGAATATGTGGAGCGGCATTCTGAAGCACCTCCATGCCTGGATCGAATCCAAAATACGAGTTACCAGAGGTTAAACCCCAATCACAATGGCAAAAAAAGGCGAACCATGGCAGTTACAAGAAGTATTTATTTCCAAAAACTCGCAAATAGGACAGCTAATCCGTTGTCATTTCCAGCCTTAAACCTGAATGTTGGTGGCGTTGAGCTTCTTTTCCACATCATCGAGTTGATCATTCAACTAAAAAGGAAGATTACCTCACAGAATCAGCGGCAGCACACTACAACCAAGAGGCGATACACGAAACTCATTTCTAACTAGAAGCGTTTTAAGCTATAGGGAGTCGGTTTGCATCTCACTAGGAAGTCAAAAAGAGACGACATCATGAATGAGTGTTTGAGTGTTGAGGAAAAAAAGGGCATGAGAGAAAGCGAACCTCGCGGAGCTTTTCAAGTTGGAGCATAAAGTACTCCGAGAAGCGGCGGTCAGCCTTCATGTCGGCGATATGCACCATTTCACCGTCCACATAGAAGTCAGTGTCACAGTGGAGTTGCAGCGTGCCTTCCAGAATGCCGCTGCCTTCACCTGTGCAGGTGACGTTCTTCAGTTGGTGCTTAAAACGCATCAGGAGCGCGTGCACTTCATCCGGCTCCTATAAACACAAATAATGCCTGATTTACAAAGCAATAGCACTATAGAACTTGGTGACGAGGACCAAGTTCAACAATGAAATTCCTGAACTTTAAAAAAAACTAAGGCGGGAAAGAGGTCGCACCTCGCCAAGGAAGCTCGCGAGCTTAGCCGTGGGTAAGGAGGTGTAGAGTTTGAGGAAGGAGCGCAGTCGTGGCAGATCAAGCCAAAGGTGCTCGAGTTCATCCCTGAAGACGTTGCCCTGGTGGCGCTGCGGATCCAGAACGTAGGTGGTGCGCTCCGTTGCCTTGGCGTCCGGGTTAATGAAACGCGGGCATCCCCGGTCAAAGCACATCCCGTATTCATCCTTTTGACTGAAATAGAGTAGTGTCATGAGGAATGGAGACGTGGCATCTCAATAACTACCAGACAATCAATAGTGGAACCAGATCAACTTACCCCTGTTCCATGCGGTTGAGATTTTCAGCGAACTTTTCCTTGAGATGCTGCTCGACATTTTGGTCGATGGGCATGGGATCGAGGGTGATAGCGATGGTGAGGAGGCTGGCCACCTGGTCGGCCTGCTTCATCACGTACTCCTTCTGCACCGCCGAGACCGCAGCAACACCGCCGCTACTGCCGTTTGCCGCCGTGCTGTTGATCCAGCGCCAGACGGTCGTGAGGGTGTGTGCCAGTGTGCGCGTGGCATCGGAGAAGCGGCGCAGAGCGAGGTAGGCGAAGCCCACGTAGTAGCCGGTGGCGGCGTGGCAGGCCGGCACCTCGTGGTAAAGCTCGCCGCGCCGACCCCAGCCCAGCTGCACGTGCTCCAGCGCCCGCAGGGCCGTCAGGTAGTCGCCCAACAGGCAGTGCACCCGGCACAGGCCCACCAGCGAGAAGTACCCCAGCATCTTGTAGAGCGGACACTGGCCGAACACACCTGCCACTTCGTCTGGGTCACCTACAATCAAACAACAGAGTAGGATAACAGAAAAGCACTACAAACAACAGCAAGACGCAATGCTCAGGCATTACGGAAACACAGAACCACAGATGATTTACTATCTATTGTTAAAGTCCAGTTTGGTGAGACTAGGAACACTGAAACCCATTAAGGAGAATAGAAAGCACCAAATTGCATGCCAGGTGAGAATTAAATAAACCGTGTTTGACAAGATGCGTCAACCTTGAGATACCCAGATCCAACACGAACTTATCACGAAGCAAAAAAACTAAAAGGCGATTGCAAATACGCAATTTGGCTGGAAGTCCTGTGGTCCAATCATAAAAATAGACCGAAACAGTGAATAAAGTCTCAACGCCATAGCGATTTACAGGCACCGCTCCTTAGCATTCCTTCCAGAAATTGCAGCAGTCAACTGTAAATATACAACCGACCCGCTAATTCTACTCACAAAACACAACGATACCACATATTATATTTAACAACTGCACAACTAAGGACGAGACAACTTCAAGAGATGCAAAGGACTCACGTTCCATGGCGTAGTAACTCAGTTGTTGGTTAATGTTAGACTTGTCAACAAGTTTGAATAGAACATTGAGGACTCCATGAATACTCCAAGTGTTAGGATTCTGCTTGATAAAGGCATCATCGTCAGGCTTTCGCTTTGATTTATTGCGATAATTGGAAAACTTCTGGAATTGATAGATGAATTCATCAATTATGTCCCAAAGCCATTGATTGGGTAGATTAAGCGGCACTGGTTTGCTTGGTTCTGTGAGAAGAAAGAAATGAAATGGTACTCAGTATTTACTATGGCTTTAGTAGAAGGAAGCAACTTACTTAAAAGAGCTTCAAAAAGGGCACAATAGTTCAGGTATGACTGATGAGCTTCTTCCAACTCAGGGAAGGCAGTAACGTGGGCGTAAACATGTCGATAATACAGCTCATTATAGAGCATAATGAACAACGGATCTGAAAAGCCATTATTCATTGCAAATGTAATACCTTTACTAACATGAGGAGCGATGACTTCGGCAGACGGCCACCGTGTAGTTTTAAAGTATTGCTCAGTAAGTTTGGGGAACCTTTTTAAAATACTAGCCAAGAAACTATGACTCACTTCACACAATAGTCCGTCTCTATCTCAGTAAGATCTTGCGTTACAATGTGCTTATAAAAGGATTTGATGTATAGTTTAACATCATGTCCAAGTTGTTTATAAGGATCGTCTCCGGATTTCGAAACATTTGTTTCCTTTTTCTACAAACGCATTATAAAAAAAATGGGAATTACATGACGAGGCTCGCGTGTACCAGCCATTCAGAGCTATTCAATTATGTCGTAGAGGCACTGAAAGGAGAAAAGCAAAGTTTATAAAGATAACTATATAGTTTAATTTTGACTGATTTGACATTTGTTTCTGAGTACTTTGTTTTAATCTGTAGTTTTGTTTTATCTACTTTTGAAAAATATATTATCATAAAAAATAAAAATAAATTTAATAAAATAAAATAAATTTATTTATACAAATATTTGCTTATTTTAGTAGTTGTTTTGTTCGTCCCAGTTTTCAAATAAGTAAAAATGGTTTTTGGCGAGCGTAGTGATGGTCGGATCGATAGGGAGAGGACTTGCCCGCTTCTTCTTAGAATTTTTTGTGGTAATTGCGCTCACAATAAGATAAGGGATTATTCACGAGATTCGTTTCCTGTTAGCGAATTACAGGCTTATACATGGTGTGCTCGTTTTTCATAATTGAACTAATATACTTTAGGCTAGATGCGACCCTTTTTGAAATCTCGTCGCTGATAATGCAAGTTAACCCTGAGGCCTGTAGAAAAGGAACATCGTTCGACTTTTCCATCGTATATCCTGATCCCCAGTCTCCAAATTACAAGATGCGACATCTTGGTAGTATTTGTTCCGGTTTCCCCACAGACGCTGACAAGATAATGCTCAAGGTAACTATTAACACAAATCTAAAATATAATAGCACTTTCATCAGCCATGCTTATGCATGTTTTGGTCCTCGCGTCACATTTTAGTAGATGTAGCTGTACACTTACTAATCTGCTTTCTCTGGAACACTCAGGATCATGTAACGTCAGAATTTTTAATGAAATCCACTTTTTGAAAAGCGCATTGGTAATATGGGGACTTCAGTTTAAAATGTTCTTTTTACCAGTTTCAGCGCCGTTATTTACGTGACTGTTTTGTATGAAAATTTAAAGGCGTTGTCAATAGCGTCTGTGTACTATTTTTCAGTGATCATTTTTTAAGGTTTCTTGCTTAGAATCTTTTTTAATGAAGCAGACAGGTAATCCTTTAGTCTCTTTTAGCGTTGGTGCAAACTGTCATTTCGCTCCATGTTTGCCTATTGTCACCTTTCTAATGAACACGGTAGATGCTGTTGAAATACCCTTCCTTCATGACTGCTTTGGAGGCTAATAATTGAGGTCAGTGTTTGTTTCTTAACGTAGAACTGGTAGCCTCTTGAAGATTCACTAGCGTCAGTTTGTGGATTTGTCCTCATGTAAATGCGTCCGTTACTTGCATTTTAAAACCTCAGAGTTATTGTTTTCAGCCTTATGATGTTCTTCACTTGTTCATCAATTCATCTAGATCCTTGTGGTTTCTTTGGCTCGTTTCATCCCTTTGAGGCAGGTCTGGCCTCTTTGCCACTCATTCGAATTCTCCTTTTGCTGCATTGATTTCTCCATGATTCGCCCATTAAATGTCCTTGGTCTAGTGGTGTTGTCCATTATTGAGTGGCCAGTACATTCGTTTTTTTACATACAACTCCAAGGGACCTGTGTGATATGCGCTACTGAAATGGTCAAAGTAAGATGCGTTTTCTTCCTATCGCTCCAGGACAGTGATTTCCGCATTGGCGACATGCTCGATGTGGCAGTCACACCCCCGCCAGAAAGCTTCTCCGGCAGTGGCGGCAACAGACGCTTCGTTCGTCGCGATCACACCGACGAAGTTTCCGCTAGTGTAGAAAACCCCCACGCCCAGCGCCGTCGCGACTTCAATGGCGGGAACTTCTCAAGGGGCCCTAGGAGGGGCGGTTTCAGACCTTGAGAAAGTCGCCTCCGTTTCTGCTGTATCTGTTTGTACAAAAGCGTCTATATGTACTTCCTCCCCCTTCGGTGCATTTTGGTGTTTCGTAGTAATAAAGGTTTTAGTGATGCAAATATTTACCTGAATCGTGGTAATCTTTTCAATTGTTCGCTAGAGCTCTTTGCAGCAGGATATGATGTTCTTATGGCGCCAAGTCAGCTCTACATTTGACGCCCTTTATAGAGCCCAAGTACTACCTGATGTCGTGTTGAGTTAGTTGGCCAAGTTCCCGTATACGTAATTGCGACGTGCTAGATTGTGGTCTGCCAATGAGACGGTAATCTAGTTAAGCTCAATTGCAGTTTTTAGAGTCCTGGAAATTTTTACATTTTTAATATGGTAGAGAATGGGTGCTTGACGTTTTCAGACAGTCTTAGTGACGAAAAATTCGGGTTTGAGTGAGAGCCTGTACCTGGATTTTTCCTTATTTGAGGTCCTTAATTTCCTCGTGGATATTCTAGTCTCCCTGTTCACCAAAGTTGCAAAAAATAACTTTTCATTTCTTACAAACTTCATTCTCGAGCACAGGACGTGCGTTCATTCCTCACGCGCATATAGGGAATTTGCATTCGTTTGATCATGCAGACTCATTCTCAGGAATTTTTTGCCACCAAACGTGCTCTCTACGTGAGCGAACTGTACAAAAAAAACACAAATGTGATGCAACTTTTTTCCGAATAAGGTGCATCTCGTCAAGTTGTCCTTGGGATTAAAGCACTCAACTTAAACATAAACTGTTTAGGGTATTTGCAAGTCATGTTTAGCGCCGATCACATTGCCTGTGGTTGAGAACCTCTAGTTTATCAAAATCGTATACTCAGGATCTTTCGGAAACTCCAAACGGTTTATTGTCTATTTCATAGATTAGCTTCGAAGGTTTGCGCGATTTTATAATTCCGGGAAGAAGAAAAACGTTTCATAGAATTTTGTGGTAGGTAAATCTTTCGAGAACCAGTAGACCAGTCACAAGTTACTACGCAGCATTGGACCTTTCACATCGCCTCGCGGTATTTATCAGGTCATCTTATGAGTTCTGTCCGAATTTTAAATTAAATAAACAAGTAACTAAATGTTCCTTTAATTAAAGATTCAATCATAAATTCACTTTCCCTGATTATTTTTTTGCAGTTCACGAGTCTATCCACCAAAAAAGGTGAAACAAGTTGGCTAGAATAGGGAGGAGGGCAGTTGTCGCGAAATTTAAGTTGATCGTTTGCAGACAATTAATTAGAAGGCACTCGGTTTGCCGGTATAGGAAATTTGCCAAATTTTTGAAGGTGACAACGATGAACAGTTGCAAATTTCAAATCAACTGATAGAACAGAATAAGCTTCTCCAATGGTAGATTCTTCAAGAAGCTTATCATAAAACTAAGCTCAGGGTAAGCTCCTTTAAGGGCTACTTCGAGAAGCTGTTTATCATCAAACTCAGCTGGACGTCGATTTGCATCTTTGTGAAGGGTGAAATCTCCACTTCTGAATCTAGCCAACCATCTTCCATTTACAACATACCTCTCCATAAACTGAGTAGATGTTTCTGGAGGAGTCGTCGGCTGCTGAGTTTGAAACTTTGCATACCTCAAACGATTCTTGAGTACTTCCGCATAGGCAGATTTTTAGTTGAGTTCACTAAATAATGCATTTTTGTTGTTTCTGAAACAAAATGTGATCATTTTAAATGCATCTTGACATAAAAATAATATTTCGTTCTGTTGGAATTCGTGAAATGCGAGGTATTTTAGGCCCTAGTTGGTGCTTTTTCAGTCAACCATCGAGTCTCTGGTTGTACTTCCTACTGACTAAGTCATTTAATGCGATTCCAAGCAAATGCTGGTCACGCAACGAAGTGGTAAAAATATGACCTGAGCCAACACGAGAGGGACGCCTTGTGGCATTTCGTGCGTTGGTGTTTGAAGCCGCCGGGGGGACCACTGTTGGATGGGCCGTGTGGGATCATGCACACACTCAAACTGGAAACTTGGTCATGTGAGAGGGGTGTGTGCAATTAAATGCCCAACCCCTCATGCATGTTGCGTGCCCTCAACTGCATGGTACTAAATTAACCACCAAATTGCATGTAGGCTTGTTTTCACTACCTTATTGGCCTTTAGGAAATAACCAATTGGCTAGTGTAGCGTCTCTCACTCCCCTCTCATACATTATTCTCTAATTTTTCCCATTTTTAAGACTCCGATGCTACAGCTTCTTAGCCTTACAAGCCTGTATTAAGGCGAATGTCAATTGAAACAGTCAAAGTAGCAAGTATGTTATTTGATATCCACACAGTCACACTAGTCATAAATAATTTCAAACTCCGTACAGCCCTCTTTCTTGTCAAAGTCCACACGAATGTTCTTAGCAATGAGCCAACATCGCACGCGGATAAAGGTATTCCGTTTGACACCGTCGAAGAGGACAAAGACCAGGGGTTGCAGGTAGGCCAGCTGGTTGCGGTAGGGGAAGTACATGGAGTGGAAGCTGCCATTGGTGAGTTTGCCGGGGTTCTTGCCCGGCGCGATAGCGGAGAACTTGTAGTCCATGTCGTAGTAGCGAATCACGCCCAGGTTGAATGTGTCGTCTTCCGTCACACCCGAGCACTTAACGAGAGCACCGGTGGCGAACTCATCGATTGGGTCCGGCAGCCAGCCATAAATACGACCCATCTTCAGGGCAAAACACGCCTGAGCTGTGTCGAAGCCGTACCTATAGGGAAGGCACCATCGGCTCATTCATTTTAGTTAGAAGACGCTGGGAGACTCAATCGATGAACCATCGACTGACCATCTCACTGATTCCACATGAAGTACAACAACATCGACCCAACCAATGGACAAATAACGGCCTTATTCAGCTATTTTTGGTAGACTGACTTGTCATTTCGTGAATGAACTTAGCGTCTGACTACCCCAGAACCTGAGTTAGCACATTCGTAGCCGCCCTGCCATTTCTCAAACTGATCCAGATAAGGAAACATCTGGTAGAAGCTAACAGCCTATTTCAGTTTTGTTTGAACTAACCGTCAGAAATGCTTCTAATTAGAACTTAGGCTGAAGTGCCCTAAATATGCCCTCACAACTAGTACATATCCCATGCATGTGCGCACATCTTCAAAGACAAAGATAGACGAGGGCGGGCGGGGTTGAGACTACTTCAAACATCAGAGATGTTTTATCGTCATGAGAAAACTCGGCTGATGCTAGGCTTGCACGAGCCTGTACACCCCTCAGGCTCAAACAAGTTTAAAGTCCACTAACGGCGTCCAGGTAGAACCCTACCTTCGACTCTCTTACCGTTGCTTGTGTTGGTAATTCGGGAAATTTAAAGATGAAAACAATTTTAAATTGCACTGGACTCTTAAATCTTAAAGTATCTTAGAGTAGCTAAGCGCCACAGTCTCTTGTACGAAATTTTCGCAATTTGGCTGGGTGCAATTGACCATTATTAAGCAGTTTTAACAAAATAAAATAAATAAATCTAATTTAATATTTCTCTAGAAGATGGATATACCTGGTCCTCAAGGCATGAAATGACATGCTTTGACTCAAATTTAAAACTGTCGCCCGAGGGTGAACTGCGTCCAGAGTTCCCATGAAGCACAACGTACCTAGCCTCGGCTGAATACTGGTACTTCAACACCCACTTACATTATCTATTCGACGTCTCCGGCTCTCATGCGTCCTCCACCCTATCAAGCCTTGACTGTGCCCTCACGAGACTAATAAATGCTGCCTCTCAACCCTTTCTCAGAATTCTAACACATACCTAGAATCTCACATGTTATAAACAATCAACACTTGGGATATTCTAATTTTTCTAGATTATTATTTCGGTTGTTACTTTAAAACAACTGTTTTTACAGACATCTAAAAATTGACCGCCACCTTTAAACGAGAAGGAAAAAGACGTCCTCAACAAAGCACAGGTCTGTCCGAAAGTCGAGGTTGTCTGTGAGGGACCATCCGACTCTACATCATCGAATTGTTAAGGAGAATAAACAGCCAAGATTATCTAGGAATTTTGGGTGACCAAGTTCCTCAGCCTAGGGATGATCCGTAGAGAGAACGCCGCTATTCTTCAGGGTGATAATACAGCACCTAGCCATAGAGATAGCATTGCTTTGCAAGAATGGGCACGAGGAACAACATTCTAATGAAGTTGAGCATCTCATCTGGAAAGCATAGTCCGCCGCTGTGGGTGAGGATGTTTAAACCGGAGAATGGGGCTAAAAATCCCTCAGAACCAACAAATTACAATGCTTTGGGAGAACTGAGGCACTCTTTTCCTCACAAAAGCCATTTGCATGTGCATTAGGAGTTCGAAAAAAGCGCCATCTGAGTGGTCAAAATGGCCTTTGTGGATTCCACTTGCTTGAGTTTGGGATCAAAAGAGCGTTCTGGTGGTGGTGATTATTGCTGTATCTTTAGAAAAATATATTTATAATTTTCTGATTATCTTGAACTGTAATTTATTTATCTTTCGTTAATATCTGCATAATATGTACTATTGTTTAAGTCGTTACTATGACGCCTTGCACTTTGTTGAATAAACTTTGGAGTTACGACGCGTCCCGTCTCTCGTGGCCGTTATCCAACGTGACGCATATTAATCAGACCACTTTAGGTAGCATAGCACCTCGGTACTTTACATTAATTATCGTACCCGTTCATGATGTTGCAAGGCCCCCCAGCATTGACGTCGTAGGTGCAGGGTCTCTCGGGGTCCTGCTTGACGCCGCCCTCCTGCACACAGTCCTCCAGTTCGGGCGACCCCGTGTTGTCCTGGTAGGCGTGCAGGAAAGCCGCCAACTCATCGGACATGCGGTAGTAGGGCAGCGGTTCGCGGGTGCGGAAGTAGAGCAGAGAGGAGTACAGATCCGGGTTGGGCACGTGGCTCAGACCAGGATTCATTTGCAATGCTGACTGCATGCCCGTCAGAGCCGGATGATCTCGTGGTACCTAATTTGCAGACACGTGGCAGGATGCTGATCACGTTCCATGATTTGTGATGAGTCAAGGACCGAAAATGCACTCTCTTTGCTCAACCATTCCTACCTTGAAACCCACTCACAAATCTGGACAAATATAAAGCACTTAGGCAAGTATTGAATGTGCTACAATCCATCAAGGCGAGAGAGCCGTTGATCTATTAGGTTCTTGCATAGGTTCTGTTTGAATTTGGAATAAAAAAAGTGACCAAATATTACAATTAATTAGGGCAGGAATTATGGAAGGACCTACAAGCTCCTTTTAAGTCGCTGGATCACTTATCTACCTTCTGTTCTAAACAAGAGGTGAAAGTTCTGTTTCCTTTCAGCTCTTTCTAGGGTGCGCAAGCCGAGAGGTTTCTTAAACAAACCAGGTGGTTTTGGGCACAAAAAACAACCCGTTATTTGAAGCTGTCAGTTTTACCTATTTTGTCAGAAAAACTTGATGTTTTGCATCTAGTAGGCTGACATTATTGGCATCTTCATGACTGAAAGAGAAGAATTAAATGCAGTGCGCCATTGTGGCATTTTTTGTACCCGAAATGTCTATCACTTTCTAAATATTGACAGCTGCTGCTGCACATTTATAAAGCTTAAATTTTTGACGGGTTTTGATATGTTAAACAAAACGATAGATGAGTTACTAAGAAGTCAATCAACTAGAACGAACTGCCAACCTAATGACATTTTACTACTTTTGAAGTAATCTTTCGTTCTCTTTGTGAGTTCACATTTAGCAGGAGGCAAGGAAACCTAGTTCCAACTCAAGGGTCCGCAATTAAACAGTAAATTAGAGATAAATCTCAATGTGCTGCACTTCTAGTACATTGTAAACATCATCACTGATTAGCAGTAATTTCACATTTGAATTGCCATAAACACTCTGCCTTGAGTAAGGGGACTTGACAAATGGAAACGCCTATTGAGAAGAATGGCATCATGGACAGAAAAGTGACAATATTAAAAGTAAGTACACAATGTGTGGATTTCCGTTAGGCAAGCGTTTCCAGGACAAATGACTGAACTTGTACCAAAATGTAGAGACCGAAGTAAGAATGATGTCTCTTAAACAGTAGTTGTTTGCTTTCATAACCAGAAGTAGGAACTGGATTAATGCAAAGGCCACAGAGCATCAAACTTTTGATCCTAGTGCCTGATCAGCAATGATATTCGCATTTGCCTATAACAATTAATAATGGGAGCCATGAATCTTTCCAAACGGAGAGTAAATGTGATTTGCTAAGTCAACGACCCAACAACATAACTGATAAACCCATTTTTAAATCAGAATTTATTTAAACTACGTTCCTATTTGAGGCCTCATAGGATGATACGATAATTTATATTTTCAAAATGCCTAATTATTAAGAAATAATAATACCAATAATCATAATATAAATAAAGAATATTACGATATAATGTATAACCAGCTCTGGTATATCTTCCCATAATATTTATTTATTATTAAGAGATAATTTGAAAGCCCAAGATTTTCTGCAAATTTTAAGGATAACTTCATTTCGCACTGGTACCGTTAATTTTTTAAAAATAAACTAGGGATGCTGAGTCACAATCCAAAGAATGGTTCTGGTACATAATATCACCAATTTTTGAAGTAATAACTAGCAAATATTATGCACCAACCTGGAAGTACATGTACCAATTGAGGTATCCAAAGAACACGAAGCCCAGTATCGAGTAAAAGACCAGGAAGTAGAGGACCCGCTGACATATTGTCTTCAGGGAGTCCACATCACTGTGGTTGCGTGGGCGTCGTCGCTGCCTCGGATAGGCGTACACCGTGGTGTTCTTCAGCAAAAAGGCCTGCAGTGGGTCGAAGTCGGCGTCTTGCGTCGAGGGAGATCGAGTTCTCGATCGGACTGACATGACTCCTTTTTACTACTGGAGTAATCGTGCGCAGCCCCAGGGTAATATACTGCGTGCCATTCACGCTACTTTTGCGCCTTATTTTTCGTTGTCTGTGATTGGCTGAACTCAGCCTTGGGTATGGACTTTGAACTAACACTCGTCGGCTTGCATGAAAGCCAACAAATTTCTCAGGCACACCTCATCTAGCTGTAGTAATCCTTATGAGTTCTGGCAAATGAGTGCTCACGTGTAAGTCCGTATTGCCCATTTGGATAAGAAAAGTGGATTACTACCCAGTCGGTCCACCTATACACTTATCTGATCACCCCGGCATTTAATTATCCTCTCCCAAACCTTTAGATTTGCATTTTTCGCAAGATTTCTCCAGTAATTTGAATTGCTGAAGGTGGATTCCACTAAATTCAATTTTCGAGATCAAGAGTTGGTTGTGTAAGCAAAAAGCGTTTAACACCAAATCGCAGGAGCAAACATCTATCTTATATTAGTAACTTATTGCTAAATTATAATTACTTACTGTATATAGAACGATTAACAGCTTACTGAAATGTCGAACCACAAACCACATCATTAAGAGATATTTCAGTCAAGGGTTAGAGCTATGAGCTTTTATTTATGTCGCATTAATAATTTCATATCGGAAGTTGCGACGTTTAAAGATAAATTAACTAAATTTTCCCCTTTCCAAGTTTGAAACAAGTAAAAGGCGATATCGGGCAAAATAGTGGAAACAAAATATAGATATTGCCTCGGCAATTACAGCTTCAATCCTCCAAGGTATGGATTCATACAAATTGTGATTTGCAGTGAATTTTAGTGCATTCATCAGTTCTTTCAGAAACGATGAAGACGTCGGAAATCGACTTCTCTAAAATCGACCATAAATGCTCCTCAATAATTTTGAGGCGGTCTAGGGAACGCGATGGCCAGATGAGATGCTCAAACTCATTGGAATGTCCCTCGCGTAGCTACTCTTTGACAATTATGGTTGTATGAATTGGCGCTGCATTGGCATCTTGAAAGATGGCGGGGTTCCCCATCGGAAACCACAGTTAGATGGTCTCGGCTGTTAATTCTTCTTCCATGAAGGTGAATTTCTAAGGAAAAGCGCCCCAGTTCATTACACGGAACCCGCGCCATGTTTTACGGTTGGAAGAAGGCAGTAGTCCGAAGTACATGCTTCTTTCGGTTGTCTCTAACCGTAGGCTAGACTGGAGGTAGGAGGACATGTGTTATGTCTTTGAGAGCAGAGGTTTTATAACTGCAGCTCTTCCGTGGTGGAATACAGCTGCACTTGTGCAGCTCCCACGACCAAGAGTGTTTTTGTGGAAACTGGGGTTTGTAGGGGCTCCTTGAGGAGCTCTCTTGCGATTTTAGGAGCCGTGATCTCGCCATCCTCTTCAGCAATTCAATTATGAGTCTGCTAGTGGACTCAAAAGCTTCCAGTCATTACCTACGGAACAGCACCTCATGGAGACGTATCTGATGAATAATAAATAAAAAACCAAATTCCAAAATTTACCAAACTTCAAACAGAGATGAAGAGTAGGGGCTATATTTGGAGGAGGGGTGTGAAGTGATTGACTACCCTTATAAAGTATTGAGCAAAATTTCCCATTTGTATCTATACTAGGCCTCGTTCCAAGACTTCTCAACTGCCCTAGCCAGAGTGGGAGTCCTATTTTAAGCTTGAAAATTTGGATCGTGCATTTCAGAGCTTTGGGTTGATCGAATGCACCTGGTGAACAGCTTAGCCACACGTTTCGCCAGACCATATTCAACTACCACTACTGGTCTGTTAGCTGGAATTGAATTTGTCGTTTTATTTCCGGGTTGGGTAACTTGCATCACAAAGCCTATTCGGAGTTATCCTGAGTTCCCAAATGAATTATTTTATTACCGAAAAGGGTACTTAAAATAAATTAAATGCCAGTTATATTTTAAAGGTCATAGACAATTAGCATGAGATGAATAAGATTCAGTGCTTTCAATCACTCATTGCATTGGCAAATACAACACTATAAGCTAGCTCAAATCTGACATACCTTAGTTTGTGGAATTTGGTCTGAAAAGCACAGTCAAGTACACCGAATTATTTTTAAATCGGCAGATTATAAAATCATAAATACTGCACTATTACTCCCATTGAAGAGTGTCTATGAATATTAAACAGAAAAGTAGTCATTAGTAATCAAAAATGAGGGTTTTACTGCGTTCTATTCGAGTAATGTGGCTGAACTACAGTGAAAGGTTAAATTTTTAATGGCCAAGTCCTAAAAGAAACGGAGGGATTTTAAGCTAAATGGCCTTGATTTAGTGTAGTGAACTTAGGAAACTTCGAGCTCATCGGAGCTTAAAAATAGCTACTAATTACTTTTAAATACAGTCTGTGCTAATTTATCATTAAGCAAGTCTACGTTGATCAGGTCCCTAGACTCCAATTTCTAATATGGTAGCCATCTCATAAATAAAGTCTGAGTGGTTTCGGTACCATCATCATCATCATCATCATCATCATTTTAGGCCACACAAAAAGGGAGCCAATCAGCTTGACCGTGGCCCTAACGTCAGGATGGATGATAAATACTATACTCCATTACTACAGTACGTTTATTGCGACCCTGGTGGATTCGTAGGATTATTTGGCCACCGCTTTGGGAAATGATGCAGAAGGACTATGCCGATGGTCTATGCGATGAACGTGACTCAGCAAAACGGTTGCGAGATGTCCTGAAAGGCATAGACCAACTGTGTGGACCACTGTTTCGTACAACTTAGCCTAGGAGTCTTCAAAGACTATATGTATTTACCAGAAGTGCACTGTGAAACAATAACCAGTTATTATCAATTCTAAAGTAGGGAATAAACTATCGAGATTATGTCAATATAAGAACTTCAATGATCACTTTTACGCAATTGATGTCATTACCTCAAAAACACCACTATCCTAGCCCATAAAAATTCGCTTTTGAAATTACGTTTGCGACTTGAAAGCTTTCAATAATTGTGGAGAAGGCTACTGCATTTCAAAAAGTGCTTGACTGAGCACTCGGAATCGACATGTGTAATCGGAAAATACCAATAACTGCTTTTAAAAAAAGGATACATAAACGGCTAGGTAAAGCCCTTAGCCATCCATGGTTAAAATCCAAGTTGTCATTCCTCTTTCTTTTTTTCTTTCTCACTTTCAAGGAAGAATTTTTAGCCTCTGCACATGATAAAGTCGACGTTGTCCGCGGTGATATTTACATCCTTTGAGTATCAGACCGTTACCAAGAAAATGTCATTTGTTAAGCGCTTCGTTTGCCTTTAATAGATAGAATTATATGTTCCCTTATCTATTATTGCTAGTTAGTGATTGTGTATTATATTAATTAAGTTCTACTTCAGGGCTTTATTTTATAACGACATGCAGATTCATCTGCTCCTTTTCCCTGTTCGAATCAACTAATGAAGTCGACAATCTCGACAATCCCGAGTACACCGGGAATGCATCCTATCGATTTTGTGCATTATGACGATCGATTAGATTTCCGCTTACTTCTCGCCTCTCATCGATTAGGTAGAAATGACCTTCACTCATTTAGTCGGAGTATTGCGAATCCTAATATTGAAAAAATGTTGATATGACCTGCCAACCATAAGTACCAACAATGATTAAACACCTCTTAATGATGGTCTCCGGCACTATCAGAAATAAATATAATGAAACCAGTCTTTATCTACAAATCAGAGGGAAATGTTTTGATAACGTCAACCTTTAAACATGACCCATCTCTCTTTTCAAACAATTGACACCAACCCTAGTGCAGGAAGCGAGTAGCCTTTAGAAAGGCGTGTTACGAAAGAGCGTCTTGGTGCTTTCGGCGGTTTCAATGCTTTGAAATTTCAGCACAGTACCTCTCAATGTAACCTCCGTTGCTTAGAGGTTGCACTTAGATCCTCTCCAAGAAGGCTTAACTACCCCTTACAAGATGAAGAAGAGAAGAGGTTCGCGACCCAACGTTTATCACTTAAGCGGTATAGGAACAAAAGATGTGACTCAGACAGATTGGAGACGGGGGTGCGAGTCTGGGAAGCTGTCCAGTATTTCGTTTGTCGCATCTGAATAGCTGACGTTGCACTGAGTCGGCGATGAGAATTGGGGCTTGGTCAAGCTGCCACACCTCCATTTATACCCTCTGGTTTTGAAAAAAAGGAGCTTTAAATTTCAACTTGGTATCTTGATGTGCCACTACTTAACATTACCTGCAACTCAGACATTAGGACATTCCGTGTTGAAATATAAAAAGAATCTGCTTGAACCAAAATGTTTACGACATACTAAGGCGTCATTCTGCTCGGTATAGAGCACGAAATACATGGGAATACATTTTGACAACTTCACTTGCACGGCAAATAGTGCGCCCTATCACCGTAAACCCGTGTTTCGGGCGACACAAGATTTCGGTATTATTGTCTTCGTTATGAACGGTAGACAGATCCGCTTGCTGCTTGAACTCTTGTCACCTCGTCTCAATTAAGGGTAGTCACATACTTTCCGGAATCCGGTTTCGTGATGCCTTAAAGTAGTTGTAAAACATTCCTTAGTAATTACTAGTAACAGTTTGGAATAGATAACACATTAATTATTGCTAAAAAATGGATAAAAAGAACAAGACTTTGTTGTCCTATTCAAATAAACGATGGGGTTGTAGTGTTTACGCGTTGCGCCGATGTGGATACTGATTTCAAAGACAAGGACACGAACGAACCAATCACAGATCGCTTAGTCACCATTGGTGTGCACAGCTTCGTACCACGGCGTGCAAACAAAACTTCCTCCGTAACGTGCTAGATCTTTCTTCTAATACAAGTCTATACTTTCATTCTCTGTTTTCTCTTACATGGAAAGTTCTTTAAAGTGATAATCATTTTGGGGTCACAAAAACTTCCTAATTTACATCATCAAACGTGCCTATAAATGTGGTCAGATGAAGCTATGCATGGGTAAAAATGTTGACCACAAAAGTTGGTCTTCTTGCGCGTAAACGCTTTGTGCTATATTCATAGGGGCGGAGCCGATCGAACTACCTTGGTAAAAGCCCTTAAATCTTTTTTCCAAATGCTGTGCTAAGTTATGAATTCTAGTATGTGCAAAATTCGCCCAGCAGAGTAAACAACGTCAGCTCAAGCGTGTTTGGAGTGGAAGACTCCTCCTTGGCAGGTGGGATGAACTCAAAGACTATCAGGGATTGGATGTCGATGGTACTCGCTGCTCAAATCATCCATGTCAACTGTTCCGTGAGAGCCTCAAAGAGCAGTTGATCTAAAGTGATTGTCACTTTAAATAATAACACCAACAATATCTTCTGATAATAGAAAACCGAAGGTGGGAGTATAAGCTTGTATTAGGAGAAAGAACTAGCACGTTAGGGAGGACGTCTCGCTTGCACGCCGTCGTACGCCGTTGTGTACACCAACTATCGTGACAGGGCACAAATTGTGACTAAGCGATCTGTGATTGGTTCGTTCGTGTCCTTGTCCTTGAAACCAGTATCCACATCAACGCAACGCATAAACACTACAGATCACTCCACTAAATTGGTTATATATATTTATTAACAAAGGTTCCACTGCTCTTCTACCTGAAAATTTAGGAAATAAAAAGAGTGTATAAATTGCCTTTTTCTTAAAAATTTAAAGAATGTTAAGGAGGAAGATTAAGGCATCAAGATTGGTCACTTTCAAAGCTAAACAGGACAAGCGATAGGCAATGTTTAGATTAATGCTTTATTAATGAAGTAGAAAACGCGGTTCTTTATTGGAAAACAAGTGCCTTTGATGTCGTAACGTTTTAACACTGATCCTTACCAGACGGTGTCAAAACCATTTCGCCATTTAATCAGACGACCGGAAGTCTGGCCTTTTAGGCTCCAAACTGACCAAAACAGTATGAAACGTGCTCCAATACCGGCAGATGGTAGGCGAAGACTTAGGCACTGGTTTATACCATGTTTATCAAATCGCAAGCTTTTTGTCTAACCCGCGCACAGGGGGCCAAAATGCTTCTAAATAAGCTTCTGTTTTGACAATTTTTACATCGAACCATCTGTGGGCGGTAGATACTCTTAGACTCTCTTCCTAGATGGGCCAGTCACCTAGGGTAAGATGATGAGTTCCCTCAGCGAAGGAGAGCAGATAGATAAGACGTGTTTCTCAGAGTGTTCACTAGAGTGGTGTCTGTGAATCACTGAGTGTGTGTAGGGGTGCTGAAGCTTGGTTAACCTAATTAGACTACAAGGAAAAGCTTGGCCAATTCAGATGCTACACTCGGGTGCGAAATCACAAGTGCATGAACAGGTAAAGACGATCTCCAAAAAAAAGATAACCGCAAAAACACTTTCTCCGTCATCAGGTTATTAATGGAGAGACGAAATTGTGGGCATTAACACTCACATGTTGATGACTTGAAAAAGTAAAGGTGCCTTTGAAGTGACCCTCTCATTTCAGGTTTTGAATTTTGGGATACGTTAGATCAAAAAGAAAAATTCGATTCTTTTCTGATGGTGACTGCACGGAACTAGGATACCTTTATTAAGGGATCCTTTTAAGAAGAGAATTTAGAAACATTAAGAAAGGAAGGAGACTTAGTATCCGAAGCGCCTCGAATTATTTACTCAGCAAAGTTGACCCCAACCACAGCCACCTAGAGGGTAAACATCATGGGAGTCGCCAAGATATAATGCAATTTGAATTGTTACAGCCTAATGCGTGAAAAATTGATGCCCAAACCTACTGGCAATAATTAGATCTGCTTTAGTGAATCGAAATGAGATGATATTTCATCTAGAGAATACAATAACAAGTCACAAAAGGTCGAAGGGAGAACATTCTTCATTCACCTGATTCTCATGACCTTGCTCCTTCATCGGTCTACCATTTTCCTACCTTACAAAATCATTTAGAAGAGCTTTTGTTTAAAATGGGCATTGGTGAGTTCTTTTTGAAATCGAAACCGAAAGTATATTTGCGATAATGATATTAATAAGCTTATTAATAGGTAGAAGAAAGTCTTAGATAATCAAAAAAGTACATGCATGATTGAATCTTTAATTAAATATGCCATCTGGCCACTTGTTTTATTTATCTTAAATTTGGACTCAACATTTAAATGACCCGATAATTGGCTGTCATATTTACGCATTCGTTAAATCCCTAACAACCACTGCAAAACTGAAGTTTGAACTACGGCTGAATTGTTACCGTAATTAAATAATAAATCAAGAAAAATAGTCGAATTTTAATTCATTTTCTCGGATCTCTGCTAAAATTTTTCAAGTAATTATCACCTATCCTTAGGCTAAAGCAGATGCAGAATAATAGCAAACTCGATCGAAAAAGGAGCACTTTTCGAAGGAATATAAACTCGACAAGGTTAAGTATGGACTTGGAAGCTACTCTACAGTTAGAGGGGTAGTGGTTCAATGAGATTTGATTTGCAAAACCAAGGAGCTGGATGAAACTAGGCGATTGTCATTCATAAAACAATGTTCCCATTCATTCAGCACGTCAATTAAAATCCCTGGTCTCCGTTATCCCATAGTACTGTATAAAATCCTCTAGTGACATCTAGTGACGTAAATCATGTACACACTCAGGATAGAAAGGAGTTGGTATTTGGATAAAATTGGAATTTAGATAAAATACCGCATAAAATCCATCTAAGTCTAGATTACACTTACTTTTGGGATTAGTAGCCATAGGGTGGTGATATGCTGGTTTCTCTGTTGAAATTCCAAAATGAAGGCGCATAACAGTTAAATTTACCGAGTTAAGCACCAAAACTTAGACGTGTTTAAAAGCTTATACCAATCACTTTGGGACGAAAATCAATTATAAATCATCGATCAAATCCAGTTAAAGTTACTGCTGGTATTTTTAATTTGATCGTAGGACCGAAACATCATTTTTGCAGCCTAAGAAGCGATCAAAGGTGGAATGAAATAAGCATTACATTTTTAATTTATATGCTATATATATAACCAATTTGATTGCATTCAAAATATGTTTGTGGGTGAAATTCTTGCATAGTGTATTTCTTTAAGAAATTCTTAATTCTGTTTTTACTGAAGAAACCTGATATGAATAATAAAACTCCATGCGCCAAGACTGAAAAAGGTAATACATTTTTTTAAATGTACTACATATGGCTTTCTGTTAATGGTCGTTAACTGAATCGTTTTATCTATCAGTAGTGATAAATTGAAATATTGCCTAGTCTTAATGATGCAATAAAGTTTTCCAAATGATTAACCCCCAGCAATTGAAATACAAACTAAAATTTCTATCGAATAATGCAGCAATTTAATTTAGCTTGATGAAAGTAGTACTAATGAACGCTTCATGAGTTGAAAAGCAATAAAGTAGCACATAGCATAGACAGATTATTATCATTAATAATTATAATATTATTGCCAATATAAGTAATAATTAACTTTAGGAATAAACTTTGACCCCTATGACAATGGAGATAGAGTTTCTGCTGCCCTATATCTCCGGTTGCAATAAAAAATTTTTAAATAGGACAACGAATTATTTGCCAGATGAACTGTTATAATAAATGCTTTTGTTGCAGTTGGAAAAAAGACTTTATCAAAATCGGTGGTTGAGCGTTGGACGAGTATCATAGGTAATTCCGATGTTCCACGATTTTCATTTGATTAAAATATTCAGCAAGGGCCATAATGATGGCGACCTTTAAATAATTAATTCTAAATAGATGAAATAGGATAATTCGTAAGAGATTTTACCTGATTATGAAGGAGATGATATAGTGTCAAGTTCTTTAATTTAAATAATGAAAATTAACTCTAAACAAGAAAGTGAAAATATACCTGCCCGTTTACGATCTCAGATAGAAAGGTCCGATTTACTAATGTTAGGTGAAAAGAATCACCTGATCTTCAATCATTTTAAACCGTGGAAGTAACTATTTGAAATAAAGTCAGTTTTACAAAATCAATGCATGTGTACATGACGATTTTTTATTCATTTTAAAGAACAGAAGCAGCCCTCTTTGTTCAACGGTAGGCTATGATTGTTTACTAATGAAGATTCGTTTTAACTACATTTAAATATTTGTATACATTCAGTTACCGAGTTAACGATCGGACCTTTCCGTAAGTGAATCCTTTCTGGTGAATGAAAATCAACTTCCCCAACGAGGCTTTTAAGACCCATGTTCTCTGTTTCAAAAAAAGATTTCTCCATTTCGAAATTTGGAAGTGATATGCAATTCAAGACTAAGAACTTCTGTGCATCATATGATGTGCACTTGTATTCCACGTCAAATGAGAATATAATGCTATATGATTTTTGGAATATGAAAACCATCGTGAAATACTTCCCTATAAATGTTAATATCGACGAGCATTTGAAGACAATTTTATTCCAATTGCAAATAAATCAATGGAAAGGTTACAAAATTGACAGAGACGTGCTGAGAGGTGAGCCTGCTTGAGCTTTCGTTTGGTTAAGTATTCATACAATTGCTGATATTTATACTCAAGTTTAATATTATAAATTTTGCCATAAACATAAAATTACCTTTAGTAAATACAAATACTTCCATTTTGCTAACAATTTCAGATTATTATTATTATTATAAAGCATATATTTATCATTTTTAGGTGTATGCCCATCTGGGGTGAGTTAGCTAATTGCTTCTAATAAGTGCCTCGTGTTTTAGGTTTTGGAGAACTAGTTGAAGCAACGCTGGACCCCATTTTAAATGCCATTTATGCACTGCTTTATAAAGGTGCTACATGATGGTTTTGTGAATAATGGAACGATTCCATTGATGCCAAATAAGTTATTTTAAAGAGAATTTAAATTATATTAGTACCCACTCGTCTTGAAATCACTTGTCATTTTGGATTGACGTCACTGTCAAGTCAGTAATCGAATCGTCGATTCTAAAATCCCCTTTTGAGGTAACACGGTAGCTAAAATTGAGTATTCAGCATTTTTCATTTCATTTTAAAACATTAATTTGAAATCAAGTTTAGTATAAAGAACAATTGCCGAAATGTAGACTATAGCATAAAGCGTAATGAGAAAATTTGATTTTCTGAGATCAGAAGAGTGCAAAATATTGGAATTCTATACGCAAAGTACCAGAATAATTTGAAAGGAAGTGCAATATCACGCTACATCGGACGCAACTCAAATAAAGTTGAGGCCAGGACTAGGGAGTCCTTTAGAAGCGTCATTATAACAAATATATAACTTTGGGGTTGTTTAAACCACTTGTACCAAGTCAGAAATCAAAATTGCTACATTATTGGAAGGATTTAAATAGAGCTCTATTGGAAGAAAAATATATGCTGCTATTGCAATAATGTGCGTTGACTTCGGAATGCCTCACAGTAGCGCTACAAGTAATGTGATTTTTTCTAAAAAATCCAGTCATGGAATAAGTCCACTGGTACATCGCCGTGTTTATCGAGACCATAAATTGGCATTAGAACTCTTGTAACTAATTATCTACTAATTTTCTAAAAAGATAAAACATTGTAAATTCAAGAAAGAGACAAAGTCAATGCCATTTGATACATTTAAAAAGTCATTTGTGGTAAGGTGGATCGACAAAATGAGTGCCCCCATAAGAGGTCCTAGTTTAGAATTGCGTAGCTGTATTGCATCAAATCCCGATGCCATTTTACCCAGTACTTATTTACTATTTACAAATTGGTTAGTCTTATAAAAATCTAATTAACTTTGCACGAACCATAAATTCGTAAGAATTAAGTTATTTCAGGTTAAAATATCGATTCCTGTCATTGAATCTATACGAATCAAATAATTGAATAAACTCAAGACATTCAGAAGCCGCCTATAGGCTGAGAAGAATGCAAGGAGGACAGCTTAATGTTGACCCAAATTCATGCGGTAATGGTCCTTTCAAAGTTTAGCTACATCACAATCAGTTAATCCCAATAATGCTAAAATCCAAGTGATATATCAGTATGTTCAATCAGTCATCTTTGTGCAAGCAAATTTAATGTTTTATCCCAAAACTCTTATATAGTCCTCTTTTTCTTTCCTTACTGTTGACGTTAAAATGCATTCAACATTGTAAAAATTCACTTGGTAACCATAATTTCAGTCGAATGAAATTAATACATCAAACATACTGATATTAAGATGGCAGTAAGTAAATAAAGTTATAATGTCCCTTTTTTATGCAGGCAACCTGTCTGCAGAGGAAATTTCTTATCTTAAAGAGAGTATGTTGTGTCCGTTTCTTTAATTGAAAATTTATTTGAATTTCTAATAAAATTACAAAGTTCAGGTGTGAACGCAGTTTCGGATGCACTTTATGAGGCCGCAAAGACATGCCCAGATAGTAAGTATGTAGAGAATGCTGATATAATTGACGTTGAAATGAATATTCCTTCAATTTTGAACACACGTGCTTTTTGAGCAGGCATTTTAGAGTTCACTGCAATGCACTTATCAGTTTTCAACATTTCTTTTAGTTCTATCACACCTGGCTGATTCATTGCGTGAAGACTTAGCACACGATGGTAAATTTTTGAAAAAATAAAATTCTTAATTGTGCCTTCTTACCTTCATAGTACTTTCATAAAAACATATTCGTTATGCAGCACTGGATGTGGCAAAAAACTCAACTGTCAAAGGTAGGAATCTTTCAATCCTCTTTCCTTTAGTCACTTTAAAATTGTAAAATTTTATTCTAATGAAACTCTGGGTATGTTTGCGAAAAATTGTTTTTTTTTAATGAGAATAAGAGGCACTGTAATTTCAGGCCAAGCAGGATATGTTGCCAGAACCTAATTGGATTACCATTTGGGTTTGAACAGATAAACTCCTACTTATAAATACACTAATAAAAAGAATCTAATTTTCTAGCGGCATATATCGTTGCGAATAGTGGATCGGCAAAAATTAACTCATCACAGTGTCAACAAGGTGAGCTAGTGTAACAATCGTAGTGCTCAATCCTAGAGGAATGGATAAATTAACGATGCTCTCAATTGACGCAGAGGGAATTTCTGCTATAGGTGAGTTGATAACCCGTTTTAAGATGAGAAAAAAAATTATACAAAATATCTTCACGAATTATGCTTAATTCGACATCAAATGTCTTTAAAGGCCTAGAGCTTTTGCTAGACATGTACACAGCTGCCAAGTCCTTCGACGCTCGTAAGTTACACTGCGGCTATGAAAATACCACTAAGTGACAAAATTTCCAGATTTCTAATAATCGAATGGGCACACATTTACCTTGAATATATGATGAAACTTGAAATAAGCCAATATAAAATAATCAATTTTTTTTGTAAATTTTTTCACCAACTCACATACAGAACACCAAATGTGTACAGGAAAAACAGAGGTGAGCTATTTTATATTTGTAGCCTCAGCAAAAGAGTATTATCCATTCATGCTTCTTTGATAGCACGGTAAAAATGGACAGAATACATTATATCTGTTCAATAGTACTAAAAGCTCAGGATTATTTGTGCTTTTGGCTAAAACTTAATACAATGCATGAAATACAAAGCAATAGAACCTTTTTACTCACAGAAAATAAAAAAATGCTATAAAATTTAATGACACTGGTGAAAACAGTTAAAGCTAATGAATAGATACAAGCTGATTTTAAAAAAGATTTTGCATGTGAAATTGATGCGCTGGCAACCATTGATTACATACTACCAATATTAAATGCTCGTGCTCTAAAGATAATTTACAGTGCTTTATTTTACCACAAATTGTCTTTTTTTCTAGTTCATTTAACTCGCACAGCTGCCAATGAAAGCGAAAACCTCTGTGGACAAGTAAAGGGAATCAGTTGCATTCGTTTGATGAAAATACAAACCTGAGACAATGTGAATCTTTACTTGACTTTACCGGGAAATATTCAGGTTTTCTAAGACGTTGTAAGGGTGCATTAATCCCACTGGAGTAGTAAAGTAAATGCAATAACAAAGGCCATACCTTAACAACGAGTTAGGATGGAAATATTCAAAGAAGACCAGGAAAATCGCAATAAAAGATTGAATTGGTGATAGGCACTGAGTGGTATATATTCGAAAGGATTCATTGAATGTAGAGATACTGTTGATAACATCTCTTGGACGTTATTAATGAATCATAGGGTGTGCGGAATAGTTAATATTCAATTTCATGTTTTCAAAGATATGTGTTACATTTTAAAACGGAATGGGAAATGCCCATTAATGACTGCCTTCTTTGCATCTTTAATATAAATTTTTAAATCCCGGAGGATAGATCTAGGTTGCAGTACAGCGGCCTGTGACAATCGAATATATTAGGTCATCGCATAAGTTCTCTTTTATGTTAAAATGCATTTAATTTTTTAAATTTCAGATTTTTTGACTAATACCCAGATAGCATGGAAATACCCAGAGTCACATGAGGCCCATAATGTTTTATGAGTTCAAGAAATGACGCGCAGGATCCCATGTGACTGGACACATTCACTTAGTTTACGAAGAGGAATTGGTGAATAAAAGAATTTCCTTGCTGAAGGGCTTTTGAGAAATTAAGGAGTAGAAGTTGTTTCATCTTCCACAGCGCTTGCATTGCAGTAGTAAGAGGTTTAAATCGACATGTGAATGTTCTTCGAATCAAAAACAGTAGAATTTTACAGTAATGTAGGTGTTTATAGACATTTTATCAGGTGGAAGGAAGTCGAAGATATTCAAATAAAGTGCACTGATGATTGAATCTCCAATTAGGCGCACCATTTGGGAACTTGTTTTCCTTATTTTAAAATTGTGACAGAATTTATGGGATATCCAGACAGTTATGATAATCTGAAACATTTGAGGTGGTTGCATCTTACTCTAGTAGAATATACGTAATGATGTTATTAGAGTGGTTGGAGGTAGCGATTCGTTCTTCTGGGAGTAATTTGTGTCAGAGTCGACGCCATTGAACTCGCAGTTGATGACAGGATGGAGATGAAAGGTAACGAATGAGTCTGAATTTAACGGTGACTGTAAAGACATGCTTATCTAACATTCCTTCTTAAAAGCAATCAATCAAAGATACTCAAAGTTTACTCCTACTGGAATTTAGACTGACATAAGTGGGACTGTAAAAGCGTGACAATTCATGAAGAACTATTAAGTAAGCAGGCATTACTTACGACTTCAGACCAAATCCATTTGAGCAGCTTCAAACGACTTTTCAGACACCCTGACGCTAAGTTCTTGCGATAAGTAGCTTAGATTCCTCGGATTATTCAAGATGAAACAATTATTCCTCAATGCCAGAAGTGCAAATGAATCTAACTACTGATAATTAATAAAGAAAATTGCATCATCAGGAACTCGATATTTACCCACATAAAATCATTATATACTTTCCCTTTTTTGTGCTATTAAAAGCTGCCATTGCTGCTAATGAGGGCAAATTACTATTGAAATGAATCTAGGTTTCTTTCCATTTCTATCGAATTTACTTCTCTAAAACTTTAAGTTTTCTAATAATCAGACCTTCATACTGGGCCACTTAGGGTATAATCAATGCGGAAATATGTCAAAAAAGCTGTGGCTTTATTTAATAGTTTCTGGCACGGTACTTGCCGGAAACCGATATCATATTCATTATACCTCACTTGAGCTGCAATTCTTCTAATAGCTTTCATTAATGAGTATCTCACGCCTTTTAAGGTCATTAACACGCTCATCGATTACTTTGCAAAATTCAATTATGTGGATTGAATAAATTTTTAAGAATTTCAGTGGTACGCTTTTTTCATTTAACTCTTGAACACCTGCGCCTATCAAATTTCATTACCTAACCTCAAATATGTGTAGTCAACGTGAGTTTATTTTACAATTTTAACATCTTTTAATATCACATTTATTGTCTAGATGTATGGTCCAAATTCACTATAATAAATATCATTAAGAAGCATAAATTTTATTTCAGAAATGATAGATCTCCTTACAAAAATTTGGAAAATACACAATTTTGTATTCAGGCGTAAGTTGGGGCACTTATATTTTAAGCCTACTGTTTGAATCAGTGTGTTTTTACATGACATTTATACAGTTGCAGAACCCATAAACACCCCAAAATTTGAATTATCAGGTAATTTACCAAAAAACTATGTCATCTATTTTTTGACAGCTTTAATACATAATTTTTGTTCTAGTTTTCGATGGATACCAGCAAGAATTATGCCAACTTCAAAACAAACGATATGGTTTGTTAATTCATTAGCAAAAAATTGTGAAGTAGCCTTAGAATGAAAAGATGAAGTCTCCATTTATCTAGGACTTATTTGCTGTTTGAGCTTTTAATCATGAGTCCATGCCTTCTCGTCCTTTGGATACTAATAAATGCCTATTAATATTATTCTAATTACTAAAGCTTCCAGTAATTGAAAATATGTGCAGACGGGAAATGTTGGCCTATTTCGTGAACTTCCACGGCTCCTAAAATGTCTCCCTCTCGTGGAATATTTCGATTCTTCGTTATTAGAACACTCTAACAACCCCTATACTATACATCGAAATTACACAAGTTTGTTAAATAATATTTATTGAATCTTAAAACCTTGACAGCTGATTCACTAGGTCATTTTTTAGAACGATTATGAGTACCCATGACTAATTTATAGTTAACTAATAATAGACAAGAATTATGACCTCGATAGCTTTTCGAAACAAAGACAATGGTGTTCTCTGGACAATGGTTTAGCAGATTGAATAAAACCGCTATTAATGACCATTTGCCCAGTCCATTAATCAACCTACCGATTTTTTGATCTCACCAAAAGAAATCACTTGTTATGCCAGTGATTTTTCACGGTGTATTTTTTCAGCCGAAGCCTTGATGGCGCATTATCAAGACCTCGTTCAAAACCTTCTAACCAGCGGTAGGCCAACTATTTGGAGAGAGTTATTTCACGTTATTGTAGCCGATTCAAAAGGTGCGGCAGTGAGCAACTGTGAAGGCGAAAACAAGGATCAAATTAGTTTAGAAGGTAATGTCTTACATCAAATACTTAATGATTTTATTCAGATCAACTCTAAAGCGGTTTTCATTTTTTTTTTCACTACAGACATTGGACAATCACTATTACAATTCTACTTACAGTTGATGCCTGATCTAGAAGGTAGGTTTGTAAATATCATTTTAACTAACTTAGTTTGGAACCAAAAATTTTCACTTACGTATATTCCATTTTAGAAAAGGCGGCCCTAATTGGACCTCTCCACGAAATTGCCGACAAAGGTAGCGCTCTGTGACACATTTTCGGCATGTAACGATAAATTTAACCTATCAAAACTCTTTTTTGGTAAAGCAATTACTGCAGCTCGCGAGATGTATCAGCAAGTCTATGAGCAGCAAGGTGAGAATTACCTCTTCTCTTCTCAATTGATACCCACCTTGTGGGAAGTTTACAATGGAAACCGACACGCAATTACATTTTTAATGCAGAACAACATAATTTAAATTTAGCATTACTTAATAGTAGAAAGAGGGGCCGAAATGGGCAGATCCCAACAGAATGAGTAAAGGGATGAGTAAAAAGTAGTTAACAAATGACCACATCAATGACTTCTTGTGCGAGCGCTTTCCCACTCAAGGAAAATCCGTGCCCTGAAGGCTAATCTGGCAGACTAAAGTGCAATGAACTATTTTCCATCACTCAGTCTCAATTTCACTACTTTCTCTTTTAGAAGTTCCCCAGTGACTTTGCAAGTATCTTGAAGCTGTTTTCTTTTACCTGTAAACATCTAAATAAAACTGAAAAGGAAATTTCAAAGATGAAATTCTGAGAATCTTTCATTAAAAAATAATTAAAACTCTACAATTTAGCTCCTTAATATGACTTAGATTAAGTACTTACAACATTTCCGAAGTAGTTCAATTTGCCAAAAAGCATTGACTAGAGTTCTGAATTTACCAATTTTTAAAATATTATATACTACCACAAAAGTTCAAAATTTAGGCTACACCAAGTGCTTTAAAATACAAGCACACTTTTTTATTACTCGCAGAGAAGAAATATACCTTACTTCTAGTCATTATGCAATGACTTTAAAACAGCGAAACTAGCATTTGATCGACCATTAAAAGAAAAAAGTGGTGGAGATTAGGCGAGACATGATTTATTCCTTCTAGGATTTCGAAATAATAAAATTATTATATTATACCCAGAAATTCAAGTCCTTATTGTTCAAAAATCAAGTTTTCATTCATTTACGACTTTCACAATTTTAAAAGTTATAAATGGAACATACACAATGGGAATATGCAGGAGTTTGTATTAGTTAAGGTAAAAATTAGTTATATCACCTAAAGGAAGTCAGAAAAACACCGCAAATTCTTTTGACTTAAACGTGAGAAAATTACAAACAAATTAAACAATTTTCAGATTTCAATTCTGAAGGAGATAACTTAGGGAGAATGCATAAGGTCGCATTTAGACGGATCCCGAGGTCGCATTTGAAGTTCATACTTAAATACTTTGCATGATTTCTACGTCTACAATATGGGAAATAAAAGTTTTAATCCTCTAGTGCTCTTTAAAATGCCGAACACTAATTTCGAAATATTTTCGATAGAATGAAAATTCAAGAGCATGATTTGGATGACAGTAAAGTGTTTATCACTTTAAAGACTTCCAAATACGTTCCAAGGATGGAAGTGTAAACTTTTATTAGGAGAAACGGACCAGCACAGAACAGCCGATGCGTTGACACCACGCCGTCGTACGGCGGCGTGTCGACTCACTAAACGATTTTTGATTGGCTCATGCCGATAACGCCTTGTTCTTGAACAAGTATCACGTCAGCACAGCGCATAAAGCGCTACAGCAGAACTTAAGCATGCATTCTTATTTGAGAAAATGACAGAGTTTGTTTCGGGTTTGGAGGACGGGCACTTTGATTCGCACTCTTCAGAATCATTTGCTGTTAAACCACAGGTGCTGCTGGACCGGTTTCCGATGAGCTTCTTATTACAAGCGCAGTCAAAGCCTCCAAACATAAACAAACACAATAAATGCAGTTATTGGCCCCAATATAGTTCTTAAGTTTGTATAACTCTTATGCTTAACAGACAGTTGCAAACAAACACTTTGGATTTCAATTTTATTCCAGTAAAACTCACGATTAAGCTTATTTGTGTATTATTGATAATGTAGAGAAGTGAGTTACCGTTACCATTATCGTTTCCAAATACATCAACGGCAACGAAGAAATCGAGGTAAATTCCAGCAGGTGATAGGACTAAAAAACACCTGAAAATTTGATAATATACTGTCCCAAATGTGTTGAATTCTGGTGTTTCATAATTGCCCTTTGACGACTAAAATCCACAGTAGCAGTTTTGCTAAAAGTGCGGTTTTATGTCTCATAAAAGACAGAGATTTAATACAAAAATAGATATTTAAACAGTTAAATTAACTTAGAATGGACTATACGAATAAGTAAGGTAGATGTTATTGCAAAGAAATACATGGTCAGAAGGATGAACGTGAGGCATTCTTTTCATAAACCCAATATCTTATAAACTTACTCTTAAATTTAAGTGAATTAAATAGTTTTGTGTGGAAACTTGACCCATTTATCGGAGTTTCCACTGTCCCCTTTGTTTTTTTGCATTAGTCTCAAGGAAATGACTACAGATGTCATTTGAAATATCCGGTTGCTTCTGAGTGACTGCTTGCCTAGTCCAAAGGTAGCCACGGACAACAAATGCGGGTAGAGTTTCGGCATTGTTCCAGATGTCTGATGTGGTCTCTTACTGAATGTGAAAAAGGCCACGGAGGATTAGAACTTATAGATACATCTTAAACACTTTGAGTGGAAAAATTGCTTTGAAGCTAATCTATGCTCCTCCTTGCTGGCCTTAGTCCTTTTATTGGGTAAATACTCCAGTCAAAGAAGCCCAGTTCTTATCACGTTTAAAATGCTTTGATCATCCTAATTATGTTCCAATACAGTCCATTTGTTTTAATGTTGCTGTGGGGGGTCGCAAGAAGATTTAATACAAACATGTATCGGTATTTGTTTCTTTAAAATTTCAGCTACTTCGGAGTGTGTAGTAGAGAGTAGATGTTCTTTATAAGACTGGAAAAAACAGTCACCTGAAGGAAAGGGGAAGGGCCGTAGATAGGTTGACTAAAAGCCAACACTATAAGCTAGATAAACAGATGAAACTACTCAGCAATTGAAGGATTCAACGCAATTGCTTATGAACACAAGCGGGAATGGTGAATAGCTATCTAAATTACTATGGCTCGGAATCTTCACGATCCCACCAGATCGAAAGGAGAGACATTTTCCCATGGAGTTCCATTCTTGTCAACTCTGTCTATCTACCCAAAAAGGTGAAACAGGCTGACGGAGAGAATGGAGATGCGAGTAAATGTTAACTCTATATTTGAGGTAGTTTTTAGTCAATTCACCGGGCACCCATTTCCCGAGTTTGCGAATACGTCGATGCAGAGTTCTATGCTTTAAACAAGATCTAATTGCTAACTCCAACCCAGATGATCAAGTATAATTTTCTTCAAGAAGCTCATTATCAGACTCAGGTGGACATTCCCCCTTTAAACTGGGTGTAAGTTTTCATCCCTTCGGCTGCTGAGTTTCATTCACTTAAACTCCCGAAATGATTGTTGAGCGGTACTTCCATGTTAACGGGGCCTCAGTCAAACAAATTTTTTATTTTCTGTTCTGCAAAACAAAATCTGATCAGTTTTAATGCATCTAGACACAGAAATAATGTTCATTTCTATTAGGCATTATAAAATGAACTTTAAATTTCTTTTATTTAAAAAGGTAAACATCGTAAGAAACTGATATATTCATTTTATCGATCGAAGTTCTTTCTCAACCTTGTTTAGCATTTACAAGTTAGTTATCATTCATTAACATTATATTTAGCTTCATAAATTACGGAGCTGCTTTAGTCCTGTCCTTGTTTGACTTTCATGTAGCATGCTATTTTAGAAATTGAAACCCCTCGTACCAATGACTAGATTCAGGTCACTATTTAAGGACAAGAAACTAAGTCTTCCTCTTCAAGGCTTATTTTGCCAACGAAACGTGTCAAAATTCTTGTAGGACTTATTGAATCTCGAATTTATTTGCTCATTACTAGGATCTAGACGTCCTCTTAGAGGTAAGTAAATTGAAGAGGGCTGCCTGTTAATACCCCAATACCTTTGTGGCACTGCTAAACCCACACGTCCTTAATGGATACTACGGTATGGACGCCTGCTCATCTTCCTTACTGTTCCTTAAAATAAAACTTGACCAGTTAGACTGCTTCTGAACGTACAAATAGTGTCAACGAGACATAAAATACTCCCTAGATTTCATCCAATATAAAAAGGTAAGATTTAGCGAGCTGATAGCTGATCCGTATAGGTATCAGCTGCGATTCCATCCAACTACTTATCTACCAATTACCATTTCGCATGCTTAATGAAGCACCACTTGTTCTGCGTTTAGACTACCTTAGTCAAACTGGATACATAAAAGTGCCAATCGACGATTCATAAATAATTTACATCTCCGAATGTATACAACGTGGGCAACGGCCCCTAACAATCTCTTTGTGAATTTTCTAACCATTTGAATAGTCATCAAGCTAGGGATTGAAACGAGAATGAGAAACAATGACACTTGGTATAAAGCTACCAAGAGAAACAAACAAGATTCATTGTCAGGCGCGGTACGCTTGCGCCGCTCCAGGGTCCTGAATGACTCAAAGAATGCAAGGGTGGCATGCAACCTATTCAGTCACATAGCAGGCGTGCCACAACCCACAAATATTAACTCAAGAGCGAATTCGCAAAAGAGCATACGCCGCGAAAATAGACGCACCATAGAGAAAACGCACAAGCCCCACCCGCTTTGGCGCCACGACAAGCACATTTGAAAATCTTGTAAGTTCGACAGAGCAGACACATGCACCCCTACCCGAAATACTTCCTTAAATGTGGCAAAATTAAAGCGAATTAAAATCTGCAATGAAATATATATATTTATATTCAAATGAAATTTCATAAATGGCCAGTAGAAGAGCTCGAAGTAGCAAGACTAGTTTGTCTTTTTAGCCTCTATTATAAGCGGACCAACGTTATCCCCAGTTCTCTTGTTATGCTCATTGTGAGCACCGTCGCAGTAAGGAAACTAAAAAAGTTGACGAATTGATTCGGCATACCTTCGTAGATTTCCAGCAACGACAGAATACTTTTTTGTTTCCAATTGACTCAATGTCTACAAAGTCAACCACCTTATCTTGATCCAGCTTTATCTGATTGTTGATTTTAGTGAAGAGGTGAGCTTTCAAAGTGAAGTATAATGAGTAACCTACAGCGGCAGATATACCACTGAAAATGGTTAATCCAACAACGTCTTTAACTGATAAAACAGTGAAAAAACAAAATATATGACCTACGGGATAGTGAAAAAATCCCGCTAAAGCTGTCAGGGATGGGGACCGATGAAAGGATTTCAGGAACACGAACCCGTACGACGTTATGCAGAACATTCATCATGAAAACCGGTACTCGTTTTCGGGCTCTGTTACCTATAGCGTAAAACAAAAAAGGACACCATCGGTAATTCTTAAGGTCTTCCTTGTGAATACAGTAATGATTCAGCATTTTCACCTAAGGATATACTAAAAATTCAAATAAGCATTCCTGTCTATCACATTTTAAATTACTTTAGGACTGCAACCTCTCTCTCAAAACCAGGTCTCAATTTATCAGTACTCACGTTTCCTTACTTATGCACTTTAGTATTCAGGTATATTAAACAGGAGTTCTTTTAATTATTTTCATCTCAAAAAGGTAAATTGGAACTATGTTTTCAGAAGTTGTCCGAAGCCACATGACACTAGCCTGGTTAGCTCAGATAGCCTAACATCCTGCGGTAAAATGCAAAACACAGCCTTATGTTCAAGGTCTGAAATGAGAACGAATTGAGCCTAGTCCCAGTTTAAGTCATCCAGCCCTCAAATTTAAAAAACCTAATTCTTTGTCCTATATCATATTCTACATAATTCTCCGACGCTGCCTTGCCAGTTCACTGCCAGAGAATACTCGGCATTTCCTTCTCTAGATTTGTTTCTTCTCTAAAAATAGGGTTAGATGGAATCGCCTGGCATATTTACCAATGGACAGCTAAAAAACGAGGAACATGGGATTGTGCTTTCAAAAGTTTTGAATGCTTTCATCCTGTAGCGAATTTTGGATGGTCATAATAAACGTTAGAACTCGCCAGTGCGGTGAGATATCATGTATCACTTATTTCGGTTGTAACGAAATAGCCAGTCATTTTTGAAACGCGATGCACAAAAGGAAAGCATATGCAAATACATTCAATAGCATTATATATAATATAATATAAATAAGTATTAGATTGCTTGTTTTCTCTTGCATATATAATTTCAGCTGTTCTCAATAACACATAATTTTGAAGGTACGCATTCCCCGTTATTTTTTACATAAATATTACGTCATTCAACATCTAGTTCCATGCAGGTCAATACTAAGCCCATTGACCATCTTTTGGGGACACTAATAATAATAAAACAAAATGATAAGCTGATACAAGAGAGAAAAAACTACTTTATGTAAATAGATTGATATAGCAATGAGTTAGACGTCCTTCACATATTTGCTGATTTTACGTTTTACACACTTCAGTAGAAGGCGCTTAATTTATTAGTCTGTCCTGGTCAACTGGATTGCGATATGGAGTATTTGGATGAAAGAGTAAAAAGCAGTACAGATTTTAAGGAAGATTGGACTAAAATGCGTGAATTGTATTCACGAAAGTAAATTCATCTTGTTAGTTTATCTACTTTTAGACTTTGGCACCAATTAACGTTGCTGATGTTAGAGTGTCTTAACAAACCTGGTTTTGCTTCATCAGTAGATTTGAAAGAGGTAATCTCAGTTTAAGTAATTATACAAGTGATTTAGTTTGATCAAAAGCTCCTCAATCCAATCAAGCAAAAGTAATTTTTGCCTATTTTTTGACATTATTAGGATCAACCCCCTATCTCTTGCTGAAATCTTGGTCCCAATAAGCAATGAAATGATGAAGGAAGGTGTGTGTAGATCATTTAACTTATTTTATGTGTACAGATCCTGAAGCGACTATAAACTATATCGCTGAAAATAGGGATAAGGTACGTAAATGTTCATTTTGTACCAGCTTGTAAGTATATGAGCATGAACGATGAAGCCTCAATTCTTGCTCAATCTACAATTGGCATGATCCGACTTCTTGTTCTTCACGACATGCCTGGTGCTCGTGACATAATCGAGTCAACGGGTGAAATTCTCTCTAACATCGATGGTGTAACTCCCGTACACTCTCGCTATTACAGAATGAGTTCAGAATACTATAAGGTAAGTCAAGAATTCCTAAATCGTCATCGTATACGCTTTTCATATTGTTGTACAATGATCGATGTAATAGTTGGTAGGAAAGCATGCAGAGTACTACCACGAGGCTCTGCGCTTCCTTGGTTGCACTGATTTAACCAAATTGAGTGAAGAGGAGAAACGAGACTGGGCCTTTTCCATTGGTCTCGCTGCTCTTTTGGGTCAAGGCGTCTACAACTTTGGAGAACTGGTTAGTTGACTTCTTGGATTTGCTACTAGTTGTATATTCCACCAACACGACTTTTTACCGATTATTCATTGCATTCAATAGCAACTAGAATGTTCTCTATGCCTAGTGCGACTTTCATTGGCTTTGGATGACTCAAAGTTAATATTTTTCCCCTTCCCATACTTACAATGTTTGTGTTTTCGAGATATCTCACGAAGTTCTAGATAGCCTAGCGAATGATCCTGCGCGGAGCTGGCTGGTTGAGCTGCTGCGAGCCTTCAACCGGGGTGACCTGGCTGCGGTGGAATCGCTGAGGCCGCAGTGGTCCGGCGTAGGCGATCTGGCGGCTGCCGCCGACACCTTGTTGGCTGAGAAGGCGCGTCTCTTGGCTCTGGTCGAGAGTCTCTTCCGTCGCCGTCGTCCTGGCGCTAACGCTTCCACCCGCGTCGTGCCTTTTGCCGACATTGCTGCTGCCACGCGAATACCTCTTGACCAGGTGACGCCTAATCTTGGTGCTTCTGTTACTTCTCCCTATTTTGGGATTTTTAAGTGCTCATTGTATCTTCCATGTCATGCATAGAACTAGGTAGTATTACGACAAAGTTTTCTTCTCAATTTAATTTTTTGCGCAACAAATTGCAGAGCATGAGTATGTCTACTACAAGTTCGCGAACATGCTGCAATAGAGGAGATTTCAGGTGCGATATATCAATATGTTCCCTATTTACTCGCTCTATTTTTGCGTTTCCTAACAGTCTCGAGTTTTTTTTTTACTTTTCCCAAAGCATTCATCAGAATCGGTCTTAGATTACAGTGAACTCGAGAAAAAGTATCGATAATTAACAAGCTTTTAGTCTGTTTTGTGTGCGTCGATATTCCCGCCAGTCATTTTGAGTAGTTCCGATTTCCTAGTCCTTGTTTTTGGCCTTCTAGTTGCGGGAGCTACTTGGGTACCTCGAAGGCATATTAAGGCATAGCTTTACGGTCCCTCGGAATTTCCCCATTGTTTTGTATAAAGTTCATAATCAGTGCCCTTCTTCCAGGTGGAGTGTCTACTGATGCGCGCGCTGTCGCTGAATCTAATGAAGGGGCGCATCGACGAGGTCAACCAAACGCTCACCCTCACCTGGCTCCAACCACGCGTGCTCGATCTTGATCAGGCTAGTTTTTCTTTACTTTTTTTATTCATTTAAATGGGAGCGTTGGCGCACCACCGGATGTCTAGTCCCACAGAACGATATCTCGGTTTTTACTTACAATGAAAAGTAGCAATGATTTTCAAAGTTCAGTAGTTTCATCCATTTAGTACCTAGTAAAATTGGAAATAAGCTGGCCACTTGTCTACCCTTTTTTATGGTCATATTTCATAGATTACTCGAGCTAGTATGGTCAGCAAAGTGACCGCATTCTGGTGACTACTGCGGTGTACATTGTATTTATGGTCATCTCGGTGACGCCAGACTAACTGCCGTGTTAAGGGCGCCTTTTATCGCAAATGTGCTGATCGTGGTAGGTGAGAAAGCTTGTTGGAGCTGTTGTTTTCTCAATCTGTACTTCTCCTCGGGTCCAAGGGGGTGAGGCCTGTTAAGAGCTGTTACATAAACGAAATTTGAAGAAACTGTACATGAATTCATTCACTTCTCATCATTGGCCCTATTTTCACTTTTCAGATCAGCAGCATGGCAGAAAAGCTCTCGGAATGGCAGAAGTCGGTGGCTGGAGTACGCAATATGGTGTCGATGGACGCCACCAAACTGCTCTCTTGAGCTACTCGAGGAAGGTGCTGTTTAATGTTAATCCGTCGTAAATATAACTTTCAATTTGCCCTCTGTCTTTCATTTTCGTCACAATGCCGCTATGGACCCTTCGGGAAATTGCAGATATGTCGCTCTTATCATATTATCTCTTCGGCCTTAGTTCGCACGTTTTGCTTTCCCCCAGAAAGAGATGTATCGCATTTCGTATTCACGCGATTCCGTAACTTGGGGCGTGGTTCAGATATTAGTTGATGGGGGTCCTTACTTTGTGGGCTTGTTTTGGTTCTGTTCTGACGTTTTCATTTCTCCTCTTCAGTGTAAGGATTGGCTGTTGTGGATGTCCGACCTTGCTTCTCATTGTTTTCATTCCTAAAGTTGTGTATTGTTGTTCTTGGGATGCATCATATGTGACTGAACAGTGGGGAGAGGGGATTACACTGGAGCTCGAGTCGGTAGTTTCTAAGAACAAAATATCGTTTGTAACGCCATGCCCGAGTAACCCTTCTATTCGGTACGAACAGTTACCCGGGATTTCTACAATATCGGTGTTTTTCGAGTGGTAGTTCTGTGTAACTGCGTGTTTTCTCAAAGAAAAAAGAATTTGGTTTCATGAGCGCCCTTTGTCTTCACGAACAACAGTTTTGAGAAATAAGTGTGTGCACGCTCTCCAGGTTATCCCTTGACACACCTGAGTGCGTTGTCACTACTTGCAACAGGGGGCCGTGTGTTTTCGTTTAAAAATTCCGTGCAATACTTCGCGCTGTATTGCCATTCTCATGTAACCCAAATTAATGGTCCTATTCTTATAGATGTTGAAGGTCCATGAGCCTTAAGTAAAAGGGGAAAACTGAAACCAGTTGGGAATTAGTTTGGTCAAAAACCTGGCTGATCCCATTTCAGTCATTTTGCAGGTATTCATTTCAACAGCAGAAAAGTCGGCAATTTTCAGTACTACTGAATGACAAATAACACTTTCCTCTCTAAATTACTAACGAACTAACACAAAGATCCTGTTCCACACCGAGCAATGTCTTTTAATTAAAAGATATCTAACAGTGCTATTGTAGTAATTAGCTAACAAGTGTCCTCGCAGGCTACATGTTAACGTCAGCGGAATTATAGGTGCTCCGCAGTTGAAAATAATTAAAACTTCGTCACAAAAAACCTTCGGCCTCTTTGATTAATTAAAAATTGATGATTAGTTGAATGGTTCAGTTTAGATAATAATGAGATGCCCTAAAATTAAAACTCAAATTTAGCTCGCATAAGGAGCCATTTTTCAAAGTCCGTGTACGCTTTAATTGCAGGGCAAGCGGTATTTAATTTGTCTGAAGTGGAAAACAAAGTCAAATATTTTTCCATTCACCATCGTTATGATTTCTGAAGATATTTTGATGCACAAGATAATTCATTCTAGCTTAAACAAAATTCTGGAACGAAAACAGTTTTAATGCGCACAAAATACTCCTTGCTGTAAACGGATCTTCAGACATGCGCGCTTTTTCACGATTGGTACCCATCGTAGTTCAGACATATCCACAAAGGGTAAGCCAAAGACCTACTAATTATGTAAAGTTTTGGAGTTGGTGGGTAGGACTAGGCAAGATGGCTTTTAATTAGTAATCCAGATTTCAGACAACATCATTCGCATGGTATTAACATTCTTCTGCTTCAAATTAACATGCACAACCGTGTTTTGCTTGAGAGAAATTCAATTGCTCTTATTTCGTTAGGACTTACACTAGAAAATTGAATTACTGCTGCAGCGCCTTCATCAGCGTTTGTTTTGCTGGAAAATTGTCCAGCTTGCAAATCACTGTTTTGGAAGGCCTGTAGTGGATTGGCTACACTGAGATCCTCTTCAAGATGGATTAACTACCATTTATGAGGTCCCATCACCTAAAGGGAGAGGAGAAAGCGTGTGACAAGTGAGGAAGACGTTAAAGCGGTCTCATCATGTATGCGAACAAGGGGAACTGAGCCAGACTTAGATTGGCGACGGGGGTGTCGATTGACGTGGTAGACCGCGCGTATGTCTCGGGAGCTGGCCCAAATGGTTGGCTTTTGTTTTCAGTCCAGTTATTCTACCCTCTACTGCTGATATACTTAGTAATTTTATATGAATAAAAGTGACTTTGTGCCACGCAAAACTCCATCGATTAAACGTTGGTTGAGAACTCCCGTGAAGATGGATTGGTTGACAGAAATGGTACTCACCCATGCCACGAATATTACATAATTAATAAATACGATTTTATGCAGCAGATGGATAAAAATTACATCAGATTTCAGGCATCGAAATCTAGGGATATTTATCCATAGCAGTTATCCAGTAATATTCTAGGAAAAGTTTTATATTGCCTAGAAATAATTGTTCCAAAAAAATTGCAACTGAACATGAAGAGGGATTTGATTTATGTCTATCCAGTTGGTCGTGGTTACCTAATAAGCCCTGATATGAGCACTTGGAATTACTGATACAATCTAGCCCATCTAGTTTAACTGTTAACCGAAGTTAAAAGTACTATTTCGATATAAAATGTCACGTTTTTCTTGCGAGTTTGATTAAAAACGACAGCCATGTTTCTCATCAGGACACTCAGTTAATTGGGTTAAAACATATTAGGAGTTATACCTTATTTGGACTTGCCTGATTAAGTAAGAAAACCCTAAGTAAATAGTCACGCAAAGACCAGGCTCATTATTAGAACTCTCAAACAGATATTTTTTTATCTGTAACTGATTAAACATGCAATAAGATTTGCTCTGGTTTTGCTTATAAAGCTAGAATTTTATTAGACTAGTTCAAGGCCAGTTTCAGTAGTATTCATATTAATGTATATTGAAATTGCATTTAAGAATAAACTCCTCGTTAGCCTAAAAATGTACTTAAATCTTGTAAGATTTAATATGGTGCTTTCAGGGAAATTTGTTCTTGACAGCAAATACACAAACCGCCTTCATGAATAAAATCTTAATTGCTTCGATGGGAAGTGATGAGCGATTTCGTGGAGTTGTAGGTTAAAGCGCAGTTTATATTTTCTGCTCACTTTTTGACATGAAAGAGTGGTTTGAAATTGCTGAAACAATACATTTTTATTTTATGCAATTTATGCAACCATGTACCGGTCTCTATTTATTATTCAGTTGCATGAAAATGTAAGCATAAGAAGGGTAATAAATTAAGTACTTATTTAATGACAATTAAATATTTAAATTAACTGAACAAGGATAACCTTATAAACAAGCATTCTATATCAATGCCGTCCGAAGACCTCTATAACAATACACAATTGTAAGCTCAAACTATTTGCAAAGGAGCGAGCCTCAAATTTAGGTGGCTGCAATGATAATTATCAATTATTTTAAGGAATTCCTAATCCAGATACTTTCGCATTGCGAGCGTCTAATCACCCATAAAAGCGCGTTTCCGGAACGAATGATTCCTTATCGCTGCAGGAAACAGAATCTTTATTAGCATCTTTTTTCAAGACTTACCAAGTCAACACTGATTAATAATGCTTTTCTATTGGCACGTAGTTCGAGGACATTAGGGTCGTGCGTGAAATCGACCGAAATTGCGTAGTTTTCCATATTGTCTTTTATTTGAGGATGTCATGAAAATAATTGAAGTTGTTAGACAAAATTTAGCTACATATATATTTAAAAAAAATCTGAATTGGTTAATACTTTTAATTCTGGCCCTGAAAGGCATAATCACAAAATTGGTTATCATACATCCTTTACACTATTGGTGCTTTGCTAGTGTAAATACTATTTCATTCAGCCATAAAGGACTCAACATATTTAACACTACCAGGAAATAAAAAAATTAGTTTCAAATTCCCAAATCATAATGATTTCCTAAGCTAAAGTGGAAAATGGGCCTTTCTAAGCCCCATGTAACTTTTGAAATTATTTTATTAAATTACTTACCTAACAATTTAGCAAAACCTTTTGTTGATCTCAACTTTTCCTAAATGATCCATCATACATTTTACTTAACATTTTTAAACTAATATTGAATATGAAGAAGAGATGCAGATTGAGATGTAGGGATTTTTTAATTTCATGTTTAAACGTGTTACTAAACATATTAAAAATAATCATATTTATATTTTAATAGCAACTTTTGAAAATTGAAATTAGGAATATCTTGTTCTGAACATCTTCAATGAGACGTCCATGCCACCGAAGTACCAATAATTTCAATGAACATAAAATCCTCATTTTTTTATTTAAAATAAAACTGGTCCATTGTTTTTAATAAAAATTTAAAAGCTGTCATAAGCCATAAGGCAGTCTGAAGTCTGATTTGTATCAATTGTAAATTTGGAAATGCAACAATTAGAAACTACTCAATAAAATGTACATTTAGCATAAAGAGCTCAAACAACTTAGCGTTTGCAACTCCACAGGAAAAGGTTGTTAGAAAATTGACGTTTGTGATTTCCTATAATCAAAACCAAAAGGAAGGTATTTGTAACCTTTTTACTTGAAGGAAGGAAGACAGAGGCAATCGGAGGCATTGGCACATTGCTGGTAGAATCTTTAATTAAATATTGCTCGTGATCACTTGTTTTATTTATTCAAAATTCGAATCCAAAATCATTCCGAATTCATTTGTGTCGACACACCCATCCATGTAGCTCTATACTTGTAATAAAAAGGCCTCGTTTCAAATGTACGCCATGGAGATATCGATCCCGGAAATACTCCGTAACCCAACCTCAGTAAAACAAATACACTCAGTGTCTAGCCGTCTAGAAATATCGAGAACTTGAGAATGTTTAGGTTAAAGAAACCTCGTGAGAACAGTCAAGCTCTAACTGGGAGATAAACCGAATTGTACCAACAAAGGAGAACTCCTCAAGCCTAGGAGACACTTTCACACGAACACTCCAACCGATTAAACTGGTAAAGGTCTGAAATTGCAGCGAATTCTCACACATTTTAGGTGGATTCAACGGTCCTTTAGTTCAGGAACTATAAAAATAAGACATTTAAAAATAAATTAGTTAGGAATTTGTGATTTAATTCATCATTGAGCAGACGCAAACCTAGGTATACATTGCATCTCCTTAACGAAGCCACATAATAACTCTGTTGTCATCCTATTGGCTAATTACCTAAATACTCTCAGAATCCTACCTTTTCTGAATTGAACGTTATTTAAGGAGCATTAAAATGGAACAGATGTGATTACAACCCTGATAACATGGAAGTACCCCAGATTAATCATGAGACACCCAATGTTTTATGAGCTCAAACATTCACTCAGTTTATGGAGAGAAATGTGCCAATGAAAGAAGGAAGCAGCCTTCGAAGAAGAAGAAGAAGAAGAAGGAGCCTTTCTTGCTCTATCAGCTGAATTGGAATTGGTGGTAATTGAGCTTAGTTCAAACCCCACAGGTGTTTATCAATTGTCATCTTTACAAAATTTGGAGAGCTCCTTAAATCGAACTCTCTGACGAAAAAAATCCCAAATCTCGAGTTGACGACATTCACTCCTTGCCTACTCCTTTCGTGCAAGCCTGTTCAATCAAATATCAAGTGTCGTGTTGGAAAAGGTTCTTCTTCTTCTGGTGGGAACGCTAAACAATAATGCCATTGAGATTGTAACCATCCAATGCAGGAATAATTAATGCTTATGACCATTGTTACCAGTTGATGTGTTTGAGTGAATCAAAAAGGGTTGATGTTTTTTAGGACAACTTTGCAAGAGGAGGCTATTAAAATTTACCAAAATAATTTTACGATAATGAAGGTATCAGGGGCAGTAAATTGTTGGTTGCATCTCTAATTAACTATTACATTTGGCGACCTTTTTATTTACTCAATAATCTGACAGGTGTTAATCGTTGACCTGACAATCACAGTCAAATCTTCTTTTTAATCGTAGAAAATAAAATCCTAAGGTAGTTATAGACGATCTTCTATGATTTTGTTCTTTCCTAATGCAGTGGGAACAGTCACAATGGAGTTGGATGGGCATTATCAGAGTAGACGAATTGTATTGGTTCAATAAATGGGCCAATAGTTACCGTTGACCAATGTCTCGGCACTGCCGCATGTTTTAATAGCACGACCGATTAAGAAAGTGGAATCCGGTGAAGATGCCTCTGCGACCTTTTGAGGAAAGAGATTCCTCGGTATGTTATTCATTACCCGATGACCGTTTCCTACAACTCCTATCGTTATTGTTTAATTTCAAAAAATCTCACCATTTCAGGAAAGGAGTAATGAAGCCTTGGAGGAAAAGTTTATGCAAATTTTATACAACTTCCTGGAGAGCTCAAATGAAGAAAAGCGTTTTCTAATTAACAACTGTGATGCTGTTTTCGGTGAACATGAGAATGTGAGTGTAATGGTTTTGACGTTGGCGGAATAGTATGACAGCGACCTTCCGGAACTTTAGCCACAGAAAATACTACATTTTTGTTTAAATAAACCTGTTCGGATTTAATTAACTATGTAAAATCAACAAAGTGCACTCATTTACGTTCCATAGATTATACTTAGTATTGGGAAAGTCAATGGAATCTATAGGCATATTTCTATTTAAAAATAGAAGCTTTCAGCAGAACCTCTGGGAATTCATTAGGAATGCGCTGAAACATGCCAACTTACGATTGAGCCTTCGCACCGATCTCATGGCAGTCATTTAGTGAAGTTACATCTGACATTTATCGTTTGTTTCCAACTAAACTCTACTGAAGTGTATGAAATTACATTTTGTTATTTTGAGGCATGAATACGAGATTGTCAGTTGGCGCTGACAAGCTGGAATACTCGATGCATTTCCGTGTCAAACGTTGTACAACGGATTTATTGCACTTCACGATTTAAAATCTATAAGCAACACTAAAAATCCCGTGTTGAAGCTACAAGACCTTTGCTGAAAGGAATCATAAACTAGTCACCTTGACGTCTCATCTACAATACAAATAAATATAAGTGCAATTTTGAAATACCTTTTTTGGATCAGTACTAACGGATACTTTGTAATCTCTTTAGTCCGAGTGGATACTAAATGTCTTAGACACATTGGTGGGAATTCTGGAGACAATCAACATGAATGCGACCAACTCGCGCCACAAACTGCCGGACGTGCCCTCAGACAACGGCTACGGTCGTTCGCCGTGGACGTTCGCGCCGCACAACTCGCAGTACATCAGTTATCTCATGTCTCGACTCCTGTTGAGCAAGGGCATCGATGTTCGCTCAAAAAACCTCATTCACAAGGTCATCCTTAAGCTCTTCCGGAAAACCACCTGTCCACAGGTTTGTTGTTTCAAAACAAATTTTATTTCTTTGTTAGGACGGTTTTTTGAGAAAACAGGGCTTCTCTCGTGTAGTAGCTCAGAGGTGGAACGGCTGAAAGTCTTAATTCATTTAATTAATTAATTTACACGACCATAATCATAAGTGGTCAACCTTGAAATAACCTCTGCCAGAAATACATGCTAGACTGACCGATTGGGGTTTCAGTAATATTTGAATTTAGAGGACTATGAAAGCTTTTATTTGCCTCTCGTATACTTTTGACGTCTGTTACAATGCATGTCCCGATTTGATGAAATAGTAAGCATTTGCACTAGTTCAAGCGTTTCTAGAAGATTCCCCAGTTTCTCATCAGCTGTCAGGATCCACTTAGCCCTTGTCATGCTTTTCCTGAGTCCATGTTTTCACACGACACTATCTGGTAAGTCAAGTACTAATCACTACGCTGAAATGTAAATGGCTCGGAAAAATCATTTCCCTACTGTATTTTAAATGAATATTTACTTCACTTACCGCTACTATTCATTTCACAGAGAGATTACTTAAAAATTTTAGAATTAATAAAAGTAGTGTATTCTAATTAATAATTATGCTCAGAGTATTTTGTGACACCAATGATTACAAGTATTTCCAGTGGAAATTCATTTAACAAATTATGTAATTCAGGTAATAGTCATACTTCAAATCAATTTTCTATTAAACGCCTAAATTACAAATTTGATTATTTTAAATAAAACCTACTCTTCCAGTTAAATCAAGTAGTAATGTAGCGAAGCATCGTGTACTTATAATTAAACTGAAACGAAAAAAAAACTTTTTTGATCGAAAATCGAAAAACTGATTTTGTAAGTAACATCAACGGAAAATTAATTAAATTTATACTGTATGATGCCTAATAAAATACACATCATGGGTTTGAGATTCTGAGCACTCAATTCAAATGACAAAGCTACCTTTGGTAAACCTAAAGTCAAAAACAGAGCGAAGACAGTGTGCCAATTACTAGAACTGCCTCACTTGCCTATGATGTTTATGGCGGGCAATCTTTTTAGGTAAAGGCCGCTCTGTTGAGATTCTCCACGTATTTTGCGCGGTACCTGACGTCTATGGAAGTTGAAGACCTGGTCTTACCACTTGTGCCTTTCTGTCTGAATTCAAGAAACATAGAAGCTTTGGTAAGCAGCGGCTCTCATGTTCGCTGGGGCATTTAAATAATTTATGCATCTGGTGTTGGAGAATATGGGGACAGCTAAATTTAGCTAGAGTTCTGATAAGTTACATGTCAATTTTAACTTATAACATTCTTGATAATAAATACGACTTTTCTACTTACCTCTTAGGCAGCAGCATTGGAAGCGATTCCAAAGTTGATGGAATATACAATCCCAGAAGACGTCTACGAAAACTGCCTTAATAAAGCTGTGAATGCTTTCAAAAAATCCGCTTCCCGACCTCAGGTAAGACTTTGAGAGGCTTTTATGATGCTGTTCTTTGTTTATCACTTTTTGTGGATTGCCTAATTTTGATAGTAGTATTTTAAACCATCCAAACATGGGAAATAAAAAATACCGACGTTTTAAATCAACCCTCGATAGAAGCAGCTCATTTTTCCCTCCTGCCTCAGTCTGGATCTGCAAAGTGTACAGCTTTGTTTTAATGCTCTGCCCAATTAATTAATGCAGATTCAATCATTGGCGATTCAATGCATGGTAAACATCCTCCCACACTTAAGTTTGGACACGGTGGAGAAGGTAGTTCTCCCATTCGCTCTGGAGTCAATCGCAGATGCGGCTCAAAGCAGCAGTGGCACCATTGCCGCCACAGAAGCATCCAAGAGCTCAAGGAACAGCGCTACTTATCCCGGTAATCAGGACGTCTGTAGCCTTATTCCCAGTTACCTCATCGAGTTTGACTTCCTTCTCTCGGAAGGCGAGCCCATCATATCGTTGTGCTGTGAGTTTCTCATCATTTTCAATCAATAAATTGGTAATTTGAATTACATTTGGCATGCATGGCTTGGAAAAAATTGTGAAAGTACTTTAAAAATCAGAAAATTATATTTTAATGTGGTTTAGGTCCATCATATAGCCTCAGTTATTCTTGTAAATATCTTTGAAACGATCTTATTTGTCTGTTTAATATCTTTAAAATTAATTCAAATACAGGTAGAAAACATTCGAAATTTTCAGTTTTTAAAGCTGCTTGCAAGCTTATTCCTCAAATTAACCACTACCAATATCTCTAGCGTTTCAGAGGGTTTCTATGTAGAATTAGGTAAATAAAAATTCATTTAAAGGAATGAATTCATTTTCTAAAAAAAGATTAATTGGAAAATAATCCTCAGATAATTTCGGAGTCATCAATTTTTATTAAGGAGGACACATTCCCGCAGCTAGGTGATAGGAAACAAAACACAGTTTCGTTAGCAATAAATGCCATTGTGTTGCCACGCTCTAGCACTACTCAAAGGGCTTCTTCGAGAAAGGCGCTCTGTTCTCTCGTTGACAACAATTGCCATGGAGATCATTCCCCGTCTTCTACCGCACACGTTGAACAAAAAGTGGGATTTCAGTGAGGTAAGCGTCTTCCCGTAAGCAAATTGATGTGAAAGGAATCAAATGGGAAGATATTATCGGAACTACGAGCAACTACAATCTCCTGGCAGGATATGTGAAATCGAGGGCAATTCTAGCTAACAGGAAATCCATTTCTCATTATGAGAAAAAAAAGAAATAACGCACAAATTGAGTCCAAAGTTAATTAATTTACCGTCTTCATGCTTGGAGAGTTGAGTCTGAGTCTGTGTGCAGCATGAAGCAGCGAGACGAAATTCGGTCATTGCGTACAAAATTAAAAAAACGGCATAGAGGATTTATTGAATGTAGGAAAAGCTAAGGCGCATTTTTTCAAAAAAATAGTGTGTGAAGGGCGCATATTGCCGAATTTACTGTGTCAATAAATCCTGTCCGAATTTTGAATAAACCAAAGGCAGAATTTACATTGAATTAAACTTGTAATGATCGATGTAGTTTTACTTATTAATTATGGCTTCAATCTATTAACAAGCCTTTCATAGCTATCTTATAAAATTCTTCTGGTTTTTTTCGAAGAACTTACAAATATCACTATTTAAACTCCTCCTCGGTGATGCAAAAGCTCCTTTTTTCAAAATGATTGCGTGTGGTTGTGTTGTATTGTCATGAAGAAACGTCACCCTCTTTCCAATACTAAGATTCCTTTCTAGAACAACTAATCACTTTGTGTCTCAAGTGAATTTAGGGTACTTCCGTATTAATACGGTTTAATCAAGCAGATTTTAATTTATTTGGTTTATTTAAGTCTACTGCAACGCAAAAACATTTTCAGCTCCATAATATGTGATGAAGTAACTAAATACCATCCATTTTAAAAAGGGGAAGTTGTTTCAAATCCTATGGAATGTCCTAATGTTTTCTGGATCTTTTTTCACCAGAAGATTTTACTTTTCCATTCCGGATTTCAAATTTCAGCAATTCGGCTCAAACTATTCGAAATGAATTTTATTTATATTTCTTAAAGTAAAATTTCGAAGAAAACAACTCCGAATCTTTCGCCACTGGCAGCTATGGGTTGAAATTTAGAGCGATTTAAAGTGTGGAGTTTAAATGCCATTTCTTAAACGATTGCTTGAGGTTTTTTTTACCCATTTAATCGGTGTTCACTAAGCCACATTTTTCATTTCCTGTGAATTTTGGACCAAACAAAATTATGCATCAGCTTTTGGGTGCAACGTTAATGCAGAGGTCATCCTAAAAATGTCATAAATACAATCGTTTGTTTACAGTGAAAATGCACCACAAATATGCCTCCCATGGGTACAATATTTTAGTTCTAGTAAACAACTTAATTAATTGCATTAAATATTTCAGAATAATTGATTTCTAATGCAATTTTAGTTCAAATACATAATGTCGACGCTGTATGAATACTTGAATTACATCAATGAAACGAACTCGGGAAGAAGTAACAATGAACCACTTTCTCCCTCAAATCAAAGCGACGCAACCGCCTGCCCGAAACGAGAGATCAAAGTGTGCATTGATAGAGGGTGGGTTCCCAAAAATTATTTTGTCAATTTTATGCATTTTCCATAGCGATAAAATATTGTTTTGCCTGGATCGACCATGTTTGAATCGCCGGGATACTGATTAACTATTCTAATACTGGAATGTAAACTAAATAAAGATGCCTAAATCGAAAGTCAACCAAAACGCCCTGAAATTTAAACGTTTTTGGTATGTTAATTTAAGAGCAATGGTTATTTTAAATACTGGGTACAGTCAAGGCCACATAGATTACATGTCCGCAAGCTTGTTTGCGGCTTCTATGATTGCTAGAATTAAACTTTTTTAGATATATGGCCTTCACTTTATTTATTAATAAATCTCTATTATTATTATTATTATTATTATTATTATTATTATTTTTAGAAGCACCAGTGATGAAAATGCCGCAGGAGGAAGTAAGTTTGATGCGGTAATTTTAAAAATAACAGTTACGTCTAAAGAAAAAATTTCCAAAACACGACAGGAATGAAATGCATAATGATAGCAATGTCATAATTTAAGTGTGAAAATGGTTGTAATACCTTCTTCTTCAAACAACTGTAAATTAAGAGGTTTTTAAACAAAAGTCGATCAAATTAAAAGTTAATTAATTGTTATTCCTTACTAAAAGGTGGTAGCTATCCTATGGTGCCACGATGCGTCCAGAGACGAGGCAGTGGAAACATAATTCTTCCCGTAAGTAATGGCATTAAACTTAAAGCCAAAATCTTGATTCATCTTAAATCAGACATGGGATTTTCATTTTCTTTATACCTATAAATACTCCTCCCTGGATATTGTAGCATTTTATACAGGACATTTGTATCACTTTTGAATTGCGTTCCTGATTCATGCGGAAACTTGTTAATAATGTCTATTTCAGTTAATAAACACTTCGCTTAATAATCAAAGTGCTGAACCGAGAGCACGCTTCAACTTGGGCGAGGACCAGAATGAATTCATGAACGCAGATCGGAGCAGTAACAAGGTGTTGAGCGATGCATCCACAAACGCGAATCGCTTGCAAGCACCCTCGCATGCATTTCGAAACTCGCTGTCAACGCAACAGCTCTTATCGGGAGCAAATCTGCTGACTGTGGCAGTCTGTGAGGGTCCTTTCGGACTTCCAGACAAGAATAGAAGGAGATCGGCCATCGACCTGAGATCGGCCACCGAAGCAGTGCCGCCTTCACCATCACAGAATCCACAATCACCTTACAATGCTGAAAGTCCTAGAAATACAAATGCAAGTTCTCATTTCCATGTCGACCAATGGGATAGCGCGGTTACATGTGCAGTTGACTTATGACGATATCTCTAAAACATGTATTAGATAAGGTGATGCACAACCTTTATCGTCTTGGAAATAATCTCAATCTCAATTAGAGCACTGCAAGCATTTTGTCTGATTGTATATACTACGATTCCTCCGATTGTTACTAACTACTCTTTTGGCATATTTTTGAAAAAAATCCTATATTTAATTGTAAAGTGTTTATTTTCCTTGAAAACTTGATTGCAAGATATTAATTTTCAGGCAGCTGAAAAGGTGTAAGAAAATTGTTTCGATTATTATATTTCAGAAATATTAATAATGATCAGTATTATTGGTTAATATTATCATTTATTATTATTATTATTTATAATAATATTCTTTCACATATTCTCCCAAATAAGCTAACACACAGATAAGCTCGTTACGTTATTTTACTTCATTTTATGTTCTAAAATTTGTAGTGATATCACTGAACACTTTCAGATTTCATTTTAATAAGATTTAGTATTATTTATTTTCGGAAATAACCTTGCTTTTACTGTAGCTTATTCTAATAAATTACTAAGAATGTATGTAATTTAAGGCCTCGTCTGCAAATACATGTCAGTACGGTCCACGTAGTTTCTCGTATGAAATTTTGGGTTTTCGTAGTGGTAAATAAGTTGTTTTTTAATATTATTTTTTAGGCAAAATTGGATATTTTCGGAGTGTTTCCAAACATTCGCCGAGCAAGTGAAAACGCACTCAATATATCAAACGTAAGTTAATAGTCATGTTTACGCCCAGTTGCAGAATTGTCACCTCAATTTCTAAAAAAAGATACCATGAAGCAAAAGCTGGAAATTTTTCAGCACTCAAAGACCGTTTTGAGAAGGCGCGATGCTCATAAATTAGTCAAAAACACCTGAGGTTTACACTCGGTAGTAGTAAAGGTTTTAGAAGGTTCATTAATTAAATCCACGCACGCCGATTTTCATTTTGTTATAACATAAAGGTGGTTTAACCTCAGGAGATTTTGAGACTGTATCTCAAATGTAAGCCTAGGATAGATTAGCAGATGAGACTTATATATTTTAAGCCTGCATTTTTTTCGTTATTCAGGTACCTCAAAGTTATCACGATCAACATAACTGTTATTTTCACGAACAATTTCACTGTCAACATTGTAGATCCCCTTTTTAACATCGAAGAAATCTTAAATCAACTGAAAGGATATTCACATCGGAATGCGCTCGTTAGCGATGGTATTCTTCCGGTATTCTTTGTAAAAACTTAATATGCATTGTTCTTTAATATACATATTTAAAAACCCTACTTTATTCTTTGATTAATACTATGCTTTGCATTTAAAAGATTGTTTCATTGAATTAACCAGATAATATTCGTGGCTTCTAATAGTGCATTTCTTGATGGCCAAAATTGTTTGTGAAAATGAAAATCAATTCATTTTTTATTTGCATGTCGTTAAAATCTTAAGATGAATAAAAATTTTATACCAGGATGGATTTTTTAGTCGATTTTAGAATGCTTTAGTATTGGTCCCTCGATATTTCCAATGTGATTCTTGCACAAAAATCACTAAATATTTTATCTATACATTTCCTTTCAACATTGAGCAATGATGTTTACCGGAGATGTCTGTATTACTACAACTTTACAGATTTTTTAAAATATGGTATCCTTCTAAAATAGTAACTTCCATAGTGCTGTATTTAATAAAAATAATACATGTTCCACTTCTCACATTAAATTATCGAAAATTTCGTTTAAAAAATAATTTTAATAGCCCATGTTAATTTAATATACGGGTATGTCGTTTACTCTATTGCAAGGGACAGAAATTGTTGACGCCATCTAGTGATTGAATGATTGAACGCTAAACTATAAACAACATTACGCACACATCGAATTCTAAACAACTTTAAAAAGTTTCAATGAAATTTTCCAAGTTACCTGTGAAATCACAGTTTAAAACGCAATTAATGCGCAACTTAAATGATGCATGCGAATGATTTAAAACCGCTGCTAGAACCAAAGGGAGTTTTTAAAAAGTTATGTGCTGCAGTCAACGGAGTTCATTTCGAAGCTAAAAAACCGAATAGCCTAATCCTTCATAAAACCCAGATTAAATGGCTTTGCCTCCAAGTAAATTATGCAAGTAATGAATGTGGTGAATTGGTAGTCCACTCACAGCAATTTAATCTATATTTGCGCAATACTACGTCAGGAAAATGGTACTAGGAAATTCATATTAATGTTGAGGTTACAGTATAGAAGCTGAATGAATTAGTCGCATATTTGCCTCTTAATGAACTAAGAAACTTATATATATTGATGGAATATCTCTATCCAGGAACTCTTCCTACATCACAGTAAGAACGTATCATTCTATTCACAGATATAAATAGAAAATATAAGAAAACCTCGATAAGGATATTATAAAGATGTAGTGATTTTTCTTTTAATAAACTAATGCATGTGGTAAAACAGGGTCATGTGCTTTTCCGTGTGGTTCAAAAATAGCTAAAGTTTTTTTAAAGCTTCATCTGCTTTTCCTATTATCATCGAAAACTTTGAATCATTGTTTCATTGTGAAAACCTTATTGTTACGAATAACCGCTGAAGTTTCAAAAAGTAATTGACAAATTCATTACTACTTTTCACAAACTGAACGGAATTGAAATTTAATTGCATGATTTGGAAATAGCTAATCGCTCATTTCTGAGTTTCAACAAAACCTGCTCCCAAATCAACATGGAACATAGTTGCTTGCCTAGTTTGTTTATATCGCAAAATATTATTATCAAAATTTGATATTCTAATGCACCGATGTGGCAAAATACAGTGCTGATTGTAGCAGTCGAAAGTGAATTTAATGCTTAAGGGGCACTTCCGGACCCCTACGGATGCGTACTTTTCGGAGAATTAATTTCCGTTTTCGTTGAAGATAAAATCGGGGACCTATGAGATTTTCATTAATGTTCAGTCGTAATAATGTCAACGTTTAAATTAATCAGGGTTTAAATGATAAAAAGATCATTTATTTTTCAGTGAAGTTTTTTGGCTAAAAGTAAGGAGATTCGTGACAGACGATCGGATAGTATCACGATATTTTCAGAGCTACACGGCAACTAAACTTACGAAAGGGTATGTGAGCGAAACACATGTCAGTGGTAATCGAAAATGACAATTTGTATGCCTACTGTCTGCTTAAAAATGCATAAAATGTATTATTACTCTCAGAACAGATTCAAGTTTAACGAGAGTAAGTCACTGGATCCTGTAGGTAATATTTTCTCACAAACTTAGAAGTTATTAGTACAGTTTGCTTGGTGATAGCAAACATAATTTCATCTGATAAAAATTTAATGTACTTTGCTATGTAATATTGAAAAATGTACTGACTGGTCATCTATAAACCGTTATTAAAACATAAGTAATGTAAACCATTCAAGTGAGATTTTTTTCCGTCTTACGAAAAAACACATGATTTTTTAGCGTTCTAGACCATGACCTATTAAACTGGTAAATTAATCTTACGGTTATAAACTTAGCTCCATCTCCAAATAGAAAATTGGTCAATGGCAATTAATATCCTGCAAAAATTCTTCTAAAGAAAACTAAAAAGAACACCCAAACAAATTAAATAATTTTTATACACGAAAATCCCAAAGTGGTTGAAAGGCCCTTAATGGTTAGTAATAAAAATTTAAATGGCGATGAATTAAGCGTACTCGTAACGAATTTCAGATAATTGCTTTATTTTTAAAATTGTTTTTAATGATAAATTGATAAGCACACAAGGCAGTATTCAATAGTCTTGAAGATTTTCTCCAAGCTCCATTACACCAAAAATAGCAATTATTAGGATTCTGTAATATGGAAGTAATACCATTATTGAAATTATATTAATAACTTATTTATACAAGTCTTTGTTAAAATACTACTGATTCCTTGGACGAGAATTTCCACAATTCTACAAATTGGTAGTTCTACCCAAGATAGAAAGTGAAGTTCCTGGCTAATGAAAACAATTGCTTTTTTATTTAAAAAAATTAACGCACCAATGAATTCGAACTGTCAAATGCATGAAATTGGAGTTCATGCATCAGTCATCTTTCTCTCTCGAGGTTTCGTTTTTTCTCTATTCGTCATAAATATGACAATAACAGGTGCATGGGTATTCAAACCACACTTTTCGTTTAATTTTAAGTTTCACACTTTTGAAAAGGCCTATTTTGGTTAAGGTGATTTGGAGAGTTTGTGGTATTTATCTTAAAATAAGAAGCCAAAATAATGACAACCGTTAATCCAGAATGCAGCTTTGGTGTACTTTAGTTTATTGTCTTTCATAAAAAGGCAAAGGAACTTCATGGTTTGGGTGTGTAAAAATTCAAATTACACCTTTTGCCATTTTATCTTTTGCACAACATTTCGAAATGGCTTCTTTAGTGACCTATTCTGCAGTTAAATTAGAAAAAAAATAATTTCTCCTTTAATTTGCTTCCCCGCTTTTTCTGTATCCACATTTCTCAATGGCAATCACTATTATTGCATATATTTGATTTTCTCATATCTAGTCCATTACAAGCATTTGCCACTTTTAATAAGTTTTAGTGAATTTCCTGTATTAGAAAAGCGTACAATTAGTTAATCTTTAGGCTCAGACGAGCTGAATCACCTATGAGGTTGTTGAAATTTTGTTATAAATCAATCAAAACAGCACAACAGTTTTACGAATTAGGGCTAATTACTCACACCACGTGATTTCTGCTCTTCAAAATCACCTAAAAGGCGTTAACCAACTGCCGTCATGGTGCTGCTCATGATGAAACTTTGAGCTAACATTGATTACAGTAGGAGTTTTTTGGTCCACTCTTATAGGCAAAAGAAATGCCACGCCTTTTAGATTTACATTCAAAAAGTTGTGTACGGTCCCATACTCGATTCGGTGAATGTTTTCTAACTCGAAAGAGTTAGAAAAGAGGTGATAGAGTCGTCTCAGCTTCTCTATGGTTGTGCGTGCGTTGCTCGAATAACGCAATTTTATTTCGCTCCTATTAATTTCAATTTTTAGTTTAAATTGGGAGGGTCATTTAAACGCATTCCATCATCACACCCAGTAAAGGCAAGGACGGCGTTTTTACCTGCGAATTATTCAGTATCTTTTTTAGTTGGTATTGCAGAAAAATTATCAAGGCGTGGAACTTCGACTCGCCCACCCATTAAACCATCCTCTAGCCAATATTTTGTTGACAATAATTACGAAGGTTTTACAAGTAAAACACCCACGGTTTCCCTTTCTCTGATTGTTGATCGGAGTATCGAGAAAAAGGAAGACTACGTAAGATCATAAAATAAACTTCTTGACTCTGAAGCAGCTCATTAATTTTTAATCATTACTACTCCATTGGATCCATGTGCATTTAATAAAAATTAAAAACACTTGTACGGGCATTAAAAGAAGAGATGAAAGAAGAAATAATCTAAAGTAAAGATAATGGCGCTATAATTAGATCAACCATTACAAAGTAGCGCTTAAATCGCTACTGGTGCCATTTAGTGCCCATTGCACAAACATGCAGATCTTTATACGATAATTTTCTCAAATAAGGATTTATTTAATTAAATAAAACCTATTATTAAGTGGGCTCGAGGTATTTTAGTTTTAACCATTAAAATGTGCATATTTGTTAATCTGCGTGCAATTAAAAGTAATGATTCAAACAAACCTAAATCCCTCCTTAATCGAGTAATTATTGGAACTAAGTTTGATATTTTTGCAGCACAAAACACTCATCTCTGTTTTTCAGTACCAAAATTAATTAGTAAATACCGACTCGGTAATTTTCCCCCACATACTCAAATTAATGCAATTCACTGGATAGTGTGCACGTAATTTAATTTCCAAAGAACTCATGTGTTTTATTAATCTTGAAATCAGCCGTTCTTTGGAAGTGCAACCGAGCCATCGGTTATAAAAACCGTAAATTTAACTTAATCCTTGGGTTAGGTATTCGCCTTCTTATTGAATATTATATCCAAATAAAGAGCGCTTTGGTGACTTCCTAATTTGTGTGTCTTAACTTTTCATTTCATAACCAAGACAAACCTAAAGGAAATAAAATTGATTAGATTGTCCCATTTTCATAGTTGTTTTGTGAATCATGCTGTTTTAAAGGGAAAGTTAATCTAAAATACTAGTTGGTGAATGAAGCGCGTGCATTTGGAATTCTTTTTGGCTAATATGGTACATAAATGCCCAAAAAATATACTTTATTCAATTAGTCCTTCACCTCAAAAATCTACTTAAGGCTCATATGCACGGATTTATAGAAAGAGCAACACTGTACGCCAAATGCTTCTTACAAACTACAGAGGTGGTGAGGTTTTGTGAGCTAGCTGACGCAGAAAACTGTACATCTGCATGAATAATGCGGGCAGTGGTACATGCCAGGGCTGCTGGTATTACAGCACCCTCACACCATGAATAATTCAGATCTCTCTTGTGGGAGGATCTCTCACGCATTCGTTGAGTCAAGAGGGCGCTTGGTTCCCTGTCCTCAATAGGGACACCTTCATGCTCGAAATGCGTTTATTTAAAAAGCTAAATGGTGTTAAAGGACTAAAGAGAAAGAGACCTCTAAGTGGTCCGTCTTTAAGTAAGGACCACTTTCAACTCAGAGCAATTAAAAGCGGCAGTAAAAGTTAGTGCCCGCAATTATGAGGGTTTGATCCACCTTCACCACATCGACTACTTTTATGCATTAAACATGCATCCAATTAGCTCTCGAATTTCACCGCGACTAAGGTGCTAAAAGTAAATCCACCATAGTCTGTTTAAAGCAGCATAATTTAAATGAACAACTTGTGCTTTTTATTTATATCCAGCACAAAAATTATAGTGATTATTAGGCCACTATTTTATAATTAGACGAAATTGTGGTAGTATTTTATAGTATCTGATGGAACTGGATATTATTTTATGCTAAGAGGAATTTAAACTGATGTAATTTTATTTTACAAAACAAAAAATGAACTTTCCTTGATAAAACCCGTGCTAACGAAGTTCTCAGGAATCTTTTAAGGCACAAAGTCCTATGAGTTCAAGAAAGGAGCAGCTAGAAATATTCACTCAGTTTCCACCCAAAAAGCATCTTGAGAAAACTGCAGTTTTATGTGAAATTTCAGAATCATAACAACTTTTGTGTTTTTTTTAAAGAATCTTTATCTACACATTGAAAACTACCTCTTTGGAGAATTGGATTGCAGATATTAGGTAGCTTAAACCTGAACCTATGCTCACTTTCTGTTTCGACCACTTAAAATGGCGGGTCGTAATTATTCCAACTTGTCCGCATTATTTAAGTTTGGCTGTAGGAAAATTTTACTTGCACAAATCACTGCCAACATGAGGTTCTCAACACGAAAACCGGTTCGGTGCAATACCCAAAAAATCCTTTGACTTTTGCAAGCGGTTGTGAGCTGCTGCACTAAAGAGATGAACCTTTCAGCGGTTAGAAAGGCAGATTACGCACCATTCACTTCATTAAATACTGCATCCTCTCTTAACGAGCCGAGCGCTTCCCTACTTTTTGATCAGCCTTATCTCTTCCAACTATGCGAATGCATCAAATCACCTGATTTGCAGTGGCAGCCAGAAGTGCAGACGGCTCCTCCAGATCAACTGTTGGAATCTCCTTGGCACCGTATACGATGGCCGGAACACGGTGGGAACAGACCCAGTGTCCGTTTAGCTCGAAGGGCTGCTACTCACCATAGTGTTTCGCCATAAAGAAAGAGCTCGGGATCGGATTGGCTGTTAACTCAATCAACAATGTCGAATGACGGGAGTCAATTTAATCTCGGGTGGGAAAAATAGTGCAGATTAAAGTAACTTCACTACCCGGCAATGTGTCGCCCCAACTTAGTCGGAGTGAGCCGCCTATCAAGTAAAAAGTACTCCACTTTTGACAGCTTGCCACGATCGGGATGTACATTCCATTAGCAAAACTGCTCAAGCAAAATACCACTCCTTTACATTGCTCTAATGTCTCGAAGATGAGGTCACAAAACACCATCAAGTTCTGTTCGAAATTTAAATAAAGCATGTGACCAAACGTTGTAACTTTTAATTAAAAATTCAATCATCAGTGCGCTGATGATTGATTACCTATGACTTCCTTCTGACTATTACCAGGCTCACTTAGATTGTTAAAATCTTTCGGTTTTGGTAATTTGAAGAACTCAAAGGAATTTTGAAATCAAAGAAACAAATGGCAGTCGGAAGGGGAATAAGGCGGATGAGGAGGAGTCTCCTCTCCGCCAAGTTCTTCGATCTCTTGTGATGTGACTCCAACTGCGTCGGGGAGGGGCAGAGAGAGGGCGCGGGGGAGGAGAGATATCGTACTGCATTATCCTGATGAAATACCACGCCTTTTCGAGTCATTTTAGCAGGGGTATACTTTTCCTCCTCAAAGCTTGCTTCAAACGCCATAATTGAGCATCAGTTGCTGGTGCACTAGGTGGCATTACTTCAAAGTGGTGGATTTTTTCATTGGGGATCACACTCTACCAGACTGAAAGAAGAACAAACTTTTCCCCATACAGTCCTTTCCCTTTACGACCTTGCCAAAGCCTACAACGCCCAATGTTTCCATAAAAGATCCATTTTTTCGCCAGACGCCTGATACAAATCTATCCACCTACTGGAAGGGGGAGGGGACATAAATTGGCGGGAATGAAGGAGCGAAGATCAGATATCAACGCAAGATTCCATTGCTCTCAGACACTCATCAATGAGGCGCACCACCCGTATTCCAAGTTGGGAAATTCTTCACAGTTTCTGAAGATGACACTGGACAGTTGCATGGTCCGAACTAAGCTCAACCGCAATTGATAAAGCTTCTATGAGAAAATTATCATCAGACTCAACTGGAGGTCATCTGGTTCCATCTTCATTTTCCAGGGTGAAATTTCCGCTTGTGAATTTTGCAAAAATCTCCTTTTACTCTCACATTCCCCTCTATAAACTGAATGACTGTTTCTGACCACTTTTCGTGAACTCATTACCATCATGTGCCTCAAATTATTTATCTTGGGTACTTTCATGTTGGCAAGAAAATTGTGATTTATTGTACTGAAAAACCAAATTTGTTTCCAATTAAATACTTCTTAAAATCAAATTAATGCTCAGCTCCATTTCCCATTCTAAAATACACTTTAAACTTCGGACAGAACTTATGGGATACCCTGGTGAAAAGATAAACAAAAGTATTTTTTCGGAGGTGCGCGAGGCATAAGAATATTTTCCTACAAGACTGCTAGCAGCCAGGCATACATACGTATAGACACACCTCAAGACGCCTCAATCAGTAGGTAAATGCGGTGTTTTGGGCAGTGACACGGGCACCTTGCTCGAGGCATTAATCACAGGGCAGTTAGTGCTAGGCCGAGGCAAAAAACACATTTTTCGGCACAGCCTCCGCCGTCCACACCCCACCGACAAGACTGCCGTTCACGCAGAGCACATGGGGAGAGGTGACCCGAAGGAGGCGAAAGTCCACCCCCGATTGGCCGTCGGCGTCGTTGGCAGTGGCGCCGCTCCCCTCCCCCTCCCCCTCCCCCTCCTCCCCCTCCTCAGCCCCCTCGGCCCGGATGCAGGCGTCGAGTTTGAGCAGGAGGTGGATTAGCGCCGCCGGTACTGTGCAGTGCTCCACTACAGGCCGCGGAATGGCGATTATGTCCTTTAATGCTGGACCAGAGCCCTGCAAAAGGAGAGGAAAGCCTAGAGCCTGGCCTCACAACAGCTTATCTGCCAGCACTTGCATGCTTTACCCCAAGAGAGCAAATTTGGCCATATTTGCGGTGAGACACCATTTTCAGGGGGGTTACGGGTTGGCTACTTAGAGTGGTCAGGGTATTCACTATCAAATGGAATTCACGTGTACTTGGCAGTTAAAACAATGCTGAAGCGTTTCGCACACACTAGAAGCGGAAAGACAGACTAAATGTCCAAATCTAGGAATCCACTGCGTTGGCCCCAGATTCGCGGTTGAACAATCTATTGGTAAATGTAAAGGCGACATTTATCGACAAGCACCTAACAGAACTGGTGGCTTACTCTGGGTAATGTTAGTCTACAGTCTACTCAAATGCAGCAAGTAGTATCCACAAACGACACGCAGTGAGATTTACATCTACTAGGTTCGTCTTTCAATCTGGTAGTACAGCAACACTGAATGCTCAAATCTACAGTCAGCAATTAGAGTCTTGTTGGAGGCTGAAACTGGCATGAGATATTCGATTAAGCGAAATCGAAAGAATTTTTAAGTAAGTACAACATTTGTTAACTTGTGTTATATATCCAAAAACCGGACAGAATTTATGGGATGACCAGATACCTTAAACGAGTGCTATGGGATTATGCAAGTTAGTGGCACACTCACTTTCCCGATCCGGAATATCCTGAGTACCATGAGGGTGCCCTTGGCATCCACGAGGAGGAAGTTGAGCACGAGATCACTGTCAGAGGGGAGGGAGGCCACCACTCCGCCACAGCAGACGCGGTCCTGATTGGCTCCCAGCTGGAGCTCGGCGAAGCTGCACGCCTGTAGTGTCGAGGCGTAGGGCCCCAGCACCCGCGGGGAGGTGGGGCCCTTGGCGGCCAGGGTGGAGAGGAGGGCGGCGATGCGCCTGCGAGACGCCTTGTTCGGCGCGGGAGTGGCGTGGACGGCTGAGTGGGCCCTGCAAAGCGCTCTCAGACAACGCATAGCGGCCAAACGAGGCGCTGGCCAGGCCGGGTCGAGCAGGGCAGCTCGAAACCAACTCACCAGGGCCCCAGAAAAGTCATCCTACAATTAAAACAACAAAGTGCAGTCAAATACAGGCTAATTTATGCACACTGATTTTTGGCCAATCAAATTATCCATCTACTATTGGAGATGATGAAAGGCTAAATTTAGCATAGTTCAAAAAAGATGCTACCCTTCTGGCTACTCAGACGCTCCAAGTAAGTCTCTAAGAGGAACCGAAGTGTAAAATCAGAGGGCAACCATGAATACGGAGACGTAGAAGCCGAAGAGAGCCTTGTGAATAAGTCCAACAATTAGCGTCACTATGCAGGGATGATTAATCGGCTCTGGCAATAGCATTATTCCCCATTTCCCTAATTAAGTGTGCAACACTTGGTCCCTTGTTTAATTAATTCAAAAATGATCCGGCAGCATCGACTCACATTGCAGTGCTGAGCAGTGCCTCGGTTGAAGTGGAAGTGCGGCTGGCCGACGACACAGTGGCTGACGGTGGAGGCCTGAGTGAAGGCCACGAGGGCGCGGGCCAGGAAGCCGCTGCCCACGCCATCGAGAGAGGCGGTGAAGAGGGCGTTGGCCAAGCACTCCCAGGCCCGGGCCGAGTGTGGCCGGGCTCGGACCGAAGCGTGCGCGAGGCGCAGCGACACCGAGATGGCGTCCGGGGCGCCCGCGGCGTCACCGGTCGCAGTCGTGGTGGAGGTGGTGAATGTAGTGAGGAATTCCTGCAAGCCACGGCTCTCTTTCGGCAACTGGCGCAGCAGCATGGAGAGACGCCAGAGAGTCTCTGAGTGCTTGCTCTAAATGCCAAAGCCCATATAAGTGTGAAAATCACAAGCTTGTTATAATATGAGGTTATCCCATAAGTCCTGTCCGCGTTTTACCTTAAATTTTTGAAATAGTCTCTTATAAGAGAGGAGGCAGCTAGAAACATTCAGTCAGTTTATGGAGAGGAATGTGTGCGAAATTCAATGGAAGTGGAGATTTCACCCTCCACGAAGATGAAGACGACCGAACTGGACGACATCCCATTGAATAAACTCACCCCGCTCTATCAGTTGAGAGCTGGGATTGGTAATTAAGCGACTGGCGAAATGATGAGCTTAGTGAACAGTGGCAGAGTCCCAGCCGAAAAGGGGATTTAAGGGAAAAAAGGGTTCTTCTTTCGATCTGTCGGGATCGCCAAACAATAATCCACTTTGAATTGTTACCACCAATTAATGCTCAAATCTACTGTCAGCAATTGGGGCGGCGTTTGAAAAAACAAGCTTTGAGGAGGCTCACATTGTGTAGAAAGAGACGCTATGAAGTTTTAAATAATCATAAACTCACATCTAGTCGCAAAGCCGTCACAAGTGAGTTCAACGCCGCTTCCAGTTCATTGGCCATCCAATCGTACTCGGCCTTCTCGCACCAGGCCTCCACTGACTCTGGGTCCAACTCGAGAGCAGTATTGAGCAAAGTGGCCACCTCGCCACTATCATCAGCTCCGCTTTCTTGCTGAAGCGGAAGCATGGCATTCAGGACCTTGGCTTTTAGTAGGAGGACTCTGGCCTTCTCTGTTTTCGATTCACCGGAGATTTTTGTTGCCAAATTGAGAATATCAGAGACTCTTTGATTCATCTTCTCTAGCTTCTCATCAGTGGCACGGACCACCTCCCGAATGATGGCGACGAAGTCGGTATTGGGAGAAAACGCTTCAATAGGATTCGTTGTCAGCTTCGCGAAGGAAAGGGGAGTTTCCTCCAGGAGCCAATTATCACGCCACCGCAGCAGCTCCTCCACTGAATGCTCCAAGTCCTCCGTCTCCAAATAAGAACAACAATAATTCGTGCAAGTAAATGAATTACGCAAATAACGTTTAAAAAGAGAAGGGACGCGAGATGTTGTAATGTTTATTTGTATGAGACAGATTTTATGTGTTCCGAAAGATGAGAATTCCAAGTTTGAACTACGGCGCAGCGACGCCGCTTTAAATCCTCGAGGCTATTCTGGAACTGAGCAAATGCGACACCACTACGATCACAAATTGAGGCATCCTCAGAGATCGAAAATAGGGGTCTCACAAGGACAGCAAGCTCTAAAGAACGTTCCAGGGTAGTTAGAGCAGCTTCTAGGCAATACTCCAAATCAGCACATCGTGTCAAGCAAGATTTCCATTCATTGCGGATAGAGATAAGCTCGTCCTGGAGATAGGAATCATCGTTACTTAAAAATGATTGTTGCAAAATTTTAAAGTGTTGTGATTCCAAGACTAGAAGTCTGTGAATTTGGTGTTCATAGTCTAGGAGTAGTTGCGAGAAGAGAGAAATTGTTGAATCGAGTTGAAGTTGGCTGACGGTACAGACGGGAGATGGTTTTCTTTTATTTAATTCAACATCAGGCGTTAAACCCTCGATACCCGCTTTCGATACAGCATATACGCAGAAGGAAGAGCATGTAAGGCAGGGTAAGCGGTTAAATCGCCTTAGACGTTTCACGATCGGCAATAATCGAGGAAAACCCTACAATGGTAGAGTAAAAATAAATACCAAATTCGTGAAGGTATTGTAATAAACGAAGATAAAAAATAAGTGGAACGTTTAGTGGGAAGTTTGTTGCACAATACATAATATGCACTTGGTGGGATAACAACAACACCCTCATAAATTCGCGGACAACAACATACCACAGTTAAAACTTGCATTAGATACCCAATAGTAACAAAGTAATGTAACACTTCGTTGTCTGATAGAGGTCGACTTTTTAGTTCATATCACTTATATATATTTTTTTTCCCTTGAACACTGACATCTATTAACTAAAACATTACTATTTCACTGAAGCTAGATTTGTTAAAATATTCAAGTCCAACTTCTCTTGCCTTCAGATACGCACAAACCGAATATAAGAGAAATCTCTTTTAATAGACAGTTGGTATTACTGCTTTTGACCTACTAACGACCTAGAAATTTGGCAATTTTCGCCTGACGCTACTGCTATGTATATGTCTGGTGTTGTCGAAGTGGCACAGATACTAATTACTTGGCTTTATCTGCTAATCTCCATTTCTTCGATTCTTACGCTGCCTATATATTATTTTCCTGGATTTTTCAACCGTTTTCCATCGATAAATGATATATTTTTGTTCGGAAAAACCACTGTTCCAAAACAAGTCGAATGCAATTACTTTCAGGTACCAAAGCGCTACTTCGCACATTTTTACGTAACCGGTGTTTTTGTTACCACTTCAGCCTACTTACTTGTTCTTTCCTCTGAACGTGAGCAGTGGTTTTTTGCCATTTTTTCCTATTATTTGACTGTTTTTATGCGTTTTTTATTTAGATGCTAATACCCATACGGTGGTGGTTTTGTCAGTCCTTTGCCTGCAAACGATAAAACGCCTATACGAAAATTTATGCGTGCAGCACTTTTCGAGCAGTAAAATGTCACTCGTACATTACCTAGTCGGACATTTCTTCTATTTGACAATGCCCATTTCCATCATCTGGAGTAGCAACACCAATAGTGAGTCCATTGAGGTCTGCATTGCCGTATTCAGGCCTAGTCATCTAACTTCTTTTTATGATTTTCAAATCAGTTGAACGCGGACTTCTTACTACTATTACATACTTTGTCGTTGCCTCCCTGGTGATAATATCGCAACATGTTGTGATGCTCCAACTCGCGAACACTCGTAAAAGCGTACCAGAAGGTAAATATCTGTTAGTTTCCAACTGTAGTAACCTTAGACAAGAGAGACTGCTACCTTGTTCCGACGGGCAGCATGTTTGCTTACGTAACTTGTCCCCACTTTACTTTGGAGATGCTGCTCTACACGATAACTCATGTTTACCTGGGTCTGGTCTGGATGCCCTACACTCCGGCTCTCCTCTTTGTATTAGCAAATCAGTTCTGTACCGGCATCCTCAACCACGCTTGGTATCGGGCGAACTTCCCGGAATTCGCGAGAACCCGACGAATCTTTATTCCCTTTGTACTCTAGGTACGCGCTGTCAACCAAAAATGCCACTGATTGCAAAGAATACAGCAAATAACCTCAAAGATTGTGCTTCTTGTGTTCTTTATCGTAATACCAAACCCATGTGATGGGCGAATTGGCAATGTCCCTCTGCACCAATGAGTTCACTGTCTTGTACATTCCCATGACACCCTCCTGAGCTAAGGAAAACACTTCCCCTTTAGTGTTACCTAGTAATACCACAGTGATGAAAAAAATTCACGCTTCTATAATTCATACAGGCCGGAACAAAAACCGTGCACTTTTAACTACCCCCAAGGTTTATGTTGCTAGGCCATTGTAGAAAAGGTAAACATACACAGTTCCGCTATCGACCCTAGATGCCGAATCCCCCTCCATCCTAATGGGAACTCATTTAGCTGGTTGAAAGTACACAGGCCACTCTGACAAGTTTAAAAATGTTATTGAAGCGTGTAAGTCTGCCACAACAAGTGAAAGGGACGCTACCGAACATCACATAATTGTAGGAACAGGCGATAGCGAAGTGACCTTTCAGTCGGCATCCAAGTCAACGGTGTAAACAGTGTTTTTCGAGGGGACCGGATGCTCTGACATCGAGGGATCCGTCTGTGCACTTGCGTTCATGGCCTCCACCATCTCGACATCAGTTCCGGTCTCCGAAGACAAAATCGTCGTCCAACCTCCAGGACCACTGCAAAGAGAGCATAGCAAATGACTTAGACAAACCAGAGCCCTAGACTCGATGCGAAAACAGGCTCGATTTACGACCCTAGGCACCCTAGTCTTTAGGCACAATCTATTTCAAAAATCTCGTAGGTAAATAAGTACAGGATATGTTTTGGGGGAAATAAAAACTTACCCATCCTCCTTTTCCAGTTCCACGTGCGGTGGTGTGGGGGCATTCCGATCTAGAGACGAGGTTTCCGGTTGTCTTTCCGCCTGCACCTCCTCAAGACGCCTTTTGAGCTTCGCGTAGGTCTTTTGCAGTTCCGCCTCTCGCGATCTCTGTCTGTCCACATCGACCTTGAGGGCCTAGAGGAACAAATAAGTCGGTAGACACTGACAACTGAGACGACACCCAACTTCTAAGTGAGCTGGCACCCACCTCAGTACGCCGCACAATCGCGCCGATTTCCTGCTGCCGCAGTTGCTCCAGCGACGCCAATTCGATACGACTCTGCTCGATCTGGTCCACAGACTCCTGGATGGCCTTGATGAGGGTCTGTGCCCTCGACTGGTAGCCACCGAGCACAATGGCGAGCTTCTTTTCCTGCTTGGCCGCGCGTTTCGCCTCCTGTGCCATGAGGCCACGGAGCGTCTCAAGGCGCTTCTCCACCGCAGCCAGGCGATCCGGCTTGGGCACCAAGTTTGCCCTCGTGAAGCGCCTGTGCTGCGGTAGATGCAGCACCTGGGCCAGACACTCCTCCCAGACGCGCGCGTAGCCCTCCTGCGACACCCCACCGCCCTCGTCATGCCCCATCGCAGCGCGCACCAGCTTGGCCTCCTGCTCAATCAACTCGGCAGCTGCCGCAGTATCCTTCTCAACCTCGTAGGGGGCGACATCTCGTAGATAGGCCTCGTGTGCGACGTTGGCTTGTGCGAGGCGTTTCTGCTGCGTAGTGGCAGTACAGCGCGAAAGGTCGGAGAGCAGGCGCTGGGGCGGATTGTTAATGGCATCGTAATGAAGAGCGGCGAGCATCTCACGCTTGATGAGTTCCTCGGCGGAGAATGGAGCATCCGGAGAGGCGCGCGGAGCGAGGACGGCGTCGTTGACGGAGGAGGGACGCGGGAGGCCGCGGCGAAGGGCAGCGGAGCGCAGTGCCCAGGCGGCCTCGGCGGCAGCGGCGCGCTCCTCGGCTGCCGCGGCATCCACCTCCGCCTGGTCCGCAACGCGCTGCGCGGCTGCCTCGGTCTCGTCCTCTTCCGCCGCAACCTCCGCCACCTGGTCGTCGGAGAGCGCGATCTCGAAGTTGTTCTTCGGCTGTGGCAAGCGAGCGAGGCGCTTCTGCAGGCTGCCCGGGGCCGATTGCACCTGGGCTGCTCCCTCTAGACTGTCTGCTTCATTGATGTTGAGGAAATCACGACGAGGCGTCTGCGCCATGGGTGTATCACCTGGTCCTGTCGCAGATGGGGTACCTACAAACACAAGGTCACAGAAGCTCCTTGAAAGCTTTCAATCCGGTTTTCAATACGAATGAAATTGGGACCCCGACTTACCGGGCACGATTCTAGAAGTCCGAAACGGCGTGTGTGCGGCCAGTTGTCCCGGCAGCAGGATGTTGGGCGTGGGCAAGTGGCGAATCTGTGGCGTGGCTCCCGATATACTCACCTCACCTGTCGTGAGCTCCGCATTCTCACCGCCCTTCAGTGGTGTCTCCGTGTATTGAAGAGCCACTATATTTTGGGCCTCCTGGAACAAAAAGGACACGTGGGAGATTGGAAGTCCGGCTCCATAGAGTAAAGTGATTTAATGATATATACATAAAAACGCACTGTAACAGAGCAAGCTTAAGCAGTTACGTTAGAACAGCTGTTAAGCAAAATTAGTGTAACATTCATGGTTTCATGAAAAACATTAAGTACACGTACCTGCATTAAGGAGTCGGAGGCAACTAGCGGCGTCTTCGCCAGGAAACTTAGTGGGGTAGCGAATGTGTTCGTATCTGCACGACCATACTCAGAGAGGAGGGTTTGAGTGGCCATTGTTGAATCCGACCGCGAGTCCTCCAAAGCCATTCTCATGGCGTTCTCGCCCGCCTGTCCAACTTTGACGAGACTCTCGAGCTCCAAGTCCGAGATCTGCGGTGCAGGAAGGACCAACTTTGACCTTTTGATTAGTGGTTCTCCATTTCCTTTTTCTCGAGCCAAGAGAGCCGCCGGTAAGTCAGATTCGAGCTTCTTCTTTTGCTTTTCAATGTCTTTCTTTCTCTCGCGCTTTTCCCTCTCCATGAAGGGCTCCTTCTCAACATCACCCAATCGAAGACGGTCAAAGTTGATGGGCTTGGGCTCTGGAAACTCTCGACTGGTGTCATGGAAACCCCTAGGTGGTTGCTTTTCGAAGGGAATTTCGCGGTTATAGTCAATGTAGGCATGCTTGTTGACTAAAGGAGCTATCGTAGAAGCTAAACCTGCGGCACGCAATTCACGACGCTTTTGCATCATGGCCATGCGACGAGCGATTTCAAGTTGTCTTTCTCGCGCCTTGCGCTTGGCTTTTTTGCCTTGGGTGTTGGCCAAGCGAGCTCGAGCTTCGGAGAGCATTTCCAGTTCGTCTTCGTCCATATCAACGGGATCAGGACGAGCTGGCTTGGTTTCGGGCGTGGGGTCGATTTCACCCGGACGCAGACGCCGAGGATCGTCACGCGAAGACATATCAATGTTTTGAGCCTTGTCTAAAAGGTATTCGTAGCGCTCCAAGCATTGATTGGCAGTGCGACCGACAATCGGGGCCATAGTGCGCCATTGTGTGGGCATTAGCTTAGCCAAATGAAGGAGTTTTTCATCTTCCTCACGACTCCATTCGGTCTTTTTCACACTTGGATCAAGCCATTCATACCAGCGGGCCTTACACTGTTTGTCGGATTTTCGGTGCAAAAGGGAAGCGATACGAGCCCATTGGTTTTTTCCATACTTCATAACAGCTGCCTTAAGGATTTCATCTTCCGTATTTCTCCAAACGCCACCTTTGATATTAATTCTAGGCATTTTTGGACGGAGACGAATTCACCCCGAGTAAAACCACCACTGAAATTTGCTTTGAACGTCGTACACGAAATTACAGCCTATCTAAACGATATACACACAATTCATATCTCTTTCAAATTGTCACTGGCTCTTTAACCTTATGAGGAAATTTACAAGTAATGTTTAAAAAGCTTTATTAGCTATTCCTTTTTTCTTCTTACAGTTTTTGGTGTCTTCTTTGCATATTCATTTACTCCGAAATTGGTACTTAAACTCAAAGCCCATTATTGAATAATGTTGAATAAGTGAGATTGACAGTCTTTGTGGTAAATGCCATGTGCAGTTAGAGCCCATAACAATGAAATTTTCAAATGAAAAATCGTTATCACATGATACAATTTTGCTACTGACTTTTTTGACAAGTAGCAATTCGTGTTCCAATGAAAAATGCACAAGCATTCTGAAATTGCGGAAAATCGGTTCTTGATTGAGATTGCAATCAGCGAGATTTGTAGCGTCTTGCTGATCTGTTATTTCTTGGCTCTTATCATGAATAGTATTTTTCGTGAAATGAAAATTAAAAGGGCAATGAATCAAACAAAAGGAGATAATTCACAACTGCGCCATGATTGGGTTAGTAAATATTAGCTAAATTAATTACACTAAATTATAAATTAAGCAATGTATATTTTGTGCATTTTAGACAATTCGAGGTATAACGAACATGGTGTCATCCCATCAAACACTCAATCACAGAGGTGGGTTTATCGAATAACGATGTACTTATAATTTATGGGTAGACTGTATAATTGTGTGTAGGCCATGACAGCCTCTGAAATTAATGTCTGGTAGACATCTTGTTAAAGTCAGAAATTAGACACGGCTTCATTAAATGCATTTCAAAATTTTTCAACATAAAAATATACATTAATATTATGCTAATAAGTAGTAATTTATGATCATCTAGGTCTAGAATTGTTTGAACTTAATTTAACTTCAGTTATATGATGGCCTTCTTTATCCAATGTTTTAGGTTCGTTTGACTTGATGAATTTATTGAAAAATGAAGGCAGTTCCTAGATTCGTAGTACAAATACATGTTAAGATGAACCATATAAGATCTAAAGTGAAAAGAAATTGAATTAATTTTATGTCTTCCCCCTTACAGTTATGTGTTCGAGTTGGCTTGCACTTGTTTCATCATCGCCACCACTTACTTGTAGTTGAAAAGTTGACTTGAGGTAGAGTCTTAGCAGACATATCCCCACACAAGGAATGCAGGGCCTATTTATTCAGATAGCAAAATAGTTTCACGGACGAACTGGGAATGCTCCGTGTATTTTTTTGCATACTTCGGCGATGGATGTATAAAAATATGAATGGGGGGTTTTCAAAACTGTTTCATTGTCAATTATCATCAGAAAATTCCACTCTGAGGGACTTTCAATATGACCCAGAACGTCGTTAAAGCTCTAAGTGCCATTTTTAGCTTTTCATTGTGATTGTGAGTGTTTTCAATGCCTGACTGCAGTGTGAGGGCATCGAGTTTTTTATGGCTACACACTACAAACACGGTCCTGCTCATGGGAATAGGAAATACAAATAGAAAAAATGAATCTATGGTCTAATATTTGCTTGTGAAGTGCACGAAAAGGGCAGAATTGTGAACTTTTCTTGAGTATTTCAGCGACTGTGTGTGAGAAAGTTCATCTATATGAACAAGACGCTTTAAACCTCAACTCTGTTCTGGCATTCAGAGGGCGTAGCACATAAATGCAAATCATAGGCATTAGAATAACTCTCGAATGAGCCTCCAACTCATTCCGGTGAGGCAACTTGCGACGATGAAAACCAGCTGCCTTTAACCGCATGCAGGAATGCAGTGTCTTTGCTGCAAACTTGGCCTGTTGAAAGTCTGTTAGACGGGCAGAGATTGGGTTGGGATCGGTGCAGTCCCTGTGTGGGTTGTAGTGCACAAGGTATTCGATAGTAATTTGACAATCCCATCAGGAAAAGAAAAAATGCGATTGGGAAATATCAGGTCATCGCGTGGGCTCTGTCTCTGATTATCCAGTATTATAAAATTCTTGTTTTTTGACTCCAAGAAATCTCAAATGTCTTTTTAACCTCTTCCTGTGGGTTTGCAAAAGCTGCATCTTCCATATGATTTTGTGAGCAACGAAACAAAAGCTGGTAGAATAAAGAATAATGGCAGTAGGCAGAATAAAGTGGATGATGGGGCACTTTCTATCATCCAATTACGACTTCGACCTATTGTGACGTGATTCTTGCTGTATGGGGTCGTGCCGTGTTGCCCTAGTGACACGCCATCTTTTTCGATTCGACGAGAACGTCAACTCGAGATTGGTAGGCATCCATTTCCTCAGTTCAGGAACTTTTCCAATTTTCCCAGTTGTGTGCTTCGAAGTAAGCTTCTGAATTTTGCAAACTAGTTTCTGCATATTTTTTTCATTCACACATTCCAAACTGAGTTAATATTTCTAGAAGTTTCTTCGGTTATTTAGTTTCCTTTCTTGAAGTCATCAAGTAATATGTGCCTCAAATGATCCCTACGTACTTCCATCTTATCGGAGTTTCCGTCAAGTTAATTTTTATTTAATTGAATCGTAAAACTTAACTTTGTTGTTTAAATGCATCTCATCACAATAATACTATAAAGCTCCATTAGATGACCTTGTGGATGATTAAATAGTTTCAAACTAAATCGAGTAAACAAAAAGGAAATTACACTTGGCACTTTTAAATTGCAATTGGCACTTTCCCTCGTTGGAGGTCCTTCTCAAAAACCTCCTTAATTCAGTCACTGACTAACATAAGGGATCTTAGTGCATTTATCACCCATCAAAAGGCCATCGGTGGGTTAAGTTCTCGGGAGTTCGGCTGAGGCGAACCATTGCGACTGATGCAGCCTTAAAAATGGGCTATTAATCGCTTTTTAACGATATCAGGGGGCCATAGTTAACCATGTAAATATACACATCCATCAGGTCATTTCACTAGGTAATGACCGATTTTTGAATGATTAAAGCAAGTGACCAAATGTTGCATGTACTGTACTTTCCCAAATTATCTCTGACTTCATTTCATCTATCAACGAGCCTATTAATACATTCGTTATTGTAAAAATTATTTTGGCTTTGGCTCGAAGAACTCACAAATTTCACTTTGACCTCTTCTTGTGTTGGGAAAGAAGCAAGGTGGTAGGGAACAAGTTCTTTTTTTGGATTTTTTGTGACACGAGTCTTTCTTTGTGGGGGTTCGTGCATTGTCGTCATGATTAAACTAGATGCAAGTTTATTTCTCCTCAAATATTGGTTAAAACGGCCAACGGCCGTGGCTGGATCGTTCTCTAAAGTCCTTCGAAAAATTTGCAGCACTTGGAAGAAATCTTCTGTGTAGTCAGATAGTCTCGTTGTCGGCATGGTAGTGACAGTTTCAGTATCGCCTATCATCACGATTCTGCAAGTTATTTTTTGCCATGCCTCAGGCGGGTTCAAATCACCCACTCTCGGCTTAATCTAATCACTTATCTCAGTGACAAGGAAGGTTTTCTACCTCTAAAGTACGCCTAATATATTATTTGCTGGCTAAAAACCAAATGAAGCGGCTTTATCCGACATTGTCGGAAGGAAAAGATATCAGTCGGCGTGCACATTGACAAGCTCCTAATTTTATTTAGCAATCTCATTCAATGACTGCTGGAGGGAGGATACAATATGTTTTACCTGAAATTTATAACCGTATTACTCGCCTCCTCTTTTGAGGGGAAACTGTATCTCGAAAACAGTTTTAGGAAAGAGAGAGGGAGGGTAGGTATTACGGTACTGGCCCCCAGGCTCGTATGCGCGTTTTCAAATCGATAGATTTTTAAGCAATTTAGATTGAAGCAGAAACGTAAGGCTCCTTGGCGCTTTTATTCCTAATTTCCATAACCCTATAGGTTAGCTGACTTGGTGACGTTAGATTAACGCTTAAAAAGCCAGGAAGTTTGTGAGCGTCAATGCAAGCATTTGTGGTGAAAAGGAGACACCACCATTGCTTCAACATAATCAAGCGTTAATGTGGTTGCAGTTGCTTACTAAAACATCGATATAATATCCAAATATACTGGTTAAAGCTCTAACATGAAAACGCTGGAAATTTTGCTGAGAAATATTCTCGTTGGTTCACGGGAGGTGAAACAGCTACTTGGGCTTCCCTTTGCATTCGGACGTGGCCCCAATGTGTGGGCAACCTGTGTTGGCTGGTAGGCTCGCACATTAGTCACACCCTGGGGATATGCGAAAGCACACCCAACTGTGCGTATGCTAATTGATGTGGAAATCTTCGGAAAAAATCCACTGGTGGGTGTAAGAAATGGCTCTGGCATTTAGGGCCTTCAGGGTAAGAGGAAGTGATGACCACAGGCGTTATCTACTATGCAAGGTCCAATACCATGGTAGGGAGATATGTACTGTGGCACACCGTAACAGCAACTGTTCCACCCCATCTTCATCTCAAAGAACGTGTGTATAGGATGGGCGTGGGCAAGACAGGTGTCCAAAAACAAAGACCACGAATGAGTCACGAGGGGAACACAGGGGATGTGTGAAGAGCAATACGCACGTTCAAGTGCATCCACTAGGGCCTTTCACCTTGTCTGATCTAGCAAAAGTTCCGTCCTGATTTTGAGTAAATAAAAGAAGTGACCAGACTAATTTTACTCTATTAACGAGTCTAGTTTGGAAGATGACGACGATGAAGAGGTGTTGGATGGTTTTAGCTAAGCTTATTTTTCTATCCTCAACTGCTAAAGCGGCGTATCAACAAACCCAAGTGGACCGTGTTCGGTTCCATTTCCATCCTTGTGAAGGGTTGAATCTGCACTTCTTCGGCTGATGCTGAGTTTCGTTTCTCCAAAGCATAAAACATTATGTGCCTCAAATAATTAACCTTAGGCACTTCTATGTTATTCTTTACAACTAGTTAAAAAATGCGTTTAAATACATCAAAATACAAAAAGTAATGTTTAGTTGCAGTATACATTGTAAAATACCTTTTAAATTTCGTTCAATTATAAAATGTTCAGTTCGGAGAGAACTTACGAGATGACCTGGTGTATTCATAGCACGTTAATAGCTAAAAACATATCATATCTTTAAAGAACACCAAATGCGTTGATTCTTTGCATCCAGTTTGTGGAATTCAACTTGAATCTGCATCCCATAATGCTAGGTTGTAAGCCAGAGGAAACTCTGGCGGAGGACCGTAGCGATTCTGACGTGCAACTCGATCGTCAAACGCGAGTATAGGGGCGAAAGTAGCTGGTTCCCTCCGAAGTTTCCCTCAGGATAGCTGGCATTCATTGGCAAAATCAGTTTTATCCGGTAAAGCGAATGATTAGAGGTGCTGGGTTCGAAACTTTAAATGGGTGAGATGCGCGACTCGCCTCGTATACGTGTGTGTTTGTGCGCAGAGTCGAGCGTTCAATGTGCGAGTGCCAAGTGGGCCATTTTTGGTAAGCAGAACTGGCGCTGTGGGATGAACCAAACGCTCGGTTAAGGTGCTCGAATTAAGGTTGATAAGACCATGGGTTCGCTCCATGAAACTCAAGTCGCAACTGAAACTACTCCCAATGTTCGGTGGGAAGAAATAGCTCGGTTCGCCAGTTTCGAGGAATGAGTGGCACGCCGCAGTTGGAGAGGTTTTCTGGAGCAATTAGCATGCGCACGGTCGCAAGTGCTGTACGCATTTTGGACCTTTTTCGCATTTCCAAATGTGTGATGAATGTGTTCCAGCCTATCGGCACTGAGGCCATGGCTGCTTGTAGAGTGAAACCTCGTTACTATAAAAAACCATGTCAAAGTTGTAGCACCTCCCAAGCACCAAGGAGAGGATTTCTTATTGAATTTTTCAATGCATTCGGTAATTTCTTCACTTCTGAAATAGCAAGCAGTATTTTAAACCCAGCCAATGATTCTACCCCAATTTTTCGTCTAAGTTGCATCAAGAAGGGACCTTGAAACGCCCAGAAACTTACCCAGCAGTCATTTGGTCACGTCCTTCAACAAGAGCCCCTAGGCAGGTTCCATCAGCAAAACAAATTTGCCTCCTTTTTCAATCATGTGATAGATTATTCACATAACACCTTTTCACCTTCGTAGGGTGTCCGATTTTTGGGCACGATGGTTGCCAAACCCCAGGCCTGGCTGCTGTCAGTTCGACTCAAGGTGATGATGACGTCGTCTGACCTCAAAGGTGGTTTGGCAATGTGGCATGGAGATCCACCCCCTAGGTGGGTCAGTATCATGACCCGAAAGGTGAACACAGAAGTCCTGTGTCAGTGCTAATTGTGCTGCAGCCGATATCGGTTACCTGTGCAATTACTGCTCACAGACTGAGAAAACCACCGCAGTTGATATGGTTAGTTTCCAGTGTATAGTCAAGTGTACAGAAATGTTGTCACCAATGTTCTCCTAGTAGTTGACATCGTTTGCGCCGTTTGAAGTTTTGTGATGGGTCAAAAAGATTCGTTTCGGAAAAATGCAGAGGTGATTCTACGAAGCGTAGCACCGGAACGGAAAATCAATTTAAATAAACCCCTCGTTTAAGCGAGAATAAATCATGTGAAAGGCCTTGTGCGTCGCGATTTGTGCGCACACGATCGATATTTGCGTGCACGCACACTCCTATTACACGCCGACCCGAGCTAAGCCAATAATTAGAAGGTTCGACATTAACCTTGAGGAAAGCAAATCAGTGGTTTTATTACTCAGTCAAATGATTTAAGGGATTTCAAAACTGATGCACAATTTACGTTGAACCACTATAATTGGCAATGGCCTTAGTTACAAATTAACTGGAGCTCATTAGATATAATTCACATCGAAAATACCGGGCGGTTCGTAAAGCCATATTTGATGAGTTGCGCAAATTTTGTCTTCAAAACATCATATTTTACTAGAAATGAAGATAAAAGATATCATATGCTAAAAGAGAGATTATAATTTAACAAAAATAAGTTTGCATAGATGTCAATCGATAGATAACGTTTCAAAGTAGGCTCTGTACTTTTTTGTGGGGTATAACCAGGGTAAACAAGATTTATCTCAAATAAAAAATAAAAGCATGCCAATAAAAATACTGTCAGAACTACACGATCATAGTTCCGTGGATAGTAGACTCACTGGTCTTTTATAAATTCACACCTCCTGAAAGACCGCATGATAAGGCCTCAGGAACCAACACTGTAGCAGCGTTGATTTAATAAGAAATCCCTAAACCCCAATAGCAAACTCGCTAGGACTAGAGCAGATGTTTAGGCAGGCTAACGGCTTTCTGAAAAATCGCAAGGCAGTCGCCATGAGCCAATCACATTCAGCACAGGGACGAAGCCTAGACAGAACTCACTGCTGATTGGTTTAGCACTTAGGCAGGGCATGCCGGTATACTGGTTGAGGGCATCACACCGAGAAATGTGCCGATGCGGGAGCGCTAGAACGCTGCCATGATTTTTATCACGTGCAGAGTGCATTGCAGCTGTGTGTCACCTGGGTGTAAATTCGCGACCTCCCCCTGCCCCCCCCCCTCACTGCTTCGTCATCGATTTTTCTATCACGAGGGCTCTGTGGTACGTTATGCCCGAATCTGCATCAATCTTACTGCTTCTTTTTTTAAAAAAACATCTGTTTACTATAATTGCACTTGCAAAAGAAGAATATTTGTTTTTTTCCTCACAGGCCAAAGATCAAACCAATGGTGCTTGCGTCTAGTAAGAGGAATTGGCAAAGTGGTCTTTCCATGCAGTAAGGCTATTTTCCGGTTTTTTTTATTTTCAGTATACTTTCCCTGAGATCGCGGTAACATCGTAAAAGCTTTATGAAATAAAGATATCGTTAAAAGTGCATAAAATCTGTGAGCTGCAGTTTTGTAGAGAAAGCCAGGACCCTGGGAGGCCTATGTTTCAATCATAAAATGTCGATTTGCGTATGTAGATAAGGAAGTGGTGGATTCCGGTGGATTCCAGGTCATCGAACTGGGATGTAATTATTCAAAGACAGCGCATTGTGGTCAGTGCCCAGCATTTATTGATTTTCTAAGGCCTAATTGTGCTAAACTTAACTGGTGCCATTCAAGGCTTAGCTATCCTCTGTTCTTCTAAACACGTCTCTGCACCTTCCTTGCTCCAGTTTGCGGTCTTAGCTGGGATGTCATCATGACTACGCAAACTTGAAATCCCGCTAAATCCAAAATGGGAAGAGATGACAGCAGCCAACCTAGGGGTTTGAAGTTGCTTGTTGTCTCAAAAAAGTGCGCTAAGAGCTGAAATGATGAGTGAATTACCACTTGTTGCTTTTAGTGTACTTCAAATGAAATGAAGATTGAGAATCAAGCTGGAACAATACTATAAGTTATGATTTTCGCCTTCTGATGAACTCCTGAGCAATTGGTTTTTCAGTGAACTGGAGAATGCTGATTGTGATTTTCCGAATAACGGTAGTGCTATAAAATTGCTTGGTGCAAATGGGGGCTTCTCGCTGAACTTTAAGGTCTCTGTGAACTTCTGTAAGAGGAAAAAGTGAGGGCAACAGTACTTATCTTAGAAGTTCGTTGATATAAATAATTTTCTCTACTAGTGGTCTGAAAAGTCGTCATAAGGGTGGTGTTCAGCCCCGATTATATAGCGTTAAATTTTTTAAAAACTGAAATCGAACTTTCACTAGGGGTTTGAGCAGCACGCAAAAGACTACCAGGAATTAGAACGCTTTGGGGATGAAACAAGTTGAACCAACAATAATAACTGAAAGTCCACGGTTATCTGGTTCTTTTTACACCTAGTAAGCACTACTGAACACTAAAAAACAGATCCGATGGCCGTGATTTTCATTTCCGGTTAGAAAAGCCTATATGTTCTATTTGTATTAACGATACGTTATATCAGAAGCCCAAGTATTCAGGGCGTCAGTTACCACAAGTCATTCACAAATTCCAGTGGGAATACTGGGAAATTCGTTTAAAATAGGAAGGTATAGCGTACTCACAATAGACTTTCTCAGCAGATTTTGTTGTGGAAGCATCGTAAACTTTGGCATACCTTGGAATCATTGACCTTAAAAATACCAAGGGCGGACTAAGAAACAGAGTATTTATGCAACCACCCACTTTCCTAGTGGTGGTTAAGACTCATTCCTGAGTACTACAAATTCCTGCTATAGAGGCGTATGACTTTGACAAGTGCAGTGTGAGTCAGAGAGGAGCAAGTTGGGGTAGCAAAGCCACCTCTCTGTTGACGACTCGTTTAAGAAATAGTTCGGATGGGTGTAGCTCAATTTCAAAGTAAGCAAAGCTGACTGAGCACTTAGGGGTCACACAAGGTACCTAAGCCTGATTGATAGTGTCAGCTGATCAAGTTGTGAAGAATGTCTAGTTTCGTTATCTACAACAACACGTAGTAAGCAGATTTGCCGCCTATGAAGCCAACTTCAGTTCTCACAAAGACGTGACGTGAAGAGCTCTTGAAGTACGCAGTAGTCTTCCATAAATGTGTTTGGGATGTTGTTAACTGACAGTTGCGTGACAATGAATTACAACGAGTGGGAGTCGCGTGATTCAGAAACATTCATGATTCAAGGCCTGTACTACTCCAGGGTTCTTGAACAGGGTGAAGGCCTGGAATGCAAAAATGGACGTGGTCAAATTCTAGACGTCATTATTTGAGGCCTGCAAGGTCCTAATAAACTGAAAATCAAATCTAATCAAAACACTTTGATTAGGTTACCCTGTTCTTCATGGATAAAAAACATCATCTCAACGATAGTCTTACTTCCTAGACATCGATTCAGCCCTTAGGCAAGCTTGCATAGTCATTGGCTGATTTACCAGATTAAATCAATAAGCCAGCCTCCTAATTTGCACAGATTAAGACGAGAAACCCCTCATTAAGACTGGATTAATGCGCATTGACTGGTCACAAGCCAAAGACCCTGCACACAAAACAACAGGGCAATCGCACCGCTGCTCAGAAGTTGAATTAGCTCGTGGACCTAAATCTCAATTCCTAATAGCCTCAAAGCTTATTAAACTCACTACACTGATAAGTAATTTTTTTTACTTCACAACAGTTTAGCTCGTACGAAAGCGTGCCTAGTTATCGAGGGAGTTACCAGATTAATTCAAGGAGTCTGGAACAAGCCAACCATCCGAGGTTACATAAATGAGGCAGGGAGACCTCTCATTCAAAGTGGATTATCTCCCTAACGACCCTGGCACTGCCTACGACGCTTAGCATTTCGATATACATCTAAAAAACTGACAAAAGTTGGCGCGTATGTGGAGGAGAGCAGAAGTCGAATCGAGATTTGAGGCTGTTTTCAGGCGTTTCAAGTGTAGGAAATTTTCCGAGGTTTTCAAGATGACGATAAAAAGCGGTGTTATGAGTTAGAGTTCTGGATCTCGCAAAGCATCTTCTGCCTCTTCATATAAATTGAGTGAATGTTTCGGAGTTCACTTTCATCATTTCAAAACCTTATGCTTCTCCAATGATTAATCCTGAGTACCTCCATGTTAGCAAGGCTTTAATAAAGAAGACGTCAATCAAATTGTTCTTTAAGGTATAATTTAGTCGGTCTAAATTCATCTTAACATGAAGTTTTGTTCACCTTCAATAGACACTACAAAATACTCTTTTAATTTAGTACAAGTTAAGAGAATTTACAATTCTCTCAGAATTTGTCTATGACGCCTAACACTTCGTTAGTCGCCAGTCACAGGTGGCGCATAAGGACCAGAGACCCGCAAAATTCTACTGGTTTTGAGGATTCGAAGAACTCACGACTATCAACAGTTTCAACCACTTTCTGTGGCGTTTGCAAAAGTTCTTGCAAAGGAGATTGTAAGCTACGAAACCGAGGGCAGTGTAACAAGCATTGTTTCCTCCCCAGAATTTGATTCAAATGTCGCCCCAAGTGCATTAATTGTTGCCGCACTAGGTTGTAACAATTCTCAAAGTGCATTATTCCTCGGCGACCCTAGCAGACTGACCGAAGAAGTACCTTTTCCCTTGGGGTTCTCTCAGTGGCTATGGCTGTTGTCTTTCCAATTAACGACCCTGGCACTGTCTAAGACAACCAGCACTTCGAAAAAAAGAATTAATTTTTCGCCAATCACAAGGTCCAAGGCCTCCCTCCCCTCCCTGCGAACAAGAAAGCAGGCGTTTGCACACACGCACACACACACTCATAAACATTGACACAAATTCTTCAAACAGTGAGAGAAAGAGAGAGATAGAGAGAGAGAGAGAGAGAGAGTACACAAACAACTCCGTTTTAGAGGGCGGGCGGGCGGACGGGGGCAAATGAGACATGAGGTTTTCGGTGGGGCGATAGCAGCAACGGCGACGGCGGTAGTTGTAGTAGAAATGCAACACTAGTAGTAGACAAAACAGCGGACCCGGGTGCTCTGCTGCCGCTTAGAAGTTGAATTTGCTCGCGGAGCGCGTGCGCGGTGGCGAGGGTAGGTGGCGTAGCACTGGGGGCTCCACTGGAGGGGCTGAGGCGGGGGCGGAGGTGGCGGGGGAGGTGGTGGAGGGGTGGGGCGGTGCGTCCTGCGCCTCCAGCACGCGCACGATGCGCAGGATCGACTCGGAGCCTGCCGTCTCGACGCCGCGCGCCAGCGAAAGGAAGGAGACCAGCTTGGCTAGCATTATGGCCAGCGGGCGGAACTTACCCGGCTCGGGCAGTCGAGACCGGATGCGCTCGGCGTAGCGCGGCGAGGACTGCAGAATGCAACCTAACAGCAGCGCTACAAGAGAGAGAGGCAGAGGGAGAGAATGACGGGATCACAAGATGCCTCTGAGATGGTTAAGACGATGTAGTCACCTTAAAAACAGCTCGACCAGGGACCAATAGCGCTGCTGGAAATAGGTCGAAACTTTCAAATTAACCAGACACTATCGCTGGATAAGCAGACACGCAATTTCGATGCCACGAAGTCCTGATTAGCCGTAAAGTGACACACTAGTTTAAAACACACATAAGCCGTCTCCTAACCGTTAAATCCCAAATCCCAACGGTGTCTCAACCAGATCTACGGCCCTGCTCACAGTTCAGTCGCTCTGCAGGGCAAAGACACGGCCTTCCCACTTCTATCTGCCTGTCAGTAAAACGCATAGAATATGACTATTCCATCTCCTAAAATAACTGGGTAGAAGTATGAGGGTCACGACGACCAGAAACCAACACTCCCCCATAATCTTAAAGGACTCTATAATCCGTTACTTGAATTAATGAGAGAAACAAGAATCAGTCAAAGCTCATTAGATTGTCCTACGAGCGAAATAGGAGTTGATTAATTGGCGTAGAATGCACTTGGACTAACCGGCATAGGCAGCGACGACGGAGTCCTCCATGTGCTGCTTGGCGGAGGAGAGGCGCTCCTTGAGCTTCTCCTGCTCCTCCTGCGTCTCCGCCACGAATTCCACGTCGGCTCCTCCGCAGAGTTCCTCGTCTTCCTCGTAGTCCTCTTCCTCCTCCTCCTCCTCCTCGTCCTCATCCTCACTCCCTGGGGGGGGGGGGGGGCATAAAAAGGCCATTAACAGTGCACACCGCCCCCTCGCCAACAATAAATGGCAGACCCTGTGTTCTCGCTTTCGTTTCAGACGGCGCCGGACTTTTGCACTTGATACGAACGCTATGTAGGGTTGCCATGGCAACTTCAAACTAAAGCAGCAAGTGGCCCAAGCTCTCCATTCAGCCTGAACTAAGGGTGTCGCCACTTTCTTGTGAAAAAGGCAACCCCATCAATTGAAGTAAATTGCTAGACAACTTTAGGTTACATTTCGGACTGGGAATAGGGTATTATAACACTCATGAGAGAGAGAGAGAGAGAGAGAAAATACGAGCAATCGTGGGACCTACCTTCGCCACCGTAGTCTTCATCACTACAGAGTTCATCGTCATCCATTTCTTCCTCCTCGTCCTCCTCACTTTCCTCGCCAGCATCGGAGCTGAGGTAGGCGTCATCGTCGCCGTCATAGTCGTGCAGGTACCTCCGTCGTCGCTTCGACTGGGGACCCTTGGCACCTCCCTGACGCCGCTTCAGCAGGACTTGGCGCCGCCTCTTCCGACGAGCGCGCATCCTCGAACGTTTCGACGACTCTGTTGGGAGAATGTCAATGAGACGGTTCATTTGTTTGGGATCTTGAGGCCCTCATAGAATAAATCTACCTAGAAAAAATGCTTCTATACCGACTGTCCTGTAAACCAACTGAATACATCGTTTTCCACTGTTCGGTGAATTATTTGATGACCAGAAGGACTCAAGACTCAAATCTCAGAAGTTATGCGTCCAAACATATTCCAGCGCGAGAGAAGGAACCGAGGAATGAAACCAGTGACAGCTCAAGCAATAGATAATCCTCTAGGTCCGGTAACTACAAGCTCACCTCTTTGGACGCTTGTTCGGAAACCAGACTGCGCGCCTCTATCACCGAACCATCAAAACCCCGCAAGCCCTACCTGCGCTACTGGAAATGTCGCGAAAGCCGTTGTACGAATAGTCAAGCAAAGGAGCTGCTTAAACACCATCCAAAATGAGTGGACTCACTAGTGGGCTTAGCTCCAGTGCCGCCGACCAAAGAGGATCCGGCAGGACCTGCGGCATCCCTACCGGCGCCACCCTTGTTTGCGCCAATAAGACGCCACTTCAGCCCGGCCTCCTCAATCGTTTCCGGTGCTCCTGTTGCTGCTGCCTCGTCGCTTAGAATCGAGGGGGGCGGCTTGGGCCGCTTCAGGCCCCCCGCCGTGGTGGAGGAGGTGGTGGAGTCAGCCTCCTCGTGGCGCCGCTTCTCCTTATCGGGCTCGTCCGCCTGCTCGAACTCGTGCATGAGGGTCTTCTTCTCGCGGAAGAGGAAGAGCTTCACGATCTCGTCCAGCGCCGACACTGTAGGGACGCGCTCTGCTCTCGAGCAGGAGTACCGGGGCGAGCCGTCTACATCCTCTTCCTCCTCCTCCTCCTCGTCGGCTTCGTTGTCGAGTTCATTGGCCTTCTCCTGACGATCCCTGGCGACACTCTCGGGACTGTGCACCTCCAAATGCACCACGCGGATGCGGTTCTCAGAGCAGTGCTCGCAGAGATTGGCCAGGAGGCAGAGGATGAGGACGAGGAGATCGAAGCGCCGTGAGGCGGGCAGACGGTCGGGCAGGTGGAAGAGGCAGTCGAGGGTCACCTCCAACAGATCCGGACACCCTCCCAGTCGGTCGCTGGCGTATTCTACACAAGTCACCTCGAAACTCAGCACCACATCGACTGTCTACACGACAGAGAGGAAGAGGGGGGGGAGGGACTTACCGCTGTGCGAAACGTTGACGAGAAGTCGGAAGACAGCCAGGAGACAGTTGAGGAGAGTGGTTTGGTCAGGCTGGAAGTCCTGCTGCTGCTGCTGCTGCTGCTGGTCCGCCTTGGCAGGGTCCTCCCCCTCCACAGGAGCCTCGGTCTGGCTGGAGGAGGGCTGGAGTTGGTCGCCGCCGGTGGTGGAGGCAGCCTGTTGGCGGTGGAGGAGGGTGCTCCAGGCCACCGAAGGCGGGGCGTGGCGGGGCAGGCGGCGCGCGCACAGGCGGATGCACTGCACCAACCGGTCCACCAGCGCCCTCTCCCGCCACCGCACCAGGTGGCTCTGGTTCTCCGAGTTCAGGTACGTCATCTGACCCAGGACACGCAATAACTCGTGATTTACACACATTCGCCCACCACCGCCCATTGAGAAGTACCACCCACCTTAAACTATCTCACCATCCAAACCGGCCATTAAGAGAGTAGTCATCGAGGCAAGACCAGTATTTCGACCATTATAAGTAATTAATACGAGATTGTTTTTAGCATATTTCTAATTTACAGCGACAACGAAATAGGCGGAATGTAGATGGGTTCTACAGATTACCAGAAATTTCCAGGGTCGACGGAATTCCTACAATCAGACTAAACAATGTCGGCTCCCTAGGTTAAATTAATAAACGAGTATAAGCTGTCTTAAGCACGGGTAGAGTTGAATTCTCCAACGTTTTAATTAGGCAATGTTCCTCTAGGCAAAATATGAAACATAAATGCACAATTACGGGACTCTCTCAAGGTTTGAGCGATTTTGGAGCCAGCTGCTTTTTATAGCTCCTACAGCGATGACTATCAATGCGATGTTCACCTTAGCCATTTATGGTCCGCAATCAAAGCTACACATGGCGTGTGCTTACGAAGAGGAGAGAGAGAGTTATGCCCTGGTTTTGCACACTCCTTTGGGGGTCACATGCATATTCCGCTTCGCGAGCTATTACAGTTTCTAACAGCTTCGATCTCAATGCTACTGGCAAGATGAAACCGCCTTTACACCGTGCTCCAAATACACGGGACACGGGTAGCTTGTAGCCGGGTACATAACTCCTCAACAGAAAAGTGTCTTTAGCACATCTAGAAGGGATTTGTCGAGCGCTACAATTAGTGCCCAACGGTTGAAGGAGGAGCTCACAGTTTCCAGCATCTAGAGACGCTAGAGGTCTTTAAAAAGCTCCACAATATAAGACCCTTCTATTTCCAAGATCACAGTTACTCCTAATTACGGTCTTTGCCCAATACAACTGAAGGCTGTGGCCCCAGAGGTGGGTTTTCTTCCCCAAATTGTTTGGTTCAAAGACCTGGATGAAGGTAAACCGTGCCAAAATCGGCGTTGAGCCCTCTGTGAAAGAAGGTTTCTTACAACTAAGCTTATCGAGTCGAGAATCACCTCCCACTGCGGCAATTTCATTGTTGCCGTGTTCCAAAAGAATTAACTGACCAACCGACTCCATAACTTCTCAATAGAGAAGTGTCTTTAGCATGTCTAGACGAGACCTTTCGAGCGCTAAAACGGTTGGAGAACACGAAGGGGCAGCCAACATTTTCCAGCATCTTGTAAGGATCACGGCTAATTCTAATTACGGTGCCTGCCTCCACAAACAGAGGTTGGGTGACTACAACATTTTCACCAAAGGTCGCAATCTTCCCTAAGAAGAGAAAACCTTCCTTGGCTTTTGAAATTTCACAACTACGTATAACGATAACCTCCTCTTATTTTATTGGAATAACGCGACTAGATGATCCATAAGGAGTAGTAGCTGCTTCCCTACAGAATCACTTAACCGACCGACTCGACACTACAACTACTAATGTTTCAGGGTTGAAAGAGGAGCTCACATTCTCCAGCATCTTGGCGTAGTGCGAGACTCGCTTGAGGTTGTCCAACGAGAAGTCGTCGAGACCCGTGGGGTTCTTGGCGGCGTCGACGAAGGCGGTGGTCACGGTCGAGGCCGAGCAGAGGTCCTTGAAGTAGTCCACGGCGTCCACAGTGGCCTCGGCGACGCTGTCCAGGCCCCCACCGGTTCTGATGCCCGCCTTGAACCACGGCGCCGCACGCCGAGTCGAGAAGTTGAGGATGGCCTCCAGAACCAGGTCGCGAGCCTTCAAACGAACACACAAACACACCATTGCCACACTGACCTCTCTAAGTGATGACAATAGGGCCCTCTGGCGACACATCGAATCGTCAATTCTCCATTTATCAGTTCCTATCATAAGTTCTGTCCGAGCTTTGAATAAATCAAGCAAGCAACCAAATTCTGCATTTTTATTCCCCGGTTTATTTGGCCTTGATTATTTGTATACTCGACAAGTGACGGTTTCAACGCCTTCCTTTGGCGTTGTAAAAGCAGCTTCATCCAAACTACTTTGGAAACTTCGAAAAAATATGGTAGTCCGAGGAGGAAGAATGAGGAATTTCCCACATCCAAGTTCTCCCATCTCTTGTATTTTGATTTTTACACAGTGGGATCGTGGATTGGCCCAATTCACCGACAACAACCCCGCTTGAATAACTGGAGCGGGTGTTTTTTCGCCTCCCCAGCTTGGTTAAATTGCACTTGAGCGTTCATTGTTGGTTTAACTAGGTGGTGGTGACATTCAAAAGTGCATTCTGCCTTGGCGATCCCCCAAGAGTGGCAGACGAAGAGCCTTTTCCCCACTTAAAGCCGCCACCACCACATCTACGACGTTTAACACTTCCACAAGCCAAAAAGGTGAAACAATTTGGCGAGAATAGAAGAGGGGAGAAGGGCAGATTTCGTCAGCTCGAGATTTGAAGTTGGTGTCAGGCACGGAGTTTTCACACTTAGTAGCTTTCCCAAGTTTTTGAAGATCGCATGATTTGAACAAAGCCTAATTGTCAGTCCCAACTCAACTGATGAAGCAGCTCAACATATAAACTCAATTAGACGCCAGGTTCGACGATCATCTACATCTTCCACAACCAGTTTCTTTCAATCACACATTCCTCGCCGGAAGCTGAGAGTGGATGTTTTCAGCCGCTTCTGCCGCTGTTGAGTTACCTCTAATTCATAAAAAGTCACCCTGTGCCTCAAATAATTAATCTTGGGTTCTTCCATGCTAGCAGAGCGTTAATCAGGCAGAATTTAAATGCATTGTTCTCAAAAGCAAGTTTAGGTCAAATTAAATGCACTTCTTTTTGCAAGAAACACCCTCTAACTGTCGCTCATTATCAAAAAAGGAGAAAATCGGACAGAACATATGGGACGACATAATACATAACGGACTGGCTTGGCTAGCAACTTATACTGAGAAGTTAAAAACAGCCAAACTTAGAAATGGACTAATACCATTTTTGAAGCGTCTGACGGCTATAATTGGCATGACTGAATTCATTGCCTTTCATGGACGCAAAAAACAACTCACTGTAGCAATACACGAAAACGAGCTAGTAGTGTGTTTGGCTTTGTGCACGAGCATCTCACCAGAAATTTCCTCAAATACAAGGAATTCCAAAACGAAAGTTTTTGCAAAAAAATACTTCCTCTTCTAGATGGCAACTCCACACAACTCCACACCGGTCGTATACGCGTTTAAGAACCTTCTCATTGCTACCAAGGTGACATCAAAGGAGGTGTAGGCTCACCGTGAGCAGGCGGTTCATTCGGAGGTGCCTGGTGTTCAGGTTCACCGCGGAGAGGGTGCCAGCAGAGGCCGAGGGGCAGCCCGAGAAGAGGGCGGCGATGCCCGCGGACTTTTTGCGTGCAAACAGCGTGTCCAGGTCGGACTTGGTCGGCGACTCCGAGGCCCGGCGTGGGCCGCGCTTCTGCTGTCTGGAGGCCAGCGCCTCCAGGAGGGAGTGCACCTGGGCCCGCATCTGCTGCGCCGCCTTGTTCAGTCGCGCCTGCCTCGAGGCACCACCAGCAGCGCCCCCGCCGCCCCCACCACCCAGGGTCGAGTACTTTGACGTCGAGGTTGTGGTGGCGCTCGAGCAGCTGATGTCTGTCAATGCTGCAAGACAGAGCGGAAGGAAGCAGTGAGACACTACATAGAGGAGACACTGGTGTTTCGGTTACTCAAATGCAGCTATTAAGAGGCCATTAGGGTGGTTGGGGGGCGACCGGACTCACTAGTGGGGGCGTTCAAGAGATCGAGCAGCAGACCGAGAGACTCCGCAGTGAGAAAGTCGGGATCCTTGTCCCGCGAGAGCACAAAGAACATCCCAGCTGCACACAAGCCAAGACTCTACAGTGGAGGAAGAATTACACCGTCAACATTCTGATAGGCCTTGCACATGGTACAAAATAAACGGAGAATGCTAACGGGGAGAAACAGCAACCTGCACAACATGAACCGACGGCAATAACGGGAGTACTGCGCACAACACAGTGCTTTTGTGGGGGAAAACACTCAACTTTTAGAGCTGAAAGACGACTTACGTAGTCCTTGGGCGCATCGTGGAGGTGATTGCAAATTTGACCAAGCAGGCCGTACGCGTGGACCACATCCCGAGTGGACGGGGAGAGGAACTTCTTGGCCAAGTTGAGGATGCTGAAATAGCGAGAAATGAAGAGTTGAATGGCTGTAAGAAGAGAAGCACTCCTACTCCGCACTTTTTATAGTGGCGAATTCGCTCTTTGGTCCAGTCAGTAACTCTACCTCAGGCAATCGAAAGGGGCAGGACTCACCTGGTGCAACGCAGGTCCTTGGTGTTGTTGTCTGTCAGACTGTTAATGAGGTAGTTGAGTTCATTCAAAGTCTTCTGCACACCACTCGTCTTGTGAGTTTCATCCACTTTGTACACCTAAAGTGACGAGATAAGGACTAAAATTGCGAGTCACTTTTGTGTAGATGCAGGTAACCACAGAAACACAAATACCTGTAGCCTAACGCGTCCAGTGCAGACGCTCATTCAGACAATTACCGGATAATCCGATAATGTTCTGACATCCTCCAACTACGAAGGAAATTTTCACTTCCTTTCTCTACACTGTCAAGTTCATTTACCTATTCGTATCAGCAGCATTTGAATGCCCTGTTAGTCAAAACCACAGGTTTCAAGGTTTGTATTTCAACGATATTCAGAGGCTCCATGGTAGGTAGTACTACTCAGAGCGCAGATAACATGGGGACTATGGTGGCTGCGGAACTCACATCTCCTTTATCTACAACAGTAGTAGCTGCCAAAGAAGAAACTGCCTTTCTGTCACCCCCGTTGGTCACGGTGGGGGCTTTGAAGCCTTTGTCCACGACACCAGCCGTAGCAGTGGTTGGTAGGGATTGTCGTTGATTGGCTGGTTGGCTAGTCGTGGTGGGGGCCTTTTGTGCCTGGGCTTTGGGCACCTCCCTGGAGGCCGGCCAGAACCAGGGCTTCACACAGTCCTGCTCGTCCTCGTCCTCCTCCCTCACCGCGAACTCCGAGGGGATCACCGGCTCGGCCTCCTCCTCCTCCTCTTCCTCCGTCCAGGCGTAGGGGTCCGCCTCCGTGGTCGACGGCTGCGGAGGCGGTGGTGCCGGTGTCTTCTGGGACGCCCTCTTAGGGCCTATCGATTGACTGGCGGTGGTCCGCCTAGAGGTCCCTCTAGTCCCTGTACCCCCGTTCCGACTATTTGCTTTCTGAAAAAGGCGATACATCCCACTTAAGTAAATCGAGGAGATACAACAAGTAATGCGCATGGTTTGGTTGATCATTCGGAGGAGGGAGGATGGTAAAGCAGTAAGGCATGCGCGCTTTGTGACGTGCAATCGGTTAAGGCAGAGGGGGGACAGCGGAGAGGAACACAACGGCGGCATTGGTGGTTTTTTGGTGGAAGTCGTTGAACTCACATCAATTCTGCCGCGGTCATCGTCGTCATCGAGCTCTGTGGACTGAGACACACAGGACTGCGATGCCGCAGCATACTCCACCTGAGCAGGGGAGGGTGGGAGAGAGAGAGAGAGAGAGACAACGGCTCTTATCAGTAAAAGCGACAGGTCTTTTAAGTACGCCGCTTTAACACAACTCTCCCGGCTAGGCTTTGAAAGCAACGGTCAGACATGCTAAACCAAATGTAGGAATCTAGGTAGCGGTGTGATGATCGACTCAGGTATTAGGGGGCTAATGTTATTTAGGGACACAACGGCGCCCGATAACTGAATTCAATGCTTGAAAGCGAAGCAATGGCATATGTCAATCCTACGCATCTATCAAATGCAGTAGTAGTAGTACATTCCTTCAAGACTGCAATTTGGCATTTGCGTTGAAATGATCAAGTCCAGATAAACTATAGTAACCTAAGGGATTGCAAACACGGAAAGTAGACCTAGAAAGTATTTCGAATTTTTGGAAGATAGACAATGATGAAAATCACCACCAGGGGAGGAATGACTGAAACCATAATCAATCCGTCATTAATAGTCAATTGATTTGAAGTCACTGAGGTGGAAACCAAATAACAAAGGCGATTGGTGGTTTTAGTAACAATGCATTCAGCTATGGGGCTATAAAAACCCTAAGGAGACATAATTCACAGTGTCCATTGAAATTAGAAAAAATCACTTACCCTCCTGAACTTGGGGGCAATGATCGGTTCCGAAGTGGAGGGAGTCAGTGCGAATGGACGGAGACTTTGTCTACCGGTGGGTCGGTTGGAATTATTGGGAGAGGGACTGTGCAACGGATCATAAATCGACGAAGAGGCAGCGGGAATTTGTGATTCGCTCTCATCGGTGGGGGAAGGCGTTGGTCGAAATGTCACTACATTGACACGTTTACGAGAAGAGGGCTTATCAACACCACTACCAGCATTTGCTGATGTGCTACGAGCCAACTGTTCAAACCGCTCGTTCGTACGCGAACTTCCTGGTGCAAATGTTCGGTACGGCATCTAAAGTTATACAGACATGCGTAAGCCAAGCCTGTGGTTCCATTATCGATAGAAGGCGAATTCGTAACACATTTTGGGAACTTATTTACAGGAGGCAATATCAGGCAAGGCTTCTACGATTATACATAATGCGAACAGGGCGTAGAAAATAGGAGGATGAAAGAAACAAACCAAAATAGCAGGATACAAAATTCAACAAGGCACAAAAACACCGAAATAGGAAGTTTTCCGTCATTAACAAAAACCCAGAATTGGGGAAAATTCTTTAAGTAATCAAAGTATAACTACAGAAAAAATTACTTGCAGTACTATCTCAATAAATGAAAAAATCAATGAGCAGATCTCCGAAAATTATAACATGAATATTGTAATAACCAAAAAACTCTTAGCACTTGCAGACGAATACCTACATCCATAACATAAATCTCAGACTGCCGTAGCAGGCATGAAAAGTTTGCGTCAATCGCTATGCGATTAAACGATTTTCGTTGACCATTAGACTAAAGACGTAAAAATATATACTTACGATTTAATCAGGATTAAAATAAAAATATTTTGCAATTGTTAGAAAAATATTACAAACAAAATAATTAGATTGCATGATTTAAATTACAAATTGGCCGCATTTCCTAAGATTTCAAAAAAATCCATGGCGCTTGTATGCAGAGCTAAAGTTCTCAAAATGCTGCCTTTTGGAAATGTATACCAAATGTCTCAAGTAATTTGTGCTGTACACTGAATTGCCTTTTTTTCCGGAACTCGAAGTTTGAGTCCGTAAAATCTTACATTTTTTGGGTACAAAAGAATACTTCGAGTTTTCGTGTAGATAAATTTTACATCGATGGCTCATGAACAATTTTTCAAAAGCAAACTGAAAGGAAAAATTAATATTTGATATATTATATTAGGATATACAGAAATTGCCTGCCTGAACTTGATAAATTGCTTGGCTTGTTAAACGATAATGGGCATTAGAAATCGGTTAACGTATTTTACATGCATTATTACATTTATTCCACTCTTTTGCGATTGAAATGGGATCCCACTGGCAAAACAGATTCACGTGTGAAATTTTTACGGTGCGTAGGATAAGTCACAGCAGCTCGGCTTTAAATAACTGTGATAAAATCTCCAATGCCTATTGATTTTCGGAGATATAACTAAAAATAGATGACCAAAGACTGAATTTTCTTCAGATGTGCGGGTTGTTCCATGCTATAATGAGAAAAAACAGGCCGAAATTCTTTGTCTATTTCGATTTTAAACTTTCTGTCATTGCACCAAGTAAATATATGGGATACACGTGAATGACTTCAAAAGGCTTGATAACATGGGAAGAAGAGCCGACTAGCTGGCAAACGCGAAAAAGGGAAGGATTTCTTAATGTTAAATACTTGTAATGTCCATTCTTTTCTTTAAGGTAAGAGAATTAGGTACTAGCCTTGCAAGATATATTAACAAACGGAAATTTTGCTCTTACAAATTTTGCCAAGATTGTGCTATCTGAGCTCCCCCAATTCCATATATGCTGAAAAATATAACGGAGGTTCGTTTAAACTTGATTTATAGGTTTAAACTACTGCTTATAAATAGACGATTATTGGTTAGAAATACCAATCAGAGGCGGAAATTGAACCGCTCAGTTAGAATACGTGTTGAATCGTGTCGAACATTGTGATAGTGCCAGGATGAGTTATCTAAATATCCGCTATCCTACCGGACACCTAGAAGTAATCGCCGTCGTACCTCAGGCACCTTTGTTAAAAGTTCTTGAATCTGCTTGCATAAAAAGATCCTTAGATCCCAGGACACACAAACTGATGTAAGATGTTTGGACTTGAACACAAGTGTAATATTCCCGTTTACAAATACAACTGCCTTTGTATTTTCAGCCATAAGAGAAAAGCCCTTGATTTGAGTGTTCCTTTCCGATATTCGGGGCTAACAAATCGTGCTACATTAGAACTCGTGGCTTGCGATGCACCAAGAGTCAGCTCTAGCAACGTGAAACTGGCCTTTAGATTACAAGATGGCTACAGAATCGAGTGGGAAGGCTCGTCGGATTCAACGCTATGGGATATTTTGTACTCCCTGGCACAAAAAGATGAGAGGTATGGCGCACATTTTTACTAACCAGTGATTGCCTTACCTAGAGTACAGAGTTTAATGAGTGATACATCAGATGGACTAGAACCGACTGTGATATATCTTCAGAATAAGGTATGTTTGGAATTACCGCTGTTTAAACCTACAATGTAGTTTAATGGTGAAAATATGCTCAAAGAAACCACGTTGGATGGTTTGGGTGTAAAGGGATCTGCCCTTTTCCAACTACACAAAACTTTGGCTGTTCAAGACTCGTCAGGCACATCCCAACCAATTCCATCCGGTAAATTCTCATGACCCCAATTATTTCAACAATCGACTTAAGTTTGCAATGAGGAAAAGCAATAGCCCCAAAAGTGCAACTAGTTATTGCGCTGCTAGTATTTTGTACGTTGTTGTTTCCACAACAAAGAATCCGCATTTAATCGTTCTTATCCAAAAGGGTCCCGAGCAACTAGTGACGGTTTAAAAAAGCAGAGAGTTGAAGCTCCCGCGCAGAGTTCTCCAGCACAGAGGCGCTCACCATCGCCGAGTCAGCAGCAACAGCCGTCGCGTGCGCCGCCGCCACAGACGCCATCTCAGCCACCGGTGTCACAGATGGGCACGGGATCTGCTTCGCTCATATTCCCATCAAGTGGCGCTGCCCCGGCTGGTCCGGCGGCACCGTTCTCCCTCTTCGCACCCACCCCACCCAGGTCCATTTTCGATCCGGAGGAGGAAACCCAGCGGAATCGTCAGGACCAAGTTAGCTTCCTTGTATTCGTCATATCCGGCGGTTGCAATTGGCACCAGACCAGCCTTTTTGCGCCTCATGCTTCAAAATCGATCCAGAATCATTGTTTCCTTGCATATTCACCTATTTAACTGTTAGCTTCTAGCATAAAACTGCAACTGGAGTTTTTGAATTTAAGATCACTCATCATGAAGTTTCTCTGTCTTGTTCAAACTTGTGATTGCTGTCTTTGCCCTTCAAGACTGTAACCATCGGTGAAATGCTTGGAATCAGCTTGGAACCGGGCTCCAGGTCATCTCTGGTGGAATCGGGATCAACGCAGTTTCAGGAGTTTAGAGTGAGTTTCCTCGAACTGCATTAGCACTGCTCTTTGTGTGACTGCTTTGCTGATGTGTCTCGTATTGCACTTCATCCATTACTTTCAGTTCCCGTCGGAAACCGAGGGTCAAAACCTAATAGATACTGATGAGTGAGTCTTTTACTTGGTCTTCTCTGACGTTGATTGCGAACACATTCGCTCAGCTACTGTGACTGCGTGGAACACTTTGATAACCATGTCGATTTCCTTAACTGACGAATACTCTAGTGACAGTGAAGATTTAATGTTCCAATTTATGTCGTATTTAAGCTCATTTTCTTAGCTAGGTCTCACTGTAATCCCCTATCTAAACGTTCTTCGAGGCCTTATTTGCCATTTCAAGTCCCACACTTCCTTTTTCATGTGTAGTCAACATTTAATTAATTGAACATCATTCATTGACTACCTTAACGTTGCTGGTTTATGATTTATGCCCAACAATCCATCTGTTAGAATTTCTTTCCTTTTTTCGAGTTTTCAATAAAACCTGTTTCTTCGAATCTTACTTTTGGTTTTTTTTTCTACAGACCTACTGAAACAGTGCACTTAGGTGTACCTTGCGACCGTGAGCCGAGGATCTTCCGTCGACAGACGTCCGAGTCCGTGGGATCAGACGCCAGTAAGCCTCATTTCACACCACTCGCGTCTGTTTCAGTCAGGCTAATCTCTTTCTAAACCAACCGCCTTCCAGGCAGCCTGCCAGACAGCTTCTTTGAGATGACAGAGGCGGATCTTCGCAGAGTCCTGACGGATCTACGGAAGGAAATGTAAGTATTTCTAACTTGTGGCGCAACTTTTCAAATTCGCATTCAGTGATTAGTTGTCCCGTGTGCGGTTTTGAAGAGTTAATGGTCCGTAATCTGGGGTTTGAACTGCTGTTACAGCTACTAGGAATACTTCATTTTAAGTAGCAGCCTGATAGAATAAATATCCCAGCAACACTTGTACTTTGCAATCGCAGAAATCAACAAAGTCTACTGCTCCTCCTTAGTTCGAGCTTTGGGTAGTGGTATCGATGAAGGAAGCAGCTAGATTGATAAAATCTCCGAGCCTGATTGTTCTTTTGTTGTAGGGGTGAGGATGCCATGCTGGGTGAATATAACGCCGAGAAGACCACTCGAAAGCGCTACCTTGCGCGCTTCCCACGCTGCATCATCCGGTTCACCTGGTCCGACGAAATCATTCTCCAGGCCTGCTTCAGACCCACCGAGCCAGGTGGGCTGGTGATTTCAACTCATTTTAGTTATTTAAACAACCGGTACATATGCTTTAGTGAAACCCACTAAATGTCAAAAGTGACGTTTTTAGGAATAAGTATGTAGGTGTATGGAACCAATTGGTAGATGCTGAGCGATAAAAGGCGTCTTCAATAGTGATGATGATGATGATGTGTTTTTTTACCTTCCTCGTCCACAGTCTCTGCGTTGTACGACTTCATTCGCGAGCAGTTGGCCGATAAGAAGTTGAAATTTAAGCTTTGTAAGTCTCACTTTCTGATCGAGTGCATTAAATACTAAAATGAATTTACCAAAACACCGATGCATCTTGTTTTAGTCTTGACTCCGCCACGACAGTTTCTCAACGACATGACTCAAAATCTTATCGAGGTAAGGCACTTTTATGCCTCTAGTGTAAGGGGCAGAAGCAACAAGTATTTTGGAGCTAGACTCATAAGTGACTAAAAATCCACCGTTTTATGGAGAAGTCGTCAAAGGCATTCGGGGCGGGGTGTGATGGCTTCCCTTGTGTATTTAGGCACAGCTGGTTCCTCTAACAAAGGTGCACATGTCGGTCGAGAATGGAGCCACCAGGGCGGCAGACCGTAAGTAATCCTTTCCCTCGACGATCTTCCGTCCACCGCTTTTGATTGTTTCGTTCCTCCAGTCCTTCGCCCCGAGTTGCTGCGAGACATTGGGAGTGAAGCGGGTGTTGACGCCTCTAAGATCGCCTCGGAGTGGTGGGTGCTTTGTAATTCCTTTCTGTTGTGGACTAACTGGTCTCTTAATTGGGTTTTTTCTTCAACACAGGATATCCAAATTTCCACGAAAGGGCTAAACAGCGCCACGAGATCCCAACCACTGCGCCTTGTTTTTTTTTGATATTGCTGAGTAATACACTTGCTTGATGTTACTGCGATTGTCTTGGTTAAATTTTCCTACCCTATGTCGCGTAGGTGCACAACGGATGAGACCGCTTCTAACGCGTTGCTACCCTACCGTGCAAGCGTCATATAGTACCGAGAAAAAAAGGTTAATTTTTAAGCCTCTCTTGTTCCTTAAGTCGTAGTGCGAGGGCATTCTCTTAACTTTCCATTGGCTTTGAAGAATCGGGTTTTTGATTGTTGATGAGATCCTACCTTTGATATTAGAAACAGATGGTTCCACTCTAAGGGAAGCAATACTAGAGTCCGCTTGAGTGGAGACAAGTCTCTTTAATGGTAGCAAAAAAGCGCCGCAAATTATGTAAACAAAGTTTCGACAGTAGTAATACTAGGATCGAATACTGGGCACTATCTTGGCGCCGGTGGAGAGACGGGGGTTCACGCCGAATTGGTTGTGGAATTGCTTCCGGAGGTGCGCGGATATCGTCTGCGACAGCAAGTGAACCTGAAATGAAAATGCAGACACGGGTAAGAGACGAGCTTCTCTGCAGCAAAATTACCGTCGACATGGCTACACTCCCGAGGTGTTCGTGCACCTGGCCACCACCCAGTCATCCCAGAAGTCCTGTCCGAGTTTTGACTAAATAACACCAGTGACCGAGTGTTGTACCTAATCAAAGATTTAATCATCCATGAACTTCTCTGGATTGTCTACGATTTCCTTACATCCATTAACGGGCCTACTACTACTACTTTTATCACTATGATAAAGTTCTTTTGGTGTTGATTCGAACAACTCAGAGAGGGCAGTTTCAGCCTCTTCCTGTGGCGTTGTAAAAACTTTTTTTCTTTTTTCCAAACGATTTTGTGGACTACGAAACAAATGGTGGTAGTCTTAAGGAGGAGATTAGGGTGGAGGATGAGGAATTTTCTTGCTGGGTGTGAAACATCCCTCAAGGCTTGGTTCAAACGTTCGCGATCCCACCGGATTGAATCCTCTCATCCAACTCGACCGGACATCCGGTTCGTTCTTCACCTCGGTGGAGAGTGAAATTTCCTCTTATGACTTCTGCAAATCATTTTTCATTCACACACTTTTTTCTTCCCATAAGCTGAATGACTGGGTTTCCTTCCAACTCATACAAAGTTGTGCCACAAATGATTAATCTTGGTCACAAATAAAAATAATGTTCATCCCCATAGGACATTTAAGAGGGTAGAATGCGGACAGAACTTTCGGGATGACCTGATAGTCGCTGGCCTGGCGTGAACGACTGCTCAGTGGAAACTCACCCTCACAGCGCCGAGAATGAGCGAGGCGGAGAAGTAGAAGTTGGCGTTCGACGTGCCCATCTGGAGCCAGGTGGTGAAGAAGAGCGGAGCCAGAACCAGCGCCACTGTCATCAGGACGCAGAGGATGAAGCCGTTTCTGAAATCTGCACAGGGAAAGTCGCCTTTTAGGTCGGTAATTCTGCAGTGGGGCAAGTGGGCCTTCATTCAATTAATGCGGGATTTTGTAGGTCGACAGACAGGGGAATCTACTCTTGAAAGGAGTCAGACTGATGCCAGTAAGCTAATAAGGGATCTTGAAAGAAACTTACAGGGTAAGTCACTACGCCAATGCATCATCAGAGCCAGGCAGCATCCAAAGTTGGAAATGCTGTTGTAGGGGCACAGGACTCCAGTTGTCATCGTAATCACGAGAGCCAGGAATGGAGGGTCATTACTAGGAAGGATAGGTTGAGCATGTTTATCCCGCATCGTATCAGAGCGAGGGTGTCGTAGCCTTGATGATCACACCTTTATACCTGACCTGCCAGTGAGAATACACGAGCGTGCGCAAAAATTCACACCCTAGCATGTCTTGGAGTTTTGATGCCGCGTAGTGCAACGACCAGTAGGTATCATTACTGCTAAATTCGTTGCCATTGACTACACAGCACCATCCAAATGAATAGATATATAAGATAAATAGATATAGGTGCGGTGGACTAATCAAATTCGAGCGATAAACCTTCCTGAAGCTGTCTGAAAACATTAGTCGACACAAAATTGACATTAAAGAAACATCGGTTCTTAAGGGCCTGATTAATTTATGAATATGTGCAATAAAACTGATAATCTCACACACAATCAGCGAAACACGCTTCTCAGTTGAGCAAGTTCGTAGTGAACAAATATATCAACCTATTTCACAATCCAAAGGTTTAAATAAACACCGACAAAAAGCCGGAACGTACTAGAATCGCAAGAGAAGGCCAAGGCACAGTCCAAATATGATGAGTTGCATGGTCCAGACGAAGAAGACATTGAAGTGAGCGAACATTTCGACGTACATGTACCAGAACAGTCCGAGATTGGGGGTTGTATTCAGTGCATAGATGCTTAAGTAATATCAATAATAATATCAAGAGAGAAAAGGCACTAATGGTTTTACTCGAGTGAGATGCGACTTACTTTGAGAGGTAGCTGTCTTTAAGGAAGTCCCAGCTGTTTTCCATGAGAAAAGTAGCGTACAGTAGACAACCACAAGTAAGCGTAAAGGACAATAGAGACATCAGCATTCGCCATTTGCACTAAAGGATTTTTAAATACGAAAATGGTGATCTCGCACATACACATCGACATTTTGCCAGAACCGCAACAATAAGGTAACCCGGATAAATAGTTATGTAACAGCCAATGGCACACAAAACACTGGCGATCACGGTATAGTCTAGAAATGTGGAGAAAACACGCAACTCTACCACTGTGTATTCCGATAAAAGCCAATGTATTGATGATGACGGAGACGATTCCGACTGAATGACTACTATAAGCTATAACTGAAAATGGATTGATAGCAAATCTAGGATATAAATTCAACAAAAAGGAGCAACTTACACAAAGGTAGAGAGAGGATAGTTTTTCAGTTCAGGGTTATCATCTACTACAAACGAGTCGTAGACAAGAAAGATGAGGAAACCAAGTAACTCAAGAGCCTAAATTGACATGAGGAATATCATGAATTACGGGAAAGAGGATCTGTTCATTTCCATAGGAATGCAGCAGTTTCATTAAGAAAATAAAGAGTGGGGGCTATAAAATTAAATGGGAAATATCGAATTCAAACCTGTGTTATGGCAGCGGAACCATTAATTACATCTGGATTGTGAAAAAGACTAAAATCTTCTTTCACTAAAAGAATTTATAGAGGGGCAATACATTACTTCTGTTATAATCTTCATTGGCAACATATCCAATGCTCTGCAGTACTGGTGCTGGTGCAAAATATGAGCACATACATCGAATAAGAAAACCCACAAAAATAACCTCAAGAGAATACCAACTCATTTCGAAACACCAAAACACTCCTGTATTTGGCCTTGACAATGAAAAGATATAACAAGGTAATGACAAAAAACTAATGTTTAACTTATTTCTGAAAGTAAAATACACATTAAACTTATCGGTAAAGTGAATGGAATTTAAGCAGTGGCCATAAGCATGTAAATGTTTTACTAACGAATTTGACCAACTAGTTATTACTCAGGTGACAGGTGCTACAAGTATATAATCGTAATTATGATGTCTGATAGAAAAGCTGCAGATCATTGATCATTTATATGAGTTTCCTCAAAGCAATCGATATCAAATTCCAAAGTGCCACGTATATGTTTATTTGACCTCATAGCTAAGTATACAATAGACATATGCCCCCATTTCTTCCCTTTTCGTTCTTCAAAGATCTATTATGACCACTATGGTTCTCGTTTCCGAAAATTCCTCATTATGATTATATTTATATAATGTTAATGTAGTAAAGCGAATATTTATCAAGGGATCTAGTCTCCTTGACGAGATTAGTAGTCATTTCTCTAGACCTAACTTCTTCAATGTTTAATCTGTCTAGATATACTCTACCATCTCCTTTTTACCGATAACAAACTAACACAGACTAGCTCTCGAGTTGGGCTAATACATTGCCGTCCCTCCCACACTTCAAACTCAAACTACACCATTACTTCAGAGCCCCAACTGCATTTAGCCTAGCTTTGTGGTGCTACAGTCGCTGATGTAGATGAGCGAAATACTAAAACTGGCCGTTCCATTCGGGGGGAGTTAGCTTTACAAGTCAATTCAGGAGATTGGAACATGAATCGAAGAACAATCGAGCAGAGACAAAGCAAGTGGTTGTAAAGATTCAATTCAAGAAACAAGTATGAAAAAATAAACTGATGTACAGAAAACAGATTCAGTTATAGAACGGGCGTGCGGCACGTAACTATGCCACCGTTTGAGGAACCAATACTGGATCCAAAGTGACTGCTACCTGCGTTTGTTGACCCTGTGTAATCGAAGAAATCATCTGGCGCTTCCCGTTTACGAGCACCGTCTTTGAAACGGATTACCTAAATCGAAAGAAGAAAGACGATGATTTTTCGAGCCAGAATGAAAATTTTCAGTCTCAAAGTCCTTGACCAACCTATGACGAAGGCTTTTGGGACTAGAACCACTAACTCAAGTAAGAGTATGTGAGCCAAATTTATTCACTAGTTATTTCACTTATTTATGCCAATCAGCCTAGTATTTAGTCAGAAAAATACCCCACAATGACGAAAAACGCATACAGCTAGTAATTAAGGTAACGAATTTCAACAACGAAAAGGTGAAAGACACAGATAAGCAGTTAGATAAAGCCAAGGCATATTCGGTTAATAATCTGAACCCACCTGCTGAAGAAAGGACGATAGAACATTGTCGTTTGTCGTGCTTGCCGCAAGACTAGATGAGGAGTTGCAATTCTAAAAATAAGAACAGCAGTTGCGAGGGCGAAATTCATCCGACGCAGTGGAACTTTTGTCAAATCACTGCTATGTACGCGCAATATGGTCATGTCATGATATGCACTACTTTCTCCATTCTGTACAATGGATATGGAGTGGCCCTACCCTGAACAGAGCATCATCGCATTGCTAACCGAAGAGAGCCCCTTAGGAATACTGGATGCATCGAACCTAATGCAATTGACCCAAATCAACCAAATCTTAACACATCCACACACACTCAGCTCTGACAAACACTCACTCTGGAATCGGAACGGGATAGTTGATCCGTCTAGGAGTAGATTCTAGGAGGAGCTATCCGCTACAGGCGCGATTTCGGAAATAGGCCAACTAGCACATGGTGAAATTGGAGGATGCAGCCGCAGTTACCGTGTGCTACTTCGTTACCTCTACCAAGAGCAAACTTTTAAACTTCTTTCTTTCATGAACAAATTCCAAAGTACCTTAGCATCCAGCCTAAATAACTTCCCGAGTGAAAGCTACATCTGAAGCAGTATGTTATATCCACAGAAAATTATGTTTATCATCTTATGATTACTACGAACTATAGTCTACTATGCATAATTGTGTGAGCAACTGATATGACCCTGTGAACTTGGTTTGGATACACGTTCATAGATACGACGCGTTCCGTCTCTAGAGTCGGTTACCAACCCCTCGGAAGAAAATCCCCAGCTGAAACACTCAGGGGTCGAAAACCACTATCTTAACTTGGGATAACCGTTTCCCGAGCAAACAAGAATCTAAAAACTGATTCAACGTGGGAGATCGTGTGTACAAACGTGGTATTCGGAACGGTCGCAGGTGGACACAGGCGGTAACTAAGGGTCTTAGCGGCGGAATGTGGACCAGACAAAAAAACCAGCTAGGACTACGTCATCAGAATTCCTCGGACATGCAACTGTGAACTAGAGCAGTCACCAAACCCCCGAAATATCGGGTAGGATCCAATGCAGTAAGATGATGGTTCCGACTTACGAGGCGTATTTCCGGAAAGCCGTGCGTAGAAGCAAAGCTGCCGGTTTGTGCACCCAGGGGGCCGTTCACGGCGAATCCGCCGGAGCGAGCAAAGGCGCTGGGACGGCTACTGCGCACCTGGTCGAGTTTCGTGCCCACCACGAGGACCGGGGGGAGGGAGGGGCCCAATGAGCCCCCCACAACAGCAGGTGCGTGGGCCGCGGGTGGCGAGGTGATCGAGGAAACCAGGGAATTCGCGATTGTGATCAGAGGAATGTTGGGGGTTGATCGTGCCTCTTGACCTGCCACCGCCGCCGCATCGGCCGCTGAGTGACACACAACTTTCACCCTGGGGAAAAAATTTAACTCGACATATAAACCATCGAGGAATCGATAAACAATAACAACAACAAACACCCCTAGCGAACTGGATAACAAATACACAGAAGGCCATTAAAACTTTAAGTGTGGGAAGACTGGGAAATGTAATAGACATCAAAAGGAAGAGAGATGTGGTCTTCTTGCATCTTTCTAGTTCACACTTACACCCGAAGAGCTAAAAACCAGTGCTTAAAACTTCTCCAAGCTGACAATATTACGTTTTCTAGGAATCCATGATTTACTTCAACTTCTGTTTAAGTACCCCTAGCATGAACTTAAGAAATAGAGTGCATTCTGCAAAGATACTTTTTGTAAACAAAATGACAAAACGTGAATGAGCAGAACAATGGGAGCAAGTTGTCGGAAAGTATAACTAAAAGCTGCCTGAAAGGTAACTAAAAGCTGTCAGATAAACCATCTAAAATGGTTGAAGCAGGTATCACCAACCTTGACTTGCGACGGGGTTCGAAACTTGAGTATTGGCTGGTCAAATAGAACAACACACAGGCGTGGTAAAATAATCCTCGATTAATACGAGTCAGGGCACAGACAATCATGGTGTTTGCATGATTGAGCGTAGTTGCTTTAGACATGCAACACAAAGAAGATTTCAAAAGTCCGTTTTAGGTAGCCAGAAAGGTGAAACTACCCAAGGTTTTAGCAATGGAACAAAACTGGTTATCACTAAGGGTTAAGTCAACTACTGTTTTGAATCGAGCAATAAAGCTAGTGAGAAATCGACACACATTTGCTACCTCTCTTCAAGCCTGGATGAAGCCAGAGTAAATCATAAAATTAAGGGGATAGTTTTTACTTACAGGCGACTTTTGGCCGTTATTTCCGATAGCCACTTGGTCAGATTGGCTTCAGATTTCTTATTTGTAAGATCATGAACAAGAATAATCCCGTGAATATTTTCATAAAAGACTGGACGTGTGTTAGCGTGACTGAGAGACCCTCCAATGTCCCAAAATTCCACAAAGTAACGATCGCTCCCATGACTGTTCAGTGGTGGTTGCGACCGCCTGATCCGTGGGAAAACCTACAAAAAATCAAACAAACAGACAGGTACAGCAAACTCGCATAAGGCCTTGTGACGTGGAAGATTACTGAAGAAAAATTTGAATGCATATACAAATGACTATAACTGGCGAAAATAAACCAGTTAGATTTGGCTTTCAAAACTCATACAATGTGAAAGGAAACTACAATAGCGTAACTCGATTCCAAAAAAAGACTACACCTACTAATAACTCAACGCCGCACCCTATTGTCCAAGATGGATTCATCAAAGCTTCTTCATAACATAGCAAGTGCACAAATGTGGTTTTACCAACGCCCGAATCACCGGCTACCACAATCTTTAAGCGGCCGTAATTGACCATCTACCGCTGATACATACGTATGCCGACTAGACCGCATATATTCAGGCTTATAAAAACATAAATGCAGATGAAATAATTATTTTGACTTATTAATTTATTTAAATTTTTATTGATTTATAGATTTATGACATTTTTGATAACACACTAATTTGGTGTGTTATGATCAGAGAGAACGATAGGTGTCGATAAGTACGGTAGGTGTCATATTCTTTTGCGTCTCTGTCGTACTGAACTTATGTATTTGAGAAGCGTTTTTCTACTTAATTCGCGATGGTATATCAGAGGTTTTAATGGAATTTCATATAAAGTTCGTTGTCTATGTCTATATTTAGATGCCATGTCGCTTAAAACGTGATAACGTCGATGTTTCGCAGTCTGGAGGATCGTCTGTAGAATATAGACGTATATCCGGGGCATCGGATCATGCATTTTTGGTACTGACGTCGAGTATACTAATTGTCACTATATACCTAATATTACGTTGTATCTATGCCTTTTTTTAGTTACCGCCTCAGTCGGTGGAGGAGGAGAACTTGCGTACAGAGTTGAATTTCTTCTTCCTTTCCTCAATACAGAAGTGGAAGCGTACTGGTGATGTATCGTATTCGATTGTCATTCAAATGCTCAAAATTATCATCGTAACTGCTCAGGTAGCCTTTTAACGCTAAATCTACATTATATTTATATCTGGATCTGCTACTTAGTTTGTTATCCACGCTTGAATGCGTTTTGTTCTGTTCCATAACGCTCTGTTGGTGAGCTATAAAATGGAATCAACCTTACTTTATTGCCGATATATATAGCTTCTTGTGCATCGTAAGGTATCCCAATGCTAAAAAACTAGAAATTTCATCTACATGGAATCCAAGTCAGACAAAAGTAAATGATCAGTTCGTGAAACCTTGGGAAGAAGGTATCTTTATAAGGGATTTCCATTCTGTTGTGCAGCTGGTTCTACTGGGCTCGCTGTCAATGTCCCGAGTGACCTACGGTGAGCGGAGTGCAATGACCTTCAAGCACCTCTATCTCAACTCTTGGGACCCGCAGTACGAGACACTGCCTTATCCGCCCAGCACGGGTGTCTATGCCCTCTACACCCGTGAGGCCTTCTACGAGGCCATCGGCTTCGCTCTCAGAAAGGTTTGTCGAAACATTTAGCTGCTCTGAAACAGGAGAGCCATCCCTATTCCTACTACAGTGTTGCTTGCATTTCTTACCCATTCCAGAAACTCTTGGTCACAATTTCAGCAGTAAACGTAGCTATACAAAGTCAGAGATATCTTGATGTATATATGCTCTGATGGTATATTTTGGCGAAACTGTGTGCGTGTGAAATTTTCTACTCAACAGATCAGTTTCAGTTAAGAGGGAGGATTTATAAATTCCAATCCAGCATACTGAGTACCTGATTCATCGATATCTCTCGGCATCAGACAAGTATTGTTAATGTCTTCTTCATACTTTGAATGACCGATATGGATCTGAAATGCCCTGTTTCTAGTACAATGCAACGGAGGCCGTTTCCCTGAATGGTTACGCCTTCACGGACCCCCTTCGGCCGGTGACGGTTTGCGCCGAAATCTTCAATTCGGTCCGCGCTACTGGGTATCACAGTGAATTGGACCGCGATAAGGGTAATGCCCCGGTGTACTCATAAATACCCCACATTCACATTTTCAGTATCCTGACTGTGTTTAAAGGTTATCGTCAAGACAAAAAGAGCCCAGTACTTCAATTCGCAGTGTTGATTCCGCCCTTTGCCGTTTCTTAGATGTGATTGCCCCAAAGGTAATATTACACTTCAAGCATCGTGCAAAACTGGCCTTGGTCTTGTGGTTTCAGGCATGTGCATAATTACTGGCGTACTTTAAAGCACTTAATGGGGTTTTAAATGATTAAACATGATCCTACCTGCTCGTTGTCTGGTCAGTCATGCCTCAAATTCCTCTTTTTACCCCCAAGTTTGCAGAACTTTTAATCTCCTTCACGTCGATCCTATCGACGTGGCCGATGCCGAGCACACCGAGGCCTTTCTCAATTCCAAGGACCTCGGAATAGCCTTTTCGAGGTAGTCCTCGCACGCCGAGTCCTATTTTTACCCAGGATTTCGCGTTTTGATGGGGATTTTTGTTTGCTCACAGGTTCAGCCGCCTGTGGCTCAACTTCTCGTTGGCCTCGCCACCGGTGCATCACATGGACTGGGACCGCAGTGTCGAGTGTTTTCAGTTTGCTATCCGAGTGAGCACCTCCTCTTGTTTGCAATTTTCTTTTACAAGGATCCTTATTCATGTTGGAATCTGAATGTACCAGATATGAGACTCTAAACTGGAACGGGGTATGTCATTTCGACTAGGAGAGATGAGGTACCTTCCATAGTTTACCTCCTACCTCCAGGGAGGAAGCAATTCTAAGTCAGTTTTCTCTAACTGAGTTTCCAGTGGGATCCTTCCTCCTCAGACAAAGAACCGAGGGTTGAGACCTACTGAAGGGATGGTGCATACACGAAGCTTCAAGAAACCATACCGAGCTGAGGACCGGAGTTAACTGGACCCAGTACCGGGGCCCTTCACAGGTCGGCGCAGGTGACGCCTTCCTCTTATTAAACTACACTGATGCTCGGTCCACCATGTCTTTCGATTTGGCAATCATTTAGGGCATAGCACTTGCACCATCCTGCTTTATAAATCAGGTAGCTCGATGCCTGTACATTATTAACCTTATCTCTGATCGCATACGCCATACGTGGGTGGTGTTGTTTGTGATGCCGAACTAGCATGATGGTAAGACATAGGACATGACTCCACAGGGCTCCAAGCTAAATACCTCTGCTGCATGAACCCGGGGCTGTTTCTGACATCTGTTCTGGCGCCTTTATCATTATTTTTCTTCTCAAGGTGATCTTCGAGAACGCAGGTCAGACGGGCCAAGTGGTTGGGGGGCTGGACGCGGAGCTAATCGAGATGGCGTGTGTCCCGACCGGAGGGTCTGAGATACCCCTCACGTCGCGTCGGGTGGTCCACCTCATCGTCGACGTCTTCGCCTTCAACGTCGCCCTGGTCTCACTCCTCCTCTGTGGCTTCTCGCTCTACAGGGCTCTCAACCTCTGGAAGGTAGGCCTTTGCACCCCCTAGCTGCAAATCTGTTTTACACATTACGGATTACATTACACCTAGTTATATAGCAAAAGATATTAAAGAGATTTAAATTCGGGTTGCCGTCAATCTACTTTCGTTTAGGCAGAGTGAGAGTGCACTCTGTGCACTATAACAAACCGTATTAGGTGTTGCACTTACTGTGGGTGAAATTCGGAGTCTTGCTCCCTATTTAGTCGGGGCAGACGTAGCTTTGAAATGTACCAAAAATCTAGGAATCACAGGTGGGGTTCCGAAAATATAGCGGTTATTAACTGTGCACTAGCCCATTTCCCATGTTGAAACCAAAGCATTGCTATGGTAATAAAGGAAACATGTGCTCTCGGGTCATCTCAGAAGGAACTTTAAAGAGCAATTCCTAATGTCTAATGGATCTGAACAAATCCCTTTAAATTCTGTGTTGTGCGGAGCAACAAAATTGAAATTTGCTTGATTAAAACTCTGGTAACATGGACACAAAATGCTTCATTAGTTTAAGAAAGAAAAGTCAGCACCAGCCAAAAGAAGCGGCCATAAACATTCACTCAATTTGCGATTGAAAGAATGTGGGTGTGTAGAAGATGGTTAGTTTCTGAATTTCTTCGGAAGTGGAGATTTCGCCCTGAAAGAAGGTGAAGGTGGAACCGGTCGTCCGGTTGAGTTTGATGGTAAACTTCGTGAATGAGCTTGTTCCTACTTTAGTATTTGCCCTTCTCTCCCATTCTCACCAATCTGTTTCACCCTTGCGATTGGCGAAAATGGCTATTTTGCGGTCATGTTAAACTTAAACCTTGGAGTCGTAAAGGAACTTCGTGGAAACAAGGTTCTTCTTTAACCAATTCGGTGGGATCGTCAAGGAGTAACACACTTTTATTGTTACCACCCAATGCGCAGCAACATTTTATGCTCAAATCCACTGTAAACAATTAGGGCGGCGTTTGAACCAAGGTTTTGGCGGGGGGTGGATGAGGTTTCATCCGGACAATGCGCGACCCCACAGAGCAGGAATGACGTCACAAAAGATCGACGAACAACGCAGTGGGGAGGAAATTCCTCATCCATCACCTTATTCCGTCATAGGTAATCAGGGAAAGTACATGAGTGATTGAATCTTTAATTTAATGCATCATCTGGTCACTCATTCTATTTTTTCACAATTCTTGCTAGGAGGCTAACGTCCTTATGCATTTACCATTAAAACCGTTAGTTCCTGCAATCCTCAGACGCTCTTGTAAGCAAATCCAAGCCTTCTACCCCTACCAATTTTGTTTGCATAATTTATTCGCAATATGTTAATTTATTAAAAATACCCCAAAAGTAGAGCACATTTCGTTACCTCTTAGTTCAAGGAGGCACTTTTAGCCATACTGGGGATTTTACTGGGGTTGTTTGACTGTCGCTTGATGTTTCAGCGAACCGTGCGCTTCTTCAGGGACCACTGTGGCCAGCAGCTGAGTGGAATGCTCAAACAATTCCTCGATGTCTGGATTTTCATCGTTGCTTGCGGCGATCTGCTCATCATCTGTGGCTCATCTTTGAAGTTCGTCCATAGCCAAGACGTGAGTCGCATATATGAATATTTCTTCACGTAAATTATGCTCTTGTATCTCTTACATTGCTACACCAATTAATACTCTTAGTGGAAGGAAAGCACACAGCCCATTATGTACTTGCAGTAAATCAGGATAAGCATAGTTCTTATCCTCCCAGCACTTTTGTCAGTTAAAGTACAATTGAATCTCTCAGTACTTTAATGATTCTGTTTCGATCGTCGAGACAATGGGCTGAGCTTGAACACCAAATCTGGCCTTTGGAAACCCTTCGGGCGTAGAGTTTCTTTCCATTGGGTAATCGCATAGTTGGTTAAATTACTGTGCCATTCTTAGTCGTTGATTGCGTGGCAAATAGTCACAGCTAGAAGCGCTTCCAAGCATCCACTGTACTTTTTACTAGCCTCGAGAATCCATTCATGGGAAATACAAAAATCCGGAATGTTCAGTGGAGGTTGGTTGGGGTCTCTTGTAAACAGTTATTTTGAAATGATTGAAAGCCCACGCAATCACGTCAAGGTTACATTTATTGCCCATCAATATGCCAAGTTCGTTCTACTCTACGCCCCCAAACTACCAAGAGTAATTGAGGTTAGTTGACTGTAGCGGATTAGACTAGTGGGTGGTCGTAGATCCCTTCCTGTTTGTAACTGCCTTCTCCAAACCTCGGGAGGACTAGATGACCAACTACACACAGACAAGAGAGTGCACGGATTTATTCTACCAGGTGGAGACACAAGCCTGTGCTGTGCCTAGCCAGTATTTATAGATTCCCGTAGCCATGGGGGCACTCTGGAAAGTGATAGGTTGGGGTCTCTCCGGTCAGCACGATCGATTTGTGTGCTGAATGGGTGACGGAGGTAAGGAATCGCCTTTTATGAGGTCCCACCATCCTCTTCCACCAGTATTCACCAGAAAGGTACCTCAATTTCAAGTGGTTGATCCAGATTGTCAAGTTGGAGGGATAGTTGTCTTCTAGTCGGTGCGTGTTTAGCTACTTTCAATCTCCAACACCGCCAGGAATAGCCAATGGTATGTACTAACGTCCGCTAAACTTGCACTACGAAACTTTCAGCTTTTGACACTTTGGTACGGGAGTGAAATTGCCCGAATTTTGAGTAAGTGTTGCATTTAATTAGTGATTCGGTCATCAATACACTCATTTCCTTATTATCAGTTCCTTCTCTATCGTGAAATTCGCTTCGGTTTTGACTCGAAGAACTTGCAAATGCCGGTTTTAACCTCTTATTGTTGTCTACAGTAGATTTGAGCATAAATCGCTGTTCAATTAGGTGGTAACAACTCAAAGTGCATTCTTCCTTGACGATCCTACTAGATTGAAAGAGGCTGTGGTTGGTGTCTTTTCCCCTGCTTCTAAAACTCTTGACAAGACTCCGATACGAGATTTTATTTTCGTCGCGAGTTTCAGGTTGTCTATCCAAAGAGGCTGAGACAAGTCGGCTGCGCGAGTGGAGGAGAGAAGAGCAAGTGCCGTTAACGCGAGATTTTCAAAATTTAGGAAGATGGCAACAATAAACAGTTGTATGGTTTCAACTAGGCCTAATTGCCCCTTTCGATCTTCATCTCCACTCAGGGAGAAGTCTTCACTTCTGCGTTTTGAAAACCACCTTTTTTTCATTCAGTAATTCCTCTCTAGCTGCTGAGTTTCCCTCCTTGAACTCGTTAAATATTGATATGCACTGAAAGCAATGATTGCTGTTGAGATCTTGTAGATCTTGAGTGCCTACGCGGAGCTGGCCTACCTCCTCGGCATGGGCACTCTGGTCGTGTGGGTCAGTGCTCTGCGCTTTGTTGAGTTCTCATCCCGGACCCATGTAAGTGATTTCACCCAACTGCTGCTACACTGGTCATAGATCTCCTTAATCCGACAACACAACGTGTCGTTTGTAGTTGCTGCTGCGGACACTGAGGCGGTCGATGCCGAGCCTGGTGCGGTTCCTGACGTGCGCCCTGGTGCTCTTCTTCGCCTTCGTCTTCCCCGCCTGGGTGATCCTGGGGCCCTTCAACATGAAGTTCCGCACTCTCACGGCCACGCTGGAGTGCCTTTTCAGTCTCATCAACGGTGACGACATGTACGTGACCTTCTCCATCATCGACTGGAGCCGCGGCATCGGCATTTTCCTCTTCTCCCGCCTCTTCCTCTACTCCTTCATCTCCCTCTTCATCTACACCGTCCTCAACATCTTCGTCACAATCATCTTCGAGGCCTATGAGGAGGCCAAGGTTAGTCCTCCTCACTCTTTCACTTCCGTGGAACGAAAATTCCAATATGTCGGGTATGTGCATGTACTTACAAGGCTGTTAACAGCCTTGTGAAAAAATATTCCTGTGCCTCGCGTGCCTCTGGAAATGTTTTTCTATCCGGGTATCCCATGAGTTCTGTCCGAATTGTGCTTTTTTTAATTTGGACCAAATTAAGGAGTATTTTAAGAAGCTGAACATTAGTTTTATGTTGAGGTGCATGTAAACTAATGAAGTTTTACCTTATAGAACAAAAAATAGAATTTACCTGAATAAAACCCACGAAAGTAGCCAATAATGGCTTGAGAAACATGTTTTATGAGTAGCTGAAGAAGCGGCTGAATACGTTAACTCACTGCATGGAGAGGAATGTGTGAATGCAAGAAGAAGATGTTGCAGAAGATAAGGATGGAACCGGAGATCCAGCCGAGTTTGATTAACACGGCTTCTTGGAGAAAGTTCCTAAGTTCGAAACACGCCTGTAAGTATCATGAATTACCTGAAAAATGACTCAAACCTTTAGTTGACGAAATCTCCTCTCCTCTCCTCCATTGTCGTCAACTTGTTTCAACTCTTTTTGGGGTACATATGCGACTGACAACTATTGTGGATTGTTACCACCTAATGCAGCATCAATTAATGCTCACACCTACTGTATACGTGCAGTTAGGGCGGCTTCTGAACAATCAGGCTTTGTGGGTAAAAAAGGACTTGCTCTGGTGAACTGAAAAGGAGTTTTATTTCATCAGACGGCAAGAATCAGGTCACAAAGTTGGAACAACTTGGTTGGGAGAAAACTCCTCATCTATCCACTAAAGATCTTGCTTATTTATTATTATTTGGGTGAATGAACTTCTGTATTTCCACAGGAAATGGTTGAAAGTGGCATTTCTGAGTCTTTGTCGAATCCAAACCCAGGGAATTTTACAGTGGTATAGGTTCTAATAAGCTTGTAACCAGAAGAAAGGTAGTCATAGATAATAAGAGAAAGTTCAGTGATGAAATGCGGATGGAATTTCTGGGATAGCCAGATATGTAAAGGGGTAGGGAGACATCTGCAAATTGGTAACACTCTCAAATTCATATTTTAGTTAACCATGGAAGCAATATCCCCCCATTTAAGGCGTTTAAGTACTTTTGCCTGGATATGAAGCTTTGATTTTGTGCTTTCAGGAACGCGAGTCGTTTGACAGCGAGGAGATGGGGATCCTGAAGCAGTTTCTCGCCAAACGGGTGGGCGAGCAATCCCCAGAAGCGGGAACCTGCGATTCGGCCTACGAGGGTGAGGATGAGACTGATTCTGGTGTCAGGGAATCTGGAGATGCTGTCCACATCTGATGTGTTAATTCTCATTGCGATCTGGAATTCCATATGCCATTTTTCATTTGAAGTGGTTTTTTATCATAGAATAAAGGATGTATATTGTGAATCGATTTTTGCTTAAGCAAAGCATTAGATTAGCTTTTTATCCCATTTCTATTTTAGGCTGCAGTTTTCTTGTAAAAAGAACGATCAATTTGTGACACTATGGTTACATGTACCTCTTGATTCAAGGATAAAAGGGGAGAGGGTTTGAGGAGGCTGGAAAATATATCATTTGACATGTCATTTTCACGCTGCTAAATTCGGACGTTAAAGTAGGACGAACTAGTTACAGATGATCGTTCAATTCTTTAAAACATTGAACAACAGCGGCGGTATAAGCGTATCCACTATCATTGCCTCTTTTGGAAAGTCCGAAAGCTAGTTGACGCCACAGTATCACCGAAACTGATATTCTTTTAAGAAAGAAGAACCCAAGTTCACTCACCAGTTAAGAATACCAGAAACTTAGGGTAGAGATCCCTTGAACCATTCGTTCATTTTTACCCTTTCCTTGAGTGAAAATCAATCTACACGCCTAGAGATTATCAACGCATGTAACCGAATAGGAATAAAATCTAAAATACTGCATAATTGAGTAATGTATTTACCTATACTAGCTAAAATTAATATTATCAGAATAAGTGATATTAAAACGCAGAAGGCTTATTTGGGGATATAATTAAATAAAACAAATGCTGCTTTTTCTACTGACCTTCGAAAATATGTACAATCAAATAGGTCATCACGATAATTCCTCATTAGATGCCTGTGATCGAAATCGCGAACTAACTTCCTTATTTAAGGTCTTGAAATGAGTGTTTCAAGCGCAAAAGTAGGCTATTGCTTATTTTTTAAATCGTTAAAATTAAAATAAACTTTAGATTTATGCTGTCTAGTTTATTGATCGTTAATGCCACTACGCTAATTGCATGTAACCATAAATTTATTGTATGCGTAAATAATCAGGACAATGATGAAGACGAGGAAAAGTATACCGTTGCATCGTCCGAGTTACAACCAAACACCGATAATGACCAGTCCTCTCTTCATTCCACTTTATTGCCTGGTGGGTTACAATTTGTTTTCAGGAGTCTTATTTCTAGTAACTATTTCATTTATTTGATATTTTAAAAGCTTCAGTTAGCGATATTCTAGTATTTAATTGATTTCAAGGAATCTAGCCTGATTTGGAATAGCACTGCCTATAAGTAAAATTAGCTGGTCTGGATCAGATGCGTAGGGTCAAATCTCAACAAATTACAAAAATAGACTTTAGCAGCAAAGTTGCCGGTAACTTTTTCAAAATGCTCATCCTGGTGACCATCGAAGATGAATAACGTTTAATTAAATTGTACTATAGTATCGACCCATCACTGTGTCATCAGTTTCAAATTATAACAGACTACTTCGATTGAGTTAGTGTTAAGCAGTCCCCCCTCAGTTCAATAAATAGCTATCAACTACTTATCTGTATCGGAACAGTATATGATTTTCGAAATGTTAAGATTATTCTACCAAGACACTCTGCTAAACCATTAAAATCTCAGTGAAATTATTTACCTTTACCTTATTGGATTCTTGTCCAGCCTCAAAAGTTTCTCTTTAGCCTCTATCAATAATTTAGTATCTTCTAGCGCCTTTAACTATCTAGTTTCTAGTATTCCGCTATTCTAGAAATCCTCTCTATTTAATTCCCAAAAAATAACCTTGATCCAACTTCAGATATCCTTCTATAAAGCCTATTGTGAGTTAAGACAAAACCAAACTGAGAATTTTTAATGGCGACAGTCATTCCTAATGAGCCTTAGTAGTGGCGTAGAATCGCATTTGAATAAATGGTCTTGCTTCTGACGAGATAAGCCAAAGCCACGATAACGAGCAACCAGTTGTTTTGTAATTGTCAACATAACCTTGTCAGTGCGTGCCAAGGAGCTAAGCATCCTACTGAAAAGGGTTACAAGCAGCATCTAATGTAGTGACCATGAAATGATGATCTTGTGACTTTTATTAGGGTTGATTGCAATTTTTAAGTTATCCAACATATTTTATTCAATAACCACGGTTTATCCTCTAGGTCAAGCTGAAAAGTTTTACGGCTTACTAACTGCACAAACATACATCATCACTGTTGTAGACATAAATCGACCAATTTCTGGGGCAAAGTCCACCTCGTTTCGATATCGGCAACCTCGCAGTCGCGTGCCCTCCGTTCAACGACAGTCTAAACGGGGTCGCCCACCCGATCGGGCCATGTCCCGCCATCGCCGCCGACAGACACAAGCACGCGAGTTAGTCGGCGGCGAGGCCGCTTTGCGGGCGTGGGAGGCGAGCCAGAACCTGATTGGCCAGCTGCGCAATGAGAACCACCTGCTTAAGGAGAGGCTCTGCAACTGCCAACTGGAGCTGAGGACGGTTCAGCGCGAATGCAAAGTGCAGAGTGCCCGTCTCTCCAAAGTACGCTTGCCCCTGATTGCGCCAAAGTGCAGCTTGCCTCGCCTATATAACTACTTTGTCAATGCGTCAGAGCTGCGTTAGCTGATCAAAACTCGCTTAAACCGATTTGAACTCAATTGTTGCTGGGTGTGTTTAATGATTGAAGTAACACCTTAATTTATGCATTTCTGGCTTGTCTAAAAGCTTAACTTGAGCAGAATCACACTTCAGCATTCATCCCATGCACGATAAATAACTCACACAAATCTCTACCTAAAACACCAGTTAAAAGTACCATGTCATAGCTTAAATTCTGTTCGATTTTTCGGATAAATCGAACAAATGATTATCTATGACTTCCTAGAGCTTTAAACTAGCTAAGGACGTACTATTATTTTAAAATTCTTTTGGTTGTGATGTTCCGAAGAACTCGCAAGTGTCAGTTACAACCTCTTTCAGCGACGATGCAAAAGATTTCCCTTCTGCCAAGTGATTTTGTTGGCCACGAAACAAATGGCAGTCTGAAGGAGTAAGGTCGGGGGATGATCGGTTTTCCCCCGCCCAATTCCTTCTTCAACCCTTTGTTACGTGCCGCATTCACCTGATGAAACATCACTCTATTTTATTCACTGCAACAGGTCTATTTCCCTTCCCCAAACTTGGTTTAAATGCCCAATCGGCTGACTGTATACAAGACCTTTAGTTGTTGCTGAACTGTGGCGTGGGCCTTGCCTCTTCAAGATCCTGCTACTGTATACGAAGCATAAGATTTTGGTACAAGATCATATTTTCGTCATTCGCCAATCACAGTGTGAAATAGGTTGGTGAGAATGGAGATAAGTACAGATCTCAACTCAGGGATTTGAGATTGTTTTCAGGAAGCAAGCCATGAGGCAGTCATGCTCCAAGCTTTGAAACTTTTCCAAGTGTATGAAGTTGAAGACAATAAAGCAGGATAGGCTTCTTCAATAACGGTTTCTCCAAGAAGCTGCTTATCATCAAACTCAACTGGACATCATCCGGTTAGATCTTCATCTTTGTACGGGGTGAATTCTGCACTTCTGAATCCAGCCAACCATTTTCTAATCACACATTCCTATCAATAAACTGAGTAGATGCTTCCGGAGGCGTCGTCGGCTATTCGCTCAGGGTTTTCCCTAACGGCTTTCCAGATTTCAATCCCGCGTGCACTGTCAAGCCGTGAGTCAACCTAAAGTTTTGGCTACCCACACACCCGTACACGCGCACTTTGCAATTGCCCGTTCACCTAGACGGAAACCTGGTTTAGAATTGTTGTAAACACTTTAACTGTTGTGCCAAACAACCAATAGGCGGTGGGCAAGGAGGCGGACATGCCGGCGATGATCGAGCGCCTGAACGCGGAGGTGCGCGGACTGCAAGAGCGTCTGCGGCAGAAGCGGGCGGCGGCTGACGCAGCGGAGAGACGGGCCGCCGCCGCGGAGGCCCGCCTGGCTCCGCTGTTGGTGCGCCGACAACAGCGCAGAGAGACGAACAGCGCCGGCACCACTGCCACCGCCGACGGTGATTCTGGCTACCATGTGGCCCCTCAACCCACAGAATCACGCTTGGCTGCCGCGGTGGCTGAATTGGAATCACTCAAAACCAGTATTGAGTTCGAGAGGAGTAGGCTTCGGGTAAGCCAACTAGGTCGCTGAACTAGCACATGGTGGATTACATAAGTTTCTTTCTGGAAGAAAATATTATACATTTGCACTGTCTTCAAGATGCGGGTATCTGCATTGCACCATGAGCTGATACAAGGGAACCTTGCGAATAATACACTGAAAAATTTATATGGGTTGAAGGGTGTCATCGATTCCAAATCAGAGGGTGCTCATAGAGAATAAAAGAAGTAATTAAAGACTGCTATCAGAGGTCTTTTGTGTAGGAGGTAGCAATTTAGGCGCTAGAAGTAGAGCTGCATTTCTTGGCATTTTCACTTCCTGAGTGATTGTAAGACTAATCGTCTCTTTCCTCAAGGATGCTCAGAGAAAAAATGAGGCGCTGGAACGGAACCACAAAGCGGAGTTGTCTGTAGCCTACGAGCAGATTCGAAAATTGAAGAAACTCAACAACGATCTGCAGGAACAGCTTGAGACTGTTACCCGGAACCTTCAAGTTGGTTGCCGTCTGGAAATTTTTAAGTTTTAGTTATTTTTAAATTAGATCTAGCTTTCGAAATTGCACCTTAAGAGTGTGTGAAACCTAGTTCTGCTGTTGAAAATTCAATCCATATGTGAAGTCCCAACAGGGCGGACCTAGTAATGAAAGCGATCGCTACTGCTAAAGAACAACTTTTCATAGATCAGAATTTGTGGCATATTTATCCCTTAGAAGACCATAAATGATGATAATCTAACGTCATTTTCCCATTAACTTTCGGAGATCCCACAACCAGCACACTTACTTCCTTATAATAGAGAATTTTCCTATTCCCAACTCAAGGGCTGTTTATCTACAACTGCAGGAAAAGACCAAACTGCTTGAGCTCCAGAATATCTACAGCCACCGTCTGCCGAAGTCAGTGATCATCCAGAACGCTGGATTTGAGCTTCAGCGAGAACGTCGATGTGGTCTTGAGTCCGAATTGAATGAAGTAAGCTCGGAGGCCAGAAATATTTCGCTTTTAAGAAATGTTTGGATTAAATGACTGCTGTTTCTAGTACATTTAAATAAATTACTGTCTGAATATGATTGTGTGAAATGAGATCGATGTTCATTCAGTAGCGTGGATATTATTGTGTTGAAATTCGCTTCTGAGGACGATTGAGTAGTAATGACCCTATCTTCTTTGCCTGGCTATTCTAAACGAAGTCGTAGTTTGAGGACAAGGTCTTCTAAGGACGACGGACTGGCCAGATTTGGTCGTTTTGGTATTTCTGTGTACCGTTAGCTTATCTTTACCATCTAACATGATTAATTCATGTATGCAGGTGAGCTGTTTCCAAGTCTTCTCAAATCACCAAGAGCCCTCTCCCGAGGGTAGGAGAGGGAAATATTCTGGGTTTTATGTTTTGTAAACAGCTTGTGGGCGATCTGTTCAGACATTTGCTGTTAGCCTACCGTCTGCTGGCATGGGGAAATTTATGGTCGATAAATACGCCAGAGCAAACATTCAACAGTTGGGAGTATTTGGCCATACTGCTTAGGATTGTTGCACTAGTTTTGGTTGTCCAAACTCAAGTGATTCGATGGATATTTACTGATTCTAGTGGAAGCCTGATTGAAGTTCACCTGCCACCAATGGCAACTTCGCAAAAGCGTGATTCTCATTCCATGATATATGGAAATAGGCAGTACAAATAACCTAATTTTTCCCGTTTTTTGCGTTTTACAGGTACTGTTGTTGATTTTTCATGAATTCTAGACGCTGTATAACAAATGAACTTAAAGTTTCACTAAAACATCTATCAAATAATCACATTTATGTCTTTGAAATTACTGCGTATAGCGCTTTCACACTTTGGGTTGTAATCTCATAGCATTTGTGGATTTTAGCATATCCTTTCTGAACTTGAAAAAAAATGTTGTTTTTCCAGGATCCGCGCAGCCGTAATACCGAGGCGACAGCTAACAGAAAATGCAGCCCCCGATTTCCAGCAATTAGACCAGAGAGCTCCGAAAAGCGCAGACGCGGCTGCAGACCAGCAGTCTCGCAGATTTCCACCATGGTAGCCAAAATGAAGAGTGGTCTGTTTGCTCGTGCCCACACTTCAAGCATTCCTGACAGTGCCGCAAACTCCCTTCAGAAGAATGGCAAATCCAGGCTCTCGGCAGAAGGCGAGAAACAGCACCAAGAAGGCCCTGGACTCCCTACTGAGAAAGTGAGTTTTCACCCACTCATCATACCTCGATTACAGAGGGAATAGTAACTGAAGAGGTCCTATTTTAAGATGTGTATCAGGTCATTCGATAAGTTCTGTCAGAATCGTGAATAAAATGCGACAAGTGATTAAATGTTGCATTACTCAAAAGACTTAATCCTCAATGTACTTTCCCACCTATCCATGATATTCTCCCATCCATTAGCAAACTACTTCACTGGACGTCGTTCATTCCTCTCCATTAACTAAGCTAGTGTTTTGGCCGCTTCGTTGGCTGCTGAGTTGCCTTTCCTTAACTCAAAACATTATGTGCCTTAAATCAGTCTTGGATGCTTCTGTGTTAGCAGTGTTTCTATTAAGCAAATTTTACTCTCTTTTTTAGATGCTTTAGAACTTATCAAACGTTGTATCACAGACTAGTAAAATTAATGTCCAGATGCATTAGAGAGTAGAAGATACTCCTTGAATTTCATTCAATTGACCAGAACTTATAGGATGACCTGATACAAAGGAAAGCATCTATCAGTAGCAAGCGCTAATCGCTACGTTTGAGTCAGTAAATCTGGACTCAGGAACACTGACACACGTGAAAGCAATCGATAGCATAGTGCCATATGCCTTTCCTCGCAAGGTTGAGCACCTCGGAACCACAGTAGTAGTCGCAGACAGTGGTTCGATTTAACCGTCTTCCTCAGCTTGATTTTGGCAATATTACACGTGAGTAGTGTCCTCTTTTAGAGCAAAACACATCAATTATGCATTTCGTTTCGTTGTTAATTTTGGAATACTGGCTCTACAGGTTGTGGATTTACCAGCCCCAAGAGCTCGACGCAGGAAGAAAAAAAGCCCCATTGTGGATGACGACAATAACCAAACGGACTTCAAAGAGCCGCCTTCCGAGATGGGAGACCTGGTAAACGAAGAGAGTGAGGGCATTGTCGCTATATGCAAAAATACTCAATCGAAACCACAAGAAAACCTCGAGGTGACCTTGGTAAGTATACCTAGGGGCGCATTCTTTGCTCGATGCTGACGGGAACTAAGATTTAGAGCAGATGGGGGATGACATAAGCCCACTTGCATTTGAGCCTGGTAAACACAAGTAAACACACCAAAGGGCCATCCTGCAAAGGCTATTGATAGTCAATTTTTCGATATTACCAACATGAGCGAATCGTAGGCTTCTATTTAGTTAGTACAGACTACTACGTACTAGTAGAATGGTGAAAACTGATTCTCAAACATGTGCTTTTTCAGCTCCAAAAAGAAGTGCCAGGTACGGATAATATGCAGTTACTAGCCTCTCCTCTTAGTTATTTTCAACTGAAAACAATGCCTCTGCCACTTGTAGATGCGACAGTGGACCCAGAACCACCAGGGTACGCGCCATTCCCTAATTCACGCAGTCACTTTAGCACAAGCATCCCAGACATTCCTCACATTAATCATATCCCAACCCATGGTTCCTATTGCAGAGAGCAATCTCCTAAGAAAGATTCATTTTTACGCTCAGTAAGGAGTCCGAACTGAGTGATCTTTCCTTGTATTCTTCAAGTTCAGCTACTGGAATACCTGTAAAACTGCTCACTGAAAAAGAAACGGTAGAGAAGAACCCAACACCTTCGACCAACCATCAGACAAATTCACCAGGAACCGAAGCCACTGACGACTTCAAGTCACCGGAATTAAGCGAGGAAGACCTCCTATGGAAGAGTATTTTCGGCAATGACTCCTTGGGCTCCACGAATCCCGGCTACCTTCCCGTACGTCTTGTATGCACTTGGCTGTCTTGACTGCAAAACTGGAAATGACCATTATTTGTGTCTATTAGACATCAAAAAAGCGAGAAGAGATTGGGACGCTGAACCAAAAAACCCGTCAGAACAACCCAGTGAGAAACCCACTCGAGGAGCTGGAAGCCGAAAGACTTCTGCTGTGACAGCGCGATGATCCGACCAAATCTGTGTATAAAAATTTGAATAAATCTCTCATCAACGGCAAGAGAAAGGAGCTCTTCCCTTCACTGATCAATTCTTTTTTAATTCAAACCACACGCGCACACAGGGAGAGAATTTCATGTGTGAGAAGTAGCCAACCACTGCTACTAGACCCACGTGGACAGAGGAGAGGTTCATTACGCGCATGGAAACACGGGAGATAGAGAGCAGCAAGTTGAAACCCGATTTAGTTAGTGAGCGGTGTTAGTTAACAATTGTGTGCTTTGGAGTTCGCAAAAGGGGAGCAGACGCGTAGAGTGAGCTAAAAAAGGGCGCGGGCGGATACAGGGAAGGGAGAAAAGGTGAAAGAAGGGGGCGGGGGTTTCTCGCTTGAGTTTGACTGGGAGGCGGGGCAAAAGATTGGTAAGCGAGAGAGAGAGAGGAATCGGGAGCCAACGCCGGCCTCTCCTACTACTGTCCTGTGAGTAGCGGTGGTTGGCCGAACACACGACAATGACTTAAGCGGTCGTTTAGAGAAAGTAATCCGGAGTGCGACGCGACACGTGCGGCTCACCGCGTCTCGGAGCAGGGTCGAACTGGAGGCTGCATAGACAAAAATAAACATGCAAGCTTCGAAGTTTTGACTTCTGTTTTAAGCATCTAACTTGGTAGAGTTAACCAAGGGGAATGTCACTTTCGCACTAGGTACTTCAAGTAAAACGCAAAGGCCTTAGCATGAGAATGAAGGTGAACCGTTAGAAGTTCATCAAGAAACACACAGTGGCAGTGACAGTCATCGACAAGGGCATCAGTATTAATGATCGAATTAAGTCAAAATCCAAATATTCCGGATATAACTCTTCTAAATTGCCAACCAATATTCAGTAAAAACCTCGGAATGCAAATAGACACTTCCATTATTGGCAAGCTTGTCTGTAAATGCACAGCGGACGTTAGGGCCACCGCCAGTACCAGGCGATTGGATGGCTAAGAACTAGCCTGGTAAAATGTCGCTACGCCATGCGTCATCATCACCCCTATCGCTTGACTGTGCTGGAAAAATACACCAGCACCGCTACAGAAACCGCCGATATAGGTGGAAAACGACTAACGAAAAATTACGTCCCTGGCTTCAGCGATGCAACGACAAGGAACCCCTTATATATACATTCAAAATACACGAACCTGAGATAAATTTCAAATAAAAACAAAATCAGAATGATTAAAACCAGGTAACTTACAAAGTGTACTTGAGATTGTCATCAAGCTCCATGATCGCGGCCTGATTCCCACAACGATAGCAATAGTTGGGAGCGCTGAATATGGTGACAACGTTGCGCTCATGGCACCAATTGAAGCCCTCCATTACCAGCTGGTGCGCACGGCTGATAAGGGAGAGGCTGTTGCTATGGTTAAACTGCTCCGAAATATCCTGCCCAAAAGTGTAGCCGGCGCCTCGAGGGCTGATCCCCCAGCCACCTCGATCGTCTGGGTCTGACCACAGAAGATCGCACATTGGTCCCTAAAGGGAAAATAGAGCCAATAGTACGAAAGTCCGAGTTAATGAACGAGGAGGGTATTTGATTAACTAAACACGGCTCAAAAATAAAACAATTCGCAAAAACTTTAGCTGGAGTAGAGATACACACCAATCATTAGCCGCATGAACAGGCGAGAAAATATACCATGCCTATGCAAATACGTGACAAGGAACAGCACAACCACTTGAACTTTTCACAATAAAACACATGACATTAGCATTAGATGACACAACCTCTAAACACCCAAAGTTAACAATAGAAATCGAGATATGGAGACATAAAAAGGTAAAACAATTACCTCATGGGGAACTTCCTGAATACGATCCAACGCCCTTATGTGGTCAAGCGTATCGATGGAAGGCGAGAGCCCACCATGAAGACAGAAGATCTATAAAGCTATATGAAATACAGACGAACTTACTGAGTTGTCCACAAGAGCAGTCAGTGGAAGATAATCAAACAGATCTGTGAAGTACTTCCAGACGTTTGAATTGCCGTATTTACGAAGGCACTCGTCGTAAAATCCGTACACCTGAGTGATCTGACGGCTTTCGTGATTGCCCCTCAGAACAGTAATGCGATCTCGGAAACGAACCTAGGGACATGATAGCACAGTAATTACTTTACCTTTAGAGCAACCAGGAGAGTAACAGTTTCAACAGAACAGTATCCACGGTCAACGTAATCGCCCATGAAGAGGTAGTTCGTGTCAGGAGCCTTCCCTCCAATTCGGAACAACTCCATCATATCATGGAATTGACCATGCACATCACCACAAACTGTAACCGGACTAGACACGTTTTGTACATTGGATTCCTTTGTCAAAATTTCCTTGGCCTAAGGCGAAATGAAGTCTACCACACACTTACTTTATCGCACAATGATTTGACATGAGCTTCCGATAGTTGTTGGCAATTATAGAGCTGCTCTATCCAACTATCAAGCTCTTTTACATCGGCTCGACTATCCCCAGTCATTATTCAGCCGTAAGAACCGCAAAAAATACAGTGATTCGAACTGAGTGAATAGTTGGTGTTAAAAGACATAAACAAACATCTATATATTTGATGTAATACGTCAACCGACTTAATATCAAAGATAATTTTTTAGAATTAGGTTTAAAATAGCTAAAAGAAGTGTAAAAATTTGGCATATTCTTTCGATTTATATTTTTAAATGGCAATTGTGTGTTCTTGTCAGTATTTTTAAGAAACATTCCTCACATGGTAGTAGGGGATCTAATTTATTGTTCTGTTCTCAATTCATAGATTTATTGTTTACGATTTATATTTTATATGCCAATATTTCGAAAACTTTATGAATAATGCATATATTAAATACGTTGTTACTTTACTAAAGTTGCCATGAATCGGTTTTCGTGCTACCTTTTTGTTTATCATACATGTCTCCTCGAATGTCTAATAGTATTTAGCAAAGAACGATAAAGCAGTTACAGTATATCTTTGACAGTTAACTTGGAAACCAGAAAACGGATTCAGACATTCAAGCTAGAAAATAATAGTTTTTAAGACCCCACTTATATCACTAAATGAAATTTCTGGAGGTGTGTGGGATTGTTACGATCCTATGTTGTCGTTTGTCGAAACTTACCCATTTTGCATTTCTTGGCCGGATCACCACCTCTATCTGACTCTTTTGCTCAAAGGTTTCGCCGTTTGCGCAATATATATTATAAATTTATCATTCAAAACCAAAATTAAGTGTTTTTCGTCTAATTAAACTTCGAAGTGCCATTTCATTATAAGAGACTATCTAGAGGAGGGTAAATTAGCTGCCTCATATCCAGACAATATCATTTTGTGGTAGCATAAATTGCTGATTTTTTGTAGAGTCCTGTTATACTTAAGTCTTATACAGCATATAAATTGAAGAATTTAATGTGTTTTTTATATTCATGATGAAAAATATGTCTATGTCACTTCAATCTGCTCTCGCTGGGGTGCTTCAAGGTCAGGTCTGTATATTTGTTGTCATCTCAGATAAGTGGGTCAAAAAATTAAAAATCGGGGAGTTTGTCTAGGTATCGTTACCTAGTCGCCCTACCCACCCATGAAACATCGGGCATATTCCTGGTGCTTCGGCCTTGCGTTATTGAGTTGATAGACCACGGAATCAGTGTATTCCCGTTGAATCGACTTATACACATTATCGTATTCAGAGGAAAAAATTGGCCTGGAAAATTATCTGAAAAAACTGCCGAAGGCAATTGTTAGTCGCTGTGATCCCAAGCGTCCGGTAACTAGCGGAGCCGAAAGCTGAGTTATTCGACGGCCGATTTCTTCAGTTACAATTCCTCTAAAGATTTACCTTCCTATACAACTATTGTCTTTTGCATAATAGACTCAGGGTATATTATTGGGCTTTATTTTGAATTTACAAGGAGTTTGTAGGCTGAGGATCTGGGGTCACTGCCTTTTAATCAAAAATTGATCGAGTTTCATAGTCCCAGAAGCGGGCTTACTCTTTCTTCCCCGGCCTGGCTTATTTCTCGCATTACCTCTAATAGATTTCTGCTGTTGAGGTTTTGCTTGGACAGATGTCGATACCTCCTGATTCCATTCCTGTTGAAGCTTCTTCGCAAAGTGGAAATCTGAATGCTCTGGCATCAAGTGCACAGGAATGTGTGATCCACATTCAGGGCAGATCATCGTATCAATCGAAGGATCGATCTTTTGGAAGCAACCCTTGCCTGAGCTGGTAGATGGAACGGGCTCCTCCTGGGTTTCCACAACTCCTTCAACAGCAGGTCGTTTGGAGGGCGGAGAGGCCCTCTCTATTTCGATAAACTTCTTAAAGAAAGACTCCCTCTTTCCCGGCGACTCATTCACCTTACTGTGTCGTTGGAACATCTCCTTCACATCCCCCTGCGACTCTGCGTGGTCCGATTTGAATTTCCCAGCCATCAAGCCCATATTCAGTATGGGCGAATCACCAGCAAGACCCTTTAACGCCGTGAAGGCCAAGTCCGCAATCCTCTTCGCTATCCGTGCCTCGGTTTCCTGGTAGTTCTCCACATTCTCCCGAGGGAGAATGGAACTCAACAGCGTTGGTTGCAGCGCCTTCGACCGCATATCAACGTGCTCGGCTCGCAGAGACAGGGAGAGAGAGGTGGGAAGGCGGTTGTGTTTTTCCCGGTCCAGCGCCACCCTCTCGACAAGCTCGCCGGCCAGGGCTTCCAGCCACTGGCGGATCTGTGTTTCCGTGCGCAGAGCGGATTTGCCGAGGAAGTTCTTGCTGCAGGCGATCGACTTGACGAGGGTTCGAGTGCTGACTGCCTGGTAGTCGTTGCCACGACACAGCTCGTACAACCAGTTTCTGAAATGGACGGAATTAATGAATTAGCATTCAGTAGTAGCAGGCGACTCCTTTGGAATGAATAGGATCAACCAAACTATTTCAATGTACAATCTCCTTTACAGCCATAAGTTCTGTCCGTGTTTTGAATTAATTAAAAGTGACAAACTGCTGCATTTAATTACAAATTCAATCACTACCAATGACTCCCTTCTGTCTACTAACAAACCTATTAATGCATCCAGTGTTGTGATATTCTTTTGGTGTTGATTCAAAGAGTTCACAACCTCCGGTTTCGTCAATACTGGGACCACAACGACGACAAGGCTGAGTCTCGCGCTCTATAGAATTGAACTTACCCCGTTTTTTCCCCATAGACCTCCACCAATTTTTTCAAAGGCACTTTGGTCAGCGCGCCAACGTACTCAAGGTCAAAGCGAGCGATTAAATCCAAGCCAAGTTTTCCACCTAGCCCGGGTCTAAAAAATTCAATACTTATTCACCCCATGTACGAAAATCAGAGTCAAGTATCAAGATAACATACACTTTCTTCGTTCGAGTATGGTTCATTAAATGCTGTCTTGCCTCAAGCGGGACAAGTGTTATTCTGTCGGGTTTGTTAAGAGAACAGGCTATTTTACCCAGCATCTACAAACACATACACATTTAGCTTCAACGGACCGTGTCAAACACGGTTATTGTATCACGATTGCACGGACACTTACTCGATTATTAGCAATACCAACTGAGCAACAGTAGCCCGTATCTTCAAGAATCTGGTCTTTTACCTTTTGCGCCAAGATTAGAGCCGATTTAAGTTTTCGTCCATCACTGAGTTTGTCAAAAAGCGTATTTTGATCAGAAACACGACCCAAGGAGACACTGCACGGACATTTGTCCACTTCAATATTCGGGAAGATTTCATTCATGGTGTCAGGATCAACTACTAGATTTGACTTTTCAGAGACACTAACTCTGTCCGGCACATCCGAAACCAAATCTATAAATTATTTTACATGAAGCAATAGTGCACTATACCAGTGACGTCGATGAAAGCTTCATCGATGCTAGCTCGCTCGATTTTACTAGTAAACTTGGATATTGATTTTATAACCTCTGCACCTGCTTCTCGATATCTATGAAAAGGTAAACAACACCAAGTTGGATTACTTCGTTAGATCGGCTTTACCGCGATTCATAGGAACCTGGAATAAAATGAGTTCAGGACATCTCTTTTTAGCTGCATCGCCTGTCATATTCCTAGTGACACCCCTTTCTCTAGCCTCATAACTAACAGCAATCAGCCTAAAGGAATTATGAATCAGATACACATTACGATGCGGCAGAAATACTTGTGTACTGCACGACCGCACATGGCAGCTTTACTGTATCTGGTTGTAACTTTTGTTCTACTTGTACGTAAAAGCAGTCCATATCAATTAGAAAAATAATTCTCTCCATCTAACTTGAAATCACTCTTAGCCTTGCACACACACATCAAACGGTCTACTCCAAAGTTCAAAGTCACCTTTGGATTGTTAGTAAGTTTTAACGATCAAAAGATGAAAAGTTATAGTACCTTGACTTTCAAGTTTGTAATCAAACTTATTAAAAGAACTGTTTTATGTTTAATTTTCAAAAATCATGGTCGGATTTTTTGGGTGTTGTAAGCATTTATTTATTTTATTCCATCTTACATGTAACGGTATCTACATTTAATACTTCGTTAGGTATATAACAGCCCTTCTAAGGATTTTATTCTTTCTTTTATATCTACTGGAGAAGCTCTGCGAGTTTATAGCGTGTAGTGAAGTGTTTAGATTCTCATTAATTTATAACTGGGTACATAAGGATGAAATATTCCGATAATTCGCATGATGATAGAGACTTCGAAGTTTGAATTATTGTCAAACTGTTAATACATCACTTTAGTAAGGACTGGGTATGGCCTACTTATCGTAGCACCCCTCAGTTGGTTAATGTATTAGATCTGAAAGGCTTTTGTAACTTTGAGTGAAGGCCGAATCTAGCAGTGAAGAAATGATACGTATTGATATGATTTGTGTAATGCTTGGGCTTTGTGACTTGCCTAACAAGGGGCTAGGATGTCAAATGTTTCAATATTGAGACTGGGACTTAGAACATTGCGAAAATGAAGATAAATATTTTACGGAATCTTAACTGAGTTATTGCATAACATATAATTTCGGCTTTACTGAAATAATGAATTCACAGGCCTTGAACGATCCTGATTTTGGACTGCAGTGATAAAATTAATACACTCCCTTTGTTGAACTTCAAGACATTCATATTTAGCTGTGCTCATCAAATCAAATGGGTAGCTTCCTGAGATAGGTATTTAGGGAGCTATAAAGCATGGGCATGAACTGTGCGCCGTAATACCAATTCTTGTCTTGCAGCTATCATAATTGATTTTTTTGATATTTCTTGGCTCTCTAAATCTCAACTTTCGCTCAGTGCTGATTTGTTGCGTCTCTGAGGCTAATCTCAGGCCAACAGTTGCCTTCGAAGACGATTCTTTGAGCTTAGAAGGGACGCAACGCATCATTTGTATCAAAACTTTCTTGGATTCGTTCTTTACGTCTTGCTCCTGGATTGAAGTCGGCTCGTCAAACTTGGCGACAAATTTGGTTCCCAAGTCAGCGGTGTTACCAGTCTAAATGATAGACAAGCAAAAGCTGTTGTTTTTCGAATAGTTTTCAACAATTATATCTGTATATGAGATATTAGAAGACCATTTATTATTTAAAACAAGTGTTAATTATTAGCCATCGTCGCTAATTAACGTCCCTTCATTGCAGACAAGGTTGAGGAACTTCATTCACAATTACATTGTCTAACTATTGAAAGTTCACCGGGGTTTCGTCGAACTAGTTCTCACATAAGGGATGTGGATCATTTAAGATCTACACTAATCAATGCCCTTAAAACACACTGGTCATATTTCGCACTAAATAAAGATCTTCTTAATTTTTCTTCTTCTAAGCTATGCAAGCCAGGAGTCTCTACCTAGCTATTGGTCGGAGTATATCCTATTCGAGATGAGGAGTCATTGAGTAGATGTTCACATATTGCCTTCTCTTCCATCTCATCCCGTCGTGTACATCTCCTCCATGAAGAGGAAATTAAAAACTACTCTAAAATACTTTGTGTTTGACTAAGAAGAGCAGTAACCTGGTAGAGTCAAAGCTGTGCCGATCCTCGTCTGTGACAACAAAGTCTCAAATAAGTGATAAACTTACCGAGGCTTTCTTATCCTGGCTTTCGTTTGTACTTTGATGTTCTGAGGTGTGTGTTTCATGAGACAGCCCCTTATACTCATCGAGAGCATTGTTAGTTGCTTCAATTTCTTGCGCATTATCACTTGTCTCGGAGGAAGTCCTTTCAATGATGCAATTCCTTCTCACGATCATCGGTGGACCCGAAATCCGAGCGGTCGAGTTAGTCGCCACCATGCAAATTTTCGCAGCATTGCCTGATTTCAAATCCCCATTAGTACGAGTTTCCTCTCTAGGTTTTTCTTCAACATTTGCTGAAAATTTTGGGATTAACATCCAAGAGGACAACAATTATAAAAATATTTTAAAATAAATCAAAAGAAATTACACTGAGCCACAGAGGAAGATTCCACATTATTCATAGTTCCCCTTTACCACCCTTGGGGCTCCCAAGTCGATTTGTTTTGTACCAGATCACGTGCATATGCTGTAGGGGCATTAAAACCACAGTTTGGAGTCCTTAAGGTGAATTTCCACGCAGATGTGGTTCCACGTATATGCCAGTCCCGTGTATCAAACATGTTGATCCAATTTTTTGGTATTTCATTAGAAAAAGTGTTTCACTTGGGTTTCTGGTGATTAGCCACTGAGAACATATCGATTCTATACCTCAAAACTGAGCACTTTCTAAACAGGAAAAATATCTGACTGTGTTTCTAAGAGTCGATGGGTATTTATCAAATAAAATACAATTGGTGATTCAAATTTGACTTTAGAAGCATTAAACAGGTAAAACTTAGGCGGTTTCCGATGAATCTGAATGGCAATTAGCATCCATGACACTTTATAACAGGTGTATTCCTAATTTGGGATAAATAATAAAAATGTATCGAAATTAGCAAAGTAAAGTCTCTGTTAAAACAAGATGCGCTATAATGGAGAGGAAATGTAAGTGATAATATTAAACTGAAAGCTAAGTATTAAAGCTAGCTGATATATTTCTACATGGACACCTTTTAGGTTTGATGTTTGGAAAGTTCATTGGCTGATAGTAAACTGTGAACAGCCTAAGTGGGTTGGATAAAGGAATGAGTTATAATGAGAATGATTCCTTATGTCGTTCTCCGACTTCCATAGTATCCCTTGCAAACGTCAAGTAAACGCGTAAGAAATGTCTCCTTATTAATTTGGTTTGCCATGGCAAAAAATAACAAATAATTGACGTACTTAACAGAGGAAAAACACCCGTTAATAGTATTCGTGACTTTTGATTCGTCGATACACAACACATATAGCAGTTGAAATAGGAATTAAACACTCAGTTTTCATTTTCCTTCCTTCTGCGTAAATCAACCCCACTCCTAATTCTTTACTCTCATCGAGATAAGCACACAGGCGTTTTATCACCACTGCCATTAAACTCTCACTTGAGTAGAAACTAGACAGTACTTATGACACATCAAAAACTGCCAACAGCCGCTGAAACACTACCAGTTCACTGCCAAAACCCCCGAACTCACCACTTCCGACTAACTGGCCAATACTGTGAGTGCAGCTGAATTTTGTTCATCATGAATCGCCCAGCTGCTGTCGCACCCTTAATATTCCTTACAAACCAAACCAGTTCCCGGACCCACCCCCGTCTTCAAATAACCGAATGCTTGTACAGAAAAGATATGCCTTTCATTGTTTTTTTAGAAATACACCTTAGAAAGAAGTCAGATCAGAGAAAAAACACAACGACGACGGCGACAACAGCCCGTTTCTACGAGGTCACAGCCGGCAGGACAACCACAAGGGACGAGAAGTCGCAGAACTGGCGCACAAACGGCGCGGAGGCCGTTGTCAGCACCGGCGCTGGCGACGCACCAGCGACTCCCGTGGCACCGGTACCATCGACCGCATCCTCGGCACCACCGCCACTGGAGACGGTCGCGGCCTTGAGACAGAAGGAGTTAACCTCGTAGACGCCGGGGCGTGCAGCCCGGGCACTCAGGGCCAGTCGATGTGTCTCTCCGGCTGCCAGAACCACCTGCTGCACTGATGGCCCCGTCCACAGCACCCGTGGGACCTGGGGCAAGACCTCGCTCAACTGCGGTTGTTGAGACGCCGTTGGACTCCTGTGAGGGCAGGCAAATGAGGTACAGATAAAAAAATTTTCTGGGCTCACAAACAAGTTAATCGTAGCTTTTCACTTACACTTAAGTAATCCTTAATTTCTATTACTGCTTTAACTAGGTGTAGAGCGTGGATACTGCAAGAATAGAGAGGATGAAAGAGTCGGATAACCTATGCCTGATATCTGCCCGGCATCAATACCAGAGATTCGAAGCTCGCATCGGCGTACCTTGGGCTGTCCTCATTAGTTGAAATGCGCGCAGTGACGGCCGACGTGCTGGCATTGTATATCTCCGCGGTTACCGGGATAATTGCCATAGCGGAGCTGGCAAGCATCAAAAGAACGTCATAAAAAGTGACATTTTCACAGGGCGTTGGACGGCTTCAACTATCAGGCCATTCCACAAGTTCGTCCGATGTTTTACTTTTTAAATTGAAAGCAGTTAAACGGTATTTTATAGCGTCTCATGGAACTAAAATTATTCCTATGTTGAAATGCATTTAAAATGACCAAATATTACTTTAAAGAACGGCATTTGTTTAGTATATTAGAAAATCAACTGGGAGAAGCAGCTTTTGCAAGGCCGCAGAAAGAGGTAGAAATTGACATTTGTACTACCTCCCAATCAAAACCAGCATAATTTTGTTCAAAAATGAGGGTATTAGTAACCCTGTTTGTGGATGGAGGGGTAATGAATAATCAAATGGAACATTTGGTCACTCCTTTTTAACCACAAATCACGCAGATATCTATCGGACTTTTGATTCGTTCGAGCATGAAATGATTGGTATAAAAGAAAACTGTGAGTAATGAGGCGATTAGTGGTATAAATAACTGTGTTCATGGTGAGGATTACCGTTTGGAGGAGGGAATCAACTCGGGGAGGAGAGCCTCCTTAGTGAAGTCGTGGACAACTTGGGGAGGGTGGTGGAGACGCAGTCGCAGAAGCGAAGATATCGGCAGCAGCGAGGGAATCGAGGCCAGCATCTGCCCAAAGTGGCTCCGCCGCGGCTGCAAACAGGAGAACCACAATCACCCAACCCAATTCACTACTTCTTCTCACCACATTCGGACCTATCTCAGTGCTGAATGCTGCCAGATCTAGAAGACTAAAAGAAGGAGGCACTCACAATTTGCAGGGCCCTGGGTGCATGTGCTGGAGTGACGGGGATGTGGCTCTGACCGATGCGTTCCCCATCGGTTCCCTCGACACGCCAAAATGCCACCAGACTGAAGCGTCGCTGCCCGTGACCGGCTAGATCCGTCTCCGTCTCCGTCGCCTCTGCCATCTCACCCTCCACCCTGTTGGAAGACGAGGCAGCTTTTTCAGCCCGCGAGGTGAGTTGGAAGAACCGAGAGTGGGGCGTGGACATGGGGTCGATGCCCGCGAACTCCGGGTGGAGGACGATGCTGGAGACGGTTGCGGTGCCGTCCTTGGACGCCGATTTCCGACGAGTAGCCCGAATGCAGAGAGTGATCTCCTGGCTTTGTGGCACCACGACCCCACCTAGAATGAAATAGGTGTAGCGGGATAGTCACTCTTCAATTCTATCTTTATAGATGGATCAGGTAACCAAGATTAGAGAGAGTAGAGTGAGTGAGTGAGTGAGTGAGTGATTTGATGATAGGCAAACTTGGCCAATTACATTAGAGTCAAATGTGACCTGTTATATGGGTGACTCACACGTTCTTGTTTAGTGGTGCGAATGTTACACTCAGGTGTGGCTACATAAGTAACCAAGTCCCAGCCCAAAATGTCAGCATGATGACAATTGAAAAAAAGTCACCAATGACCAGTTCAGATAGTTTAGCTGATAGCTGTGGGCAGTCTGTAGTCTGTGAGGAACCTACATCGACAAGTCCCTCCCTCCCTTCGGTTCATCTTCACATTTAAAGCTATAATCTTCTGCATGAATTTGTAGGTGCCCAGAAACCCAGGAAATACATGCTGCTAGTCTTTGAAAACTTGCTATAAAAAGGCACATAACAAAGTACCTTTTACTGACCTTGGCAAATCGCAGCAGAAGCCGGAGACATGAGGTGGATGTCCCACTTTGAGTCCATGCAGGCCAGTTGAACCACCGCGAAGGACTGCTGCAAGGCGGGCGAAGGCGTTAGAGTAAAATATTTAACTTCTTCTCCATTTCCAGTTGGTAATTTCTTAGGGCTAAGCGGACAACCAAAGCACCTGCACTTCCCAGCTTTACAAATCGGACACCTCGGTGTCCTTCTGTCATCTACCTTATCCTCCACAGGGCAGACAACGGGCATTAGACTAGAGCGCCTTCCGAGCCAAATACCTCTGCTACATCAATCCGAAGTTGTTGCATCCAGTCACTACAGCGTACTTCAGTACGACTTTTTCGAGTCACAACATCTAGTGGGGATTGGCACACTCCCTAGGTGTAAATTTTAGGATTAATCCAATGCACGAGTGGGTGCTTTGTAAAAGCCGTGCAAAAGCGAGGTGACAACTCACCGAGAGAGCGGTGTTTTTGCACCGCAGAGTGACGATCAACGAGTCCACATCCGAGCCCTGGGTTCTGGCACAGACGGCCGAGAAGCGAAGCGAGGGCATCACCTGTAGTTTCGCCTCGTGCTGCAGGTACCTGAAACTGTTCACACACGAGTTGGTACCATCACAGACAATTCAGTAGCAAAGATGAAACAAGTTCTACTAGCATGAGACTACAGGGGCTGGACAAAATAGGGAAAAACCTTTACGAATTCCAAAAATATATATATTGTCTACCTTCTGCGGCAATTACATCCTCAGCTCTTTAAGGCATTGATTAATACAACCAGTTCTTTTAGAGACGATAGCGGAGGCGGGGAAAATCGACTCCTTACCACATTAGGTTAGGGAATGCAGTCAAGCATCTGAGGCAAACCAACCCGGCATTGACGTTCTGTGTTGCATAGGCAAACACCATGTGAATGCGCCACGAAGACGCGTTGTTGTACTGTTTCTGCTGCTGCTGCTGCGGCACCTGGAGTGGGTTGTTCCGTGTGGCGCGTGTGTGAGTAGCCGGGGCTCGAATCCAGAAACGCTCGACACGCGAGTGCCCGGCTTCGAGGGCCACCTTGTCCAGCAGCGAGACAATGGGGGCGGGCTGCGCGTTCGCCAGGACAAAGAAGCCCGGCCAGGAGGTGGCCAAATGCACCTTCACCAGCGGCCGCGAGCCCACGTTGGTGAGAATGAAGCTCTGCCCAAACACCTCGTTCTCATACAGGCATTGGGGAAGACTTCCGAACATCACCTGCCGAAGTAAAAAAGTCCCAACCGATAGAAGGTGAGAGAGAGTAACCAGGGTGCATCGACAAGCAGGGGAAGAACGCACTTTGAGGAGGGCTCTGGGCTGAACCACATTCCAGTGGAATCTGGGATCGGGGGTTTCGGGGAAGCGGATCTTGCCCTGGACACTAGTGGTTCTGCCAGCGACGCCACCTGACCTGAGGGGGTCAAGGGAGGACTCGGGTGTGCCCAGAGCGACGTTGATCTGAGGTGTCGAGGTGAGCAGCTCGAGGGCCGAGGCGACATTGGGTGCGAGGCCCTGTGGTGTGGGCAGGGGTGACGGTTCCGTGTCGAGCGGTGCCGATTGACGCGGTGAGGTGATGCCGAGCTTGAAGGCGATACCCGTCACCAGGAGCTCCTGCGTTATCCGCCGCGGTTGGAGAGACAACTCGATCTGGGAAAGGTGAACAACTCAGTGGGGGCCTCGTCTAAGACAACACCAGCAAGAGGTTGGGGGGAGGGGGTTGTAGAACTCACGACTTTGTGGTCGCCAGGAAGGAGGTAGAATTCGCTAATCACCGAGGCGTGGACATGGGTCTTGGCCAGCCGGAGCCTCTCGGCATCGACGTCCTCGTTGGAGACGACGATGCCCGGCTGGGAGTCCGTGGAGAAGAGGGCCTGCCAGAGCAGATGCACGTCCGTCAACACCAGCGGCACCCTCCAGGAGTTGTGCAGAGGGATCTGCACAGTCAACTGCTCTGGGAATGCAAAAACAAACCCAAGATAAGAAACAGATGCCTCTGGATTGTAGGGTGAACCTAAAAACAACAGTGGAATTCGGTGTTCCTTTTTAAGCTTCAAGGTATCAGCTCATCCCATAAGTTCTGTCCGATTTTCGCCTTTTAAATTGAGCGAGTATTCCATAGTATCTAACAGAGCTGAACAATTTCTTTTATATTTAGATGAATTTAAACCGACCCATTTTTAACTCGTAGAACAAAAAAATTGAATGAATTATACAAAAGTAGATGGAAGTAATGGATAAGCAGGAAGAGTACACTGATTACTGAACATAAGACGTGATATATGGTCCCTTGTACCATCTATTTAAAAATCGGACAGAACTTATGGTACGAGCTGGTAGTTGCCATCTGAGGAAGACAGGAGACTCTTACGCCAGGACTGCGCATTGAGGCACCTACCACCAACCGGGATAGAGGGCCACTTCAACCACCGAGGATTCCTTTGCCTTGCCGCGGCTGCAGCCTGTCTCGAAGTGACGAGCATAGGGTCAGCAGACGCGCCGTCGCCTTCCTCGTTGCCCGGCGCCGCCTGGAGGTGAAGCAGGGCTCTCAGACGCCGGAACACGACCTGGCGCGGCATCGGGTGCGATGGGCTGGCGTAGAGGAGCCGCACAAAGTCCTCCCCCGGTCGCTTCACGTGGCTCTCTGCGCCCGACTTCCAGGCTGTGGAAAGGCAAGTAGCTTGCACGATAACAAGGACAAAACTGCTGAGCCTAGCCCACTCCACACGGATGAGACGTACTTTCAGCACTCGGTTCGTCGGTGGCAAGCATCCAGGCGGGAATCTCGTGGGGTTGAACCAGACCAGGGAGGACGTGGGTGGCGAAGTTGTGTGGAAGAGCACGACGAAGATTCGCAAAGGCTATGGCGTCCTCGGGGTCGTCATTTTCGTCGTCTGAAAACGCCACTCCTCGTGCCTCTACACGAGAGTCATCTGGAAGAAAAGGAGTAGAAAATCTATTAAAAGAGTCACTTGGAATAGTTGAATTCAAGTGTTGAGCTGTTGAGGAAGCAAATAGAGAGCTTTAGCTCGGACTCACCGGGCGCGACCCTCATATGACTGTTCATTTCCTTGATCGTGGCAACACACACACACACACACATCCACATGCACACGTGAACCGCGTACGACATGGACTGAGCCAAATACCTCTGCTGCATCCACGTGGTGTTGCGGCCTCTAGTCTCTACAACGTGCTAGGCGACCGTTCAACATCATGTGCTGATTGACACAGCCTCTTGGCAACCCCAGAGCTCTTGCTCACAGCCTCCTAAAGGTTCAGGCGTCTAGAGAAAGTGATTTGTTTAACGCCCTGTCCTTTGTTCACATCGAGCTATCCCCTTTCTGTCCTCAGAGGTTTCCACGAAGGGAAGTTTGAGGCAGAGGACTGGAAATGTGTCGAGGGCTCACCGTCATTGAAGAGCACAGGTGCTGCGCAGAGGACTTTGATGCGGTTCTTTGCGAACACCGGTATGGAAAGTTCCGGCCACTCCATCTTGGCATCGCCCGACGAATTTACCTACAGAAAGAAAAAAATACAGATTCCACACAGATTATTAAACAATGTTTTTAATCCATTAAGTCCCAGGTTACTGGGATTTTTTAGTCCTGCCTTGAAACTCCACTTATGCAGTTAGAATTACCCTATTGTCATATGAATAGGCCGGTTAGGCATTGAGTCTAGCACTTACCCTGGCCAGTACATCCACGTATGCCACAATGACCACTAATAACCTAACATACAACCCTCAATAAAAGACAAAGATCTCAAAGCCTATTGACTACATGGAGTTCCTGAAGTCGGACCTAGGCTGACTATGCCGTGAGGAGGACTGTTTCCCTTTTTCCAGCGTCTGACTCATTCCATTACTCTCAGTGGAGCATTAAGCAATGTTTAAGCCTCATTGAAAGGGGCACATTTCCACACACACACGCACCTGATTGAGTATTTCGATAAAATGGCGTAGAAATCGCGTCTGTGCGGCCTCCAGCTGGTTGGACTGGGGCGATATGAGGGGCCAGAAGGACTGCAGGGCCTCCCTGGGCTCGTGCAGCAGGAGCTGCTGACGCGCCAGGTTCTCGTTCATGTGGTCCAGCGCCAGGCTCCAGCCCGTCCCGGGGTTCTTGTTCGGTGAGAGGATCTCCAGCGCCAGAGCAAACGATCGTGCGCTTAGGTAGGGCTGGGATTCACCAAGAATCATCACCACGTTGGTGGGTGCAAAATTAAAGGAGTTAGGGCAGCTATGAGTGCCGGCGATTTCCGCCTACAGCCATCCCATAAGTTTTGTCCGATTTTTGAATAATAAGATGAAATCATTGGTGCACCTTCCCTACTTATCTATGAAGCTCTATTAATACCTTCATTATTGTAACATTATTTTGCCTTTGATTTACAAAAAGAACGCATCTCCTGTGGCGTTGTAAAAGCCGTTTCTTCCAAATGATTTTGTAACTTCTTCCATCCTATGCCATGATAAAACATAACCCCTTTTCCATTAACTACAGCGGGTCATTCTTTTCCTCCTCGAAGCCTAGGACCTTTTCAAAGATTTTGAAGATGACAATGAAGAATTGTAAGGTCGGAATTAAGCCTAATTGCCAATTCCAATTCAACTGATGGGGCAGGATAAGCTTCTTCGAGGGCACTAAGTGCCCCAAAAGATTACTGGGTACCTCCATGTTAGCAGCACTTTAATCAAACAAATTTTTATTGTTTTGATCTGTTGGAGTGTATCTAAACACGCATTAAGGACGTATAACTCCACTAGGCATTGTGAAATTCAAAGAGAACTTTTGAGACGACCTGGTAACTACGTTAGCCTAGAACAACCCACAAGGGAGGACAAATTTAAACCGGAATGGGAATCATAGTACACTACGATTTCAGCATCTCATAGTAAAGGGAAAGTGAGGCAAACTTGGCTTTTCCAAACAACTTGCTTTTTAGCGAATTTAATTGGCCTATTCATGAAATCAGATTGCACTAGTGGACAAGGCAAAGTTACCTGCTTGGCCCTGGAGAAGCGCACACCAGCCAGTGCCATTCGCATGGCAAAGTGGCGCACCAAAGGTCGCCTTCCCCGCAGACTGCAGTAGGCGGCTTGCTCAAGCAACAGACCTCCGGTCAGGAAGTCATTCTAGAAGCAGAAAAACACACACTCAAGCTACTGATAGGTTTCAAGCCAAATGAGTACATTTGAACATCTTCTCCTTCTGGGAGAAGTGGAAGAGAATCTAAGATTAGCTCTCCGCTATAAGCTCCAGCCTTTCTTTGGACCCAGAATCTATTGTTCAATGAAAATTGAGTTTAAGAGCTTGCATCTATAGTAGACACTACTAAAACCACTCTTCTTCGTTTGAGGTGTTAAAATGCAGCCAACTCACCACATCAGCTAGTCTGATGAGGCAGACGGCCATTTCGGCGAACAACTCCCGGGACTTCAGTGCCTCAGTGTGCAGAAGCAGTGCCCGCAGTGCCAAATCGTGGTTTCTGCAAGCGAATAGAGGTGAGAATTGGAGTACTGCAAAAGAACAACCACCCGAGAAATCTAAAACTATTATCCCATGTCAGGATCTGCAACAATGATGGCCAATTCACCGGATAGGGTTTAATCATGATTCGCCACTTGAAAGACGTTAAAACAACACAAGCAGTGGTTCAAATACGACAACTAACTTGCACTTGGTTACATATTGGAGGATAGCATCATCCATTTGGTGTTGTGGGTACTGCCGCTGGCTGATCGTGCCTTGCAGGTAGGTGGACAGGGCCGACATTTCCTGAAACACCAACCGAAATTCCATTCCACAAGAAATACCACTTTCCAATGTCGAAAGATAAAAAAGGTGCGAACCTGAGTTCCCGCATAGTGGAGCCAGGCCTGCTTCTGCTTAAAGTCGCGCTTTAGGAGATCGTAAATCTGGTGAGCCGGTTCATAGAGTTGGAAGAGGAAAAGGAGGTCAGCAAGTCGCCTCATCTGCAGCTCCGGCGCGTCATCGGGATAGAGCGAGTTCGCGCCGCTGCCGTCCAAGAGCGACGTGCTCGAGTCGGTCATCGAAGACGAGGACAAAACCGAGGCCGTGTCAGTGACGCTGGTCGGAGCGAACAACTTGCGAGTGACAGAGAAGAATCCACGGGGCTTTCTCAGCCGATGAGCAGTTTGTTCATTGAGCTGCCTAATGGTCATCTCGACCCAGGTAATTAGAATGCGGTTGACAAAGTCCTGCACGAAAGATCGGAGGTTCTCACGATCCAACTCAGATATGAATTCACCGTGAGTTCGAGATGGAGTAGACGTGTGTCTCAAACCTCCGGGAGGGAGATGCCGTCGCCAGATATCTTCCTGGGTGGGGGAGGTGGTGTTTCTCGAATTTTGCGATGATCCAAGATTGAGGAAATAGCAATTAGCATTGCCATATTTCGATGACACGGACTTGAATACGTTATTGCTTCTAAAGAAAAAATACAAAGGGTGTGTTAAATGGGATTATCTTACTCGGAAGGCGACATCATATCTGGGTCGTTGACTAGGACGAAAAATTTTATCAAGTTTGCCTGGCTAAACCATCGGGTCCTTTGGGATCTCAGCAGATCCTCCTGCTTCTGCATAAGATCAGCAAATGCGGCCAAGGGGTCAGGATTTCGAGTGCTCACAACGAATAGGCAGCCTAGGCATCGTGTCAAGAATTCGTGCTCATAAGTTCCTAGACGCGTCAAGAAGAGATTGCGCCACGTCTCGAACCATGGAGTTGATACTAAATTGAGAGCTAGTTGTTAAGAATCGGTAATCAAACCATTAATATCAAATGATCTCCCATTCAGGACAAAAGAGGAGGTGGCATTTGAGGAATATAAACTAGGCTGAATGATCGAGTTTGGATCCGCCAGAGATTCAAACCACATGTCCACACTTTCAAACCGGACGTTAAGTCTTTTGACAATGTGGTTTATTCCATTTACATCTTTTATAGAAACTAGAAAGCTATGAACCATTCATACATGTTACGAACCTTCCCTTAAATGTTGGCAGAACGGTAGTAGTAACTCAGTGAAAGTGAGATTATTTGGGACAAGGAACCCATCGACGTCTTTTGTAGTCAAAACCCCAAAAGTTGGAGAGAAAACATAATTTACAAAAGATTCACCGGACAAACAGCTATTCGTCATTTTATAGGTCTACAACATGTAACTTGACCTAGGTTTTCGGCAGCTGCTAGCCGATTGGTTGGAAGAAATTATCGTAAATGGCTTGGAGTCTTGTGTGAGATAAAACATTATTTTAACCGACAGTCACAGATTGTACAGCTTCGGCTAGTCCCAAGAGGTTAATATTTATTTCCACTTGGTTGATAAATTATTTTTAAATACTTTTAAATGCATTTTTTTTATAAACAACATATTAGGGTATTAATACGACGAGCTTGATGCATAAATAACCAAGCTAAGAAACTACGTGGAATTTCTATGAGGCCGGGAGAGGGAAGGAGCTGCTGATTACCACTAATTTAACTAATAAGTAGTATGTAATGTTGGCACTAATAACCCTCAGAAAGTCTTTAATGCAAGTTTGGAAGGTTTGTTAGCTACCACTAGTAGTTTTGTCTGTAAAACGCTTCGCATTTGTCAGAGAAATTACGCAATATAAAGGTTCCGATTGCTATCTACACAACGGTTTTAGTTGGTGGATTAATTTAAAGTAAATTTACTCGATGGTTTTCATAGAAGCGCTTTAAATATGGCATAAAAAGTAGATCAATTGGGGATCCAAACGGATCCTAGGTCGACTAAGGGGAATACTACGAAGGAGCAAAATTCATCATCGTCCAAAAGGCAAACCCAGATAGAAAACTGACCGGAAAACCACATGAAACAGGCGTCACTAGAGTCACCACGCCATATTGTCTAGTCTATAATGGGATTCAGAGGAAAAACGATAGGAGAGACTGTAGTGTTAAACATACTTGTGGATCCCTATTGTGACTGTAATAATGACTGATTATAGCAGCTTGTTAACAGGACTGATAGGCGCTGGTGTCTTTTCTACTAGCAACCAAAGACATGGGTCCGCTAATGTTGATGCTGTATCATCAGAAATCAATTCTTCCCTTATCTATTAGCCACCAGATGGAACTGATATATTTACAGATTAAAGAAACTCATGTTTGTAGAGATTGCATAAAAATATAACTCGTAGGTTACTAGAGATAATTTGACATCTATCATACCTCAAAATCGAGTGAGTATGAACAATTATATGTTAGACAAAAAATGCTGGTTTTTACCATTAACTACTAGTCCTCAAATAGTATTTTAACATCGTATTAGATAAAATTTTCACAAATCCAAAGTAAGATTGACAAAGTTTAAATATATACTAATTTATCCTGTGTTAACAAATATGTATTATAATAGTCTTCAATGAGGCATCGTTACCTTGGATACTAAAGTACCTTTTAAAAGTGTTGGCGTTCAGCTGAATCCCTGTGGGTTTTCTTTTACGCTCCCAACCGCAGTAGGCGTTACTATAATGGTTCGAGCCGTTATTAAGAAGGGTGACCAGCCCCAGTTTTTGATTGAAATACCTGTTGACACCGATATCAACTGTCTAGTGGAAAAAGTCTGCGAAATATATAATTTTCGACTAAAGGTATTTCGCATTGCTGATCAGTTGTCTGAACTTGCCGATCATGGAGTATGCCTTCCCCCAAATATGCAGGTAACATTTGCATCACTTTATTGCTTTAAGGGCCTAACGGAGGATCAAATAAGTGAATTGGGTTTGGAAGATGAATGGGGTCAAAGGTGCATACCTAGTGGGGGATTTGTGGAAAACAAGGACGATCTCGGTCGCAGGAATGGTAAAGGTAGGTCCGTGTTCTCTTCTTATTCTTAGCTCCTACCCAAAAACTGGCTGAAGTTCTTACCAAAACAAGCACTGAAGCCAAAGCGTTGATTTCCAAGGATTTAATTAATCAAGGAAAGCCTCTGACAAAAGAGTTGGTTAACGAGGCTTTCATGATGTTAAGTGGTGCAGTCACTATTGTCTACCCAATGGGTCTTCCACCTTACGATCCTATTCAAAGGGAATTAAAAAATGAAGAGGACTTGACTGGAACACATGTAAGTTGATTAACTAAGTTCTTATCCTGTTACTATCAGGCTGGTACAGAAGTTATTCCAACTGAAGATGCTGCTTTGTGGTTCTGTGGGAAAGAGCTGTTGCCAGGCAAAGTCTTATCGGACTATGTGGGAAAGAATGAGAAAACAAAGATTATTGTGAAAATTCAGAAGCGCGGTTCCGGTGCTCCGGCTAGGGAGGCTGTGATTAGCGAGGAAGACCAACGAGCGATGATGGCCTACTACTACCGCAGGCAGGAGGAGTGGAAGAAGTTGGAAGAGAATGACGACGACTCTTACCTCAATTCTGCGTGGTCAGAGCCTGGACAGCTGAAAAAGCAATTCCATGGCCTCAAGGACATCAAATGGGGGCCGCGTTAGTGCATGCCTTGTCTACCACCCTCTATCTTGTTTATATTTTTCATCATAAAGTATGCGCACTCGATTCAATGGTATTGCGCTTTCTCGTATTTTGCAGCCGCGGCTCATGGTTAGTGTAGGTCATGTTTGTTAACCTGATGGGGATTTTGATCTCCATCACCTTCCGGTTCGACCGGGCTTGCTTCAAGGATGCTTCTTGTATTATGGTGATGCGTTATATAATTTGCACATTGTCTAAGTCATCCGTTTGCACATTACACTGCGAGGGCAACGCGAGAAGCGTGTTCCCAAACACTCCTATGCTTTAGAAGGGCGTTGAATCATATCTCCATTCTCAGACACGTTAAAAATCTATTAAACTTTCTTTTTATGCTTTAAAACACCCTCCTGAAGTTGTCTATGAGTACGTAACCTGACTTTACTAGTAATCCACCAGAGTAAAGCAGCTGATAGAGGCGGCATCGACGCGGGCGAGCTGCTTGCCGAAATCAGGGTCAGGCTAGAATTCCTCGGGCTGCTGCTTCGGCTGAGGCTGTGGCTGCGGCTGTGGCTCTAGCTGGCCGCGATTGGGGCAGCCGGGTAGTTGTAAACACCGCATGATCCGCAGCCACAGCCGTAGCCATGACCACCCATTCTTGATAGGTCTTCTTCATCTTTTTCACGGTGCGCGGAATTTAGGGCTTGAGGTAGAAGCGGAACTGTTGAGGCATGTGCGAGAAAGTTCACGTCGAGTAGCACCAAGTTGGCGTCGAGGTTGACCAGCGAGAAGACGACATTGATGCGGCTTTGTACATCGAAGTGACTGATGATCGCCCCCACGTTGGGCTGCTCTTCGAGCCATTTCTGAAAGGAAACCGGATCCCTCCTCTTAAATATCTCCAGCATCATCCCGTACTGCTCGTTCAACTAGCCAACGGACACTGTTGCCTCGTCGTTGTAGATCACGCTATTGCGGCTGCAAGTGCAGAAGTTGCGGTCGATGGTCTCGATAATGAGGTGGGAGATGAGGCTGTCGGCGATGGTCTGCTCCAGCTCCTGATCGTCCACGAGGCTCCTGAAGGGGGCGTTTGGGTTGGAGACCGTCTGCACCAGATACTGGAGCTGCTCGGGTGTGCCGTTGTGAAGGGTGTAGCGGAATTGTGCGAGGAACTCCTCGAACTCAGAGCCAAAGCGATCGATGTTGTGTGCACGGTTGTACCTCTCGAATGAAGTGATGTTAGGCCTGTCACCTAGCTTTTTATACATTTCGGAAAGTGTACTTTAACGCCTATTCCACCCAATCAAAATGAATCTGCAATGAAATATTCCCGATGGGGATTTCCACATGCCAAGCCTCTCCACTACCACGTGGTTTTCTGGTTTACAGACTCATTCGTTCACTTTGAATCCATTAGGAGGCCTCTTTTGTTTCTTGTTTATTGCTATTTACACAACATAAATCGTCCTGGCACTCCTGTGAAGAACCGTATTCGATTTTTTCATCACTCTCACTAAAAAGTTGATGGAAAGCCTCAAGTAAGCAAAAGTATGTAGTAAGCAAATTCTGATAATAAGCACCCTATGGCTTATTCATTTTAGCTTTTTTTGGTGTCATCGTCCCCGATTAACTGGCGCATTTAAATACATTGCTGCGTTTAGCGCTAGATGGAAACTTTAGCTCTCACTGATCCGTGTTTCGAGACAGTTTTCAATCGGTCGTCTGTTGAGTCAGGCTCGGTGTCCATCGGGATTCCTAAGAAATATTACGGCAGTTGATTGAAAATTACCTAGTTGCCATGCAGATCAACCCACTTTGAAAGTCGATGTTTCAAAAGCCGATGACAACCATCTCTAGAGAATTCCATAGGATTTTTTAAGACTCAAGCGGAGGCACTAGACTGTTTTTCTTAGACGACATTTAAACAGGTTCCTTGAAGGATTTCTTTTACTATTTCAGCTATGATTCAAAGCCAAGCTACCTAAGCGAATTCGTTGCTTATACACTATATCGTATGACACGGTACAAATCGGCCACAAGAAGAAAGGTCATATAGGTGAAAAACACCCCCACAAAATATACTTTTATTGATACGAAGGGATATAAAGTTTAGTTCCTACTTATAAAATTATAATCATTTTTTGGAGACATAAAGTTGCAAAAAGCAATTTGATTGGGGAAAATCGGGACTATTTGGTGGATGAGTGGAAAGCACTCCCATTGAAATTTTAGAAGAATATGTTGCACGACCCTAGGTGAATGGGTTCATTGTAAAAGTGCTGATTTATTTTTAATTTGGCTTTCGAAGTAATTTGTTAGTCTTACACCCTCTGAATCACAGAAACCCATTTTGAGCCGACTTTTGATATTTGAACTTGATGGGCACTGAAGATGCATCTCTGTTTTCGAACTCAAAATCATACTAGAAAATCTATATTTGTTTCTCCTACCTGCCTTAATTTTTGAAAGCTTTTTCGGTCTCAAATTTAACCACTGAAATTCAACAATTAAATGTTGAACACCATAGAAGATTACGTCATTTTGGAGTTCCTGGTCTTCCTTTTTGATTCACTGAATCCACTTGTAGACTAGTCTCTGGAGCACAAACTCCATAAATTGCATTATTTTCAGTTCGAGTTTTACTGAATCTTCCTAACCAATCTATATGTTTCCCATAGACTATAAAATAAGTTCTCTCGAATGATTCTGAAAGCAGGAGACATAAAGCGCTGCCAAACGCAGTAAAGTGTCATGACTTACTTTGTATAAACTTGATAATTTTAGTGCTATTTAATGACTCCAGGTTTTCGGTCCATCCTCGTAAATACCACCTGACAATATCCTTTTTAGCATCATTTCAGAAAGTCGAAATGGTGCCGTTTCCGCAGTTCTGTGGTGCCTAATCAAGTGGATTACACGGCCGCACAATCGATTGCTTACGCGCACCCTCCCTGAGTCGGTGCTACCGCAACCAACGCATCGATTGTTTTTATCGATCCTCAACACACTCGGGCCAGCGGCTAACCAATGATTCCAGGCCTCTATGGCTTTTAGTGCCTACAAAACCGTCCTCACCTTGTTATACGTTCTTAAAAACGCTCTTTCCCATCTGGAATAGTTAATACATCTTACTTAATCGTACCTCACAAGCTCTTGTATATTTGCACTATTCTAAGCTTGACTTCAACGCTGCTACTACCCCAAACGCAGATTAGGTTAAGGGGAAGAAAAGGAGAGAGCATAACTAGGAACAATTTCATCTGCGTTAATTCAGCTAATGACCAGACACGTGAGGTGATTGGCTGACAGTGGCAACAGAACTCAGTGAAGCGAAAAAGGAAAGGAATAATAAGAAATGCTAGACGACGATAAGCTGAACACTCGAAAGGAGATTAAGTCAGTTGGGTGGGGGGAGGAAGAGAGGGAGATAGATTACCATCAGAGCAAAATGAGTCATGTGACAAAACACACAAACACAACAACAAGAAGGGTGGGGGTGGAGGGATCACTAGTCACGGGTGACCAGGTCGCTGGGCGGACTTGTAAGGTCGCCCTCATCCTCCTGGCTCATCATTTCCACACCCGCGGTCGTTGCTGTTGCCTCCATGGATGCCATCCGGGCCTCGGGTTGATCACTGGGGGCGGGAACCTCGGACCCCGACACCACCGGCAGGGATTCCGAGTGATTCTCCTCCTGTTGCTGGTTTTAATAGCAAATATTCCCTTAGTTAAACACCACCAAGTTTCAAATCGCGGATAACTCTGTGCACGATAAGCAGTTATCCGGTAGTCTCATAAGTTCTGTCCAAACGTTACATATAATGAAAACATAATCATCACTGAACTTCCCCTGATTCACTGCGACTTCCTTTATCTAGTGACAATCCTATTTGCCCATTAATGCACAATTCTTCCCTTTTTTTATTCAAAGAACCCACAGCTGTCAGTTTTGTAATATTCAGCTCCGTAAGACGTTATAAATACTCCTTAAAATCCCGGACAGAACTTATGGAATGGCTTAAGAACAGGTATAAAGTGCAGGTAAGAGAGACACACCGACGCTGACAAATCGGAAACCTCCGGTTCAGCCCTTGCTGCCTCGGGCAGTTGTTCAACAGGCTCCGAGTGTTCCACTGGTTCCAGATTCTCGGGCGAAGAGGGCTCGAGAGTGCTGGTCACCTGATTCCCGCTGGCAGGCGCTCCCTCCAATTCCTCTGCTTCATTCTCGAGGGGAGACGAGAAATCGATTGTCTCTCGGGCGCGGTCGCCCACAAGGTCACCGGACGACTCCAGTTGGCCGGACACGAGCTGATCCGTCGTCAACTCACTCTCCAGACGCTCTGATGTGGGTTGCTCCAGCGTATTGTCTCCCATCTCCGGCGACCATAGGTGACTGGAAGAATCGATTATCTCGTTTGCCTGCAAGGGAAATTTAAGCTGGTACGCAAACATTGTCATTACCTAGAAGAGACATGGAACTTCAACCCACTTTTTCTCGCTCCTCAGACTCAAGAACCGGTCTGATATCACGCATACAGACTTTCACGATGTCCTCACGTCCAATTTGTCGTAGAATGCGGTCCAATTCGTTTCCTAAAAGGAGCAGTACTCAGGACATAAATACAGGTAGTGATCCACGCTACTTAAAATTAATAAGTAGATGTGACAAACTCACCGGTGGCAGCCTCACCAGCCTCGATAGTCCAGGCAAGGAGGATCGCCAGAGCCCGATCGCGATCAGATCGGAGGCCCTCGTGAGTCAGACCAGCGGCACTGAGTGTCTCCAGGGAGGAGCAGCGCTCAGACATCCAATCGATCAGCTGGTCCGCCGACGGCGGCAGCTCGGTGGAGTCGGGCGGAGCAAAGAGCGCCTTCACCAGCCGCGGCCAGTCCGACCCGACTAGGGCGGAAATCTCCACCAGATCGAGGTGAGTCCGCGCTATCGAGTCCTCCGTCATGGCTGAAAGACACGGAAGAAAGTCCACTATACGGATGTGCAGGGTGGCTGAATCCACACTGGGACGAAGCACTCACCAGCAGCCCACTCGGGTGGAGGTACAACAAGGCACCTGCCATGTGAGTCAGTGTCGGGGAGGTTGATCTGCGTGGGGTGCTCAAAGTGCTGCGGCTGCGAGCAGGAGAGCGAGACGACCGAGTTGGTGCCGGTCATAGAGGCGTGAGTTCGAGTCCCGTCGACTGAGCGGGCCCCATTGAGCTCCGAGGGAATCACAACCTCGAGACCGCAAATCGGCCGCACGGGCAACGCGTCTCCAGTGGTCATACCGCCCTGCTCCTGGAGCATGGGCTTGATCTCAGCGTTGCTGCCCGGTCTGGGGTCGCGCATGAAGGCGAGCTTGCCCGAGGGCTCCAGTTGGGGGTCCTTGATGCGCACCGGGAAGGCCAGGCGGTTCTCGCGGAAGGCGTTGAAGTGCAGCCGCAGCTGGTCGTCGGCCTTGGCGATGGGCACCAGGTTGCCCGTGGCCTCCAGGAAGGTGGGGTGGTTGTCGATGACCTCCACTTCGTTGCTGGCCGCCACCAAGTCGAAGCCCTCCTGGCATTCTAGGGTCTACACAAGATATCGTCGAGCTTCAGTCATTAATGTTCCATTTCCTGTGATTTCCTTCCATCTTTTAACATTCTTTTGGTTTTAACTCCAAGAAGACCTCACAACTGTCAGTTTCAACCTCAGTGCATTGTGAAAGCTGTTTCTTCTACCAAGTGATTTTGTAAGCTACGAAGGACCAGTCGGGGGAATAAAGCTTGATTTAACAACTCGAAGTGCCGTTGATAGTCGATTCGATCGTGAATTGCAGCTGCATTAGATGGTAACAATTCACAGTGCAGCGCATTCCTTGGAAATCCCACCAGATTGTTCGGAGAATGGCATTTTCCCCATGAACGACCGCTTTTCAACTAAAATCACAAGTCGCCTTACCAGAAAAAAAATTGAAACACGTCGAAATGTTTTAACCAATCCGGTAGCCGAGTTTCCATTCATGGGTATCAATCAAGCAAATGCCACCTTTATTGTTCAGTAAAACAAAATCTGCCCAGTTTCAATGCATTTTAAGATAAAATAATCTTCAGCTCCATTATACACTGTAGAATACTATTTCAATTTCTTTGAATTTAAAAAAGTGAGATTCGAAGAGAACTTATGGGACTGGATAAATAATGCGAGCTGCAATAAGAAATAACCTTGTCGACTTTGTCGTCAGTGATGCAGAAGCACCGCATGAGAGCCTCGTCAACCTCGGGTCGCTTGGAGAAAACGACGAATTTGCCCATGTATGGCACGGCTGAGGCCTCCTTATAGAGTCGCATCGCGATGTCCACAGACGCACTGATCACCGGGCAGTCAATTAGCCAGAGTCTATAAAAGAAAATCGGCATCACGTTCGGCGTGTTCGAATTAGATACACCTTAAGCGAAAATCATACGTGCTGCAGTCAGAAATTCAACGGAAATTGGACTGAAGTAAACAGCTGTCTTTGAGCTACAGACGCGTAGATTTGCGTTCTGGACCTGCCAACTAGGTTTTTTCTATAAATAAACCATCACATCTCTCTGGATGCTTTCCTAAGCTTACCACTGGACTTCATCACCGTATAGTCTCCTCAAATCACCAGTTTGAAAGGCGCCTCACCTGGCGGAGACAGTGGTGGTGAAGGAGACGCAGTCCTTGACCCGGGAGAGCGGCGTGGAGCCCGTGATGTCCTCCCAGATGGCGGGCGCCGTGCCGCCCGTGATGGAGCAGAGGAGGCGCAGAGTGCTGTTGGCCGCTGCGTCGGCCCCGCCGCCCACGCCGTGGTGGCGGTGGTGGTGCTTGCCCGGCGGCGCCGCCGTTACCGCCGTCGCGCTGCCCACCGCGGAGCGCGGCAGTGGGATCGTCAGGGTGATGGGCTTATGGAACTTGCGACGCCGCGGCTCGATCGTCACGATGGGCGACACTGTCACCTGGTTGCCCACCAGCCGACTCACCATCTCTGGCGGCACTTGGTGAGCCTAGAGTTAGACACACACAGAGAGACAAAGGCCTTGTTAAACAACTCCGTCTTGGGGTGGGACCCTTCCTAAGAGAATCTTCATCTATTCTCAGGTAACTGACCCATCTAGGAAAAGAATCTAACGATAGCTAAATTTTTAGGGCAAAGTGGACGGCCAGACTAGCTTTCACCAACTCGGAAGCTGAATAACATCGCTCGATATGTCGAAATAGCTAGTCTCGAAGACACTAGGACATATGGCATGACTCCACAGCGAAGACCAAGGGCTTTATCTCGATAGAAGTAACGAGCGCAACCCACACACACCTATTCCTTTCCTTCACCGCACCAAACCCACGCCTGCTCCCGAAATTGTTGCATCCAGATGCGAATGAGCACTGGACCACTGCTCCGAGTCTCTTGCTCACCGACACCCATGGATATAGGCAAATACTAATCGACCTCCAATTAGTCTGTCTGTCTGTCTGTCTGTCTAAAATTACACGTCAGTGTGAACGAGTCCAAATTCTACAAACATGGTCTTCCTACTGACTGGAATTTTCAACATACTTTCCCCTTGATTCTTTACTAAACTAAAACCAAAATGCTAAACATTTTCCCCAACTGATGGTGCGAAAATGCTGAAAAGATTTGTCTTTACAGTACTGTATGATTGGCAAACATTACAGACCTATACTTATAGCCTGTTAACAGTACGTTTTATGGCTTAGACCACAGAAGCTGTGCGTTTATGACTTGCGACGCTGACCTCTCCGTTTTACCTGAATAGCGGGCTTGATTAACTGCAACTACTGCCAAAACTGCAGAGCCACCATTCTCTAGCACCCAAATCAGGAAATGATGCATTGCAACTCTAGCGAAGTTAGACAGCATTTGGCATCTGGCAGAGCAAATTACAAGGATGCAATCATGAATGACAGTTGTGATCATCCAGCGGCATCATGCAAGAGGAAAGAACACAAATTTTGCCAGTTTTATCGTGAAAGTAAATTCATTTAAGAGTGAACTCCAAAAAGTTCTAGTAGTGAGGACAGGGTGTGGTGTTGGGAAAATGTTTACTTGGAACCGTTAAATTGGGTGGGTCTCACTATCCTAGCTTCGAACCAAATTCACCAAGCTTTAGTGTTACCTTGGTTAAAAATCAGAAGCAAAAAATCGAGGATGAATTTAACGGAAAAGGTTAAATAACTCGCACGCTTGATTACTGCTTACACCACGGAGCACGTTGGCAACAAAAACACCGTAGTGTTTTACTTCAAATGACATGAGAAGATACACAATTCTTGTAAACAAATGATCTACTTTTGTTTACCCACGATCCACTATGTGTTTATGACCGAGAGAGTACGCAAGTTTGAAGAATCCTACCTCGAGGAAACTATGTGTTAAAGTTTTGTCAAGTAAATGCAGGTGAAATTCATGAAAGCACATACCTAATATAAACTGAACTTTTTGGATTCCATAATTGGGCGCCTTTTCCGTCAAAAACACGTGAGCAAAGCAGCCCAATCAGGGTTCTGGACTAGAGATCCACGTCAACGCGGCATCTTCCCAGCCTGTAAACCCAGTCTCCAATTATCCCCAAAATTAATTTGCACAGCTCACATGACGATAGACATGTGCCAGCCAATAATGATGGTTGAGACTAAGCCAGGCCTCTAGAAGGCCTCAAAATTGCTACTGAGCAAATGGAGTGCCATAATAACCCTCGAAATGCATGCACTGAAATCAACATTTACGCCTCAATTTCTGGATCGCTAGTCGATTAGTCCGTGAACTACACAGACGCTCCAATAAGCTGAGCCTTTTGCCAAACCAGGTAACTCCTCATACCCTCCGTCAACCAATCAGCCTTATTGGAGTCCTTCGTCCTCATACCGCATAAATACGGGAAGCACAGTCATGACTGGGGAGGATAAGCAGAGAACGCAGCTCCTAGGACACTCCCTAACGCACCCACCCAAACCCAATTCAAACATCTTCGTTAGCTAAAGAGAGCGGTAGGACCTCGACAACCAGCAGATAATACAGCAATCATCAAACCTGGTATGCACAGCTCACTTCAAAACTGCTTCTTTATGTAGGAGTACAAGTAAGCGACTGACCTGAAGGCCGACACGAATGCGCTTCTGCAGGGCTCCCTCGGGAAAGACGGCCTGGACCTGGGGCACCACGGTGGAGCTGAGAACGCCGCCGTCGGAGCCGATGAGGGCCATTTCCTGGCGCAACCGACTCACCACGGCCAGGTACTGCGGGAAGTCCGTCATGAGGACACGCAGGATCCGCTTCTCCTTCAGCTGCTCCGCCGTCTCCAGTGTGTCTACAGGACCAAATTATATGTGTGGTTAGTTAGCAGATGGGAAAAGGTGTTTTCAGGTCTGCCGAAGCTTCGGCATTAAGAGCAAAGATTTGATTCACTGATTCTGAGTTGAAAATAGATCCCTTTGAACAACCTACGACATTCGCATTGGGAGGAACATTGACTTGACACTAAACGGAGCATAAATACACTTAAATCGATCCTACATTTTGATAAAAAATCCTCTTTAAACGAGCCGTTCTGCGGTACTTCAAAATAAACTAAGGAACTTTTGAGACTCACTCACTGGATTTGCGCAGATGAATGAATGGCGCATTTGAGTAAATTTGGAGCTCGTTTGAGACAACGGCGAAAGCCGCCTCACACGTACTATTCACAGCTCTAACAATCAGGTCATTTCATCTTTTGAGACGTGACTCTTGCCGTGTGCGGTCGGTCATTCATTAAGAGTGAATGTTTCTGGTCGCTTCATCGGCCGCTGCTGAGTTTCCTTCGCTTCTTGAACTCATCCAAAATATTGTGTGCCGCAAATACCGATTCTTGGGTACCTCCGCGTTAGTATTGTTTTAATCAGACAAATTTCAACTTTGGTGTTCCGTAAAACACCATTTAATCAGTTTAAATGCATCTAGACATAAAATAATGTTCAGCGGCATCAGGCACTACAAAGACCCCAAATTCCGTTTAATTTAAACAATGCTACAATTCGAAGAGAACTTGCGGACTGACCGAAGACGGATCCCAGGGCGTTGCGCACAGCCTGGTCGGTGGCCTCGAGGGAGTGCTCCTTCCAGGTTTCAGCGTCATCACTGCGAAGAATAACAATCTCGCGTTGTCTGCCGCGCATCGCAGCGAAGTGCGGAATCTCCAGAAGCACTGGCGAGTTAAACTGGCAGGGGTGCGGCCCCAACTCGATTATACTGAAAGAAAAAATACAACTTCCTTTTATTCCCTTTTCAAATAACTCGTCCAAGAAACACCGCCATAAAATTGCTACATTGGCAGCCGACCATGCCCCCAAAGTAGCGTTTTTGCGAAGCAAGAAAATTTCCTATGAATAGAATCGCAAGTTGCTTATATGTGGTATTTCCAAATCGTATATGGCGTTTTTGGTTTAATGGACACACGATGTATGAACATGTGGGGATTTTTAAGTGGACGCTGGATATTTTAAAATGGAACAAATATCCTCTAATGCCGCGCTTATCGCGATAGCAGACAGGTTGCGAGACGGCGAAGTAGGGACACTTTAACGGTACTTGAACTTTTAAAACACTCACTGCTGTTCTAGTACCATTTTCTATTCCTGAAAGTAACAAGGACGATTGCTTCTAAATCACATTGTGTGATGGCCAATCAGTAAAAGGTTAAACACTGACCTAATTCAGCAAATTTGCGGCTGTTTATAAATCACCATGTTATTTTTTGTTGGTATGAAGTTCTACAGGCTGGGAACGGTAGACAGTGATAAATTTCACCGTAGCGGAAATTTGCTTTCAGTTACGCCCTTTGACCGGAGTGATTAAGTGATTTAATGAAGAGAGACCACTCGGTAAGACCATCTTAACAAGGAAATCTCTCTAACACCCGCTATTTCAGCAGCTATATAAAACCAGCGACTCGGTATAAGTGTGTATGTACCAATGGTGGCCACCTTTACTTTTAACTTCAATTCTCTGGTCCACAAAGCAAACAGCACTGTCATAAACAACTTCTGGCTCAGCTTGGTGTTTTAACGCCTGGAAATCGTCTGGATTCGGCTCATTCTGTGTCCACACTGCACTTTTGTGCCTTTTGTCATATCAAATATTACCTTTCTCAAAAATAAAAGAAATTGAACGAGTATTTCCTTTATAAATAGGGCCTAACATTAGTTTTCTGTTTAAATGTATTTAAACCGAAAAGATTCCTATTTTAAGTAAAGGTAACATTTAATCACTTGGTTTATTCATTCAAAACTCGGACACAAATTATGGGGTGACCTGGTACAAACTGCACAATCTATAAAACCCGGTGAAATTCCTTCCTAGGTTCTTGAGAAGTCTTGTCCGAACTCACCGAGAAGCCAGTCCCTCCCCGTCGTTGAGCTGGGGCGGTGCAGCAGTTCGCTCAGGGCGGAGCATTCGACAGGTCACTCGCGTGGGAGCAGACGCGGCACTGGGAGGCACCATGATTCGCAGACCCGGGTGGCGACTCGCCCTCATTGAACCCCCGCGGGCGTCCACCAGAAACGACACCAGGAAGCTAGAAACAGGCAGTGAGACGAGAATGAGTAGTAATGCGTCGCTTTCACGGTTTCACAGCTCTTTAGAGGTTCATTTGACTGATGAATCGTGGAGGTTAGTCATCGAGACGCCTTCTGCAGCCTCCTTTCTCGTATCCACCACATCCACGTCAATCAAATGACGCGTTTCAGCCTGCAACTCCTAGGGCGCTAAATAGGCTCACAGGAGAAGAAGCAAGTAACCGAATGTCAGTTTCCAGAAAACGACATGATTATGAGACATCACAATGTCAATTAAGCTGACCACCAATCAGCATCCAGGGTACCATGGGAACCACAAGCTCGGTCCCGCTAGCGTCAACGCGCACCAGTTAAACGCGCGCACACACACACACACATACAAGCCCATCACAGCTGTCCGCTTCCATTCTTGCCAATTTTCAACTTCTTTTAGTCTTCATTTTTTTCCCCAACTGCAGTTGGCTCGGACATCCGCAATAAGTACAACCACTGGCATTTCGTCTACAAGGTTTACAAGCTGAGTCGGTTTGTTGCTAGGCCATTAAACTGCGGCCCCAGTGGGGTGTGTTTTGACCTCGAACGGTGCGACACTTGGCAGTGCATAAAATCACCCCCATAAATATTTATGACTGTCGATGGCCAGCACTTCGTCGCATCACTGGCTACTACAGCTCAGGAAGTTGTGCCAGTGGCGCTTGAACTGGCCTTCTTAGTCAGTTGTCAGCTCCGCTAACCTCAAAACATCATCAGTAAGGTTATCTCTCACTGTATCTTCAGAAAATAACAAACTTGAGTTAGTGATTTCCTCAAAGGTATTTGGATGAATCCATTAGTCTACCTGAGACGCTAGGTTAATAAGGCGACCTCACCTCTCTTAGGTCAACCATTGAGGCTGCGAATGGGCCTTCAATTGGAAATAATGCAGCCTGCAATTAAGAATAGAAATCTAGTGATCAAAAACCTCTCCGATAATTCATGGCAGTAATGGTCTTCATTTCCGGTTTCTGCAGCTGACATTAAATTATTTCCCCGCTCTAAAAAACGTGTTAGGATTTCTCCAAACTATAAACACTTTCAAATGCTTTGAATGAAATGAGGGTTGAAAGTGAGTGTCCTCAGATGTTTGATGTTTGGTGACACAATATTTACATATTTTATCACTACTGTGAATACAAGCATTTGACAGGACTCTGAGTGATCTGTACTTAGAGAAAAGTTCTATAAATCATGGATTCATTTCGTTTAGCAGAAAATGTCACCGCCTCGACCAAAGTCGCTAACAGCGGCCTGAAATAAGTGTTTCCTATTTGAATATTCGTCAAATTTGTGCACTTTTGCACTTAAATTGCGATGTGCAATGACCGCCGGTACGCCATTGTTTACCGAGAAGGAAAGATGGCACGACTACCGTTTACATGAACCTTGGACACTCACAAAAACGGAGGGATTGCTAATGTTTCACGCAATCTAGGCCTACCAACCACACATTAAGCAAGAGCTTCACGTAGCCCTAACAACGGATAAGTTGAGCTCTTAGAGTTTAGACTAACACGCAAAAAATGAATCCACCTTAAGTGCAAATAAAGAATAGAGTTTAAATCGATAAGGGTGGAAGTTATGAATTGCAGGCTCACCTATCACACAAAGTATTAAAAACACCCATTTTACTGCCATGCTTTTCGTGGGTCAAGGCGGTTATCTCCTCGGCAGACTCGGAAACCTCAGAAATCCCCATGGTGGTGGCGGTGGTGGCGGCGGCGGTGGCAGGCGAAGTGACGCAATGGAACACACAAAAATGCACTGGTCGAGGTGGCTTGGCGCGCGCACCAGCTGTTCGCACATGGCGCCCACCAATCACAACGCTGGCGGCACGCACGCACCCCCAGCCGACCAATCAGAGCGGCCGCTGGGTTTGGCGCTTAGCTTAATGATTGAGCCGAGCCTTTCTCGTTGGATGCTCAAAAATGCCTCCCTTTTTGGATATTAACCCAACGCTAAACCCCTCTTCAAGACCAATAAAACCGTTGGATAACGTTTTGGAACAAGCATCTACCCGGTACTATGGAGTGCTTGAAAAAAAAATTGTTCGTAGGAAAATTGTGAAAAGTTTAAAATTCAGCTTGGGTAGATGAGTGATTTCTATGAACGTCCCAACAACCATGCAAATTTTAGAGATCGTTAATTATAAGTTATTATAAAAATGTAAGTAAAGGGCCGCAATGGTTGGTAATTGTGAATTACTGTGAGCAAAGAATATCTGGAAAGATTTTGGCATCTGAGTTGGGTCAACTACAAGGTCGCATAAAAGCACGTGAAGTGGTCTGCCTGTCGCCTTTTAAGTGCCTAAATCACAAGGTAGACGAGTTTTTTTCAAGGAATTCAGAACGCCGGTTGTCTCACAATTTGGCACCAAAGCGGGGGACAACTCACCCAGACGTGATTGGTTTGCGGCAGATGGGGACATTGTCTGGAACGAAGTCCCACTCCAGACCACCGTAGCTGCCAGGGAAGCCCATATTGCCACCGGAACCGCCGAAACCCTCGCCTCCACGACCTGCCCGTTTAACTAACTGTCCTGAGGCCTACAAAAGCACCGAAAACGAAGAAGAGGCTAACGATTCCCTTTTCCTTCCATCTCCATCTTCGTGGAGAGTTAAATCTCCACTTCTGCATTTCACCAACCATCTTCTATTCACACACCTCATAGTCGGCTGTGTGTGGCTCAAATGTTTTTTTTTCTTGGGTTCTCCCATATTACCAGGGCTTTAATCAAGGTCATTTTTATTTTTTTGTCCTATAAGATAAAATTCGTCCATTTTAAATATATTTTAGCATAGAAATAATGTTCAGCTCCATTAGATATTACAAAACGCTCTTTAATTTTCGGTCAATTTTAAAAATGTACAATTCAGACAGAACTTATGGAGTGACCTGGTAATTTCAAATTACAAATGCACAAATGCATTTCCAAAACACACTTTATCAGCAAGTCTTCTTTGCATGACGTGAAATAATTTCCCCTGCAATTACCTACAGATTTTATCAGACACCAATAAACTTTTATGTGTAAATCAAGCAACTCAAAATCCAGAAAATTCAGCTCAAAGTTCGCTTTTTCAAAGATATGACGCCAATGCTAATGCAGATTACCAAAAGATGTTTCAGGAAAAGAGCAAGTATTAAACAAACAATTTATCAATTTTATCTTTGAATTATAAACAAACTTTTCATAATTTGTTTAACTACTTAAAATCGAAGTCTACTGTTTTAAATCAGCAATCGTTTTTCATGTTGGTGCAAAGGAATCTCCTATTGTTTGTTTAGAAAAAATTTTCCTACATCAAAGCTTCTACTTTTATACTTACAAAATTGGTTTTTCACAATCGGTTTGATTGATACTGACCTCAAAATCACTTTAAATTAACCATTTTTCAAACAAAACCAACCTTGAATCCCGCATCACCGTTGGTGAATGCTCCGTTTCCATTTTTAAGCCGTTGAGGCAGATTCGTTGGATATGCAACGCCTTCGTCAATACTGTCCTCACCTTAAGAAAAATATTAATCAAATAGAACCATTTGGCACTAGAGGGAGATATTCTCTCAAAGCCTCATGCATTATTTTTGAATGAATGGGATTATGAACGAGACATTAAGATTAATGCATTGTGGTAGCTAGTGTGCTAGCATAAATGCTATTAACTTAAACTAGGGTTCAATCTTAACATTAGTTTAATATATGTAAACGGCTAAAGACAAGTTAAATCATAGTGGGTGTTAAGAGACGGTCACTAGCAATATGCGTGATTGTCACAAAGTTAGCGAATTCACAATGGGCATTTGATGACTTTTGTATGGAATGAAACAGTCACGCAGCATTATTAATTCCAACTCCATTTAGGAATACTTTAAAGAAGCCAAACGCATTCAAAGAGGAACCAAATCATCCCAACTCATTAACACAATTAAGAGTTGTTTCAGCGCCAGTTTTGCACTTACGGTTTCGACGATTTCCTAGTGTAAATAAAGAACGTAAAATCAAAATTTCCACTTAAATGAAATTAATTATTCCGATGAAACAGTTAAAATCCAGACCTTGAGACTTGTACTCCCAACTTATGACACGCACAAACGTAGCATCGGCTTCAAATTGCAATAATAACTCCATAAAATGTTAAGCCAACGTGATTGAAGCACATTAACCTCCTCAAACTTTATTGCTTCGATAGGGTCCTTACGAGAACATCCTCGGTGTTCAAAATTCATTTTAGGCAATGATCGACTTAACGATTGAATTTTTATATCGACGGAAAAATACATAGGTAATTTTTGGGTTATACAGAACAATACTTGATTTCCTTGCCACATATTAAATATAAATCGGTAAATTTTTAAGTCATTTATTAAACAAAAAACATTAAAAACATATCATGTTTTGATTATTTGTGTTTTACTCAAACAATGCCAAAATGTTGGCTGTTTGCACTGTATGACCTTGAGTACTGTGTGGAATAAACGTTCGAAGTTACGACGCGTTCCGTCTCTGGGGTCGAGATACGTTTATATTCAAAGCATAGAAGAGAACAGACCTACCAGAGATGACCGAGTGCTTATCCGAGAATCTAGCGGCACCACCGCGGTTGTCATGTGAGACCTGCTTGCGCATGGGGGCCCTCTGATTGGTTCGTCCCGCGGAGGCATCGATACGATCTACCCGTTCCTCCTCAACGCCCTGTTGGGACCCACTGCGGGTGAACATCGGTGACGGCGGAATTGTGGTGTATTCCACATCCCCTAGAGCCGGCACAGCAATGCACTTTAATACCTCGAACCTTTAACAGAATTTGCTGCGAGTTAAAAGTTGCGAAATCAAATATGGCATTAAGATGCAGTCTTCCGATAACGACGAGTTAACATTCATTCTATTTTGCTGAATTTATTCGCGTATCATGAATTACTTAAATTAAATATTTTTATTTATCATTTAATAATTAAATAAGTAAAATAAAAACAATTATTATTTAAAAAATCAATTAAATAACAAAAAAGCAATCAAAGGTAGCTCTAATTCAGCGCAACTTTTTACTTACAGCTTTCGTAATTTTCGACTTTAAATGAAAAGCAAATCGTCAGTCAACTAAAATGCACTGTCGATTGAAGTAATAATTTTAATTCATCAAATAAAAAACGTTCAAGGTTAGGCCTTGCGACAAAACTTGAAGCAAGAAGAGGTTTGATCAAGTAATTTTTTGTTTATTGTTGCGTAAAACTAAATTTGATCAATTAAACTGCACCGACTTCATTAGATACTAAAAAAATTCGCCTTAAAATTCGTTCAATGCAAAAAACAAAATTCGGACAGAACTTATGGGGTGACACCTGACAGTCGCCAAATCAGTGGCAATAATGTGAAAGATTAGAATCAGGAGCATGAAACAATTGAGCGGTTGATCAAACAGACACAAGTAGGTGAAATGGCTGCAATCGTGAAGACCGTCAGCTGCCCTAAGCACGATCTCCCACATAGAACGACCCAAACTCATCGACGAGTCTATAAGTCAGTGAACTGCCACTCAGCCCACTCCCCTCCATCTATTGGTGAGTCGGGTTGTGGTTGGGGGCATGGCCACCCACCCTGGTCGTCCTCGGTGTCAGTGACGGGATGCTCGCCCATCAGGTCGGGCTTCTCCAGCTCCAGACGCTGGATACAACTGACCCGACGCGTCTCCATCCTCTCGCGCTTCGCTGCCGGTTCGCCGGCACCGCCAGTGCCAGCCGGCGGACGTCCGGGCGTCACCGACCTGTTCGTCATACGACTCGATCTCCTCCCAGGACTCCACACAGGTCGTCACGCGTCGCAGCATCTCGAAGATGTTCAGGTAGTGCTGGTGCTGCGCCACGTGGCCCGCCGTCCATCCAGACTACGGGGAATCAAGACAAGGAACTCGTTTAAAGGATGAATGCACTTATACTCTCTTAATATAGACCGTTTCTATAAAGCATCAGACCCTAAAAACCCACCTTATGAGGATGGGGGCCAAATCTCATTCCAGGTGGAGCACTTACGTTGTTCTTCAGGTTGGGATCAGCGCCACTGTCGAGGAGGGTGTAGATGACCTGAGGATGGCCCTGTTGAGCAGCCAGGTGCAGTGTGCTCGAGCCCATTCCCGTGCGAGCGTTCACGTTGCAGCCCTTCGAGATCAGGAACTTGATCATGTTCAACTACGGAGGCCAAAGAAACACTAGGACCATTCAAGGTTGATTTAAGCTATTAATTCTGCCATGAGGAATTTTACAGTGAATTTAAGAGTTGCTTTCGTTGCAATATCCAACAAAAACCTAGCCAGTGAAGCTGATTTCTTTAAAGTGATTCCACGCTGCTTCGTAGGTCTACTTTAGAGGATTCAAGACTTCGCTTCGGATGCTATTTATTTATTTATGAAAAATTAGAGGGACCGGATTCACAGCAATCCCTCGATGCCTCACAATTCGACTTTGGAGAATTCGCGATGCTCTTTCTTACTGATTGTCCATGTTATTTCAGGAATACTGCAAAGGGTGAGCTATTAATAGTGCAAAGTCCAAATACCCACTAAGTAAGCACTTAAAACTTGCCCTACTTCGAGGTTTCGGCAACCTATCTGTGACCGCGATAAACGAAACAGTACTACAGTCCAGAAATCGTAGAAAATAACAAGGGAATATAAAAAGTGTTTTCAAGACACAGCTATTCCCGAAAATAACAGTGATAGTTTTTTTTAAAGAGTAACGTCCGCGAGTGAGTGATGAATCCGCGGCATTTTGTCAAAACAACAGCGGAGCCATGCGAGGTAGGGTCGTCTCGACATTGAGTTAACTGTTGATCTAGAAAGTGAAATATTTGCTTACAAAATTACCACCAATCTAAACTAACAGCAATTTCAACCCTCAACACATCGGTGTCTGAATTGGCGATTCAGTCACGGTAGTAGATGGGTTCCGACAATCGGTATCTATTTAATGTGCAGTTGAGCGTTTTAAACCGTCTTTACAGTACTGCCTCCCATTTCCGAAATAACAGGGGGAAATTTTTAAGAAGTAGCGTCTGCGAAGTCCTGAATTCGCAATATTCGAACAGTGAAGCAGCGAGAGACATTCGTCTAATGAAACGAATTCTCTACAATGAAACTCACCTGACCAAAGTGGCAGGCCGTGTGGAGCGGAGTGTAGCCGGCCTTAGTAACGGGATCCAATTCGGCTCCAGCTGCGAACAGCACCTCGGCCGCCTTCACACTGTCCTCTTGAGCAGCTAAATGCATCGGCGTCAGCCCATTCTGCAAGCAAGGAGGTAAAATTTAACTGAAATCGGGAGTGCTAAAACTATTCGATGAAGGAAATTGATACCTAATAAGCGCGTCCTACCTTCCTGCAAATCAGTCTTATTGCTCCCTCGGCGTTGTCAACATCTCATATTTTTTTAATAATTTTGTGAAAATATTCCCTATTTCTTTCCTCACAGCTCTTGGATTGACTCAGTGGGAGTTATTGAGCCTTAAATGAACTAACCCACGCCCTGATTTCCAGTAATATTCGGCAGTTTTAGAACTCAAAAACACCCGACTTTGGGGCATCTATGGAGAGACAAGCCTATGCACTCTTCTCACAGTTCATGGACAAAATTAACCTACTGGCATATCTTCAGAAAATTATAGCACTTCGACTGATATACGTGTTGCTAAAGCGCGACGTAGTAAATTCCATTACTAGCTCCGGAGAAAAGCCACCGCTCGATAACCTACAAATATTTACGTGAATTTACTTAGGTAGCACAGTCGTACACGCCACTATCGACGAGTTTTCTACAGAATACCCAGAACTAGATTAATCGCCAACGCCAATAAGAACGACTGACCTTGGCCCGAGCGTTGACCTTGGCCTTGTGCTCGAGAAGGAGGCGGACCATCTCGACAGATCCGTCCTGCGCAGCGAGGTGGAGCGGCGTGAAGCCATTGCGCGACTCCGCGTTGGCGTCCGCCTTGGCCTTGAGCAACTGTCTCGCCACTTCCACCTGACACCGCTGTGCTGCCACGTGAAGTCCCGTGTAGCCGTTCTTCGTCTGTTGCTTCGTCGACGCCTATTGAACAATTACGAAATATACTTTGTCTACCCTCCCGATAATAACTGTGCTATTCTTCATCGTTGTTTAAGTCAGTAATATGACCTTGAGCACTTCGATGTAAAATATTACAACTAAAGACTGTGAGATGCCAAGCACACAAATTCGTTGACCTGTTATTATGAAAATGAGAGGCTTATTCGTACTCCCCAACAAGAAACGACTTTGAAAATTCGTAGGACGTTTTTTTCCCGTCTAGCAACCAAACTATGACGCCATTGGTTTATAATTCCGACTGAAGACGACAACGATCCTTAGCCAGGTAAACTTTTAAAAGAACTCACTCCCTTATCGAGCAAGGCGCGTACGACGCTAACTGATCCGTAGTGCGAGGCCAAATGCAGCGGAGTCAGTCCATTTCTCCCCGGCACGTCCAGAAGGGCTCCAGCGTCAATAAGCAGCTCAGCCGGCTTCAGTCGGGAGTATTTTGCGGCCAAATGCAGCGGGGTGAATCCAGACTAGAAAAGAGAGGGTTGGAAGCCAGGGAATTGTCACCCATACCTTCGTCAGCACGTCGGATTGGGCTCCAGAGGCCAGTAGCAGGGAGACAGCCTCCTCATGACCAGCCTTGGCGGCTACGTGAAGGGCTGAGTGTCCGTCCCTCGTCACAGCTTGGACGTTCGCTCCGCTATGCAGCAGCACTGTTATAAGCTCACAGTTGCCCAGGAGCGCAGCCACATGCAAACAAGTTTGATTGCCCTGGAAAGAAATTAAAAAATCTACCCTACTGACATCCATTTGAGTAGTGTGAATTTAGCATCAAGTACCCTTGATTTAGCGTCGACCATAGCACCGTTGCGAAGGAGTAATTTGACGCATTCTATCCGCCCGGCTCGAGATGCCAGGTGTAAGGAGGTTTCATTGTGCATTGTTTGAGCATTTGGATCAGCGGACTGCTTGAGCAACATCACCACGATGTTGGTATTACCCATGAATGAAGCCACATGCAGAGGAGTTAAACCAGACTTTAAAGAGAAAAATAAAAGCCTAGTACTTGAGTAGTATTTGTGGAAGTGAGTTGAGAACAGTTAAAATAAGTACCTCTGTGGCAACATCAACCATGCAGCCATGTTTCAAGAAGAGCTCGACTATCTTTATCCGGTTCTTCTTGCAGGCAATATGCAGAGGCGTAAACCCGTTCTAAAACGTGGAAAAAATCCATTAAATTCACTTAGAATTTCGGAATTCTGTGAATTGACAAGGGGATACACCTGGCAGCTTTCTATTATTGTTGGATTCGCAAACCTGTGCACTTTCATTTTCCCTAAGGACCTAAGGATCCAATTTAGAATTGCTGCTAGAAGTGCAAACCTCCTAAATATGCAAATCACAGGTTCTCTCGCCGAAATGTTATATTAAATGAAAGCTTTAATCATCAGTACTGTTTCCTCCTTGATTATCGATGACTGTTAACAAGCATGTTCAAAAATTACAGTAAGATTCCCTCGTTTTGCGATGTTGCAAAAGCCGTTTCCACCCGAAAAGTGCGTTAGCTACAAAAGAAAGACTTCATCGCGATTCTTGCCGTGTGGTTGCTGCTGAATCCTCTTTCTCTAACTCATAAAACGCTAGATGCCTCAAATTATTAATCTTGGGTACTTCCGTGTTACCAGAGGTATAATTAAGAAAATTTACATCTTTATTTTAATAAAAATTCGACTGGCTCAAATGCACGCTACAAAAATAACTGATTTAATTCATGGGCATCAAATAAATTGACTGAATTAAGTCAAAATTTAAAAACAAAGATAAGGAGTGATTGCCTGCTACAAGTGCAGCATCTCCTAGAGATGAGCAATGAGCTTTCGCTCGAGATCAAAGGGTACTGATAGCGAATTAGTAGCGACTTCCGACGGACTAAGCACAACTCACCCGAGCCCTCGCGTCGAGGTCGCTGTGCTCATCGAGGAGGATTTTGGCAACGCGAACGCTCCCGCAGTGCGCCGCCACGTGGAGGGCTGTCAAGTTGTCAAAGGTGACATCGTCTACATTAGCGCCCTGGGAAATCAACAGCTTCGCGCACTCCGGATGGTCGCCTTGAGCTGCCATGTGCATCGCCGTCAGCCCGCTCTACAATTTTCCAACAGTTGTGGCTCTCAATTACATCAAATCCAATTAGATTCTCACTTCACTATGAAATCAACTGATCAGATGTCTACAATAGAGCTTGAAATGCTGGGCGGGTTAGTGTAAAAGTGGATATTTCGTAAAATATTGGAGGAATGCAATAAATTTTGGTGATTTTTTTCTAGACGAGTGAATGATAGTCACGCAGGCTTCGTTTGAAAATGTGAGCCTTTATTTGTCATTCACATGGACTAATGACAATAAGCATGAATGATTGGACCACCCACTTGAAAAATGGAAGCTGTTTAGTGCTGACTACCCTGTTGGAATAATAAAACATGAAGTTAAGAATCGTTAGGGAGAATTCGAAGCGAATTACGCCAATAACGCCACTGATTGACACGGAAAGTTTCAAATCAGCGTCACTACGGTTTGCGCCTGATTGGGGTCATAGGTTATTTGGCAAAATGGTGATGGAAAAACCTTTGTCTATCAATTTTCGTCAAAATACACTTGTGACGACGCTTGAAGAAACTTTACCAAACCGAGACTCAGTCAAATATACTGATTTCATTCACTGAAATTGTGCTTCGCGCAGAAATTTCTTGAGGTATTGTGGACAGCCAAAGCACGTGCACCTTGGTGCCTGCCCATCATCAACCTTGTCATTGACCACGAATATTTCATACAGCTAACCTGAGTGACAATGTTCGATACGTCGAAATAGCCAACCTTTGTGACAGTGACACATATGACATGATTTTCCTAGTAGTACACAACAGGATGTTCATCCCATGGGCTAAATATGCCAAATATTGCCTACAAGATCGAAGCGAGGCTCAGGTTTAGAATACCTCATTGCTGAAACAGTTTTAGATGCAGTAATGACTGCTGGCTATTCCTGAAATAACAAGGGCGATTATTAAAAACTGACACCCACGAAGTCGTGAATCCGCGATAGTCGAAACGCGAAATAGCGAGGCGTTACTTGTGGTACTACTACCTAGAAAACTTGCAGCAGTATAAAAAATACTATTTTTGTGGATATCAACCAAGGTCTCCCATGGAAAACACACCTTCATCGTCAATGTTAGCACGTATTCAACACCGTGGGGCTAATGAGCGCCCCGCCAAAGGCATGCGTGCAGTTCGCATTTTGTTTATAAAAAAAGAAAAACGCCCCCTCCGCATCTTCGTGGACTATTCGTTCGGAAAACTTCAATCTCTTTGGCTCGGCATGAAGGGAAAAGAGAATCTCAACCTTATCTGAAGTTGCTTATAGAAAAAGAAAACACTACATGGAATTTTTTTAATCACAGCAGTCTAACCCATTGCATTTACTCGTTCAAAGGCCACACAAAAAGTCTCGTTACTATTTTTGACGTCAACAAACGTCCCACCAAGTCTTCATTTCTTGGGAGGTCTGAAAGTCTTGAATCATCATCTTTCGATTAATTTTAGAAACAGCCAAATGCAGAAAAGACGTTAAACTACCGGCTAGAGAGAGCACATACGAGAATCATTGAATTATGGAAAGAAGGTCAGCATCTGTCGAATGGGATCCTTCCATTTCCAGGGCACAGGGTATCAAACCACGACCCTCCTCCATACCCAAAATAGGCCAAATCAACGATTCAGTCAAAGATTTCATTTACATGCTTTCCCTTTACACAATTGCACTTGTGCTTGTGAGCACTTGCACCTCACTGCTTTGTAAATCGGGCGCCTCTAGGCCTGACCACCTTCAGACGCTGAGGTCGTACCAGTTGAGAACCTGAGTGGCATTGTTCGATACGTCGGACTAGCCAAGACATTTGACATGACCACCCAGAGGCAAATGGGGTCTTAGCTGCCGAGTAAACTTACTCTAGTCTTGGCAGCAAAGTTTGCCCCGGCACTGAGAAGGAGTTGGAGAACGTGGACGTGACCGGACCTAGCGGCACAGTGCAGCGGTGTCAGTCCGTCCCTCGTGAAACACTCGATTTGGGCGCCCGAGGCCAACAGACGCTCAACCACCGCCAGGTTTCCCCACTTGCTGGCTACGTGAAGTGGAGTCACATTGTTCTAAAAGAACAAAAAAGGCATCTATTTATGAAGATACAGCAGACATGAGGGAAGGCTTCGATAAAAGACCACTTTTCACCAGTCGCCAGTCAAGTCCATCCATTGAAAAGGGCGTTTTCAGATAGTTCTGAGTTTAGGAACTGGTCAGAGTTGTCAAAGATAACGATGGACAGCTTTATTGACAATTTCAACGAGACTAACAAAGCAGGATAAGCTTCTTCAAGGGCTGTCGTCTACTAAACTCAACTAGACATCCGATTCTGTCTTCATCTTCAATTCTAAATTCCGCAAACCATCTTCTTTCACACATTCCTCTCCATAAACTGAGTGACTGTTTCTACCCGCTTCAACGGCTGCTGAGTTTCCTTTCTGTTATATCTTCAAAAAATTACATTAATAATTTTCTGATTATCTTGAACTATAATTTATTTACCTTTCGTTATTATCTGTATAGCATGTACAGTTGTTTAAGTCGGTTACTATGACGCCTCGCACTTCATCGAATAAACTTTGGAGTTATCACGCGTCCCGTCTACTGTGGACGTTATCTAACGCAACGTTCATTAATGAGACCATTTTAGATAGCATAGCACCACCGTACTTAACTTTCCTAAACTCAAAAAATATTATGCGCCTCAAATTATTCTTCTTAGGTAATTCCAAGTTACCAGGGTCTTAATAAAGCCAATTTTAATTTTATTAATCCCTAAAACAAAAATTTGGTCTGTTTTAATTCATCTAGTCGTAGAAATAATTAGACCTTATAAATACTCTCGAGTTTTAGTTTCATTTATAAAGGCAAAATCTGGACAGAACTTATGGAGAGGGTCGCTGAACACACGGCGAAAATTGGCACAATGTTGACAGTGTCATGGGTTACTAAATCTGTGAATTGGCATTGCTGTTTCACCTCTCGAACGGTTTACATTTGAACGCGGAAAACGGCACTTTTGATTTAGAAAGCAATGAATCACCACCGACAACTCGTGTCCGAGAGTGAGACGGCCAAACAAAGGAGCAAAAAATCTTTGTTCTCTGCGAGCTCCTACTTTTAAAAAGCGGTGCTATCATTTATCAAATGGAAGTAACTTTTTCTCAGTAGTCTTACATCTTGAACAGTGTCCACTACGGATTAGTCTCCCTTGATGGCAGACGGAAAAAAAAGAAATACCTTTTAGATGTCTGCATTTAGAAAAGAGACAAAAATGAAGAAGTAAAAATTTTAATTCATTTTCCGTAAGGTCATAAATACCAAGCACTTATGGTAGATCGATGTTATAACTCCAAATAAATAGTCAGAAAATATAAATTTAAATAAATTTATAATTTATTGTCTTAATTAATTAATTAATTCAAAAATCAAGTTGTGAGTTTTACCGAAAAATATTAAACTTACGCCTCTTTAACCTAAAAGTTTGTTTTAGACCGCTTCGTAAAGAAGAAAGAATGACTCTGATTGGCTGTAGCGTAAGAAATGTAAATGCTTTTCGTCCCAAAAGCAGAATAAAATGCAGACCGCCAACTTGTCACTCCCTGTCTCTCAGGAAATTCACGACAGTTCTTCAATTTCTGTCACCGGAGTTGTCCAGCCGTCTAAAAGGTCAGCGTAGGACACGACCTTACTGAGTGTTAATGACTTTCAATTTGTCTCCGGACGAGATCCATACAGGTGGAGGATCTAATTTTCCACCAGAAATTCAACTTGCTGTAGTGGTAATTAAGTTTAGCTTGCAGTTGTAAATAATGCAGGCTCATAACCTAATTAACTTGGCAATAAAAATACGAAAAAAGGACAAACCAAAGATGAATACTTTTACTCCTTTTCATTTTCTTCTGAGGTAAGGCCCTACAACCACTTTGAAAGTCGTCAATACGACACACAACTGTGCATTCACTCAGTTTGTAAAAGGGAATTGGGTGAGTGAAGATGAAGACCGAACAGAGGGACATCCAGTTGAGTTGAGCCCTGGAATTTGCAAGTAAGCTTAGTTCAAGCCATGGCCAACTTGGAGAATTTCCTAAGCTTGGAAAACGAGTGCCTCATGCTGACTACGTCTGCTCTCTTCTCCATTCTCAAGAGTGAAAGTGTATTGACAATTAAATTCTACTTAGAAGCAACACTTGGTAAACTATTGAATTTATTCAAAAATCGGACAGAACTTATGGAGTGACCTAAGGACAGGCGACCTTATAAAAAAATTTTTTCCTCCCTTACAGCTGCTGATGCTACCAGGAGAAAGGGCAGTAAGGGGAAAAGAGCAGGTGAAATCGTAAAACCAGGAGGCACAGGCACCCGTGCGCGCACCAATCAGCTTTGCCGTGATAACTAGGTGACTCATCATCTCAGGTTACGAAGGCGGTGCCGGATTGCCTCACGAGAGCCATTTGAAATTTTAGATTTCAAGAAGTCGTCAGCATTAGAAGAACTCCCAATGCACCTCTAAAGCGTACTTTAAATCAGTTGACGAAATTTTATCCGAAAATAGTCATCCCATAAGTTGTGTCCGATTTTCTTTTTCCACGTGATTTTTACTTGAGCATTGATTGTTGCTGAATTAGGTAGTGGTAGCAATTCAAAGTGAATTATTCCTCAACACTGGTTTCCATGGGTGTGTTGAAAAAAGAGCTACCAGTCTTGTGACCACGTCTCTCCTTATCCTTTGCCAGTGTGCGCACTGCTGTAAAATTGGCAAGATGGCAGCAATTGCTTTGCCCAACCGGAAGAAGGGAGCTGGATTTACTCACTGTGACAGGGTCTGTTTTGGCGTAAAGTGAATCACCGCGTACGGGCTAGTAGCATTTTGTTCAGCCCCAGATTCAGGCACTGGAACACATACGCATTCTTGAAAGATCGAGGAATAAATAAATAGCTTGAAGGGTGACCATGAACCTCTAATGTTAGCAGGGTTTTAATTAAACAAATTTTTAATCAGTCATTACGAAACACTCATTAAATTGTGGGCAATTTAAAAATATAAAATTGTGACAGAACTTATGGAATGACCTTATAAATCCCAGTTCTACTTGATTTTATCGCTTTGTGAACTTCGAACAAAGGCTGCATCACTTCACCACCGATTGAGAGATTAAAGATATCCTCTATTCTTATAACACGTCCATTCAGTGAGCGAATGATCGTATTCCTTCAGCTGCAAATCTGGCGTGATGCAATGCGCGGGAGAAAATGAGTAATATGATGGATGTCTTGCGCAAGAATGTGTGAAAGAAGAGGAGGAGGAGGAGGAGGAGGAGAGAGAGGCTAACCTTGGCCTGGAAGTTGATATCCGCGCCCCTGGAAATGAGGAGTTCCACCATGTGCACGTTCCCGTAATGAGATGCGATGTGCAGAGCCGTGAATCCACTCTGGAAACAAAGGCATATAGTCTCATTAAAGACCAACCTATTCGGTGATGTTTAAGACAAAAAGCCAAGCATCAAGTGAATTGGATCCCTACAGAGTAACGAAGTAACGAACACGAGAAAGGAAATTAACCTCGAAGGCTCTCAGTCAATTTGACCTGCAGTAATTAGTGTAGAGATATTTTGGCTTTTCAGGAGCACGCAAAAAATATGCAGACAAGACAGCTGTTTTTCATTCCCGAGTAGACACGTAGACACAAAGTCTACCGAGCAATCAAAGCCTGCAGCGCTTGCAATCCAGATGTCTCTTGAAAGGATTATTTAAGCATAGGAACTCTCACCTATTCATCTGTCCGCTTTGATGAAACACAACAGCTAAGAACGCTGAAAACACCGATATTGCCTACTGATATGTGTTGTTTTCATGCCTATAAGTACGTATTTTTGGCACCTTTCGCTAAAAATTGTGTTTACTATGCTCTATTTACGGAATTACTCTGAAAAGACACTTCATTTAGCTTCCGTTGATTACCCTATTCCACGGATAATACTACTTTATGCATAAAACCCAATCTTTAAACTGTCAATGAGTCATGAATACCGTGAAGTAGCAAGGAGCCAATGCTGTAGTTACTCAAATTACTGCACAAAATAAGAGGGGTTCAGAGTAAATTTCGGTGGTTTTTTTAAGGGATTTTGTAAAGGATTCCCAGTATTAGGTTCCTTTAAGAGTTTAAACACTTCATCGCACCTAAAACTGATGACACCGAGACTACATCACTACATCAGACTACCCACTGTAATGAAAATATTGCGGCGTTGTAGACTGACGACTTACAATGGAGCAGATTGGTGGATCTATTGAGTAAAACTCATCGGCTACGATGTAGTCTAATTTGCCCGTCTAGTAAAATAGCATTTTAAATCTATCAAATTTTGTTCCCTGTCCTGATGAGTCTTCAGATATCTTTCGAACACAGGGATTTTTTCAAAAGCACTAGGGATTTACAATCGCTCCGCTGAAGGAGTGGACATGAAAGAGAGGGAGCATTCTGCGAATTTTTAGACGTATTAATCAAATGCAGTTCCTTTTTTTTCAATAAAATTTTAATGCATGCTTAGTCACCCCTCTCGGAAATGCAAAAGTTTTCTTTTAAGAGACGATGGCAACAATTGAAGCCTAAATTGAAGTCACACCGAAAATCTCAGTCAGAGCAAGGTAAGAAACAATTGAGCTCACGTGATGCCACATTATCACCACCACCACCACCACCACCAATTTAGAGGGCTCTGCTGGACAGATGCTAATGGCAGTTAGTCTGCTGATGCAAGTCAGTTCAATCACTACGAATATGACCAACTTTAGCTTGAGATGAAATAAGGCCAAACATATTCCTTACTGCTCGATTTGCAGTCCAAACTTTTTGGACTTTATCTACAAATATACGCCGACGTCTATCTTAATTAGGGTAAAAAACATTGGCATTTGACAGAGCATCTGATACTAATTGGGTTGATCCCTGTTGATTAAACACTTAAAAATTTAGAAAGAGGTTTATTTATCATAGAAAGTGTGATCAAAATGTCCCATATATATACAGTGTGTTTCTTGGCTTTTTTAAATAAAATATTCTTCGCTTTCGAATGGAAGTTTTTTATACAGAAAACCGAAAAACTAAATTATTTTTAATCCAAAAAGTTTTACAAAGCACTATTAAATTAAATTAAATTTAATCCCCAAGATTTTTAAAATTCTACTTGCAGATGTGGAGGACTAAATTTGAGATGACTTATAAAATGCCCGTTTTTGAAATAGAAAAAAAATACCCGTGAAATTTAGTTTTTAATTTTCAGGCTTTCGTTACTGACCTTTCGTGACTTATTTAACTGCAAATATCAGGACAAAAAAAAACCAAACTTTAGCATTAACACCACGTTACTAGTAAAAGCCCTTATTAAGTTATCTTAGTTGATTCATCTAGAAAATTCAGCATTTGCACACAACTCTTCGTGAAATTTGTATCTGAGAGAACCTGAAGTGATTCCGTTAGCGGAAACACGCCAGGATAAACAAAGACTGGTTGAATTTGATATCAAAAGGTAGGCGAAGGAGAGAACACAACTGCGAGGGCAGAATTTGCCAGCGAATTACGTCACAGTTGGCATGGAAACGGGGTTTCCACTTTGTCGAACAAAAACTGTCCTCACAATCAGTTCCAGCTTCAAATATGCAACAATTCATTATTTGACTCAGAGAGGCCACAGTGGGCCGAATTAGATACCTCATTAAAAATGCCTATTTTGGCTTTGGTGAATCCAGCTCAAATAACACTACAGTAAGTTGGAATTTGGTACAACCACCTTCGCCCAAAATCCAGATAACCACACCAATCTAAGAGTTTGAATCCATGGTTCAAATGACTTCAGTTAATTCTATAAGGCGAGGAGACAACGTGTTCTAACGATCTTATTTTAGCTCTCTGATCCTAAAATCCTCATTTAGCTCTCGTTGGCATAGTGAACATATATATATATTGGTGAGGATAACTTCAAAACAGGAAGAATGGCATTTTAAACAAAATCGATAAAACCATTTGAAGGCTGTTGTTTAAATCGTCGTCAAAGGCGGGGAATACGGCATCTAAATTCCCATGTAAACGGTCGCTTCGCCGTTATTCTTTCCGATCCTTTCGTTGGGATATTTTAAAAATAAGCAACCAGAAGTCGCCCGGTTCTTTCTGATGGTAAAAAGAGCTCAAATCATATAAGTGCCGCTACACTTTAACGGGAAAATACATCCAGCCTTCCTTACTTGGTCAATAGACCACTTTTAAAGTGTTCTGCTATGTAAAATCCCGATTCAACATCTCATTTACTCATCACCGAAAAGCGGATATTACCTGTGCTACTACGAGAAAGACGAAATTGGGTCATTTACGTGCGGGATTCCATCGGGTATAAACAAATTCTCAACTAATCATACATTTGCACCGGCTAAGGGAACCTTGTTTCTGAAGTTGTCCCAAGATCGGTCATAAATTGTCTATTTATTTTTTTAAATTTATTTTTGCGTCAATTATGAGGACTTTGTAAGTCTGCTGACCAAGTTGTAGACCAGCTTCTAAGTGTTGTGGTTGTCCATTAATCACTCGTTCGCGTTAAGTACCGGTATTCGGAGATGCAAAGCCCGACTATGATTAAAATCACGCCTAGGACGTTAACATACGTTCGAACATAACGGAGTAGGAGGAAAGTTCGAAAAAGGCCCGTTTGGGCTTCCCACGTCGTAATGGTAGGGGAAGGCTCCCTACCACTATTTCATACGTTTAGAGCGAACTTAAGAGGATAATAACTCAGTAACAATTCATTTGGATGTGTGAGGTCTAGGGTCCCACCGTTTAAAGTCAACATGGCCATCTGGTAGGCTACAAAGATATTGAGAAGTTGGAACACGCTGATTCTAGCACAATGGAAATGAACTTACAGTAATGCCTCGTTTACTGCGGTGGTAGATAGGTCCCGGGACCTATTAAATGTGTTTTTTATGAAATTTTGAAACCATTTCTTCAGCTGTACTCTTACTAATAAACCACCACGCTTTGTAGTGCTGTATTCCAAACAATATTGCAGCATAGCGCTTTTTAATAAAATTATTCCAGTCTCAAAACTACTATTTATTATAATTTTAAACCATACTTTCATGATAAAGGTGGACTCAGAGCCTCTGGTTCCATGATCACTGAACGGACCATAAAATGGTTCTCAACTTTCCAAGCCTTCCATGATTTCTTTATCCTAAAAAGATCACGAAATTTGCAGGTACGTAATCCTAGGCCGTTGCAAAAGCTGTTTCTTGTTCTAAACGACTCGTAAGCCACAAAACGAATGGCAGTTCTTGTGCACTATCCTGATTAAAACTCACTTCTTTTCACTACTTCACCAGAAAAGGCTTTTTTCGACCTCAAATCTTAGTTCAACTCAAATTTGGCACATCCACTTTTCCAAGATTACGACTAACACTTTCATGGTGTCAACTAAGCTTAATTGCCAATTCCTTAACTAATAAAGCAAGAGCTGCTTCTCCAAGAAGCTGCCTATCATTCAGCTCAACTGGACCGTTTCCGCTTCATCTTCGTGGTGGGTGAAAACTCCACTTCTGTATTGCACAACCCATCGTCTGCACACACTATCATTCAAACAATCTTCTCCACAAAAGGAATGATGAATGTTCCTGGCCGCTTCTCCCGCCTTTCTTGAACTCTTGTAGTGATGTCTAGGCAAGGTCGACTGGAGATTGACCACCCGTGGTGTGGGGAAGGGGAGAGGGACTGAGAGGAACTCACAGCGGACTGGTGATCGACATTGACGTCACCGTTGAGGAGGAGAGCGGCGGCTTTGACGTCGTCCTTCTTGGCAGCGATGTGGAGAGCGGGCAGACAGACTTTTCCGCGGGCGTCCGACTCGAGGAGGAGGGCGACGGCGCGGTCGTGACCCTGCTGCAACGCCACCGCCAGAGGTGTGAAGCCGTCCGCCGTCGTGATGCTCGGGTTCGCCCCGTTCGCTAGCAACAGCGTCACCACCTCCAGGTGGTTCTCCTGCGCCGCCATGTACAACGGCGTGAACCCGTTCTGATCAAGGCAAAAACAGGCCACCTTAGGCCTCAATGGAAGCTTCCACCCTCCCGATGATTTCCACTCATCAGGGCTCATCCACCCACCTAATCGATCGGGCTGGTTGATCACTAGTCGACTCACCATTTCCCCAATGCTCACTACTGGAACCACACCCCGGATGCCAAGTGAATTTGTTTAAACTAACTTCCGCCTCCTGTGGTGATATAAATGGAGCGGGATACAGACCTCAGGCACCGTGGCGTATCGCTTACCTTGACCAACTCGGAATCTGTGCGGGTTACTCTATATGTCGAACTAGCCAACCTTGTGAAGGAGACATGTGACAACGGGCCGTATCTCGGACTTTTGGTTAGTTTTCTCATAGGTGGATAACGTGGCACAGACATGAACCGAGCCAGCGGCGGATTCCTCTTTCATGAAACATTCCATTGAGTAAAATTGTGATTAGCTGGGATTACTAACTAAACCGGTCCCTTGTTTTTAAGATAAGTCACTGTGCCCAAAATTTCGCGATACTCCTCTTTTGACAGGCCGGAAGATGCATTAAGTAACTATGGTGAAGGGATAATTTTGAATTGCCGGGCAGAAAGCCGAATCGACATTTTTTTACAGAGTAAATTAAGATTAGCATCTCAAAAGGGCACTCGTGTTTACGTTAAAAATCGTTCCCATTTGCGGTGGATACGGTACAATGATCTCCATCAGGTGTAGCCCACACACATGATACTTGGTACTTTCGCGCGAACTTGCATATTTTCGCAAATTCCACAGATGGTTGTAAATTTGTGAAAATGATTCCGAGACTCAGGCTAGGTTTTTAAACCCTTAATTCAGGTGAATCGTTGCCATAACGAAGACAGGGAATAACAAATACGCCAAATAACCAATGGTAACCAGAAATAACCACCAATTTGAATGACTATAAATTGTTTGGTACATTCATTTTTCGCCATTTAAAAAAGGCTGCGCGTTTCATAATAGACTACTTTAAATAGAGAGTAATGCATTCACATGTATCGAACTACGGGGCGTTGATATCGATAAAAAAATCATTGTTTTATTTGCAAACAAAAAAATAAACCAATAAGTAAATGCACTCACGGTACAAAGTGGTCTTTGTTGAAATAGACAATGAAACCAGCTGCAGCGTTTGAAGCACTTTAATGGATTTTAATGGGTTTGTTGTAAAAATCTAACTAGAACACTAAAAGCCTTTTAAAGGACAGTAAAAGAAATAAAAACCAAGGCAAAAATCAAAGATTCTGCAATTACACTATTTAATTTTGAATGACAATAAATGTAGGTATGAAATTAAAATTTATAACACGATTAATTGACAAAAGATTTATTTTACAACCATACTAACCAAACAATAGTCTTATCCTGATCTAATCGAAACTTAAAAAACTTTTTTCCGGAAAATCATGCAATTTTAAAAATAAACTCTCGTCTAAACATTGCTGACTCACTCTTCTGAGATGGAGATGGATTACACATTCGTTTAAACAAAAATAAACAACTCCCACACTATTGGCAGTAGTAAATTTTCTCGGCTGAATGCCGTTTATCGTTTATCCCTAGGTGTTGATGAGACCATTTCGCTTGGAAACTGTGAAAATCGTCGCCTTTTAAATCACATTGATGTCGGGTCAATTCAACTAGATTTTTGATTTGACAATAATCGTTAAAGCGATTCCACGAAAAAGCAGAAATTCCCAATTGTCAGTGGTTGTCAAATCTGCATTCAGCTAAAAACGCTCCAACACAGGCACACACAAGATTCCGCTATGATCCTAGGAGCGGCTACATCGGATCCCAAGCACCTGAGAGTTTGTTGGCCTTGATTTTGGGCTGATGCCTTGTCAAACCGCAGAAGGCCAGCACAAAGGCTCGCGCAAGCGAGCGCACGCAGTAGAAGTGGCATTTGAAAGAAGCAAAACGAGGTGATTGTGACCAGACAAGCAGCATAACACGCACACCCGCAGCAGCAAGGTTTACGTTTGTGGGCGTGAAATGGAACAGTGTGTATGTGTGTATATACAAGACGTGAATCACCGGATCCGGTAACAGCAGAACAGCTTCGCATTAACACCGACACTTTTCCCTAATGACTACTGGTTTTCCCAATTATCAGGGCACAACGGAAGGCCATTCTCTGGTTCAGGAAGGAGGTGATAACGCCGAAAAAAGAGAGGTGGCCTTAAAATTTGTTGCCCACGCTTCAAAAATGTATTTGACAATAAAGTGAATCCAATGTAGGGGGGGGCTGTGCGTCTTTTTTTCCTCGTTGCTACCGCCCAAAGGGCAGCGGAAATGGACAAAATGTCCGCTCGGGATTTGTGGTAGTCGTCGCTGTCGCCGTCGTCGCCTTGGGCGTGTTCCCCATCAAACAGGAACGGGGCGGGGATTCAGCTTACCCAGTAGTGGCAGAAAATAGTATTTGACAACGTGCGCAGTGGCCAACGAGCTAAAGTTTTTCTTTCCTAATGGATTGCTAAGTAGTGGTAAATTTAAAGATATTTTCTTTTGGACTATACGGGAGTGCTTCGATTAAATTTTAGAGAATAACACGAATTTTTTCCAGTTTTCAATTCGATGAATCATGGAATGATATAGTGATGGTCGCTGCTCAATGCTGCCACCTTAACAGCGTGAAAAATAATGAAATGAATTTGAAATTTGCAGAGGACACCAGTTAGCAACAGAACAGCTGACGACCGGACTGCGCTGACAGCACAGAAGGTTGACCGCTGCAGTCAAGACCTGGATTAGAACAGGCAGGCAGCAAGGCTATAATTCTCACCTGTGACTGCACATTGACGAGAGCGCCGTTCTCAATGAGGACTTTGGCCACCTCGAAGCGGCCGGCGAGACTGGCGATGTGCAGCGCCGTGTTGCCCTTGTGCGTCGGCTGGTTCACGTCGATGTTGCGTCGGATCAGCTCCTTCACTATGTCCACGTGGCCCTCCTTCGACGCCAGGTGAAGGGCGTTCAGTCCGCTCTGGAAGGAGACGGCCAACATCCAAGTCAAAAAGGCTCGATAATGTATCACGTCATTTTGAGTAATTAAAACAAGCGACCAAATATTTCCTTTCCAAATTAAGGAAAGATTCCTCGCAACCTCCATGTTAGTAGGCTTTCTTTTATCAAGCACATTTTAATTTTATTGCTCAGTTAGACAATATCGCATTACTTCAGGTACATCGTAATGCGTAATTAATGTTCACTTTTATTAGACTTTAGAAATTACCCTTTAAATTTCGTTAAATTTAAAATGCTTAATTCAGACAGAATGGCGCAAGTTTTTGGATGAATAAAATTTAGTTATCGGGGTCTCTTTAACTCAGACTAAAGCCAGTTACTCAACAGATTCCCTTAAACATTTCCATTAAGTTTCGCTAGAGAAAATTTTAAGCTTCGGTTTCTTTATTACACGAAAGCCAAATGCAAAGCGAAAGCGATTCAAATTTTAGCGTTTAATTAAAATCAGAATAGAATTCTTTTCGGTATCGCATTCATCACCTCGGAAATGATAAATGATTAAGACGCAGAATTGAAATTCCGAGGTTTACGACAAAAGCAACAGCCAAAATAAGCGTGCGAAACAATCAGCCGTGTCCAAATGTAACGAACGCGTTTGGATACAAAGGCTCTGTGACAATCAATTTTCTTAAGCAGCTCTCGGGCTCAAACGCAGCCCCCAAGTGGGATGAGGATGCAACATTTTATTTCGTTAAATATACAGTCGAATATCGGACGGAATCGATACGCGGGAGCACAGAAAATTCATCGTCTCAAGAACCGAAGTTCTTTGTCTGCCGGTGAGACCCCACACGAGGTGAAGACGGTGCCAAAATATAGTTAAACTCATCACCAGGCTCTCTCTCCAAGTGAACTAGTCAGCTCGCATTACTGGATGACATCCAAACTGAGAGAAAAAATGATTATTTAATTATGCTTATCTTCATTTTCACCTCTCTTTTTTCTCCATTAATTCTTTTGATTTCGATCTAATTTCAGCAGTCTACAATGCCGAGTAAATCATTGAAATTAAACTCTGGAAATAGCATTAAATGTGTTCACTGCACTACATTTTACGAGAAATGTTCTGGAATGTCCTGGTGTGATTGCATTGGTGATTATTTTGGCTTAAATAAATTGCTTGTCAGTTACTTACTCGCTAAGCGAAAAAAGGACATTTTTTTATCTCGACTAAGACGCTCAGTAACCATGACAAATTGACGACGTTGAGATCAATTTTTAATCTTTATTTGCCAATATGGAAGCGATTTTACAACGGAAACAAATTTTGACCCTACATACAATGTTCAATAGGCGGTGGATTAATAAAATCACACACACACAATTTATTTAAGGAAAATTTTGTGGTTTTAATTTGATTTCAAATCAAGTGCAAACTTTCCGAGATTTAACTACCATGAAGGAGCTTGAAAGGCAATTAGAATGTGAGGTAGTTCCTCTCTTTGCAGTCTATTCTTGCCAAAAATGACGTCTTCTTATTTTTCAACGTCTGCAGGATAGACGAAGTCACCAGATCGTTCGGTTAATGATCCCACCCGTTCGATGGATCACTAAGCATCATTCTGCGCTGCTTATAAAAGCACCAATTGGATAGTTTCAGTAGAGAAGGGCTGTTGTCAACGCTGTCAAGCCCCGGGCTTAGTGGTCAAATGTCCCCGTGTGCCCTTAACCTCGTCCTGTGTCTGCAGCATGGCTGAACCAGTTCAAACACGGTTCAATACCCGCGTGGAGTTTACAGAGCAAGCTTACAACGATTTTGACCTGTTCAGGACGAAATTCAGTGGACAAAAACACTCCCTTAAGGCGAACCAATTAAAAATTAATTCGGACTTCCTGACAATGCTGAAAAGCATTTCGTTTTGGCTGATATTGCATTCATATGAAAAATCACAACTCCACTGCAAAACAACCTGCAAATTAACAATTAAATTACAAAATAGTTTCAGAATCAGATTCGTCATCATTCATGTGGTCGTATTCTAATTCATTGCTGAATGGCTTTTTAACAGTTTCCATTAAGCTTTATTAGAGGATGAGCGAGAGAAAAGTCCGATTTCGTTAGGAGTCCCATGCTAGGTGGATTGCTGAAGGCGTGAATTAGTTTTTATTAAAAAAAAATCCTGACGCGGTAAAGGGAGTAGCCGTTGCGAGCACTTAATTCTACCATTGAAGGAGAAAGTTTCACCAAACCTAGAGCTTCTACAGGGGGCAATTTTCGATCCCCTATCGTGGGGCAATGACGCAAGATTGAATATGCGTGATTTAGTTCTCAGGTGAGTATTTGTGATATTGATTTTTTGAGTGCTGATAAAAAACGAAAAATCACCAAGGTAAATACAGTTTCGTGGAAAATTTGTGCAGATAGAAAACATTTAATACTGGTAATAATTGCATTCACCTGTCCTACTTTACCAATTCCAGTCTTGATCAAAACATTGCCACTCCGGATTCTTTGATGGAATCATGCCAAAAATTCGTTGAGGCTTTTTAGACTATGATTTTGGGATCCAGGAATTTAATAAATTATAGTTCCACCAGATTCATGCATAGCAAACCAAATATTTACTGAAATAATGACGTTGGGAGTAAATAATAGAATAAACACAATTGCGGTGTGTAATAGAGTACATGGGACAATGTCGCATGTAAATAACTAGACATGGTATATTACTGACTTAAATTAGCATTTAAATACCATAAAAGAAGGGGATTCAAGGTCGAAAAATGTATATTCCCAGCTGATTTACGACAGGCAAAACAAGCACGGTCGATTACGTAAGAGCACCAATTAGTGGTGGTGGGAAACAGATGGTGTCATTTGAGTGTTAGTAATGAAATATAGGTGGCGCGAAAATGAAGAAACTGGATACAAGTAGCATTGGTTTCGGTAGTTCATTTCTTCAAACAACCACTAACTTTAAACCAACTACACGTTTTGGATCAATAAACCGTGAATTGCAAAACCAACGTCGTGTGTAACTTCAAAGGATGAAAAATTTGGTGGCTAATATTTAAAATTTATAATACGTACGGCATTGCATGTATTGATGTCGATCCCGTGAATTGCAATGGCATCTACTACTTTGGAAAGATTTCCAGCTCGTGCTGCGCGCAGCATCGATTGACTGCTGTCACTCTAGAAGAAAAAATAGCAATTTAAATACGGACTTTGTGTTCTAGGCTTAAGTGAGGAATTGAATAGTCGATATCACAAAAAATATTCGATGGCAAGAGACAAAAGTATGAGGTAAAAACGATTTATATTCCTTTTTTCAAACTTACTCGATGACTAGAGGACGTCGTGGTGACATTTGGAGAAGCGAATTGTTCAGTCGTGGCCATTGAATCAGCGGACCACTCGGCTCTCACCAATGCAACCCAATCTATGCGCTCTAAGCCATTTCAAGGCCGAATCATTTATTCGAAATATACAAACAAAAATAAATGCAGGAAGTATTTTGATCTTTTCGAAGAACTTTGTTTTTAGTTTTGTTAAATATTGTTTCGGCTGTTAAAGATATTTTAGCATTTATTGAAGACCGGATTTACACCTACTGGACTTCAACTCGTGCACATGGGTCCTGCCAGCTGTGGACCAAATTCAGCACTAATCTCGTCAACACAAATCAAAGCTGTTCTTCCTTTATTTATTAATAGATGTTTTATATAAGAAAAACATATTAGAACACCCTCAAAATATTACTTCGAATGCTTGAATCCAAAGACAAATGGGCCAATACATGTAAAAGTCGGTGGAAACTGGGTGAGTCTATCATATTTCTTCCATGATGAAGGACTTAGTGTCGTTTAATAAAACAGCCACAATGTCTGATGCCATTTTTCATTAAGTTTTATTTGTCATTCCACAGGGGCAATGTTTTTAATGTAATTGCCACAGGTCTACACCGGAAAAGATTAAACTACCATTGATATAATGATCATATTTGATTATTTAAATGTGTAATTATATGTAAGGCATATTCATTTAGGCATGCGGAGTCAGGTGTTGATCCAAGTTAATACGTCCACTCCAGGGTCAGTCAAGTTCGTCTTAAATGGAAAATTTTAAATTAAAGTCATGATTTAAAGTGAATTAATGAATACATTACTTACCTCGAGACTCAGTGAAATCGTCCATGGAAGCATCCTGCTCCTCTTCATTCGATACTTCATCCTGAGCCTCATTAGGAGGCTCTAATTGTTCATCTTGCTTTAAAAAAATATAATTTGAGCAAACCGTAATTTCAAAAGGACCGTATTTTAAACAAAGTTTTCCGAGCCAAATCTACGTAATATATGTGAAGTCGAATGAGCTATATTTAATGGCAATGAACTGGTATATCACAGGGTCATTTTTAGCCAAATGCTAACAACACAAGGCTGAAATACCTGGCTTAAATCAGCCATCTCTTGCTTATCGTTCCTTTCTTCCTGTGAAGGGTCAAATTCTTCCAGTTTCACTGGTGTATCGGCTGAATTTAAAGACCTATGAAATTAAATAGATATTTGCCTTGACTGAATAAACATGCTTAGGATCGATGGGTATTTATTAATAAATTATTTTGATGTATACTTATCAAATGATTTACTAGTGGTTAGGAAACTTAGAGCCATTTTTGAAATGTCACAATCGAAAAAATTAGCTCGTGAAAACGCATACGAAGAGGGATCAGAAATCTTTAAGATCTTCGATTATTTGATTTGTTTTGTTAGCGACTTTAAGCCATGTATTGACATGTCGTTTGATATAGAAGGATCTAGCAACCATTATATCGTTTATAAATTCTCTTTTATGCTTGGAAAATTAATTGGATAATATAAATTGTTTGACGACTACAGGACATGAAATGACGACTGGAAACCGTCTGGCTCCACATTATCTTGCATATTTTGACCAAATGGATGAAGATTCGATTTTTTGTATTTAAAACACTTAATACATTATGGGAATACTTACGTTCACATCTTTCGCCTATTACGTAACTAACTACTCATTGCAATTCCTAAAAAAATGTTCTTAAGATCCATTTGTGGAACATTAACGACAGATTTTTTACAAAAACACGAAATGGAATTTTTATAACATACCTCCTTGAAGCACTCTTATTCCTATTTGATTTCGCGGATTCTCCAACTTCTCTGCCACTTTTGCCTGCATTAACAACATATTTAAAAAGTTATGGAAAATTACCCACCTCCTGAATACTTTGGGCTTGTGGTTGGTGCACGCTGCAATTGATCGTCTTCATCTTGATCCTCATACTTACAAAGAAATTTCCATGTAGTTTATTCAGAAGCATGTGGCTTTTCATAAAGCGTAGAATGTGTCAAAATTGCTGTTTTTCTTTAACAAAACTAATCGTATTAATGAAAGTGCCACGTTTATATTAGGAAATTTGTAAGCTACTGCCTTAACGTATTGGTCCATTCGTTCAACAGATATCACAACTGAACTTTCACTACTTCTCCGATACAGGTTACTTGCATAGGCGGCGACGTTTGGGTTACTTAAAATGCAGACACATTTCAGTAGAAAATTAAAAATTGCGTACTATATTTTCTTGATTTGATTCATCATGTTTTTCATTTTCCGCTTGTTCTGAAGAATCTGGAGGCCCTGTCCTGGCAGAATTATGTGATAGTGTGGGTCTAGAATGAAAAAATAAATCCGATACCTAGTAATCTACTCTTTAAGGAAGTTGGTGACTGAAACTTGAATTTGGAATTACAAGAGAAGCATTGAAAGGGGCTTATTTTACTGACCCATTCGACTGAAATTGTAAGCATCACTACTGAGATATCTGTTCGAATATTTTTTATGTACTGAAATGTTTAATATTTATTTTTAAGCTTTTTCATTAAAATGCCAAATTGCAAAAGTGAGTCTTGAAGCCATCAAGCTAAACGATATTCTATACTGCTAATTCCTTTTAATACTAAACACTTTTTTGTTAATGAAAAAATACTATCAGAATTTCTTAGTTATTATGAGGAAATAATCATTTCAACCCCATTTACCTTGAATTACCACTCTTGATTTGGGATAGTTTTGTTATCGTGTAATTTCCACCAACACTGCGTTCTCTGTGGTAAACGTCATAGGCGACATCCTTAATCCTCAGAAAATGCAAAAGAAGAGGCCTCTAAAACTTCTGCAAATTTTCAGGGCATACCATTTTAAAATAAATAATCCACAATCATGGGCGGTTAAGTTGAGAATCGACTCACTTCACAAAAGGTGGGTCAACGTAGTTTGCGTTGGTCCTAAATTTTGAAAAAAAAAATCTGCAAGAACCCAGAAAGTCAGTATTAATAAAAAAAGTTGAATTTATCTAGAGTTGTTGAATGAAAGTTTTCCAGATGCTTTCTAGGCTAGTAGCTTCGAAATATTCTAGCTTAATTTGCCCCAGCTTAATAAACGAATGTAAACAATGAGGCTATTCCGATACCATTGCCTCATAAACATTCTCATATTAGAATTCAATTGAAACCAAATGTGAAATACCATTTTTAGATTCAACAATGTTTGATAATCGCTATGTTCCTATTTACTTGCTGTAAAATATAATTTGCATAATCTTGTGTACATGTTCACACTTGCATTCGCATTCAATCTGACTGTGTTGATTGTATATTAACATTATCTTTTATGTTAGGATCATTTTAAACTAATCAATTTTTGTATAGAAAAATAATTTTAAACTTTTCTTGAATAAAACCCTGCCAACTTGGAAGTACACAAGAATCAGCATTCGAGGCACATAGTGACTTTTTATGAGTTCCAGAAAGGAAACTCGGCAGCAGCCAAAGTTGGTAGAAATATTCACGCACTTCAGAATTGGAGATTCAACCCCCACAAACGGAATAATCCACTTTGAATTGCTGTCACCCAATGCAGCAACAAATAGTGCTCGAATCTACTGCCCGCGTTTGAATCGAGCTTTTAGGAAAAAACCCGCTTTTAATGAATGCACACCCCACACTGCAGGAATCACGACACAAAGAAGAGGTTAAAATTGACAAAACCAAAGAAATTTTACAACAATGAAGGAGTTAAAAGGCTTTGAATAGTTGAAAATAAGTTATAGATAATCAGGAAAAGTACATTGATCGATTAACAAGCTTTGCTAAGCTACATTCAGCATGCACCCACCTTCCGGGCTTATCGAAGAGCACCGGCTTGTCACAGGAGATGCAGTGGAAGAGCATTTTCCTGCGGAAGCCGGCTGCATCTCCCGGCGGTCCGTCGGGGACATCGAAGAGGTCACTAGGCAACAGGTGGCGCAGGCGGTTGCGCAGCTTCTCCAGATCCAGCGAAACGTGTGAGCGCAGCGACTGCAGCTCGGCCTTGTCCGCCTTCAGGTCCACCAGGTAGTCTAGCTTACTCAGCTTGCTCTTCACCAAAATCTCCTGGATGGAGAACATTCCAATTAACGACCAATATTTCGCTTGTCACCAACAAAATGTGACAGAAGTTAGCAGGAATTGAGGAGAGAAGAGGAAACGCCAACTCAATATTTTTTTCTCATTTTAACTCAAAAGATGGGTGGTACTTCCATGTTAGAAGATTTAATCAAGCATATTTCAAGTTTATTTGTCTGTAAAATATAATGTGATTAGCTTAAATGCATTTTAACTTTAAAATAATACCCAACTCTATTGGGTATTATAAATATTCTTTAAATTTTTTCAATTAAAAAAGCAAAATTTAGACAGAATTTATGGGGTGATTTAACATATTTGTATGGTAAATTCGAGATCTTGGCTCTTGCTATTATGATATGGCGGCTTACAATAGCCTTCAATCGTTTGCTGATGGCTTCGGTATCCAACTGCAAAACACTGACTGCCTCTTTGAGTTCCTTTCGCTCAATCACGTTCTCTTTGTCGATTTGGAATTCACACTGAAATGGATTACATTTGAGTTCGTTTGTGTGCACTTTTTTTAAAAAATAATTACTGCCGACTAAGGAGAGAATTGATAAGAGCAGTTGCCTGCTTGAATATATTATTACAATGAAAATTAAGAAAAAATATATATTGGTAGAGGTAGAAATATAGCGATCATATATCTGTTTAGTGTAGTAATTCGTTACCTGGCAAATGTAAATAATAATAATTATTATTCGGACACACCTCTTTAAGAGAAGCTTTGAGATCCGCTGTTGATACCTTTTCTGAGGCAATTGCAGAAAGATTGTCCTGCAGATTCTAAAAAGGTAATAAAATAGTACCGAAAGTTGTCTGGGAGTCATTTCGATGAGAAATCATAAAGACATTACCGTTGAAAGCTTGTAAACATAGGTTTCATTTAATTCTAATCAACGCATTAAAATATTATCCAATAAATCCCCCTCTTATCCAATTTCATACCTTCAATTCAGTCTGTGATTTGTTCAGTTCATCTTCAAAATCCCCAATGAGCATTTTCAGGTGTTCAATTGAAACAGCATTTTTCCTTCTATTGCTATCGTTTGTCTGGAATCGAATTTAAAACTTAGAAGTGGTAAATTCGTTTCTTTTGAAGATAAAAGATACGCACCTGTGTTTGAGAGTCCAGAACCAGCTGAATCTCATCAACTTTGGCACTGAGATTCACTAACTCTGGAAAAATGTCCTGGTTCTTTACAGGGTCCTAAAAAGAATTCAATAAAAAAGAATTTTATGACCTAATTATGATTGTGCAATCAAATATCAGTGAGAAGATTTTACTTCTATCTTTAGAATTCTTTGCTCCAATTCCATAATTTTTGACTCTAATATCGAAAGCGTAGTCGCCATATTCTGTGAAGTTCCTTCAGAATACTACGTCAAAAATTTATTTCATTAATAAAAGACGAACGACTTTGTAAGGACTTTCAAACAGAGAAACGTTCTCAATTTCCGGTGGTACGTCAATTGACTTCTCGATTTCTGAGCGCTGGTCTTGTGCAGTGGTGTTCGCAGTGTCAGATGTCATATTAAGGCCACTTTCTTCAAGTTTCTCTAGTTTGTTCGACATGTACTCGATTTGACTTGCTTTCTGGTAAGTTCAAAATAAAGGTAAATTATAATTTTATCAAAAATATACGGAAGCTAAATCGGACTCAAGTTTATCAATCCTATCCAAGGAAACATTTTCGATTTCCAAGGTAGACTTTAATTCTTCAAGGGAATTTTCCAGTTTTCCTATACGGTTCTGAAAAGCAAAGTATTTTTCATTTAAGATAATCTACATCAAGGTTGGTGACTGCCTCAGGCAGAATGCTTTGACAGGCTTCTGTTGGACTTGAATTTGCTATCCCAAGATGCCGTAGAATGGTGTTAAGTAAATCTCTCAATATATTGAAATTTACACCACCAGGCTGTTTATTTAAACGAAATAAAAAATGTTTAAATAATAGAATAACACCCATCAATGCTGAGTGCCCAGAACTATCAGTTGAAATTTATTCAATTCCTTATATTTGCTAAAAAGCCGAACCTCTGGGTTTTTCAACGCCTGATTCAACAAATCGAGCATATTTTCTTGTTTGTCACCAGCCATTTCAAATTTCGCAAGTGTTACATGCGCTGTTTTCTGATTATGTGTGACCTTCGAATTAATTTCTTTTAACCGTACCTAACAAACTTTCCATTGTTGCACAATTAAGCATATATTTTTAATGTATTTTATTATTGATAACTCTCTTTTAATCGTCTGTGCATGTAATATTTTTTGTTGCAATTGGGAGGTCATAATTCAGCTTTTGCTGATAAATTTGTCTCAGCTATTATTTTCATAATGGTGGATTTGTCATTTGCCCTAAAGGAATAAATATGCGCAATTTCTGAAACAAATTTCGGAACCTCGTTTTCAGTCATAAATCCATTCAAAGTGCAACATCACACTAGCTTATAATTCCTTGTTGATTCTTTATTTCATTTGCATGCTTCACAGTCCTACTCTTGGTACTTTAAACCTCGATGGTAGCTATGAGCTAAGCTTCCTTTATAACCCAGGATCTCGTGAATATTTACTCCTGATTAGAGGGGCCTCACGTCCTTTGCGACCTACTTTCAACATAGGATAGACATAGACAGCAGAGAATTCGGTAAAATGGTTGTGGATGTATGACAGTGAGAGAACTTTCCAAATGGGAAATGTCACGATCAAGCCGACAATAAATCACAGTTGATACAAACAAAAGAGCACATGTTTTTCATGAGCAGGCATGACTTCTTATGCAGGCTACGCCAAGCACGCCAAGATCACAGACGGTTACTTCCTCCTCCCGTCCCTTGAAACTCTGGTTCTCTTGTCTCAGGCTCCTGATTTTCAGTCTCCTCTGCAGACTCCGACACATCCGTCTGGTGTCTGCTCTTGAACGCCGTGCTGATGAGCGGATTCAAGGGGGGTCCTTTACAGAAAGTATGTTCGGTTAGATTCTCTCAACCGCAGACGAATCAATCAGCATAAAATGAATTACCTATGTAGCTCAGTAGCACGGGGATAAATACGAGGCCCACTAAGGCTCCAAACACCACGATTCCGAGGTACATTCTGAAGTAGAAGACTTGGAAGAGCCGCGAGTTCGAGAAGGCCAGCACCACGATACCCCCTAGCTTCGTCAAGGTGATTCCGCGCAGCACCGAGCTCCCCATCTCCGAGAGCGCCTCGTGAGCCCTCAAAAGCCGTGTCTTCTGCGCACTCACCGTGAAAGCACGCACTATATGCGAGCAGAACTCCACTGCTATTCCCGTGCACTGAAAATCGGTGAAGCAATTCAGCATTTGACCCTAGGCACACCGGTGACGACTCAAGCTGTGCCGCAACGTACCACAACGAGATTGACGAGAGAGATGGCGTTGAGACTGATGCTCCAGAGAGCCATGAGACCCAGAAGACTCATGTCGATGCACGCCACACCAAGGAGAACCACCAGAGTCGCAGTGAAGTTGAGGCCGAGGAGCACCAGAGTGATGAGCGTGATGGCTGCGACACAGACACCCAACTGGAGGCCCGTCTCGCGCTGTATGCCGAGGTACTGTTCGTAGAAGACGTAGAAGACGCTGTAAGGGAAGATGGTGTCGTTGAAGCCCGTGCGGCGGCTGGCGTTGGCGGCGGAGCCCCAGGTCCTTAGTGCCCTCTCGGCGATGTGACGCGAGAGTTTGAGCGCCTCGATGTAGTCGCGCGGCTCCTTGAGCACCGTGTGGTAGGTCATGAAGTTCGTGGCACCGACAGACACCTTGTCGGAGGTGTTGGAGGCGTGAATGAGCTCCACGGCGTTCGCGAATGCCGCCTTGCCACTGAAGAGGAAGAAACGTGTTGTTTAGGAAGACTCCTGGTACATAGCTGCTGAAAACTTTCCCACGGATAATCCTAGAGCTAGGGGTACAGGCTCTGGAGGGAGAGGGGAGATGCACCTACCCCCTGGGACAGACGGGGTCGGGGTTCTGGCGGAGGAAATGGGCGATGAAGCGGTTGAAGTCGTCACCCTCGGGCAGACGGGAGTCGGGCGTCTGGCAGGGCACACAGTCCGCCGTGTCAGTGGCGTTGCAGAAGACTGCGGGGTCCGAGCGGCGCACGCGGCAGCAGTGCACTGCGGGGTCGGAGGCCTGTAGCCACAGGCGGTACTGGTCGATCCAAGCCATCGACGGCGCCGCTATGTGCGACCTGCCAGTATCAGCAATAGAGAAGACAATGTATTATGCCATCCCATAAATTCTGTCCGACTCTCATTCAATTTAAATTGAATAAAATCTAAAGAGCGACCAATCAAAAGAGAGCTGTCCGACTCACAGATTGGCGGACTTGGCGTAAGCACCGACAGTGTTGGGAAGGGAGGAGACGGGACATCCGGCGAAGCTGCAGACAGCGTCCTGTCCGCCCGCCCAAACAGTGTAGTTGTGGCCCGCCGTGACCACGAAGTAGACGGGCGGCCCCACGGCGAGGTGGGTGGCGACGACATCGAAGTAGTCCAGCACGTAGGAGTCGAGGGGCATGGAGAGGCGCTGGTCGAGGCCTATCTCGAGGCGTGTGGTCACCAGCGCCAGACAGACGCACACCCACGCCGCCAGCACGCACACCAGCAGCCGACGGGCCCATGTCGAGAGGATGAGGGGCGAGAGACCTCGTGACACCGCCTGGTACAGCCATGTGCCGTGTGTCTGGGCTGAAACAGTAACAGCGGCCTGGTTGCCAAAGTCATGGATATGGGACCTGAATTGCGACTACTTTGATAAAACAATCTCTCAGACAGTTGAGCACAGGAGAGAGAGAGAGAGAGCAGAGGCTTAATTGACCGGAGTACGAGTCCAGTATTTATAGGTAATGAGAACAAAAAACTCTAACCGGAAGGCCTTAGCGCACGTGACACTGAGTCCAAATCAAGAGAGTGAAAACGACGAGCTTAGAATGTGCACACCTCTCGCCCTGTGCTACAACCAAGAAAGTAGAAGCAATCATGGGCTACTCAGAACTTCGTTTGCTATCCAGGCAAGTGGTACGCATTTGGAGCAGTCCCACGGCGGACAATGAGACGTATTAAAACCAGTATTCTCTTTCCAGAAACGCGATTAATGCACCGAATGCAGCAGCAGCATCCGAACCGCCTGAAGCCATGGAAATCAGATAAAACACTCACATTCACCGGATGATCCTTCGTTAGCTGGCTCGGAGCGGTTCTTGATGCAGCACAAAACGTCCCACTTGCGAGCCTACAAATGACGCAAATTGTGTGTGAGAGAGAGAGAGAGCAATGAACTGCTTCGGGCATGGAGCGTAAACTCACGGCTTCACGACGAGCGTCCAGAGTGAGGAGAGCGGTGAAGGCGAAGATCTGCAGGAAGAAGTTGATCACCAGTGAGACACCAGCGTAGAGGGCGAACACACGCACTGCCGGCATCGAGGTCATGGAGCCTGCAACGCAAGACAAGACAACACCCAGGTAAATCCACCCACATTCTCTAGCCTTTCGGCGTCGTCAGGGCATCCAGAGACCTACCGCAGAAGAAAGCCACCGACTCAGCCGAGCTAGAGAGGAGCATCGAGGGTCCAACGCGACCGAGGGTCCTTGCGATCCTGCCCTGGACCTCCCTTCGCTGGTCGAACTGCCTGCCCTGAACCAGTTCCATCAGCCTCTCCTCACCGGTTCCTGCCGCACCTGCCCCCTCCTCGCCCTCTGATTGGCCAGAGGTTGAAGGTCGCGCCCGGTGATTGGCTGTGCCGTCCATCTGGTAGTCCTGCACCAGAATGAAAATGTTGTCCACGCCCACGGCCAGCACGAGGAAGGGGATGACTTCGATGATGATCAGGGTGGCCGGTACACCCAGGTAACTCCAGAAACCGATGGAGGCGGCGACTGAGGCGAGCACAATCAGAACACCTCCCAGACCCAGAGTCGCCTTTAGGTCCACCTGCCAACAAAAAAACAACAAAACGATGGGAGTTAGCGTACTGTCAGCGTCTAAGCCTGTCTAGGACATCATGACTCCCGCCTACCGGAACGTTGCGACAGGTGGTGTAGGCGCCGAGGAAGAAACTGACGTAGACGAACATGACCAGATAGCTGATCAGCACTGTGAGGATGTCCGCATTCGACTGACGCTCGATTTCATCCTCCACTGAGCGCTGAAACGAAAGCACAACAATGGGGCCATCACTTATGAATCGAAAAGCACAGGCTATGCTACCAACGACAACCACTCCTCTAACAGAAACGTTCAATCAAGTAGCATTAGTAGTACAGAGCACACACCTCAGCCGAGAAGCTGACAACCACGTCCTTGGCATGAGCGGTTTGCCACTCACGGACGGTAGCGATGAAGGCGGACTCCCAAGAGAGACAGCGCGCGATGTGATCCGACTTGAGGTCCACCGAGTTCTGCACCAGAAACGTCACCACTGCTGCCTCTGCTAGGGTGTAGTTGCCATCTAAAAGGCAATGTATTCAACTGCTCGATTACTGGTTTGACTCACTTACAGCAGGAGAGGATTCAGGCAGGTAGATTCATGGATTATGGGCGAAGAGGGATTGGAGTTGACAATCTAACGGTTATGACCTTGAACGGCTACTTAAAAGAGGCTTTTGAACCCAGCATAAGCACCTACAAGGTTATTCCATAAGTTCTGTCCGAAGTTTTTTTTTTTAAATTGAGCAAAATGTGAGGAGTATTTCATGATGTCTAATGAGGCTCCACGGGATTGCAAAGTACGAAGTACCTTCAGAATAAGCGTTGACACAAGCAAGGTAGACCGCTAACCACTGGAAAGTGTAAACAACACTGGACAGTGTCTCTCACAACACAAACAAGTGACAAATCATCACGTGACGGTATAGTCAGATCGGAAACCGCGAATTTAAACAGGAAGAGAGAGAGAGAGAGAGAGGGTTGATGCCTTACCCTTGAATCCGCCAAAGACCACGTTGGGCATCTGGGGGATGCCCGAGGAGCCCAGACAGCTCGCGTTGAAGACGTCCTTGGTGCAGTTGAGGAGGTGCTCCAGAGCGTCCTGAAAGGCACAAGGAAGAAAGCACATCAACTAAATCCAAGGTGGGACCTACAGTCCTTCATTGGGGGTGTGTGGATACTCACCGATTTGCGGAAGAGGGCGGGGTCGTGCTGGAAGTACTCCAGGGGACTGGTGACGGCGCACTCCGTGTTGTCCGGCAGCATCGGCTTGAAGCAGATGTCAGCCAGAGTGACATTGGCCTTTAGTTCCTCCGCGTACGCCGTCACGCTCGCTATGCTCAGCTGCAAATCCAGCACCTTAAAAAAATACATAAACAAGCCCTTTTCAAAGTCCAGCTCGGTGAGTCATGAGGTGGAGACACGGTCTGATTTCCGTTAGGGATATTTGGATGAGATCCCAGGAGGCGTTCCAGGTAACTTAGTCTTTGGACTCACCGACTCCAAGAAGTCGTGCCTGAAGGCGGGTCCAATGGAGCCGTTTTTGACTGGAGTGCGGTCCAGTGGCCGGACAATCAGCTGCTCCACCCGGTAGAAGGGTCTAGAGGAGTGAATTAAGGGGAAAACGATTACCGCATTGACTATAACGGATAGTCAGACCGCCAGACAATTCCCAAATGTAATCATGTAACAAGTATGGAATAACTTTGACAAACGCCGAACGCATATCAAGAAGCTGTGTGTTTCTCTTGGAACGGTCGGCAAAATCGATGACTAACTGTCTGACTTCAGGGCTTTGAATATCACTGAGGTCAAAGCCCAAATAAGCACCATAATCAGGTAACCAGACAGGAGACTAACAGCGCTTCCCTCTGGTGCCTTTTTCACACAACCAGTCCTGGTACACATCACATGAGAAAAGCACCCCCTGAGAATCTATAAACACCCCGCTAAGAGGCTCAGAGTCGCCACATGAGCCAAATTAGTGACACCACCGAGAGGCAAGGGGTGATGGAATGCGATGCCGTTGCCCGTTTCTTCGTTAAGAGTGTCTCAGACTCACCCAAAGTGCCTGTCGAAGTAGTCCTTTTCGCGACGCGCCCGCGATGAAGGGTCGCTCCAGAGATCCACGGGGTTCGTGGTAACCGTGAACATAGTGAGGCCGCCGCACAGCACCGCTATGAGGATGGTGGAGAAGATGAGCGTCGCTATGGGATGACGGGCGATCACCAGACCCAGTCGCGAAAACACCTGGGTGGAAGGAAAGGCGACAGTGGGTAAAAAACCAAGTTATTCCATAAGTTCTGTCCGATTTCAAGATGAATAAATATTCAATTATCAATGCAATTTCCCTGAGTAGTGACAATTCACAGTGCATTATTTTTTTGTCACGACGACATTTCCATATAACATCCATTTTTCGTAGCCAGTCGCAAGTGTGCCCTGACTCATTGTTTTATAGAATTGTCACTGTTCTGTTAAAAGTAAACACTAGCGCTGAATGCACCGCAGCTGTTTATTATCAACACCAAACACGCCCACCATGGCGCTCATTGGAAGTACTTCGTGTCACCGAAGGAACCTCTATTGATGTTGCTTTGGAGAATTCGATTACACGAAAATGTGACGATAAAAAAGTCTAGCTGTAAACGACGATTTTGGGAAAAGGAGGAAAGGAGGGCCGATGAGGAAAAACCATTTGGGACGTGTTCTAGGCGTTCATGCAAACCACGCTTACTCAGCTAGAGGATTAAACCATTCTTAAGCTTCTTCATTCATACAGTTCATAGAAATGAGGATTCGGGTCGATCACTAGACACCAAATTATGAAGAAAATTTTGGCCGCCACTGTTCAAAGTTTCGCCTTGAACAGTGTGAGAACCACGTGGGGGCATGAAGTGGACCAGAAGAATTTCGCAACAAAATTCTTTCTTGAAAATCTGCAGGAAAAAAGGTAACCCCTGCATCGGCGGAATTCTGCTTCTGCACACAAAAGCGTCAGAAGTCAACATTTCTGCAATATCTCGGGAAATAACCAAACGCGTAACACTTGAGAGAAGAACGCAGGAGGAGAACAAAGTGGGCGTCACCTTGTAGAGACAGGAGTCGACCGCAGCGCCGAGTTTCGCCTGCCACGTGATCCGAAAGTGTCCCTCATCATCGCCGGCGCTCGGGGTGGCAGTGGAGATGAGGAGGTCCGTGTCATTCTCCCCTTCACCCTCCTGCTGTTGCTGCTGCTGCTGTTGTCGTCTGCGCTCTTTGCAGCAACTGAGCACCTCTGAGATCACGAATACGAGCAGAAACACGCCGAACAGAGCCGCGCAGAGGAGCCACAACAGTGGTATGCCTTCACGAAAGACGTTAGAGGGCAAGACTCAGGATAATGTTGCGTGCATCCCCCCTGACTAGAAGCAATCCGAGAAGATTACTAAATTATTCGTATCTATATTTGATGGCTTGCTCGTACATTGGAGCTTAAAAAGGCTGAGCAGGACAGTTTAACGACTACATTGGTCCACCTATATTCCATAATCCATACAGTAACTCACACAAAATAAGACATCACAACGCACACCACGAATGAGTTAACTTAATCAGGTTTAGAATGAAAAAAATGGAATGGAGAATGAGTGCACAAAAGCCTCGGGAGAATGAAAAAAGGGATAAAGCAGAGGCTCACCAAAGACGATGATAACTTCGTCGGGTTGAGGAAAATCTGGATGGAAACAGGAGCCGGGGCAATCGGAGCAGGCACAGGCCTCCGCACCGGGATTCGGACCCAGAGGCGGCAAGCTGGAGTTGCAGGAGTAGGTTGGAGCATCCATCGAACCGTTGAGAGCCTTGTCAATTAGGACAAAGTCGATGTCAAATGGGGCCTGTCCACCGTTCTTTACAGACGTTCCCATGGCTTTGAGAAGTTTGGGCATTGTGCACTCCGTGTCGCCGCAAATAGCAGATATGGCTGGTGAGCCACTGAACTGAACATTCTACAAAGGAAGCGAAAGTGGTAAAAAGAGAAGACGTATTTGTTGCACAGACGCCAGGTCGAAACTTACCGCACAACTATCGAAGAAACCCTGACCGAATTGCTGAGAGAGAACGTAGCGCACTTTTTCGGTAGCATTGTCATCTCGAACATCCACAGCGGATAAGAAGAGACTCTGTTGAGGATTGCATGTCATTTCGCAAAAGAGTCGGCGAAAATTAGCGAAACATGACGGACAACTGAAAATGATGATAGTGACTGGTAAGTAAATACTCACTTTCCAAGAAGGATCGAAGCAAGTTGAAGTGACGACTCAAATACTTCGACCTGATCAGATGAACAACAGACGGGTAGGGAAGTCTCAGGATGCTTTGAATCATAGTATTCTGGGCAAACATGTATCAACTTTTGTAGAGTTTTGTCCTTAATAGACTTGGGTGGACCTGGCTTATAGCAATAAAGTGCCACATCATCAGAAGTTGTATTGCATAATCCATCCCAAATACATTGACCTGTGTGAGCGTTCACTGACAAGAACATCAATGAAGACAAGAAAAAAGCAATAATTTCAACCCGCATCTAAAAATCAAAAATCAATCGTGAGATAAACTTATAAAACTTCATGTAACATGCAAAAAACGCGTACCATTAGAACTATTCCACCAAGAGGCAACCGAAAATACCACCAATTACCAATCTATTTCAAACATAGGTCTTGTAGGTCGACTAACTTACTGCAAAAGCATTAATTATTAATAATATTTATTCACAAACCAAACTTTTTATTTTATTTAAGAAACAGTTGGCACTAAAATGGCTTTTAAAACTAACTTTTAACTCCAAATAATGGCATTTATGGCACACTGGTGATAAATATGCTTTATGATCATACATAATAATTTATGCAATGCACTCACCAAACGTATCGAATATCCATTCCCTATCTACCGCTCCTTGGAGAAATTTATGTATTATGTTAGTGATGGAGAATAAGATGGTTTGTGTGGCATTGATTGAAGGTGATGTTTTCCATCAGAATCTATCTACCCTTAATCAAATGGCTCAACTTTTCATTATTGCTAATAAAAAGATGAACACAAATAGGATTTAAAAATTATACTAAAGATCTAATTGCAATGTGATATAAACAGTCATCAACCTGACCGATAAACTTCTGAAATTTAAAGCTCTCGTTTGTTAAAATCCCCATGGCATCTATATAATGACGACATTGATTATGTGAACAACTGTAAAGTATAAAGAATCTAAAGCGCAATAAAGCCATTTCTCGTATTAATTTTCATCTATTTCTGCTGAAGCTACGGTACTCACCTAAGCCTCATCAAGCATTAAGATATCCCATTCATTACCTAGGGTACGGACCTCTACCCTTCTCCCACTGGTATCTGGATTCCACCTTATCTTGGTTAGTACATCAGTCTAAAAGTAGCTATCAAGCACAAATTGGTGACTCTGATGTGTATATCGACGAGATTGGGGGATAACCCAGCCGCCTAGACGTGATTCCCCTTCATGCCCAACGTACCCTTCAGCTCAAATAAGATTCACATGACCTGTCAGCCCGTTGCCGAGCCACAAAAAGCTTTCATCGCTAATCGAAGATCAGTATCGCCACTGCCGATGGTTCTATCTGGAATACTCCACATCTCCTGGTACGGGTGTTTTCCCCTCTCTAATTTTATGAGGTGTAGTGGATCCTTCTAGGAAGAGAATGCACTAATAGCTATCCACCACATGGGTATCTACGACAAACACTACAATGGCCTTCCTTCAAGGAACTGGTAATTTCCAAATATTGTGGAAATTATTATTATTATTATTAAATCCAGACAACCCAACTGAGCAAGTAAAACAACAGCTTAAAGAGCAAATTCTATACACGCCATGAACAGGACGAATTTTTACAGAATCATCAGTTCCTTTTACTCTTCTTGCCGGCAGCTCCACCGCGCTGCTTATGGCGCACTTTGGCGCCCAGTTTCTTGGGCATCACTCGCATAGGGCCCACTTTGGCACCCACCCTCTTCACCTTGTTTTTCCTCTTCCTCTTCTGCGCCTTCTTCGCCCACTTTGAGGCCCCAACAGGCTCCATCGGTTTCTGGGTGGCGTTGCCCAGCGCCTGCCTCTCAAGGGCCATCTAGAAATGAGAAAAAATAGAGTTAAATTGATCCCTTCTTTTACGAGTCTGCACACCCTATGACTACTTCCGGTACAACAAAAACAGTCTATAGTGTCAAAACTTCCGTAAGCTTTGAAACAGTCAGTCTGGGTACCCACGGAAGAACTCCGCCATATTACGGGTCGACGTTAACGCCCCAGCACTGATTTCATTCACATGCTTTCCACCTTCTAAACTGTATCAGGGAGATTCCCCTCCTGTTTGTTCCGAGCGTCGTGAAGGCATTTTCATGGACAAAATGACTCGAAACTCGCGCTAGTTATGGAAAGCAAACGGCAGAACAGGACCACCAGCCGACAAAGAAAACAAATTCTCTCCTAAAGAGGCAGAGGATCTTGTCAGGGATAAGCTGGTAGGGTCAACATTTTCGTGACAACATGGCGACGCAGCCCATAGATCCAGGATCTACTCAGGGAGATCTCCCCTGTCGAGAGTTCGGACGTCACGAAGAGAGTTTCACTGAATAGATTGCCAATCTTCCAGATGACACTGAAAAACACAGACCTAGGAAGCCTATAGATCTTCTATTGAAAGTATCAACTACTGTCTTAACACCCGACTCTTCTCTAACGCTACCTCATTGTTCAATTTGCGTTTACAATGACAAAAAATCGCGATGGCCATGTTACGATTCCCTAATTTGACTGGGAACGACAGCAGTACATCCACGTACCTAAAACTCGTAGAACCAACACATTTTGATGCAAAGGATTTCATGCAAGTAAATAACTACCAACGAAACCCACCTGTGATTTCTCCTGTCGTCTTCGCTTCTTCTCCAACGCCCTCGAGTTCTCCAGCGAAAACTCCACGATTGGTTTCTGTTGATAACAAATAAGAGAAGAAGAACTATCCCAACGGCGGAGCAAGAGCAGATGCATCCTAGACACTCCATGGAAGAGGAGGAGACTCACCCGAGTTCCACCGAGGATGCTGGAGTTGTTGTTGAGGGTCTGGAGGACCTTGAGGGCATCGGCGTGCTCATCGAAGGCCACGAACGCGAAGCCCAGCGACTTGGGGTCCTTGGCACCGCTTTTCAGGTCTCGCATGATCCGGCACTGCAAAAATCACAAGTCGGGAACACACGCGTCAAAAGCAGCACATCACTAGCAGATTGAAGGGTCAACGAATACTCGGTGGAAAAGTAATGCTACTTCAAAGGATATATTATATTATTTGAAGAAGGATTAACTATAATCATGGCTCTAACCACTGGAAATGTGATGAGGAGAATGGACAGAAGAGGGGAAACGGTTTTGCACTCATGTTTACGACGTGAAGGTGGGAAAAATGGACCGTAGCGAGAGCCCTATGAAGACGAGAAGACAGCAGTGTTAGTCCAATCCTAACGCTTCCGATTCTTTTCCATTTCGACTTCAAATCGAGATGAAGGGAGGCAGTGACGGCTGGGGACCTAACGCCCGTTAAGTCAAAAGTAGACAGGAGATCCACAACAACCCTTAAAGGCAAACGAGTAAAAGCCGATCTGATGGCTGTTGGTGATGTGAACTGTGAGCCGTCTTCTAGCAAAGAGTACCTGCAGCTGGAGACCCACAACACCCCCTTAAAGGCAAGAGGACCGCAGGAGGATTGCAGGGGATGTGACTGACCTCGGTGATGGTGCCGTCACGGCCGATGATGGCCTGGCAGGCCTTGCGGAGAGCGCGGTCGTCGAGTCGACGCGGCAGGTTGCGGAGGCAGAGGCGCGTGGGGCTCACGAAGATCGAGGGGTCGCGCTCGAGGCGGGCTCGTTTCGCGCGCGCCAGCGCCTCCCGCATCGCCGCCTCCGCCGGTGTCAGCGACTCCGCCGCCTTGGTGCCCGGCCGGATCACTGTTAAACACAGCGGATAACAGGTAGTCAGCTTGGCCAATTATATCGGGGACAATGCACTCGTGCACCTGGGTAGCGGTGCGAAGATACTCCTAACAATGGTAGCATCAACTAACATAATTCTTAAAATCTAAAGGAGTCTGGACGAAACGACAACAATGGGAAAAACGACTCAATCGAGGTAAGGAATACGTTTGAGCAAAGTCTAGCTATCAATCACGAATTAGTTAAGGGTGTACAAAATGTTTGACTCACTTCCAATACGAGCCAAATGGAGATTCCTTCCTCCCAACTGGCCAGTGCTTGACATGCCATCGGCGTTTCGAGACTTTTGAATGTTTTGAATTTCCTCCCTACTAACAGCCAGGGAAAGCTGCATCTGTCTTCCAGCCAGGGTAAATTTACGTGCACCCTAATAATGGGTTTGAACATATTAAATCAACAAACATACCTCCGGCTTTGTGCTTAAAAGTAATACGTTATCCGCATCTTCCTTGGAACAAAATTTTGCGAAAGCGGAACCACGCGAGTGTTGGGTCATTTTGTCTTTCACTATTTTCACAAATTCCAGTCGACCGAATTGAGAGAAGAACTGGGAGAGCGAATCTTCGGAAAGGTCAAACGAGAGGTTCCTTATAAATATTGTCCGACCCTCCGAGGTATCAGATGGGCGTGATTTATTTGTATTCTTGTTGCTACTGCGAATCCCTTCATTACTCGGAAGTTGAGCTTCATTATCACCCGCACTCAACTTATTTTCATTTCCCTCATCAGAAGGTTGCAGTGGTCTTTTTTTGACAGGCTTCCTAGAAATGTAAAAATCAGTCTCAGGGCTGATTTCAGATTCTTTTGATTTAGGTTTTGACACAGCCTTTACCACTTTCATTGAAAACACGCCCAAAGGCAATCAAAAAGCGGCAAATACGATATGATGTATAAAACAATAAATAGTCACAGTTTTATTTTAAACCTCTTATTATCATTTTTTCTAGATTTATACTGTTTGTTATTAATATTCATTAATTCTTATTTCGTGTTTCTTAAATTCGATCTGAAAAATGAATATCTTATTGACGCTGAACATAATTCTAATGACTTCATCATTTATAAATTGGTAGTTAGTTTTTTAAGTTTGCTTTCCTGTATCATCCGAAATTATTTAAAAATATTCAACTGTTGGTAACTAATGTAATGTTTCTCGCCTTAATTCTATATTACTTTTTAGCGGGATTTTTTAGTTAAGTGTTTTCTTTATCATTCAAATTAGGAGTTTGAAAGAGATTTGCCATTTCTATGCTGCAAATGCACAGTATTTAATCCGCAAAGCTATCACAGTTTTCCTGAGCACTAAAATGTCCCTTTTACCGCTATTTGAGTCTTGGGACGCGTTTTCGGGAGGTATGAACTCAAACCACTTCACACTTGATGACTGTGCCGTTTCCGAATAACAACACCAACAATTTTCCAAATTGAGCTGCATGTATCATTTGAAAATTCAACTAGTTTTTGGTAGTATCTTCAAAATCTTCAGATAATATGCCTCAATACAGCATTAAGCATCTATGTGGTACTCAATGCTAGACTCCTCTGTGTCGTGCGGTTGCACTTTAGGGCTTTCACAGTAGTCTATTTTTCCCTTTAACTTAAGTTTTGTAGTAGTCCGTTAGTCTCATGCACGTCAACTAACTAATTTTTATGTTGAGTATTTTATTATTTACTAAATTACAGGAAAATTGAAAAAGACCAGCCTCATATAGAGTCGTCATTTAAGTTGCAAACTATTACCCATCACCTACTCTTAATAATTTCAGTTTTGCATCATCAAGCAATCCATTCCTTTGCTCTACATGAACGTATGAACATAAGGTGCTGTAGAGTCACATATAAGCACAAAATAAAGGCAATTCGTGTTAGTGGTGATTGTAGGATTCGTCATTACAAGCTGTCACTACAATTTATCCATCACAATGAGTAATAAAGACGTAGTAAAAGGGGTGGTAGGAAATAGATTGTTAAAATCATCATTAAACAGGGTGTTTCTCGAAATAAATGCAGCTGCAGAGGGAATTTTAAAGTTTCGGGGATGAAGAAAGGCAGTTTAAGAGTTAAGAAGCACGAAAAATGAAGAAAATAGGTAGTAGAACTGTCGCCCTAGGCCCTTCCACCAACCCACTAAAAGAAACAGTGCTGTTATGCATTCGGTATCGTGATTTAAGAAACCCTTTTTAAAACAATTACTTTGGGTGGATTTTTTAAGTGTCTAGATTTCCTTCTTATTGTTTCAGTCGTCTAAATGCCTCGGTATTGTGAGGAGACTATATGTTGCCATCTGCCTTGTTTTATTAGATTAATTAATCCAAAGAAGCAATGTTTTTGTTATTTTAACCATGTTATATGAATCAGACATAATTTTGTGAAATTAGGACAAATTATTGGGTTGTTTTTGAAAAATGAGCTTGATGGCTTTTTAGTCAAGATGAACAATCAATGGCGTTGCATTAAGATTTCAATGAGCAAGTTTTATGACTCAGTAGATCTTCAAAACGCCCAGAATTTTTCGCCTGAATCCGTAAACATAAATCTGAAATGGCGTTTCTTGGACTGTTCCCGATATGGAAACGGAATTATCTAAAAAGGAAACGACATCTTTTGCTTAAATAACTGAATTAATTAGCGAAAACATTTTTTGTTGGTTTGGCCCACCATTTGATGTTACGCAGAGCTGCTTGAAAGGGTTGCAAGCGATATCGAATTCAGGGTCCGTAGCCTGAAAAATGTGACGTGGTAGTGATGTTTACTAAGATAAGGCAATTATTTAATTCTTACATCAAGGCACTTACTAAAATTCGCTCCTTGGTTTGGAGAATGTAGAAAATAGTGTCACCAACCCTCGCCTGCACTGAACAGAAATTCTCTCGAGAACACGACATTTCAGAGCTAAAATCCGATGCGCACAGTTTTTAATTTACCCCAAAATCGATATCGATATGGGCTGTGCTTCTATTGGTTGAAACAGGAATATTACAACTTAATCAATTTTCTCTAAAAGGTCCCAGCCATTTTGAAATTAATACTACAAGTTTATACAGCCATACTGAGCGCTATCATCTAGCCTGGTGTGTTTGTTGACACAAAAAATACCGTACATATGTTTCATTTTATTTGGTGAGGGGTCCTCATTAACAGCTTCGGTTTCACCGTCGGTATTCGCTGGTGTTTCGGTGAAAATCCAGGCAAATATTTCCGTTCCTTGTCGGTCCGTTGCCGATACTTTGAATGGAACATACGGCACTTTGCCCATGATCGAAAGCTCTGTGTCAGCTAAAAAAAACGAAAAAACAGAAATTTTTTTGGAGGGGGAAAAGGGAAATTCATAGAAGTGCCCTTTAAAAGTTACAATTAAGTCCAATCAGACACCAAGGAACTACTGAAAACAAAACCCGCATTAATGACAGGAAAAGCAGACCTCTGTGATAATACATGGCTCCGAAAATGCCCTTCAGAAATCTTCAGAGACGGTCTTCGAACGAGGAAATGTGGAGAAATAAGCTCCTCCATTAGGTCTGTCCGAATTTAGTAAATAAGCAAGTTTCTTCAAAATTCTGCTAAATTGTTTAACCACTGTTGCCTTTTTAGAAAATTACATTTATAATTTTCTGATTATCTTGAACTGTAATTTATTTATCTTTCGTTATTATCTGCATAATATGTACACTTGTTTAAGTCGTTACTATGACGCCTTGCACTTTGTTGAATAAACTTTTGAGTTACGACGCGTCCCGTCTCTTGTGGCCGTTATCGAACGTAACACGTACTAATCAGACCACCTTAGATAGCATAGCGCCTCCGTACTTTACATTAACCACCCATGTGAAAATCGCCATCATTTTGGGAGATAAATCGAGTCATTTAGGAATAGTTGTTGAATATTTAGCCAGAACAACGCACATAATTGGGTCACGCATATCCTCGACTTGGGATCGCATTTCACATTGGCAGGCGGTGTCGTTCTCTAAAAGTAATAACATATTATGACGCCTGTGGGAATATGCAGGCATTTTCTTCGAACATCCGCCTTCCATACGTGTGTCCCCGGTGGCAGATCCACGATTTGGTTTACGAAATCCCCCTTTTTGGCCACCATTGAGCAGTGGCTCCTCGCAGAGCAATCCATGGGTGCCCTGGGAACACAAGTAGACGCCATCCTCACCTTATCAGCAACCATGAATTTGGCAGAACATATGGGCAAAAACTAACATGGAGTCGTCTTTAGTCAAGGCATATCTGCCAGAACCCCGTGGTTGGTTCAGAAATTTCCAAGAAAATCGCTCATTCCATCGACGATCCAGAGCTTTCACCTCAAAGGGCGTATAGGGCAAGGTTCCAATCAGCGAAACTCTTGAATCAGCTGCAGATTTAAACAAATCGAAGTAAAAGTATGCATGTGGTTAACGTTGCAATTGTGAACAAAACGAACGTACAAATTTTGGTTATGCAAATCGTTGCGCGTGGGTCACACTTAACTCCATAGCTTGGTTTTGTGTCCTTTTAATGGGAAAGTAAGAAGTTACGTTTCAAATCGCATAATATTGGGGGAATTCAACTTAATTATAAAAGCATACACCTGTAGTTCGAAGTCCAAATCATATGTGAAGTCGACGAAGTCTCCTTTCTTCGACAATGTCCAACAGCTGTTTGACGAGCATTGCATAGTAGTTCTAAAGTATAGGAAAAAAAAACTATTTCAAACGTTTTTCTCAACTCTAGTAGAGAAATACTGCTTTAGAATGATCTCATACAATTGCGATTTATTTCATTATGAACTTGACCATTGCAAGATCGAAAGATTACTGGTTTTCAGCATTAATAATTCACTCGACTTTCATCAGTTTAGGTTGGCAGACACCTAGATCTAGTATCGAAGATAGTTCGCCATGTATTTAGCATTTTATTTTAGCTATCAGATGCACGAAAGTCTTAGGGAAAGCACACACATTAACAGCAAATTAAACAGGGAAATATTGTTTCAGGTGGTTATCAGAACAATTTTATCTCCTACGATGTGACACTCATCACTGCATCTCTTTCCCATGGCATGGTTTAGTAAAAATTCCTGATTTTATTACATTGATTTGTTTGGAGGATTCGGAGGGTGAGCACTGTCCTTGTCGGAGGATGCATCAGAGAATTTCCAGGAAAAAACTGGCCTGCCCCACACGTCTAGAGCCTTCACTTCATACGGAACGGCTGGCAGCCTTCCCACAATCGAGAGAGATGTTTCGCCTGAAATAACAGCATTGGATGTTTCCATATTAGCAATCCAAAGACCTTAACTATAAGTAAATGTAAGAGACCTCAACCGACTCCTAGTACTTAAATTAATTAGTAGCATATATTTTTCTCGTCAAAAAGGGGATACTATCTTATCCGGCATACCAGCTATCAGGAAGAAAATCCGATTTATCGCCTTTGGCAGCCAGACTATACCGAATACCTATAAGGCCTGGCTATAAAGCTCCACCTTTGACAGAGGTCCTATTGGGAGTTCGTGGGTTGTCTATTAAGTGAGGAGCAGGCGAAATAAAACCTTACCAGTTTGTGTAATGCAGAGCATCCAGGACGGATCACACTTCACATTTGAAGAAGGCACTGTTTTCTAAAGGTCAAAATGAATTCATCGTCATACGCGAGATATGAAAACAGAACACTCTAAAATTTAATAAAATGGTTTTATACGTGGAACTGAATTCCGGTATCATAAAAAATATTGACGGTATCTCCCTGTTTCCCCATGGCAGTGCATTGTTTACTGGAACATTCCATTTTATTCCTGCAGCAATGTCGAAAAAATAAATTAATTTAAAATTTTAACATTGATAAATATAAAAATTGACATAGTTTTTCTGGGGTGATGAGCAACAATTATGCTCTATCCATATTGGATGACGCGGAGATCTACCTCCATTTCTATTGGTTGACGAGTTGCGTGGGGCTGTTCTCTGCATGCATTTCGTATCTAAATACCTACTCAAATTTGATTGGATTCGGAATGAGGAATACTAAAAAAATTCCCATAGTTTAAGTTTGCGAAGCGCTGCAAAAGTGGTTGTCATTAACAATTTTTATCACCAATACTTTGAACTTTCACCCATCCAACAGTACCAAAGGCTCTATTTTACTGAAGCAGAATATGTATCCAACTCCAATTCCTTTAGTCACAAGAAGGTAAATAAAAATTGTCCCTGCTTTCGTGAAATTATTATGCTAAATGCGGTGGTACCTTTCAGCTTAATATCATTACGAATCAAAAAGGTGTGTAACTCACACATAGCTTTCAAAACCCGTTATCGCTTGTTGTTTGATTGGACCAGGCACTATCAATCGTTGGAACATATCATCTTCCTCTTCCGTTTCATTAAAGAACCTCAAAACGAAGCCGTTTCCACCGTCATGAAAGAAGGCTCTAACAACGAAGGGGAGACTTTGAAGTTTTCCGACAATCGACAGAGTTGTTTCATCTTAAAGTAAGAAAAGTTTATTTACGCATATAAATAAAAAAACAAAAAAGTTTCTTATTTTGGAATTTACCAAGTATAGTAATGCAGATTTGCCGTCTTCTATCACACTTAATTCCGGCAGGTGGGTACGTTTTCTAACGAGATGGAATAAATTAGGAATAGAAAAATCAGAAATATGTTTTAAAGGGACAGAAAATATAAGATTACAGTTTTAACTCTTCAAAATTTTATTTGTTCACCTTGATCTGTCGACCAAGGTCGATTCGAACTTGAACGTTATCACCAATGTTCGCTGGGGCGCTGCACATGTTTGGAAGTGAGCAGTTCACAGATCGACTATAGAAATAATAACTTATAATGCTTTTTTTCAAAAAAACACACGCAAAATTTTCAACAATCATACGCGAAACAGATATTCCTCTACTGCTGGTGTCATTAAGTAAATAAACGGGTAGAAGAACACCTTTAGGATTTAAGAATTCAAGATTTGGACTTACATATACTTGCTAATAGCTGATGAAGGCCATTTCCACCTAAAGAAAGGGGAAAAGTGAAACAAGCTTAAACATTTCTTAAAAACACTTTGTAGGCCACAATTAAAGTACGGAACTCACTTGTTGAAGTAGGCATTGACACAATTTAAGGTTACCAGTGCAAGAATTAGGAAGGCTAGCCGCATCCTAACCCATATCATCAGATTATGAGCCTCAGTGATAGAGTTTACATACTTACCTAGTTCTGACCTTGATGTTCGCAGGTGATTGGCCACCACTAAGATGTCTGGCGAATCCACGTCCTAGTAGATGTCTGACCAAGAAAGAAGTACACTTTGCAAATTTGGATCTGAAAATCTAGTTAATCAAGCGAATCAACATGTACCCTAACAACTGGTGGACCAGGTACTATGAACATTGGTTTGAAGAGTATAGCTAGTTTCGGCATTTAAAAAACACAGTTAATGAGTGGCCTTAAACGATTAGAATATTTAAAAGTTAATTTCGAGATACACATTATACTAAATAATCAATTTTACATTCATTATTTTACCTCTTAACTTCGAGAAATTTACCGAAAATTGTCACAAAACTAGTCCCTTTCTTGGCTCAGCTTGGGGTCAGCTACTGGACAGCTTACCAGAGACGAAGTCCGGTTTGGTAATGTAACAAGATTACTGCCTTTCCTCGTGACAATTTATTTATTTTACTTCTTACGCCCTTAAACTGCCTGTACATAAATTGTATTTTTTATGATCACTCGATGAATTCCTGTATGTGGAGTTTTTAGACATCGTTGTTTACAGATTTCACTTGTCTGATCACTTGGGGGTAATAAATTAGACCAGTCACATGCACCGTTGAGCGACGGATGAGCGTGGACTTTGGACAAACCAACCGTTGGCCGTGCTGACGCATTCAGGTATCCACTAGGACAACCCAGAAATCCTGTTAAAAATGCTAATAGAAATTAATGTTATTTTCTTCATGTGATACAGTTAAACTGATCAAATTTCACCTTAAATAATACAACTATTAAAATTGAATTGATTAAAACCCTGTTAGCATGGATGCACAAAATAACCTTTTGGGGCACAAAGTGCGGCTCTCATAGTCAAGATTACGTTGTAGCGCTGAGGTGGATACTCGTTTCAAGGACAGGACGCAACGAGACGAACCAATCACAAATCGCTTAGTCATAATTTGTGTTCAACACCGTAAGCAGCGTGCAGTCAACACCTCATCCATCGCGTGCTAGTTGTTTCTCCTAATACAAATTTGTATTTCCATACTCGGTTTTCTCTTACCTTGGACACTTTTGGAAGTTAAACAGGCTTATTTGTCAAGATCCCGTAAAGGCTAGTGAGGGTGGATAAAATCGTTCATGTGGCACTCATCAAGTCATTTGAAAACAGACTTCGGAGAATGCTAGGGGTGCAAAATCCGGTACTTAAATTTGTTAGTAGGGTATTTAAGGGAGTGCAAAAGTGGTTTGGAGACGGCTTTGTCCACCACTATGCGTCATGCCGCCACATGGTAAACAAGAATTAGAAGAGTCTTTTCGTAGATTTTAGGATCTAAAGGATATAATTAAGCATTAAGGTTGTTGTATCTCCAGAAAATTACATTCATAATTGTCTGATTTTCTTGAATTACAATTTATTTACTTTTCGTTATTATCGCTAATATGTACACTTGTTTAAGTCGGTTACTAAGACGCCTCGCACTTTGTTGAAAAAACTTTGGAGTTACAACGCGTCCCGTCTCTCGTGGCCGTTATCGAACGTAACCCATACTAATCGACCTATTTTATGCAGCATAGCACCTCTGTACTTTACATTACAGGTCAAAGTTAGGAAATTAGGAACTGATACATAATATCGTCTACTGATTACAGAAATCTATTCTATTTCATTTGCACGAATGCCTGTGTTATTCTGCCAAAATAATGCTCCTTTCAGAACTTAAAAAGATTAACTTAGTTAACAAAGTACGTTTCGTTTGAATTAGCAAAGGGGTTGTCACCATTTTGAATAAATACAGCCAGTGACTATCATCATCATCATCATAATTTCTTTGACTCTCAATATTTTCTTTTCATATATTAACAACCTTATTAATAACTTAATTAGCGCAACATTTATTTGGCTTTGATTCGAAGAACTAACAATTGTCAGCTCCAGTATATTCATGGGATATTACGAAAGCCGCTTTTGCATCCATTCCATAGCAGACTTTTCTTAAATTCATTCAAACTACATAAGGTGCCTCGATTCTTCTTGGGTATTTTCGTATCATCAGTGTTTAAATAGAGCGAATTTTAAATTAATGTTTATTAAAACAAGATGGATCAGCTAAAATGCATTTCTTAATAATAATAATAATAGGAATGTTCAGATCTGTTGTTTTTTTTTCAATTGAAGAAGTTAAAATTCGTACAGTACTTATGAGGTGACCCGATGTAATTTATAAAGCAAACATCTTCACTTACATTTTTTACGTGCATTTGGAATCGAGAAAAAGTTCCTCGATCAACGTTGTAAAATTTATTAAAAAAAGATTTATAAAATTAGTAAATTTTTGCTTTATTGACTCCAATTGATATTCTATACACTTCAAATTTTGCTGCAGTGTTTGTGCTTTGATTTTGATAAATTAAAACAATTTAGATGATTTAGACGATGATTCTTCTGGAATTTTAAGGTTATATAATTTAAAATAGAAATATAAAATAAAAAGAATTAATACGATAAAAATAAATTGTCACTTGATTAATAATTAAATATGCATGACGACAGATCCATGGATGAAAATCTGTCTGTGAAGTTTTTATTATTTCTTACTTGAGTAGTCTTTTCATAGATTTCACTTGTCTGATCACCTGGGTAGAATTAATTGACTCATAGGTCTCTAACATTATGTGAAGTACAAGTTTGGACTTTGGAAAAATACGTAAGGCAAAGAATAAAAATTAAAAACATCTTCTCCAATCCTGCTCATGTTTCCGGTATCTACCAGGTTGTCCAGCAAGTTCCGCACACAATTTAATTTTTTTCGAACTGTACGAATTTTCAGGATTACTTATAGTTTCTAATGTTCCGGAGCATCATTTCAGAGTTTCAGCGTAGCTAAAATGATCAAATTTCGTTTTACAGGAAAATGTGATTCAACCAGTTTGATTAAAACTAGCCAACATTGAATTACCAAAGAACAATTTAGGGCAAGCAGTGTCTAGAAAGCTCAAGTAAGGAAACTTAGCGGCAGCCAAGTTGTTAGAGACATTCAATCAGTCTACGAAGAATGACAATGATGAATGAATGTCAAAAATCTATCTAAAATGCCCTTAAAAGTAAATTTTGAACGGAACTTACGTGGTGACATGATACAAAGTAAAGTTGTTAAAGTGTTTGACTACAATTTCTTCTAACGTGAAATAGATAGATGTCAATTATCTATTCTAATTGCATCATCATTAAAAATTTATCATTAATTATAATTTAGTTGCACTGATTTCTAAAATCCCATTTTATTCGGAATGTTACGAAAGAAATTCAAAATGCATACTGAATTCCGACTATTTAACTGATAGCATCTAGTAAATGCGTTATTCCAGTCATTTTTACAAATCTTTTAATTTCCCAGATGGAAAATTGCTACGATATCTGATAATTCAGTAGCGCTTACCTGTAACATTGCATTCATTATTCATGAAGCATTTGAGGTGACCTAGAAAACAGTGGAGTTAAACGCGAACCTTGAAGCCCTCTTATTGGGCAACAGTTAGAACAGTAGCCAGTTTGTTTAAATATAATGTAGCCGTAGAGTTGAACAAAAGTTTGTGTAATGGTGAGCGAAATAAACTCCGTTGCAAGTTTCTTATTCCTTTTGCATCATGTTTCCAGCCGGGCTGCTAATACGATGCTTTGTATTATGACAAAATGTTCAGATATTTCCTCCATCAAATAGAGAAAGAAAATGAAAAATCGTTATATATTAGAAATTTTGTATAATTTAAGATCTACTTTTTGCTATTCTTAGCTTATACACATGAGAGAAAATTAATATTTTGCATATAGTAGCCTTCTGATTAAAATTTTACGAGTATAAATATTTAACAACTCTACCATTGCCACTGAAATTGAATAGTAGCCTAAAAATAGAAAATAGAATAGAATAGAAAAGAACTTATGAAACCATTCATTAACCAACGGAAATAAAGCAAGTCATCTAGTGCTATTAATATGTAAAGATACAGATGTCAATATAGAGTTTTTTCCCTTCCCAATGATTTAAAAGCTATTAAATATTGTTTTTACTTGACTACGTTTGTACATGCAGAATAAAGAAGGCATTTAAATGGGCCAAAATCAAGGTGACCGGTTAAATCAAACACAATTCACAGTGTTTTTCCCTGTCGATTCTGCTTGATTGATGAAAGGGGAATCCTATAATGTTAACTCGAGATTTGAGTTGATTGTTTTCCGGCATCTCAAGGGTACCCACCCCCATTTTTACATTTAGGAACTTTTCTGAGATGGCGATGAACAGTTGCATGTTTGAACAGTGCTAAATCCCCCATTCCAATTCAACTGAGGATGCACGACAAGCTGAGTTAAGAAGGGGTTGTCGCCAAACTCAACTGAACGCCCGTTTCAGTCCTCGTCTTGAAAGGGTGAACAATCATCTGCAAGGTCTTTCATCAATTCCGCACTCCTCGTCCTGAAGTCAGCGAATTTTTGCCTTTGTGCTTCTTTTCTTGAAATGCAACAAAACATTTTGTGCCTCAAATGATTCATAGGTTCTCCCCTATTAACTGGGTGGTTTTAATCAAGCAAATTTTAATTTATTGATGTGTAAAACAAAACCTGATCAGTTTTAAAAATGATCTAGGCATTAAATAATATACACCACCAATAAACACTTTAGAGGTCTTGGTAAATTTCCTTCAATTTAGCGAAGGTAAAACTCATGTAGAACGTATGGAATAGTCTGATTCATCTTAATATTATTGGTTATAAGTTTTATAAATATTCTATGACCTTAGTAGACATTGTTATATTTCCAACGGTTGATGGGAATAAGTAGGCTCATTGAATTAATTAACTAATTAATTTATTAATTAATTAATATGCGTTACGATCGATAACGGCCACTAGAGACGGGACGCGTAGCAACTCCAAAGTTTATTCAACAAAGTTCAAAGCGTCATAGTAACGACTTAAACAACTGCATATATTATACAGATAATAACAAAAGTAAATAAATTATTAATTCAGGATAATATGAAAATGATTAGTGTAATTTTCTAGAGGCAAAACACTAATCTATTTAATTAAGTTTATATGACATTAATGCTCATAATATCTCACTCAATGCACATTTAGGTGATGCACACAAATATCCGATAGACTTTTAAGTTGGCTATTGGAAATGGGGTATATGAAATGGGAGGAAAACACTCATATTAAGCACAAGTTAAACAACGAAATACCAAGTAAAAACTGTCCTGTCCTGCTGATTAGAGCTTTCACCTCAAATGGAAGGCGCTGCAGTTTCCCGTGATTGTGAGATTTTTCATCCCTGAAATCAAAATATAAAAACTTTCTTAAAAAAACCTAGGACCACTATCAAGGATACATGGTAGTGGTCCTATCGGAGCTGATTTTCCCTAATCAGATATACTTTTATGCTTGAATGAATCATATCATGTACTCTCATTGGACAATCAAAATGGGCTATTTATCTTTGGACCTATCGCCTTTGCTAGTGATACTATACTAAAAAAACCTCAGAAATAGTGCTATCCAGATCCCTCTTTAACAACTAGATCCAGCAAATGTGTTGAAGGGCTATGAGTACTGTCAGGTATATCGTAAATACATAGAGTGAGGAGATCTCCTTGGAAGGATCACATTTTTCTGTTTTCTGCCTTTTAAAAAGGTTATGAAGAATTCAGTGCCAAGTCTATCCTACAGCATTTTAAAAAAAATAAAAAAATAAAAATTAAAGCATTAATTTTAAAAGGCCTTTGATAAAATTGTGATCATCAGGTTTTTGCTCAGTGGATGAGTAAACTATATGCACTATACATACATATTCTAGCAGTTTAAATAATTGTTTATTAAATTAAACTAATTAATTATTAATTAATTTAATTATTAAATAATTAAATTAGCTTTGACCTTAAAAGCACCGAAAGAAAGGGCTCAGTTTGCAAAACACCTCTACAATTTTCGTTACCATAGAACTGCGAGAAAGAGACTAAAGCTTGTTTTTGTGAAAGTATTGTGCTATATAAGGCTTTCTGACAATTTTCATTGAAGAATTCTATAGACCTGACATCTCCTCCATAAAAGTATATTTGAAAATGGTGAGGGAGAGTATTTATTGTCCCATTTGTTTTCTAAAAGCTGGGAAAATAGATACAATGTGTGTAGTTTTTGATACCATTCAAATACAATATTTTCCAAGTGTGTGATTTTAAAATGAAATGCTGGACTTCATTTGAAAAATTCAATATCAATGAATTTCGAGAAAGCAAATTTATCGAACGGGAAATTGTAGCCTTATTACTTCACCTAAGTTTGAAATTGAGAAATCAAATTGATCAAACTTTTGAAAATTTACCCATAACTATTTAATTCCTTGTTATTAAATATCTTCAATATTTGATTTGATCCAAGATGACTTATAAATCTTTCTTGCTGCTCCTTCTTAAATATTCTTATCAAAACAATTTCGATGCCTGGAAAATAGGTGATGTATTTACTATCATGACTTTTTAACGATAATCAATCAAACACTTTGGGGTTTTGAGATTACAAGTGCAGTAATACACTTGTTTCCATGTGATTATCTAAGTATGACTATTAGATATTTAAAGGTACAGATCCTGTCCTTCAAGTAATCGAAATAGAAATGGTGCCACTTACTTAGTTTATTCAAACAAAAGATTGATAACATCCAAAATGACCGCCTTAGCATATATATTTATTCTAGATCTATCTAATATCCTCATAGTAATTTTATTTTAACTGCGATAATTTTTATTTTATTTATTATATTTAATTTGCAAACCAATAAGTGACCTAGATTATAAAATAAATTCACATCCCAAGTTTATTTCACGTTTGTTGCCACGATGAAAGTCATGGGAGAATGACGCATCTGGGACTAGTTGTTGATATTCACTCATACTTGCTAAGAACTTGTTTTGCCATTCAAAGCATCGCGATTTTTTGTAAATTCCTAATATTTGTCTGATTTTCTATTATATAATATAGATATTTGCATATATTAAAATTAAAATTAAATATATGCATTTGTTTATGTTAAAAAGTTTGTTAATTGGAAGAAATAAGGGCTCTGTCATGTGACGGTTTAATTAATTTAAGAACATCTCAAGCCCTCACGTATTTCTTTGTTTTAGTTGCATGTTTTAACATTATCAGATACATAGATGAAAATCTGTCTGTGAATTTTTTACTGAGACCAACATGAGTAGCATTTTTATGGATATCACTTGCAGTAAATAAGCGGAAACGCCGGTACCTTTTTGTGATGAGTTGGCGCGTTAACCGTTGATCATGAGGAATTTAACGATTTTTTTGATAGGTGAAGCTTAGGGCTTGTTTATGATGCATTATGCAGCTTGTGCTTCTTGTTTTCTTGCTTTCTTGTTAAGATGCAGTTAATCCGATCATATTTTGTCTCACAGGACATTGCGAATAAAACTAGCTTGATTAAAAGTGAAAGTGAGTACCTACCAATGGGTGGTTTTCGAAACCAGTGCCAAATCTTGAGTTGGAATCAGCTTTTCCCTTCTTATTTATTCCTCACTTATTTCAACTTTGTTGGACTAATTACTGGTGAAAATGGGTCTTTTATGGAAATATTAAGAGTCGAAGAATACGACAGGGTCATAGGAAGGAGGTAAAACGCAAGCGCACCCACAGGTGAGAAGGGAAATGTATATGAAAAAGTTATTCTAATATATATATAGGAGAGAAAATTGTTAATTCGTATAAACTGGTCTTCCTTTGATTTAAATTAAGACAAGCAACAGCTTGAAATGATCAATACTTATAATATATATTATCAAACCTGCGTTTTTACCACAAATTTAACGTGGCAATTTAATATTAACTCATTAATAATTTTGCCAAAGCTATTTAAATAAGAGTACTTTTCAAATGATACTATAAAATTATGTTATGAAAGGGTATTGTTTATGCGCTATATTGATGTGGGTACTGATTTCAAGGACAAGGACGCTAAGGACATGAACCAATCACAAATCGCCTAGTCACAATTTGTGCCCTGTTACGATTATTGGTGCGCACAACGGCGTACGACGGCGTGCTAGTTCTTTCTACTAATACAAGCTTTTACTCCCACGTTCGGTTTTCTATTACCTTAAATTTAATTGACGCATCGTGCTGGAAATTGACGTAGTCTTCCGCTTATGCTTCACAGCCCTGCATTCTGTTTCGGAACACTTCATACGATCACTACAGAAATATTCGATGATTTAAAATAAATAAATATGTCGTATTTATAATTTTCTGATTATCTTAAACTATAATTTATTTATCTTTCGTTATTATCTGCACGACATGTACACTTGTTTAAGTCGTTATTATGACGCCTTGCACTTTGTTGAATAAACTTTTGAGTTACGACGCGTCCCGTCTCTTGTGGCCGTTATCCAACGTGACGCATATTAACCAGACCACTTTAGGTAGCATAGCACCTCGGTGCTTTACATTAAAGGGACAGAGAGAACCTTGTCCCTGTCTCTGCATGCCAATGCGGATCAAATGGATTTACAATTTAAATAATCCGCCTAGAATCCGGTTTCGGTTTCTAGGAGTGAGAACCACCTGATCCTCGTTTAATGAAATCTAAAAAGAAGGTATTTCCTCCGTCTTCAAAGAATGTTTCAACATATCAGGGGACATCTGGAATTTGCCCCTCAAACAGTAGCGAATTCCCACATTTTTGCAAAAGAAAGTTGTATACACATTTGAAAATAAAACAGAAAAAATACTATACTTGATTTGTCGAATTTACCAATTAAAGATACACACATTTAGTTCCATGAGGTGGTTGAGTTTTCTAACGGAATGAAATCAAAAATTGACGAAATATGAAGAATACAAAAGCGATACAAAATATAAATTCTATAAATAATATTTTATATATAATTAAAATTTTAATTAAAATTTAATTTTAAAATTTACTGAAAAAGATATTGTAGCAATTTTAATAAGAAAGTATGATCCTTGCAGATTCTAACATTAGTGATTTTAACATATATCTTATATATTTAGATAAAAGTATGCCTATTTATCTCAGAAAATGACTTCCTTAGAATGTGAATTTTTATTTTAGGATGTTTCACGATACTTTTATTTTAAATTTAAATTTAAATATTTGCATTTACAACCCGATTAATGGGGCAGACCGTATGAGCTATGAACGCAGATTCGAGATTTATAGCTTGTTCGTGTCATTCAAAATAACACTCCATTTAGGGAATTTAAAATCAGCAGTTAGTAATAAAGAACATATAAACGATCAGTTTAGCCTTCAATATTTTGCCTGAATTTAGAATCAAGAAATCAATTAGTTCAACTTTAATAAATTTACCGAAAATTGTGCTTAAAACTAGTGGATTCTTTAATTGTAAATACCAGCGACTTTAAACAGAATTCCATTCTCTGTGGCTAACTAACATGTCTTTCATTTAATATTCCTAATATTATTCTCTATACTATAAACAAATCCCTTTTGTCGCTATTCAGTCTGAATGTCTTTCGGATCTAACGAAGATGAAGGTAGAACCGGACGAGGTCCAATTGAGTTTTGTGATAAGCTTCTGGAGGAAGCAGCCTTCGAATAAGAAGCTTATCATTCTTTATCAGTAGAAGAATTGGCAAATTAGATAGGTTTAAACCATACATAAAACCATCGGCGTCTTCAGGCACAACTGGGAAGAGAAGCGTATATGGAAAAAGTTCTCTATTCGATCAATGAAGCAATAATTACTTACTGCTAAAACCTAATGTCAACGATAAGTTCAGTCAAGTTTGAGGCAAGTTTTGGGGAGGAAATAACTGACTCTTGCGAATCGAAAAAGCTGATGTTTCATCGGGACAGGACACGACCCCTTCCCCACACACACATGATAGAGCTTTCAATTATTACTAGTAATGATTATTTAATAAATTGTTTAAATGTGAAAATGCCTGGTGTGCGATGCACTTTAAATATCTAACGATCACTTTATATTAATCGCATTACAAAAGTGTGTTTGGTGAATTTTAAACCACTTGACCTTCAAAATTAGGAGGAATTTATCGTCAGAATTTCTAGGTAGCAAATACATTATTTATTTTATGTTATCGAAATCTCTAGTTGGAGATTAAAGTAAAGATGCTCAAACTAAAGGGAATATTTAAAATTAAAAATTATTTTAAATTTTAATAAATAGAAAATAATTGAAGTAAAATAATCACGTATTTAAATTTCTGAATAAGAATGAGCTTTTCACAACCTTTTTTAGATATTTCAACTGATTGAGATCATACATCATATTTTAACCAAACTCCTAAATATTTTGTTTTGATGAAATTAATGACATTCATCTCTGACTTGGAATTTTAAATTATAAGTGCACTTATCAGAATCCACAATCAACGTATTTTTGTATTTTAAGTCGCAAAATCTACCTATTTTTAGATATACCAGTTATTTTCAGGTATCTTAAATAGCACTGACAAAATCTTGTAATTTTGAGTGGCAATAGGTATTAGTTTCATAAAATACAAATGGTAATTTTCTCATAATCTAGTCAGGTGGGTTATAATAATCTATTATTGCTGTCATCACGCAGAAAAAATATGCAATTAAAAAAAAAGTCTGTAAAATTAATTCCTTAAACTACTAATCAATCAGGAAATGAAGGAAAAAGAATAAAATGCCGATTTTCCTCTGATGAACGCACTGATTGTGTCGACTAAATCACATGTTCCAGTCGATTCTTATACTTCTTCTAGTCGTTCAGCGAAAAACTTGCGTCACCTGAAAAATCGCATAAATCACCTGATTCTCCAATGGCTTCAGTCACGCTTACTCACGTTTTGTGACCTTGAAACCGGCTAAAACCCACGTGCGCAATGCTTGGCGCGTTCTTCTACCACGGGCTTCTGATTGGTGCAGCAAACAGAGCGCCACATACGCAGTAGCCAATAGGGGAGCAGCTCTTTTGCAAACTTCTGCCGTTTCAAAGCCCGGCTTCTTCATTCAGCAGTTGCCACAGTAACCGCTTGTTGTTATGGCACAGAGTGATGCACACGTGGAATTGAATGAAACAGAAATCGACTCACCGGCAATGGTGAACCTCCGTAGCCAGGCTTTTCAGATGGCTGTAGACAAGGGCTGTTTCAACTCCCCGGCTGCAACTACGAAGATGGAGAGGCCGCGATACATGGCGAGGATTCAGGAGACGCCTCTGCGCTACTTCTGGCTGGCACGAGTCTCAACCTCCCAGGGCAGTCTCAGGAACGATGGCAACTTCCCATCCGGCTTGTTCAAATTCACTGTCACCGTGTCAAATGACAATTCCACCCCCACCGATGTGAGAGTTGAACAGGAGTTTGTGTAATTGTTAATACAAAAAACGCTATTTCCCTATTTTCCACTCCTTTTAAACCAATTTCCACCCTAAAATTGCATGGATGGGTTAGTGATATGATGCATTAGATGAATACAAACTCAGTGTCGCCCTGTTGACTTGTGTAAATCCTGGTTCGTTTAAGTGGTTCCAAGTAAAGAAATTCCCATTACTTGTTTTCAAATTATCATGTAAATACAAGTTATTTAATTAGGATAAGCAACTAGTACGGAGTCTTGATTATTAACAATATTTACTGAAGGTTTTATTAACCCGATATTTAGAGAGTACAAGTTCCGAAAGGCGCAACTTATAAAAAAGCTATCCGTTGACCAATAGAAATAGAGTAAGGCCTTCATTGCTCTAAACCAGCAATTTATCAATGCTACTCTACTGAAATCATTCGTTTGGGTCTAAATATAGAGGTTATTCTAGCCCTAATGATTTATAAGTAAATTAACTATCGTATTTTATAAAATAAAAAACCCAAAAACTTACTTATTCATTAAATATCAATTGAAAAACATTAAACGAACTAACCGATATGCCAATTTCTCGGAGTAATACCTAAATATCGAGGTTAGTCGGTTTATGTTTTAGATCAAATAAGTGAAAAATACTCCGTAGCGAGATAGGCTACACTTCAGTTTTCTACAAGATGAATTCACTACGACCATAAGCGCGGAATATAGACGCTCTTTCCTTTAATGTGTGACACGCTATCTACTCACTTATTGTTAGTAATAGACATTTGGTATTCATGCCTGTGCTTTTGGAATTTGATGGCTCGGTTGGATTTGAAATGTGTAAAAAATAATTAAAAAATACAAAATTAGTTGTTAAAATACCTTATTTTAAGACGTAGAAATGGTAGACGTGGAATTGGTCCAATTTCGATGGATGCAACAATCCTATTGGTCGGCATTTAATTGGTCGAAAAGCTAATAAATGTGTAACAGAATGGGGTACACTTAGGTTCTTTACAAGGTGGATTTGCCACCCCCTTTAGGCTCGTCGCACTCCCGGATGGAGAAGAGAAGAGGTGTGCGCATAGGGACGTCTATTGGGGGGTACTTTGTGTGTGGTCTGTCTTTAGTGTGCGGTGTGAGATGTTTAAATATGCTACGTCTGATTGGTTGATAGAGAGTTGTTCTCGAATGCGATTTGTGCTTGGTGCTTCCTATTGAGCAGCTTGCTTGGTGTAGCCATGCACCACAACTCCAACCGAATGGTTCACAAGATTGAAGTACGCGAGTTGTAGTGGAATTGTGCGAATTTTTTTACAAAGTTTGCATTAACACCGATATGCAAGGTTAAATCTTCGAGATATTCTAAAATCAGGTTTCTAAATAGCAACATTAAATGTAATAACACTCAATGAGTCACCAAATATGGATTGCGCGCGTTCACCCTCAATTTCAATTTCAATCGAGTCAACCACACCGTCAATCACGTTTCTAATAAACATTCTGGCGCGGCCACTCTTCATCTCTCTTGGGGTAGTTAATCCCTCTAACCCACTCAGCTGTCATGTAAATGGCACAAAGAACTGACTTTCGCAATCCTGAGGTTGTAATCAAAGCGGTTTTGTTGAGAAATGACCTTCGCACTTGCCAGCTAGTCAGAGGAGCGAGTTTCAAAGGAAGCTGTAGCTTATTTTCATTGCTACTGGGTTGGCGATGACCTCAGTGTGTCCTTAAGCAGCACAAACTCGCCCGAGAAATCAGGCTTCGAATCCGAGGCTTCTCTGACATTTCTACTTCGAAAGTCGAGTTAAGTCAATAACATCGACTTGACATCCGCTCACAGGGGAATCAAGAAACGAGGTGTACACTAGTTAGCCTGACATACTCCGCTTTATTTTGCTTTACAATCCATAAATACAAACGTAGGACGGATCTGATCAGGTACAGTGAGCAAAGCCCCTCAATTTTGCGAACACGGTTGCACACTTTCCTGACGCAACTCAAACAATTAAGCCGGCGTTGTCGACGTCGTTACCGTCGGCGTTGTCATCATCCAACAGCTGGCGCTCATAGTCGGTTCTCTGAGAGTTGCAGTCAAATTTGGCAGTGATAAAGTGGACAATGAGACCGAGGGATGCAAGTAGCACTGCGACGATGAGGAAGAAGAGTCCGTAGAAGAGGCTCGAGAACTGGCTCGCCTTCGAGGCTCCTACGCCGAAGGTGAAGCTCCTGAAACCGACAACTTAAACATTGATGCGTGTTTCATGAGTAGTCTGAAAACAATAATAATATTTTGTTGATTTTCACCATTTTGTCTAATCCCCGTATACGTTTGAGGCTTACAAATTACCCATGCAAAAAATCCCTTGACCTACACGCGTCGTTGTGGATTCGTGCCCAAATTCCTAAGGCCACTAGGACTAACCAATCGAGGTAGTTCGAGGCTGCGTAGAACCCGTCGCCAGGGTCGCCAAAACTGACGTTGATCTGTCGGAGGGCGGGGCTGACAGTTGGCCCGTACACGAAGGGCAGGAGGGAGGCCTTCCTGAGGGACCTATTGGTGGCTCTGTCAAGACAGGCCTGAGCTGACACAGTGACGGCCCGACTTGTCTTCAACTCGGTCACCGAGGGGTCCTCAAAACACACCGAGCGCCAGGCAGCGTAGGACTGGGCGCCAAGGTGCACCGTCATGTCCTGTTGCGGGGTAAAAAACAGACAAGCGACATCGATTAGCCGACGTCTCCTAACGCACTACTGCCGCCGAGTGCACGCTGAGTGAGCCCATCGATAATGTACCACGACATTCATTAAGTTCTATTCGAAACTTGAGTAAAAAATAAAGTTGGAATATGCTACATTTAATAAATCAATCATCAATACAGTTTTCATTCGAATGCCAGTGTTAACTTCTTCAGGTGTGGTAAAGGCCACTTCTTCCATTGAGTGACTGTCAGAGAGAAGGAACAAGGTAGTCGTGTTCGAAAAACGGGTGAGTCATTCCACTCCCCCCAAACCGAGTTCTTATTTGTCCATTTTCTGAGACGTGATTATTTCTGCTGTGTTGATTGGGACCGTGCTGAATCACGCTGATCAAATAACACGCTAGAATCCCAGTGATTGACAGAATCGCCACTAAGTATAGTCACCACGTGGGAGTATTTATAAGCTACGCCTGGTTTACGACACTTGGATTTCTCAAAAAAAATGAGTTAATAGAATTCAGCTGGTGCATCTTTTGCGTGTGCTAAGACTACAAAATGCCATTACACCAACATCGATGATTAGTCCATTAAATTTGTCCGACAGGCAAGGAAATTCGAAAAGCTGTTTTGTGACTCATACGGCGAGCGCTGTTAAGAGCGTGCCAGAGCATGAAAGCATCCTTTAAGATTAGGGAAATTAGAAACTCGCGTAACAGCTAACCAGGCGCGTTTCAACACGAGGCACAGCTGAATTATGGCAGATTACTTCATGCGGAGTTGAACGAAGCCGTATGTGTCACAACAGGTTAAGCAATAACACCCACCCACACACAGTGCTTTGAACCAAAACCCAGAAAACGGAAATACCCGATTTGCAGTAAGGGGGGGGGGTTTTGCGGGCTATTTGCGGCATTGCGAGAACCTGATTCATAAGCTAGCCATAAACAGTGACACTGGTGGGCTGTATAAACATATACGTGAAACAACTCCCACCCTCCACGTGTGCGTGAGTAAACGCGATGACGCTTAAATCAGTGCAATCGACACCGTGCTGACCGGAAAGTGGTTCATTGCGAGCCTCAGTGCCAGAGGAACAAGGTCCAAACAGCCGGTGTGTGAGGGACCCTTTCGTCTGCAGGATAAAGAGCTGAGACCCACTGAAGGAATTATGCATAAATGAAGCAATGCAGAGGCTCGGTATCGGGCCCTCCGCTAACGTCCAAGTACTGACTTCATTCACATGCCTTCCCCTAACAGAATGTACCTAAGCGTTCCTCGCTGAAACCGTAAGTCCTAAACAATCGTCAGGGCGATATTGAAGAGGCTTCTAGGTGTAGAAGTAGGGCATCCCAGTGTCGGAAAGAGCGCAAACCTTGAAAGACCCGGGTGAGGGTTCGTCATCGATGGAGATAGTGGAGGAGTGGTTGAAAGGGACGCAGTCGGGCAAGGTGACATTGGCCGCCAGGACCATGCCCAGCGCCCACCGGGACGTCTTATAGGGAATGTGCATGAGTTTGAACGTGACCTTCACGCGAGTGGCCAGTCCACCAACGAGAAGAGTGTAGGGAGCTCGATCGGGGTACTGGTCTTTATCGGCAAATGCGAACTGTAAGAGCACGAGAAATGACGGCGTACCGACCAAATCTTTGAGGAAAAAGTGAAATACACTTCTTCTTACTTCGATTTCGACATAACCACCTTTCCGTCGGAATAGCTTGAATGGTGCCGCATCATAGCCCCGAATGACCACGGAAAGCAAATTTGTCGAAGGGTTTACAACATGATCGTATCTTGTTAAATTCCAGAAGATGTATTTCGTCAGCAGTTTCTCTACTTTCCCAACGGCTTTGGATACATCGGCCACATCATTGACATCTTCGTAATTATACAACTAAAAAACAGTGGTTGGATTAGAATCAAACAAACAAAATGGTTCGGAAGTGACAAAAAAACTTACAGTTGAAAATAAAATCCCTGAGAAAGATGCGTTTTCGAGGTGGATTGATTGCTTTGATGTATTTTTGTTAACGATAGCATTCCAATCAAACACAACTGAGCTATTTCTACTACTCTCCCCAATAAAAACTGACGGTGTAAATTTTTCATTCTGCATGGCTACGATGAAATGGACTGAGGAATTTACTCCCCTGTAGCAAATTGATAAAAATGAAATTTGCTTCTCCAAACAATTCTTACACCCTGGATTTAACTCCGCTGAGAGCTATGAAAAATTAGTAACAACAAAGATTACCGTTTGTGCAAAACACTTAAGAATTGGTGTTGAAAAGAGGAATATAATAAAAGCAAACTTCGCGAGTTTCTGCGCCACGAGCAAAACCATCATATTGCAAATCTTATCTCCAAGGACGGCCTTGAGGTGTCTATTGTTAATACGTACAAATGAAAGAATTAATTTCACTTAGCATTTATTATTAAAGTTATTTTAACTAAGGGAAAAAATAATTTTTTTTCCTTGGACTCCATGCGTTATTCTATGGAGATTCAGACCATGAACTGAATAAACACGTTTCCAATAAAGTTCCAGTCCTATTGTGGTAACTAGGAAAGAAATTAAATATCTTGCTATTTTTGATTATTTACGTAATAAAACTTTCTACTCTCAATCAATAAAGCTACCAATTCACAATTTATTGTTCTCTAGCATTTAAGCCAAAGCCCATTAGTACGGTGTATCAGTTGTTGTTACTAGACGATATTACTATGACATTTATAGCAACGTATTCCAGCTGGAAAATGGACACTACGAGCAAACCGAAATAGAGTCTGGTTTGTTCTTTAGTCCCCCTTTCTCGATCTATTCCTATTCCATTGGAATTTGGTACCATCGGAAGTCCGAACCCATTGATTTTAAATAACTATCGTCTGTTAGGAAGGTCAAATAATTTATAGCTTTTAGAAATTCGCTGGTCTCCAAGAGCACTGGTTGACAACAGCTCACGCCATGTAGAAAAAATTAGAGAACAAGCAAGGGAAAAGGATATTTCCTTGCTAAGATCGCACTACTTGTCTGCGTTTTAGACGCATAAAGTGTGGAAATGTTTGAGAGCATGATTATCGTAGGCTTTTTGTATTAAATTACAGTGTCAAGTGGGCTAAACGGATGTGACCCACCTGGTGACCCATTATCTCTCTTCTCATAATGTCTGCCAATTAATAAATCCCTACGAGGCTTTGTGGCTACGCCCATAAAATACCAATTAACGCTTTCTATAAAAATAATTATTTCGGAGGATATAATTATATTCAATGGTAATTGATTCCAACAACTTACTTTGTGCCTAACCATAGCCGGATATCGAATTGCAGAAATCTTTACATTAGCTCACTCTAGTTGCTAATCAACTTCTCATAAATCGACAGAAATATGACGAGATCTCTTCAACTTTCAGTTAGTGAAGATTATGAACTGTTATATATATATATATTTATATATATATATATTCATTGGGTCGGAGAATGACACACCTGTTCTCTGCAAAAATAGCTCAGATTAGTAAACATCATTATTAGATAGTAATACCATTCGACCCATTTTTAGATTAGTAAAGTTACCTTCAAGAAAAATGTATCAAAATAGCACCTCTAAACAATTTTATCAATCATGTTTCTAAACCTATACTTCTTATTTTCCCTACACTTAACTATAACCTAAATGCCTATGGTACATTAAAATGTAGTCATTTGGATATTTTAGTAATTTAATAGTAGATAATTCAATGAAATCTTTTAATCTCATTGGGTTCCAAACCCTCCTCGTTTCTACAGACCAGTGAGTTATTCGTCATTAAAAACTTCATGTTCAGTCACCAGTACTGGTTACATATAATGCCAAGATTTTTTCCTTTGATTATTTATTGCATAAATAAAAGGTGGAAGATAGTGAATTCAGTGCGGGAAATACTGAAGCATTTTTGCTGCCCCTCAAAGGAGAAGAGCTTAATACTTTCCCCTCCCAGCTGTACTGATTCATCGGTAACTTGAAAGCTCAGCGCCGGGGCATTGCGTGTAGCGTTTAATTTTCTACCTCTACTACCACTGCCTCTTGTCAGGCCATAAAGATCCTGTTATGATGTAAGAACAGAGTTCTTGCCTTTTTCTACCCAAAGCTTCTGAGAAAAACCGATGCAGTGATAGTTCAATTTTCGTTTAGTGGACCGACAGAATAAGCAGCTAAAGGAACTTAACTTTAAGGACATCACCTCTATCAAATTCAAAAGTCCCGCTTTACAAAACTGTGAGCTTAAAGAATGTGTAAAAGCACTTCGTTCAGTTGATTTTAAACACTGAATAATTAGCCTATTGTCCCTAGCAATTCAACTAAATAAAAGCTTTAATACATTCTGAATGCGGCTTTTATAAATGGCATTGTTAGCTAACATAAGTTCCGCTCGAATTTGGAATAAATAAAACAAGTGACTTCTTTCCATCTATTAACAAGCTCATTAATACCTTCATCAATGTACAATTCGTTTAGTTTTGATTCAAAATTCTCCCATGTTTCGTGAACGTTTCTGGCCGTTTCTTATGTTGGTCTGTAAAACCATCAACGATCAGCTCCGTTGGACACTAAAAAGTGCTCTTCAAACCGCGGTTAATTTAAAATATGCTAAAAATCAGACAATACTTATCGGATGACCTGATAAATGGCATCTCTGGTTTCAGGAGCCACACCGCGGTCGGGTCAGTTCTCCTACCTTTTCTCCTTTGGTCAGGTAATTCTGACTCAGTTATTTCTTCCGATTTCCACTCAACAACGAAGTACTTCATTTCAATAAAAACACTACACATACATTATAGATTTTACATGAGCTCTTGGGTGTTAAGTGCAGGTTCACTGGGAGTCACTGAGCTCGATACTGGTAGGGGAGATGCTCTGGAGAGTGTCGACATTTTGCGACGTCGGCTGTTGCTCGGGGATCGGCCCAAAGACGGAGCAGCTTAGTCGAGGATTGAGATCCCAGGCAGGGAAACCGAGTTCCGGTGTTAGAGCCAGCGAGTGAGGACGTCTGCGGAGGACCACGCCGTTCCTCAACAGCGTCGTCGACGGTGGCGGCTCGAAGGTGGTCCACGAGGAGGCCAGATGCGCGTAGCCGTTGTGCGTGACGGGGACGTGAATGGAATGCTTTGCTTCGGCGGCCTGCATTTGCATTTGGCTGTTACGCTGCACCAGTGACTGGATGATGTTGGGTATTCCTGCGAGCACGACGCTTATCACGCCTCCTGCTACCGCCAAAACGTACGCCCAACCGATTTCACAACGACCTGAAGTTGAAAAGAAGCATTTGAATCACTTCTCGGCTGTCGGTAGTTCACCAGCATTCATTTTCGCCAGTCACCAGTGACAAATTAATCCACTAAATAAGATTAGTTTCAGGCACCCATTCATGAGAGGCACTTATTTCCCAAATTTAGGAAAATTTCCAAATTTTAAAGATGAGGGCTTGAGCTAAGCTCAGTTGCCGATTCCTCAAGGCCTGCTTCTTCAAGAAGCACATTATCATCAAACACAACAAGACGTCGTTGTTCGTCCGATTCGATCTTTTTCATCTTCGTCGAGGGTGAACTATTCTCTTCCGTCTAATTTTGCGAATTATCTCTCATTCACAAACATTCCTCTGCAGAAATTGAGTGAATTTTTATGGCCTCTTTGTCAGCTGCTGAGTTTCCTTTCTTAAGCTAATAAAACACTACATTCCTCAGATGATTAATAGAATTTTAATCAAGCGAATTCTAATTTTATTATTGTGTAGATGAAAAATTGATCAGTTTAAATATACCTAAATAGAAAGTTAATGTTCAGCTTTTTAGAAATTAAAAAAACTCTTGATATTTCGTTCAATTGAAAATGTAAGATTCGGACAGAACTTTTGATATGACCTAATACAATCCAACACTTCGTTTTGGTGATTTCTAAGTACCCTCGTCAAATGTACCTCAGTTTCCAGAATGCTTCCCTACAACATGTGTGTTCCAGGATCTATGGCGGACAAAGGAGTTGCTGGGTGTAGTCAAATATACTTGTACTCTATCTTATACGCCTTGCATTAAGTGAGTCCTCCTGAGCCTTAGAAAATACTGATTGACAAACATCCGAACACACAAACCTAAGGCCAGGTAATACAGACTATCCGATAAATTTAAAGTCTTTCTTAATTATATTTGATATTGTGGTGCAAAGCAAATGCCATTTTCACAAATTCCTTTCTAAATAGTTTTAGTCACCACAATGGACAGTTAACTTGAGAGGCAATTCGCAGTTATATGGAAAATATGCACCTCTGTTTCCTGTAATTTTGTCTGTGAAACATATATTATAATAGAAAAAAACGATATTTCTTTCCATATAAGGCTTGTTTTACTAAGGGGAAACAGCTAAAAAGGTATACTTAATTTGATGAAAGGATGAGATTTGAATGGTTCATAATAACTGCGAGGATAGGCTTTCAGGTAAATTAACATTGAAAGTAGACCATCCATTTCTATCTCGAGGTGAGCCTCAGCCAAAATTCCTGAATTCGATGCCAGAGGCAGGCCGAATTCTACCGGCTGACACTTGGAAAAGCACAGATAAGTGACCCCGTAATCGTGTTGAAAGGTGGCATTAAACCAAGAGGCAGAAAACTGCCGGTGGCTACTTACGAAGAAGTAGACGAAATGCCAAACAAAAAGCAGTTTGCAAAAAAAAAGCCAAAAATACGGAAGTAGGCCTGTGCACATTAAATCAGGCGTAGCGGCGGGGGTTGATTCATGGAAATGGCAAGAAGGCAGTCAAGTGTATCGTAAACAGGATACTGCAGATCAATTTGTAGTTATCAAGGCACGTTGTGAATCTGAATAACCTAAGCCTGAGTTAGGAAAAGTGAAAGATTTATATTTGGATTTAATTTCAGAGATGCCGAAATGTGAAATTTTTAACAGGGAAATACACAAAAGGTATTTAAGATAGTTATTTCATAAAAAGACTGTGCTAGCCTTGAAGTGTTTTAACTCATGACAGGAGTCATAAAACGTGACTCACCCAATCTGAAGATTCCGCTTTCGTGGCCACAGATTTGCGTAAATTCAGCATTATTGGACCATCCAAACGGATAGGCTATGCACCCAACAAGACACAGGCCTCCTAAAATACAAAAAATGCATTTCCAAAATTTTTAATCACAAGAAAATTCCACACTAATACCTGAGAAGAGCTATAGAAATTCATAAATGGGAAATGATCCCGACTCCAAATTTCCTCAAGTCATTGATGCATTAAAAATTTAAGCAACAGTTAATTATAAAATTCCCTAAAAATACCCAGATTTGATAAACTGATGATCAGATTAATTTAGTACAGCAGCTTTTAGATTATTAGCCGTTAAAGTTTAAGCCTTTGGATACGGTTGAGTTAGAGTGTCAGTTAAACCTAGTTTACCTGGTTTCCGACGAGTTATTTCTAAGAACAGTTTCTTCATGCGCTTCGCCGATTCTAGTTTTACATAACTGACTGAAATCTAATTGCACATACGAGTTCTACTATCACTTCTTGTCCCTATAAACCAACGATAAGCCAATTTATGACTTACAAATATTTGCCGTAAAAGTAGCCATTGGTTAAATGAACAATTAAGTGATCCTTCTGGGCTATAAATTGAATCAGCGAACTCCCTTTAATGATGCGCAAAAAAACCTGATTGCACACAAGACATCCATAAAAACGCAGTTAAAATATGCCTGATTTGTGGACTCCGATGGCCTTAAATCGACCCTCAATTAATTTCGCCTGTTTCTTGGCGACAAAATGGAACTTTTATATGCCTATGGTGCTTTTTTATGAGGGACGATTAGCAATTGTAATGTTAGTAAACCGAGGAAGCGGATATTCACCTTTTTATCTCTCAAATTGGATGTAATAATGCTTTTTATGTACTTAAAATCCCGGAATTAAGAATTAACGACCCACAGTAAGAGAATAGCACAATATATAATTCAAAAACCTTAGAGAAAAAAAACCAAACCTGCTAAAGAACATGTCTGTACTATCTAAACTCTATTTTTTTAGGTAAATTAACTATCTGGAAAGGGGTAGGATTTAGTTTGCTTAGAGTATGTGCCAGCCAATCCGTATTGGACATGTAATTGACGCCGTATAAGTGTTCACCCAAGTAGACTAGACCACCAAGACGTCTGTCTGGTATGATCTCACCAAGTCGGGCCTAGCATTTTGGCATTATAATCTGTGAATATGTTATAAACAATCAAAACTCGCCATATTTCAATGTTTTCTGTTTTGTTAATTATGCCTCTATTGGATATGTTTCTTTCAAAATAATTACCTTTCTTTAAAATAATTACCTTTAACAGGCACTTAGGAAAGTTGGTATTAACCTTATAAAAATGAAACTGTTGGTACTCAGATGGCAGAGGCTGCCAGATAACGGAAACTGCCCACTCTCTTAAAACTAATGATTCCACCTTTGAAAGAGGAGGGGAAACTTCGTCTCAGCAAAACAACAGGTCAGAAGTTGTTTTCTGGGAGAGACCGTCAGTCGGTGTAGAAACCCACAAAATTGGTCCCTCGAGGAGTGAAGAAGTGATTTTCTTCGACGAATCATCGTTGGTTACCACATTTCTTGCCTTAATTCTTACCTCAGAGGCATTAATCCAGACTGCCATCTCATCCCAGACGTAAATGCCATTCATTTCCTCTCATGGAACAATACCATTGTGATACATAGAGGTAAATAAACTGGTCCCTTTGTCTAATCGAAGTTTCCTCTTCGATGTACAAATTAATAGGAGGAGGAGGAGGAGGTGGAGGTCTACTCGAAACCGCCCTTTCCGGACTCGGAGTGAATTCGGAGGGTAAAAAACTCGACACTCGTGCAAATTCCACAAGCCCGCCAGCAGGAAATTGGGAGAACGGGACTGCAGCTCACTTCAATTCGTGAAACTAAGTGGTGGTGAATCACTTGGTGGCTTTTTTGTTCCAAAATTATCTGCAGAGGCCGATCTGACAGGAAACTAAACTTGCGAGAAATTTTGAAAACATAAGATCACAACTGATTTTATTAGCGTTTTATGGTTTAAAATCCCCGCGAGACCTAAGCTCATTCAGAGTTATTACGAAGAAGGAGATGTTAAAACATAATAATAATACCGTCTTGCAGATTTTACTACATTCTCGATTGAAATATCACGTCTTCCCATAAGTTTTGAACAAGTGACCAAATGCTGCATTACATCTATCAACAAGATTATTATTAGGTTCATTCTAGTGACATTATTTTGGTTTTTAGGGATCGAAGAACCCACAAATGCCAATTTTAACCACTTTTTTGACATTACAATAACTCTTTCTTCCAAACGATTATGTAAGTTAGAGGCATTGGCCTTCTTGGAGCTTTCTTGGTGTGATTCTTGCTCATGACGAAACATCACCCTATTTCGATTCACTAGAGCAGCCAAACTGCAGACAATAATCTTCTCCATAAAAGGAGTGATGAATGCTTCTAGCAGTCGCTTCCTCGTCGGCTGCTGTTGAGTTTCCTGCCTTTCTTGGACTCATAAATGATTAATCCTGGGGACTTCCATGTTGGCTGAATAAATTTTGAATTTTACTTCTATTTAAAACAAAATTTACTCAACTTAGCGGCATCTAAACATAAAAGATAATGTTAAAACCCTTTATGCATTTTCAAATAGGCTTTCAACTTCATTCAATTTAAAAACGGAAAATCGGACAGAACTTATGGAATGACCGGACAAATAAATTTTTAATGCACGAAAGATATTCCCTATGAGATGGTTGGGCTTTTTTTAAATTGGAAGTAAGTTGCCTGTAGAACTAAATCTTTTTTCAAGTTAGATTAGACATCAAGTAGTTACAATGCAATTTTTTGGTTTTTTATGAGGTCCTGTTTACATCTAGATCTCCTAGATCTCCTGAAAGGCTCCCCCTTATTGACCTTGTACACGGGACGCGTGACCTCATGTCTTGACAGGCTCCCATAAAATGCAGCACCAACAGGCGGATGTGTGCGTGTGCAAAACTTCCTCCAGTTTTCACACCGCACAGCTGCACACACACACACCCAAAGCTGAGTCACACACATTCAGACCCACCAAGCACACCAGAAGCCTACTACTTGCTCACCTGCAAGCAGATAGGCGTAGGAACAGATGCGGGATAGGCTGGCATTCTTTAGCAACAGTGAGGTACAGGCTCCAGCACAGATGACGAAGCAGGCCAGGAATAGGAGGAGGCAGGCCGCGAGGATTAGGAGGATGAGGACGAGCCTCCACACCCAGTGGGGGATGCCCTCAAGAGAGGGGTAGTAGCCGCACTCCTGAAACCACTCAACATCCCCGTTCGAGCGGTAGAGAGGGTAACCACATCGGCGGAAGAGACCCAGGTGGCTGGCATAATTGATGGCGTCGCCTTTTCGCGGGGCATGCACCACACTCCCCGCTATCCAGAAGGGCAGGATGCAGCAGGCACAGCAGACGATGGCAACGATGAAGGTGAGGAGAGACCAGCCCAGGAAGAGCGCGAAGATGCGAGGGTCCCGCGGCGGCTGCGGTGGTGGAATCACCATGCGTTGTGCCTCTCTCTCTCTCGCCCTCCGTGTGTGTATGTATGTGGGCTTGGCTGTCAGCTGTGTGAATGCACGCTTAGAGGCATGATGAATTCAGGCGGCGACCACCATTGGTGGATTGGAGGGCCAATCACAGGTGCAGGAGCTTAGCACTGATTCGGGAGGTTAGGCTGAGACTGCTGTGGCCTCTATGAGGTGCCCTGGTTAGGTCAAGCAGGGTTGGATAGGAGAAAACTGCTGCGTATCAAAATTCCCGTCAGTTAAGGCGATAATGATATCCTAAGTTACTCCAAAACGGGGCCCAAAAGGAGAATAAATTTTATAATTTATTTTATTTACAAATTACTAGCCACATAAGGAGGAAACCATGGCCCCTGTCTAAGGCTCGCAATTTTGGATATTTAAATTCGTGTTTTATTTCCAGAATTAAGGCTTTCTGTTGATAATGCCAATATACAAAGTCCAAAAATCAGATTGCTCCTGATTTCGTTATTTTGAGCATGACTCTTTCATGACATGACTGCGATTGCCTTGGCCATAGAAGTGCCTCTAAATCCATTATACATTAATTAATAAATCTCTGTAATGAAATGCAAAATATGGTCGCTTGTTTAAATTTATTCCAAATTCTGACAGAACCTATGAGACTACAGGATTTAGCAGTACTAAAGTGGTAAAGGGGGCTCTGTGAAGACATCAACAGCGCCATCATCACTACCTTTCACATGCGGTGAAGGGGAAGACTTCAAAAAATGTACTTTCTTATTAAGCATTCTTGGAAAAGCGCCTATACGAACTTGTGCTTAAGAGGTATTGGAAAGCGAAGTTGTTGGTTTCTTTGCACGATATTGGCAGCAAGCAATCGATAATCCAGGGCTGCTTCTCTGCCATCTCCTTGAATCGATCGATATCGACGCCACCCTCGGAGCCGGGAACCAGCAGATTCTCCAGGTACTGAATAGACTCCCTCACCGGCTGATCCGGATCGATATCGGCATGCGTAGCCGCGATTTCTGGATCGAAGGAGCCTGCCAAGAAACGCTTAAACTCCAACTGCTTCGTAAGCACGCCGTCCCTGTCAATATCCATGACCTTGAAGGCTATTTCTGCTCTCTCGAGAACGCTGCCTCTCAGGTACATCGAGAGAAGGAGAACAAAGTTCTCCGGCAGAATTCCCACCCTTTCTACGCGTTTGGAGCCGTCACTAAAGTACATGGCGACGCGTTTCAGGCCCGAGAGCACATGGGAATCTGTAATGCCCAGAAAACCCCTCAGAAAGCCCTCGAATTCCGTTTGGGTCATAAGGCGCACTTTGTGGCCTGTGATGGCGTAGTAGATCTGTAGGATCATCGCAATCTCCTTGCCATCGAAGTGGACTTGTGGGTTGCTGCGGAGCTTGCAGACCATCGAGATGATGGCGTGGCGAACACTGGCCGGAAAGCGCAGTCGCTCGTCCGCCGCACTCGCCTTGGAGGCCTCAATGTTCTCGGCCACAAGCTTGGCAAAGTTGGCCACTCGGAGCTGCTTGCGATTGAGGAAATTCTCGGTGGTAGGCAGTGCGAAGACTGATGGGATGACGTATCGCGTTTTCCTGTCCTTCGTGTAGATGCTCATGGTGGAGACTTGGCCTAGTCTAGGGACCACGGAATTCTTGGCAATGGGCAAAGCGTTCTGTTTTTTGCCACTCATCGTTTAGCCGCAATACTTTCGCTGAAATGTATTCTTCTTCTTCTTCTCGCGGTCGAAAGTTGCAAAGTGCAACCTATTGATTTTTTGCTTGGGAGTTTAAATTGTTTCGACTTTACTTAGACAAAATGCCCCTCAGTCTCAGAAATTAATGCAACTTACAATTAATTGTAACATAGCCTTCGGAAAGAAATTTTAAATTACGGACAGAAAAAGTACAATGGATTTTCAAACCGGCGGAAAAGTGGTTAAAAATGATAGATTTTGGTTTTTTGATGACTTACTGTACAGAGGAATTCATACCTAAAAACTATACTTTCAAGGTCATGCCACAAGTTATGCCTAAATCGATCGTTATTTAGAGTTAGTTACTATAATATAATTAATATAAAGATTAATTTAAACGGATTAAATTTTTTATAATAAAAAATGATATTAAAATCTGTTTAATTAAATCCCTGCTAACATTAAGGACTAATTGGAGGCACTTAATGTTTTATGAGTACATTCATTTGGAAGAAGGTGCTTTTGCAACGCATCAGGGAGAGGCTGAAAATGGCCAATTTGCGAGCTTTTCGAATCAAATAGGCTGAATGCGGCGAGTGAATCTAGTGATTTATTGAAGGTACATGCTATAAATCTCTGTCCCATATCAAAACTCGGGTCTCCATCCCATTAATAAACTTCTGTCCAGACTGACAACGAAGAAGGACAGAAGGAGGCAGGTTAACAGAGGGCTTAAACCACCAAAGACGGTTATATTTGGTTCCTCTTTAGATCAGCAAATACAAAGGAAAGCGAGTATCTTAAATACCGGTAATAGCGGTAGTACGTAAGGCTGAAGTCCACATCCATTTCACCGGCTCTGTCATTTATGGTATAGAAAAGCTTGTACCGTTTCTAAAAATGAAATTATTATAAGGTTGATTTTTCTCGGTTTATGGAAGAGAAACATTCGTCTCTTTTTCTTAAAAAAAGACATGAAATCAGCGATAAAATATGCAATCAGCATGTCACCCCACTAAAGTGGCAATTCAGTTGGGAAATTTTAATGAGAAGTTTCGTTAATTATTTCTCCTCAAAACGTTCGTATTTGAGCACAGTTTGATGACATTTAATACCTTTCAAATGCACTCATAGAGTTCATTTTAAGCACTCAAAAGTTAGAATATATTTCAGATCGGCTAAATAAGAACTCTAATAACTAAACCCTGAAAACTACTCTCCTTCTACCGATAGTTAAAACAGAATAACGCTAACGTTTTTAACTGATTTAAATTAAATCTTCTCACTCGTTAAAGAGCTCCATTTTCTAATCTGATTTTAATTTACACTCCTCCTGAATTAAATTATTATTTTTTTCCCAAATTAAAGAGCTGCTAGTTAACCAGATGAGACAGGCTAATTGACTACAGAGAAATCAACCTTGCTCTCTTAGTCCTCATCGCCAGCACACTCTCTGAAGACGGTCTCGTTGAAGTCGATGGTGCGCTGAGTCTCGGGGTTCATTGTGGAGGGGAGCATGGTGAGAACGAAACCCTCCACGTTGTCAGCAGCCTTTCCCACTCCGCATTGACACTTCCGTAGGCGCTCACGGAGGTTTTCGATCGCGTGGGCCTGCTTTAGCACCTCACGCTTCAGCACTTGTATCAGGCTATCCTGTGGTCACAAAAATAACCGCACTTAACGCTATAGATCAAGTTGAGAACTATAATCAGAGGTTAGAGACTTGGTCTTGCAGGTGTTCATTGATGAGCTCTGCAGTGCCAGGTTGTGATTGTTTATAATGTGTTTCAAGATTATAATGCCGAAAAAATTTTGGGTGTTCCCATCGGTGGCTCACAAACCAACTGACCTGTGAGAGGACTTGATTTTGCAGTCGCACAACCTCTGCTCTGAGTCGCTTGCAGAGGGTGTACTGCATCTGGTGAACGCGTCCAGTCTCATTGAGCCAATCCTCGACGGATTTATCAATGGACTGAAGGAGCTTGGAGTTACTGACTGTTTGCGAGCCAAACGACATGGGTGGGAAGTAGGTCATGAGCAGGCAGTTGACGTACTCGCCGGCGAAGGAAGACCACTGCTTGTTGAGGAGAGCGTCTCCGGAGAAGCCATTCCTTTCAAAGAACTCTGTGGCGTTCAGGTCGGCATGTACAACTATGGCGTCGTACACGCCAGACATCTGACGGGTCTTGATGATGTCGATGATGCGTGTTCCTATGCCCAGACGTCGCAGATGCTTCCTGACTGAGAGGAATGTGATGTGAATCACCCGCTTTTTGGACTCCACCTTTCTGGCGCGAAAATTGCACACCGCAGCGATTCGGTTTTCGGGACCGAGGAGAGGTGACAGCGCCTCTGAGGTCAGTTTTTCGCCACTGGCCTCGGAGAAAAGCTCCTTCACTTTGAGCTTTCGCTCCAAGCAGGAGGTTATGAAGGCGCGGTAGCCCTGTGAGCACTTATTTTCCGTGTCCTCATTCTCCTCCTCACTTTCTGCTGTCTCCTCACTGCAGGTGGTATCACTTTCTGTGGCGGCACTGCTCTCAGGATCAGTGGATTCGGAGCCGCATTTCTCCCGCTTATCATTGCTTTCAGCTTCCTCCTCCTGCTCTTCTTCGCAATCCTCCTCGTCACTGGAAATATCGGAAGCGAACACGAGTTCGAAGTCGGAAGTTTCCTCGGCACCAGACTCATAAGCATCATCTTCATCGGAGTTTTTGTTATTAGAATTCACAACGGCTTCTCTGAGTTTTTTTACAAGTTTTTCACCATCGTCTTTATTTTTCTCAGCGTCATTAGGTTTCTACTGGATTAATAATTTATATATATTTATTCTAACATACTCGAGAATTAGTGGCTACTAGGCGATCGGTGCAGTCATTATCATTAGACATAAAGAATAAGGTAACTGATGATTTCTCAAATAGTGCTTCATAAATGGTAGCCTTGTCCATTGATACAAGATTGATAGAAAGAAGGCCAACGGCGGTATGTAACATGTCTTTTGCCGTACTTTCGCCTATCAGGGATTTGTCTTCCTTACCTTCTTTGTAGACTCTGGCGATATCAACGAGGTAGATATCGAAATTATATGTTTTGGCATCTTTATCAGTAATCTGAATTTCCGGTAACTTCGTTACCGAACTATTAGGTCCAAGTTGGTGTTTATGCATAACAGTATGTGCAATTAACGCAAATGGTAATTGAGCAGTCGTTATGACTCGAAAATGACCTTGATTTAACATAAGAATTGAACGCAAGCCTTGTGAAATAAAACAAGTCTACTAGTTTGTGCTAAAAATAATTCAGATCAATTGATATTTCGGTTTAATATTCTCTCTAGATTAGCAGAAAATATGAATAACAATATATAGTAAACTAATCAGCATCCTTACCCTAGTGTGGTGGGTCATTAACATTTTTTAAAGTCTAAATATTGCCAACATGCTGTCTTTGTAGTTTTAAAGTGACATTAACCTGATGCTGCGATCAAAACGATTGAAAAACTGCACTATCGTATGGTGATCGTTAGTAATTGAATTCGACATGGGTGCACCTTGCCATATGATGCAAGTTATCTAGCTACTCTTTAATGTTATGGTTAAAAACTAGCGACTTTGGTGACCATCAACAGTATACGGGCGTACGTAGGTAATAGATGATTGGAGTACCTAATTGAATCTGAACACAGTAACAGTATACATTAATAAAACCTTTAATGAATTTTGCATTTCTGCACATTTAAAGGGTCAATGGAACTTTAAAGCATCAACAATATAATTTGTTTCCAAGGCAGATCATCATATGCAAAATTATACTAAAATCAAAAAACAGTGAAACAAAATACAAGTATTTTTTCCATTTGCTTTCCACTTTCTTTTTTGAATTCATTTAATATGCCATTTTAAGGTTGTTTGGGTTTAAATGGACTAGAGAGGCAGTGCATTTTTGAGCAATGATACCTTATCGTCTGCTGGTAGAGGGGAGGGACGAGGTTGTGATCTCCGATAATAATGGTGAATACCGTACCCTGCGAGTTGAACAAAGGTAACTGCTATAAATTTGTTGATTTCAGGTCCAAGAAATATCGGCCGTTGGTTGTTTTTGCCATTATTCTCGCCATATTATTGATAGCTTTTGGACTAATTTTTATTATAAGGGTCTTCCATATGTATTTTGGAAATGTACCGAAATGGTTGAACATACGTGGTATGTCCGGTTTTAATAAATAAATTTTTAGTTTGTCAAAATGAGACCAGTTTCATCTGCTAGGATCCTCAAATCAACGAATTTTATTTCTGATCTATGGAATATTATTTTTGTAAATGTTTGCTTTTTTCAGACATTGATTAAAGCACTGTAGTGACGATTGAACACTGTTCCTGCTTCACAATTCTCTTCTCCCAAATATTTATTTTTTATATTTTTGAACGCTTTTTTAACTCTGACTGATTTACATAAGGAAACTCTTAGATGTATTTGGCAAAACCGTGTTCTTTATAATCAAACGATGTAATTTCTATTTCTCGGGGCTTCATATATAAATTTGGCTTTTTGATTAGGAATTGTCAAGGCATCAGGTTTTTGCATTCGGCATTAATGACTAGCACTCAGAATTCCAAGTCGTTGAGAAATCCGATGTATGTGGATTCCTTGACAGTTGTGTTGAAATAGTCTTGAGTTGGTCATAATATCTCGAGTGCCTCTTGAGTTATCTGCACGTGTAATGACTCAGCAAAGTGCCTGCGCTGGACCATTTAGGAAGGGATTCTTTTTCCATGTTGGGGCATTTATGCTGCTACTGCTGCCACTCAACTTACTAAATGTACAAAAAACGACTAAAAACGATTAACCCTCTATAAATTAGCAGCAGATAGTTTGGTGCTCTCGGGAGCCTATGAATAAGGACTCAGATGTGATTTCGTTTTTGAATGATGGGAATGAAGTTTCAGACCAGAGGGTAGAACAATTTTCAGTGGTGTTATTACTAATACTGGGAATAATTTTTGATTCCCATGGATGGTGTAAAAGCAAAATCGTCCTTAAAAAATTTTACAATTAGTAAAATACCTACAACAATTTATTGACTTGGCTAATTCAATTAGGGTAATGAGATAATTTAAGCCAATTAAATGTTGGCCTACGCTGAACTATTCGGAGCAACACTGTGTTAAGTTTTGTCCATTTCTGATGCTTGGAGTTCCGGAAAAAAAGATGCCACTATTTCTAACAGTCTCGCTAATGCAGAAGTTTCAATTATCGAAATCTCATTTTTACGTAATCTGACTTTGCCTCAAGAATAGCAATTTCGGAGTGTCAAGAACGCAGAGTTAAATTTTCGAGGACCTTGGAATATCTCAAAGTCTGTTTATCAAAAAATTGAGCTAATCGGATGAAAACCATCTATAACTGATCAATTCGGGCTATGCTTGATCAGTGTGCCGATTAGGTGGTAAGTGAGAATCACGGGGTGTGGAGGCTTGGGTATATTTTGTACTCAAAAAACAGACATACGAACTAAAAACGAAATAAGAGTACAAACAAAGAAAGTGCCTTTTTTTCTCGCTCAAGAATGCCAGCGAACTTTGTGGTTTCGGATTTCCGTTGTACTCCGAATACCCTCATACCTTGACCTCACAGCCAAATTGTCTCCATCTTGCATTTTAAAATATTTTTACAAATTTTATTTATTTGTATATACCAAAATAGTTTATTTGTTCCCCTAGTACTAGTGCTCATAGTTGAATTAAGCTTATTCACAGCGTAATTTATTCTCTAAAGAATTTTTGCTGAGAGGGAAATAGATTTTTCCATTGAAAAATTAAATAAATCAACATAATAAGGCTTATGTTAGTTAGGAATTTGTCATCATAATTTCTCTCACAAGGTAGTTCTCCATCTCGATGTTTACGTGACTCTTGAATCAACTGCGCTACCAAGAAGAAAGTGCAAACCTTGAAGACGAACAAATCACACTCTTTGGGAATGCACCTATGGGCTCGAACCTACCTAGGACTAGAAGGACAAGAAACTAGTACGAAACCCGATTCAGTTTTGCGAGCAGAGAGGAGCAGGATGGTGCAATGGCGCCGTACCCCCCTCGCATTGGCTGTCATTCTTATCACAATAATAATAGTAAAAGGATTTGTTAACTCACTGAGCAGAAGTGATGACACACGTGTACAAAGACTTCAATTTTGGCCTATGAACTATGCATACATCGGCGATAGCTACGTGGTTACCTTGAGGTACCAAGTCGACGCTCGATTAAACGATAAGATGGTCACGATTCCCGAATACCTGGTTAGGAAACACATAGACTGCGATCGAGCCCTCTCCTTCGAGGATTTGGTCCAGATTCCCGACGACCAGTGGAGACTACCGGTTAACCCTCTCGCCTACCGAGTTTACCCACAGGCCATCGATGTTTCTCACACTGTCGATAGGCTCCTTTCCAATCTCCCCATCCCTGAGGTATTGCGTCCTTTCTCACTCATGAGTTTCCTTCCAATGTGAGTTAAGGCTATGCATTTCTCTGCTGATGTAGGCACCTGAAAATAACCACGTCTTCCGATATCGAACGGTCAGCCGTCTCGTCTGTAATCCCAGCGAACCCAGCACCCAGAACTACGATGTGGTGGTGATAGTGAAAACCTCGGTGGGCAATTCGCAGAGGCGTCAGAGGATTCGCCAACGCCTGGCTGAGGACTCGTCCAACTTGGTGGGTCTGCGATTCGGTCTGGTGTTCACACTCGGTCTGCCCTCAAATCGCACCAACGGGAGCATTGAGCACAACGGCCTCACCTTCCGCATCCCCGAAGGCAACCTCTTCAGTGCGGAGCGAATGCGACTCCTGGAGGAGGAGGTGGCGACCTTCGGCGACATGGTCGTGGGCGACTTCGAGGATAACTACTTCAACCTCACTCTGAAGATGCAGTTCACCTTCACGTGGGTGGCCACCTTCTGCAGCGTCCGAAGACCCACCGTCCTCATCATTGACGACGATGTGCCCTTCTCCGCGGCCTACTTGGCGAAGGCGCTGTTCCTCCTGGGGGAGGGAGGTAGGGATGACCTTCTCCATGGAATACCAGTGAATTACGGTGAGGTTTATCGAGACGACCCCCGGAGGCGGCAGTGGTGTCTATCGAAAGAGGAGATGCCCATGCCCATGTACCCCACCTACACCCTCGGCGTCTACAATCTGATGAGTTTTGCTAACCTCCAGCGTCTCACTCTGGGGATGCTCTTCACTCGGCCCCATCACATCGACGATGCCTTCATTGGTTTGGTTGTGGAGAGACTGGGGCTCCGATTCCGTCGTGTCTACAGTGTCATCTCGAGACGGCGTATTCTTAACTATTCTAGGACTCAGTATGGACTGGATTCTCAGTGGCACTTGTAGTTTTAATGAATTACGAATGTGCAGTGTCTCTTCCCCACCGAAACTTAAGTTTTTTTCCCGAATTCGTTTTTGTTAGATAAGGAATGCAGGATTGGAATAGGTATTTTCAAGTCCATTTAAGCGTTGGATGAGAGGGTCAAGTTATCACTTCGTTCCATGGGTTCTGACCGGATTTGGATTAAATAAAACGTGTCACCACATGTGGCATTTAATTAAGGATTCAAATATATATGTGTTCACCTGATTTCCTGTTGATAAGCTTCCTGTTAATGTCTTCATATCATAAAATTTTTTGGACTTTAATTCTGGGAGTACACGGGAATGCCAGTTTCAACCTACTCCTCGTCCTCTTGCGTTTATTAAAGCTGTTTTTTTCCAGAAGGAAAAGGTGGATGATAGATTTTTCCCAAACAAAGTTATTTTCTCATCTTTAGATAACGCTTCACTTTTCCAAGCTAAAGACTGATAAGCTCCTTTAAGGTTTGCTGCATCGTTAAGCGCAGCTAACCACCAATCTCACCTGGACGTTTGATTAGGTCTTCATCTTCTTGAAGGGGGAAATCTCCAAGTCGAAATTTCTCAAACCACCTTCTCCTCTCCATAAACAGAGTATTTCGAGCCGTTTTAACCGCTGCTCAGTTTCCATTCTTGAACTCATAAATCATTACAAGCCCTAGGTGATTCCTGGGTACTTCCAAGTTTGCGGGGTTTTAATCAAATAAATTTTAGTTTAATTGTTCTTTAAAACTAAATTTGGTCCTTTTAACTGCATCGGATACATCATTAGAAATCGACAAAATCGGACAGAACTAAGGGGCAAACTTGGTACTATGTGTGACCCTTATTGTATACTGCAAAATGCTGCGACTGAGATATTTCACTTTTAGGAGAATTTCAAGAACATTGTGCCTACTGCGGGTGCGAAGTTTGCTGAGTGAGGTGCGCTTATTCGTCGCTATAGTTCTTAGCCTGATTTCAACACAATGGGTCGTAGTGTGTGTGCATGTATATATATATATGTTTGTTTGTTTGTATGCATGTGTGTATGTATGTATATATGAATGCTTAGTATTTGTGCTTTGCGAGGGCGGGGCTCTCATTTTCAAACAGCCATGATGCAATGAGGAAACGGGTGAAGCTGTGCGGGCATCGACTTGAGAATGCAGCTCTCTACGATGAAATCTGAGCCCTAGATTTGACCTCTCTTCTCCAATAACACCATATGGCCCACTTCTGAAGTCTGGGGCCTTTATAAATTGAGTAAAATCAGTATTATTTTCAAATGTATTTTGGCCTGATCTCAAGTTAAAACACCCTCACCCAGTCCTTGAATCTCTCCATTTCGTGTGAGGGTATAACAATTTTTAGACATCTCTAAAAAAGTTGTTTTAAATATGGATACCAGAACGCTAATTAGAAACCTGTGTCCGTTTTGAGTAGTGGGCCAACGGTTTTATGGGACTAGAAACAGAGGAACACGACTCACACAATTCCATTGGCGACGAGGAGTCCGGTGACTAGGTTTGGAAACGGCTGAGAAAATGATATTGATTAGATCGTCTAGACGGCTTAGCAGTAAATATTTGCACATGCCAAATTTTGGTTATTCATAACACACTCAAATATGATTAAGTCAAAATATTACGTGTTTTCCCTGTTCTGTCCAACTCCGGCTTTTGAGGACCCCTTCTTGAACACATACCAGCCTGACTACACTCAGTTACAACATGAAAAGGGTTTGCACTAGCAGCTCATTCGCTAGTGCCCTACCCTACTGATTGGATTATTGCATAAATCTACGTGCTGATGGGTCAAGCGGTTTAGTTATACATGATTGGACGGCGAGTGGAATTTGTTTTCGGTGGGTTCGCTTGGTCAGTGGTGCAGCCTGGTTCGATTCATCGAAATTGTGCGATAGGTGACTGGTGTGTTGTCAAGCAAAGTTATTAAAAAATTGCTACTCACAAAGTTTCAGTAGTGGTTTATGACTTGCGAAATTGGGTAATTTCTGTAATTGAAACAAACTCCGAAAATGATCCACCTCGAAGATTGGGTTGCTCAACCAAGTTATCAAGCCATCCCAAAAGTTCTCCCCTTATTATTTCTTTCTTAATTGGCGAGAAGTAAGAAAAGAAGCTCACCAGTAGCCGAAGTGGTTAGGCAATTTCACTCAGTCCTCGAGAGAGGATGAAATAACTCGCAAAAATTCAAATGTGGAATTTTCATTCGCCAAAAAGATAAAGGTCGAACTGGACGCGGCCCATCTAAGTGTGATGGCACTCTTCTGCTATATCAGTTGAATTGGAATTGACAGTTTTACATTGTTTGGTGAATAAACCTATGAAATACTGATCTTTTATCTCAATTACTTTAGCACCGTGGGCAGTCACCTCGTGTGTAATCACGTGGGGGAAACGTAGCAGACATTGAAACTGACGCTAATGAGCTATTCAATTATAGTCGAAAACACGACAATTTCGCAATAGTTGTTTTTCTGAACTAATAAATAGATAGAGAGATAGTCTATTTATGGTTGTAAGCAAATGGGGCAATTTAATCCTAACTATTTTAATGCTTCTTAAAGACACTTTCAACAATCTTAAACGAAAAGACTCCTTCACTTTTTGGGGTTTTTTAAAATTTTTTTTATATTTACACATTAAACACTGCAAAACGAATGATTATTTCCTAGCCTACATGGTCATTTTGTATTTACGTTAAACAGTGCTTCACTTTGAATAAATTTCGGTTCGTTTCCTCATCCATCTTTTTTCTCGAGTCTGTTATTGGTTACTTAGAACGACTAACTGCTAATTGGTCCAGCAACAGACTATTTTAATTGGTTCTTGGTCAAGGTTGAGGTGAATAAGACCCGCCCAATTGATCGACTAGCATTTGCGGATTAACAATAGGTAAAAGTCAAGAATCAGTAGCAAAGAGAAGGAGGTGTGCTATTCATACAAAAGTGACAGGAAAAATTACGTACAAATGGCTCAAGAAATACGCCAGGGAAATTCAAGACCCGTCTGCCGACGAATGTCGTGCAAGATACGCATTCGCTGGACGATGCTGTAGATGTGACTGAATGGCATTGCCATTCTTTCCGCAACCAGACCCAAGTAGACATCGTCGATGTGAAGAGGCCGAGTGAAGAGCATCCCCAGAGTGAGACGCTGGAGGTTAGCAAAGCTAATCAGAGTGTACACGCCGAAGGTGTAGGTGGGGTACTTGGGCATAGGCATCTCCGCTTTCGATAGACACCACTGCCGCCTCCGCGGGTCGTCTCGATAAACCTCACCGTAATTCACTAGTATTCCATGGAGAAGGTCATCCCTACCACCCTCCCCCAGGAGGAACAGCGCCTTCGCCAAGTAGGCCGCGGAGAAGGGCACATCGTCGTCAATGATGAGGACGGTGGGTCTTCGGACGCTGCAGAAGGTGGCCACCCACGTGAAGGTGAACTGCATCTTCAGAGTGAGGTTGAAGTAGTTGTCCTCGAAGTCGCCCACGACCATGTCGCCGAAGGTCGCCACCTCCTCCTCCAGGAGTCGCATTCGCTCCGCACTGAAGAGGTTGCCTTCGGGGATGCGGAAGGTGAGGCCGTTGTGCTCAATGCTCCCGTTGGTGCGATTTGAGGGCAGACCGAGTGTGAACACCAGACCGAATCGCAGACCCACCAAGTTGGACGAGTCCTCAGCCAGGCGTTGGCGAATCCTCTGACGCCTCTGCGAATTGCCCACCGAGGTTTTCACTATCACCACCACATCGTAGTTCTGGGTGCTGGGTTCGCTGGGATTACAGACGAGACGGCTGACCGTTCGATATCGGAAGACGTGGTTGTTTTCAGGTGCCTACATCAGCAGAGAAATGCATAGCCTTAACTCACATTGGAAGGAAACTCATGAGTGAGAAAGGACGCAATACCTCAGGGATGGGGAGATTGGAAAGGAGCCTATCGACAGTGTGAGAAACATCGATGGCCTGTGGGTAAACTCGGTAGGCGAGAGGGTTAACCGGTAGTCTCCACTGGTCGTCGGGAATCTGGACCAAATCCTCGAAGGAGAGGGCTTGGTCGTAGTCTGTCTGTTTCCGAACCAGACATTCGGGAATCGTGATGCTCGAAGCGTTTTTCCACTCTTTGAGGCGATATCGAAGTTCCACCTCGTAGACACCTCGTCTGTACTTGCATTTCATCGGCCAGTGCTGCGCTCGTGGTATATTCGGCTCCGTACTACTGTTCGGCGCCTTAAAGTTTCTTTGCAGCGCAATTACAATGGCGAAAAGGCCGGTAAAACTGAGCAGCAACCGATGGCATGTCAGCATTTTGCCTGATTTGGCTATGAAATGTAAATCAGAGCCCAGGAGAGTTACGCACGCTGCGTGGGGTATTCTAGCCAATGGCCCTATCCCTCAGTGCCTATTGGTTAGCTTGAATTTCATACCTTTGAGGTTGCCTAACTTCTTAGTACTTCTGTTGATCTGAGATTGAGAGAGAGAGAGAGAGAGATGACGGTCTAGGATTGCGTAATTGTGCAAAGCAATTATGTGTTTCGCATTTCATAACTTATTTGTCTAATTCCATGAGAAATAATTTTCCAATTACTGTGATTGTACAAAGTTTTGCACATAAGGAGAGTTGCAAAATAACGATATCGATTATTTTATTGATTTTTTATTTAAGGAGTGCAAGTGCTATGATGTTATTTTCGGGGAATATCGATTTTAGCGGTATTAGCGAAGGAGTAGAATGTGTTTGAGGAAGGAGCACGTGAGCGACCAGCAGCGTAGTTTCCATGGCAAAGTCTTTTCGACCTTACAACGACAAATAGACGCAGTGAGACTGAAATAAATTAGCATTGCTAATAGTACGAAATATCTAAAGGGAATTCGTTGTGTTTCCTTTATGGCGAATTCACTGTATATATAGCAGAAGGAAATCGTTGGCCCGGCTTCGGATTTTCAAGAAATTGAATCAAAGATCATCATCACAGCAGTCGGCTTTCTGCAAACTTACACTCGCCTGTTGGAGGTCACAAATGAGGTACACAATGATTTGTGAGAGAAAATCGCCCTCTTTGTTCCGCTGTCATAGGGCCAGATCAATTCTAGAGGTTTCTAGTTTTCCACTCTACACGCTTTGAAGCATTTTTATTCTCTGAAAGTAGAGATTTTTCAATTGCAGCACTTCCTTCCGACGAGAAAGATTTTTTGTGGAATCTGGGTTCGGTACGTGTTCATTGAGGAGCTCTGCAGTGATTTGAGGGCCTTCGGTCTTGCGATCCCCTCTTAAAGTTCCATTTTAGAGAGTCCAGCATCTTAGAATTTCTACGAGACCAGTGCTTTGAAAGTCCGATAGGTCTGCGACTTCATCCATTTGTTTAATGTCTCTAAAAACGGCCGTTTTGTATAAACATTAAATAATAGAAATAATAAGCCAAAACACACACAAATATATCATTTTTTGAGCATTCAAAGATTAAGTTGCGTAAATTTTAGGTGTTTCCACTATTTTGTCCATCCTGTGTAGCTATCACCTCTGAAAACGTTTAATGAAACTTTAAGCAGACTCGGTGTTTCAGTCATTAGTTTCTGGGGTTCCTGGGCAATCTAGTGAGAGTGATCTTCAAAATCACCCATTTATTCTCTGAATTCCCGAATCCATTTGTCGACTGCAGTGTTTGATGGATTACTAGTACGAGTACCTGTATGAAACAGCAGGGCATTTTAGAGGCAATGCAATTTATAAAGTCTAGGCCCAGTAAGCATCACGAGATCACATATGTGAGAGAGAAGCAGAAACGTTTTCAACTGACTCCTTTAAATCGAATTGGCAGAAAGGATCACAAGACCACGACCCATGCAATCATCGCAGAGCTGTTCATCGTGGGGTGAGGCACACATCTGAATTCCACCACGGAAGAGTCACAGTTCGAAAACCTCCGCTTTCATGGACGAATGTTTCAAGGCATTTAGAGTGCTGTCAAAAAATGTAATTTTCTCTGACGAATTATCGTTCACCACATTATTTCCGACGGCCGAAAGAATCATATAATCCAAACAGTAAAACAATTTCTCATCTTATGGAGCTGTTTTCGGAGGGAGGCACTTTAGAGATTAAATTGGTTTACTTACACCATAATAAGATATATTAAACAACACTAAACACTAACAGGAGTTCATTCTAATGAATAGCAACTACACTGATAAGAATTCCTAGGTTTATATGGTATTTATTTTACATATATAGATTAATTAATTGAAGTCCAAAAACTTTTTGGTCCCCTATTGTACTCCCACAATTAATTTTTAATAAGAGAATTAGGGTAGCCCAAAAGCCTAGTATCCTTACCTCTCAGTGTTTAAATTCACACAAATCGAAACCGGGGAACGCGAATTGTTGAGCATCCTACCATCAATTAATCAATCGATTATTTTTAATTAGTTAGGTTATATTTGTATCATTGGGACTACACTTTACTGAAATATCGCGCAATAAACTGGTGATGCAGTAGCCTTTCTTGGCCAAAAATACCCCACCCAGTTTGACAACAAAACAATTCTAGACTTACGCAGACATTTGCAGCTAAATTAAAAGCAGTCGAGAGGGGAACATCATGTGAAAAAGGCTCCTCTTCGATTTGTCTGGTGAGATCATCATTTGGAACGGTTAACACTGAATGCACAAATCTACTCTCGTCAGCAATTAAGGCGTGTGAGTAAAGTATACCTGCTCTTGAGATTAATAAAGATTGATATTTCATCAAAAGTCTGCGCACACAAGAATAGCATCATAGAAGATCGAGTGAGACCTTAGTTGGGTGGGAATTATTCATCCTTCCTCACTTCTCCGACTACCAAAATCGCAGCTAGAAGAGATTGAAACTGGCGCTAATAAACCTCTTAGTAGACGGAAGGAAGTCATGACAATTGGGAAAAGTAGTACATTAAGGCGTATATCTCTAATTAAACGAAGAAAATGGTAATTTTTTTCGAAATTCGAACAGAACAAACGGGTTCAGCTGATAGGTATCCTCCTCCAGGCCTTATGATCAATAGGGCGTAGTGTGGATTCATGGAACAGTAGCAGAGAGGACGCATTTATCCCTATTGTCTAAGCGATTTTGAAGTACTATAAAGTCTATTTATTAAATTTGATTATTCTTCGGAACAATACAGCGTGTAGTTATTTATAGAGTACGTCAATCATTGGGAAACAACCATCTCCTGAGCGGATATGTGATTTCACTTAAACTCGAAAAAAATTACCAATTTTGAGATTTATTTTGAAAATACTCATTTAATTCCCGCCCCACATTTGTCAGGGCAACAATTTATATTATAAGCCCTGAAAATTTAAGTTAAACCAGAGGAAATAACAAGAAGCAGACTATAAATGCCCCAAAAACGATTACAAAAATATATTTTCACAATTATCGCAATTACATGAGATTGCTCATAAAAAGACCTATGAAAATTTTAGTTGTAAAGTAAAACATTTTGCTTAAATGTTCTACTCAAGCGTACCAGACAGAAACTTTAAGGTCCTGGACCAATTCACTCAAAGAAAACTGAAAATTCAATTGGAGATGACACGTATTTAAATTATACAATACCCCACATTTTCAAACTGAAGTCTGTCGCCCAGCACCGCGTGCTTAATTACGTGCCTAATTGTGAATGCACCAGGCAAAAATCACTCAGCTTGTTGAGATTCCCAATTGAACGGGTGACAATAGCCAACATTGAAGACCTTTTTCCAAGAGTTAAATTACCGGAAAACAAAATACGATATTACTAATATTAATATATAGCTCTCAGGTTCATGTAAAAATTTATAATTTGCATTAGTGTACTTTATATAAAAAATTTATTAATATAAATTGTAACGGTATTAATTGATTTATCCATGAGTTATCACGTTCCAATGTTGTTTGGGCTCCACTTTATACTTTGCGGTAAATCCAGCACCTGGAGCCAGTGATAAGTAGAAACAAATCAGTGCAGTATTTAAAGTGCTCTTCTAATAAAAATAGCACAAAAGTCTGTCTTGATTTTATTTAATATCTATATTATTAGTAAGAGATAACAGATGCAGGAAGCGAATCCCGAAATATTACCCTACATAAAGTTTGTCTAAAGCACTTCTTTCAAACTTTAATACTAACGGATCTTTCTCAAATAAACTAACCAAACAGGAGTGTTAAATTGAAATGATTGATATATACGCTATGCTAATGATAATAAAAACAACACAAAGTCAAAAAGTAGTGTGAATGATGGTAGTTTAGTTACAAAATTCAAACAGTTGCTCTAGGCTTGGAGTACTCAAGTTGCTTAAATCCACCAGCCTCAGTCAGTTGATAGCATCTCTCCGCGAACTTGTGCAGTTCAATGTAGTATTCCTACAGAGAAATTGCACATGGTTGGTAAAATAGCCGATTTAATTTTGTGAAGCCTGAAGCAGTCAGATACGTATGAGGAGTTTTGTTTGGAATAAATTATAGAGGATGTTAATAGTTTGTTCGTTTTTCCAGATGTATTAAGAGCTTCAGAAATATAAGGATTAATTAATCCCAACAATTTAACTCTACTTAATTCTTAATTCTACATTTTGATAACAAAGGTCAACATGTTTTGCTGCCCTTAAAGTTTCTTATCTACCTCATATTGCTTATAGATAAAGTAGCATCGAAACGGATAAGGGTGTAGCGGCATGGCGAAGTCCACTATTTTTAATCGTCGTCTCGGAAGCGACAAGCTAGATACTGGACAGGTTTCCAGACGCTCGGTCTATTCCCCTGTCGCCAATCTAAGTTTGGATCAGGCCTCATGTTCCTATGCCTTTTCTATCGATCAGTTAGGAGAATGGAAAAAAGTGGACTCTGGATTGAACTTACGACGGAATTAACCAAGCCAACTTGGTATTTCCGGAGGTGTTTGATGACGTTGTAGATATCGAGTCCCGTAATACCTTGCTCGATATTTTTCTTCAGCAAAGAAGCTGTGATAAAAAAACCGTTTCTGCCGATTCCACCTCTACAAGCAAAGAATGCACTTATGAACTCTGTCCTAGTTAAATCCTGATCCAATTGGCCAATCTTATAGTTGCTATCAGCTACAAGGTAAGCAATACTTAAAGAATCCAGCTATTCCCTTTAAGATAATTAGTAATTTTGATAATTAAGTGAGTAAGCGACCAACGAAATTGATACCTGATATTGAAATCATAAGTCACTCAAAAGCAGAAGTTTAGTTCTGAAAAGCCACGATAAATGAATTGAGGTAGCGCTAAAAACAAAGAGGCCCCTCTCTCATCACTCTAAGCAACAAGCCAAACTTCAACTGAGGGTTCCTATGTAAGCAATTTCCGGATTAGAAATGTGCATTACATCAAGGTTGAAATATTAGACTCATGGAAAACCCGCATAGTCCTACTCACATTGTAACAGAATCTGGTATAGCACTATCTCCAGGCGTTAAAAGAGAATGGTCTCCAAATAAGTTAATTTCGCATTTTTGGAGCGGAATGCTTGAAAGAAAGAAGACTTTTAGCTTGTCAAAACTGAATTCGACGACAAAGTGCTCCTTGAGGAAGCAGCCTTCGAAGAGGAATAAGAAGAAGAAGACTCTCCTGCTTTATCAGCTGAGCTACTATTAATTTCTCAGTAGTATAAAACATCATTTGAAGGAAGGAAAGGGCTTTTGCAACGCAGTGGTGAGCTCTTCGGAATTTTATAAAAAATGAAGGTATTAAGTGAGAGGAAGTCAAAATGCAGTGTGATTGAACTTTTTAATAAAATCTAGCACTTGGGCATTGGTTCTACTTAAAATGCACACATATCCTGTGTGCGAAGGTTTAAAATAGGCGCCTCTACCTGCACTGGACGATAGTGGGACCCGCTGTGCCTGCGATCGAAATGTCGGGTCTACAAACGTCGTCGATGAATTTGATAAGATTATCCGACGGTGGGGAGTAGTTGGTAACCCAGCCAACGTACTGCATATGTCGCACGAACATGGACTGAGGGAAAAGAACGCATAAATTCAAATTCATCCAGTAGGATTTCTGTGGGGGCGGCTTACCATAGTGGGGTTGGATTCGGGCCAGATTCGGAAGACCCTCTCGATCCAAACGGGTTTTTGGGACTCGTTTATGAATTCCACACACACTTTGCTGCCCATAGTCATGTAGGACTCCCTCTGGCCCACTTTCTTTGGCCAGTAGCTCCGCAAGTCTTCGTCATTCTCCAGGGCTCTAGAACACATACAGATGAAGCATTTCCAAGCTGTTTTTTATCTGTAGAATAAAGGAAACTCAGAGGACGATGTGTTTAAAAGATGGTTTACGAAATTCTTCAGAAGTGGTGACTTCACCCTCCACTAAAATGAAGAAGCCTACTCTGAATTCGCAATTAAGATGAATTCGAAACATATGACTGCTCATTATCCTATACCCGCTAAAATAGGCGCCTCACCAAGGAATACAGAGAGGGAGGAATACAGAGGGAGGTTCGAAATGGCATTTGTGGGTTTTCTCGAATAATGAAGGCATTAATAAGGTTGTTTATTAATAAAAAGAAGTCAGTGACAATCAGAGGCAGTACAGTGACGACTGAATCTTCAGTAAATGTACCATTTTAACTCATGGGACGATCTTATAATGATGTCCTAATGTCACACTTTTAATAGAAGTGGTATTGCGATTTGAGTCGGAGTAGATTGGTTATAGCAGCATCTCAACGCCTTTTACATGAAGTATTTCACAGACCATGACCATCTCCATTGGTTTTGTTGATTATGAATGTAGGTTATTTCCTATCCTATTCAAGGACAAGCTCAATACGCTCATTTTTACAATTGCAAATGAAACGCCGTATGCTTGTTTCTTAAAAGAGGCTTTGTCTGGTTACTAATCGGCCTTTGGGCTTAGCCATGTTTGAACTGAAGCGTTATGGCGCCTAGAGAAACTTACCCTGTTAGCCTGATAATCGTTGGGGAGCGCTGTTCCCATACCATCTGCCAAAACTCGCCAACGCACTCTTCCAAGGGGTCCTGGGTAACAATGTACTCCGCACCGGCAGCTGATTCATAGGGCATGACCTCGCCGATCACGCTGATTTTGCAGGCACCGATGTAGGCCGCGTTGATATAGTTCCCGGCTACCGTGTGCTGATAGCAGATCGAAAACCAATAAAACCACAAGCCTCTTATTTTCCTCTAGAGGTGATATGAAGCCGCAACTTACACAGGAGGGATTTGCCTGGGGCTGCCTATTAAACTCTTCCCATGTTTGACCTAGAATGACGCGATAGCGATCGTCTGTGTGGAGAGAATCACATAGAAAGTCCATTAAGTAATCCAACATTCGTATTGAAATCTCTGGCATAAAATAGTGCACGTTTATCTCATAACACACATTTACATAAGCTGACGCCATAATAATCAATATAGAGCAACAACCCTGGACGCATTAGAGTGGCCATTTAGCTGATTAAAGGCGTTGTATTCCACCATTATTCCATCCCCATTTTCTTTATTTGAAGCATCCTGGAGCCTTGTAATAATCTCCTAATTAGTCATGATACTTAGCAGTTGAAAATAGTTATCTTATGAAAACCATATCACAGCAACTCAAAATGTAATGGGGTTTAAACTCACAAGGAAGTATATGCCTGTATCGATTCTTGTTAACGTTTGCTAAAAGGGTACCACACATCGAAGCTTTGTTTCCATTCCTCGCTTCCTCGGTAGCTTCTTCAACAAGATTCTAATAAAAAACGCAAATATATTCTATTATAAATCAAAATTGAACGCTCATGTACGTTAAAATTTTAGGCAACATTTTTTGACCATATTCAAGTTACTGTGGGTAATTTTTAAATAAAGAATTCGTATCAAGTTCAGAACGGAGAAGAATGATGCAACAATTGGAGATATACGGAAACGCACCCAAAAGGGTACCGTGTGTGAAAAGTGCATTTGAAGGCTGAAACAACTAATTAACACATAACTATTAAAAATTCTTCAATAAAAAAACTGAGACAGAAATATAATTTTGACAAAAATTTATCTAAAATAACATAATTTGTATGGGAAAGGTGAATTTCATAATCCTCTTCGTACTTTCACAGCGGCTGTTATCAACAACCTTGAAAACTTGTGACCTATTCAAAAACAACCTTGAAGGTGGGACTTGTAGAACTCCATTTCATAAACAACCATACTTAAATATTAACTGAGTATTAAAATTGTATACTCATTTCAGTTGACTTAATCAACCGAAAGCATTCTTATCTATAATTTGATAATGTTTAACGATCGCAATTTGTTACCTAGCATAACTAGATTACGTATATTGGACCTTTATGGGCAACTTTAATCAGAACTAGGCCCTTGGGACGTTATTAGCCTTTGTAATCCCTCACATCATTTTATGTTGTTTTGTATCAACCTCCAGTGACGCCACCGCGCTTATTCAATAGTATCAAAGGACTGATTTATCACATATAATCACTCGAACCTGTTGAAAAATATCAGAGGTTTTTATGATAAAGTATTTTAGCTTGTTAGAAGCTTATGAACTTTGCGTTGACTTCTGTTTGAACGATCATGTTGGCGATGCTACCATCTCACCAAAATAAACACCAAAATAATCATTCATTACAAGTGTGAAGCTGCATATTTCTTTGCTACCAATTAATCCTTTTATGAGTGTACACTGAGAGACTTACCCGATATTGCTTCCTTAGAGTCAAGTACCCATTTCCTTTTTCCTTTTTTAAAAATGTTTTTAGTGAGTTCAGGGGAATCAGTGTGGAAGTAATTTCACTGAAAAAGTCAAAATCCTTTTACACACAAAGTGACTATCTGTTGCAGAACATTACTGCACAAGACGAAAATGAACATACACTCCTTTCTTTGTACCTTTCGGCCTAAAATTATTAAAGAGATAGATTTTTATGCAATAGGTTTGAATCAATATTTAACAAAATCTCAGGGCTTACGAGGACTTTTTAAACAAAGGCATTGAAATTTTGTTCCTTAAAAAATTGCAAAAAATCCCGTAAATTATAGTTCTTTAATTGTATCTATTATTTATTTACTGTTATTTAACAAATGGCAAAAATTTAAAACTTTTTTAAGGTGTTTAATGAGAACGTGAAGGAGAGCATCAAATAAATAAACGATATTCCTTGCTTATTAATTCAAAAATCATAGTTTTTGCAGTGGGAAACTCAAAAACACATAGACTACAAAACGGTGCTGATTAATTTAAGGCTTTGTATAATATGCATAATCAGTATTAAAAATAATCCGCTAAATGGACATAAGCGCTCCGTAAACTCAGTGGCGTATAATATTATCTTTCAGCAAAGGTCAGTGAGTATTGTGAACTAATGAGTTAAAAAAAATTAGCAAGATAATGTCTCCAACCTACCACGTGGAGTGATAGCTTCCAGCAGATTGATAGGAGACGCAGAAGAACTCGCGCCTTAGGACCTGTCTGTCGCCAATCACGGCACGCCTCAGTGCGCATGCCTTTAAGACGCAGTGTAGCGTGCGGGCTACTTTCGATGTTGCCAATGCTCCATCTACGTCAGCTCACGGTGTTACAGCTCAGCAGGGGAGCGAACATTGGTTGTATGATTGCGCAGTGGGATGGTGCCAGATCGATAGACTGAATTTCCAAGCAGTTTCGGTTCAATCAGGCTTTCTAGGTTTGTTCTCTACGAATTCGAGATAACTGAAAATAACTTCGGCATTTGATAATGCTGGTTGAAGAAAGCTCATTTAGCTGCCGGATTCCGTAAGCTTCTCATCCAACCAAAGAATATGGCTGATTAAAACCCTGGACGTACTCGAGATTAATCATCTGAGGCCCATGCTGTTTTACGAGTTCAACAGCCAACGAAGAAGCGGTTGGAAACATTCTTCACTCATTTTATGAGGAGGAAGGAATATCTATGTGGAAGGTGGCTTGCAAAAATCGAAACAAGACATATCACTCTCCACGAAGATGAATATTAATCTGGACGACGTTCGTTTGAGTTGAAGTTGTAGCCATAGAAGAAAATCTTGGTTTATCAGTCAAACAATTGAACAGGCAGGATTAATTTCCAGCCTACAACTGTCTATCTATTTGATATCAAGAGCATTTGCAAAAATAGGTGATTATAAAGCCTCTTCAACAATTTAATTCTTGTTTACCTTAACAGAAAGTGTACTTTCCGCTCTACCAAGGGAAATCGTCATCGCAGAAGCGCACGAAGGTACCCTTTATCAACACGTGCCTCAGGTTTTCAAGGAGTAGGAGACTCAGGCGAGTGAGTGACTTACTCTCCGTATACCAACCCTTCTGCTAACTTCACTGTGTTTTGGGAGAAGGGTTTTTTAATGATACTCAACTTTCCTCCTGTCTTAATGCGGTAAGAAGCAGAGAGAAGTAACTAAAATAGCTTGTACTTGATCTAATATTTCTAAGCTATTTTTTCATGATGCCTTTGTTAGATATGGCGATATAAATTAGTTGAATATAAAATCATTATTTGATCCCCTTGAGGTAATGGGAGGAGAGTTCTATGGCATTTTATGAGGCTGTAAAATACTACATTGCCTACAAAATCTTCGCCAATTCTGCCTCTAACATTTCGCCTTCCGATGAGTCTACATTTTTATCCTCATACAAAAGCCTTGCTACTGATTAATATCAGTAGCATGGCGCCACCACAAATACCTTCGCCAAAGCAGTGAGAGTATTAACCAATCGTTTTCAGCCAATGAGAATCCACGGCCTCAGACAACAGCCATTGGTGCTTTTGTACTCACACCTACCAATCACCAGAGCCAATAGATTTGCCCTTTTACCAGAGCCACGGTGGCCTTCTTCGGCGTGTTCGCATTCCCAACGTGAAGTCACATGCAGTCTGACCTGTCGGGACGGTACTAGACGAATGCTGTCGCCTCTTGAAGCCAGTCTTCTGTCTGCTTCTCTGACAGTCTTCTCGTGGGCTTCAGGCAACTACGATGGAGGGTTTCTCAACGACATCTTCGCCGTAACTCCCAACTCCACCATCGAGTATCGCAACATCAGTGTTTGGAGGCTTCTACCCCGAGTGGTGGCTGAAAATCTCTTTCGTGGAGGCCGGCACAGCCTGGGTATCTTCCACTGGCTCCCGTCGAACCTAACAGAGGGTTACAAGGCCTCAAACCAGGTGGCAGTCCTCACCGGAGCCACCATCTTCGTTGGCCTTGTCTTTCTCTCTCTTCCTATCTGTGTGATTGTCCTCAGCTGCATCTCCATGCACAGGCCCTCACGACACATCGATCACCGAGTCAATGTCAATCGTATTGAAATCTCCAATGAGCGTTTCAGTTCCACTGTAAGTCCCACAAATTATTTGTGCTTTGTATGGTAGCCTCGGTATGCTTGTTACATAATCATGTGACCTTCATATACTGTTGTGTATCAAATCAAACTAGAGGCCTAGTAAACTTTTAAATCTCGGTGAAATGACCTCTTTTTTTCCATTCAAAAAATTTTCAGACCTTATTTGTCGTTAAGAGTGATTTTGGCTATGAAAAAAACGTGTGCTTACGACATTGAAATAGGGCAATTTATTCTCACGTTGTGTTTTTCTCCAATTTTCACGAAAATTACCTTAAAATCCTTCGAAATAAAGTAATTCGAAGACGCCCCCACCCCGTACCTTCTATTCTCCTATAAAATAGGTGAATGAACAATAAGAATATTTGTTGATGGGAAAAATTTTTGAAGATGAGGGAGTGTCCTGTATTCTCAGAAAAAAAGATAGAGGCATCTTAAAGTGATCGTACAATACATTCACTTGATATCGCTGCGTGTGTGCTCCAGTTGCTGGGTGGGTGCCTAGCGTTTATGATCCAAAATTAGTTCCCCAATTACCGCAGTGAAAAGGGAAATTTTGAGTTTACCGTCACCATAGCAACAGTAAATATGAAATGGTAGTCGTTGTCAGGGTGAAGCGCACCTATAGAAAGTGCAGTTAAATAATAGAACTTAATTGGTTATTCTATAGGTTCAGTCCAAATTTTGGATAACTAAAACAAAAGGACAAATGTTAAATTTAATTAAGATACAATCATCAATGTACTTTGTTTTATTTGTATCTAAGTTATTTTAAATTCCTTTTGGTTTTGGTTATGCTAAGTACTCAAAAAAGGTCAGTTTCAATCTCTTATTGCTGCATTGCAAGGGCTGTTTCTTCCAAATACATTCGTCAGCATCGAAACTGTTGCATGAGTAATTATCTCTCAGATAAGTTCTTCAATATTTTTATGTTTGTTTCGCATTTTGTGGTGAGCAATCGTCTTTTCGATGCTTTGAAGTAGGTCTTTTTTATGCTGAAAATTTGGCGCTAAATCCCAGTAGACTTGAGCATTAGGTGACGATCAGATCATAACTTCAATAATTTTTATCATATCCTTTACAAATAGCCACCAGAAAATGCACAATTCTACGGCGATGCCTATTGGTTGGACAAGGCCAAAGGAGAAGCTCTCAAATCCTTCAAGAAGGACGACAGAAGAGCGAACCGGGTTCGGGCCTGCCACATTGCAACGTTCGTCATCACCTTCTTCCTTCTACTCTCCCTTGTCGTGATGATCTGGATGATGTTTGTCTCTGGACGCTTGGTAACCTCCTTCCTGGGGGAGAAGGCGAATCAGACTGTCTCTGTCTCCAACCCCCTGGAGACTAAAGCCAACATCGACCTCCTCGGTGGTGTCAGATTGGCCTTTGCCCAAACGGCGGATTTCTTGTCCACTGGGGTGTCCCTTGGAAACGCCTCAAGTGCGGACTTTCTGATCAGCGTCAATAATACATTTATCGTAAGAAGAGTTTTCGGTTTCCTCTTCTTCCGGTGGGGTCGTACTGCTGCATTGTCCCGATGAAAGCAGTCACCCACTTAAAGCTAAATACTTAATAAACTAGAGCATAAGAATCAAGCACAAAAGTTTCGGCTATGCTACCAGCATGAGTATAAGGCCTCTCCCCCGAGAGGCATGGAGTAACGTATTCAAGAAGGCTAAGCCGTGAACGCTCGCTTTAATGGAATCGTTTCGGTTACAACGGCTCTCTACGTGACCGATAAAAGGAACCATTTTTTCTCCTTACAGACCATCCTGAAGAAACACGTGTCAGTGGCTGTGGACGATTTGCTAGTGATGTACGGCGTACAGCCTCTCATAGAAACAGCTGAAAACCTGCAAGTTGACGTAAAAATTCTCGAGACGAATATGGAGATAATTCGAACTCAGAACCAACAAGTCAGCTCCGCGGTTTCCCGATTAGTTGGCGCATTTGGAACCATCAATGGCCTCGTTCTTTCTGGACTTCGGAGCACTTGTGCTGTCTCAATGGGCCCGGAGATTGATGATTTGTGCAAGGACTTAGAAGTAGGTCCTAGCTTCGTTGGTTTAATCCTGTTTTTTTCGCTTTCCCTTGTTTAGGAAAGAGCTTCCATTTTGATCACCCATTTCAACGCAACAGCCATCAACGTGGAACCGCCAACAGTGCTTAATTTCATCTTCAAGACCCTTGGTGTAGATCTCAACCAAATCCTCGACCAATTCAGCGAATTCACCGGGGAAATCATCAAAGTAAAGGACGAGTTCCTCACTCGAGTCGCTCAATTCCTCGACTTCAATGAGATTTTCGGTCCCCTCAATAAAGCCTGGAGCACCATTGACAAAGAGGCGCAGAGTTTGAACAACTCCATGACGAAAGTGGTGGAGCAGCTATCTGAAGGCTTGGCAGAATTGCGAACACCACTCTACGCTCTCATTTACACCGCAGTCACATTGTTCATTGCAACTCTCCTTGCCAACTTTACCATCGCGATTCTCTACGTCTTTGAAGCCCGCAAAACACAGATTTTCTACCTTGGTGAGTCAGTGATTAGGAATTGAAATAAAGAACCCTTATACCGTCTCATGAGATACCTCCTTTCTTGAATTATAAGATTTTCTCCTTGATCCGATGCTTGCTGTGTGGGATCGTGTTGTATTGTCAAGTTAAAATAAATACCCTTTTAAATTCATTAGAGAAGGATTAGTTTTTTTCCGAGGTCTGCTTTTAAACCATATCTTACAACCGTTTCTCATTCACACGTTCTGCTTCACGAACTAAGTGAATATTCCTAGCCGTTTCTGCTACTGTGCCTCAAATGATTCTTAAAAATAGACAAAAAATTGAATTCAGAAGGATTTTATGAGATAATCTGACAGCACAGCAAGGAGAGGTATTAAATGATCAAATTCGCATCATGTGAAAGTGGTTTACCATCTTTGCTGTCTCGAAATTTATCCCCTCTAGCGACAAAAGAGGTATAACTGTCATCCTTTTGAATCAGAGATGAGCTTGTGACGAACTTCTTCAGCAATAAAATCTCCAATCCCAAATCTCTGTGAAACTTGAATGCTCTTACTACCAAAAGACCCTCAGTCTTAATGAAAAAATACAACTGATTACCCTGACAGACAGAATCGATACAATGGACTCCTCTCGTGTCTGTGGAAACTGCTGTCACGTAGTCCACGGCGTCGTGTTTCTGGTCTTCTTCCTCGGCGTAACTGCGATGGTTGTCCTCCTCCTACCCACCTCCGTTCTGCTGTCAAGCAACGGTTGCACCTACCTTGTGAACCAGCCGGGTGTGGCCGAAACCGACTATGTCTTAAATTCCTTCATATCCACCCAAGTGTGGCCGGGCGTTATAAACGAAATCGACAATGCGATAAACGCCTCCATAACTGAGTTCCTCCAACTGGGATCGCCGAGAGACGTGGTGAATGCCTCTACGGTGGTGTGTGGACTTCAGAGCACCCGTGAAAGACAGATGGGACTACTGAGTGCAATTGGGTGGAGTTCTCTCGTTAGCATACCGGCTCTGGTGGAGAGCCCAGAGATCCAGGAGAAGCTTCAGGATGGAGAGTCGTAAGTACACTTTAATTCCCTCTCCTTAAGGACTCTGTGCCCTAAAAAAATGATGCATCAATAGTCAATGGGAAAAGATTTACAAGTGATGGACAAAATAATGGAAACACCTTGAGATGCTCAACCTCAGCTGAACAAAAACATACAAATTTTCATGTTTTGATTAGAAAAAAACATGATCAAATATCACACTGCCAAAATTTCAAGCTGCATCGATAAATTTTGTTGGATTTTATCCCTTATTTCAGGAAGATAAAGACTGAGATAAAGAACTTAAATCTGTCGGATTATATTCCCAATAATTTGGAGGAACTCGCTAAAACAGCGAAGAATTTGACGACCTACTTTGACGACACTGACTACCAGGTAAGCTAGAGCAGACATTTTGCGGATCTCACTCTCTCTAGTCATCCATAGATGAGCTGTCGCCAACAAGGTTTCCAGCTGAGAAACTCTTCCAATATGCCAATGACCTAGAGACTCTAATCAACGAGATACAGGCCCTCGGTTTGCCGGTGAGTGATCTCCTAGTACAGAGCTTGGACCTCATTCGCAAAAACCTGAACGAATCCATCACTGTCGGGGTGGAAGTGACACAACTCCGAGACGCCTTCATAGCCGTGCAGAATCGGCGAAACCTCACCAAGACAATTGACAGTCTTGTGCAGGGTGTCAAGGCTGTCGAAATGGTACGTCGTACTTTCCCTATAAAGTGATTGTTTGGCCATAGGAAGAATCTGCTACTGAGTGTTGCGATTGCAGATATTGAAAAATGACACGGCTTTGCTGGCACCGGTCACACAGGTCTACTGGAACCTGGTGGATGGACTGAAGGTTGAGTTGGACGTGGAGCTGAACCCACCGATGGAGACGTTCGTGCAAGGACTCCTCCCTTGCCAACAACTCTACCAGGCCACACAGACGCTGCTCTCCGTCGTCTGTCTGCAAAACGGTGGGGTGAGTCGCAGTTTGTCTCTAGTTCTACACGGTGATGGTATGTCCTGTTCTTAACACTTCGCGTTCTTTTGGTGTTTTCGTGAGAAATTCGATAATCTTCTCAAGGAATTGCCGAAGTTACTGATACCTACAGTGTGTCGGATTATAGAAAATTCATTAGACAAGGGAATTGCAGTGTTGCCTACGAAATTTACTCCCAAAAAAGCAGCACCTGTTATAGGCCCAATCCGACTCCCAAATGGAAACTTCAACTCTCTAATTTTATGCTTTTCCTGGGAAAGACCTCCTCATAAAATGCTTTACTTTTGTCCTCGAATAAGTGGGGCTGTATTGAGACTTTTTCGGTTCATTTTTGAGGTGGAAATCAGTTGTACAATGGAAATCAGATCGTTTACTATTATCTCACTGTTATAATTCGGCTATACTGACTAAAGTAGTGTGTTAATTAGACTTTACGGCGTGTATTAAACGAAGTATCCAAGGTCATATCAATGACTTAAACAACTGCCTATAAAACGCAGTTATTATCGGGAAAGGGACATGAAGCCCACTTCGTAATAATAAGAAAAATAATATAATTTGGCCTAGATACAGCAATTCATTCAGCGTCGACCACGACTCATCATAACGGCGCTTAAATGAGGCCTAGTGTGCTTGTGGAACAATCAAATGTAACTCAACAAGATTAAGTGAATTCTTAGGTGTCAGTGGAGTTCAAAATGTTTCAAGTACCATTGAGATTCCCACCTCTCAAGCTGTCGAAGGCATTTGAGAATTAAATCAGTGTGCTTTATTTTAAAGCTTACTTCTTTCCAAAAAATACCAGTTAGTTCCAGATACAACTGTAAAAAAAACAACACATTCGTGGGTTCCTACCACCGCTTTCAGGTTGCAACATGCAGTTCGCGTTTTGCTGATAAGCCATTCATGGCGCTCCGCCTTTTCTGCGTCATCCACCAATCGTAGCAGCGTTTATGGCTAAATGTATTTACATTTACATTAAAATGGAAAGCCTACAGTGGTAATAAGTGAATCACATCAATACGAAGTGCCTCATAAATCGATTCTACTTGGCTCTAGATCAGCCGCATGTATACCTGGTCCTACATCCTGGCCTGCACGACAATCACCGCGACTCTGGTCTTCTTCTTCACCTTTCTCCTCGGTTACATCCAATCCTACCACTTCCATCGGCTCAACCATGAACCAGTTCAACCCGCCTACATCACTGAGCCGGCATTCGCTAGAGATCGATACGGCACCGTGCCTGTTCCAGTGTCCTTCTACCATCCCAGTGAGGAGAAGATTCGCCAGAGTCATCGTCTGGCTACCCCCATCCCCCCGGTGTATGAGTACGCGGATAGGAGGGATTTCGACCTTGGTGCTGGCCAAGTCAAGCAGTTAAGTGTGGAAGATGTTGTATCCTCGGAGAGTGAAGAGCAGCACGTCTACGAAGCTCCCATTCCACGTCCTCGAAACAGGACTCTCTTTGATTCACCCGAACCTCCCCACTCAGTCGAAGTTGAAGAGAAAGAGGCTGGAGAGACTGACGACCAGCAAGTCCGTAGTGAAGAAGAAACTGCGAGTCTTGGTGTAGAATCAACTGACCATGATATCTGACTATGTATATGTATCAATTGTTTTAGTGTTATGGACGGAAAATTGCACTTTGCATTTGAACCCCCCCCCGTTGTTCGGGGGTGACAAGAATGGGCTCCATTGAGTTGTTGGTTTGTTGCTATGGTAACAGAGTTGATATGTAGAAAATAGCTACGCTAACAAAAGGAGTTGCGTTCTTAGGGAACCTCACTCTTATCCTGTTACACGTGATTCCCGAAACAATAGCTTGACTCAGGAAATAAAAAAGTTCAAAGGATAGCTGACGATAAATTTAAGTTGGGAGCACTAGGCGACCGAATTACAATCGTTTATTTGTTGTCTCTTTTGTTAGTGCGTTAAGATTAATTGTTTAGCGGAATGGTGCAAATGTAGTGAAATTGGCTACACCCCAGCTTAGAGGAAAACGTTCTAAGCTATTTGTGGATTTAATCACATTGTATTGTTTAGATTATTCGAAAATATGTTAATTAATTAGGTGATACAGTTATTGTTATATTCTAAGTCAAAAGCTTATATTAAATGTTAATATTTCAATTATAACTAATAGCATCCATTACATGCTGATGAAAGGCACGTGTTTGCTTTCAAGGTGAAAATGGATTAAGCCTACCTAGTGCGTTGTGGGTGGGAATCCTGAATCACGTGAGCCAACGCTTTTGCTAACAAAAAAAAAAGATTATTTTACAACGAGTGGACCCGTTATGCGCAATATTTTTGCAAATATATTCAATGTTTGCACCGCATTTGATAGTTTCATGAAGAAAAAGAAGGTTGTTGATACGATAGGGCTTTAGATATCACCTTATCAAATAGAATGAAAGTTAAAGGATATTTCATGGTGTTTAAGAGAGTTGAATATTATTTTAACATTTGGATTCATTAAAAGTGATTAAATTTTGGTCTTACATAACAATAAAATTGAAATTTGCTTGATAAAACAATTTCGCATTGACATTCTCCCGGCCACCTTCTTTTGTAGTTTAAAAAATCATTTGAAATAAATAACACTTTTGCAATTTAGCTGGAAGAGATTGAAACTGACATTTGTGAGTTCTTCCACCAGTTAAAACCGAAATAATTTTACAAAAAAATGAAGCTACTAATAAGCTTGTTAGTACATGGAAGAAAGTCATAGACAATGAGGCTAAGTACATTGTTGAATATATCTTTAATAAACTATAAAATAACTACAAAATAATTAACTATAAAATATGCGAAAATCGGATAGAACCTATTTGATGAAATGATAGATCTTAAAAAATTATTGCCTTTAAATGACTAACAAATTGGTAACTGGAGCACACCGGCTTACCGGGTTTCCTCATGACGTTTTTGGTCTTGTCAAATTATTAGTGTCTGCTTCGACGAGATAAGTTCTTGAGAGTCTGAAAGAGCCAATTACTTTGTCTGTCACCTGAGATGTGGCTTATGTAAGTAGTACTAAAGATTGCCCTCGTTGAGGTTTCGAATTTATAGACAAGGAACCGAACCCTTCAACAAATCTCAGATTCTAAGAAGTCAGGTTAACACACCTGACTCCTTATTCTTCCACAATCTCATTTTCTGATAAATCGGGAGAATTGAATCCAGGCAGTCCTGTTCAAACATTCACACACCCACCTTTCTAAAAAAACTCTTTGTGACGAGCGTCTTCTCTTCTCCTATCGTATTGGACTCTTCATCTTATGTAGTGTAATTATCCCACCTAGGACTAAAAACGAGGAGTAGTTGTGGGTTACAGACACCCACACCTTCATGCTCGCCCGTCTCGATAGTGTCGAATTGATTCTCTGTCTGATTGGTGTTTTAAATTTCCAAATTTGTTAGGACCATTCCATTACCCCATCATCAAATATTGTGACGCTAAATGCAAGTTCTTATGCGGTGAAATTTAACTCGCATCATACAAAACGACCTTGAGGATAGGGTAAAATTAGAACGCCTTTTTTTGCAGTCAATTTCCACCGAAAGACGTTATTTAAGGTTAAAAATTAACTATTGATGCTTCAAGGAAAAAAAGGTTGTTTTTTCTTTTTATTCAAGACAATAAAACTCAAATCAAAACTACTTAGGTGAAGTTGAATACCCACCAAATCCTACTCAGGTCATCTAATAAGTTCGGTCCTAATTTTGAATAATTAAAACAAGTAGCCAAACGATGCTTTTAATTATTACTTATATATATAAACCGGCTTTTTATTACATTAAATATTATAAAATTCTCTTGGTTATAATTAGAACACATAACGATCATTTTCAAGCATTTTCTGTTGCATATCAAAATCTATTGCACCAAAGTGATGGAAGAGGAATGTTCTGCCAACCGATTTCTTCTACTATCTCTTGAGACGCGATTATTCCTGTGTGGGATTAGGCTGCATTGTCTGGATGAAACATCACCCATTTTCGAGTCACTATAGCTGGTCATTCTCTCTTCGTCACAGCATGCTTCCAACGCCCAAATCTGTTGACTATAGGTTTGAGCAGGTGAATTATTCCTTGGCAATCCCTACGGATTAACCTTTGTTTGACGAAGTACTCTTCCCGACTGTATCTGTCTGTCCCTATCTACGATGCTAAACACTAAAAGTAATAAAAGATTCCTTATTCGTCAGTCGCCAATCACATGTCTATCCACCAAGACGGGTGATACAAATCGGCAAGAGTGGGGGCGAAACGAGCAGACGTCAACCTGAGATGTAAGTTCTTTTTTAGGCGATTCATGAGACAACAAATTTTCTAGCGTGGATTTTTTTCTGTAATACCAATGGAGGTGATGTTGAACAATTGCGTGATTTAAATGAAACTTAATTTTTAAGATTTAACGCCCACGAAGCCGTAAATCCACTAGAGTCGAATAGCAAGGTAGTGAGGCATTATTGTGAAGCACATAACAGCACTCAAAAGGAATAGTTATAATTTTTAGAAGTCATACCACTGCTCCTGCCTACCTTGAGTTTGTGAGAAAAATAAAACAGATTTCCTAAGATACATAGGTAGAAATTCTCAATTTATAGAATCCAATACTGCCTTCAGTTTAATATAAGGATCTCTATTTGTCAGAACCTCTAAGATAGAAGCCACTTATTTTTTTCTTTATAAAAATGTACAATTTTGACGTGTTCGAATGCAATAAAATTGGGATGGAAAGGGACGTGGGGGATCATCAAGGCTTGGAAAGAATTCCATTTAATTTTTGCTCTGAAAATACTTCGAAAATAAGCAAAATAAAAGGGGTTGCTCAACAATTTAAAGGAAAGATCGGTAGCCTATATAAATTGAGCTTCATCGAAAAGTAAGAGCAATTTCCTGGGGCCAAAACTATCACCGAAAATCGGGCTTTTTCCTAATTCTAAAAATTAAAGATTCTCAAATGAACGCCTGCTCAGAATGACAGAGACGAGAAAGCAGAACACGACGTCCACTAGTTGATTGGAAGTTTTCTCGACGACCGATAAGAAGTGCAGTGGGTTTAATAGTAACACTTGGAGAAATATATGAATGGCTTCTCGATATTCGTTTTGCATAGTCCTTTCAGCTCATCACAGAGGCTATTTTTAGAAATTCGTTCTGACTAGCTCACACACATCCAATCAAAACACACCAGAACCAAATTATTAAAGTCGCTTGCTATAGGTCACATTTAAGCCTTTCCTGCTCCTGGTAAAGACGTGAATCGAGTAAGTTTTCCGTCTTCATTTACTAAGTATTAATTCCATTTATTTTATTTATTTTCATGGTTATCCAATAAGGTAGATTATCTAGCCATTGTTACTGATTGCTTAACTAGAACTTAAACAAATATTTTTATAAAAATCGAAAGTATGAAAAATATCAAGACCTCCTTGTTTTCTGTAATTGAAGTCAAATTGATACAATCAGGTTTTCGATGCAAAAATGCAAATTGTAAAAGTCGAATAATTTATTATTTATTTAAATTTTAAAAGGACAAATAAAATAATGATAACACGAATGCACATTAGGAATAATTCATTTTGAAAAGCACAAATACAGCTTATTACTTTAAGTGATATGTAGAAGACATTAATTGGTATTAATGATGTATGTTAAAATGTTTCAAGAGTTAACCAGATAATTCGAACAAACTTTATTGGCTTTTCGAATTTATAAAATTTTTTTAAACAAAACTTCTGTTATATTAGGTGGTTAAATAATACAATAATTGGATAGTATTATATGGGTAATATATAATATTATTATTAAATACACTACTATCTTTGTAGTACACTACACTATTACAAAAATTTATTTTTATTCAACTTAATACTGAACAACATATGTATTTTTGTAAGTATCATCAAACAGTTTCTTTAATTACTTGTATAATTAATATATTGCCGAGTGAGATCGCGAGGCATTGCGCAAAGTGTGGGGTGCTCCGAGTGGCATAAATTGTCATTAGTCTAATCGATAACTGACGAGGCGATTGAGAGAGCTGAAGGAGGCACCAGTGCGCGATGAGAGTCAGACGACGACCTTGCGAGGCGAAAACCAAATAGGAATACGCTATTTAACTTTTATGAAATAGGGTGGGTCTAGATGTTGGAGGAAATTTTGAGAAATAAGCTAATTTTATTAAAAAGCAACATACTTATATAAGCTTATTTGTTAACATAGTTGGAGCATGAATTCCATAAATTTAAATCTCAAAAATCACATTGATTTTCCCCGTGGCTTCTCCTTGTTAAAACTAGAGTGTTTTTTTACATTTTTCGGACTCCTAGAATGATGGAATTATCCGTGATGAGCGGGGTCTCCAGCATTTTCGCCTGGGTGGTGCAGTATATAAACGGTGGCTTGCTAAACGTTCTCTTCACCGTCAGTTACAACGAAACCACCAATGCGCCCATGTACACCTTCGAGGTAGACACCAGCCGTCTGGTTAACTACGGAAAATCCCTTCTCCTCATGAGTGGCAAGAGCCTTCCCCTTGACGTGCTCAAGAGTTTCCCCTCTTCTATCGGGGGAGGTGAGGAGGGTGTCAAAATGGCTAAAGAGCATCCCAATCGTGAGGCGATCTTCATGATCGGTCCTCTGGTTGTTGCAGTCATCATGCTGATTGCGATCATCGGCATGATCATCATCAGTTGCTGCACTTTCGCCAAAAGTTGCTGCTGCTGTTGTTGTCACAAGAGAAGACGAGAGCAGACTCGTGCTCAGTCGCCTAGGAGCGTGGCGTTGGGAGATGAGAACACTCAGCACGTGCCTGGTGACACACAGGGGCTCAAGTATAGTGATAATGGTGGAAACGGACAGATGTTTGACAATGGATATGACGGATACGCCTTCTACTACGCCTACGATGTTGGCAGTGACAGCTCTTCATTGGCTTCGGGCTTTCAGTACGAGGAGTCACTGACGGATTCGGATGGAAACCCGAAGGTAGAGGGCTTTAGTTCATGCCTTTTTCGATAATATGAGAATAGAGGAAAGTGGAAATCAATTGAGGAGGGAGGTAGGGCAGCTGAACTAATTGGAAGCGTAGCTCCTTGCATTGCGGGTTAAGATAGGAAGTCTTATTGATGGTAGGCTTCTGCAAGAAGCCTATTCTCCCTTATCAGTTAGGGATTTAGCAATTTTTCATCTTCACAGGTGTCTGAAAAATAGCTTTCAAATTTAAGGGGTAATGCCTCATGGGAACCAAATAAGCACGACCTCACCAAGCAAGAATCAGGTGACGTTGTTGAAACTAGCTTTTGTAAGTTCTCAGAATCAAAGACAAATACAGGTTAGAAGGATTAGTTATAGGTAATCAAGGAGAGTTCATTAATAATTAAATCCCTAATTAAACATAGCATTTAATTACTTTTTTCAGTTATTCCAAATTCAGTCAACCACTTCTGATGCTTTTGAATATGCACCAATTAGCCAGAGACAGGAATAGTGAGTGAATGACCCCTCACTGTGACGAAGCTAGACCACAATGTACATCTGCTTCTTTCTGTTGGTTGCTGGGGTTTTATGTCAGTGTATTGCCCCTACCAAGTTGTGGGTAATGCTTCGAAATCTACACCTACATGTGACATGCATCTTGCCATTTGTAGGTTGCTGGGTTTTCTACCGTGTAGAAAGTTATGCGTTTGGCTCAGACATCCACCTTCAGCAGTTCATGTCTCGTAGATACGATTCTTCTACATGACTTCTGATTGTCCTGACAAAGGGAATTTCACTTGCCTTCCAGGGCTTTCGCCAGAATCTGCGTGGACTCTTTCTTTTCTACTCCACGAGTGTGTTCGGCTCCAGGATGAAAGAGGAAGAGGAGAGAGTGTTGGAGGAGATGGAGGAGAAGCTGGATCACCTGGTGGAGAAGTCAGAGTTTGTCAGTAGGCACCAAAACTGCTTCTGCTACGCTTGTCACGTGCTGTCACTCGTACTGGTCACTGCCTATGTGATCGGGTTGATTGTCTGCGTTGTGATCTACCTAATGGCAGCCCAACAGGTAGTGGATGTGGTGGGCGCTCCTCCCAAAGACCCAGAAGTGCTGAAAGCTCAGGTAGTCGCCTGGTTGGATGGCACTTCGACGCATTACAACCTCCCGGGAACAATCTCCTACATTCTGAAGGAAGTTTTGAGCATTCTGGATGGCACTGTGAACAGCTTCTTCGACTCGGTGAATACCACACTGGCAGGACTTGGGGAAGAGTTAAAGGTGAGAGAGCAAACTATAAACGAGCCTTGTCACAAAAACAAACAGGTTGAGCAAAAAGATTTAGGCCATAGTAATACAAAGGTCTTCTGAGAGTATTGCAGAGGCTTATAGATTGCAACATTTAAAGAGAATCAATCATCTTCGATCTCTAAAATTACCAACTGAAAAATAGGCCCAATGGTTGGAGCTAAACATTTTTTAAATAACCAGTAGACGATATCATCAGGTCACCAAATAAATTCTGTCTGAATTTTACTATTTAGTTTAAATACTTTTTATAGAGTATTCATTAATATCTCATGGAAATGATCATTATTTCCTGTCAAGATTCATCAGCGAACAGTAAAAACGAAATTTGCTTGATAAAAAACTTACTAACATGGAGTTATCAAATATTATATCTTCAAAAAATTATAGTAATAATTTTCTGATTATTTTGAAATATAATTTATTTATCTTTCTTTATATTCTGTTTAATAAGTAGAATTGTTTAAGTCGTTGCTATGACGCTTTGCATTTCGTTGAATAAACTTGGAGTTATCACGCGTCCTGTCTCCTGTGGCCTTGCGTTTACTAATCAGAACATTTTAGGTAGCATAGCACCTACGTACTTTACTTTATGGCGAAGCAGCAAATTGGAGAGCTTCTCGCTGCTCTAACTGATTAGTAAACGTTACGTTAGATCGCGGTTACAAGAGTTGGGACGCGTAGTAACTTCAACGAGGTGCAAGGCGTGATAGTAACGACTTAAAAAAACTGTATTTATTATACAGATAATAATGAAAGGTAAGTGAATTATAGTCCAAGATAATCAGAAAATTATCACTATATTTTTTAGAGCTATAATACTCCGATGAGTTAAGGTTAGAAATACGGAAGGATTGGAGTGTGCAGTTCCTTCCATAAACGTGAGTCTGGCGGACGTTCCCATTGTGGGCTACACCGAACAGAATTCATTTAGTGGGGAATCCAACAGGAAGAGTAAAGGTGACAAAGGACCGAGGTCAGCGATCTTCTGTCGGCTAGAGTCTGTCGACTTCTTCTGTCGGTAACTTCTTTGACAGCGACTGGAAAACACTCGATTCCATTCCCTACCAATAAAGAATAATTTCAGACAAATAGCATGTTATGAGTCCAAGAAATGAAGAATCAGATTGAAGGAAGTCTTAGATTATCAGAAAAGGCACTTTGGTGGTTGAATCTCTAGTTAAATGCAACATTTACTAACCTGTTTTTTCTATTCACAACTAGAACAGAGCTTATGGTTCACTTAACCGAGCACGGCTGGGTTTTGCATTAACGAGCTCTATTTTGGACCCATTTGACTAGGAACATTCAGCCAGCATGACCGATTAGCTTGATGGTTTGAGTAGAAACATGTCTTATCCCAAGTGCTGATTACGTTTTAGCCAACGGTGGTCTCCAATGCAACCAACATCTTTACGGAACTGCAGAGCGCCACACAAATGGACAAAATTTTCGTGGATACCAACACCACCTACGATCGACTGTATTTGCTCTACGAAAATCTGCTCATTGCAAAGAATAATTATTCAGTTGTCGATGTTATCGAAAGTGACATCGTTCCGAAATTTACAGAAGTTCGTAATAAAATTGATGAATGTAATAATGGCAACTCTGGACTAGACCAGGTAAGGCGCAAATCACAGAATACTCTCATAACACCGTTTATTGCAGGGTCAATTGTCACTTCTGGATCTAGACTTTACCAAGGCAAATGTCACGAACCCAACTTTTGCCGATCAAATGAAAACCGTAGTTGATCAGTTTCTTCTCATCCGAAACCAGCTGATTGATCTGAAGAATCAGATCGACAACATGCCCGAAGAAATGGCAAATAATATAACCGCGAATTTGAATTTCACCTCGAAAATAGACGAAATGAAGGCGCAGATTGACGCGAACCTCGAGCAAGTCAGGCCAACCATCAACGACCTCTCTGAGAAGGCTCCCGAGATGATTGGAAAAGCCAGACCTTTTGTGGGCCCCGTGTTCTTTGCTCTGGGCGGACTGATGGCTTTGATGTGTCTCATTTTCCTCGCCTGTCTACTGCTTCTCGTCGCTGAATGCTGCTACCGCAAACTCTACTCCTTCTCTGGAAAGGGCCCCTCCAGGAGTAAGGAAACCCTGCTGATTCTAGTGGCTGTTTAGTGCAAAATGCAATACATTTACAGGAATACAGTCTACAGGGATATTACTGAAGTGAGGTCCAAGGGTATTACCTAGAATATATAGGGTTATTTCCTGGGTTCGTCCGATTTATGCAAAAATAAAACTAGTGACCAAATTTAAAGATTCAGTGCACTAGAACTAAATGTTCAGCTTCACTGCAGTTGCTGAAGCTATGAACTACAAGCGGCGAAGTCACATCTGCGGTGGATGTCGTCTGCTTGTTTGCTCCATACTGATGATCTTGCTGGTGGTGCTGGCACTGCTGGCGGCAGTGATTCTGGCTCTCAGCAGCCTCTTCGAAGCCGAGCTCTGTCCGTACGTCCACGAGCCTCAAGGTGTGCAGCAGAGCGACTTCGTGGTGACTAGTATGATGGCGACGAATTGGCCCCCGGTCTCCGATCCACTGGTGGATATGCCGGTCCCCAAGAACGTGCTCTACGCACTCACCAACGTCTGCACTCCCATCGATGGCTCCCAACCCATGCTTCTGCCCAGTGTCGGGGTAGACAAGCTTGCAAACCTCACCAAGGTGGTTGAAGATGATAAATTCACTGAGCAGCTCAACACCCTTATTAAGTAAGTAGTTTTAGCACCCTTTTGCGACTCGGGAATTGGCAAATTGGTGGGGTTATTTTTAATTGTTACTTTTTTGGCCATTCCCAGTAAAATGGCAGAGGAAATACCGCAGCAAGTTCCGGACGATATTATTAAACAGATATCCGATATGAAAGATTATGTGGCCGGTTTGAAAACGCTATTTGAAATCATGAAGCCTGATGTGAGTTTAGATTACCTTTCTTAAGATAAAATACTAAATAAACTCTTCAACTATTCTCAGAAAAAATGTTCATGATTTAATTTTCTTGGTTTTGATTCTGATTACTTATTAGTAAGGGCTATTTGAATTATAAACATTTACAATTATTTAATTCATCAATTACTTTTTAATTAAGCGGTGTCATGGTATTTCATTTATTATATTAATGATTAAAATTTTAATTTAAATAAATATTTTGTCGCTACAAAGCTATTCCGAAAATCAGAGACTATAAAGTGATTATCACTTTAAAGAACTTGTATTAGAAGAAACAAACTAGCACAGGACGAATGAGGTGTTGTTTACACCAATTATCGTGACAGGGCACAAATTGTGACCAAGCGATCTGTGATTGGTTCGTTCGTGTCCTTGTCCTTGAAATCAGTATCCACATCAGCGCAGTGCATAAGCACTACAACTATCACCCATCCCCTTGTTAACCTCATAAACCAGATCAACTAACTTAGAGTACGATTACGGCGATGGAAAACCTTGTTCATTTCTTCATTCTAGGCAGCCGTGGGAGAACTAAAGAAGGTTACCGAAAAGAACGAGGAAGATCTTAATAAAATAGCTGAGCTTTTGATGGCTAAATGCCCTGATGCTGCAGATGCTTTGAACGTAGCCATTCAATCTCTGAAAGATAATAAGGAGATGGCTTTGGGCCTGCAGAATGCCTACAAGGCAATAGCAGACCAAAAGGACTTCCCCGATGCTTTCGCCAGCTACATCGACCTCGCCACCGAAGTTTTAGTGGTATGCCTCTTTTTGTGATAGAAGTAATAGGTCATCCCATAAGTCCTGTTCGAAATTTGCCCCCATAAGAGTATTTAAAATGTATAAACGCATTCAAACATTAAATTTTAAGAGCACCTGCAGACATTCAATAATTTTATGGAGATAATGGACTTAATTTGCAAAAGATCGTTGGCAAAATTCAGAAATACAGTAGAAATAGTTTGAATCTGACATTTAAAATTGAATCTTCGATTAAATGTAACATATTATCACTTGTTTTAACTATCCTAAATACGGCAGAACTTGTGAGATGGTGTGTCAACTAATCTCCTCTTCTATTGGCCATTATAGAACTTCAAGGACTCCGCAAAATTGAACGTAACCCTGAATAAAGATATTAGGCCTCTGGTGGAGGATACACTCATATATCTTCTTAACGACTGCACTACCACGACGAATGGGTTGGTGAACGAAGTGCTGCCGTGCGGTGGTATGCACTACATCTACAAGGCGGTGATATCCACGGGCTGCGCCGACTCGGGCCTCTTTCCGAGGCTCTTCGGGTGGGCGCTGGCACTGCTGCTGAGCACCCTCTTCTCCTTCCTCTCCTTCCTCGGTCTCTTCAACCTCTGGTGCATTCAGAACCACCAAATTCGGCGCTTCTACGGCTCTTAGGAGCCGCAGAGTCATGGCCTTCCCGAACTGTAAACCATCCCCATAATCAGAAAGGTTGTTAACTCCTACATCTTGAAGAACCTAACCTCTAAGTCATTGCAAGCATTAAAAAATTATTTTGGGTAAATTTCTCACTCCGCAACATGTACTTGCCTTGAAGGCTACTCTACTTAGGGTATTTCAGTAGCTCCATACAAGGTAAGGGAATACCTCGGTTTTGAAATTTATTTAAATTTAAATTGTACACTCTTATTGAAATCTGCGAAAAGGAGGGCCTTTGGAAAGGCAGAGATTTCAGCGACTCTATCACCAAAAAATTCCTCCGAATCCCCTCCTGCGTTCAAGCTATTCTAGTGTCTCTTAGGTACTTGTGCTCGAAGCTTAGGACCATTTGATTCTGGTTCCAAGCGAATTTAAGAGGTTGGCGCTTTGTAGAATGTGCCAGTGAATACGCACCTTGAGTCCTCAAGACCACTTTATGCGGTAGCCTTCTAAGAGTACAAGACACATGAAAATAAGATTTACCCAAAATTCTTTTCATAAAAGTGAGTCAAAATCAGACAGGAATTAGCCGTAGAATCGCTTAATTTGGTGCGACTGGATGCACCAGAGGTTGAAGAGTCCCACAAAAGCGAGGAAAGCGAAGAGAGCGGTGAGGATGAGGGCCAGAGCCCAGCCAAAGAGTCTTGGCACGAGTCCCGACACGGAACAGCCGGTGGAGACGAGGGCATTCAGTATGTAGTGTATGTTTCCACAAGGAAGAACTTTGTCCACCAGCCCGTTTGCTGTTTTGGTGCCATCATTCAAAATGGTGTACATTAGCTGCGTCACCAAGGGTTTTATGTGGATGTTCAGAGTGGTTTCCAGTGTTGCGGAGTCTTTGAAATCCTAAAGACAGCAATAATCAGTAGTCTGCCGTTACGAAAAATTAAATTTAAAAGTACTTACCTGTAGTATCTTAAGAGCAGAATCAGAAAATTTGTTTAAATACTGGGGCAGTTGGGATGCAGCAGCTATGCCTTTGTATGCACCTTGGAGAGCCTTAATATTGTCAAGCGCACTGGTGAGTTTGTCGATGCCCTGTTTGAGAGTTTCGGCTGCGTTAGTGCAATTGGTATTTGCCGACACTTTATTGAATAAATCATTAAGAGCTTTGAGATCCAAATCAAGAAGCTTCTGCAGTTCTGTCACAGCTTCCTAAAGCGAAATCTTTGCATCAGCTGCGAATCATCGCCACAAATAGCTGTAATTAACTGCTCAACTAACCTCAGCATTATAGTACTCTATGAGTTTCTCAAGGAATTGAACGCTGGTCTTAATTTGTTCAATTTGGCTTATGACGTCTTCGGGTATCTGCTTCGAAATCGACTCTGCCATGTCTCTGGAAAACAAATGGTTACCATGAGTAATAGACAGTGGAAGGCTAGAGAACTTTCACAGGGACTGTTTACAGGCAAACTATTACAGGCAATAGCTATTGATTAGGCGGTTAAATTGGTGTATAAATATGAGGATTTTGACGACATTTTAACAATCTTCAAAAAATCGAAGCTGAACTTAATAAAACCAGCATTTATCCATCACCGTGCTACATTATTAAGATGTTTTTTGACTTTCCAGACCTCAAATAAAGTTTGAGATAAAAGACACACTTTGTCGGAGTGAATCGTGCCTGGTGTTTGAGCAATTTGCCCTCTACAGCATCCAATATACCTGATGATTTTGTCCATTTGCGCATCCAGATCATTCTTTTCAGCGAGTTTCGTGAGGTTAGCCAGCTTGGTCACTCCAATTGTGGGCAAGAGCTTAGGATCGCTGCCATTGGTGGGATTACACTGAACGTTGAGAGCATAGAGCACGTTGGTTGGCTGAGGCATGTCCAGCATGTCATCTTCAATGGGTGGCCACTGACCGGCGATGATGCTGTTCAGAACATAGTCGCTCTGATGAATTCCAGTGTCGTTGTAGACGTACGGACAGAGTTCTACAGCGAGAAGACTGCTCAGAGCCAGAATCACAGCAGCTACCAGAGCAAGGAGCACCACCAATATGAGGAGTATCGAACAGCAGAGAAAGCGCCAGCCGCCGCAGATATGGCTACGCCGTCTGATGTGCATTGTCTCTGCAACTAGAGTGCAAAAATAATGCATGAAAATCGGTCAACGAATATCATTATCTTAGGTCATTCCATAAATTGTGTCCGAGTTTTACTCCTTTTAGGTTGAACGAATTTTAAAGAGAATTTTTTATGTATAATGAAGATGGGCATTATTTTTGTGTTGTGATAAGTTTGACCTCGCAAATTTTGTCTTAAAAATTTTATTATTCTACCCAAAAATCGTTTGAGGCTCAAAGTGTTTGTTCAAGAAAACTCAGCAGCTAGAAACACTGACAGTCTATGGAGAGAAGTAGGTGAATAAATGATTGAGTGAGCAGAAGAAAAATTGCTTGCGAAATCCACAAGACGAGAGGTTGAGTTTGATGCTAAGCTGTGGCTTGGAGTAGCACTTGAAGAAAAGCCTGCGTTTAGTGTGAACCAGACCTTTAGGAGTTGTTCTAATCAAAACAAGACGAATTTTTGCTATAAGTAAGATATTTCTAAGCTTTTCAAAGAGATGTGAGTAAGTTCATTGACGCCTGAATCTCTAATTAAATGAAATATTCTGGTAAATTGCTTAATTAATTCGAAATTCGGACAGAACTTATGGAATGACCTACGTTCAGAAGGACCATCTCCAGACGGGGAGAAGAGTTTGCGATGGCAGCACTCTGCCATGAAGAGAATGAGGCAGGTGAAGAAAGCCATCCCAATCAGTGCCATGATGCCCGCGGGCACGTAGAGAGCGGGTCCCACATAGGGTCTGGCCTTGCTGATGTAGTCTGGCACCTTGTCCGAGATCTCCTCAACTTGCGGCCGTATTCCAGACAGCATGTTGTCCACCTGTGCCTTGATGTCAGCGATTTGGGTTGAGAAATTCAATTTAGCAGTCAATTCATCGGCCATTTTTGTGGGCATTTCTTGGATTTCCTTCTGGATGTCCAGCAATTGCTTCCTGATATCGGCCAAGTGGTTAACGATAAGTGTAATCTGATCGCTCCCATAAGGATAAGCAACTTTTTGTGGGTTGAAGTTAATATCAAGAATGCCCAATTCTTGCTAAAATTATCAGAAAATCGATTTATTATAAAGATATGAAAATTCAACAAGATTGTCGAATCTTACTTCGGTCATACCGCCACATGCAACGATGGTTTGCTTCGCACTTTGGAATGTCGCCTGGATTCCAAGAATACTTTTCATCGTATCATTGTACAAGGCAGCAGCAACGCTAACGTTTCCTTGAAGATATATGAACTGGTAATAAATCCCATCTATATCAACGAAGAGTTTGTCCATTTTTGTGACGTTTTGCAGCTTGTCGAATACGTCGGTTGACCCATTTATAATAATAGGCTAAATCGGCAAGAAATTGTGTCAAATGAATGGTCTAGTAAAGCACAAGAAAACTCTGCGATATTCCCACAGGCACAAGGAAATGGTATTATCGCTTGAAAACTAAACTTAACATAAAGCATCGAATTTGGGTCTCACCCTCAATGTCGGTCCAAGTTCCTCCAATGTTTGATTTAAATTGTAAACAAAAGTATTGATTTCGCTGTCAAGTAAATTGACGACTTCATCAAGCATGAAGGAAACGGTGCCGGCAAGATTGTAGCTGGTCGACTGGCCATTCAACCAGGCGACGATTTCGGCTTTCTGTGTCGCGGGGTCCTTTGAAGGGGAATCCATCACCCCTATCACCTGTTGAGCTGCCATTATGTAGATTACGATGCACACTATCAGTCCAGCTACGTAGGCTATGGCGAGCACCAGCGTGACCACATGACAGGTGCAACAGAAACAGTTCTGGTGCTTTCGCACAAACTCAGACTTCTCGGAGACCTTGCCAATCTGCTCCTCCATCTTCTCCATGATTTTCTCCTGATGCTCTTCCGCTCTACTGCCAAGAACGGTGGATTTGTAGAAGAGGAAGAGACCGCGAAGATTTTCCAGGAATCCCTGTGAACATTGGAAAAACTTAGTCATTAAGGGATGACGAAGTGGTCAAACGTTATTGATAGTCAATGTTCCAGCCATCCTTTTATCTTTTAATTAGCTTAGTAATACCAAATGACAGTTTTAGACTCGAAATACGGCGTTGCAAAAGCTGCATCTTCTTCTAAATGATTTTATGAGCTATGAAACAAGGAGAATAAGGAATTCACTCTTATTGGCTTGATTCTTGCTGAGTTGGGGTGTCGTTCTGCATTGTCCTGATGAAATATTTCCCCTTTTCTATTGAGTAGAGCAAAGCTTGGGTCAAACGGCACTTATCTCCTGAAAGTTCGTTCATTATCCTTTATAAATTGCTTGAATTTTTCTACCTGCTTTTGTCGGCCTGGGCACTTCCATAGTAGCAGAGTTTTAATCAAGCAAATTATGGACAGAACTTATGGAATGACCTGAGAGTAAAATAATTGCTCTAAGCTAATAAGACGTCGGCTTAGGAGACCATTATAACAGTTGACAGTCAGCTGGCTGATATCACCAAGGTCACCGCTCAAGTGTCATAACTCTCTCAATCAGATATGGCTAACCTTTGGATTACCATCCGAGTCAACTAAGGACTCCTCGCGGTGATAATCAGGGTCGCTTTCTTGACCATCGTAGAAGGCGTAGCCGTCGTATCCGTTGTTAAACAATCTCGGGTTTTCCCCACTTGCATTTTGAGGTCTTTCATTATCTTCAGATCCACCGGCAGCTCTATCATCATCATCATCACCACTCACGCTACTCTCCCTTCTGTGATTCGGCTTATCCCTCTGTTTCCGCTTGTGACGGCGACAGCAACAGCAACAGTCGCGGCATCCCGTACAGAGATTGATGATGATCAAACCAATGATGGCGATCAACATGACGATAGCAACTGCTAGTGGACCAATCACAAGCACCGCCTCTCGATTCGGGTGCTCAGTAGCGTTTTTGACACCCTGCTCACCTCCCCCTATCGAAGGGGGGAAACTCCTGAGCACCTCCAGGGGTAGATCTTTGCCATTCATCAGAGCCACGCCTTTCAGGAATGAGATCAAACGCTCCTGACTGAATTCGAACTTGTATGTGGGAAGATTGGTGGTTTCATTGACGCCTACTTTGAAAATGACGTTCATGAGACCAGCATTGATGCACTGCAGCATCCAGTCGAATATCGAGCTGACTGCACCCATCACCGTTAGCTCCTTCATTCTGAAAATTGCAAAAAGAAATGCGATTTCATACAGCCTATGCACCGTAGAGTAAACAACTTGTAAACAGTTATCCGTTGCAGGGGTTTAAAGTCCACATTTTAGAACCCTGATGCACCTGTAAAGAGGAGGGCACGCAGTTCATCGGTACTCATCATCTTAATCACCCTTAACCTTCACATTCTAGCCTTTTTGTAGCGTAAAGATTTCGTAGAAATGCTACTACTAGTAGAATGATGTCCGTTTATCGGTTCGGTAGCGTTTTTAATGATAGAACACTAAAGTCAGAAAGTGGGCGTGGACCACGTCGCCTTCCCACATGCTGTTTACGTTGTTTTAATTGATAAGAGAGACCTTTTGATCGGAGATATTGTCTAGGGTGATTTAATGTGCTTCTGGTTGACGTCAGATTTCCAAGGTTGCAATTGAACAATGGTTTTTCATTCAACGATTTATTTAAAAGTAATTATCATAGTCATATGATTTTAATGGAGGTGTTTTAATTCAATGTTTAACAAGAGCATTTTATAAAGCATGTATTTTACAAAAAAGGAAAACCACAATGCATTTCAATGATGGAACTTCAATAATTATTAAAAAGTGCTTGTGAAAATCGTTTAGGAATATAATTTATAGATAAAAGATTTTAAATTAATTAAAATTTTGCGGACTAAAGAGATAATAATAAAGACTATTTCAGTTATATTTGTTTTTTATATTCGTTTTATAAGCGACTCAGGCGCGAATCCTAATTTCCTGACCGATAACTTCTAAATTCGATCAGCTCAAATTGTAACAAACAAATTGGGCCTCATTTTTTTACGAACTGTTGTCCAATTAATATATAAAATTTTTCATGAAATTTATATATTTGCTTTGTAAAATTAGCACTAAAATTCCAGCGAAAATGCACGGTACTGTATAAAATCAATGTTGGGCCCGTTTCTTTTAACAAAAGTGTCATTACCTTTGAGGGAAACAAAAACATAAATTTACATTTTTTGAATTTATGTAAATTTTAAATTAGCTATTTATCCAAAGTTTTGCATGGACTTACGTCTGGAATTAATAGGCCAAAAACTCTTGTACCACGTTCAATGTTGTTCGAGTGAAAGTGCTCCTTGAACTAAACAAAAAATAATAATAAAATGGTTTTTCTAATGCTACATGTTAATGGAGGACTTAATGATAATCTATAAATCACCATCTGAAATTTCTCAACCGGAACATACTTTAGTGCACTGGGGTCAGCGGTAAGAAATATGAAACCCGCGGCTCCAGCAAGATGCTTGTAGACCCGGCTCCCTTCTTTGCCGGGGCTGATTGGCTGCTTGAAGAAGAGAGGAATGCTTGAGAATCACCTGAGGTGCTCAGAGGAGAGGGGAGAGGCGGAGGCGGAAATGGCTAATAGCAGCGAGGTTTGGACCCCATTGTACGCCAGTGGCGACGTAACCATGACGACCTCTGCTACATTATGCGTAAAAGCACGAGGAGTTATTTCCCTTATTTCCAAGTATTTTCCCAATTCTCTTTCACACAAAAAGTACTCTGAACCGTTAAATGGAGCTAGGAACACTTAAAAGACGATGCCTTTTGGAATTCCAGTTATCAGTGTTGCAGATATTCTAAATTTTCCAAGCATTTTACTGACGTGCACCCACATCTAATATTTCCTATGGTTCATATGAGAAACTGCTCTTCAGAGCGATATTACCTTAAATAATATAATTATGAGAATATTAAAATAATAACTTATTATTAATGTAGCATATACAGCAAAACTTTTGTTATTCGGCTGTATCAAAGCAGATCACTCATCACTTAGTAGATATGGACGTGTTTTAAGAGCATAAACATTGAGCGTTACAAATCCCAATCCATTAACGGATATTTGGTTTGATTGATGGTTAAAAATGTAAATAAAGTATTTGTTTATAAATATTTCATTTATCTACATAAGAATTAAAAATCATATAAATAAAATATAAAATAAACAAATAAAATTTATAAAATAAAAGTAATAAACAAAAGTTATATTTTTATGGAACCGATAAGAATAAAGAGATTCTGGAGATGGGAAACCCAACGATGACGTCCTTTCATGAGTCAGGCTAAGATGTGTGGAGAAATTTTTAATTCATTGATGAATATTAATTTCAAGATGCCATTCAGCCAAATAAAGGTTTTATTTTTTGTCTGGTAGAAGGATTTTCTGGTCAAGTTTCAGAGACATAATGGACTAGTGTGATATAGTCCTAATAGCTAGTTAATAATTATTATTTTGTTACTTTTGCTCTCATATCATCCTAGTGGCACCAGATTTTTCCCCATAACTAAAAGGATGAAAAACACTTTTTTCTATAAAGCTGGTTAAAGTGCATCCCGTGATTGTGTAACGTCGTTTTTATGCAATTCATGAGGCTTTTCTCTTGCCGAAAAAAGAGTTTCATACAGCCTTTAATGACGTGTTCTTTTTTCGAATGCACAGCTTCTATACACTGGGATATTTTCGACAGTCTACAGGTTTAACCCTTGCTGGTTAGAGCAACTGCAATAAGATTCCCTCTCCATGATGTATTATGCATTCAAGGTAGGATGAGCTTAACCGTTCCAGGCTTGAGGAGACGATCGGATAAGAGTATATACCAGGAGCCTTTGTACCGGAAGGTCTGTTTCTAAGCGTGAGTTAGTTGAATGAAACGACTGCTTGGTTCGCGATAACTTATTAAATGGTCAAAATAGCGGCTTACGGCACCGCAAATCCCAAGGTTATCAATTAAAATTCATGTAAGCAATTTGTATTCTGAGAACCACTTATGATAAAAAGATATTTAGTGAAATAGAAGAAGGTATCGTGCACCTCCGCTAATATGAGTGAAAAAAATGAAGAGTGCTTAAGGAACAATCACACCATATGTAGAGTGAATAAATTAGTCACCAGTTTTACAAAAAAGTTAATTGCCGAGAGCGTAGGACATAACTGTATCCCGTAGGTTTTAAATTCAAGAAATTTCCCATTTCAGTACGTAACCATTACGTTACTAATCTGAAATTCCCGGGATAAATCTAGTGCACTACGGGTTTCTTAATTGAAAATATTCAATTATTTAATCCAACATATTGGATAATAATGATGAAATGAAAGTTTTAGGGCTGGAATAAAGGATTTAGCAATAATGGAAACTATTTCAATTGAGACTCAATACTATTCTATAGACATCATCTATTTTTCCTAGCCAATTATTAACTTTATTTGATGGAATGTAAACTATGAGATTGCAGTAGAGTAATGCTCAATTTTTCAGATCAGAATTGAATCAAATTCGATAAGAGACGTGCCTAATCCTTAATCAGTGGGAATACAAGCTGTCTTGGATCATGTGCTGCTGCGATGGTTATATGACTCGCAATTGCTCATGCATTATGACCTGGTTTTGAATAAAGAGTTAAAACCCCCATATCTTTTAATTTTCAGCTGCTTTAAACAGATTGTAAGGCTTCAACAGATGCACACCAATGTAAAGTGAACTCATTGGGTAATGACTACGGGATGGATTTCTCTAGTAGTAGTTTTAGGTTTCCTGAAAAAATAGGGTCAATGACGAAGTGAGGGATTGGAGTAGAGATAGAAAGTTGTGCATGAGCGCTGGTTAGTGATATGATCGTAAATTAACATAAGTAGTGCTACTTTAACCACTTCAAGTTAGCGTGAGAAGAGGCACACTGTGCAACTTCACCCATTTAGCAGGCTTGAGATGTTCGGTGGCTCAATGGTTGGGTTTATTAGCTTTTATAAATCACCAAAAGAACCCAGACGGATTTAATTTTAAGCTTCCTTCGATTCTTGCTAGGGAATGATTTTGGAAACACAATTTAAATAACAATAAATGTAATCTTATACATCGAAATGAAGAGTTTCTGATTAAACAGTTTAATTCGTTATCAGTTAACCTGGCTGGCTAGGGATAAATCCAGTTCAGTTGACGATAACTTGAGTATGTTCAGCTGGAAAAGTCAACACAAGGATCTGAATGTTCCAACTTTTCTAACTTTTTCCGATTACTTCACCACTCGAAGGAGTCTTCCGTTTCTCACCCCTAAAAATACCGATAATAACAGGAATAGTCTTTAGGGAAAGTCGTAATATTTTTTATATCTATTAATTAATAGGGAAAAACTATAAAAATGTAAACAAGTAGTGTAAATTTGCTAATTTAAATTTAAATAATTATTAAAAATGAATTTTATTTGTAAGTTTTTTAAAATTTTATAAAAGTTAAATTATCTCGACAACAAATTAATTGTTTGAGTGACTCAAATGTCAGTAAATTTCGCGATCGGGCATTGGACCGTTGACAGTTAGCGTTTTGAATTTTTCTTCGCGGGTACGGTTTCTGTTAATAGAGGGCTTTATATATTTTGCTCCTGCAAACTTCTTAAAATAGTTTCATTTTGATTTAATAGGTAGAATGGCTCAGAAATTGCTTACACCATTCAAAAAACTGCCGCAGCAGTTGCAGAACCTGCCAATTTATAAAAAATTGCAGGACCTCACAACTGGAAAACAAGGTGGTACCTTGACATGCCATGGAGTAAGTTGATTTGCAATCGTAATACTTCCCCACAGGCTTCTGCCTATGGAATTATGGAGCAGCCGGTTGCCTTGGCCTACGATCAAGACTTGTGCTTCCTGGGTGTAGCTTACAAACATGGTCATATTGAAATGTACGTTGCTTTACTAACCTTATAAATCATAGCTATGGAATGCCTGGCCTCTCTTTTCCGGTGGATTGTCTCGTCAAAGATATCAGGTTCATGGAATTTATTCGAAATGAAGGCCGTCTTCTACTTGCCACTTCAGACAGCCTGGTCATTGTCGAGTTGAACATTGCAACTGGTCACTGGGAAAGGAAACACTCGGTTCATCTTCCCTTCGCGTAATTTTAACACATTATCAAGTCTAAAGCCCACATATTGATAATGTTTAATGATGCGAATCCGCTTTATAGTTCCGAGGAATCAATAACGGCTTTCACAATTGGCAAAGGTGTTGCCTATGTCGGATCCAGCACTGGTACTTTGCGACAAGTCGCTCTCGAGAACGGCAATATGACTGTTGGTGACGACGATCTCACCTCCCTGCCTCCTCTTCTTGTCCTCAACAAGTGCGTCCTTTTCTCTCTCAGTCCTACACTTTTTTCCGTACTAACACTGCTCCATCGCACTTGTTATAATTTAGTACTGGTGAGCGGAGTTCAGTTGGTTCTTTATTTCTGTTGGTTGATACTTTTGTTTTGTGGTTTTAATGCTTTAATTTTGTAAATATATAAGGGTTCCTGACGACAAGCGAGAGTCGCTGAAGCTGGAGACTCCCATAGTCTCGATTGAACTGCACCCAAATGGCGAGGACCTTTTGCTGGGTTATGCCGGCGGTACCGCGGTGGTTGCACAGCCTCAACCCATCCCAGAAAGTGCATCCTGTGCCGTCGTCGTCGCAAATCCTGAGGGCGGTGTTGCGACCTCACCACCCGAAGGCATTGCCGAGGAACCCGCACCTCCACCGGCTGAAGAGGCACCCCAAGAAAAAGCCGATGTTGTCGACTCCGCAACGCCACAGGAAAGCTCTGAGAAGTCCCCACAATTGGAGCAGGGCAACCTCGCCAAGAAGTCAAAGACTGGGGAGCGAAATGTCACCGCCAACCTCCAATCGATTCGCGTCCAGGCCACTAAGAAGTTCCGCACGCTCTCCAAGACCATCAAGAATAAGATTGAGCACAGCCTCACCGAAGGGGAGAAGCACGAGTGTCTGCACTTGCCCGTGGCACCCAGTCCCAAGGTCGTGCGCTTGCTTCCCTACTCGCAGGCCCTCTGCTGTGCCACCTGGCGCATCTCCTCTCTCGCCAACTGCCCTCTGGAGGTCCTTGTCGCCTATGACGACGGCGCCTACCTCACCTGGAACATCCCCAAGGTGGAGAGTGAGGCAGAGGAGCCGGTGGTTGCCAACAACCAGGATGTCGCTAGTGTCCCTTACGGTAGGTCTACCCCTCTCACATGCAGTCTGGGTGTGATTTAGGGGGTTATAATGCCTTCCCATCGGGATTACAGGACCCCTGCCCTGCGCCGCGATTCAGCGTATCATCGCCAGACCTTCTGTGAAGTGAGTTCCCCCTTCTCCCGACTTGCGAGGCAGTCGGAGTCTAATATGATTGATTGTGTCTCTTTTCGCAGTGGCGGGGTGATCACAGCCTTTGTGGGCGGTTTGCCGAGGGCTGAGCACGCGGAGAAGCACACGATCAGCGTGTTGGGCGGCGTGGAGGAGCACGTCTGCTTCCAGTTCGGCTCGGCAGTGAGGGACTTTGTCGTGCTGCCCAGCAAACCCCAGCAGACTGAGTGCCCCTGTGGCGAGAACGGCGAGTGCGAGACAAACAGTGAGTTGAGTTGACGGTGCAGTGACTGCCTGCTCATCGAGTCGCCCCATAAGTTCTGTCAGAATTTTGCCTCTTAAATTTTGTTATCCTGTATAGGTACAGTTGTCCACTTCGTATTGTTGCCACCTAATACAGAAACAAGTATTTAGAAAAGCATGCGGCTTCCGCAAGGCCTCAGGAAGAGGTGCCATTAGGTCATTTGTATTCTATTAATCGGACAGAACTTATGATAATCTCGGCTTAATGTGTGACGTGACTCGGATCTACTTTTTCGCGCAGAGCCTGAGATCGACGGCGAAGAGGCGAAGACGGAGAAGCACCCAGCGGCGCCGGCCACACCCACGGACGCGGGCTACCTGGTGGTGCTGACGGAGCGCGAGTTGGTGGCCATCGACCTCACCCAGCCCACCTGGCCCGTCCTCCCCGCGCCCTACCTGCGCCACATGGACTGCGCTGGCATCACCGCGGTCGCTCACCTCGCCGTAGGTCACTCCACCCACTCCTCCCCGTGCCTGTGTGTGAGGTCTGGTTGAATCATCTTCCCCTCCTCCCCCCTCCCCTCCCCTGCCAGGTGCCCGAAAAGGTCATGACGCGTCTGAGGCAGGCGGCCGGAGCGACGGGCTTCGACAACTGGCCCGTGATTGGCGGGAAGCGTGGCGGCGATGAGTCATTCTGTTGCGGTGTGGTGCAGCAAGCGACGTCGGCGGCGGCAGCGGACTGCCATGACCTTGTGGCGATAGCGCACGCGCACGCAGACGTCTCACTGTGGCACGTGGTCAGGGGCGACTGTCTGGAAGCCCTAGGACGTGTCTCCTCCCTCGCCATGATGGCTGACGCCACGGTTGTCGGCTGTCATGCTGAGAGGAAGGTGAGTTCGAGGTCATTTTCAGTCCTCTTGCTTATCTGAGCAAGCCTACAATTTGGCTCAATATCTTCTAGAGAGTGGTGTGGCTCTTCGGGTGAAATTTGTATAAAACCCGATTGGCTTATGGAAGTGAGCTTGTGAGATTTTTGCACTCCGTTCCTTTCGGAGGATTTCGTAGCTGTTTCATGTCAGCAATTTGCTGCCACTCAGCCACCGGAAGCAATTTTGCAACTCATTCAAATCTCTCTCTCTCTTACTCTCTCGCTCTCTGGTTTGCAATTTCGGATGAAGGAGGTTGAATTTTGTCGTTTTTGTGCCTTTTCGAAGTGCTACCACCATCCCGTATAATCACACACGCAGAAGAGCCAACATAGTACGCGTTGTTTAAGCCAAAGCCACAAAGTCCTTTACACTACCCGTATGTGCACTAAGTTCGCATCCGCTGAATCGAAGAAAGTTACTGTTTTATAGGGTGAGCATTAGTTGCTCAGTTGTCGTGGTATTATTATTTAATGCGCCCCTTTTAATTGGTCTTGCGTGCTTTCTCTACCTAGGGTAGCGGTGTACGCATCCAAATCGCCTGCCCTAACGCAAGGTCAAAAATCATGTACGCTTGCACTTGTTAGTTAATGAAATAGGAAGGGGAATTAATGATTGATGGCAACGGGATTTGAGAGCTTTGAACAAAATTCAGTAGTCTCACTTAAAATAAGGTCTATTGCAGTCTCAACCCGGCCCATACCGAAGTGAGGCTTGAGCAAGCTGGAGAGGGGCCTCCTCGAACACCGTTTTAAATTTGATGGACTTAAATAGTGCCGCCACGATGTCTTTTTCAACGGCATTGCCCCACAATACGCGGTTTTACGGAGACCCAAACATCAGGCATACGTTAAGATGAACTCCAATGATTGCGTCGAAGGATTAATTCGCCAGTTTCCTTGGTAGAATGACTCCTGAGCGATGTTATTCAGTCCTAGAAACTGTGTCAAAGGCCTTCGTATTGTCTACGAGGACAAGATCCATAGAATAACCACCATGTCCAAACACTTGGGAAAATAGGGTCCGCAAGGCCCAAACCCCCTGCTTGTTAGTTGAGTGGCCAGTTCTGAAAGCACGATACGTCTCAGACAACTTGTCCGCGGCGGGCCTGCTTAGCGTAGAGCTAGCCAACCCAATGACATTGCCGATTAGAACGACTGTAGTCGTTTTTTTGCCTTGCAGAACGAGGAGTCGGCATGGCCACCGTTCCGCAAGGTGGGCGACTGCGCGTGCAGCCCAGCGACGGCCGAGGGCACCCCGAACCCGCGCACGGCCATCCACAGCCTCTCGCTACAATTGGTCGGTGAGGAGGAGGTCCTGCTGCTGATTGGTGGAGGAGCTGGCAACCTCTCGGTGTGGTCCACGGCGCCCGAAAAGAAGGCCTTCGAGCCAGACACCGGCAGGATTGTCGTCGATCTCCTCGACGGAGAGGGCGCCCTCTTCACCTGGGAGGGACATGAGGCCTTCAAGGTGCTTTTCCAGCCTCCCTTAGGACTAGTTTCTAAGATCCATCCACTAAGTAAGGCTTCAGCAGTAGATTCGCTAGTGAAAACGCCTCGAGTCTAGCTGATTGAGAGTCGGAGACGTTTCCTACCTCTAGGGATCTTTGTAAAGGAGCGAAGTTCAGTGGAAGTGGCGGTTTCATCATCCATTCCCCCAGCTGAGTTTGATGATACGCAGCTTCTGGAAGAAAAAGAAGAAGCAGGCATTAAATCCCTAGTTGACAGTGTTTGTCTACTACATTCTCACACCAACTTCTCGTCTTCTTTAACCGTTTGGTTGAGCGTCGGTGCTTCGCACCGCCACCCTGCATCATGGCGATTAATCAAAACCAAGAGAATGTTACAATAATCGAGGCGTTAACTAGCTTTTTAATAGATGCAACGAAGCCACAGATACATTGATAATGGAATTTTGAAGAAAGTGTGTAACATTTGGACACTTGTTTAATTTCATTTCAAAAGCTGGACAGAACTTATGGAATGACCCGGTACCAAATTGTCTGTAATTTCTTAGAGCACAGTGGCTAACCAATAGCAATGTCCCCGTCTCCCCAGACCTCGTGCCAGCAAGAAAACTGTTTCATTTCCCCTCTTTGATGATGCAGTCTCTTTAAAAATCCACTTGGTGGAGAGTGTGTTTGCATTCATTGAATTTATAGGGAGGAATGCCCAATTAAGAGACTGTGTGTGCAGAAAGTGGTTTGCGTAACTCAGAAGTGGAGATTTCAACCGGATGACGTCCATTTGAGTTTGGTGCTTTATCAGTTGACTTGGAATTGGCAAAGAAGAAATTGGAAAACATAGCAAACTTTGGAAATGGCTGCTTACCCGTAAATTGTCTGATAACAGCCTCAAATCTCGAGACTTGGCTGGAATGAACAACTTAATTTAGCCTCAATTTGCGCTCAAATCTACACTCAGAAATTACGGAGTTTGATCTAAGCTTTGGGGAGGAGACAAAAAACCTCTTCTAGTGAATTGAAGGGACTATGCACGACACCCCACGCCGCGAGAATCACGTCACGAAAGACCGGGGAAGGACTTGGACTTCCTTATTCACCACTGTTCCCATTTGTTTTATAGCTTTTGCAACGCCTTAGAAGGCGGTGACGGTTTGTGGGTTCTTCCTTGAATCAAAACCAGGGAGCTGAGGCCAGCGTGGGCGGGGAGCACATTCGGTTGCTTGTTGTATCCTCTCAAAATCCGGACAGAACTTATGGGATGACTTGGTACTTGGTAAGGTGTGCTAACAGCCATGTTCTTGTCTTCTCAGCAAGAAACCTATCTCCCGACTTTGACAGATATGCTGAGAGCCAGAGGCCTTAACCGTGCACCTGATGTGTTTTTGTTTCGACCAATAGCCAATGGAGGGTGTGTTCACACCGTGTCCCAGCTCAACACCGGGCTTCAGTCTATGCGAGCTAGTCCAACTCAACCCGCCGTCTGCGGTGACTGCGGTCGCCCTGGAGCCGCGCTGGGAGGCGCTGGCTATCGGGTCGACTCACGGCTTCGCCCTCATCGATCTGCGCCTGCGTCGCGTCGTTCACAAACGCCTCACCCATGACCTTCAAGTGGCCCCCGAGAGCGGACTCCCTTCTGCTGCTCGTGAGTCGCAGTGACTACTTTGGCACCTTACTTATCGCGCCTCTGAGGACCTAAAGTAGTACTGACCAAACGGAGCGAATATTGTGCCCCAGAAGTCGAGTTATCGAAGCCAGTGCAATCAGTTTTGGCCAAGTCCTATTCATGCCCCCATACTCCATGTGACGAACTAGATAAAGGCTTTTTAAGGGGCCTAATTGCCTCTTGTTGTTGCTAGGCGACGCGGCGACCAAGATTGCAGCGAGCGGACGCCACTTGAAGGCTCACCTGCGGGAGTCTTTCCGCAAGATTCGCAAAATGCGAACCTTCGGCTCAACCACTGCCACCGACGGCTCGTCACACGACTCAAAGAAGACCGATTCCGCCAAAGGTACCCCCCCCCCTCTCCTTTGTTCCTTGTTATCAACTCCCACAAGACGTGTCTCTAACCTTCTTGCCTTCTGCCCTCACAGCTGATGATGAAGTCAGAGCTGTTGCTTCGAATGTGGTGAACGAGACCATTGCAAACGCCACCGCCGCCGAGGAGAAGGCTCTCGAGACCGAGAAGAAAGTGGAGGAGGAGGTGGTGGAGGAAGAAAAACCAGTGGAAGAACCCGCCCTCGAGACCACCAAAGCGGCGGAGCCCGAGGTGCCCGCGCCACAGGTGCTGAAGCCCACCGACAGCTGCTGCGGTGTGTCGGCGCTGGCCCTGGTGGACACCCATGTCGTGGCGGGGGTGCCAACACGCAGCGCCGCCGCCCTTCTGGTCGGTACGCGCTCCTCCGACCTACTCGTCCACTCGCTCGCTTGGCCCAAAGCCCTCGAAGCACCCCTGGAAGCTAGATTCGTGCGCGCCATCAAGTTCAAGCATGGGGCACCCATTCTTGCCATCCATCTCGTCGACACGGAAGCGCACTGCGCTCCTGTGGTCACCGAGAAGTCCCGCTCCGTGCCTGAGGTGATGCCCGAGCCGGTGGAAGTAGCGGAGGGTGGGGGAGAACCCCCGGAAGGAACCGCTACATCCACAATCTCGCACGAACTGGTCGTGTGCACCGAGGAGCAGGTGCGTGAGATAGCGCTGCCCTCGCTCAAGACACGGCACAAGTACCACTTCTGGGAGAAGAACCCGCCACTCAGCCTCCCGGCCTCACTCAAACCCTCTAGCCTGCTCCAGCACATGAGTGGTAGTAAACACCCAAAGACCGAGACTGCAGCACCGGCGGAGGAGAACGCTGGCGAAGTCAAGTCCTCCGAGACTCCGGTGACTGCTGAACCCGCTGAGGCGGAGGCCGGCGCCCTGGTTGCTCCTGTCGCCACTCCCGAGGGTGATACACCGAACGAGACACCTGAGAAGTCGCTGGAAGAGGCCTGTCCAGTTTCACCTGGCTCAGCTCCCCCTGTTTCGCGTGTCTCGCTACGTCGGGTGGTGTCCTTTGGGCTTCAGCGAGTTCCCTCACACGTCGGCGCAGTACTCGGAGTGGCACGCAGTGGTCGCCTCCAAGGACGGTCGCCTGCATGTCCTCTGCCTTCCTGGCTTGAAGAGGGTGCTCAAAGGTGCGATAAGAGGGCCTCTTTGAGACTCCCGAAAGTGGTTGCAGTAGAAATGATGTTCTTACCTTAGTGAGGGCTTTTAAAACCTTTAAAGCATCCATGTCTAACTTGAGGTCGATTCGCTTGGTTGTAGCGGCGTGTTGCGAGCACGGAGAGTGCGGTGGTGTGAAGGCGCTGCAGTGTAGCGGAGGTCTCTCCACGGCCTGTGTCTCAAACTCGTCGAACCTGGTGTTCTGGCCGTTGACAGGATGTCTCTTGTTGGCCAGTGAGTTGACCTTTGGGACGCCCGGTCGTCTCATCTCGCCGGTGCACGTCTGCGGTCTCAAGGACGCCTCGGAGGCTGCCTCCTACTGCGTCTGTCTGCCTGAGTGGGCTCGACCAAAATCACCACCGGCGTCGTCTACAACCACGGCTGCTCCTTCTGGTGTCGCTGCTGCCGATGCAGCCAATGCCAGTCTCCCTTCTACCAACGAGGTACGGCTCGCTGAATGTGGCTCTTGCGAGGGTCGTTTCCTCTTCAATCTGACTCGAATCACGTCGTCAATCTGTGACAAAGTCGAAGGCCAAGAGCTTAGCTCAGCGTTTGTTCGGAGCGCTTTGTTAGTTGGTAGAAAAAAAAAACCCGCAATGTTGTTTTCATTGGTCCGAAGCGCTCCCAAGGAAAACAAATGGTCTTTCCATTCGACTATAAATCTTTCGTGAAGAGGCTTTTGGGTAGCTTCAACTTCCATTGTCGGCAAAGTCGAGTCACTTAAAACGGGAGGAACTCGAAGAATCTCGGTTCTTTTGGGGGGAAACGGGCGTTTGTTGGGAGTTATGTTAGGAAAGTGACTTGAAGAGAGCTCTGTCTTTGTTATACGACTCTTGTCTTCACCCTAAATTTGCTTGGACTCTCGCGGGAGCGTTCTTTACTCGATTCTGCTCGGTAGAACTCGATGTGATGCATTATTGTTAACTTATTCCACATTTTTGTCGGTTTCCTCAGAAACAGACGGATGAGAGCGGTGACAGGACGAGTGAGGAGACCGCTGGAAAGGGGGAGGAGCTGACGGTGACTATTTGCGACGCTGCGGAGTCTGCTGACACCGCCAAGAAGGTAAACGAGTGCACCAAGGACATGACCAAAGGCCTCCTCAATGAGTAAGTCTTCTACAGTCGCTTCTACCAACTCCCTGACTAGGTCTTCTACCGCACCGATGTTTTGGGCCTTTGTAGTGAAAGTGGAATCGTCACCGTGAAGACCTCAGAGAGTTCCCTGGAGAAACGCACTGTCATCGAGGGTGGCAACGTCATGACGACCGTCCACGAGACTGAGCGTGTCGACGGAGAGGTTGTCAAGGACGACATCGTTCAGGTGAAGTCGAACGTCGAGGACAGCAACGCCAAACCCGAGGGTGAGGTGTCTTTGCACCAATTAAAGGGGACTTTTGAGGTTTCCCGGGATCTGATTGGTTGTTCGCTTTTTTTGTCTTTCAGTGACGGCCTAAAGGTCGACGGCTCGCCGACTCTGCGTTTTTTTTCTGTCTGTGTTTTTGTGCGTGTATCCCGCTGTTCACCGCCCCACCTACCCCACCCCACCCCGCTTTTGGTTCACTTGTGGCTTTTGTAACTGCAACGCACAATCTCGTCGATGCTTCTCTCTCTTTCGAATTCTCCTCCATGAACTATCTCACTAAATTAAGTTAAATTTCGGCGCTGGCAGTTTGCTTCCCTTGCGCGGTCATCGAGTGCTGTTGATGTCTTCGGTTCGCTTGTCGTGTGGAAGGTGGTAGCCTTGTGTTTTTCTTCCCTCGTCTTGGTTTCTGACTGGAATTCGCGGTCTCTCTGTTTCTCACCCATTCCCCTCCCCGTTTGCCCCGCATAAAAGACGCTAAGCAGGTGAAAATGCAACTTAAGCTAACTGACTGTTCGAAGCCCCATTGCACTAAAAAGTGTTTATTTTCGGTTTGATGTGGAGGCTGCTGTTGTGGTGGGACGCATCTCTTCCTAGAGGACTGACTGATTAGGGAACTGGGTTATGCATCGACATTAGCCATCTGGATGTGTCAATCAAATCATATTTGTAAATCTTCCTACAAGAAGCTGACTGAGCTGTTGATCCCAGAGAAGGGCATATTTGAGATGGGGAATAAGGTGCTGGCTAATTACGATGCCGATTTCTTCTAATAGTAAATGCCAGTACGTGAAGTTAATTGTTCTGCAACCAAGAATTGTCTTCCCCGCGAAGAGAAATGCGGTTTCTGATTAACGAACGAAGTAATATTTAGGTTGGGAAAATGTTGCTCTTTATACAGTGCGTCATTATAAAAACAGTGTAATTTACCTTAAATCCATTTAAAGTAACGAAAGACCTAATTTCGAAAGCCTAATCTGAATTCAGTAATTACCATTAAATTATTTTGTTGAATAGCCTGAATTAATAAAATATTATTTTTACATGCATGAAAATATTTAAAAAAAATCATTTAAATATTAATCTGCTACAACTTCAAACGCGTTTGCTTTGAGGTGATTCAGTATTCAGCCGTGGTCAGACTGAAAACTGTCAAAAGCTGCATTTTTACCTTTAAAAACGCGCTTTTTAATAGTTTTGAAATCTCTCTTCAGTCTGCCTAAACAGACTGGGTTTCTTGAGAAGATATCATGTATTAATAAGTAAATTTTATATTAGATAATTCAAAAATCAAATTAAAGACTAATCATTAAACGGTACTTGGAGGTGTATTCGCTTTTCGGAATGAAAGAATGAGAAACATTCACTTTAAATTACTTTAAAGTTAAAATTCAAGAAGTGTAATAATCGTAATAATGAAAAAATGGATTGTCTAGCTCCGTAATTTTTTGACTGACATTATTTCAAAGCCGATAAATTTCGGCTTTGTTTGAATTGCTGAATCTGCTCTTAGACAAACTCGGCGTTTTAACTATAATTTGATCGTGCTCGACCATATCTAAAAAGCATGTCCGTTTATCAATGGCTGAAAAAGTATGCTCTTTTAGGGAGCCTTAAAAATGCTGAAACTGGATACTGAAAGCGAATTAAACACCCAGTGAAGTGTTCAGCACCGAGCACCTAAGGAAATTGAGTTCATTAAGGAGGAGAACTTTTGATTCCCCGAAAAAGCCTTGCTAATAATTACAGCATTTTCTAGTTCATTTAAAAGTCAAATTCGAGTTCGATAAAACATACTGGATATAGAGAATAACCAACGAATTGTGAGGCGTTAAGTACTGCGGACTCTTCGAAATTTTCAACTTTACATCAAATTCAAGGTCAATCTAAATGATATTAATATTTGATCTGCATTGATGACTGAACACTGAAAGGACATATGAGGATGAATGAGGTAAATACTCATTGACAAATTCTTAATTAAATTATGATTAAGGACTAGCCGAAGAAGGTCTTCGGGTGCGTATTCACCTAAGTTGTGAAACAGTAACTTTGAATTACTTCTGATGATTAACGTCAGGAGTGAAGTCAATTGTTTCCCACTTGGGAATCGTTTGCTGCAACTCTCGATAGCATTTGAGGAGATATAAATTTTTGACTTATATCGAACTCTGATCTTTTTACAGCACGTCGTTATAGTTAAGCATCGAACACCCGCCTAATTTCGAAGTTGGTATTTATTAACAGAAGCCAAAAACCTCTAGTTTTTTAAATTTCTACACAATTTTAGATGCTAAAGAAAAATTCCAACTATAAATCTGCTACAACTTCATTCCCTGTTCCCTTAAGAGTAAGAAGAGGATTAATCAGAAGAACCTCCACAACACCTTTGAAACCCACTTTGATAAAAGCTTGATTGATCCCGAATTCGAATAATCAGGAAATGAAGTCTCGAACGCTGACTGGCGAATATTCACCGCCGATCTCTGAGCATTAAATGTTGAACAGCCAAAATGTTGAACAATTCCAAAACCCCAATGACTGAAGATTGTTAGGAAAGGTGGCAGAGGTTTCCTAGAAGAGGCAGAGACTCATTAATGTATAGTTTAGATTAGTTTGAGAAGGTATTTAGAGGCATTTCGCCTTTCGAAATGACAGAAAGCTTTAGTAGATGTGAAATAGTAGCTTTAGGTTACTTATTGAAATAAATTTCAGAGCGATAGCCCGTGAGGAGATATGTTTATTATTATGAAAGTTCGATCTTTGCACAGTGCATCTTCATGATTATAGACATAAATCCAAGCTAAACATGAAAGTCCGATAGTTTTTTTATATTTACTGGAAAATATTATATAAGAATTTTTTGAAAAGAAGGGCTCTGCTGAAATTAGAAAACAAATGCAAAAAATGTTTTTTTTTAAATTAAATATTTTTATTAGTAGAAAGGTTAATTACTTTTTTAAAAATGAAAGTAAATGGGTAACAGGGTGAGCATTCAGCTGTCTCGCTCCAACGCTTTTGCTGATTAATAAAAATCATACTAAAATATTTGCAAATTATTAAAAAAGGACTAGTCCTAGAATGTAGTTGGATTACTTCTTATGATAGAAATCGGGGAGTGAAATTAGTGATTTCGCATGTAAAAACTCTCAATAGCCTTTGAGGGAAATGCAGTGTTAATCAGATCAACGAACTTATCTTTAATCTTAAAGGGATGGTCGTTATAATTACAGCGTAATTTAGTATGAATCTCTTATTATCATCGAAAATTCGTCTAATTTACAAAGATTAACATTAATTGAGCACGAAATAAGGTGTTATTTTTATAAAATGCACCAACTGTAATGCGAACGCTTCCCACTTCTTCGACTGAGAACTGTCAGGAGTTGACTCTCGTGATGAGAAATATAGTGTGAAGCAAAAAAGTAGCAATGTTTATTTGAGATAAAATTTGACCTTTACACAGCGTGTTGTTTTAATTAAGGACTGTTAAATTTGCCATACATCTGCTATAGGAGTCGGTAAAACATATAATTTCCAAGGTTTCATATGCATCCAGTACGAAATAAGAAATCGTTTTTTTTTTCGCTGAAAAGAATGCCAAAAATTAAATATAGAAAATTTATACAAAGATGGAAATGTTAAAGAATCGTTTTCTACGAACCCGTGATGGGAATGACAAGAAGGGAATTCTAGAAGAGATAAGGACTCATTAGTAGATTTTATATTAAAATAGTTTAAAAATTCTAAAAATTACTAGTCCTAGAAGGTAGGTGAAGGCATATCCACCACTCGGAATGAAAGATGTGGAACATTAACGTTGGATTACATCTAGTGATGAATGTCAGGAAATGAAGTTAATGACTTCGCACCCAAGAATCGTTTGCTACAACCCTCGATAGCATTTGAGACGAAATAAAGTGTTGAACTAATGTTCAATTTAAAACAAATTCCAATCCTTTACAGTTCATCATTATAGATAACCATCCCTGCCTACTTTTTAAAGATGAATATGAATTTATTATTTCTTACTATCAGAGAATGGCTAAATCGAAGTTATTTAACAATTACCAAAACCATTTAATTATTAACTTGTTAAAGAAACACTTACAACGAACCCACTAGAAATCCCGTACAAATTATTTTGGACGAGAAATGTAAAGAGGAACAGGAAAAGCGTCCTGTAAGTACGATTAGGAAAATTATAATTATTGTCTGATTGGCAGTTACTCTGAGTCGAATTTTTTAATAATAATTTGAACAGCCTCGATGTCTTAATTGTCATTTTCCGGGGTTCCTGGTCTTGCATGAAAGCGAGGGTAATTTTACAGTTGTCTCTACCTCTATTGAATGACTAAAACCACTTTTAGACTTGTCTTTGTGGAAAACGAAGTGAAGTTGATGACTTCGCACCCAAGAATCGTTTTCTATAACCCAATTTAGTTTCGAAAATTTATAGGAAAGACAAGAGGAGGAGATAAAAGTACTCTAGTAAATTTGATGGTAATTTGTTCTTTAATGATGATTATTTATTAAAGATTTTTTATTTCTTAATAATTGATCTTAAATAATTATTAATTATTAATCATTATCATTAATAAATGATAATAAATAAATATTTGTTTTTATTAATGATTAACACTGAATTACTTCTTTTGATAAATGCCAGGAAGTGGGGTTGATTATTTCGCACCCAAGAATTGTTTGCTACAACCGTGAATAATGGAGTTGATTGCGAAAAATAATATTTAATTATAACGAGATTATATTTATATAATTAGTCGTTAGTTAGCCATTATCAGACACTATTGTTTCTGGAAATCCATGTGTCGCGAAGATTCGATCTAGCGAAGTCATGGTAGCGCTTGTAGTTGCCTGTTTTAATGGAACAATCTCTGGCCATTTTGAGTGGGCATCAACAGCGACTAAATACCAGATTCCATTTAGCGGTCCTGTGAAATCCAAATGGACGCGTGTCCATGGTGATTTAGTCGGAGGCCACGGCTCAGGGGTTCCACGTTTAGGGAATTTCGCTGCATGATGCCATTTGCCACATTCCCTTACAATTTTCTCAATATCTTTATCTAGACCTGACCAATAAACGTATCCGCGCGAGAGCGATTTCATCCGCGATATACCAGTCTTTATGAAATGACGACTCTGTCTTCAAACATTAAGCAAGCCTCTACGACTGATTAGAGATTGCGTCGATGACACAACTCTGATAATTCTTCTTGAGGTGGGATCTTTGGCCATCTAGAGCGGGTAAACTCTATTGTTTTGGTAAGAACCCTGTCTTCTGATGTGGTCTTTTGTATATCCGTATGGCATATTGTTTCGGCTAACACCTGAAGTGTACCGATTTTGGCAGTCGTATTGGCAACGACCACTTCTTCATCTGGAGCCTCTTTTTCAATCTGGCTGTAATTTTTCTCCTCTGGCAAAAGTGTTCTAGAAGCGCATGCCAGGAAAATTATGTAAAATTACCGCTCCTACGCCGTAGATGGAAGCATCGACGGTGAGGATTACTGGTAACGTCGGATCATAGTGAGTTAACAGTAACTTTGAGCTTAGCATGCCTTTAAATTTTTTAAAGGCCTCGCACTCTGCCGACGAATTCCAGGTGGAGTTCCTTCCTTGTTTAATGGAGCCCTCACGTCGTGTAATGAGGGGAGAAAAGCGCTAATAATAACATATCAAACCCATGAATGATCTTAGTTCCGAAATGTTTGTTGGTGTAAGCATTTTCACGTATTGCCTTGATATTATCTGGGTCTGGGCGGCGACCACTTACTTCAAAAATAAAACCTGAGTACTTTATAGGTTAAACCCGTATTGTTTGATTCGTTTCATCATAGTTCTAACCTATCGTTTAAGTATGCTGCTGTGCCAGGAAGTCCCGCTATCATATTGTCCATTATGTTCTGGAAAATGGCTGGAGCGGTTTCGATTTCGAAAGGAAGTCTCGAGAATTAAAACTTCAGTCCCAGTCGCTTTGAAAGTCGAATTTTACCCGAAACAATGGGAACTTGGCTGCATCTCTGCCCTTAACAACCGAAATTCAGACTCATAAAGTAGAATTAGCTGGACATCTGCTACAAATGTCAGCTATTTCGTCATCAGACATGCTCTCCATTTATCCAAATTGCCCTCAAAGGTGACATTTGACATTCAACCAGCCCTAAGTGTATTCTAATTGATGGAAAATCTGGCTTCTACAGATAAATACAGCATTATCTGTTCAGTTCATTATCCTAAAGGTTCAAGAATGGTGGTTTTCGAAGGGAATTCGAGTAAGATGTCGATTTCAGGCATCACTTCGTGACAGGCAGGAGGACGCGAAATGCGTGGCAGTAATGGTGAATGCGTGTGGATTTTTTTCGCATAAAAATATGCGCCCCCAGTGTTTGTAACTCCTTGGCTATTGCAAAACCCTTGCTTTGGGGAGAAATGGGGAATTCCTATCAGAAAAACGAAAATATGTTTATAAATATTCCAGACAAGGAAATTGCACTACTGCACTGAAAGTGTAATACTCAGTCTGGCAAACACTCGGAACCTGATCCAGGTTGGCTTTGATCGTTCATTAATTGGACTTCTCGATAAGATCGAATAAGATCCTGGAGCATTCGGAAGAGGCAAAACGTCGGACAGACCTGGTGTATTCCCAAACATCGGCTAGCAAGCATTTGTTGCTTCTCCTGAACTGTGAACTTAAAGTTAGCCTCTTGTTTGAGCAGTAGCTTCATGATCAAGGTGGAAACACTTAATTAACTCGGCGAAGAATTCCCTTTTCAGTGTCCACCTACAACAATTTTTTTTTGTAGATTCACAAGAGAGATCTCTGCTGCACGAGAGCAGTTTGACCGAAGCAGTAATTCAGTCCACGTCATCGGATTGAGGTAAGCATCTGTGAGCATATTCTCCTCATTGACAAAGGCTATGAAAGAGATGGAAGTGTCGAGTTATCGTCCACCATCACTTCCAAAGACTGAAGAGGGTTTTAAACTGTTAAATGAAGCAAATGCAACTCTATAAAACATGAATCTTCATCTCGGTCCTGCTGCTGGATTTTGAGCAGAGTGGAATTTTTGAGGAAGATGGCAACACCCTAGAGCCTTCATTGAGTAGAAGTTCTGTTCATTTTTTCCTTTTTAAAATTAACGAAACTTGAAGAGTATTTTATACCGTATGATGGGACTGAAAATTAACTTTATTTTAAGATCCATTTAAAAGGGGTCCAATTTTGTTTTACTGAACAGTAGAGTTATAATTTGTTTAATTAAAACACTTCTAACTTGGAAGTACACAATATCAATCATTTGGGGCACCCACTGTTTCCTGAGTTCAAGGGAGGTGACTCAGCAGTTTATGAGGATGAATGTGAGAATGAGAAGATGGTTTGGGAAATTCGAAGATGAAAATCGGACCTAATGCAGACTTGTGACTGGCGACTGGTGAGAAATACCTTTTACCGAAATGCCGTTAACCACAGTCTCAACCACAGTCGAGAAGGTAGTTTTTTACGACGAGATGGCTATTTTTAGCCAGGAAATTGTCATTTTTGACTCATTATTACCAATAAATGCTCAAATCTACTATCATCAATTAGGAAAGCTTAGAGAAGGGAAAAAATACCCGTTCTAGTTAATCGGTAAGGGATGATGTTCCATCAGGGCAATGAGAGCACGACATTCCAAGTAGCAGTTCCACAATGGGCCTTGTTTTACAAAGCTTGTAAATAGACGGAAGGCAGTCATAGATAGTCAGGAAAAGCATATTGATGATTAAAATCTCTAATAGAATGCAAAATTTTGTCGCTTGTTTCATTTACTCAAAATTCGTACCTCCATGAGAAAGTTTATGGAAAGTTAATTTTAATCTGCAAACACAAGGATGAGGGTGTTGGTTAAATCCTTAACCGCAGCGCAATGGATGCGATTTTGTGGGAATTCCTTTCTTCTGATAGCGGAAATTCCGCAGGTGAAAATGGTGGGCTTTAAACTCGGATTCTTTTTTAGTGCCAGGGGTATTCTTTCGCCAGGTTTTCTTCCCTTCTGCGGGGAAACAAGCGCCACTAAAAAGTAGCTCCTGCATCCAAAAAAGTTACTGGAAAGAGGTCTTGCTGGCTCGAAAGCGCAAATGAAAGTGGCAGCTGAATTGCCTTTTCTTCAGTTAGTTCGCTAAACCGATGATTGCACATTTTCAGTCATTAAACTTACTCTAGACTGTCTACTAGGTTGATGTAAATATTCCAGTTCACTGCAGCAGATTCAAGGAGGATTTTTTTGTGTCTTTAAGAGCCTTTTGCATACAAATATGTATCCAATAGCAGCAGTAATCAAGCAAAAACGAGACACCGAGAGTTCATTGACTTGAAAAACATTCGTAATTAATTATTGATTATTGATCTTTTTAACATGATTAAGCAATTCAACCTCGTTTTGGGCCAGTTTAGCTTTCTGCAACTTCTAAAAAAACTTTAGGGTACATCAGAACTTAGACAGTTTTATAATATGCATGGAAATCTTACATAGGAATTAGTCTTCATTCAGTGACCCATGCTGAAAGTTAGTGTAGCCTGAGGAAAGACAATCAACGAGGCAAAAGATGATTGAAACTTGTTAATAGAAGGCTTTGGTGGCCTCTAAAGTTGAATAGGACTTGCACATCTTTACGATTTATCTTTAATGTTTTGACAATCTGCATTTGAAGACACAATTGGAAACACTCACATGTTGGTGTTGCAATATTTTAACATCTCATAAACAATCAAAACCTGACTCTTTTAATGTTTTTAGCATATTTTTTCGTTGTTCGACGTGCTTATTTGAAACAAATATGTTTTACAGATGTTAGAGAGTTTTCACTTTATAAGTATGGACTTGTATTTAGCAGCACAGAGCAGCAGCATCAATTTTGTTAACGAAAATTAATCAGCCAACAATTATTAAAAGCTACTTAGCAAAAAAGTGAAAAGTGACTTATAACAAGTATAACAAGATCTATTTATATTTGGATTTAAAACGCCTAATACGTGGGAGTCACATCTTGGGCAGGTTATTATTTAAAATAAGACTCGAATAATTTTACAGATTTTTAAACAATAAAAATTGATTAAATAAATTAAATAATTAAATAAATTAAACAATAAACAATTTATAAAAAGTTTTGAATAACATCTAAATAAATAGGCTTTATTTTAATTGTCTACACTCGAGGAAGCGCTACAATAGCTTGTGGGCATTTAATCATCATCTAACTGTCAAAAGATTTCTTTTGCAAATTTTTCAGCTGATTTATTGTCGGATATCCAAAGATCTGCAGTAAGAACCTCTTAAAAATGCTGCTTCATTTCCATTTTTGGTAGCGAAACTTAGTCAACCACCCATCATTATCATTTAATTGCTAAAAAAATTAAAAAACGGGACTTCATCAACTCTATTTGAAGTAGTGTCTAAAATAATGTTTGAATAAATGTACAGATTTTGATCAGAATAAGGGTTATAAATTAAAGTTTGCTCTGTTATTGTTAAAGAACACAGAGCAACGATTCCATTTTGATTGCGAGAATTAAGTAACAAACAATCATTAAATGTTGAGTAACTATAATGCAAAAAAAGAGACTCAATTAATCACACAAGCTCTACTAAAAGCCAAATGCAAATCGGTAAATGCGCAGTAACCGCAATCTCAGCAAGCTTTCTTCCAAAATAAGCTTAGGACGATTTCAAAGAGTTTTATATAAGACCTAAAACCAGACCAAGATCGGTTATTTAAAATAGATCTTTTTACTGGAAATAGTTAAGTAATTGCATATTCCAGACAATTCGTGGAAAAAAAAACTTTTTGCGTAAACAAGGAACCCACGATTCCCCGGAGTCCCACCCCCTTTAATTTCCACTCCGCCTGCAGTGTAGCGAAAACGCTGCAGACGAGGTCAAGCCATTAGGCTGTGCCGTGAGGATTAACGACTCCCGGGTTCACCTGTCTGCTCTCATGTGACCCACCCACCCCACCCACCTGTATCGGTAGACCTGGGCCGTTTTATGACTCCGCTGAGAGCTTTATGGCTAGGACCCCGCCTAATCTACATCTAAGGAGTACTCTATCATATGACCTTTGTGTTCATAGTCAAGGGGTTAATGGTAGGCTATTTGGAGAAAACTCCTAGTAGAATCACACATGGTCGAAGGCTCTGGCAAATGGAAGAGATCGATGGGAGCAAGGAAGGGAGACTCCTTCACTTTCCTCTGAGGTGTGGTCCTCGTTATCACCTTCAGAGTTGAATTGTACTTGCAGCGAGCGTCAAAAAGGGCTGTGCCGTAGTACTCAGTTATTCTGGGCTATTAAATGGCACATGATGGACATGCGAGAGTGTAGGGTGGGACTAAGATGAGCATCAGAGTTGTGAGAAAAGTGACATTTAATTTGGGAAACACAGAGTGAATTCTAAATTCTCGTCAGAAAAAAAATGACACAGAATGAGTGGTGATTTTAAAAAGGACAAATTTAATAAGCTTTGTAACATTTGTCGTTGAGAATAGCCACCACAATAACCATGAGTGGATGACAAGTTGTCATCACTTAGTTCTTTAAAAAGGGAATTCGGACTTTAAGAGGAAAAAGCGCAGTGTGCCCCGATGCTTATGACCCATTTGAATAAGCCCAACACATATTATTTAAGAAATGTTGTACCAAACCCCTTGCGTTTGCATTAAGGAATAGACAATCTTGCGAACTGTTTTTAAATTCCCTCCAAGTAATTCCTAATGATTAATAAGGCATCATCAATCTCACAGGCACCTAGGCTCCACCTAGTTTTGGCATTTCGGTTTAAATTACCTTTACTTAATTCCGTACAATAAGATTGGCCTTTGCGAATTAAACTTCCCCGACCCAGTAAAAGGATTCCTGTTAGTTGACATTTAATATGCTTAATACCTCGGCTAATGGCCTTATCAAACTCTCTCCTGGCTGAAAGCACTTGGAATTCCCTCTTGCTCTTGTTGTCATTGTTTGTATGCGCTGGAAAAACAGCTGCGCGTACTTCGAGAAAATTTACTCCATTAAAACAAATAAAACTACTGACCAAATGCCACATCGATTAACTGGCTTATTTGCTACCTTCATTATCGTAAAATTATTTTGGTTCTGATTCCAATATCCTTTATCGTTGGAAAAACTGTTTTATCTTCCAAATGATCTTGCAAGCACGTTGGTGGATGAGGAAATTTCTCCCAATCCAGCTCTTTGCTGTGATGCATTGTCTCGTTGAAATGTCACTCATTTCCTCAAAACTCGATTCAAATGCCTTAACTGGAGCCTACATTGGATTCAAACCTTCATTGTTGCGGCATTAGGTGGTAACAATTCAAAGAGTGGCTCTAGCTAAGGTCTTTCCCAGTTTCAAAGCCACCTCCATTAGCCTGCAATTTTGGGAAAATGGTTAGCTTTTTCTAGGTAGTCAACCACAATTGCTTTCACAGTCTATATCGAGGAAGTCTTCGGGTTTGGCCCTGTTATGAGGCGAAGACATTCTACTAGGTCACACTACAAGTTCTGTCCATTCTCGTTTTCCAGTTTTCCCTAACTGGACAGAGTTGTGTCTGCGACTGGCAAAAATGGGTCTTTTACGAAAATGTTAAGTGTCGTAGACAATGACAGGGTCGTAAAATGGAAAGACCCAGTCACAGCTGCCGAGAAATGAACTTCATGGAAAAAAAAACTTTTTCTTCTTCTGTCATTGTGGCTGAATGGTCTAGGAATAGTCCAGTTTGGATTGTTACCACACAATGCAGCATGAATGAATGCTCAAATGTACTGTCAGCATTTAGAGCGGCGTTGGAGCCAAGCTTTGCAAATTTCCAGGAGGAAAATATGGTGATACTTGCAATCGTTAAGTTGAAATGAAGCAACCCCACACGCTGATCCATTGGTTTGTTTAATAGATAATTTAAAACAAATCGACCGAATCTGGCACGGAAATGAAGTTAGCACTTGTCTAAAAGGCTTGTCCTCTTAAAATATATAATAGAATAATTTCATGCATTCTAAGAAGAAGAAACTAGTTGGGAACATCGATTTCATTCACCTAGTTTTCAATTGTAATAAAAAAATCAGAATTTAAAAGGTCTATTTTATGTGAGCATTGCACCGAGAAAAAAAGAGACTAGTTTTATGAATACAGTAGATCAATGGGCTTTTCTATCTCATTTTCCCATCAGCCAATCAGTGGGGCGTTTTTTCCAGTCCTTAATTCCAGGCCTGAGCGATTGCTTATGGGAATATGGCCTTCAGCCAATCAAAAACGCCCTGTCTACTAACTCATTATGCCATTGGCTAAGACGAACCCAACCGAAGCTGATGACGTCAAAGTGAGGCATGAAACATGTTTTCGTGGCTCTCTGGGGCTTAGATTCCCAGATAATAAAAGGACTTAACTTGGAAACTTGAGATTTAGACGGACTGTTCCCATCTCACCCACTTTCTACTGTCTGGGATTGAAAATTCCAGTATTTCGCGATTTTCTAGGCATCTCTTTGTGCCTTTGAACTCACAACAATCACCCTAGACTGCAAATAACCCACCCCTTTCAGTAATGTACAAAGGTAACTGTGAAGAAATAGTATACAAGTGGTTGAGAAATGAGGCATTCTTAGAACTAGAAACTAGTTATTTTAAAACCGAAATTAAGGCTTCCTCGGACCAAATTTAATGATTACTCGAAGTTGCTGGCCTTTGTACTTTCATCGGTGGACAGGGTCATTATTTAAGGATGTCTAGACACTGTAAAATCCGTTCCAGACAGTGGTCTTTGCCCCAACGAAAGATTTCTAGGAGTACTGATTTTGTGCCACGATATTCGAGCCAATTCGTAAGTTTTACTAAATTGATACGTCGCATTCATTTATCTATATTTGCGCAAAAGTTAATGAACCAAACTCCCAATATGGTCTAGAATGCCATTTTTTGCCCTTTCAAAAGGCCAAAAGGTGAAAAGGGACTGAATAAATGAAAGAGGACGACAGCCAGATAGGCCTGTCGGCAAAAGAGGACGAAAAGAAACGCGAGCTGAAGGGAATGCAAAAGAATAAAGCTTACAAGTCCACATTCCCATGTGATGAGTAAAAATGGCACAACTGTAGGACGATTTTTTTTACGGCAGTGCACCGAATTTCGAAAACAATTCGGCAATAATTGATATTATTTACAAGACTGTTTTATCTGCCATGAAGATGTGATTTAAGTAATCCTTATTAAAATTAAAACAGATTTTAACTGTTTTAATAAGGATTTCTAATTAAACCAACGAAACTGAGGCTCCTGTTGCTTGATACGGTTTCATCCACAGCATGGATCGATAAATCTATCGAAGATATCGATTACTAACCATTACCGCTTGTAGTGTTAGTTAAATGAGGCAGATTAGTCTTAGGTTGGTCGATTAAATTTGCGTCAACTAAATGTGCTTTTCTCATAGTGTGTTTGGAAAATAACCGGTGAAAGTGTCCAAATTTAGGTAATTTACCCAAACATGCGCTAAGGTGAAAATTGCATGGATGACAGATGGTTCTAGGGTAAGCCAGGGAGTTGAACACAACGTAAACAAACCCGAGGAAGACATGGTGTAGCAACCATGGCCGATGAGTCATAGCTACTAGCTCCATCCTTGGATGTAGCAGAAGCCCAGGCATACCTCTCCATGCCCGTATACACATTAAATGAATCTACTAACACTTCCTGGCCCTTTCAGAGTGCTTTCGAATTTGGTTTGGAAAAACTTTCCTCAAAGATTGAGTAGGTGACAGAAACGTCAAGATTGATGAATTGGCTTAAGCTAGGGTGTTTGCTCCGTAAATAACCAGCATCCAGCCTCGATATCTATGGGGATTTCGCTTGTCATTCTTGACAACTGTCAGGTCATCGAACGAAATTCAAAAAGTATTTATAATGTCTAGTGGAGCTGAACATTTTATTTATTATAAAAGCATTGAAATTGATCATGTTATGTCTTACAGAGCAAAAAAACGAAATTCTGGTTTGTTTAAATCCAGCTAACATGTAGGACAGAAGATGTTTTTAGTTTAAACAAGAAAAAGCGGCAGCAGCCGAAGCGTTTTCGAACATTCACTCCTCCTTATGGAGAGGAAATTGCGCATGATGAAAGAACCCACAGAAGATGGTTTGTGAAAATCATAAGTGAGATTTTAGTCTTCACGAAAATGGAAATCGAACTAGACACAGTCAAGTTGAGTTAGTGGTAGGATTCTTGAAGCTGCCATTGCAGAAAATTACTCCTTTATTAGTTGAGAAATCGGCTATTAAAATTAGCCCAAACCGTGCAACTGTGCATCTTCTTCATATTGGAAAATTCATGCAAAATTGGTACATATTTCATGAGTAGTGTGGAAGTTGACGAAATCTCCCCAACCTGCTTCGTCTTTTTTTTAAAAATAAAAAATAGTTAATAAATATTTTAAACCTTTAATAGATGAAAGGAGATCCGAAAATTTTTGGTTTAATTATAACATATAGTCTATTGTTTTATTTAATCAAACTTCGAACAGAACATATTGGATGATCTGATGATTTGGTGTTCCAGATTCCTTCTGAGTAGCCAGTGTTTTTGCAATTAATGGGGAAACATCCAAGCTTTTCATGAATTCAGCTTGTGTCAATTTAATTCCCTTAATAGTATCACCAACACCGAAAGTAGTTCTATACCCGAATTTTTCATTGGTGAATTTAGAATTCCGTAATTTCTTCAGCATCCATAGTCTGTTGTGTGCACTTGATGGAAACAATAACAAATGATAATAATAATAATAATAATGCAGTAATGAGAAACTGTCAGGAGCTTGACAAGGTATGTAGTAAGGAAGGATTGATTAATTACCCGAGTGCATTTACGAAATCGCTTACGTCTAAGCAAAAGCGAAGCAGATGTGTTTGCACAGCAGAACAGGCCTGGAATATTTTACAGCTCAGGAATGCCTAACGATTCGACTGTAGTAAGATTTCTTTTGCTAGACAGCTAGATTTGGTCGAAATAACAGTGGAAACACCTTGAAAAATCAACCAACTCCACTTTAATACGCAGTTAGTCCACCCAGTTCCCTTAGAGACGGAAATTGACTTCGTACATGAATTTCTAAAATAAAGATATCATATAAAAAGTAATGGGAAAGCATTGAAATATGTCAACATTTGGTTGTTTATGACATTGTTGTATCTTAAGAAAATTGTATTTATAATTTTCTGATTATTTTAAACTGTAATTTATTTATCTTTCGCTATTATCTGTATAATATGTACACTTGTTTAAGTCGTTACTATGACGCCTTGCACCTTGTTGAATAAACTTTGGAGTTACGACGCGTCCCGTCTCTTGTGGCCGTTATCGAACGTAACGCATATTAATCAGACCACTTTAGGTAGCATAGCAACTCCGTACTTTAAATTAGACATGTTCACAAATAATGATGCCAAAAGTTAGCTATGAAAGACTATTTTGTCTACTTCGGTTCCTGGTACCTCGATATCGGATTATGAAATGAAGAGTCGTCTTATTGTCTTTCTTCCTCTGAATCGTAGTTGAAATTCCTGCAAATTACTTGGCTGTGCCCAGCTGACAGGCACATAGGAGAGGAAAGCTGTGACCAGTTGTGTCCATCTCTTCCTTCTCCGCCACCTCTTTCCCTCTTAGTGTCCTTAGCTTTCCTCTGAGGTCAGACCAATCGATGGGCTGGGGACTTTGTGATGGTCTACTTTGAGTGCACTTACAGGGCAAACTCCACTTTTTTCAGTTTGAGACCAAAGGTCAAAGCGCTAACCTAGATAGGGAACAAGTTAAGTTTACGAATCTCAAGCCAGCTTGTCAAAACCAACGTGCTTAGGGTCTAGAATACTGGACTTTGGTGCTTTAACATATCAGCCCAAAAGTTGTGTTCCAATTGTACCTCTTTGAATTGAAGGAAATTTAAAAGGACCTCAATAATAACTAATGAAGTTAAACATTACCTCTGTATTTAAGTGCTTGATTAAAACCAGGTTAGCATGGTAATAGCCATGAGTCGTTTAGCCTACTCAATGTTTAATAGATTCAGAAGCTTATCGCGTTTCATCATCTGAGTTGGAATTGGCATTAATTGAGCTTAGTTCTAACCAGATAGTCGGGAAAGTATACTTATGATCAAATCTTTAAGTAGCTATAACATCTAGTTACTTGTTTTACTTTTTAAAAATTCTGACATAACCCAGAGCATGACACCAGTGTCATCTTGTTTAATAAAAAATTCCCAAGTGCACATAGGAGGTTACAAGGGCACGTCCCATTATTTCGAATATATGCGCAATTTAAACTACAAAATCGTAGTATTTCAAGAGCAATAATAAATCATTGTTCATTGCCTATTCAACATTATTGCTGCTACAATATTTGAGTGTTTTGCTAACCACAAAGAGAACTTTTAACCCCAAAACTGTCTCCACTGTACTTTTCGTTTAGGTTGGATAAGAGAGGCCATTTCTCATCGACTCTCGTGCTCTAATGGAAGGCGTTCACAGTAGTGCAATCTCTCCAGAGGATGCAGGTTAGTTGATGTGGGAAGTTGCATGTTTCCGGAACGTAGGTGGTTGAAAAGTCCTAGAAATGCTTTAGTGGCAGTTAAACACCTTAATAAAACAAGTCAGAGATCATTTTTTGTCAACCTCTCTATTGTTCAGACCCCCTAAAAAGGAAGCTCTTTGTTTAAATCACAGGTGTAAAGGAGATTGCATCAAAGAGTTTTCGAGGTGAGCTATCACAATCGCCGTGATTGCAAAAGTTCTTCTACTCAATGACGACTATGCTCGGTGTCACAGAGCATCGGCTTAAAGTGGATTCGACGATGCACTGAGGAAGGAAACACCCTTGAAGACGACCTTCACTTCTCGGGAAGACCTGGAACCTCAAAACGATGACGAAAACATCGAGGCTAATCAGAATCGACTAATAACCATGATTCTGGTAGCTACATCCCTAGACACTTCGGTGGAAAATTCGGTTCTTCATGAATTTGAACCTTCGACCGAGCAAGCTTGGGTTTTAAGAGTGATGGAGCCTGATTAAGAGAATCCCTAGTAATGATCTCCCAATTGGTTCCACCAAAGCCAACAGTTTGAATTCTCAAAAAAGGCGTTATCGTCATGATTATAGTGAATGGATTCTGAGGCTGTGATACTGTTGGACATGTTTTGGACATATTGTTTTGCAAAATTAATTAATTGAATTAAAATTAAATAATTGACTAACTAAAATAAATTAATTTATTAATTTCCCATTTGCACTCTTCGTCTTGTTTCTGATAGTAAAAACGCTCAAACGGAATGCTCCTATTAAAGTGGATATTTTGCCATTTTAGTTAGGTTAGTTGATAGAATCAACCACATCACATTAAAATTTGCATGTTTCCGGAACGTGGGGCCATTATAATATTTACTGTAGTAAAACTATCGAGTTCAAACACGCTAAAACATGTTATAGCACTTGTTTGAATTGCATTTAATCACCCGAAATCCGTTTCTTGCAGGCCTCTTTTATTGTTCCGACCCTCTATAAAAAACACTACTTCTAGACCATCTTCTGCACACCCACATTCATTCTTTCATTCATATATTCTTCTACATAAAATGAGCGGCATAATTCTGACAGAACTTATGCGCCAACGGAAATGCTCAGTTTAATGTAATAGAAGGTGAATTTATCCTATTTTTTCCCCCATAAATACATTACCCTGGGGAGTACTTAATTCCCTTCAAACGTACTTTTCATTTTGGGTTCTGCTTTTAAAGGCAATATTTCCTGGATTATCTTGCAATAGGAAACGCAAATTCTCGCAAAAGTGCAAATCTCCCCACATTGCATTAAATGCACTTTGCGGTGAAAACGCGACTTATTTTATCTTAGCTATTGTGGTTGGGTTTTTATTGTTCTTACGAAAGACGGCACAAGACACAGCCCCTCTCACTTACTTTCTGTTCAGCACCCTCTCGGATTCCGTTCAATTCGAGGTAGGTAGGTAGGTAGGTGGGGATACTTTTTTCCCATCCTGGTGGCATGCATGGGCTTTTGTCTGTTCCTTTAATTTTTTTACCACGAGAAAGAATGCATTCAATTAGTCAACTGCGGTAACCATGTACCAGCCTACGGTCCATTCAGAAGAAGAGGTAATATTTGCAGAAAATTCCACTTATAATTTTCTGATTATAAGGAACTAAACGTTTGATGCCTTTTGTTTATTACTTTTGGTATTTTATATATTTATTTAAAATAACAAAAAAAATAAAATTGTTAAAAGGAGTCTCAAGGTCACGGCTCCTAAAATCACTACAGAGCTCTTCAATGAACATCTATGAAACCCAGTTTACCGAAAATTTTTGTCGGTAGCTGTGGAAATCTGAACTTCATCATGGAAGAGTTGCAACCAGGCGAAAAATGTTGCAAAGCTTGTAAAGTGATGGATTAGAAACCCAGAATTGGTCTGTCCTTAGAGCAGTGAATAAATGTGACTCTGCCTGCCAAATCATCACGGTTTACCTTAATTCTCACCTCCGGTCGACAGACAGACGAAATGACGATACGGTGTAGGTCCACCATTTGCTCATACATTTCCTAGTTAAAACACTCTCCAGTTTCTTACTCTGAATCTCTAGAAACCATCATAAATGCTCCTCAATAATTGAGGCAAGGTGGTCCGGGAATTGTGGTTGGTGGCAAGATGAAATGCTCAACTTCATTAGAACGTCTTGACGGGGTTCCCTTTCGGAAACCTCAGTTCTTGAACAACCATAAGGTAAAGAAATCGGTAGCCCAAAATGCCTAAATAGCCTAGGCTACAATATCTTCTTCCATGTTTTATGGTCGGGATTATATGCGTAATTCGGCTGCCTTTGAAACATTTGTTCTCTCAACCTGCACTTCCCTTCAGGAAAAATGTTAAATCAACCTGTTTCAGATTATTACCAATGGCGATAGCTACTTTGGGCGGAAATCTTTGACGATAATAGTTTTATTTCGTTGTTTATTGAACTGCTTTTAAATCTATTAAATTTAGATGTTTTTTTCAACTCCTCTATTCCTTCTTGTAATGATTACATGCCATCATTAGCTTACACGATCCTTTGGAATAAAGTGTTTTTTGTAACACCATAGGAAGAGGCTGAAACCGTCATTTAGGAGTGCTTCGAATCAAAACAAAACCCTCTTATAGTGATGAAGATATTAATAAACTTGTTACTAAATGGAAGAAAGTCAGTGAAAGTACACTGGCGAATGAGCCTTATTCGACTGATTCAAATTTTGGAAAGGCACTGCATGTCCCAGGGTGCAAGCGCAAAAAACGCCACCATTCGTGATGATTACAGCAGTTTGAGAGTTTACAAGGAAAGGCAACATTTTCTCGCTAAGGCAAACACAGCTGTTGCGGAACTTGGACTGTAGGAAGAGACGATCCACACATTTCACAATTCTGGTGACTAAGACACCTTTTTGTTAAGAAGACGATGGTGCATGCATGCAATTACTGTGCCTGAGAGTGCCTGCAACTGCAATTACATTTAAAAAGGTGAATTCAATTAACACCAATCCGTCCAAAAACCTGTGATTTCCACCTGATTAAATTAGCGCTTTAAATTAGCTATTCGATAATAAAGTTATTGATTAAAACGCGATGACACGACTCTGTAAAATAGTAGCGCTAAGATGGCCATAAGATAGCCTCCACATGTACGATGAGTCATCCTCCCGGTGCCATCTAATCAGAGGGGAAATCTGCTCCTCATTGAGCAAACACTCCCCACCGTGTCCGAAATCTGAGATATTTGTCCTGAAATATGGCATTTTGTCGTGTAAATTAACACCATTACAGCCTCCGAAGGAAGGCTTTTAATTACATCTTAACCAGAATGCCAATCTTCCGCATAAGCTCAGTTAAAATTTATTTTGAGTATAAGTTCTGTTCGATTTTTGAATAAATAACCAAATAAAACAAGTGACCAAATGTACTCTGCACTTAATATGCATAACTTCCGGCCATCTGTTAACACGGTCATCAATACCAAAAAAAAAATGAAAATTTCACTTTTGACCCCTTCTAGAGTTGCGAAAGCTCTTTCATCCAAATGAGTTTGTACGTCGAGGTAGTCGGTAGAATAAGGAGGTTGTGGAATTTTCCCCTGTTGTAACTCCAAAAAATTATATTTATAATTTACTGATTATTTCAGACTACAATTTATTTTACATTTGCCATTTACTGTAAATTATTTATAGTTGTTTATGTTGTTACTAGGATGCTTTGTACTTCTACGAATATAGGTTTTGAGTCGTTACGCATCCGTTTTTCTGGTGGCCCGCTATCCTAGAGACAGAGCGTAATATTACTAATCGCATTACTTTTGATAGCATCATTACCTAGTAAATATACATTATGTCTCATCCAAGTTTTTCTTCAATCCGTATGATGTCATGATGAAACGCCACCTCTTTTCTTCTTTTCCTTAAAACTTGGCTCAAACGTCCTAATTACTGCTGACAGTATATTTGTCCACTAATTATTGCTACATTAGGCGGTAGCAACAATTCCTTAACTGTACTGCACGAAAAACTTTTTTTCATTGAAATGTATATGTCGACGGTGCCCAACTTTTCCATAAAAGACCTATTTTTGTCAGTTCTCAGTCACAAGTTAATTCACCAAAAGATGTAAAACAATTTATCGAGGCTTTAGATTGTTTTCTGGCACCCATTTTACAAGTTTTGGAGGTGAAGACAAGCAGATGCATGGTTTTAAATAAGCCGATTCAGACGATTCCGACGCAACTGAAAAAGCGCGATAAGCTTCCTCAAGGGCTGCTTCAATAATCTTAACAAAGATGTATTTTCAAAATAAACGTCAATTAATTTTTATTAATAAAATTTATTTATTTATTTAAGCTTATTAGCACAAAATTTATATTAATTATTTGTCTGGTCTTTGCTGTGTTTCTATGAATTTCCATGTCTGACTTTATTGTCATCCTGTATCATTATCTTCATCAATAATATACATTTTTTGACTTTTTTAACTCTTTAGTTGGTCATGGTCCTGTACTTCGGGTCACCTATTACAAAGCAACTCAACTAACCTTCGGAATATATGCGCGCCTAAAACACGCTTCGTGTTACCAATTGATACAGCATTTCTTCTAAATCAAGGCAGCCAGCATAATATCTTAAAGAACTTTTTCCCGCCTCCCATTGGTCGGGTGTGTAGGCAATTAACGTCGTGTGGCTGATGACGCACATATCCAGTCTTCGAGGCAATTCTAATCCAACTGCACGCCCATTGGTCGGCCACCGACCAATTGCTGCTTGATGACATCGATTGCCACTGGGCTCCCGCCTTCTCATTGGCTGTCGCCCCAGCCCGGTCGTTGTCTTCCCTGTTTCGTTCGTTTCAAGGTACTAAGGCGGCGCGATAACCATTTACAGACGCCTCTGGCCTTTGATAGTCGCTAATATCTAGTTATCAGATTAGAGAGCCTGTTGTACCGATTAGGCAATTCTTTCGAGATTTTGACATCGATATAAGCGATTTAAGAAATTTAAAAATAGATACGATTCCCTAAAACCCTATACAAGATCAAAATCACCTTGTGATGCAAGAAGTCCACTCACTTTATATTGAAAGCATCAAACAATAGTGAATAATCCGAATTCCCAACAGGTTATTGAGAAATTTTTACATAATTTAGAAGGATGTCTGCTTTTAATTAGTTTGAGATGTGCAACACTGTTTCCAGTATTTGAAGTTACGATGAGGCGACCTACAAATTCCGACCTTAATTCAAGTGTTAAAGGACACAGAGGTTAGCAATCATGGCCTGTGAGGCTAAATTAAAAATATTAAACCTCTTATTGTCTCTTAATTAAAACTTCTTGCAATTCAAAGCGCCATTAGTGAAATGCCTTTTATGACTTCTAATTCGTGCGTTCGTACTGGCTACCAAATTGATAAACCGATATTCGTTTTAATGAGCAGCGCTATTTAAGAAGCTAACCGAGTGGCCACCACTAAATTCCCTATTTTTCTCTTATTAAATTTTTCAACTAACTCGCAATTGTACCCACTTTCGTGGGTTTTTAGTGGTTCATAATGAAGTGGAAAACGTTATAAGTTAACTCATCACACTCATTAAAACATGTGTCATCGATAGTGCAAAGTTCATTCGTTTTTCAATCATCAATGAAATTTTACATTTTTTCTTTATATACTGTTTTACAATATATTGAATTTCGTTGAAAACAAGGCGTTTGTTTCAAAGAATTCAAGATCTCTGTTATAAGACTTTGAAATAAAATAATTTGGTATTTACAGGTACCAAATTTTGATTTCATGTTGTCATAGACAGCGATAACTCGATTTCTGCAAAAAATTTTTGAGTTAAAAACTACCTTCAGCTATTAATTTAACTTGGAATAGTAAAGGAAACTTTCTCAGGTCCTGTCTAAGTGGCCAGACGTTGTTTACATCCCTCTTTCTTGTAGTAGTCTATTGGTTTTGTAACGCAGAACAATTAATTGCAATCCCACTAACAAAAGTAGATTAGCATTCAAAAATGTTTCTTCTGACACCTGCGTTCATCATCATCATTATCATCACCATCATTATCTTCTTCTTCTTCTTCGTCACCATCAATATCGCCATCACCATCATCATCATCATCATCATCATCATCATCGTCATCGCCATCGTCATCGTCATCATCACCACCACCACCATCATCACCACCACCACCATAACCACCACCACCACCATCATCACCACCACCACCATCATAATCATCGTCGTCGTCATCATCATCATCGTCATCATAATTATAATCATCACCATCATCTTAAAGTCCTATAGATTCTACTTGCAACATTTCAGTAGTAAAAGGCAATCGTAACTATATTGCAAATTGTGCAAATATAATTTCCACCTCACTACACTCAATCGCTTCATTTTAGCTCCGGAAAGTAGAGCAATTCGATGTTGTTAAAATACTAAAGGTCTTATTGCACAGTCATCTGAGTGGCTTCTTTTGAGATCTCAAGTTGCAAGTAGTCTTCAAAATTTGCTGCTTTTGATGTTGAATGAATTTTGAAATAAAATTTCGAAGACCTTCTAAGAAATAAAGCAATAGTTTTCGCTGCTCTTAAACGCCCACTCCATCTAGCAGATGTTTTTTTGCATTTTTAGGAATTTCGGAATGTCATAACGTCTTCTATCGAGTGCATATCAACTCACTAGCAGCCTTCGAAACCCCGCATTGTTCATATTCTCAAGTTTAAATAAAATCTTGAAGCATTAATTCAGATAGGGAAATTTTTTCAATTTAAATAATTAAACCTGATATTTGACTCACACTGGAGCACACAAGAATCACTTGAGAAACATAGTCTGCTAGGGGTTCAAGGGAGGAGGAAAACTCTGCAGCAGTGGAAGAAACTAGAAAAATTCACTGTGAAAAAATTCCAAACCACATGAATTGTGTGAAAACGATCAACTCAAATCTCGAATTGTCGACATTCTTCTCTGTTAAAAAGTTGCCTATTCCTTAGATCTTATTGTGGGATCTCTAAGGAATAATCCATATTGTATTGTCACTACCTAATGCTCATATCTATTGTCAGCAATCAGGGCGTTTCAGCCAGCTCGAAGGAGAAAATTCCCCGTCATCCACCCTACCTTATTCCTCCTTCAGACTGTCATGAGTTTCGTAACTTGCAAAATCATTTGACGAAACAGAAGTTAAAACTGGCACCTGTAACTTCTTTAAATCAAAATAAGTTTTCCTCAGTAGTGTTATTGATACGCTTAGACATTGCATAATCATGACTCTGATGCAATTGATACCACCCAAATTAAAACACTTTTCATAGACACATTTTAGCGAATGTGGTAATGAATATTCCGTAATTATGTCAAGGTCGAATTTCAATATTCCACTGTTAATTTAAAAAAACAATCATTTACTTCATGAATGCAAGGTTTTTCTCATTACAGATGGAAAATTTATCAGAATCAAGGATTTTGCCTCCACCTGTTAGATCAGGATTGTCGATCGTGATGGAAGGACACAAAAAGCGTGAATTTGTCAGTCTACTGATACAAGAGCGGTGTTCAACTTTTCCGAGATCACAGTGATATGCGTTAAGCGGGTTTGTTGACACATGCACAAATATGAATACCAGTGCAAGTGTAGGTTTTGGCATTGAGCCGATGCCGCACAACACCTCTCCCAAATTCGTAACTCGGACTTTGAGTACGCTCAAAATATCAGAGTCGGGATTACCCGAAACAGTGACTAACTATCAAAATCTATTATTTGCCATGTACAATTATTGTAAAACCATGTTTACTAGCCTAAAATTGTTGTTTGTAGGGAAAGTGCTCCCTGATGCTGCTAATGATATTTTGCTAGCAACGCAAAGAAGGCAATGTCTGTCAAGCTAGTCGTTTCACGATCGGTTAAGATATGATATGTCGTGCGCACACATTAATTTTTCTTTTTTCCAATATAAAAAACATTCACGCTGTTTACTAAAATAAAAAATACTCTTTTGACCAACATTTTCTCATTATTTTAACTCTGTGAACTTAAATTGCACTCATTTATTTCTTAAAAGGAGATTATTGCAAATATAGCCTCTTTACCGACAGACTGTCATGCATGGCTGAACATCAACGTTCATAAAAAGTGCGAATAATGCACTTAAACAAGTCATTTTGGTGCAAAATAGTATTTTCCAACCTAAAAATAGATTTTTGTTTTCGTCAAAGCACTTTCACTAAAAATATTTGGAAAATTGCATCAAATGGATAAGTAAGTTTTCCACTGATAGCATCAAATGTCATTGATACAATCTTGATTCTGCTGCTGCACTTATTGGATAAGAAAACCTTTCATAGCAAAGGGAAAATTTAATTTGGAATCTTCCCAAGATTTCGCCAAGATGACAATCATTTTATACGTATTTAAATAATTACTCCTTTCCATATTCAACTTTTGTCTGGATTCAACACCGAATTCTAACTAGCCACTTCACGAAGTATTCCGCAAAATAATCCAAATTTTTACACATTCAAAATATCGTTTATGGCAATTTGAGTAACAACCACCTATTAAACATGGATATTTGTTTTTTTTAATTTGAACTCGCCTTAAACTTGGCCCGTTGCTAATAGAGTCTACCACCTACAATTTCTAGCCTTCAGAAATTTGCCAAACGTTTCATACCACATTTAATAGTTACAATATTGTCTCATCCAATGACTTCCATAATCTGTAGCCACAAGCGGTAAGGTAAACATTCGCATTACTTACTTTATTCCCACAAATATCACATGTTCAAGGTAATCGAATTATTCCTGTAGATTTTTAGCATTCAAGTAATTTTACGGGTAATTTTGGAATGGATCGTCCTTGACGTGTCACTCACGTTACACCATGCTAACGTGGCACTACCTCTTTTGCAATTTTGTGATTGACAATGAGTCAATCCAGTGCAAGCTTTTGTGTTCATTTAGATTTAACTATATAGCATTCTACCTCTTCAAAATGCACCGCTTCGTGGTGTTTTATTCTTCTTTGCATAGGTCTAAATTGAGAGAACTGTTTTAACAATGGAATTTAACGAAATGCGACTGATTGCTGAATAATGTGCGTTGATCCACGGAAATAAATTGGGTATTTTTATCATCCATTTAGGGCTGAGTACAGCTATTACTTGCTGATAGATAAAGACAGCCCAATTTCTTTTGTGGGTGATAAAATTTTATTGTGTCATCACTGAGGCTTAAAGGCTAATTGTAGATTGAGGAGCAATCTTAATAGTTGTTTAAGTTGTGCTAAGTAAAAAGGAAGATTATAGAGGTGAAGGGAAAAAGCTAATTTTGAAAGCTAAGGCATTAATACGAGGCAAAATCTAATTATTTCAGCTTTTGTTCTGATCGACAAATCCTAATTAATCACAAAAGTTGGAGGATATTTGGCAATCAACTAGACATACAATCGTAAATATCCTAGTTTAGCACATCGTACTAACACCAAGCTAGATATGTGGCTTGTTATTAGGCAATCTGTGCAAAATATTATCAGCTACAAACACATCCTCGAGCTAATTACATTGTAACTTCTAAGAAACTTTCCAAATCCGTGCAGCGGGAAATCACTATGCATTAGATTTCGTGATATTTGGCTTAATAGTTGATGCAATTCACTTTCAAAGGGAAAGCAATGACTTTTCACAAAATTTCATGATCCAGTAGGCTTTTCTGGTGAATTTCACTTTTATAAAGGACAATGACTTTAAACTGACAAAGCCTTTACGAATAAATGAAAAGGCGACAACAGCAGTGGGCTTTATTTGGCAATTTTTCTTTGAAAATAATTAATGAATTAAAAAATTATGCATCGTTTTGTTATTAACAATTATAACAAAATATTCTATGCAATAAGTTTTATATTTGGGCATTTTCGGTCATTAAATCTTATTATTTGTAATTTGTTGGAAGTTGTTTGAGTAATCCATTTTGTTGTTCCTCCTAGGTCACTTTTTGATACGCGTGTACTGTCTCCTCCTACCTATGTGCGGTGAGATTTTTGTGGAGTTTGTTATCTCAGAGTACTCCCTATCTTGGGTTACAAATTTTGTTTATGAATCGATATGTTTGCACGATATAAATATTTCTGGACAGGGTTTTGCTTATTTTCAATTTTACCAAATTAACAGAGCGTTGTATTTATATAAAACTTTCCTTCATTTAGGCATATTTGCTTACCTCAATTACAACACCCCTGTTTCGAGAAAGAAGATCGTCGATATCCTCATCTCGGGTCTTCGTCGTCTCGAATACCGTGGCTATGATTCTGCTGGCATATCTATTGACGAAAATGTCCCTAGCATAAATGGCTCGTGTGACAAGGAGAACTTCGGTGCTACCAAGACCCTGGTCATTCGCTGCCCAGGGAAAGTCGAGGAGCTGAATAAGGCCGTTAAAAGTTTGTTTCCCCCACTTTTCTTATTTTGCACCTATTTGCTTAGAAATTCTTGGTGAACAAAACGAGGATCCCGTGTTCGAGTCCCATACTGGTATCGCTCACACCCGTTGGGCCACTCACGGAAAACCCACTGAGCTCAATGCCCATCCTCAACGTTCGGACAATTCTAACGCCTTCACTGTCGTTCACAACGGTATTATTACGAATTTCAAAGACCTGCGGTCCGTTTTGGTATGTGCTCTGACTCCGAATATGGATGTTTTACTGCTACATATTTTTATTACCTTATTATCGCTTTTTTATTTTTAGGAACGCAAGGGCGTCAAGTTTGAGTCCGACACCGACACTGAGGTCATTCCCAAGTTGATGCTTCACATCTATGAACTCAAAAACGGCGACTCGAATCTCACTTTTGAGCAGCTCGTTGAGCTGACTGTGCGAGAGATTGTGAGTTGTTTTTTTGATAGAAAAATGCGTAGTAGTACTAACTACCTCCATCTCCAGTTTGGAAAAAAAACAGCGTTTGATTTGACGTAGTGCCGCGTTTTTACTGGAGCGCTAAGTTCTACCTTTCAATACTCTAAGGGTACCATGTTTTCAGGCTGTGTTATCATAAACGGAACTTCAATTTTTTTCCACTCTGCATAGGCTTTTCTCACCAAAATGCGTGGAAGTAGGTGTAAATACGGGTACCCCTATTCCCGCTGTGCTGATGGTGGTAGCGGTGGTTTAAAACCCCTTTTACGCACCTACAGTCTAAACGCTTCATGTTGCCTCAGCCGTGATTCATTACAATAGGTCCTCCTTGGGGGCGTTGACCTCGTTGTTTGAAATCTCGCGGCAAGTGGCATGAAAAATTAGACCGGAAAGCAATTCCATTAACTGTGGTTTCGCCTCTAACGGAAAAAATCCTGAGTTTTTTCCTTTTTGGTGTTTGTGCCAGTGGAAAAAATCCCAAATAAATGGTATGGTCCCGGCTATTACTCGTGAAATCTAAGGCCCAATCATGGTTACCATATATGCAGTTAGGTAGAAGTTACTTGGATTAATTTCTTGGAGAGTGAAACTGCTACTCGTGGTTTCTGGGTTCCTTATTGAATGGAATCATTAAGTGGAAAACTGCGGAAAGCCCTGATCACCAGTGGTTCTCCGGGGTCCAGATTCCTGGTTCGAACCCTGGAAGGCTGGAATAGAAGGAGTTGGTTTAAAATGCGTCTTTGGATTAATTTAAATAGCTTCAATGACGGTTTAATGAGGGGCCTAATTCAAATTTACCACTTCTAGGACGGCTCCTTCGCTCTCGCCTGCAAGAGTCGCTTTTTCCCCGGCGAAATCGTCGCTACCAGGTCCGTTTTCCTCGTGTTCTTACTTTCTTGCATGGTTCCCCTTAGAAACAAGTGCTCTACGTATAATTGTTAAGTACTATGGTGCTGCTCACGGGTTTTGTGGCTTTTAGGCGAGGTAGTCCACTGCTTCTGGGCATCAAGAGCTCTCACAAGCTCACCATGGACCAAATCCCCGTCTCCTACCCTCCGAAAGGTATGTTTCTCACTCCTTCGGCAGTCAGGTGGAGTCCAAATTCTACATCCAGTATTAAAGACGATTAATTGGAGTTTATACATGCCTTATTCCACCCCAGTTGTCAATTTTAGTAGGTGGAGATTTACCTAGAACCCTCTCTTTCCTACCTCCCTCTGGTTTTTGTTGATAATGGTGATGGTGATGATGGTCTGCTGGCAATAACTTGCATCCTTTTCTCTTCCGTCCCCGAAACCACCACGCAGAAGCCCTAGCCAACCAGCTTGAGAACGGTGAGTGGTGTCTCTTGGATGATTCCAACTGGTGATTCAGCTGAACCGCTTTTTAATCTGCTGAGAAACCCCCCACACCTAACACCCTCTCCCTCTATTAGTGTTGCGTTCGTTCGTGTTACTAGTTTCCTATTGTGAGCCTCACGAGGCCGCATTGTATGGGTAAATTCCCTGAAGGAGGCTCTTTCTAGCGCCCTAAAAACTCCTCGCTTAGCGTGAATCAGCCGTCCTTCCGAGTTTTGTTTCGAACGGAAGTCCTGATGGCCCCTCTTGATGGCGGAATGCTGCCTCTTGCAGAGCGCTGGGGTTCGCGCTACTTCTCGGAGCACGGAGCGGGCGACGATGAGGACGACGTCGCGTTTAGTCCCACGCTCACTTCGGTCCCGCACAACCCCGACTACAGCCTCTCCGCGCAGTCGCCCAACAAGGAGATCGAGTTCTTCATCTCCTCCGATGCCAGGTGAGCAGAATTGGGTGTTTTATTTTTCTAGAAGGGAAACAGTAAAGCCGCAGTTGGAAGGGTGTGGTTTGAGCTCAGTAGGTTGGTTATAAATATTTTCGGACAGAACTTATGAGTATGCCTTTTTTTGTGGTTTTGCAGTGCAATTGTCGAGCACACGGATCGGGTGATCTACCTGGAGGATAACGACATTGCCGCGGTGCGAAATGGCACCCTCTCCATCCACCGCATGACCAAGAAGGCCAACGAGCCCTCTGTGCGCGATGTCGTGACTCTTCGTCTTGAGATCAAGGAGATTATGAAGGGTGAGTTCGTGCTTCCTCTTCCAACCACTCGAGGATATTTGGAATTGTGTCTGTGGTAGTCAGAAGGACTCGAACCGGGTTCAGGGCTGGTTACTCAATTGATCAATCTATCTATATATGTATATATATAAGCTGGCCTGGATTCTATTCCACTGTTAACTTACGGACCCTCGCGTGGCGTGCGGCTGTTTACGTATTTGCAATCACGCATCCACGGATTCATTGCTTTGGGAAGGATTTTAGTTTGCCACAATCAACATAGGGAAGATGTCGGAATTCCATAGTGTAGGGACTCCACGTACGTGGCTGTTGCAGGAAGCTACGACTACTTCATGCAGAAGGAGATCTTCGAACAGCCCGAGTCGATCCTCAACACGATGCGTGGCCGTGTGAACTTCAACGACCTCTCCGTGGTGCTGGGTGGAATCAAGAACAACCTGGTGGACATCAAACGCTCCCGTCGGCTCATCTTCATTGGCTGTGGCACCAGTCACAACGCCTCAATTGCCGTCCGCGAATTGGTGGAGGAACTCACCGAACTACCGGTTATGGTGGAGTTGGCCAGCGACTTCCTGGACCGCAAGACACCGGTTTTCCGCGACGACGTCTGCATCTTCATCAGCCAGTCGGGAGAGACGGCAGACACCCTGTTAGCTCTGCGCTACTGCCTCAAACGCGGTGCAATGACCCTCGGTATCACCAACACAGCGGGATCAACCCTCTCCAGAGAGACCCAGTGCGGTATCCACATGAATGCTGGACCGGAAATCGGTGTAGCTAGTACCAAGGTAAGTGGACATGCATTTACCTCTTTTATCCCCATAGGGTAGGCTTTAGACAGAGACTGGAGGGCCTTGGCTTCTCTCTGGCTGCTTCGCGGATTCATGACTTCGCTTCAGATTTCAGTTCTCTAAACTGGCGTATGGGTTGTTAATAGGACATCAGGGTGGGGTTTAAAAGTTCAGATAAGCTCATTTATCTCTACAACCTTGATAAACGAGGCATTACTGCATCGACCTATCCACCGATTGTCAAGGAATCCGAGTAGATGTCGTCAGCTAATTGCCAAAGGGCTTGGATACTCGAACCGGCCGAGTGAATCAAGTGTTAGTGTCAGGTTGGTTCGAGAATTCGGTGATTGGTGGAATGCACGCGCACATCAAGGCTGTTCGCTATGCATTCGTCAATTAAAAAGTCGTCGTTAAATGCAAAGTCGATGTTATTTAAAGGAAATCCAGTAGACAATGGAGTTATACCATTGTTGTCGTAGCAATTCAGTTAAAATTTGATGTTTGCCAGTTGCTGAATTCTTCTCCTTTCACTTATAGATTATTATTATGAATATCCCTATATAATACAGTATTTTTAGACAAACACATCAAAAAACGGAAAAAATAGCAAAAACATTGAAATATGTTAAACTTTATTTGTTCATAACACGTTCAACAGTAATAGTGCCACAATTTTGGGTGTTTCCATTTTTTTGTCCAAACATGACGGGTATTAACTGCAAAGTATCACAGGCTTTGGAATCAAGTATTTTGCTCACAAATCCAGCCTGCACATGGGCTTCTTATTGTCTCAATGCAGGATGACCGGGAGCATCGAAGAATCAAGCTGATTTTAGGAAACGGTTGCCCCACCACTACTTCGATTCTCTCTCTCTCTTCTGGTGTATGTAGCTCATTATCGGGAGTCGATGACCATCTCGGGCTGCTACCAAAAGAGGTTTCTCTTCGTGTGGTTTCCAGCCTTTCTCTTTCCTCCAAACGATGGATGAAGGCACCTCTGGAAGTGTCATCAGGGCAAAAATCTAGAAAATGTCTTTAAAAAATCCTATTTTGTTTCTTTGAATCCAGTCGATCCACCCGCCGATGTAGACGCTGTTGTGAAGCTCAAAACACCCACAGAAGGTGTGATCCTCCTGCGATTTCTTCCTCCAGTGTCCAACGTCCATCTGATCAGTAAATTCACCTTTATTGTCAGCCAAAATGATTTTAGGAGTCGTGGTCTTGCCACCATCCTCTCTAACATCTCTACTTCCCTGATGACGACAATCAGTACTTTTGAATACCTATTATAAACAGTTACTTGAAGTAAATATGACAAATAACAAAAAATGGTAAACAGAAACACCGACATGTGTCAAGATGTGATTGTTTATAACACGCTGAGAGATTGTGACGCCAAGATGTATATACGAATAGCGAAGTGTGGGATTTTTTAAAGCACGTGAAAGCCTGTAAAGTGATGTCCACTTCTTTCATTCTGTAGGCCTATACGAGTCAAATCATCGCCATGGTGATGTTCGCGCTGGTGCTCTCTGCCGATCGCATCTCCTTCCAGCAACGCCGCAAGGAGATCATCGAGGCCTTGGGTCGTCTCCCTGGTGAGTGTGTGTGTGTGTTTCTCACCTCCTTCACCTCTGTGACTCGAAAGAGGACTTAAAACTGAAATCGTCGTCTTGTAGAACAAGTTGATGCTATCCTGCGCAAAGAGGACGCCATAATCGAGTACGCGAAGGATCTGGTGAAGGCGAAGAGCATCCTCGTGCTGGGCCGTGGCTACAACTACGCCACTTGTCTGGAGGGCGCTCTGGTGGGTGTCTACAGTCTCCTCCCCCTCCACCTTCGCTCCATTTGTGCTCAAGTCAATCGCCGATTTTTTTCCCGTCCTGCAGAAACTGAAGGAGCTGACCTACATCCACGCGGAGGGCATCATGTCTGGGGAGTTGAAGCACGGACCTCTGGCGATGATTGACTCCGAGATGAGTGTCATCATGGTCATCATGAGAGACCGTCTGTATGAGGTTAGTGGCACCATCGTCACAACGCCCGTTCACTTGTTTAGCCGAGGGTTTAACGGCTCCTCTAATTCTTCTTCTTGGTCGTTGCAGAAAGTCCTAAATGCGCTGCACGAGGTGCACTCGCGTCACGGAATGCCAATCCTGATCACCAATGAGCATCCCGACCCGCACCTGAAGGGTCTTTCCAGGGGAATCTTCGAGATCCCGCAGACGGTGGACTGTCTCCAGAGCATCCTCGCAGTCATACCTCTCCAACTTCTCTCCTTCCATGTGGCGAGACTTAAGGGATTGGACGTAGGTTCTTGTTGAAGGAGGATTGTGTTTAGTGAGGTTTTCCCATAAGTTCTGTCCACATGTTACATTTTCATAATGTCTAGTGAAGCTGGAGATTATTTTAAGCTTAGATGCGTTTTAGCCGTTTAAAATTTGATGGATTGAGGGAATAATCAGCTTTGGATTGTTATCATCCTAATACAGCAACACTTTGAAGAAACAGCCTATGCAGTGCAGCAATTGGAGGTTGAAACTGACATTTATGGGTACTTTGAGTCATCAAAACCAATAAAATTTTACAAAAATAATAATAATAAGCCTGTATATAGATGCAAAGAAGTCATAGGTAATGAGGCAAAGTGCGGGATTGAATATACCATTTGGTCACTTGTTCTTTTTATTCGAAAATGAGGCAGAACTTGTCGGATTACGTGATATTATAATGGTCTGCTGTTTAGCACAATTTTGTAACATTTTCAACAGGTTGATTGCCCGAGAAACCTAGCGAAATCGGTGACGGTGGAGTAAATGCTGTCGATTCTGTTCTACTTTTCCTCCTCCCCTTCCTCCTCCTCCTCCTCTCTCATCTCCCCTCGTTGATCATTCCCCTGTTTCTATTTGGATTTGTGTGTGTCCTTCTCGTGGGCCTAAGTTTCATTCCGAACTAAGTTTCATTCCTGTCTGTCTCTTTCTCTGACCCTCATTCACCTTTCCTTGCCAAGTAAAATGAACCGGTTGACTTAAATAAAGCAAAATAATTTAATTTCTTCTATCCGAATATTCAGAATAAAAGAACCTGGGTTCAAAAACCGTATTTCTGTTGAATCCTTCGGGCGGAGGAATCGGGAAGGCAGAAGTGGGGAACTGGGTAGAGAGTTCCGCTTCGGTCCCGATAGGCTGCACGGTGTTGTGTCGCAAGCTGTAAAGAATTGGGTGGATTATATTTCAAGATTAAAGTACCGTCTGAAAACGTTTAAGTTCGGAGTGGCGTTTTTGGTCGATATTATTTAAACCACAATGGTATAGATCAATGTAGCGATCGCGTGTGCAATTTAGAGTTGCAAGAACAGCTTCTGGATTTGGTGACCACGCTGATGGATGGTAATCGCCATATGCGGCATACATAGGATGTTCCTTTCTTAAATGACCTCGATAATCTTGAAAGTACTTTTGGGTTATCGAAAGTGATGAGTGGGGGCATTCACAGCCAGTGAAATAAGCGTTTTTAGTATTTCTGATAATAAATAAAATTAAAGATTACCCAATGCTATATTTGGGGTCCCTGTATGTGCTCTCATTCGTGGTAGTCAAAGTGCCAGCTGCCCTTGACATCGTGGTAAAAGAGGCTGGTCGTCAAGGCCAAAGGGTACTTGAGTCATGTAAACAACATAAAGAGTAAGCTTTAATTGGGAGTACAAAGCCTGTCTTTTGTATACACAAATTATAACGCAGTTAATCTCTATAGAGTCGTAAAATGTACCAACTTTTTAAATGACATAAGCATTCATTTTATACTGCTAAGAAGAAACTACATTATTCCAAGGACAGAATGAATAAAACTTATTCCAAGTAAAGAACTAGTTAATCTCATCTTTTTGTTGAAGATTTCATTTGGTTATATTGCAAATTAGGCAAATCTATTAGTGAAAATATATGGAGGTAATTCGATTTTCGGGAAGACGTCAGACTGAATGAGAAACCTCGTAGTACATCTAGCACTACAAATGTCCATTTTATATATCAAAAAGACCCAGTTTTGTGTGAAATTTAGACTTAATTTATTACAAATATTTCCCTCGCATCAGATCTAATTACAGCAGAAACCAGGCAAGAGTTCAGGTGAATCGTGAAATCAAGGCCTCATAAATGAAGTAGGTAGCCGGAATTCAGAACCTTTCAGCACTTCCATTTCAGAGATAAACCCAAGAAATTATGAAGGCTTCATACACCATTGTATTTTATTGTTTTACATGAAATCTTGCAGTTTTTGAATTAAAGCTGGTATGGTACCATAACGATTCACAACTACTGCATTTGTTTTAAGCTTCTTGCTCGAAGCATCAATCTCTTGCGATCTGGTTTCTTTCGCGAGTTGGGCATAAGCAGGAGAACTTCCAGGTAAAGTACAAACGGCAGAAGAATCCAAATAGGTACATACCATTCACAGTGTAAGAAAAGTAGTATTATACTGGTTATAAGGATCTGCAAAAATTCTGCCAATTTGAGTGACATTGTCACTTTACAGTTTGACGGGAATTCAATCGATACTTTTTGCAATCGCATTTTTAATCGATTGCAACGGAGCGAATGGGCAATGTTTTGTGATTGATAACGTTTCCAGATTTTGATACGCTTATTGCGGGAGTTGTCAAAAGCGATGGATTTGTAACACCCTCTTTATTTCCATAAAATCTATATGGGATTAGTTCGTTGTACATGATAATCCTTTGAAAGCTGGAAAGGTGTTTAGACACCAAATCTACATTGAATAATGCCCACTTTCTTTGTCTTTTCTAACACTAATTACTTTCTTAAATTTAAATTGGAATGATGACAGTCAGGTCACAGCCTTGCAGTTTTTTGCGCTATAACTAGATAAAATCATTTTGCAAAATATCAATAGGGGATATTCGATGGCTGAAAAGTAAAAAATTATTAGTTACTGTGGTTTCTTTAAGTAGGTATAGATTCCAAACATACAATCTTTTTTGATGATTGCTGCTCAGTAAAGGATCACTAAATTGTTGAAGCCGTTGTTTCTCTGGGAAGCACTTAAAAAATGCCTTAGACAGGGAAATTTTCCTAAATAATCAAATGTATGCCATTTCTTTGATAAGAGATATGTTGAAGTAGGGTTTAGTGATGCGTAAAAAATATATGTATATATTATCGTTCCTTAGGCTCTAAAGCAAAAACCCACGACAAATCGAAAGTGAAAGCTCAAAGATCAAAATAGTCGTGGCCTGATTAAACGAAAACATTGAATTAAGATGTATTTATGTTTGCCAATAGAATATTTCATCTTTAGTAAGTTGTTCAGCAGTCCAACCTTTCCAGATTATGTCTTAAATTCTTGATTTCCTATTAATCTTGTCGAAGGACTCAAATATGGGAGGCTAACGCTACTTCACCTTGGAGGTGTGGCAAGCTAGTTGGGGAAAAGTAGGCAGAATGACAAGAGCCCCACAAAAGAATTAAACATTTAGCTCAAACCCCATATTTTTGGCGAATTCATTCATTTTTAAACAATTAGCCTCGATTAAAGCTGCAGTCAACCACCAATCCAATAAAAATTATCATTAGCTTTTATTTCTCATCATTTCTTATAACATGTAAAAATCCATATAGTATACAGTTTAATAATACTGTATTTTAAATTATTAAGGTATTAGTTTTCCTCACACATAAATTATATTCGATGGTGTGCATTTTGCTGAGCTTAATAGTGGCGTCAAGGTCAACAGCGATCTGATCGGTTGCTTCGGGGTACCATAGAGTATCAGCAAAGGGCAATCTCTTCTTTTATTTCACAATGATGCCTCTTAGAAAACTACAGCGTTTTACTATTTTATTTGGACTGCTTTTGGTTATCACATTGATTATGCATTTCTATTTGGCCGGAAACAGTCTGCGTCTAAAGTCTCTCGATGGAAATCCCTTGTACAATAAAGTTGAGAATAAAAATGCGCCTCCTGGAGCTGAAGCTCCTAAAGGAGATCCTGGAGATAATTTTGAAAACAATCAAAATGCACAAGATCTTTTAGCCCAAGATGAGGATCAAGATGTGGATATTCCGGAAGAGTAGGTCCTGTTTCGTATCATTACTTAAGAACATGATACTATAAGTGGACTCTTAAATGATTAATTGATTGTCTAGTTACAGTGAAAATGAAATCGATTGTAAGGGAAGCCTAAAAGTTCAGGATACCGACATTCAGGTAGTTTTTGTCCTTTGTGTCCGTCTACATCGATATAGCTTTGCAATGTATTGTTTTTCTTAGATGGGCACATTCTACCATAATCTACCATTTGAAAATATCGATGGTGGAGTGTGGAAGCAGGGTTTCGACATCTCCTACTCACCACATGATTGGGACAACCAAGCGTTGGAAGTGGTAGTGCTGCCGCATTCCCATCAGGATCCAGGTGCGAATATCGTTTTCTTTAAGTTTTTAATTACTAAAATAAATGATTATTTGCCCTGGAATCTCTAATATCAATCAGTTCTGTCTCATGTTCACTTAGTACGTAACTTTTAGTATCTCTTAGAAAACCATTGATTTTTGGAATTACATGTTGTCTATTCCGCGTATTCTTTTCTGTGATTATTCAATTTAACTTTTGCGCTTTTGACTGACTAGGAAAAAAGGCGGTTCGTCAACATTTTATTTGAAAAAATCTCCTTTTTTCTGGATTGGCATAGGGGGACTGTTTCATGTATCCGGAATTTGGCACAATTTAGCCGCGTAGTTGGGACCTCGGATTTATCAAAATAACGTGGTATGAGCTTATTGAATTAGTATGGGGTCACGCATACTTGCGTCCTTAATCTCTGCTGAACTAACTTGATTCCCTGGGAATTGAGAGCCTTAGATTGAGAGATGTTACAAAGGCGGTACTTTTGGAATACACCGCATAACAAGGCCTCCTTCTGGAGCCTGCAACCTATTCTCTAGACTGTGTTGGGTGGTTATGAAATTCCCATCGAATTGAAACGCCCTCATTGGTCCATCGGCTCATCTCTTTCACCCATCTGATTGGTCCTTGCAGGCTGGAAGATGACGCTGGAGGAGTACTTCCAGAAGACCACGCACAAGGGCCTCGACGCGACGTTGGACTTTCTGGAGAAGAACCCGGATCTGCGCTTCGTCTACGCCGAGGTCGTCTTCCTCGACAAGTGGTGGGGGAACTTGCCCCAGTCCTTGCGCACTCTCTTCATCAAGTTAGTCGTCGGCGCCGCGCTGATTCTATGCCTGGATGCCGCTTATTCACACCTGCGGTTGATTCGACCGTTTAGAATGCTAGTTAAGGACTTTCCTCGTCTTGACGTGACGCCACATCTGTGTAATATTGACGGATCTGCGGTGTAATCATAAAAAAGCAGGTGTTTTGGGTCGGCACTGTAATCTCCCTCCTCCGATGGAGGTGTGTTTATCCCATCGTAGGAGGTGCCAAATCATACATTTTTAGAAGATTAAGGATTTGAAAACTCACAAAAAGGATTTACACAACCTGTCTCCGTTTATCAATCTGTCTGTTTGGATTTTGGTTGATTGAAAGAACAATTTGATGTTCCTATAAACAGTACTCGCTCTCTAATTCGCGGTTCAACTGTTATTTTAGGGATAGTGAAGTTACTCTAAATTTTGGTGGGATGTTTAGACACTAAATGCAACAATTAATACTTAAATCCATTGTCAGCAAATACGGCGGTGTTTGAACCTCAGCTTTGAGGAGAAAAAGGCGATGATGTTTCGAACAGCACGTCTGTGTTTTCGATGTGTCGATTCGTGTCTTTTTCTCTCTCTCTCTCCACCAATCACAACAGATTCGTGCGAGACGGTCAATGGGAGATTGGAACGGGCGGTTGGGTCATGAATGACGAGGCGGTGACTCACTTTGGCGCCACGGTCTCCCAACTCATTGAGGGACAGCACTGGATGCTCGACAATATCGGTGCGTGCGTATCGGTGCTTGCACTTTTCTCTCGCTAATTCCTCCAAACTCCCTAATAGTTCCAGAGAGGTGCAGTCAAGCTGAACTCATGGCGCGTATTCTTTGTAGGCGTGGTGCCGAACGTGAGTTGGGTGATCGACGCGTTCGGGCACAGCGCGACGGAGGCGTACATCCTGCGCAAAGCGGGCATCCGGCACGCTCTCATTCATCGCACCCACTATGAGATCAAGAAGGCTCTGGCCCAGCGCCGTCAGCTCGAGTTTCGCTGGCGCCAGCCCTGGGGTGCGTCTCTCACTCGTGGTGCCTGAATGAAGCCAAGGCACGAGACGAACATGAGAACTAAGTCTATCGATGAGACAGTGAGCAGCACTCATGTCTCAGCGCAGAATGCTCCGCTAGATTCTCAGTGAATTGCTTTACCTATGTTGTCCACACTGGATGAAGTATAGGGAATATAATTAGCCTAGTAGACATCAAATCGTGCTTTGGTAGCCTTGGTAAAGCCCTCACTACATTAGCGCCTTGAAGTAGGAAAGAAGCTAGCTTATGGGGCACAGTGTGGAATACACTACCAGGTTCTTAGTAGTGGGTTGGATTCGTAGAAGCGGTGTATTGGCTGGATTTGGGATTGTAGACACCCATCAAGCGACAGTTTATTCTGGTATAAGAGTTGAGACTATAATTGGCCAGACGGTGACTTTTCTGTTTATAAAGTGACTGGTATTGCCTAGGGAAGAAGAAGTAACTTAGGCGGATTTTGCTAGGCACAGCTACCAAGTAGCCTTAGGGTAATGCGATCGTCAGCGCATTTATCTTATGGCATATCGAAACTGGATTAGCTTTGAGGCTTTTGAATTGCAAAAGTCTATCCACAAACCAGGGAGCAACTCTCATGTTACACCTTACAATGCCTCCCAATAGTCAACTTTATGCTGTTTGTTTACACTATCTTGTGAAGGTTGCGTTCGCAATGGAAGCTGTGGATTAGGCAAGGTTACTACGTAACGCGGTGATTCGGTAGGGCCAATTATGCAATCGTTCTTGTGCCTGGAGGCTACAAGTTGTCTGTTAGAACGACGATGTCTAGAAATGACATCCACGAGGTAGCGATGAATCGCTGCATCAGGTTTCGTTGTCCTATTAATCGAGGTGTTTTTTCAAGATGGAATCTGCAACTTTTGCCAATCAAGTAAGTAAGAAAGCGATTCGCTTCGTATTTAAGGGGAAAGGTAGTGAGGCCAGCTCGGTCATTGTCGTATTTATTCTCAGTCAGTAGTGTGGGGGGTACACAGATGTACTCAGGGTAGAGTCAATTAATCCTATGCGATGGAAGTGGTGAATTTTTCTATAGCATTAGTGCCAGCCCATGCAGCTCGCTGATTGGCTGACTGAGTGGCGGTTTTTCTTTCTGTGGCGTGTAGAGAAAGAGGAGGGGCTGCTGACGCACCTGCTGCCCTTCTTCTCGTATGACGTGCCACACACCTGCGGCCCCGATCCCAAGATCTGCTGCCAGTTCGACTTCCTGCGTCAAAGCCTCCACTGCCCTTGGGGCGTCGACCCCGTCGCCATTGGGGAGGACAACATCGCTGAGCGGTAAGCCCAATACACCCCTTCCATTTCATCTGTGGAAGTGGCAGCTGTGAAGAGTCGCTTCTGGTATCTATAACGTCAGACGGGCTCGATTGGAAGATGTGAGCATAACTGATCACATCCTCCTCTGACTTGTGTGGATTCGGCGGTGGAAACACCTAACATTGGGGCATCGTCATCTTTGAACATCATTTTTTGATTTTTTAATAACTCTGATTGGATTGGATGTTGGACACAGGGGAGAAAGCTCCGATTGGTCACGTCTGCTTAGCGTGGTTTTGGAGGCTGTCCCCTGCCAAAAGATGGACAAGTAATTGTGGAAAATGTACTGAGTACCTTGGAAGGAGGGATTCTTGGATATCGGTAGATTTCCTGCATTTCGATTATCTTTTTGGTAGCTGGTTGATGAAGCTACAGGTGTTGAGATTTGGCCTGTTCTTCTTTGGATGATGCTTACAAATGCAGTTGAGAGTATATTGCAGTATGTCTTGTGACGGTGAAAATGTGTTAGGGAATGCTCGGGTCCCTGTGGTGAATGGCTTCTACGATGACTTTCTTTTTATCGTCTGCAGAGCGGAGTTGCTGGTGGACCAATACCGGAAGAAGGCGAAGCTCTTCGACAACACGGGGGTGGTGTTGGTGACGCTGGGCGACGACTTCCGTTTCGCCACGTCGGACGAGTGGAATCTCCAAGTCTCCAACTATCGCCTCCTTATGGACTACATCAATGCTCACGCCGCCACCTTCCACATGCACGTGAGTCCTGCCTGACCATCACTGGAATTGGTAACCTAAATTGTGGCTGGTCTCTGAGGCCACCTTCTCATATTCAGTGCTCCTCGTAGCCAACTTAAGAGGCTCGTTAATGGGATTGGTCTTCCTTTTCAGGGTGACTCGTTTTGGGTGCTAGTGGTACCAACGTCGGTAAAGAACGACCAGAGGCCAGAGCAAGATTGTTTGAATGTAAATTAGCCGGTGACAATGATGGCTACTTTTGGTCTTTGTCGAGGGCTCTGACATGACATGTGACACTAATTAAGGCATTTGAGTTTGGCTCAGAGTAGCTGTCGCCTCAATGAGACCGAAGCGAGCTGATTCGGTGCAGCCGCAAAAAAGCAGCCAACGCCAACCCAGTTAAATGTTAAAGGCGTCTACTCTAAATTCCACCTTCCCCAACATAAGACCCCTTCAGTGTGGATGAAAGAGATGAATAGAGGCCTCTTCTTCCCTGCCCCACGCCTAGGTCCAATTTGGGACCCTGTCAGACTACTTCCGCCTGGTGGAGTCGCGCAAGCCCATGGCCAAGTTCCCCACGCTCTCGGGTGACTTCTACACGTACGCGGACAAGGACAAGGACTTCTGGAATGGCTACTTCACCAGCCGGCCTGATCACAAGGCCATGGTGCGTCTGGTCGAGGCCGAAGTCAGGTGAGGGCTCCCTTCTTCCAGAAAAAAAAGCACCTCTCCTCTTTGAACGGCGCTTTTTGCCTCTTCAGGAGCGCCGATCTGCTCTTCTCACTGGCACGTCACTGGAGTGGAGTGAAGGCGGATGTGGAGAAGCTGTTTGTGGAGCTCTTCCAACAGCTGACGCTGGCGCGAAGGCATTTGGCGCTGAATCAGCATCATGATGCCATCACTGGAACCTCTAGAATGCACGTCATGAAGGACTTTCGCAGCAAGTGAGTTCTGGTGTGGGTGGGGAGTTGTGCGTTTACCGTATGCTGGTTAGAGATGTTACTAACAACGTATTTAGTGGTTAATGCGGGCATGAAATTAGATGGAGTGGTGCGACCTAGGGTCTAGGGTCTCGTAGGGGTGTTCTCTACTGAACTGTGCGGTCACACCAAGGCTTACTCAGATGGCAATCAAACCTGTGTTAGAGCAGAGTAGCTCCAGACACCGTCATCCACTCTCCTCGCTGTCTTTCAGACTCTCACTGGCTCTAAGCAACGCGCAAAACGTCTCCTCCGTCAGTCTGGCCCTCCTACTCTCCTATGAATCACCCGATGGCGTCAAAGCCCTCCTCACAGCTCCCGTGATGGCTTCAGCCAATCCCCGCTGGCCCGAACACGTCTCCATGCCCGAGAATGCCGTCATCAATCTGGAAGGTGTCGGCGATACCAAGGTCCTCTACCTCTTCAACTCCCTGCCGCGGCCAAGGCACCACCTTCTCCGGTTGACCGTGGATCTCTCCAAAGTGTTGGCGATGCAGGAGAAGGCCGTGTCGCTGAAGGTGACCGTGGAGGGTGACCCGAACCCCCTGGTGGTGCAACTGGAGCCCTGCACGGACTTTGCTATGGCTGGAAAGGACGCAGCGTCGTCGTCGTCGTCGTCTTCGGTGGGCCGGTTCCCCCTCACCGCTGGGCCCATCCAGTTGGCGCCGCTGCAGGCTCTCAGAGTGACTCTGACTGTGATTGCTGAGGAGTCCACGAACCCGGGGCTGGTGGTGGCGAAACCGACGCTCTATCGGTTCGCAGCTATCCCGTAAGTGCTGTTTCCTGCTCATTTAAGCGCTGATAAAGATATCTCCAATTTACAGCTCAGCTTGAAGAAACGTCGTGTATATTTCCTATTGGCATGTAATGCTCTTGTCTCATGTAGAGGTCGTCAGATATGAAGTGCTTTAGGCGTGGCATAACTTAATGCGGCAGAGGCGTTTCGTTCTTTGAATGCTTGATCAAAAAACCCTCTTAAGCTTCGTCGCTAGAATAGAGCTTGGTGAATGGACAAAGCCCTCGCTGCTGGGTGCAGGTGTAAGCTTTCTAGGGTCAAGGAGATGAATCGGCAGATGTGGAGCCTTGGAAATGAAGTAGCCGCATTGGAGATTCCCTTCCTAGATGGATATTAGAGGTAATAGCGATAGCGCAATGTCTTATAGTTCGAAATAATCAGAAAATTGTGAATATAGTTCTCTGTAAGACACAACATAGAGTGACCAGATGTGGCAGGAATCTGGGCCTTTCTTGTATTTGTTTGCTTACTTTTTAGCTTTCCGCTGGCGGCGTACCTCATCAAGGGCGAACTCTCCACCCTGAGTGCCCAGCTGGAGTCGCCGCTGATGCTGGTTAACTTTGACCCTGCGACGGGCTTTGCGCAGCGCCTCCTCAACAAGAAGACGGGCCAGACACAACGCCTGGAGATCGCCATTGAGACGAGGCGCCCCAATCAGGCGCACGCCGCTTCCGGCGCCTACCTCGGCTCCTCGTTCCCCACGGGGGAGGTACACCCATCCCCCTACGGCTGTTGGAGCCAAGGGGCTTTTGCTGAAGATTCGTGGGAAGCCACTAGCGCAAGACCAATTAGATGGGCGGTTGATTTATTTTAAGTCAGTCCTGAATTGGTGGCAATTTCGCCTGTCAAACAGAGAGGGAAAGCCACTAGTGCAAGACCAGTTAGATTGGTAGTCGACTAATTTGGGGGTCATTCCAGCTTGTGCAGATCGGGTTGAATTGATCTTTTTAGCAGTGCAAAGGTCGATCTCTGTAGCAGATTAGGATTGATTTTTCACTAAGAAGTCTTTGTATTGATGCCGTCAGCCACTGTCAAAGGACCCACCCGAGCTGCGCCATATCCATGGTGATCTGCTGGAAGAGGTCACTGCCTACTACCCCATCGTCGCTCACACCCTTCGACTTCGCAAATCTGGTACGCGATAGATTTTCTCCCCTTTAAGCAGTCTATGGGTGCCCTGTCTTAGCTACTCGCAATATGAGCGCGAAAAGCCTTTTAGACGGCGTAAGCTCACTACTACTACTACTGGTTTTAGTTGTATCGGCTTCTAAGAACTAGAAACCAGTCTAAATTCTGGATTCGGGCTCCCTTCAATTTAGCCCCAGATTCCTCCAGAAGAGTTTCAGAAGGCACCATCTCACTGAAAAGGTGATGTAGACTGAGGAGTAGGTCTGATGCCTAGACCATCTGTTCTAGATTCGCCCGGCCTCATGGCGATTGAGGTGGAGAACATGGTGAACCTGACATCGATTCGCCAGAGCTTCGAGGTAGTGATGACCCTCCAGACGGACGTGGACAACACTGACGGCGTCTTCTACACCGACTCAAACTGCTACCAGGTGCGCCTGCCACCGTGTCTGTGATTGGTCCAACTTAGGTTGGGATAGCAGGAATCTGATTGGTTTCATGCATAGAAGATTTGCAATGATCGTTTTGCAGAATAGTATATTTTAAAGCTATGCTACCTGTGATTGGTCTAACTTAGATTCATCAAAGTTGCTCATCAGCGTAGAGATTCAGTGTACATTGTTTTGCTGTAGATACGTGTTACTCTTAGCCATTGTTTGCGAAACCTATGGTATCTTTGGAATTTGGGTAATCTCTATAGATTACAAGCATAAAAAATAAATATAAATAAGCAATTTTAATTCAATTCAATAGTTTATTTTATATACTTTATTTTTATTGGTCCGATTTAGGTTGTTGGAGCGTTCCTATTGGTCGGTGCTGAAGTCCCGGTTTTTGATTGGCGGGACTACCTTACCAATATAATTGATCTTCTCAATGTACCTTTACCCTGAAATCGTACTCTATCGCCCCCCCCCCCAAAATGCCTTCTTATTTGCATTTTTAAACTTCTAAGTGCTTCCCTTTTCCCCACCCCAGATGATGCGACGCCAATACAGCATGAAGCTGCGCGAGGGCGGCAACGTCTACCCGATGAGCTGCGCGGCCTACATCGAGGACGCGAGAGGCAGGCGGGTGACCCTCCTGGCGGCCCAGCCGCTGGGCGTTTCTGCGGGCGAGCGGCCGGGCCAGCTGCGCGTCTGGTTGCACCGCAAGACCACCGCCGACGACGAGCGGGGCCTGGGTGAGCCCATGGCCGAAGTGCTGCCCGCTCGCTCCCTCTTCCGTGTTGTCTTCGAGCGCGTTGCTACGGGCACAAGTGGCAGGGGGACGGCGATCCTGGTGAGTGCGTTTGTTGGGGCTGTTAAAGGGCGATCCCTAGGAGACTGGACGGAGTTACGTTCCAATTTACATTGGTTAGAGTTACTTCTACTGAAAGCTCGGAAAAGGGCGGTTTGTAGGATTGTAGGAGCGCTGCTTTCGAAGGAGAATTCGAGGAAAGGAATGTCCGTGGATACATTGGTGGGCTGGTTGAGGCTGAGGCTGTGTGATATTGTCTCATGTCTCTACCCAAAGACATAGATTTCTCTTTCTAAAGTGGTGGTCAAGATTAGAGATTAAAGTCTCAAACAGGAAGGAAAACATTTTCGGTAGTCGTAGGACCCCTCTCAGGCGAAAACTGTAGTCGTCAAATCGCTTCCATTTTATTCTTCTTTTTTTTTCACCTTCACTTTGTAAACAGAAGAGGGTCTTTTCGTTTGTTGCTATCTGTCTGCGTTCCTTGGGGGTAGTTTTAAGCGAAGATCAAATCACCTATGCGAAACTGACGCAGTGAAGATGACTCTGATGGCTTTGGTTTGTTCAACCCATAAACTCTTTGTGTGATTAGTTATCTTCGAACTATCTCCAACAAGCCATCGTGTGACAAGGAGAGGACTTGGGTTAAGACACCCTCTGAGTGTTATCTCTCTCTCTCCTGATTCCCCTTTCAGCCACATCTTACATCGGATGCTCACAGCATTCTCACCGACCTGCTCAACCCCGCTGCCCAGTTCGTGGCTCTGGGGACGCCCTCCACCCTGGCTCCGTCGCGCGCCCTCATGTCGCCTAGCGGCCTGCCTTGCACCCTCGAGTTGGTGGCCATGAAGACCTTCTTCAGCAAGTCCGAGCGCTTCAAGGGTACGCTCTGGTGTGATGTGCTACTTATTTGCAATTCAGTAGTTTGACGTCTCGATCCCTCCCCCCCCCCTCCCTTCCGTGTGCTGTGCTTTGCAGGGCTGGAGAGTGTGCCGGGCAGCCAACTAGGTGTGGTGGTGCGCAGGATCACGCCTGGATGTGGATCCACGGGATTCTCCGAGGAAGAATGCTCACCTCTTGAGGACTTTACGGTGAGTTGGAGGTGTCCACATGGGTCCTGGAGTCTAGAATCCATCAGAACCCCCAAAAGGCATTTCGTCAAGGCTGTTTGCTTGATAGTTTGGCATTTCTCCTTCTGCCAGGGTTGTTGGTTGGATAGTTCGGCATCCGAGGAGGATTTTATGCACTTACTAGCTTTCCTACGAAGAGTGTGTGTAAAGAAAGACTTCCCCCACAGATAAATCCACGGAAGGTGTTCCCGAGCCTTGTGCCTTCGAGGGTGGTGAAGACGCCGTTGAATCTGATACCCGACAAGTCGGTGTCGACCGCGGTGGAGACGGAGATGACGGTGGAGCCGATGGAGATGGAGGCCTACCTCCTGGTTCCCGAGGGCGCCCAGATTAGCGCGGAATGAGGACGCGCCTTCCTTTCATTTGTGACACGCTGTTTACTCACTTACTGTTAGTAACAGACATTTGGTATTCATGCCTGTTCTATTGGACTTTGATGGCTCGGTTGGATTTGAAATGTGTAAAAAAAAGAATTAAAAAATACAAAATTAGTTGCTAAAATACCTTGTTTTATGACGTAGAATTGGCAGACGTGGAATTGGTCCAATTTCAATGGATGCAGCAATCCTATTGGTCGGCATTTAATTGGTCGAAAAAGCTAATAAATGTGTAGCAGAATGGGCTACACTTAGGTTCTCTAACCCCTCTAAGCTCGTCGCACTCCCGGATAGAGAAGAGAGGAGGCGTGCGCACCGGAACGTTTATTGGGGTGCTTTGTGAGTGTGTGTGTGTCTTTAGCGTGTGGCGTTAGACGTTTAAATAGGCTGCGTCTAATTTCTGCTGAGCAGGAATCGCTCCTTGATTGGTTGATAGAGTCATTCTCGGATGCGATTTGTTGTGGATGGCGCTTCCTATTGGGCAGCTTACTTGGTGTAGCCGTACACCACAGATATAGACGGTTTTCGTGGACACGCATTATACTCACAAATTACGTAAGAATATTTAATGTTTTTTTAAAAAATTTGATTGCTTGGGTGATACTGGTAGTTCTATTGGCCAGCTTGGGATAACAAGAATCTGATTGGATAAAGTAGTTGGTGGAGGAAGGGACCATTTAATTGGTCTGATTCCTGCGGTTGAGGCTAGAAATTACAGGGATTTAATTGGATTAAGTTGAGGTTGGAGGTCAGCAAACAGGTTGCAATGATCCTATTGGTCTGCAGTAAATCATGGTTTTTTTGATTGGACGAGGTTAGTGGTGAATGTGGTTGATATTCCCAAAGTACTATCTTCGGACTGGGAATGATTTCTATTCGTCTTAAAAGGTTGTTGCATCGTTGTCGCAAGTACTAGGAAAAGACGGTACAATGTGCCTAATATATACTCGCACTGCAGAGGCCAATCATAAATTCGTCATAGTTACCACAATTTTTGTACGTTTAATAGAGCAGATGTGGACCTAGCAACTATGCGCTAGCACAAATAAGGCTGCTTTTCGTTGGTTGCACAGTGAAGAAGAAGAAGACGTACCCTGCTTAGTGCCGGTGAAATCTTCGGCATATTTGTATTGATTTCCGAAATTGGTGGGAAGAGCCTTGGAAATTGAACTTATGTTTTGAAGGCAAATATGTGGGAGGAGATGAATCCTCATTCCTCTAGGTATGTTCAGGCAAATCAATATTAATCATCACGATATTGATCTAAGTCTCCATTTTGATTCCCTAATCGTGTTGCGTATCTTTAGACAATAGTAGCCGCCATTCTGGAAAACACGCAAATTACAAAAAATTTTCGAAGTTAAATGGCTTTCTGAGTCCAGGTAGACTGGTGCCGGCTTATTACAAATATTTACCGGATTCCATTATTGAAAGTGAAAAGGCCTTAAAATATTTCTAAAGCTATAAAAGCAGCTGCATTTTAAATGAGGCCTTGAAAATGTCTCAATCAGCGACTTTGGTGGGAAGGGAAGGCAAAATTTCAATATCACCTTGTTGAAACAGGAAAAGAGCCCAAAGATAATTCTATGATGACCCTACAGAGGTTGTTCTTTTGACATACAACAGAGTACTAGCTCTCTACTGTTCTCGGTTTTCTAATCGAATGCTAAGTTCCAAAATAACGTGTTTTGGGCCGTTGTAGTAATTGGTCACTGAATGCATATTAGAGACGCAATGGGAATAGGCCATATAGGCACTCTGAAGCAGACCCTTTGTATCAATCTATCAAAACAGCTTTATTGAGCGTCCTTAGTTCAACTTACCCACTTAATCCCATCTCAATCTGTCACATTGCGGATGCGATTTGCGAATTTTAAATACCAAACCTGGGACGCATCACACACCGAAAATCTGGCAATATTTTATATGTTGCTCAAGTGTTTTTCCCTCTACTACAAAAAGTACAACTAAACACTTCGAAATAACTCTGTGTGTGGTAATTGAATTAATCGATCGCAAAAAATCCTCAGCCTGGTATTTTTTGAGATAATCAGTTTCATCGATAAGTCGATACGCTGACCTGGATATTGATCGTGCCCTGATGTCCTATATAAATTCACGCCTAGTAGACTTGGGAATTGCCTAATTTTTTCATCGGCTTTCGGTTGTGATTCGTTTAACGAGGTCTTTGTCAATCAAGGCTCAGGAATATGATATGTCTATGGGCGCTCCTTCTTTGGATGATACCTCAAACTCTCAGCATATTTGTAATTTTTTAAATAAATGCTTTGTCACCTCAAAAGAGCGGCTTTGGCTTTTGTTGGGGATAGTTCCTAGTTTTCTGCCAGATCATGCGAGGGTGGCGGAAATGTCACCTCTATAACTCTGGCCATATTGAAATGTCTGGTTATCTTCTGTGACCAGAGTATAGTCGCAATTGAAGTTTTCTAATTGTGTGTGTGCAAGCAGCAGTAAGTAGAAGGGCAATCTCTTGTCAGTGTCAGAAATATACAAGTGGGGATAGCCAGCATGAGTGTTAATTGGACGTAGACGTTATCGCTACAGATCTTCACCTACTTTCGTGGGTGCTGCGTTGCCATGGTCCCACGTACATATTTCTAGTTGATTTATCGTTTGTTTAACTGAACTAGGCTGTATCGCTTACAAAGACCCAGAAAAGAGGACAACCAGAAGGGAAGTTTAAAACCCACTGATGGAGAACAAAAAACGTAGACAAACAAATGAACAGCGAGTGGTCCGTTATCGTATCTACGTGGGGAACCCTGTGTTAGGCCCTTCCCCGCTGAATGCAGACAAGGTGTGGAACCGACTTCTCGTGATCGCCTTTGAGATCTGGGAACACCACAGCCGGAGGGAGGAGACGAACAGTCCAATCAAAACGCTCGCACGTCTCAGACTCTGAGGCTAGTTCCACGAAGGAGCGAAGGGAGTTGCTACGCAACGGCGCCAGTGCAAGGAAGGTCGAGAAAGGGTCGGTGGAGAGAAGGTAATCGATGCAGCACAGGAGACCCTCGTGGGCTCTGGGTGAGGCCTGGGTTGACGAGAAGAAACAATCCGCTGCTATCACGATATCGAAGGAATTCCGCCAGTCTTTGTGGGCCTCGGGCAGCTCTGGCCTGTCAATGAAAATTAGGTGATTAATAAAAAAATGATCCTTTACAGCAAGAAATAAACTTACGCTACATCGAGAGATTCAGACCACCGAAGAAGCACAGCCTCAATAACGACAGATGATGATTCAGCTCTCAACTCTAACACCGACCTGAGTGATTGGACACACTCAGGATTGCCGTCTGTCAATACCAGATGTTCCAAAGAGGCCAACGCCGACACCAAAGAGAGTCCACCGAGACCAAGGCTGCCAGACGCGAGCTCGAGGGCTCTTTTACAGTCAGTGGGAAGTTGCAATTTCCCAAAAAGTTCTCTGAGGTTGTGCAAAAATAAATGTGCGAGGAGGAGTTCACATGGCCATAGAGAAACCACGACGCCGGTACGATCAAATCCAACAAGATCTTTCGGGCTTTTACTATCCGACTTGAATTTCGGAATTGCAATGGAAAGGGAGTTGGGCGATTGGGGAGCATCACGGGAAGTTAGGCGCCAAAATGTAGCCGAGTCAGTTTCCTCAATTTTGGCAATATCAAAGAGCCCAAATACATCGGCAGATGAAAGACTATTAGCACTTGTAGACGTCGATTCTGAATTGTTCTTGACGTAGTTACGCAGCAGATTCCATCTTCGAGAAGAAGCACTTTCATTCATTGAGCAAGATTTCCTGAATATTTATAGCATTGATGCTGCTTCTACATTAAGGCGGGAAAGATTTACTAATTTTCGGAACAATAATTACAGTTTGCAAATTATCTGAATTAGGTTTAATGTGCCCACATTGCAGAACACATAGGTCAAACCTGTCACACTATTGCCAACATTAAACCCCAACCCACCACCGACTCACTTGTAACTCCGTCAATTACCAAGGTCGTCCAAACTGAGTTGGTGTTATTACAAAAAATTTTGACTTTGATTTTCTAAATGAATGGCATTATTAAACATGCCTATAAGTCTTATGTAAACCAAAATTTTGCTTTACAAAGGTTATGAGAAAGTTGTACATGTGCTATTATTATGATAAACTAACAAACTAAATTTAAATAAAAAACAATCAAACATCAAAATATTAGTTAATATTAAAGAATAGATAAAATTTAGACCTTGAAATTTGTTGTAGCGTGCCATGTATCAGGCTATTCAAGCATACGCCATATCTACCGACCAATCCGTGTTCAGGTTCAGTATTGAGTGCTCTATTTATCAAAGTTGGTCTTTCACACTTCCAAAGATGTACGACTGAATTCATGCCTTGAAATGCCGTTTCTTGAGCGTCAAATCATAAATCTCTCTATACCAAACATTGACAACATTTTTGCTAACGGCAACGGGTAAAAAAGCTTTATTTACTTATTAGTTTAGTCCTGATGTCCCCGTATCGATTGTTTCTAAATTAACAGTTCCCGGTGTGTGCACTGACCTTGTATGTGTTTATCACATATTAATACTTCTAGAGTTTTTCTGCCAATGATTTAGTTAACGAGAGTGAGCTTGGTCATGGAAATTATGCTTTTGTACGTAAGATGCGTCATCGTAAACTGAATTGTTCGATGGCTGTTAAGGTAGTAGTTCATTTTGTATTGCATACTTGATTGTTGTTCAGATCGTTCGCTCCGTCCTTAATACCAATGAGAAGAGAGACTCCCTTAAAGATCTTCATATTATCATGAAATCCAAATTTAAAAACATTGTTACATTTTACGGAGCCATTTTTCATGAGTCCGAGTGTTGGATTTGCATGGAATTGATGGACTCCAGCTTGGATAAATTCTACAAGATTGTATATTCTGATTGCATGTCCACAATTCCGGAGAAAGTTCTTGCGAAAATAACTGTATCGGTAATTGCATTTTGAGTGCATTTATTTTGTTCCTACATAACTTTGCACTGGTAATTTACTCGAAATAAACTTTAACGGCTGCTCTTTTGTCTTAGGTTGTGGAGGCACTAAATTACCTCAAATGTGAATTGCGCGTCATGCATAGAGGTAAGGGGGGTTACTCCTTTCAAATATTACCCTCTCTTAAGCGGGAAAAGTAAATTTTACCGTTTTCAGAACGGAAATAAGTGCGATGGTAAATCGGTTTGATTTCCAGTTACCCGTTAACGTTGATTCTGATTGACATTGAGTTCCCTAATGTGCACCCTTAACCTTGCATCGTCGCCGGTGTGTGTATTTATTTGTTTTCTGGAAAACAAGATTGTGTTAATTTTCTCTCTTCCATTCTTAGACGTGAAGCCATCCAATGTGCTAATAAACAAGAACGGCGACGTCAAGTTGTGTGACTTTGGCATTTCTGGTGACTTGGTGGACAGCCTGACCAAGACCCGGGACGTTGGTTGCAAACCATACATGGCTGTGAGTTTTTCTAATGCAAGTACTTTTTATTTAATTGGCACCCTTTCATTGTTCTCGTTTTTTCACTGTCCGCGTTTTATTCCAGCCTCATACATCGACAGGACCGCGTTACTTACTAAATTAAATCAACGGTTTAATAGTTTGTGTGTCGAATGACAGGGAGTATGTCGTAGTTGCTTTGTAAATAGCCCCCTTGTATTTGCCTCCTAGGCACGTTAAAACCTCTAAAGTACAAATCAAGGCTCTCCGTTTTCCGCCTTTGTTTGCGCTAGCCTCGAGGGGATTCCGTAAATGATTTTTTGTCAACCTTTAGCAAGATTAATGTGTCTCCTAGTCTGCGCATTGATTTTTTTTATAAAACAAAGCCTCTCTGAAGTGTGTGGGTGTAGATCAGGGTTGATAAAGGTGGCCTCCCGTTGACGACGTTTTCCCTCAAATCCTGACCGGTAAGTACGAGGTTAATGAGGAAGAATCGGCCATCCTTTCGGTGTTCGAAGTCGTGTCTACTCATCTCTGAGTATATCTGTTCATTTAGTCAGCCCAGCCTGCTAAGTTTAAGGTCCGTGGGGCAACTGGCATTTCACGACTTTGATGTCAATATTCTTCACTATTTCATGGAGACTATCCATCTCAGCGTCCGCTAAAACGAACTAATCTAAAAATCATTCTGCTGTTTATCAGTGCCACATCCTGATTGGCTTGGTAGGTCAGTCAGTCCTGGTCAAGATGGCCGGAATGACAGCTGCTGGTTCCTTGCTTAGAATTTGCCTATCAAGTTGCTGTTATTGTAGCTGTTTCGTGTCCATTGAGCCTGGAACAGTAAAGACAAGATTTGCGGCCAGTGAGTCACCGCACTATAAGGAGTTTTAGTTAGGTTGTGTCTCTCAAACGGTTTTTGATGCCATGGAGGAATTGGTACTCCTCACTCACTGCGTACTAGTCCATTTAGTCAGACACCAACAAACCGGACACGGTGGTCGCAGGTCTGTGTCACCACGAAATTCACCTATGCCTCATTTATCTATGTAGACAAAATGTTAAGGAGATAGTGGGTTATTTACAACCCCTCTTAGTTTGGTCGATCTCCGCAATATTTGAATAAACCTCTTCCAAATCAATAGGGGATCCATTGAAAGCCCAAAGGTCGTGAATGTGCACAGATTTATTCAGTTTGCAGTATTGTATGGGGGAATTCCATGATGGCCACTGGATAACCGTGTTATCTACTCAAGAGAAATACTTGCTCAGCTATTGTAAGCCCACATGGCTTGCCATCTTTCTATTTCGTAAATCTAATTCCATTTTCTGTCTAGAACTTCCGTCTCGTTTATTAAAAAAAAAGACGAATCCGTAGAGTTAATTCTCAACTGTGTAAAGGCAGTTGAGTAAAATCTAAACCGCAGTAATAGACTAGTTATCATGAACACTGTATTTGCTCATTTTAGGTGACTCAGATCTTCCTGTTTAGGGGTGCGATTATTACACTCAGGTGACCGTAGGGCGACTACAAATCTATAAAACCCGTTTCGTCGTTGTCACACGTTCCTGAGTGGATTAGTATAGGCGAAAAGTGGGATTGAGCTATCGGTCAGTGCACTCGGATCAGAGCTGGGGTGCGTTGATACTGCCAGGCCACCGCTTAACACCCATTGCTTCGTTGCACGGGGCTAAGTGGGTTGGTGGTATAAAGAAGGTCATGTGTGACTAAAGTTTGTTCTTTGCTGTTGCTGTTGTTGGTGGCTGGGGTGGCAGCCAGAGCGGATAAACCCGGACCTGACGTCGAAGGGCTATGACGTGCGCTCGGACGTGTGGAGCCTGGGGATAAGCCTACTGGAGCTGGCCACGGGCCGCTTCCCCTACCCCCTTTGGCGCTCGCCTTTCGAGCAGCTCAAGTGGGTCCTCCAGTCCCCATCGCCCTCTCTGCCCCCCGACGACCACGACAGCGGCGGCGGTGGGGCCGTCTTCTCGCCCGCCATGCGCGATTTCGTCGACGCCTGCCTCCAGAAGGACTTCAAGAAGCGTCCGAAGTACGCCGCTCTCATGGTACGCACCCGCTCCCTTTATCTCCCTTCCTACTTCTGTAGTGGTTAGAGGGCGGTGCCGTTTCTGTTGAGAGGGTTTTTGGAAGAAGGAGAGGAAGAAGACGGATGTAGGCTGCTCTGTGAGGATTGGTTGGTCTGGAGAACCCCCTGGAAACCGGGAGGTTCCCTGTGCATCGCGGATTGGTTTGAGAGCAGTTGAGGAGTCTGGATTTGCCGGTTAGAAGGCAGTCTTAACCTTGAGCCCGTGAGGAAGGAATGTGCCTTCTGTTGGGAATTGTATCCGTTCTAGCATTCGGCAGTGGTCGCTCCAAAATACGCCTCGAATACGGCGCTTCCTAGATGGAGTCAGGCCTTGGAAGCGTTGAACTGCAGTGCACTGTAAATTGCTGCTGGTAACGCGCAATGCTTCCAATGTAAACACTGGTGCCTTTCTTGACAGGTGACGTCTTCTGGACTGACGTGCGTGATGTGGCTTTGTGTGAATGGCAGGCGCTAAAAATAGGCGCATTTTTGGCTATAAATAAATCGCTAGTTTGTTTCACACCTACCGAAACCTGCATTACCGGTCATTGCTAATTGGTTGGCGTCAATTCAGTAGTGGACTGAGTTTAAAGCCTCTCCTTCTGTAATGCAATATGTATATCTGCCCTCATGTTGCTGCTAAATGTATATTCTGTCATTGTATGTGTTTGTAATGGACAAAATGGTGAAAACATCTTGAGAAATCAACGATTTTGTGAAATCTGTGCTCTGTAGGTGTGCATTGAGGAGCTCTGCAGTGATTTTAGGAGGCGTGGTCTTGGGACGATCCTCTCTCTAACAATTCGATTTGGGAGAGTCAGCCTTCTTTTGTGGCGACGGAATTAAAAAAGGAGATTCAATTGACACGGTGATAGCGTTAATGTCAACGATGGATTTTGTTTAAAATATCTGCTTCCCCCCTCCTGAAACCCTCTTTAATTATTATTGGCGGTGATTGGTACCTTTCTGAACAGCCAGACGGATCAACTACCCCAGAGGGGATTAGGAGTTCCGGCGCCGGGAGGAAGCGTTTAATTGGGAGGTGTGTTTGGCGAGACAGGGTTGACACGATTTGTTGAACCAATAAGATTTGGCGTCAGTGCACGTTGTCCATGTATGTATGTATGTATGGTTAATCGGGGAAATGCACTGGGTGCAACCAATGCAAGGATTGGGCTCCCAATGCTAGAGTGTTTATTAGAGAGGTGTTATGAAGTCTCTTTTAACACGTTCATCTGAGCACTTGAAAAAATTGTTGGAAGGAATCACATCGGGGGGATCGGAATTTATCCTCTCTAATCTCCATTACGTCAGAGAGGTCCGTACCGATCACATCGGGGTCACCGATTGATAGCGGAGAGGCTGTTCTCGGTTTACCGGTAAACATCTTGGTCAATTAGTCCGAAGTATTGGGTCATGTTGTTCTTCTTCCCTTGGCAGAAACTGCCCTGGTTCGTGAATGCCACCACCCTCGAGGTTGATCTGGGCGCCTACTTCACGGCGGTTCTGGAGACGGCGGCGAAATCCTCGGCAGCCAACGCCACCGACCACAAGCAGTGAGGACGCTGATTGGCTCGCTTCTTGCCCAATCAGATTTGCCCCCGCCTCCCTTTTGTCATGTAACACCCTAGTGAGCTCCACCTGCCCCCCCCCTCACGCTACTTTTGAGTGCATCGAGAATTTGGTGAAATTAAAAGTATTTATTCGCCTCGTGTCTCCTTGCTGGTAAACGTTGTATGATCAACTGGGTGAATTCGACATTTTGATTGGCTAGGAAAAGCAGCCAATGGGGTGCCTGGTCGAGATTCCAATTTGTACCACAATCCGTGCTAAAGAAGTTATGTGGAATTGGGGAGTCGCCCTGGTAGCTAGTCGTTATTACAGCACGAACTGCCACTCCGAAATTAGGTACTCATCGTGAGAAAGAGATGCTTGAGATTATGCATTACTGGGGTTGCTATGGTAACGTGCCATCTATGCTACACAATCGATGTACTAGACCTATGTATAGTAACTGGTTTCGCATTGGCTCCTGCCGAAAGCTGGACTAGCTACTTATACATTGACGATTATGCAACATTGAGAGGTCGTTACAATATTAATTAAAGCTAGTTTGTACGTAATAATCATGGGGAAAGGAAGAAATAAGTTGGGCTGTCGAGAACTGATAAATTATTAAGGAATCTTAATGACATACTTTGGGCTCATTTTCGTGTCAAAGTGATAATACAACAATGGCAAAGGACGCACTTAATGCAGAATCATCTACCATGCAATACATGTGTCAGTTAACAGAATAAGCAATGCTCAAATTGTTGAAAAAAATCGGATTGTTGAAATTAATGCAATTTGCACAGGTTTTATTGATTTGATTTACCTACAATAACAACAACCAAGAAAACTTATACTCTTCGAGAATATCGACAAAGTACCAGGAAATGACGTCTTATATTGCCTGTAAGAGAACATCTATTTTATAGACCAACGTGCTTAAATATACCTAAAAGGGATAATAATTTATTCTAAGTGGAAGACTGGTATCGACTACCCATTAAGGGATTGGACCAAATATGCAGTTCTTCTTGAATCAGAAGTGATGGCTTGGCAAATGGAAGTCGACTATAGTTGAATTTATTCTGATGATCTTACCCATAGGCATGACGAAATTATTAGTATAATTACTTTTGGACTGACCAAAATCAGTTGAATTGACATAAATTAGTTTTCCCACCGAACAGCACTTGTTTCTACTGGATAGCCCTCCGTACAAGATTAGAGCCATTTACTTCTCACCGGGATCAGGTTATTGTGCTGATTTTAATAAACGGAATGACAAAAACGTAAAATAAATAAATTTTAGTATTCATTTTGTTTTAGAATTTTTAAAAATACTTTTAATTTTATGGTTTATTTTTATTCTCAGTTAGGTTTTATGTTTCAAAATAAAGATTGGGCATTGGATTCAAAGCCTGCAAGCCAATCAGCTCTCAGCATTTGTGATACTTCGTGTGTCATTTGCAGTCTTCTCGAATACTATTTTCCCGTGCATCTAAAATGGATTTAAATTACTTTGATGAATTGGCAATAACATTAGAAAAAACTCTATCTCCGATTTTCGAAGAACGTAGACGGGCAGAAAATCATCTGAAGTCCATGGAACGACATCCGGGATATTCAGTCGGATTACTCACCCTCCTCCAGGATCCTTCTAGACCGAAAAATATCCGACTCTCAGCAGCCACGACACTTAAAAATTTTGTCAAAAATTACTGGAAGATCGTAAGCCTCACCCCTTTTTATAAAACATTAAAATTAGTTCTCTGCACTGCAACTTCTGCTTTATTTTAGGATGCTGATTCCGATAACCTGATTCCAGATGCTGATCGAGAGCAACTGAAGGCTCAGTTGATCAATGCCATGCTTACAAGCACGGGAGCTAGTCAGCACATGCTCTCTGAAGCCATTGGCCTTATCGGTCGTGAAGACTTTCCTTCTCGGTGGCCTAGTTTGTTGCCCGACATCATCCAACGTATCGCTCAACTGGGCACTGAGCTCGACAGTATTCAGGGGCTTCTTTACACCGCACATTCTCTCTTCAAACGGTAAGATCTGTTCCCCCATCATCTATTAAATACATAATGGGAAACCCAACTCCTCTATTCGCAAATTTCGCAGATATCGCCATGAAATGCGATCGGACACACTTTTCTCCGAAATGAAGCTAGTCATCGGCCAATTTGCAGAGCCCCTCACGACATTGACCGCAGTAAGTCACATGGAGCCTCATAATACCACTAGATTCTGCTCTACTTCAAAAATGACATACTCTTTTGTTACCTAGAACCTAATGAACCTGGTTGTCGGTCCTAATCGTCTGACTGATGGAAATCAGCTAGTCCCGGTGATGCGCGCGCTTCTTCTAGTCTGCAAAATCTTCCTCAGTCTCAATTGTCAGGTAAATGTTGCTTGATTGTCGTCCGTGCCTTGAATCATGTGTCCGACTCTGTTATACTATCATTTCCTGCGTAGATAGCTGCTTTTTCTTTTCCCAGGAATTAGTTTAGTGCAAATAACTTGCAGAAAACGCCAGAATTACAATATATTTTGCTGTTCGCTCCATTTGAAGTTTATCTAACCGAATTTGTCCTGGCGCGCGTGTAAACAGGGAAGTGGTGGCATTGGCATTTTTTGGCTGAGAGCGCCAAATTTCAACTCCCATTTTCTAAACCACGGTCCATCACTCAGGGACCCCAGCTCTGTGTCTGAGAATCTGTTGTCACGTGGTTCAAGAGTAATGTCCTGTGCATTTGCTAGCGAACATTTAACACGTCCGCTTGGTCTGATAACATCAACCCTTCGGCATTTATGTCTCCCATAAAAGGCGCAGGTATTTTCCGTGGTTGTGGTGCCTCGCCTAATAAAGCGCCAGTGACTATTATTGAATCTTCGCCCAAAAGGAGGGGGAGGAAAGCGTTTTTTAGAGGGCACAGGCCTAGGGTGTGACTAGGGGGCGGTTTTCATTGGATCTCTTCCCCTCCCCCCCACCTAAACAGGACCTGCCGGAGTTCTTCGAGGACAACATGGCGCAATGGATGACCATCTTTGAGCAGTTGCTGCACTTGGACGGGCCGACGACGGACTTGATAAACGCCGCGGCGGCGGCTTCGGCGGTGGATGCCTCTGTGAGCGGTGCCGACCCAGGCACCCTGGTGGAGCAGGTGAAGTCGCAGGTCTGCGACAACATCACCCTCTACGCCACCAAGTACGCCTCCGACTTCACCCAGTTCCTGCCTCAGTTCGTGAAAGACATCTGGGAGATGCTCATCAATATGAAGGACATGCAGGACCCCAAATACGACTCGGTGTGTGCCCCCCTGTCTCTCTCCCAAACATTGTTCAGAAACCAGGTCCTCTAACCTCCCCTCTCTCTCTACCCCTCTTCTACAGCTAATCGGGAACGCGCTGGATTTCCTAAGCTCCGTTGTGTCGCGTCCACAGCACAAGGCCCTCTTTGAGTCCCCTGAAACAATCCAGAAGCTATGTGAACTCATTGTATTGCCCAATATCCAAGTCTCAGGTGAGTTGCACTCCATTGAAACAATTGCACTACTTAAATGAATTAAGTAGTGGGTATTTTCTTCCAGTGAACGACGAGGAGTTGTTTGAGGACTCGCCGGAGGAGTACATGCGGCGGGACCTGGAGGGCTCGGACTCGCACACGCGGCGGCGCTCGGCGTGCAGTCTGGTGTACGCGCTCTGCGACGCCTTCGAGGGCGCGGTGATTGAGAACTTTGCGCGCTACATCGACCACCTGCTGACGCAGTACGCCGCGGGTGTGCAGGCGGCTGGAGGGGGTCCTGTCCCCACCGCCGTGTGGAGCAACAAGGACTCCGCCCTCCTCCTCGTTACCTCGCTGGCTGCTAAGGCCAAAACCGAGAAGGTGCTACCTTACAACCGCCTTTTTCAGCGAACTCCATGTGCTAGAAGCAGAGTGACTCTTAAAGGAGACGTGTTATGGTCTTTTATGAACTTCACAAAGACTTAATGTGCTCTATGGTCGCCAAGGCCAAAACCGGGAAGGTGCAGGCCCCACGCTGACTAGTTAATTTAGGTCTGGGTAGCAAAAAACAGTCACATTTTGTGGGCTTCACGATGTCGTAGTGGAGAGTTTGATTGTGCTATTTCCTCTCATTGTTTGGCAGTTTGGAGTGACGTCCTCCTCGAAACTGGTGAACATCCCGACCTTCTTCGAGACGCACGTGCTGCCCGAGCTGGAGAGTCCAAATGGTGAGTTTCTTCTTCTTCTGTCAGCTTTGTCGTCTCCAAGTGATTCTAGAGGTTTAAATCTTAGTGGTAGCATTTCGAATGCTAACTGGACTGCTTTGTTGTTGCTACAGTTGACCATTTGCCGGTGATAAAAGCGGACTGCCTGCGCTACGCCATCACGTTCCGCGGGCTGCTGCCGAGCGCCGCGTTGCTACGCGTCGTCAATCTGGCGCCCAACTTCCTTGCCGCGGTCTCGCCCGTGGTGCATAGCTACGCCGCCGTGCTGCTCGAGAAGACCCTTCTCATGACTGTGCCCAACCGCGCCACCCTCACTCCCCTGTAGGTCTCCACCACCTTTCTTCGCCTCCCTAATTCCATTTCAGCCTTCCTCCACTAACTATCCTCCTGTAGGGTGACCAAGAACGACATCGCCAACCCCGAGATGATGATCCAGCGCTGTCTGGAGGCCCTCTCCCGACCGGTCGCCTGCGAAAACGTGCAGATTATGCGAGGTAGGTGTTCCGGTGTTCCTTCTCTCTCTCTCTCTCTCTCTCTCTCTAAACGGTTCTCCTGACCAACTTTGTTAACCACTCAGCTTTGCTGCGGGTGTGCTGCTGTCTGGAGGACCGGAGTCTGCCCTCGATGGGCGCGCTGGTGACCGCCCTCATCACCCGACTGGGCCAGATTGTCAAGGTTAGTTCAGCCTCTCGACGACGGCGACGAGGACTGCGCTTTCACGCATTTGCGGCTACTAGACGAGTGTTGTTTGTGTTGTCCCTGGTAGAACCCCTCGAAGCCGCAGTTCAACCACTTCCTCTTCGAGTGTCTCTGCCTGTGCGTGCGGCTGACGTGTGCCGCGGACGCCTCCTCCATCGGGCACTTTGAATCGAGTCTCTTCATGATCTTCCAGGAGATCCTTCAGCAGGACATCACCGGTGAGCTTCCCCATCCCCATCTTTCTCTCCCTGTGGTCACAGAAGTACGATGTCGGGGTGTGGTTTGTGGTTGAAGGGGCAAGTTTTTTTTCCGCTTCAATGAAGCTCTTCTCAGTCCTCATTAAGCGTAAACGAAGGTTTGGTTTCATATCCGTAGGTTGAAGGGTAAAACAAGACAGCCTTCGTCCTGATAACCTATTCTCAGCTATGAGCTTCTTCGTACATCCTTGGGATCTTTAGTACACTAGACTGTTTAAGGTTCGGTCCCCTGAATGAAGCTTTTATCTCCTATGTCGGTGTGAAGAAGAACGTTGACCCCACCCACACCCATGACAACCTCCTAGTGTTGCGTAAGCTCGCTCAACCTTGGTGTCGCTAGGTGCTATGCATGTATATACATATATGAAGTTTCATCTAACGGCCATTATACCTGCTCTAGCGCTGAAGGTGGTTTGATTCTTGCCAAAGGAGCCAATCCCCCACTACACTTCCCGACTGCCTGTTGATGCCGTGCTGTTGTGTTTTTGGCGTGTTGGCAGAGTTCTTCCCCTACGTGTTCCAGTTGCTGGCGGTGATGCTGGAGCAGTACCCGCTGGGCGCGACGGTGCGCGAGCTGGTGGCGGAGCGTCGCAAGGCGGCGGGCCTGGCCAACGGCGGCGCAGCGGCACCCGGCGACGCCAAGGCCACCGCCGTGGGGGGACCGCAGCCGAACCCCGCCTACCAGCTGCTGCTACCGCGCCTCCTCGTGCCGGCTCTGTGGGAGACTGCGGGCGCCGTCATGTCCCTCGCTCGCCTCATGCAGGCCTATCTCCTCCACTGCCTCGACGCTGTCATCGTCACCAACAAGGCACGTTCGCCTCCCATCGGGAGAGGCAACCCGGTCGTCGTATGCTGAAAACAGTAGAAATTTCAAGGGGGAGACTTAGGCAGTAACGACAGTAATCTCCTCCTCATTTTCTGGCCTTCGGTGTAAATCATTACCACCATCCAAGTTACTTTCATCTAGTGCTGGGTTCTAGATGTGGAGAGGGGATGTTCTACGCGTCGTGCTGCCTCCAATCTTGGCAACAACACTTTATATCTCCTTAAAAGAACCGAATTGCTTTAGATTCAGCAGGTTGGTGTTTGTATACTGGGAGATTTTTCTCAGGCCATTTCTGTGAAAAGTTGGCTTCTGTGATGCCGACAGGACTAGTGGTAGCCTCAAATCAAAGCCTGGCTTCTGACGCCAGGGTCCTTCCGCCGTTCTTTTCTGCTCAGGCACTGGTGCAATCAGAGCGTCAATGTGGTGGGATCATCCAGGAGTAGTCCACTCTGATTTGTTGCCACCTAATGCTAAAATTTACTGTGTTTAGATCAAGCAAACTTCCTGCTTTAGTGAATGGAAGAGGTGTGGTGCTTCGTAAGGACAATGCAGCACGAACTACACAAAATTCCTCAATGATCCTCTTCACCCGATTGCCTTGATTCTCCATCAGAATTCCACTTTATTTAATAACAAAGTCAGACAGAACTTATGTATGCTAAATCACCAACCCCACGAGCAAATTATCGACTGCATTCATTACTAATCTGTCTTTGAGGAGCGGTATTGACAAAAGTCGTTAGGGCTTTGTGTGAGCATGGAAAGCGCTCCTGAAACTGGTCTGTCTGATCCAGATCTGTGTGCATTGGCATGTTGAAGTCTGACCGGTTAGTGCAATTTTGATTCCGATGTTTGCTTTTGTGCTGCTGCAGGTGGACGCAGTCCTGGGGGTGTACCAGCGGCTGCTGAACTCGAAGACGAACGACACGCACGCCTTCACTATCATCACGGCCTTCCTCCTCGCCTTCCCCCGGGCTCAAGTGCAGCTTCTGCTGCCGCAGATCTTCGTCTGTATCTTCCAGCGCCTCCAAACCGCCAAGACCGAGAAGTTCATGCGCTGTGCGCCTCCCTGGACTCTCTACCCACCCCCCTAAAAACTCCTTTCTCATCGATATGTCTCCCCTCGCAGGTCTGACGGTGTTCCTGGCGCACTTTGTGCTGATGTATGGTGCGAACGAGCTGATCCGGACAATGGACTTGGTGCAGAACCGCATCGCCTCGCGTGTCCTCCTCAAGGTCGTCATCCCCCACGCCGAGATGGCCATCTCATCGCCAGTAGGCCTCATTAACCCCGCCTTCATCATCACCGGTGAGTGTTCACACCCCTCCCCGCCTCGATAACCGCCGTCATCATCGTCATCACACTCCTCCACCCTCATTCTTTCAGCTCACAGCAACGCAGGCGACACGAAGCCGACCGGAGCTGGCGGAGAAGCGAAGGCGGTGTTCGGCGCCGTGGCGGGCGACTACGCCTCGCTTTCGGCGGTCTCCTTCGGCCGGACGGCGCGCGAGGAGTGGCGCTGCGTGGCGGCGGGTCTGACGGCGTTGGCGACGCAGGCGGACGCCCTCACGACCGCCGACTACCATGCCGAGGCCTGGGTGCCCCTCGTCTCGGCACTGCTGGCGGGACTCGCAGCCGGACCTGCTCGCGCCGGCCAATTGGCGGCAGAAGCGGCGGTGGTGGCGGCTAGTGAGCAGGCCTCCGCAGCCGCGGACCCCATCTTCAGCGACGAGAGGTTCACCGATGTCTCCGCTGACTCGGGTGAGTTGGGGGGGGGAGGAGAGGGGGGCGACTGAGTGTTAAGGCGTGGTGGTGACTGACCGCCGTTTCTTGCAGCCTCGTTCATGCTAATCTTCGCGACGTCGCGAATGCCCGACCTGTGTCCCGGTGTTGCAGATCCGCGAGTGCACTTTGCCAGGAGTCTTGAGGCTCTCTCGCGTCGTTTTCCGCACAAGGTGAGCTCGGATTTTCACTCGAATTGGCTAGGATTGTTTGACAGGTGGATGCACTACCACAGATAAGGTGGAGCGTCAAAAATCAGAGGGAGAAGGGCGGAGGACGTCCGTCCCAGCGCACTAGTGGAATCTTTTGCTGTGCGGGCCGTTCCCTTGTACTAAACTTGAGCCACTGGAGAAGGGTTGTGGTTTCTTTTAGGAAGGTTGATGAAGAAGCAGCGACCAATGCCATTGCTGCGAAGCCAGTCAAGGCGCGAAAACGGTGTTTGACTAAGCTGATAGGTGTCCACAGTTGGCGATTAAGGCGTTTTGCGTTTCGGCAGAGGGTCGAAGGATTCAGCGAGAGATCCATTCATTTGAAAGAGAATCACTTAGGACCACTAAAAATTTCTGAACTCTGTTGTTGCAGATCGCGGAGGAGTTGAGGGTAGGTCTGTCGAACGAGGCGAAGGCGGTGCTGGAGTCCTACTGCTCGAGAGCCATGGTGCGTCTGGAGTGAAGCGACCCGGGAGGGTTCCTGTCTCTCTTCCTCTCTGTCCTCCTCGTCTACTGCCTGTGCCACCAATCTTTCTGCATTTTGCTCCCAAGTGCCCCTTTTCGGTGAGAGACCCCGCCTCACTCCTATCTTGTACACCCCTACCCACCATTCCGCCTTTGGGGAGGCCCGGACTTCGCCTTTACCCCCACCTCACTCCCTCACCCCTGGACATTATTGGCCCTCTGCGCATCCAAATGTATTTCTTAGTGTTTGGCGCGCTTGATGCTCGATACTGAATGCGAAAAAATATAATACGTTGGCATATTGATGATCACTGGGTGGGTGTTGTCGTACTCTGTTGCTGTGTTGTCTGGGAATGGGGGCTCGTTATAAGATTCGATGAACTTGGCGATTCTGTGCTTTTTGGTACAGGCTCTGGGTAGGGTCCAATGAATCAACTAGGGTTCGTGATTAAGAGAGTAGAAGTTGGAATGTGAAGCTGGAAAAAGGTCACTAAAATTTCAGAGAAATTTAATGTTTTACCGGAGAATTCCGCAACACGTGTCATTGGAAAGGAAGTTCAGTTGGTGCAAGCCTTCTATACTTAGAGCTTTTGCAAAGTAAAAAAAAACATGGATCAATTCAAAAATTCATTAAAATGATTTCATTATTTAGTTTTAACATTATTACCTTTTTAGAATCTTTCAGAAGTTGTCCTCTGATTTGTTATAACTAATCACGTCAATATTTTAGCATAAAATCGGAAATGTGAAGTAATAGCTGGCACCGGGTATTTTGAATTCTTAAATTATTTTTCTTTCGAATTAGAAATTTTATCCCAGACAGTTTTTCAGCGTATTCTAAAATGACTAAAAATAGGTGATCTTTTATAGTCTTAAAGAATTAACCCACTTTTGGATGGGTTCTGCATAGTAAATGTTAGACAGATAAATGACTTCGAGTTGTTTAACATGCGCTATATCCTTGCATATTTCGAATAGCGAAACTAAGAGGCTTATCGGCTATTTGGCTTTGCCCGTTGACTGCACGATTCAATGTCAAAACTCGTCAATTTGCATTTTCACTAACGATTAGATCATAGCACGATACTACTCCTAAGTTCTCTCCCAAGACGGATCAACTAGGTAAAGAGCCCTGATACCAGAACAAGAGAAGAGGGCTTAGCAGGGGCCGGGATTATTGGTCAATACCTGGGCCAATAAGATTTTGGGTCAATGCACTCAGTTCTAGGTGTGACTCAGGACAAATACGCAAGCAACTCTAGTGAGGGGTGCGAATTCCTGTGTGTTGACACTGTCAAGTCAGCGCAGGATTAAGCAGAACCACTACATATCGATGTCTTCTCACGTCTCCTATAGAAAATCTCTTCATTACTGTAACTTTCTGTTGCCTCATTATCCTGAAGCACGTGACCACATTTTCCTCAAAAGACTGATGCCAACTGAGGCTGCCATTTGTGTTAACGACAAGAGCGGATTAAGTAAATGCTACAACCACCAATAAAATTTAGATGCCACCTTTTAATATCACCGCGAAAAAAAAAACTATTCGAAATCCATTTCTTAGAAGTTATATTGACACAATTTTAAAACTTGGTGGATTAGCAAAACTAGACGACTCTAATCCCATCATCATCATCATCATCATCATCAGTTGGTGGTTTCCTTGGCAACGGTTTGCAACGATGCAAACGAGGGTATCTCGTGGACGGCAGACTTCCTGCACGGAGAAGACAGAGAGAGAGAGAGAGAGAGCTAAACCTTGCCATTTAGGTCCGGTATGTTTTTCTTTTTGAAAATAAAAAAGGCTTACATGAACATTTTCGCATTGCCGCACCGAATAAGTAACGAAACTCCAACTCCTCCCACAGCGACCAAAATTGCAAGCAGAAGGAGAGGTAGCAAAATAGCGAGAGTATTTGCTTTCTCACTGATTTTCTGAGTCTCCTGCTTCATTGCTACTGCTGAAATGAAGCAAGGTTTTCTTCAATAATAAAACCAGTTAACTTTCCTGCTAGAGATAAGCTTTTAATAATTCAGGCCGCCTCAGTTAACTAAGAGGGCTAAAAATGTATGCGAAAGTCCTCATTGGATATAAATTGCCACCTAATATCGATTTTTGCTCAAAAATCAGAACTATCTGATGATTAGAGGGTTTTTATAAATCGCATCGTTTCCATGCACGATATGCCATTTCTTTGCCAATTCTAGATTAAGAGAAAAATGAAAAGCTCTATTACCCGGTGGAGTAAGTTTCACCTCGTAGGTGTTGGTAGCGCTGTGGTTAACGAAGAAGTGAGTGACGACAGTCACTTTGTAGGTGTTGTGAGGCACCAAGTTGGAGAGGACGAACTGCGTGCGGTTCGTTCGTGTCACCACCACGCTCGATTCGCCTGTGTGGAGAATGGAAAGCATAAATTAACACCACCACCACCTTTTTTAGTCCTCGGGGAAAGGCTATGTAAAATTTTATGAAATTGAAACCTTTTTCTTTGCAGGCTCTCTTACTTCAAAAAGCTGGCATTTACTTCCAGGGATACTGTTGATTTCAGCAAATTTATACCTTGCTACACCCGTTGAAATGCTAAAATGACTATTTTTGGGTTAATATACATGAATTTAAATCGTCATCTATTTATTATCCACGCCTATAATTTCATTTAATAAGAATCTTGACTTTGTGGATTCGGATGATGATTTATTAAGACTCGTGGTAGAAATCAATAATATCGATTTTTGCTTTCGACTTCATCAGGCTTTACTAATGGCGGTTTTACCAGTAATATTGAATCCAGCCGTTGTGTCAGCGGAATCCAGGAGGAAATCGAAGGAAATTGCGTCATCCAGAGAAACCTGGAAAAACGCCACATCCAACTGGTGCTCCCCCATTAGGTCGATCTCAACAGCCGAGGCGTTTAGCCCCACAATCTTCACTGGAGGCGCAGTTGGCAAGCCTACGGGATGGGATCAGCCAAAAACAACGAGCTTGTCTTTTGCTACGAGCAATCCACTATTGTGAACTTAATCTCCCCTTTGTAGGAGATCACTAACCAACCAATTGCCCTTTTCTCTAAGTCACCCTGTGTCTCCCATACGTGAAAATTGGTGGCATCTGAGAAGCTTTGGGTTTCAGAGTATGCTGAACATTCCCAGAAGCTTCTACTCGTCACAGAAGGTCCAGCAGGACGTCCCATGACAAGACACTTTCAAACTAGGGTCCCCGAGGCCACGACCGCTCACTCAGTTGAGTAGACAGTTCCGAAACTATGCTGTGTCTCTGACAATTTGCCAGCGAATGTCCAGCCAGTCACCACACTAGGATTCAACGTGCCAACGTCTACCTGTAACAAATTGCAGCCATTTGCTACTAACTTTGACCTAATAGCAATTGAACGCAGCGCCTTAGGAAGGCTAAGCCCCTAGATAAAAGCCCAATTTGACCTCAGTGCTAGCAAGACTGACCACCATGGGGGACCTCCAAAATCACGGATAGGCTCTCCCGACTTCTTCGCTCCACCTTTGATCCATTGATTTTTGCAATCACAATGACCTTGCATTCCATCGGTTCAGAGGTCAAGTCTCGAAACACTAAGAAGTTGGTGAGAGCCTTCCAAGTCCTATCACCGTATCTAGTGTGCTTTAACGTGCACGTAACCTCGTATTCCAGTTGCGTGTTGGCTGGAACCGCGGGTTCATCCCAGGTGAGATTCGCAGTCGTCGAGTTTAGCAAAGACATGCGCAAGTTCGTTGGAGGGTCTGGTACTATAAAGGCATAGAAAGGAGAGCGGTTATTGGAGCAATCGGTAACCCACCAACTGGAGCTGTCACCATGGAGATAGTCGCGGTGGTGAAGGGCGGATAGTCGGAACAATTCATGAGCAAGCGAAAGGTGTAATTCACAGCGAGGGAGAGGTTCTTGAAGGTGACTCTGTTTTCAATTTGATTGGTTGATGAGAGGGTGATCGATTCAATTGCGGCTTGTTGGTCCCCCTCATCAGCCGGTTTCGCCAATGCCTCAACGTTACATCTGCCTCCAAAGTAATTCTTCACCTTCCAATAGAGTTTTACTTCGTTATTATCGACAATCTCGGCTTTCATCACAGTCGGATGTAAGGCATCTACAAGGTGGTGGTGGTGGTGAGAACGCAAGCTCAACTCACTGATATTGGGCATAATGATTGGAAATACTGCACGTTTCTTCACTGCCCCGTTGGTATAGGCGGTCACGGTGTAGTTGCTAGGATAGTCCAGGGTTATTTCCCTCTCCAGTTCAAAGTACTCAAGCCTTTTTTGAGCCTCTGATACCTGGCGTCGGGTGAGATCAGTTGAACCCTGAAAGTCGTGCAAAAATTCGGCTTGAAAGGCGTTATCCACTTTCTCCTACATCGTACAAACCAAAGGTTACGAAGTTAAGGTAATACAGTGGAGACCTCGATATCCGAGACGTAGAGGGAGATGTTCGCTTTGGATTGGCTGACAACGAAGGTGAATTTACTGATCAGACGGACGTTGGACATTGGGGGAAGAAATCGCAGAAGGATTACACCTACTGTGGGTGTTTTGAGCTTCACAACAGCGTCTACATCGGCGGGTGGGTCGACTGGATTCAAAGAAAGAAAATAGGATTTTTTTAGAGAAATTTTCCAGAGGTGCCTTTATCCATCGTTTGGAGGAAGGAGAATGGCTGGAAACCACACGAAGAGAAACCTCTTTTGGTAGCAGCCCGGGCTGGTCATCGACTCCCGATAATGAGCTACATAGACCAGAAGAGGGAGAGAGAGAATCGAAGCAGTGGTGATGCAAGCATTTCCCAAAATCAGCTTGATTCTTCGATGCTCCCGGTCATGCAGCATTGAGACAATGAGAAACCCATGTGCAGGCTGGAATTGTGAGCAAAAATACTTGATTCCAATGCCTTCGGTACTTTGCAGTTAGTACCCGTTTTTTTTTCTGTTTCCTTAGAAGGGGGTTAGACAAAAAAATGGAAACACCTAAATTTTGGAATTATTATTGTTGAACGTGTTGTGAACAAATAAAACTTGACATATTTTAATGTTTTTATTATTTTTTTGTTTTCTGATGTGTTCGTCTATTGATTTTTACTTTTGTCTATTAATAATTGTTAACTTTATAAAAATTGTTACATCGAAGTGTTTACAGTGGTGGAGGCAGCAAAATGTGGACCTTCACCAAACTAAAATATGACTCCGTTCGGCCTAAATTGCATGTTTACAAGATGCCTCCCCCCCACCCTACAGACCAAAGTTGCATCTCTTTCTCTTGTCTCATTTGTTTTACAGGAGTCATCGATTTAACAAAACAAAACGCTTACGCTCAAAATCAGCCCTGGTGGGGAGCCGGACGGGCTACCACGTCGTATTGAGGCGGCAGGGCGTCTAGAAGGTCTGTCTCCATCTCAAAGGCGTAGTCCCTCAGAACAGATGGCCTGTGGGTGGGTTGAACCTCAAATCTCGCGTAAATCACTCTCATCAACCTGCTGGAATTCTTGCAGGCATCTGTTGTTTCAATCTAAAGGGAGAACACCCAGTTTACGTCTCGATAAGCACGTCTCACCGTGGAAGAGCTCGACTCATCATAGACTAGAATGACGCATTCTCGCGTTGGTTTGTCATTCATTGCCACGACAAAAGGCCCCTCGCCCACGGTCCTCACATTAACTGTCCTATGCGAGGGTCTGAACAGAGGAAAAAGACAGCTTCAACAAGAGGTTAGGGGAGAAAACACTCTTATTTTCAATAGCTTACCCTTGGTAGTATGGAGACCTTGAGTCTATATGGAAAAAGTTTACAATTAGCAGGGTTGATGCCCTATTAATGACAGATACATAAATGAAGTCCTAGGAAACAGCATCGAGTGAAAGCATTCAATGAGGCTCAGCGCCAGGGCTCCCCGCCAAATCACGGGACGGCGCGAATGATGTCACAGCACTGATTTGAATCATCTAGCAAGTGTTCACTACGCCCTCCTGAATCGGCAATTTCCTACGGCGCAGTGGAAACCCAAAGCTAGTTCACCTGTCTGCTTTACAAATCAGGCACCTCAATGCCTGCCCACTAACTGCCAATCTCTAGGACGTTAAGGCATGTGACATGACTCCGCAGGGCCTAAGCTCAGACTTTAGGTTACTGTGTTTTTTTAGGTGAAACATGAGCAACCCTGGCCATTCCTGCACATTCGAAGAGGTATGACATGGACTTGGAGACGTTTGTTTATAACTCACGAGGAGAGTAGAAGGAAATGTTGGCGTAGACACCGTCTGGGTTGAAGAGAGTTTTCAATCGAGCGACGGCTGTGTACTTGACTCTTCCCGGCTTAATATCCATGGTGATTTGACTGCTGGGCTCTTCTCTGGTCTCAGTTTTACCCGAGGCAACTTCTGTTTGCTCCACCCAGAGACTGTACACTTCGTTGTCAGGGGAGGATGATGTGACCTCATCCCAACTGTAGACAATCTCTGTCTCCTCCATCTTTACTGTGAATCGTCGAGGATCGGGCCAGGTTATGGGGGCCTGTGCTTGACACACGACGAAGAGAGGCAGTAGAGTGGCAAACACCACGACCAGCTGACGTCGAGACATTAGATAAAGTGACAAGCAAGATGCCAGTGCCGACAACACCTCAGACCACCCAGCCAATGGGAGAACTTGTTGTGTGTTGCCAAAACACCTACAAGTAAGTGAATTTCACGCCTCGTTTAGTGCTGGAGGTCACACTGCCCTTGCGGCCTCTATAGCGTCTGGTACTTCAATAAATAGATGAATTACATGTCCGTTGCAGAGGGTAAAGTCCAGACTTCCAGTCGTGACACAGCAAGCAAATCTTACTGAAATTTGTACTTGTAGAGTTAACCTTTCATGAAATGATGTGATTAGCTGATAAAGACGCACTCTACTAGCCACACATCGACTCAAATCAGCACTCTCGAACCCAGGTGGCATGAAGCCCACTAGAGCTGAATAATTTGGCGGATTTGAAGCCATTTTAAATGAACGAAATTTATAGTGCATTCTATAATATCTAACTAATGTAAAGTACGGAGGTGCTATGCTACCTAAAGCGGTCTGATTAATATGCGTCACGTTCGATAACGGCCACAAGAGACGGGACGCGTCCTAACTCCAAAGTTTATTCAACAAAGTGCAAGGCGTCATAGTAACGACTTAAACAATAGTACCTATTATACAGATAATAATGAAAGATAAATAATTGCAGTACATAATAATAATAATAAATAATTATAAATATAATTTCCGAAAGATAAAACACTAATATGGATAAAACTTATTTTTATGTTTAGATGAATTTTAAATTATCAATGTGTATTTTAAAGAACAATAAATTTAAGTTTGCATAATTAAAACCCATACCGCCTCATTCTCGCATCTTCTACGATAAATGAAATTGATTTTGCTCATCATCTAAGCACGAATGACTTAGAAGTATTTCTGAACACTTTCGAAATATCCAATTATTATTCCGTAAAATCCAAACCAATTAATCTCTCACATTGGCTCTTCTGATGTTAGTCTCGATTCCAGAGAACGTGAAATAATGTGATTAGCCCTGCTAAAGAGCACTTCTCTAATTGGCTAAAATATTAATAGAAAAGTGCTTTCTTGGATAGTTTAATATTGTGTCGAAGAAAGGAGCTAATTTTTTCCTTGATAGAGGCAATTACATTTACTAATGCAGATTATTAATACTTCATTTAATTCTTCTCTAGATCACTGACTCTAGTGGAAAACACGTAATTTTATCAACCAAATGACTGTTGATTCCTGTATGCAAAGAAAGTCACTCACACGAGTGAAGAATGTTGATTACCTGATAACCTAGGAGCCGATGTTCAAAGGGCTCCTTGTGAAACCAAAGGTGTCGTGGGTCGAATGTAATATTGCCACCAGCCACATCTTTCTCTGATACTTGCAATCGCCAACTTATTCAACTTCGCCCCGCTTCATGCCTTTGAACCTGGAAAGATAATTGCATAATTTTTAAAGCATAAAAATACCAGACCGTGTTTTTGGAGGCCACAGGACATCGTGACCTCCAGGACTAAGTCAGGCGTGTAATTCACTTACTTTTATGTGCACTGACAACACTCTGTGCAAACTCTCCCATTGGCTGAGTGGTCATGTTTGTTGTCAACCCATGCAACATACTTTTCACTTTTCCAATGTCTCGACATCAACTGGTCGTGGTGTTTACCACTCTACTGGTTGTCTCCATTGTGTGTCAAGCACAGGTCCCCATAACCTGGCCCGATCCTCGACGATTCACAGTAAAGATGGAGGAGACAGAGATTGTCTACAGTTGGGATGAGGTCACATCATCCTCCCCTGACAACGAAGTGTACAGTCTCTGGGTGGAGCAAACAGAAGTTGCCTCGGGTAAAACCGAGACCAGAGAAGAGCCCAGTAGTCAAATCACCATGGATATTAAATCGGGAAGAGTCAAGTACTCAGCAATCGCACGAATAAAAACCCGCTTCAACCCAGACGGTGTCTACGCCAATATCTCATTCATCTCCCCGTGTAAGTCAATAATATGTCCCCCCTTCAAAAAGAGACTTATTTATAATCCACTTGTTTCTCCCTTTAGATCCAAGAAATCAGTACTATAAGAAGTAGGCTATTGAAAGGCAGAAGTTCTTTGATGTTCACGTTGGTTGTGACTCCTTTTGTGTTTTTTCAGACCGTCAAAACGAACAGTTAATATGAGGGCCTTCGGTAATGGGCCTTTTATTGTGGTTGTGAGAGACAAAATGACTGGCGGATGCGCAATCGTTATTTACAATGAGTCCAGCACTTCGTCGGTAAGATCGATTACCGTAATACGAATTCCTTCTCCTCTCCTGTAGATTGAAACAACAGAGACTTGCACAAAGCCAAATCGGCTTACCAGAGCAATTTACGTGAGGTTTAAGTATCTACCCAGCAACGGCGTGGAGAATTATAGGGAGTTCACCTATGACCTTGAGGAGAGCCTGATGACTTCACAACTTAGGGAAATCGAGGTCTTTCCCGTTGAAGCACCCCACAAAGAGAACTTTGAACGTAAGTAGTTTTAGTTGAAGTGTGATGATTACTGCCCGATTATTTCCACAGTCGATCCACCTGGTGATGTCTACGGAATCGTGAAGTTCAAGTCTCCAACAGTAGCCTCCGTGCGATTCAAATATCGTCCTCCTATGTCCTTTGTCTACTCGATCGAGAAATTCAACTTCATCGTCAGTTCATCCAACGTGACTATCACCATCCCCGTCACCGATCTCAGGGTATCTATTCCCCGAATTGTATACTTTTAAAAATGAAAAGATCACTTTTCTCTTATTAAAGGCGCATGGCCAATCTGCATAAATTTCAGGGCTCCTCTGCCCTCACCAGAAAGAGAGTGAAGGAGATTCAAAAGACACTTGAATACCTGGAATTTCCAGAGGAAATATTCCTTGAGTATCCTGGCAACTATACTGTGACTGCTTTCACAAATGGAGCAGTGGTGAAACGCGCAGTATTTCCAGTCATCATGCCGAATATCAGTGAGTTGAGCCTACCACCTATTCACCACATTCCAACGAACACAACTAATTCATGTACTCTCCAGATCCCTTGAAACCAACTCGGATGAGTGTCGGGGTTAATAAGCGTGACAAAGTGGTGGACTTGGAATGGGAAATGAAGGACTATTTCGGAGGCACATGTGCCTTTGAGGCAACAGCGACACCGGCTGACCAAGGAGACAAACAGTCCATCCATCTCACGAGCACCATCCCATCAGCCAACCAAATCAAAAACAGCGTGGCCTTCATGGATCTCTCGGCTTCTGTGAATTACTCGTTTTGTTTGAATGTAAACTGCTCAAACCATCCGCCATTCACGACCCCGGCTATCTTCCTGATGACACCTCCACCAAGTAAGGAAAAAGGTGCACTACAATTGCTGGACAAAATAATGGAAACTCCATAAAAATCAATAAAATTTGTTTTAATATGATGTAGCCTCGAATTTTGCCGCAATTGCAGCCTCAATTCTCCAGATAATCCCCCTCACCCAGTTCTTTTACCTGAATCTCTCGGTCCCAGTTGTTAATTGAAGAAATAGCATAGCACATCATTATTAGAGAATCCCTGTCGTGTTTTACCATCATGAAAAAACCAGCAGTCTGAGGGCTTCTATTCTTTCAGTTCCAGAGCCCCCAGGAAACCTGCGAGCGATTTTGATAAACGCAACGTCGGCAAATCTAACTTGGGAGGCACCACCGATTCCAGCCAACACTCGAATTGAATACGACGTGGAATGCTGGAGAGAGTACACTAGGTACAATAAACAGTCCTACCGCGTAGCCACCACCTTCTTCGTATTTCAAAACTTAATGCCTGAACCACTCCAATGCACGGTCAAATCGAGGGCAGTGAACGAGGGATCAGGGCACACCGAGGAGAGCGAAGAGGCCCGTTCTGTGACGCTGGACGTCCCTCCTGTTGGTCAGTTTGTTAGATTTCTTTCTCGATTGCTTAGAGAATCCTAAGGCACCATCCATTCCTTTGGGATGGCTCTACCAGACGCCTGTAAGTGTCTGCGCTTGACACTCAAAGTTTGGTGTGCTCCTGAGTAGCTCTGAAATTGTAAACGGTCTAACTTCTCTGACTAGGGGAGTGATGAGACACGAGCTATCTTGGAAGTAGACTTGATGTTCCCTAAATTCCATTGGAAAAAATCTGCCAGATTGACGAGCTTCAAACAGCCTTAAGTACATGACTCGAATTCTAGTGAACAGGATGTTTAAATCCGTAAAAAGGTGCAGGCGAAGCTTTCGGAGAAGAAGTTGAAACAACAGGACAATACTACCCTTCAGAGATTGTCGTTTTTCGATACTCGATGGAACCTTATCATCTACGTAGGAAATCTGGTAAAAAGAAGTGTTTGGGAGGTAAAGTGCAATAATTTAATCCTCAAATCGTTCCATCGTGTAACAGAGAAGAGCTCCTCATAGTTACCAGAGTGGAGATTATTGAAGGAGGGTATGAATAAACGATACCAGTTGCTGTGTGTGTAGCATGAGACAGAGTTTTGCATTACGATGATCACATCCACTGTCGTAATTAATAAACAGCTCCCGTGTTACCACAGATTCACCAATTGCGCCTCCAGTGAAGATGGTGCAGCTAAACGCCACGGCTGTTGAATTCGACCTAATGGCGGAAGACCGGTTGGATGTCGTAGCGTTCCAGGTCTCTGTGGATGACGAGGTGTTCTTCGAGTTCCTCCTCAAATCCGCTCACCCAACGGCTGGATTTAACGTCTCCGGTAAGGCAGTCAGTCGAGGGAGCATAAAACGCCTTGGCAATGCCATTTTCTCTTCCTCACTCTCCACACAGGCGAATCGAGCGTGGTGGTGACACGAACGAACCGCACGCAGTTCGTCCTCTCCAACTTGGTGCCTCACAACACCTACAAGGTGACTGTCGTCACTCACTTCTACGTGAAGTACATCGACACCAGGACCTACGAAGTGAAACTCACTCAACCCGGTAAGCTCAACCGCATCAACAACAACAACATCAACTACAACACTCCTCTTGGAGAAACGATGTAGGTTGGAGAAGAGGTCAATTTATTGGGATCCCAGGTTTAAAAAAAGCTTTTTTCAAAAAGGAAATCAGAGCAATTTTATAAAGCAAGGATTTGTAGAGGACTGATTGCACTTGTTCTGAATCGCTGCAATTCTTCACGGCAGTTACCAGTGGTTCTGATTTCTGAGCAAGAAGTGATATTAGCCAGTAAATGTTGTTTAAAAAAATTGTAGAAAACATTAGGAGTATTTGAGAAAATTTCACAGAAGTATTTAAGTGGTGGCGTCAACTAGGTGGACAAGAAGGGGCGTTTACAAAAGCTTTATTTGGTGGCTCAATTTTTTCACAAAGTGATGTATAAAAAAAGTTGTATAACATTTTTTTATTAGAATCAAATGCAACTTCGGAAGAGGGTTCGGAAGCTCCTCGTAATACTTCCTCTTCTACGGCAAGCCAAAGCACCTCTTTGATTGGAGAAACGCGTTGGTTCCGAATATGTACTACTTTAGCCTTTTAATTTATAGGCCTAGATTCTGAATTTAATTACGAGTTAAGCGCTTTGATGGGATCAAAGTTATAACAAAGGTCATAAAAATTTCACTTATTTAAATAAATAAATAAATTGAAACAGAACTTGACATCAAAATAGTGGGGAGAATGAATCAAGAGGTCGACTAATGAAAATAGCACATCATTTGTGCATTGTAAAAAGAAGCCTCAATCCCTTGCATTCAGAAATACTTTTTTTGGGTGTAAGGGATTTACAATCAATTGTCAGGTCTAAATTCGGTAATTTTTTTATTTATAACACTTTTAGGTGTATTTTCGATGCGAGAAGCTACATCTCTATCTAAATCACCCTAAATTACATTAATCTAGCTCAAATAGCCCCAACCAAATCTCCCGAACAAATCACCACCACCAGCAAAGCTCCGGTTCTGGTTACGACCACGAGTAAGTTGTGACTTCTTAAACACAGAATTAACTCCGATAAAATGCTATTTTCCAAAAAAGGTTTATTTTATTTATTTGTTTATTTTATTACTGAAATATTACAAGCATCACCAACAACTGGAAAATCCACTGAAAAAGCGAGGAATACCATAGAAGCTACTCCTACAGTTACAACGACAACTGGTAAGTTTGGCTTCCTTACACGTCACCCTTTCATCTACCATTTTATAAATTAACAATGACTTTACTAGTCCTCCTAAGAGAATGCAAGCATTAAACACACTGCATTTGCTTCTAACACTCACATGAGCATCTGCCTGAAATGCATCAAATGGAGGTCCAAATGGTATATAGAAGCCTTATCATCTGTGCCACTGGGATATTTGAAGTCAATTTCAACCCTCTGATCGATTTGGGAGTTTAAGTTGTTTGACTATTTTAATAAGAAGAGAATGAACTAAAAGAACCACTTATTATAGATGCGACAAAGAAGACCCTTCCTGAAGAACAGGTGAGTAATAACCCGATTTCCAAAGCACCTCAGACTGAGAGAACCTCGAAGACTGGCCCAGCTCCAACGCAAGACTGTAAGATAATCCACACGCGCGACTTTGCATGGAAACCCACGGTTAATGCTCTCTCTCTCTCTCTCTGTCCTCTCTAGTAAGCGGACAGGAAACTCATGAGGGTGACGGGAAGATGACAACAGCTCTGGCTGTTGTGCTCTCATTCATGGTGCTTGCGTTTTTGGCGGCTGTAGGAGTCATAGTGTGGCTCCTTATTCGCCGTCGCAACGCTAACATGTTCACGTAAGAGAACACTGATGGAAGCGCCCCTTAGCGGCAACCCTGTAACCTGCAACTCTCTTCACTGCAGGAACGAGGCCGACGAAGAGACCTACTCGTTTTCGTCGCTTCAACAACGTTTCAAGGAGACCTTCGCCAGGGAAGCCACCAACTGATGTTTGGAGTGGACTTGAAGTATAAATGGATGTCACGGCCTAAAAATTCCCGCAGTTTTATTGGGACAATGCGTTGGATTTGAAGCAATGGGATAGGAGTTTAAAAAAGAGAATTTTTTACATCAACTAGGACTAAGCCCAGTTCGGTTCTTCTCTCTGAGAAGGTGACTCTTCGTTTGCCTGTTTGGCGAATGTATTGGAGACCAAATTCTGAACTGACGGGTGCAATTGTAAACTTGTCTGAAAACTGGATGGGATGTTGCGTTTGCGTTTGCTCGAAGTGGAAATATGAGAAAGGGTGTGTCTCGAAATTGAGCAGATATGATTTATTGGTCAACGCCTGGACCAATAGGATTCCAGCCATTGCCAACCAATCAGGAATTGCCGTCAGGAGCGGAAAGGAAATGGGTAATCGAGGCAAAGCCCCTAGGAAGCCGAACCCTGTGCTGTTAAGTAGTGTTTATCGACCAATGAGAAGAGAGTTGCACCTCTACCCATCAGCCAATGATATTTATGCGAAGCGTTATCTGTAGTCCACAACACGCCTTTGGTTTTTGGAAGCACTAAAAAACCCAGTACTATTTGGTATAAATATCTTTTTTTGTCGGATTCTAAGTCGAATTGTGCCTTATTCTCCTAAATATTGCACAATCTCTAGCTCCTAAACATTAAAATTAAAATTAAAAGTTACATTTTGCCCCTTTTCTCAATCCAAAAAGATGAGCTTTAATTTAATAAGTTGCTGTGAGATAGATCAAATTATTGTTCAAGTTAGTGGGAAATTTGACAACGGAGGCTATTCAGGTGCTCTTGTGCACTAGTAACCCATACAAAATATTTAAAAAAGGTTTTAACAGGCTTCGTAAGTACTTATATTAAATCCATCAACGTAGGGGGACTCGTACTTGATTTAGACACGAAAACAGTGCCACAGTTGCTGTTGTTGCGTGTTGAAGTCGACAGCGACAAGGTTGGCGGTGCTTCATGGAGGAGCGATGACGTCTCATCCGCTCCTCCAGTATCCTTCGTTTGTGTCCTCTTGGGAGCGATCGTAGATATTCGTTCATCGGTGAGAACAGTTCTTTGAGTTCATTGTTTGGGCTAAAAAGGCGAATTATTCGAAATTTTAAGGTGTTAATGGTGACAGAAGAGGCGTTAGTCTCAGTGCCACATCCTTAAATTGGGAGTGAGTTGAGTAATCGGCAGCATTCACTGCAGCGTTCACTTGTTCGAGTATCTAAAACCGCTCAAGCGTGGACACATGCGACGGATGCTGGAGACGGCGAATAAAGACTCGACGCCCTTCCATGAGGAGCCGACACACTTGCCACCGTCGACTTCAGGCCCCAAAAATCAGCATTCCATGTCGGTGTCACCATTGCCACTCTGAATCGTACAGCGTCTTCTTCATCCAGATCAACCGGTCTATAGCCCGGAGCAGCGCTGAATCACCGCAAAACTAAACTACACGAAATAGCTAAGAACATCGGTACTTATAGAAGCCTGACTTGCAGTCGTTTGAATTGAGAGATTTCATGCTGGCCAATGAGGTTTTGGTGATTTTCGTTCGATTTGTGTTCATCGTTCATAAAGTGGCTTGAACAACACTCAATTAAAATTCAACTCACATCGACTTCGCTTGTGAAGAGATGTCGCAAAACTAGCTCTGATGAATGCGTAGCTGTGAGCCTAAGTTATGTCTTAAATAACTTGTGGGCTACCTATCTACTCTGAACGATTGCAGAGTCGGGTCAAAATCTTGTCGAATTGGAATGCTGTTTAGCAGCTGGGTTTATGGTTGGATTCATTATAGATTGATGTATCATTCCATTTTTACATTTGTGAGCGTCTTAGACGATATCTGTGTTATATTTCTGAGTCCAAAGCCAGCTGTCTAATGAGCATTACAGGGGATCACACTAGTGCTTCAAAAATACTGCTAAACGTTTATAGACAATGAACTCTATGCTCTCGATGTTTCCGAAAATACTTTGGTATTTTTTTGCCACGTCTAAATTTGATTCCACGCAAAACTTGTGCAGTTATGAGCATGTACTGACTAATTCATTGGTTAAATAGGGAGGTAATTGAACAATGCGAATCTATGCAAATCTTGCATTTGTACACTACCTTACAAATAAATTAATCACTTTAGTTTAGTGGCTTTTTTGAAATTCCAGAGTGACATTTAAAACAACGGACTTCAATGATCGAACAAGGTGTCACTAGCTTAGACTTTTAAAGCAACATGAAACATTGTTTGTCGGTTGCTTGGCTGCCAGTGCATAAGTGCCGCATTAATTAATTAGTCAATCTGCGGACGCAAATAAATCAATTTTCATTTCAAACTTGTCTCTGTACCAAATTCCACGAATTGAAACGATTCGCGAACGAGTGAGACAGACATGGGCTCTGACTAAGCCAAATCGCTGATTCCTAAGTGGTGTTAACTTCGATTAATATGGCTTCTGTATTAGGAGTGCTTTAACTGGACTTTTAACGCTTTTGTTTTAATTCAATCGGAAATTTGTCCTAGCCTGGTGGAGGTGTCATCTAGGAGTATGCACTTCTCCTTATAGAACGTTCAGGGAATGTTGCAATGGTTGTAAATCCACTGGAATTATGGTAAATGAATATATCTAATAATTTTTTTAGATAAACAGCAGATTTAAATTTGTGCATTACCACATCTTTAAATCTTCAAAGTTGAGTTCGCAATGGAAATGACATTGCCATTGTACGAAAATGCGGTTTTGTTGTTGCATCGCTATCTTCAAGAATGAGTCACAAAGTCGACTTCATTGGGGCATAAATGGACACTTTGATTTACATTTTATTTTTGGATGCCTTTTTAACTGCACTGGTCCATTTCATAAAATTCTTTAGCACGAATAAACCGGTAAAATAACCGACCATGGAAATATGTTAACATATACATCGAAAGTTGCTAATAATTTAGGCATTCAAGACTACAACAGAAGAGCGAGACATCAGTTTATTTTTCAACTGTCTTTAGCCAAAATATGTTCTTGTTATTGCGTCGCAGCGAACCAAGTGGGTAGACTTCATTTTTTAACTGTACATTACATACAGTTGTTTAAATCAGTGGTATGACCACGTTGTACTTTCAAAAGTTCGTTTGCAGTTACAACGATTACCTTAGATAGCATCGCCTCGAAAAATAAAAGTGTATACTTTTACTAGGGACAACAGACACCGATTTTAATTTATTAGACGAAAAATGCTTTATGATAATAAAAATTCGTTAAAAATAAGGACCTAGTTAAAATTAATTGGCTGGGTTTCGGCTCCGTAAAAGAAAACAAAACCTACCAGTATTCGTTGTAAGGTTATTTGGGTAATCTTCGCTTTTTCTGATAATTTCCTTGAGGTGGTTTGAGCTGGTAATATTTCAAAAAAAAAAACAAAATAAGTAAAAATTCGAGTTTTTTGTAAGAAAACACTTTTTTAATTCAAATATTTTTGGGTTAACGACTTCCCATTTTGTACAATAATACCTTTCCAATTTTGCAGGTGAAAGCAAATTTTCTCCTTACTCACAATTTATTAAATAATTGAATTTTCTCAAAAAAATTGCAGCAGCAATCAAAGGTAGAGCTAATTGTAAGCAGCGCTACTGGAGTCCAACATCATAAACAAAGGCGTAGTAACTGGAGGCAAAGCTATCTTGGCCGTCTTGAATTCTTCAGGAGATTTTGTAGTGGTGGTTTGAGCTAGCAAATAATTTTTATATGCAGTAGGTAGGAAAGAAAGGGAGTTTTTTCAATGAATTTTTGTGAATTCAATTTTTTATGAATTCCAAAGTTTTGTGAAAAATAAAGTTTCCAACCAGCTTTTCTGTGAATGTCCTTCTTTCTTACCAATCTGTGTTATTATCCAAAGAGTTTTGTGGAACGTAGGCAAGATAATGTGGTTTGATTCCTCGAATTCTCTTCATGTATTCTCTAGTTTGTTTAAAAGAAAGTGCTTCAAGCTCAAAATCAGAATTGTTTCTGAATAGAAAACTATAGTTGTTTAAAGTGATTATCAGTACGTCCACTGCTACTGAAAACTGCGCAATAGAAGTTGTAGCGACTTAAAACAAGAACGTTTAGTGATAAAACTTTCGAAATTCTTTTTTTTTTAATTATTAACTTCACCGCATTTCCTATCAACATTTCTCTAAAAGGAGTGTTGTTGTTGATGTTGTTGTCGATGCGGTTGAGCTTACCGGGTTAAGTGAGTTTCACTTCGTAGGTCCTGGTGTCGATGTACTCCACGTGGAAGTGAGTGTTATGGGATGGATCCATCTTCGGATGAAGTTGGTGGCAACTCTCTGCATCGTCTCACTGCCGTTGGTGTGTGTAAACGAGCATTTCCCGTGGTAATACAGTCTAGCGTCATCCTAAATCACTGGGGGGGGGCATCCCAGGTCAAATTTGAGGTCGTCGCGTTAAGCAAAGTCATTCTCAGGCTCTCTGGAGGGTCTGGACCTATTAAGGCATATTGAGGCAATCGATAAGCGATTGAGTCGCAGAGGCCAATTGAGACCTCTATTTTCTAAGAGATATCGATTGGTCTCGCCATCCATCAAGGCCCACGTGCATCGTAAAGTCAACTTGATGAAAGAGCCGAGGGTAGCAACTTACTCATCGCTAGCCAACTTCATTCCAGATGGATCTGAGCCTGCATGTGGCTAGTACAGTGCCTCTGACCGATGAATCGACCAGCATTAGAAGAACAGCCATCGATGGGTTGCAATCTTCATGTAATAGTTGTTTAAATGGTTTTTGATTACTATCTGGTATCAAATCGATGTTGTATGAAGACTTCAGGCGTTGATAGCCTACAATGTCATTTCCGAAAGAAAGAATTGCACTCTGAGCATGTGCATGACCATCTGAGGTGTCTATAGAAGCGTCATAGACGTGTTATTTATTAAATCATGAAGAGCAGTTATCAGATAATAACAAACAGAGCACAACTCAAATAGTCCATGCATGTAACTCGCTGCTCGTTCGCCAAATATTGATAAGCACAAAACAAACCATCGAAACTTGTAACTTCGATGCTTAGGATAACGCCACACTGTGATACCCAGTTCCCACTAAGCTTAGCACTTGCAGGTGGAAGCTCCGACTCAATAAAATTCATTTCTAATCAGCAGATATAAAGATTGTCGACTTGATAAGTCTTAAGTCTTAAAAGGCACCTCTCTCCAGAGAAGGTGAGCCAACTCCGCACCAACTTCCACCCACCGAAAGACAAAGAAAAGAAGCCACCGAATCAGGTTTAAAATGACCGATAGAGAGAGATTGGCAGTTTAATGGGTTCCTGCTCACAGAACCCACACACACACACACACGCCCATAAGGGGCGTTCACACTGAAAGCCGACACGAGAGGTTGTTGGGGGTGGGAGACAGCAGCTGGACTAAAACACGCACCGACAGATTCACAAACAGACAGACAGAGAGACAGGGGTCGCGGGAATGAGAGTGAAACGAATCACAATTGCGGAAAGACGACGTAAGAAGGCGGTAGCGGTGGCGGCGGCGGCGGCAGCGGTGACGAAGTAGTGGGACTCACACGCACACACACACAAACTCATATTTACACCCTTTCAGGAACCACATGGGGTGACGGGGGGGGGCGTATATTTACACACACACTCGGTGGGGTGGGAATCAACTAGACTGCGGAGGAAGGGGAGGTGGGTTGGCCGGCGGAGGCCGCACCGCTGTTGTTGGCGGCGGCGGAGGCGGCGGTGGTGTTGGCGGAGGGGAGCGGCGCTCCACTCTGGGCGGTGCTGTTGGTGGAGGACGAGGCTGCGGCGGAGGCGGCGCTGACGTAGCCCGAGTTGACGATGCGGTTGCGCAGCCGAATTTGGCGCTGCATCGCCATATTGATCTGTCGGCTGTCCAGACTCATCGAAGAGTCGCTATTTAAAAAAGTGCTTTGTAAAGGGTTGGATGACGCCTTGGTCTTGTCTAGCCTGGTGTCACTGGGCAGGAAACATTACAGCTTCCGAATTATCAGGCCATCCCATAAGTCCTGTCCGTACCTAACCTTTACCATTCGGACGAAATTTAAAGAGTACTTGATAATGGATTTGCGCTTTAAAAAACGCCCAATTCAACAGAAAATGGGAAGACAGAACACACAGAGAGAGAGAGAGCTCCGAAACCAGTCACTGACCTCTCCAGATGCCCAAGAATGTCGTTGACCTCCACCGCAGTTGTGGGAATCTTGACGGGCGGCAGTCGAGTCCTTCGGTTGTGGCGCCGAGTCGGTGTCGAGGGCGTGGAGGTCGTCGAGGACGCCGTAGACGAGGCTCCGTCGGCCGCTGCCATCGACTTCCAGAAGTAGAAGGAGGAGAAGGCCTGCAAAGACACACACAGAGGATCAGAGGACAGTGTCACAGTGCCCACATGCTTTCTCCTGCGGGGGCGCACCTGAGCAGCAGCACGAGTGACAACACCACGACCACCGCCGTTGGCACCGACTGTAGGGGGACGCGGGGGACGGAAGTGGAGTCCGGGGGAGGCATCACTGCCAGACTGGGCGTTGAAGATGCCACTGGCAGCGGAGGCGGCGGATGGACCACTCGAGTTGTTTTGGCGCTGGTGGCTGTAAAAGAAACTGCTCCCGCTGCTGGTACCACCGCCAACAACACCACCGTTTCCGGCTGAAGGAAGGAAGACAGTCAAAAGAAGCACTTAATCCAGACTGCCGCCTTCTCCCAATCGAAGGGGAACGCCAGCATCTCTCAAGGTGATGTTAATGCTCCAATCCATACATTTAGAATTGCTTAAGAATGACGGCACGAGGAACAACAGAGCACGTCATCCTCATTATTGAGGAGCACCAATGATCGATTTCCGCTGCCTGAGGGTGTCTCAGGTGTCCCTGGATAGCAGTGCAATGGCACCCTCCAAGGCTGTCTGTTGCTCATCCAGAATAAACACTCTACTTATTACCGCAATTAAGTAGCAATGGTGGTTGCAATAATATGAAGAGATAATACTTTCAATCTTAAGAACCTCCCTGCTACACTAATAATAGTTTATTATTCATTATTAAAGGGACAGTTGTGGAGATTCAATGTCCACGAAGTCTCGAATCCGCGATAGTAGAAGCGCTATGGTAGGTGGAGGGTTACCGAATGCAAGATCTCCGTTCTAAGAGGGTTGGGGCGTTTTAGAGAATCCCACCTGCATCTATCGACACCTTCCGTGGAACGTGACTAGAAACGCTACTAAAAATCAGGGGATAAGTTGTACTAAGAACAGAGGCACTTATAGGGAACAAGTCGACCGCCAATGCCCTACTGATCAACCAATCATTCAAGACTTTCCAGAGCCCAAAGTCCAGAAACACGTTGTCTAGCGGCAAAAAATCAACGCTCCCCTGATGAACCGATCCACAGGGATTTTGAACAAAAAATTCGCAGTTCTACCACGTCCTCTAGCGAACGCTGCGTTTACGTGTTTCCCACCCACATGAGAAGACCACACCATTAGACACTCTCCTAGAGACAAGAAAATCAACAAGCCGAGAGGGAAGCAGACGGGCGTACATCGCGAGACAACGGCATTCGAGGCGGTGGAGGCAGCGGCTGTGTTGTTACTGTTGGCGACGGAGCGTGTGCGAGGGATCGGCGACTCACCGGAGGAGACGTCAGCGAACCCACTGTTGCTGCTGGCGTTGCCACGGGTGACCGAGTCAAGGTCAGTCGCCAGGGACGAACCCGCGCTTCCTAATGAGGGAAAGGACAACAAAAAACACTATAAAACATCCCCTAAGAGAAGGATCGCGACAGAAAACCAAAACGGGTATATTCATCTCCTCCGACGTCCAAGCAGCCTTTGTCAAACGCATTCTGGACTCTGGGAACGCGCGGGTAGTGCTGGCCTCGAGGACAATCTAGTGCGCACACATGCCAACCCAAACATCAAATTCTCTCTCTCTCTCTCTCTGTGTGTGTGTGGTTTGGTTAAGCGAATGAACCACCGTTCAGCCAAGCCTTAACTAATAAGAGAGGCGTGCTATAAATAGGATGGTCTGCCCCATTTGACAGCCTTTAAAACTACGATTGGTGGGGGGGGGGGGCGTTGCGAACCACCTTCTGGGTCAAAGTAAGCATCGAATATGACAGAAATCACCCCTGGGACGTTGGCCACCTTCGCGAAGGTGAAATTTTCCCCTCGTTGTCATTAGGCAGATCTTTACTTTGGCCTTCCGAGTTGCAAAATTTCCCAGGACACAGAGGAAATCCAAAGCACGTGCTTGCTTTACGAAACGGATTACCTCGACGCTCGGCCTTCATCAACCCTGTCTTTGGCCACAACCACTTCAGACCCACGAATACCCCCTTCCCTCTCTGATGCGTAGAAGAGGAACTCGGACTCACTGGTACTGAGATCAGCTCTCCTCGAGACAGAGGACCGCGTCCGGACCACGGTTGTGGCGCTCGGCGCAGACATTATCGATGCCCCACCGTCACCACCTGAACCTGTCCCGTTCCCGTTGCTACCTAGCGACGCAGCCGCCGCCGCCGCAGCCGATGTAGGAGTGGACGTCACGACACCGGTGACCGATGAGGTTCCCGTGTCGTCAGCGGTGCTGTTGGTGTGGTGGTGGTGGTGGTGTTGGTGGTGGCGTTTGGGGGTGCTGGTTGTGGGTGCCGTGAGACTCGAGAGCCGGGATCGGAGACTCTGGCGTTGGAGGTTGGCATGGACCTGGAGCTGATGTTTTCGGGCCTCGCGACGACGAGCGCGTTTGGCGATCTCTTTCATGTGTTTGGGACCCGGACCCAACTTGCTGTCCAGTACCTGGAAGAGGGAATTCCACGGTGGGTGTCTGAACTGAAGAGGGGGCTAAAATTTCTCTGGAAACGGGGCTAATAGTTGATCCTCAGGTCAAATATGACTCAAAAACACAACGCGACTGGTTTCTAGCGTCTCCGTAGCCCGCGTAACGCCCCCTACAGGTCTGCCAAGGCTTTGAAGCAAAAAATGTCCTTCACGTTTGACGAAGACGCTTTAAAGGCGCCGCTTGCAGCTTCTGGATGATGTCACAGGGTGTTTGTAGTAAATTCCATGGCCCACACTTTATGAAATAATGAAAAATGGTTGTCATTTGTTAATCTTTACGAAGACCGCGCTAGTCCTGACGGCGGCTACTAAAACCGCCCGGTTAATCGATGAGAGAATTGTCGACTCCTACAATACCGACTAAATTTAGTACATCATAACCACCTTTTCACAGGTGAAACTGCCAAAATTTCCTTTTGATTATCACGTCCATCGAATTCCCCAATATTGGCCACGAGCCAACGGCTCAATTCGTGGGCAGATTTATTGCGAAAGAAGGCGCCAACTTTAAGTGGTGAATAAAGACTCCCAACATAGGGAAATCCATCAGTTGATCTAAAATACGTATAAAAAAATCCCAGAGACACCCTGGAGGGTTTAAAACCTGCGAATTTAAGGAGCGGAATTGAATCCTGAGGACTAGGAAAGCACAGAGTTAGTGCATTTGGGTTATAAGAGTAACTGACAGGTTTGGTGGAAACTGGCGTTACGAAATTGTCACAACGTCATTTCCAATTAGACACCCCAACCTCAGTCAAGACTGGTTGTTGGCTCTGGTTGGGACTCTGTAGTAACCTGCTTCAATCAATAAGTGAATCCCAGGAGGTTGCCTTGGAAAGAGACCGGATATGGTGAGAGGCCAGTGTATGACCTCTCGACAACTGTTCTTCGGGTCGTTCGTGACAAGAACCTGACTACCGTGGTACACACGGAGACAAGCGTCTGGACGAGGCCTCCAAAGCTGCTCACTCTCGGAGTCTGAATCGTTGAGTGGCGTGCGACTCACAAAGGTTGGCCGGTTTGACATCGCGAACAAGGTAGACGTCACAACCACGGCATCGGAGGAGCGCATAGTAAAAGGTAAGCTTGACAGTGGCCATGCACCGAGGTGCACGTGCCCCACGAAATTGCCAACGCGGAAGTGCATAGTACACCAGTACTATGTCCCGGCCTCACCACTCAGATCTTTATCCACTGGAATGAGATTTGGTTGATGCGATCGCGCTCGCACATCAGCAGATCCCTTCCCAAGATTCTGCAGCAATAATATACAGTAGAAGGATTAAACCAGGCCTCAGGGAAATGCCAAAAACGGGTGATTGTCAACCGACTACACCAGTCCCAATCTCGAGGCGAACCTGACAAAGAAACACGAGTCCATGAGGACGCCTTCGGAATGAAACAGAGGACACTGCCCGAAATTGAACGGTGAAGGAATCAGGTGTGGGAGGGTGCGAAAGCGATCCCACGGGACCCGCTGCGCAAAAAGTGCACGGGTAAGCGAGGTAGTAACGGTAGAATTCCTCCACTCACTAGGCAGAAAGCAGGTCAAGCGCTAACGCGCAATCACACACACCCGAAGCTCGATAAACAACGGGAATGGCAGACTGATGAAGACTAGGAGTGCCTCTGGGTAGCATTATAGCCGACCTAGTTAGTTAGCCAGTGTGGATGAGGATGAAAAGGTCCAAATTCTCACAGATTTAGATTCCGTTTTTGCTTCCATCGATGACGCGTCCTCATTGGAAGCTCAAATGCTGGAGCAATACGGAATCACTGTTAACACTGCTGAGGCCATGGCGTGGTGAATTATTACTGCAGATTTTACCTAAGTGTAATCCTAAGAACACTACGCCCACATTCATCGCTAGCGAAACCCGCTTCATCCTCGAGACACATTCCGGAAGGCCACGAAATTTACGGAATAACCAACCACAAACCCTTTTCCTCAGATTACCATTCCCCGAGATAAATACCACCGTTTCGTGGTGAAGAACATCCGACATGACGCTCATCGTTGGACAAAACATTGCCGCTCCGCTGAGCCACACACCGACGGAGTCCGTAGCCCAAACGCTAGTGGAGAACTGGATCTCTGATAGAGGATCGTAATATCCTCGGCTTTCCTGGTTAAAACCACCCATTAGGATGTAGGTGATGAGGATGAGGATAAAACGACAGCCCCATTTGGTTATGGGAATTTTCCCCCAGCCTGTATGGCTTAATCCTCTGAATCCTTCCGAGAAAGTCACGATACCGGTACATTCTCCCTGCTAATTGGGAATTTTAACCATATTTTTTCATGGAAACCACCAAAATACGGGGATTACAGTCGCTGTGAAATCGACAGCAGCGAAATCACAATCCAGCAGCGTGAATCTGCGAAGCTGTTGTGGTCGAAATCCAAAGAGTTTTGGACTACCCTGCCAAACTCCCTATATCACCTAACCCGCAGAAGGACTGCTATGCTGTACAGTTGAGCGCTTCCGTCAGGAAGAGTAGCTTAAAACCCGCCGCATTAAGACGTAATCCCGGCTGATAGTCGATTTCCGACGTTGCTTAAGGTGCCAACTTCACCAAGAGAATAGTTGTACTTTGTACCTCCGCTAGGGTCCATAAACAAGCACATACCCAGCGGCTAATACCATCTTGTCTACGACACAATAAAGATGACTCATCATCACCACCACCACTAACTAGTAGTGACGTTGTAAGGGAGGCCTCAAACTCAGGAGACAGGCCTGTTTAGAAGGCAGACGACGAGAGCAGAGTTCTCTAGCACTAGGCGTGGGGAACGCATTGGAGGTAATAACAACAACAACAACGGGGGGAAGCCGGTGAGTCATCTAGCGCATTCGCATGCGATACCGATTCTCGACAGGCGCGTTGCCAGGGTAAATCAAGTGCAGCATCGCCGTTAGGAGGAACTGCGTCGACGTTAGCGCGAGCCACGCCCGCAAAGCCCGACAATGGTAAAATCCCCTTTTATAATGTCTAATTCAGCTAGACATTGTACATTATACGGCTGGGTGCATTTAGTGGCCAAATTTTCGGTTTAAAGAACAAACTTGTCAATAGCTGGAAGGATCTTTAATTAAACGTAACATTTGGTCACTTTTTTCATATGTCTCGACGATATCTCCTGCTACTTTAGGGATATCGGACAGCTCAAGGAGGATTTTAAAACTTCAAATAAATACGGGCTCTTGGAACCTACCTACCACCTTTACAAACGAGGTACTACTCTACTCACAGCCAGCCAATCACAATAAAGCCATTCGTTCCCATTAGAGGTGGCTTTGCGCTGCCTGATAATCACTTGATAGATTAACAAAACGGGCAGGTCCTGTTCTACTGCGAATACGTAGCATCGATTCAAACTGGTGGGCATTCCGAGAGAGCTTTCAAGGAGGAAAATAAGGTCGCTGCTCTCCAAAGCTCCCTTGAATTGGAGGCTACGGTGGCAGACGATCGTTGTTAGGAAATCTGCACTTTTCTGAGGGGCCAGGGTAGCATTTAGATGCCTACAAGGAATTTCTAACCACTGCAGGCAACAAGGGCAGTCAATAATGGATAGCCGTGTGTATGGCAGCAGCAGCAGCAGTGGGATTCAGGCCTCAAGGAAAGGTAAAACTGCTTGTCAGTCAACTTTTACGACCGCACCGGCAAACTTCGCGGACCTCAATTTTAATAGGGGATCTTTCCCATCAAACCAGCTTACGAGTAGGTGATGGATAACCAACCTGCCACCACCACAAACAACAACAGCTAGTGCAGCGATGGTGAATCATCGTCACCGAGATTTCGGAAAATCCCACCTTAAAGTGCATCGCGTCATCCTCCAACCACTTAACTGCGTCCCCTCCCTCTTCTCTCAGACCGCAACCTCACTAATGGAGAGTAGGGCCTTTGAGAAGAAAGCAGCTATCAGGTTGCGATAGCTGACACCACCACCACTTCATGTAAACACGAGAAAAAGGAACTGTGCCGTCGCCCCACGACAAGTAGGCCAGTGTCCCAAATAAAACCAGTCTCTTCTGAAAGAGAGCCTGGAGCTCTGGAGAACCCGAGGACAAATTTAACTCTGCCATGAGTAGAACAAGAACGCTTGCAATTCAGTTGCCAGATTTGGCCTCCAAATCGGCTTCCCCTGTGTGCGGGGGCATAATTTACCGAAAGATCACTTGGCTTTTTCCCATATGTTTCAAATATGTTTACATCGTCAAAATGCGGAGAACCACTAATGGCTGGTGATCAATGCTCCGTGAAAACAATCTAGTAATCGTAATGGTGACTACGAGGAATCTTCGGAGAGGCTTAGGTTGGATTCAGAATATGGGAAAAGTGAAGGATCGTTGTTGTCAACCCACTTTTTTTACGGCTTGGCATCGGCCGAACTCCCCAGGATCATCTCTTAACCAATCACCGTGCTGCTGGGACTTAAAAGCCCCGTTAATGGGACACAGAATAAGAAGCACTTTCTCAAAAAAGGGAACGTGCAAAGTGGGCCTGCTCTTGCTTCATCCCGGGTTGCGGCTGTAATATTAGATGCCAATGCCGCGGATATCTCTCACAGTAGAGGAATTCAAAGCTAACCTCAGTAAAGTGTGATGCGAAACCCAGCTAGAGGCAAGCGGGCTTTCCAGTACAAGCAGCCATTCAAAACGATCTACCCCCAACCCACTAACTACGTCAAGTGCATAGAACAAAGCGGAAACGATACATCCCCTCCTGATTAACTGCCTGTTTACCCCCGTAAACGCAGTGCCTTGACTATCCACAACAGCGCTCTGTGCGTAGGTAGTTTTTAAAAGGGACCGAAATCAAAATTGGCGTTCGCGCCGGGCTCCTAGTTAGAATAGCTTGCCTGAAACGGAGGATATGATTGCCGCTGAGTAGTAGTAGCAGCATTCATTTGCACTTATGCAACTACGAATGAACGCCAGGGATACGGAGAAGACGCCTCCGCCAGATAAACCCGTGAATGACTCAAGGTGGGACCTTCACCCACAACCAGAGTCGTTCTTATTGCTGCGTTGAGAATAAATTTTGTGTTGCGGTTTTCTCAGGCGCTGGGGAAACGCGCTTTTGCGGAGTTAGGGTCAAGTTATGTGATAAAGAAGGACCTTTTTAACAAAAAATCTTTATGGGGTCTCTTGGACAAGCCGCCATCCCCAAAAGAGGCAGTAACCTGGAGAGAAAAACAGTCGACACATAGCAGTTAACCAGCACTCAAGCGATTCAAGTAGCGGCTTAGTTATACACAAAGTAATGAAGCCGATGTGGCTGCAACCAATTCCTGTTCAGGCGAATTAAAGTGACAACCCGAAAGGAACTACCCACGCGAACACAAAGACCCATTTCACTTAGATTTTCTTTAAAAAGGCACCTAGAGATGATGATGACTTTAACTGACAATTTATGTCAACCATTACGTTGGCTTGCCCATCAATAAGAAGTGACGACATACCCGAAAATTTAAAATAGAGGTGTTCTAGAGTAAATGAACCAAAAAACTCATGTGTGCGATTCATGCACACTCACTGAGATTGAGTAGATAGGCTGTCAAACCCTCCACAAGGAGCTAAACACTAGTTTTACGACGAGCTTTGGGAAACCTGGACCAGTTAGGCGAGAGTAAAGGTGAAGAAACGAGAGAGAGAGAGCAGGATTGGTTTTGTTTTGCACAGAAGTGGACACTGAGAAGGAAGGTGATCTAACCTGCTTGAAGCGTCCGGGTTCTTGGCCACGGCTGAGCCACCTTTTGACGCAGAGAACACAGGCGTTGCAGAGATCGCCCTTTCTGTTGGCTGCACTCTCGTCGAAACAGGCTCCAAAGTGCTCTGCATAGCGTTCCGAGGCAGTGAATCTCGAGCTAGACGACTTGGTTCCACAAATGCAGCAGCCGGATTTGCTGCGAAAGTGAGCACGGCCCGAGCCTCTTCCTGAGCTTACGCCACTCATTTTGAGACACGATGATTAAATATTTTTCTAAAGTTCGGAAAATTAGAGCATGAAATGCGAGATTCGGGTGCACACTTAATACAATTATTTGCTTAAAATGACCCAAACATACACATAACAGGTAATAAACTATTAAAAGACTTCACTATAACCTAATATTCAATGTGATACAGCATAGATAATCGCAAGAAGAAAATTGCGTTTTCAAAATCAGACGAGTGAAGTTGAGGTCGTATTAAGCTGTGAACAGGCAAGCCTGAGAAAAGACAATCATTTTCAGCATATTTGAATAAATCCTCATTGTACAAAGATGACAATAGAAGCATCACGCTAACAAATTGTGGCAACTGAGAAAAGAAATTGGATAAAATCTTGAGCTTTGCCGCGATTCCCTACAAAAAACTCACATTAACAATAGTCAGAAGTTGTCAGTTGATAGTTTAGGCCAGAGAAGTTATAGTCAAATTAACTTTCTTATTTATTGTTAAATTCGAAGAGAAAGAATATTTACACTCCGCACTTAACAGAATTATTGAAAACTGCGCTGCCTTGGGTGGCATACTCGACGAAATCGTCACTGGTCCAATCAAAATCAAACCAGAGGGTCTAGTTTGATAAGGTAATTTATCACTGGTATTACTTATAGGAAGAATCAATAAGCATAAAAAATCGAGTAATATTGCTGTTTACGACTAACTGTCCCATTAGTTGTGCCAATTATAGCGGAATTTGAGAAATTATAAAGATTCATTAATAACCGAAGGGACATATTGATTACAGTTTACGTTTCGCCCCAAATAAGAGAAGATATCAGTTGACGTTCAGTACACGATGCTTTCAATCAACAATGGTGATCTACAGAATTTTTGTGCCATTTTCTTATTTGTTCTGACCCGTTAGGTAAACATCTGTGGCAACACCCCATGAACTCTTGCGAAAAACCAAATTTCTTTTGCCCTTTTTGAGTGTTGAGACCAAGCTTTTAATTACTAAAGGTGCCAAATCCCTAGAGTTATAACTAAATAAACAGATACCAATGAGCTGCCAAGTCTACGTCCTTATATTATTCATTCATATTGAGTATTTTACGATATCGTGTTGTAATCTTTTTGAACTAGGAAAAAGTATAAGGATGCGCCTAATTTTAAGCATTATCTATCGCGTAATTTATAGAGATTCTCGGGGCCAGATTCGTCTTTTAGAGATATGCTATTTGAAGAGATCTTACTAATTCATTCGAGGTTTTGGTTCCTCGAACTTGGCTTCGCATAAGATACTTCGTAATGAATTCAGTAAAGGTTTTATCTCTGAATACTTACAATCCTCACCAAATAACCCATTGACACTACTTTAGTACTTTAATTTAGTACCTCTTTATTTAGTTTCGCATAAGAAGGTGATACTTTGCATAAAATTAAGAACCATAGAAGACTTTTTGATGAACAGAATAATAATTTCCCACTTTCAGGAACACCTAAGCAACCTAAGGTAAGCTTTGTGTTACTGCAATGAACTGTAAAATAAAGGACTCTCATCCAAACCTACCAGAAAAAACATAATCATATTAAATTTTCCTAATTTAAATGCCCTTTTGACATTCTCATCGTATAAATTTACCTCAAAAAATAGGTCAGCTTAGTCACAAATATGTAGCCATGGCTTGAGGTGAACTGAACGTAGACAAGAGAAATAGTTGAACGATTCTAACTATCCGTACAACTCAGAAACGAGAATACAAGTAGGTTGATGCATGCGAGAGATACAGGGATAAGTGATAACTGGAACGTTTTAAAATCAGTGGATTGAATAGAGTGAAGTAAAAATTATCACCATAAGGAAAAAAGAAGAATGCCGAAATAAAAGCCCTCGATGAAAATGTATACCTCAACACTGGTGTTGAAAATGCAGCTGAAAATGGCAAAGGATTTTTATTTCCTAAAATATATATGCATGTTTATTACACTTTACGCAGTCCTTAATGGGTGTCATGACTTATAAAATGTAAAATTTAGAAAGAGCATATAATTTTTGCTTTGTAAATTAATTATTGTAACAGCTAACTTAATTTACAATTGTGTTATATTTCAGGTTGATGGCCTTGTTGTTTATTGTAACTGATAATTATCATATTGTAACTGCCGTCATTTCGAAATAATGGGGAACAAATCTTCGACCCTTGACCATGCAACTATCTCAATGCTGCAACAAAAAACAAAAATGTCACCAAAAGAAATAAAGGACTGGCACAAGCGTTTTCAAAAACAATTTCCAGATGGAAAAATGAACAGAGCTCAGTTTGCTCAAGTCTATGCGGATTTCTTTCCCTCGGGCAATTCTGAGGCTTTCTCCAACATTGTTTTCAATAGCTTTGATACAAATAACGATGGTGCTGTAAATTTTACGGAATTTACTTGCGCACTTGGAATTATTAATAACGGAACTGTGGATGAAAAAATAAACTGGGCATTCGATCTTTACGACCAAGACAAAAATGGGGTCATTACATTAAACGAACTTACCACCATGCTTAAAGTAAGTTATTTAATCTACTTATTTATTTCCTTATGGAATTGTCTATTTTAATGCATAATCGCCTCTTCGCAAATAGTGGGTTTAATGCTTGAGCCTGCGCATATTATTACACTAGAAAAATGCTGGATGAAAGACTTCCTTTAATCACATTCCTACATTCACTTCAAGGTGCATTTTCTATTCATTTTAACAGATGTGCCTTATGTTTCTATTGGTCCCGAACAAATCGTATTTCTACTCTAATATATGGTAGCAATAATATCACCTATAATAGAATCTTTGATAAAAAGCATCTTTGTCACCTGATTTTATCAATTGTTGTCATCCAGAATCATGTGAGGCATCGAGTTCTTCTCATTCAATTGCTGAACAAGCTCGTGGGCGTTTCTGTTTTTTTGAATATGCAAAAATCACTATTTCTTTTTAACGAGATATTTTTAAATCAAAGACATCATTTCGGATTTTTCGAGTATCTTTTCAAGTTAAAGTGCCCGTTTTATAAGGAGTTTTATTCCAGGTTTTTGAAATCATGTCATTACAATGTGAAACAATATATCAAGATCCCTTGTAACAGCTTACAATTGCTGTTTTCGGCTTCCGATTCTGGAATATAAGTTGTTGATGTGGCACAGGCCTATTGACACCTTGCACGCCATCACGAGTGCTTTCAAGGCGTATTAAAGAAGATACCACATAAGGAAGCCAATGATAAGAGGCACATGTCTCAACTTCTCAAAGTACCTTATATTTACCTCCATTTTGCTCAATCATACGTGCACGTTTGCCATAGTCAGCTGATTCTTCTCTTTTCTTGCGTGTGTTCATCATCATCATCATCATCATCATCAGAACAGCAGCACACGGAGTTGTGCAAGTAGGGAATAATTTATCAGCTAGAAACTTTTTTGGATGCACGACTCAAGTCGTTAGTTCATCATTAAGAAATGACTAAAATGACGCAGATAATTGGGACATGTTTATGTATATTCGATTTTGAAAATTACTTTTTAAAAATACCATCCATCTCAGACCAGTAAAATAACCAGAATTTAGCCAATTTAGTTACTTTAATTGGACTTCAACATATTTCATTACTTAATTCCTTTTATTTTGCATAACATGCAAAGAATTTCACGGAGATTTATGGCAATAACTATAAAAATGCTATTAAGTGCCACCCTTCAATCCAAAATTTACCCATTTAAATATAAAATGAACAAATGAAGTGCGAATTTCCCACTGACTGGTCTGCTGACCGGATACCACCAGAGCTCCGCTAGTTATCTGTTCTTGCACATTTTTCAATTTGCACTGCCACTCATGCAATAAATTATAATGCAATTTCTCTCTGAAAACAATGGGAGGGGAAAAATTACTCTGCGAATGCAACTAAATTCACACAAGTTCAAAAAAACTCTGAGGCAACCATCATGGAGACTTAGCATGATACACCCTCAGGCGTAGTAGTAGTAGCATCCACATGTATGTCTCACTTCAAAGACATCTTTCAAGCACGTGTATGCAAGAAAATTCTATATCTTTTTCCAGCAAATGCTTAGGACTTATTTTTTCACTGGTTTTGGTTACAACTGAGGAGAAAGAGCCTTGGTAAAAGGCGGCATCAGCTGTGGAGCCCCATTGTGAGACACGGAGGATCAGTATCCATGACTGAGTGCCAATTTTTCCCTTTATTTCTTGAAATATGACATATGTTGCAGAAAGGGAGTTATCCCGTTTCAATTTAATTGTTATGCTGATTGCTAAACGTATGAAGGCTTACCAGTTTCCATTAATAAAATGAGCAGGGACTGCATTTTAAAGGGAAGGCAAAATTGAAAATGTCTATATTTTCTTCTATTTAATATATATTTTTTAAAGTTCTTTAATAATGGGTCATGTGATCTCCTCCTTACTATGGCTTCGTTTCACCAAAGTTCACAAAACAAGGTAAATGTTCTCTGTGCTCTGTACTTTAGACTGAGAAACTATTTTGACTGTAAAGGATTACCCAGGGATTGTGTTTTTGTTGTATTCAACAAAATCTTGAGATTGGGCAGCAAATTCTGTGTCCACTAGAGATTTGCCCGTCAATTTTTAGTACTGGTAGGAAGGTGAAGATAAATTTCTTTCCCAGCACTTTCTTCCATAATTTATAGTCAGGAGGACTGGTCAAGTCATCGTAAAAATGGATTTGACGCCAAACTTGTTCATTTTTTCCTGAAACATGGTCTTTTAGTAGCTGCTGCTGCTGTGTCATCGCAATCAGATTCCTTCATAGCCTCTTTAGAGTCGTATCACGCGATGAAATGATCTCTCCCTCTCATTACGAAGATTTAAGCTCTTGAAGGGAGAGTGTGGGTAAACGCCATCTCTGCCAGACTATTCCTTTACATCCTATCAAATTTAGCTGTTGTCTAGTTGACACGCGGGACTTAATGCGAGTGAATTGATGTGCAAACAGTGAGGAATGGTGTGTGTGTGTGTGTTTACCCCCTAATCGAGACATCCTCATCACCACGCGCGCATGGCTATGCGGCTTAGCGACCGGCCCTATTGTGCCACCGCATGTAACGATAAGAGTGTCCTAATGAATATGCAATAACTCCGCCCATTACCTATTCACTTGCGCCTTTCTCTCATCTGCAAGGGAACCACCTACCAGGGCTATGCTATAAAGTTCTAAATGGTACAAGCAGTAGACGTTACGCTAGATAACTCCAAACGCTTATTCAACGGTGTACCAAGCATCATGGCAATAACTACAAGGGAGAGTATAAATTATTAAGTAGGACTCCAATGACCTGTTGCCATCAGTCCGGTCCATGTTGTTCTTTGGCTAGAGCCATAACCCATCGGTGAGTATTTCGACTGGTGTCCTGATCAGGTAGCGTAGCTTCATTTTTTAAACTAGAGTTCCGTATTTTTTTGGGGGGGTGTTCGGAATTCCACTCGTTATTTCTTCCTCCGTGACTAGGTACGATAACGATTGGAGTTGAGTTCGACATATTTTTGAGTATGAGGAGATTCTGAAAGACGGGTTTTTTCGGAGTGCAACCTCTTCGATTTCCTGTGGTGCATAGGCTAAGAAATTACAAAAACTAACCTCATTCGGAGTGTTGCAAACCACGTTACCCAGGAGTGCATTTATTGCTTAATATCCCAAATAATTGGGGCTGGCAGCAGCTAAGTGCCACCAAGAAGGTGTTTTGTTTACGTGATCTTATAAATAGGCATTCCAAAGAGCTGCTGTGTTGGTCCATAAGTGCTAAGTACTAAGAAGAGTGCATTCTTGCCCTTATCTTACTTAACCCTCACTCTGTTACTAGCTGACTTAACTTTCCTCTTGCATAGTCCGGTAAAATTATTACACCTGGATGAAACTATCCGCAGTGGGTTTTTAATACTTATTCCTAACTTACTGATGATGTCTTTAATCAAGAGTATGCTTGGGTCATTTCTGCAACGATTCCCCAATTAAGTAATTAGTTAGGAGCACATGCTCCATCACTGTGTGAACAGATCTCTAAGAGTCCTTTTCAAGTGATTGTAAACAAGTAAAGAGTACTTTAACTGGACTTAGTGGCCTATGAATACAAATTATTGCATGAATCAATTATTTAGTATTTATACATCCTCTTTTAAATCAGTGAGTTATAGCTATTCCAGAGGCAATAACTATAAAATAAATAAATAATTTATTAATTAATTTCAATAACTTAAAAGCTCTCTTTGATTTATAATTATTTGGTATGATTCCATTTTAAAAGTTAGCTATGTAGCCCGCGTAATACAAATCCAACAGTCACCATGACTCAATTGTTTATCTGAAAAGTGTTTATTCTGTTTTTTTTCGGTTTATTAAAAAAGAGGCATTAACGCCCTCTAATTCAGTTAGTCTATTCCTATTTAATTAAGATGAAGATAGTTAAACACAAAATCTCCCTTGTTCATGGATCACAATTTCTGGTTAATAAGACGGTAAAACGATGTAAAATAAACAGTTTTCCGGCTTCTTTGAGTAATTTTTAACAAATGAAATCATGTTTACAACAAAACTTCCCCTTGCCACCTACTGATCAATATAAGTAGTATCATCTCCCTCCTTTTGCGCAGGCTCTTTACAAACTCGTGGGCGTAATCGATGCCGGCCAAGTGCCCGACGGTCAAATGACCCCCGAGGAGCACGCAGCCGCCATATTTAACAAGCTCGACGTGAACAAGGACGGCACCCTGTCTCGGGAGGAGTTCATCAGAGGAACTAGTGGAGACCAGAACGTGATGGCGATGTTGAGATTCACCGAGAGCTAACAACCCTCCTGCCTCAACCCCAACCCCACCACCACCCCCAACCCCCGTCCCTCCTGTCAGAGCATTCCAAGACCCTCTGATGAATGACTTGGTCTACGTAGGAGCGAAGAGACAGAGAGAGAGAGAGATGTACCAAGACGCCCAAAATACTGTGATACTACCTACCGACACACATACACATACACACACCAGCACACTCCTTATGCAATGGCAAGTTTCAATAGTGTTTTAAGAGGCTGGGTTGCGCCATGTCATCCGCAAAGGTTCTGTCCGAATTTCGAATAAAAGAAGTGACTAAAAAAGAGCAATTTAATTAAAGACCTAATCATTAATGTGATTTCCATCTAGTTACAAGCTTATTAGAAAAAAATTAGCAAGAAATTCTATTGGTGCGGATTATTAAACGTGTTTGAAAAGCTCTTTCTTTCTTGGATACTTCAATGTTTGAAGGGTTTTTTAATTGAGATTTATGACGAATTTTTTTGTTATTCTTAGAGGCATCCTAACAGAAAAAAGTGTTTAGCTCAATTAGACAATCTAAAACACTCTTAAAATTGAGGTAAATTTAGAAAATGGTTGCAGAACCTCAAAGATACTCAGTACAATAGATACTGATACTGGAAATTCTCTCACCTACTGACCCCTTATACATAGGACGGAAAAGAAGAACAATTTAAACCCGCTTCCCAGTGAAACCTCGAACGTCTGCCTCTGCCGACAAGTCGCTTATAGGCACCTTCACTACTGCATTATCTGCATTTTGGATATATGGGCAACAAATACTAGAGTAATTCGGGTCCCTACATTGATTTTGTTTAGAGAAGCAATGAAGTTGGTGGATATTTAAGTGAAGACGCAGCTGACCCAGTCTGAGGCGTTTAGCCAGGTTTCTTCTCTGTCGATAGGGCCAAAGCAGACCCGATCCGGATCGAATGCGATCGCCTAAAGCAGGAAGGAAGAAATTAGGCATGCTTGTTTTGCTAACTCGAGACACAGGCAAACTGTCTGAGAGTATTCTGGTGAAACCTATCAAAATGTTGCTCACATGATCTCAGTGGCGTGCGGAGAAGTTTATGGGAATTTTTAGGTTTTAAAAGGAAAATATATGGCAAGACTGATCACCAGTAAAATTTTTGACATTCAGAAAATGTCACGTGGTGCAGACACAGTGTTTTTGCCTCCTCTATGCAATGAAACTCGGTTTCCTTAACGATTTCATTGAAATTCTGAATCTGTGGAACCATTCCTCCACGGACAAAGAGCCGAAGAAGCAAGAGACTCTTTCGAACATAACTGTAGCTATACTTGACGTAGGAATTGTTTACTATACCCTTACGAGTTGGTGATTTCTCTGGGCTCAGCGGATATCCAAACAAGCAATGATACAAGTGAAAGAGGAGTAAATTTAGCAACGAATTTTCCCAAAAATAATTGCACTATTTTACCGAAAACACAGAAACTTCCAGAGTACTGAGATCACGCTAACTTGTAATTACTGCCAGGCTTTTAATCAACAACTTGAGCCAAGAGGCAGCAGGCAATCCCAATGACTAATAAAAAAGCGCATTTCTGACTTGAGTGTCACACCAAAAAACTCACAACCGCTAGCGCCAACTGTGTCTGGCGTCTATTGATTGAGCCTCGAGGTAGACAAAACTCCACCTTCTTGTTGTGCTCGTCTGCAAAGGGAAGAGGAGCTGTTATCCTACCAACTAACTCGCAAGCAAACTCGTCAAAGCTCACATTTTGTCCTCAGCACGGCCTCCGCAATTTCGGTGAGGAGTGCGAAGTCTGTGTGCACGTCTAGAAAGTCCTCAAAAGTGATACAATTCGCTACATGGAATGCAGTCAGGCGTGAAGGACTAGCTGTCGCTAGCCTTGAGGAGGTCAGTTCAGCAGGACTGGGAGCAGCGGACATTCGCATACCCGATTCCGATCTCCAAGACTTGGTGGTGGCGCATATTTCCACCGTTTGAAGGCTGGTTTCCGGTGCCTCCTGCAGCGCAGCCTTCAATTTCCTCCAAGCCTCAGCATCCTCGGTTCGAAAGGGGTCCGCCAAAGCCCTTATTTGCGGATAGGCTTGTAGAAGACTGACAAACATACCGACCATCTCGTCAGGGGTTTTCGAGACACCCCTGGACACCTCGTATCTTCCCTTGGTCTGCTCAAAATGAAGGAGGCAGCAGCCCCAAAACTACGGTAAACATTTCACGTCTTGTGAACAGAATGGTACCCAATGATTGTGCTTGTGGTCCTGCTACGGTATCGTGGGATTTAAAACTGCGCAGTTTGTAAAATTGCCCTCCAGCCTAAGTAGACGGTAAATGCTATTTGGGAGAGAAAAACAGTGCCTTGTCTTAAGAAGGGTTTTAAATTAAAAAATCCTGTCCATATTAGTTTCATTGTGGTCTTAAGGTATCGATAATTGGCCACTTATATTTTATCTATTGTAAAACATTAAAAAAACATGTTTAAATATACAGAAAAAAAATTAATGAATCACACTTGGCTGTTTTCCACGTGTATTAAAGGCGATTACAGAATTTAGCTCTTTTTCATTTGGCATAGGTGATGACAACTGACCGGGTTCATTACTCAAAAATAAACAATTTTTTTACTAGGCTGATTCCAGCGATCGCCATTCGATTATGGCTGCTGAACTCCGCAGATCTTAACTGATTTTTGTGGTTGCGCTGTGTCTTCGAGACAGTCACTATTCGCCAGCATTTCACAAACCCATTTAATGAACTACCGAATGAAAGTAGTTCTTAGCAGAGTGTGCGCTTGTTTGAATGAAAAGACGACTGGAAGACCGACTAAAGTGGCCTTAATTAACTTGATGAGGGAGCGATTCTACCGTGATTAAAGTTGTTGGGAAGAAAATTCATTCCTAAAATTACCTCACTGAAGGCAGCGTAGGGTTGACACACCAAAATGAGCGAGAAATTTTCCAGAAGGCTCTTTTCGGTCAAAAAATTGATGGAGTAGCCTATTGCCTGCTCTAGACTTTCAACTGGATTGGGCTTCAGATTCTAAAATATCAATTTTACTGATATTAAATATTTTAAACCAATATCTTTGTGGGTGTTTAACAAATTTAACAATAGAACATATTTTCAAGTGCAAATTTGGCAAAAAACAACTAAAATCGCATGCAAAAATGTTATATTAATCAAAATTAGACATAATTTTATTTTATTATAAATGAATAATTTACGTCTGAGTAGAGTTTTGATAGAACCTCCTCTGCCTCCTACAAATTAAAAAAATAAGAGGCATTTATTTGATCTGACGTTGTTTCAAATTTCTAGCTGTACTTTAAGGTGCATGTTTTTGGCTATCGTTAAAATATTGCATGCATTTTTTTAAAAAATGAAATACTTTAAGGCTTTTCTTTGGGATTCCAACCACAGACAGACAAAATAACACGAGATTTCTAAAACACGGTGACATTTCGTGCTATTTAACTGTCGAAAGTCTACAAATATGTTTATGCGAGATATCTTTTTTTTGCTTAATATAACGACTAAAGATGGGTAATTATTATACGGATTTAGATTAATTTTTGGGGTTAGTGGAATTACAGTTCGATTAATTTGAAGTGCACAATTTTTTTCGAAGTGCCAGAAACTATAAGTCATGTTTATGGCAACTGTTACGCATTCTTCAAATACCTGAATGGTTATTTTATAAGCGCAGTATGAATTCTGTGGAATTGCACTTTTTATTTATGATATATATTTTACATATATTATATGTGTATATATATAATATATATATATATATGTATATATGTAAAAATATATATAATATATATATTATTATATTATGTAATATCATATATGTAAAAATATATATATATTATATATTTTACATAGGAAGTCCCCCAAAAATCTCAGAACCCATTTCATTGTGAAATATAAAATGCGCCTTGTTTCTCCAGTCCTCTGTTGATTTGACTTTGGGAAGCTCGAGAACGCAATCCCCGTCTCGCATTTTAATGCATAAAACTGCTCAACCAAAGCAGGACGAATTACAAGAAAACGAATTTAATTTTAAACCTCCCCCCAAAAAATGCTGACCACTCATTCCAGCTGAAGAAAGTGGAATAATTTTTGAAGCTTCTAAATTGTCAAACATGCGCCGGTTGTTTTAAGTTTAAGAAATTCATTTAAGACTTCTAAAACAGACAGGAATTAAGGTGTTTGTAATACTCCCAAAATTGGAACTCCAACGTATTGTCGAATTTTACTTATTTAAATTGAAAAAACAAAATTAAATTTAAACTAATATGAACTTTTTTGGTAAATTTTCAGGGGTAGAAATGTTGAATACTACAGTTTAAACGGCTTTGAGTAACGAGCTGAGTTGCTTGTGCCATACTATATAGTTAATGACAACAACGATTTTCTCTCGTAGGTAATTGAAACGTTAGTGTACGAAAACACAATTATAGGATATGTTTTTATAAGCAAGCGAATATTACTAAAGCCTTATTATATAATATAAAAATAACACTTCTACAGTACCTATTAATTTTAGTCCTCAAAATAGTACCCAGACGTTGGAGTTCATTGTAAGGACCGACAAAAATGACTCACACACTTTCCTAATGATACTGCAAACCATTTTCAGATGGCGTGAGAAAAATATGTCGAAAACGCTTTTTACAATACCTCTTTTGATCCGTATCCCTTTGAGGTGAAAATAGCGATTTCTCTCAGCAACTTGCACTTTTCTTGACGTCCCGATAGGACCACAAACCTGTTCATCACCAGAGAAGGCTCGCCTCTATTCTCACTATCGAATTTTAGTTCATTCTTGTTCTGGTATTTGAGCTGAAGCGATGGTATATGTAGTGGAACAAACCATACCTCATCTAGCAAGGAAGAGAGCACGCCCACGTGTTTATGTGTGCTGTAGCTCTCAGTCGCTCTTAAGGTGGCCTCAATCAAACCAAAATTAAAGGCATATGATGTGCAGGCGAAGAGATAGGCTGTAATATCCGCGGGTTTTAGTGACACAGATGGCGGCAAGGGTTCCCTTCTGGTGCGAATTGTTCTAGAATATACTGTTTACTTATATAATTTAAGTAGCATGCCTCGTAGTCTGGCGGCTTGATTCGGTAATAACTGACACATTTTCAGGCCATGTGGTTTCGCATGTCTCCTGCTGACCATTTAGTGACTCGTATTGTTGTCTGCATAGAAATGTATTTAGAATCAATAGAAATTACCTAAGGAAGTGGTCCAAGGTCTTCTGGTATGGGACCTCGAATTTGCATGTCTTCAAGAATGGCTCAATGAGGTTTGTAATTTCTGCGAAACTTTGATACGGAAAGCCGCTAATTTTACGTTCATACTCACATAATTTCTACCGGACTTTGTCAATTAAAACTGCTTACCGTGTAGGAATTTCTGCTTAAACCAAAAATAGTGGTACTGATGAATTGAGAAACTGGATTCCAGTCAAAAGTTAGACAACTTATTTCCGGTGCCTTTATAAACTTATCTAGATGCATGGACTAAACAAATGAGCAGGGAACAAAATAACTACAAAATAAGCGGCAATATCACGAGACTCCGTATTTATGACCCCATTCATGATATCCTCCAGAAGATGCAATATTTTGCTTTCTTGAAGATATTTTATTGATTCATATTGTTTCCTTTTACACAATACACTTGGATCAATTTTCTCATTTTTAGAACTCATTTTTGCCTGTTTAAACTTTAGAATATATTGAAGTCAGTATTAGTATAAATCACTGCCTAAAATTAAAAGTTGGAAATAAGCAAAATTTTATTTAACACTATTGAATATGTGGACTTAATGTGCTTGTATTACCTAGTTTGTAAAAGGCGGGGCGTATCCAATCAAGGCTATTACATTGAACGGTTGAGCAATATAACATTAATATTCGAGATCAGTTTTATTTTTTATTTAAAAAATTTAACAAAATTATAACACTAATGTGATTATAATTTTTAATAACTGTAAGACTGAAATATAATTTTTAAATCGGTCTACCATTGTTTATGGGTCGGTGGCTGAAATTCCCGCTATATCTTCTTGATAAAATATTATTTGAACTGCAAGAGCTAGAGTACAACACTTGAAAACGAAATGTGAATGTTCAAATTAATTATCGGTCAGGTTCGGTATACGCTAATGATAAATACATAAGCTCCGATAATATATACAGGTAATTTCCGAAGCATATTACAAGCGCTGACTAGATATTCATTTTTAGGAGCTTCATTAAGCTTGTGACTTTCATTGTTGAGCTAAAATGCTAGTTATCTTTCTACGTGAACACAAGTGAATGCTTATGGTGCATAAGTTGGAATGAAATGCGACTAGAATTACTGGAGTCGACTTTCTTGGACACTTTTTTTGAGGATGTTGGAGAAACTTGTAGCTGTATCATGGTCTCATGTTTTGTGATGCCACCGGTTTTGAAAGCACGTTTTATTCCCCAAAACCGAGTTCTGAATTGAAGGGTGGGAGAAGGGAATTCACACCATTGACATCGGAAAAGTGAGCAGTTGGCAAAGGCAATCCCATGTCATATAAATCACACGAGTGTCGAAAGATTGCAATGCTTTAGCTACAGTATTATCAATCTTAACAGGTGTGTGGGAATACTCCTTAAACAGCTCGAATACAACGACTACCGTGAAACCACTTTATTGCTTCAGTAGTTAGTTTCCGTCAGCCTTTTTACGGCTATTCTGAATCCGGTCTGTTCACAGCTGAAGCCAAAGTCATTACTTGGGCCTTCAGTCACTTTAAACCGTCTCTGGTCTTGCTGGAAGGCCCTGTGGTGAACCTACAGCTTTGTTACATCTTTTCCGCATCACCAACTCCGTGCATTGATCCAGTATCTTAACGGCTTAGGTGTCCATCGGTATATCTAATCAACCAGCCACGCTAATGAATGCTCTTGTACACCTGTTGTCCTCTTCTCTCACTCTTGGAATGGAGCTCATCTTCCTAAATGGGGGGGGGGCTGTTTCGTCTAGGAGAGAGCCGTAATTTTCCCAATAGATATTAAGCTTTCAAAAAACAATGATATCTGAGTCAGTCATATTAGTTTGGCGATTTCCATTTCTTAAGCGTTCGCTTACTCGCAATCGGCAAACTGATACACGGGTATATTTTACCAGCTGAACATAACCAGCACTTTTTTTATCGAAAAAAGGCTTAGAATGCGCTTTTTTGATACGCATTCCCACGTTTTCCTCACCCAAGTGGTCTTTTCTTTCCCATCTTATTATGCCAAAAAAAATATTTCGGGCAGAATAGCATTTCCATTTATATTAAGCAAAGTCAAGCGTTAATGGGAAGAGAGAGACGGAAAGGTGACATGAAAACGTATCAGCAGTCATTAATCTCAAGTAACCCCGTAATGTAGCACAACGCAATTATTCTTACTAATCCATTTACGGAAATTAGCTGTTAGCTGAGACTGAAGGAGTTGCGGTACTCTAACATGGTGAAAAACAGAGTTCGCGAAACTTTTAACAATTAAAAAATCATTAAGCTTACGCAATCTAAAATTCACGGGTTGAACAAATTAGTGGAAACACCTAAATTTTAGCATGATACTTCTTACAGTTTGTAAACATGTCAAAACCCGGCATATTTTAATATCTTTTATCTTTATTATTTGATATTTTTATTAAAAACAAACTGTTTTAGAGTAATAGTTTAAAATTAACGGTCATAACTTTGTAAAAATGGCATATCTACCTCTAAATTTCAAAGAGACCAAATTGCTGGTCCTCGTATTGAAGGCGTTAGCGTAGCAGAAGACAAGACAAAACAGAGGTACTGTTTCAAAAGTTATGGATGCAGTGTTGTATCACCAGAAAATTACATTTGTAATTTTTCGATTATCTTGAACTATAATTTATTTATCTTTCGTTATTATCTGTATAATATATACACTTGTTTAAGTCGTTACTATGACGCTTTGCACTTTGTTGAATAAACTTTACGAGTTACGACGCGTCCCGTCTCTTGTGGCCGGGACTCTAAAAAGTTAATTTTATACTGTAGAAAGGTGCTAAAGTAATTTTTGTGCTTAGAGGCATTTATACTGATTAATTTTATTTTCAAAGCAGTAAATTACAATTCGGACTATTAAAAAATAACGCCTTTTTGGAGTCACCGAAGAATCAATTGAGACACAAGAGTTTATGAGTTCAAGAAAGGAGAGACACTAAAAACACCCACTTAGCTGATGGAGGGGATTGTGTGAATTAAAGAAGGCGGTTGTAGGTTCTGACTTTTGAAAAAAACTTGGAAAATTCCTACACTTGAAAGATGGGTGCCTACCTAAGAAATGTCTGAAAACAGTCTCAACTAGTTTCATATTTTTTCGATCTTTTCTCTAAATTTTAAGAGTCGGAGACAGTGCAGGAAAGACCCTAGTCACAGGCTAAATGGGAACTTAATTTAATAGAGTTTCTTCCTGTTCAATCGTAATGGAATAATCAACTCTGAATTGCAGCAGCAGTTAATGCTCAAATGTACTCTCAGCAATTAGGGCATATAAACCAAGCTCTGGGGTGAAAGGAGGTCTGCTTCAGTAATTTGGTTCTTCGAATCAAAACCAGATTAATTATTCTCGAGTGGAAATTCAAGGCCTGTAGAGTTTATAAGGACAGGACGCCAGCGATCAAGGATCAAATAAAAATCGCTTAGTCATAATTTGTATTCGGTCATCGGAACAAGCATTCAGAATTCCGAACAGCAGTTAGCAAACAGGAAACTGGAGGGATATTTAGGCAGTCTGTTAGGTCATAACGTTGAAATTTGTTGAACATGCATAGGTTTTCCTTCGGTGACATTTTCACCGAAAGGGTTTTCTTCAAAATTTTTCGATAAAAGGAAACACACACAAATATGGAAAAAGCGATATGGGTGCAAAAAATACATTTCTGTTTTCATTAAATTGATTTAATTTGATTTAATTTAATTTAAATGACTATCGTCCATGTCGCGATCGTTAAGCATTTGGATGATGAGAAATTTGCTAAAAAAACATACAATTTAACATCAGATAACATGCCGAAGTAAAAAGTGCATTACTTTGGATGATCCTAAGTGGAGTGGAGACGTTTTTGGAGAGAATCCAAGTGTGACCAATCTGCTACAAACACAAGTAATCAAGGGCGCTGTGGTTATACAAGATGCAGAGTAGAAGTAAGGCTCGGGGATGGAGAAGCAGAGGGTTTGAGGTAAAAATCACCGACAGTATTAGTGGAATTCCCTTGAGCATTAAATTCCGCTTTCATCTCCTCATTTACCACTTATGCATATTTATTATAGCGCATCTTTGAAACAGACAAAATAATGGAAACACTGATTAATATGGCTTGGAACGTGTTACGAACCACCCAAACTTGACACATCTTACTGTTTTTCCTGTTGGATTTATTTGAACTATTTATTTTGAGGAGATCTTAAAATGGTACTGACCTTATAAAAATGACGGAGCTCTCGGGCTTGGCGTTTCAAGAGATACTCTCAGAAAAGTGATGACTGCAATGGAAGAGATTGAAGAACATCGGCCGAAAATTGAACTTGTAGGCCAAGAGAGACCAGAGGACTCGAAATGGACTCTTAAAATCGCTGCAGATCTCGATAAATACCTGCAGAACCAACTAAAAAGCCTACAACCAAAAAAGCCTCTGCTCTCAAAGACCACACATGTTTCAAATCGTTTAAAATGATGCACAAACCTCCTCGCCTATTTGGCCCTCGAACAGTGGAGAAGTGCTAAATAATGAGCCTAAATTCCGTTGAAACTGATTTAAAATTCGATTACATCGTTGCCTTGGAGAATCGAGGCTGTAATTGCAGCAGGAGTGGACTTAAACCAAATGAAGCTACAAATTTTGTGGATTTTTTAAGATGTTTCCCTGTATGTAAGTCGACGCCCAAGCTTCATTAGATTCTAAATGACACTTCTGACAAGCGTGTTAGTTTGGCTAAGGCGAAAAATTCAATTTGTTCCTTTTTTCACTGAATGCTCAAAACCGTGTACCTCATTCAAACAAAGCCAGGTTCGATTGGGTTTTGATAATGCTAATCTAGTTATTACCTAAGTCCAATTTAATTTCTATAGCTTTACATGAATTCATTTATTGAAATTTGATTGCTTTTTCAGCTAGGCTAAAAAGCTCCCTTAATATGCTGTGAATCCACCTTTTAGGTCAATTATAGCCACAATTTCTCCGAGTTTTTGGTCCATACAAATTGTGAATTGCTGGTTTCAAAGAAAATTTCAGCCCAATCTTCAGTTAAAGCACCCTCAACGTGTTTTTTAGAGACGAATCTCTAAAATCCACCGTAAATGCTCCTCAGTAATGAGTTTGAGGAGGTCTGGGGATTGTGGTGACCAGACGAAATGCTGAAATTCCTCGTGCCGCCATTCTTGAACAATTCCAGCAGCATGGATCAAGGGTCACCCAAGGTTCCGAAATTGTTTCTGCTATTTGGTCTCTAATAAGTGTAAAAACTGCTATTTTAAAGGAACACGTAATACCAAAAGAATATTAAACAAGAAACATTCAGATATGTCAAGCACTGTTTGTTTATTTGTTTGTTTATAACATATTCGGAAGTCCTTTTTTTAGCAAAAGGCCTAAAATTAAAAATTAAATTAAATTAATTAAAAAATAAATTAAATCAAAATTGTAAAAATTTTCTGCATGCCAAACTACAGATCTGAATATTTAATAAGTAAATTACGCACTTGCACCTCAAATTGCAAACTAGCATGTAAGTTAAAAAAAGAAGATTCAGTAAATTTTATGGGGTAAATAAATTGCAGTATTACAGGGTAAAAATAAAGAATAGAGAAGAAAATTTAACTGTTTTCCAGATTTTTTTGATGATATTTACGTCATTTAAACCTCCTACTTCACTATTTAAAGCCCTCGACAGAGAAAAATAAAGCAAAACTGAATTAAACTATTTTAATAATATTTATTTAATATTTATAATAATATTAAATATATTTATAAATTCATAAAAATTTATAATATATAATATATTAATACAATGTATAATATACAATATTTATTATAATAATATATATATTATAAATATAATATGAATATAATACTTATTCAATAACATTTACGTTATTTAAGCCTCCTACTTCACTATTTAAAGCCCTCGACAGAGAAAAAATAAAGGCTACTAGGATCTACCTGAATCCTCATGAAATAGCAAAACTGAGTTAAACTCTAATTATAACAGCGTGGTTTCCTTATCTATTGAATTTCATTTAAATTTCGCAGTTACAGTCACGCAATAATTTTATTGGTTTCACCTAAAGATCGAAATATCTTATTGGCTAGTTTGAATACAGCACAAACTTCCTCATAACATCCTCGAAACGGGACGGAGAAGTTAATCCTCCTCTAAGCTTGAATGACCCCCGAAATTACGCATTTTAGCAGGTATGTTTTTAGCAAAATGTGAATTTTGGCTGAGGTGTATAATTTGGGTCTTTTCAGCTTTCTAAAAAACGCGCATATGAACCCTCTTTTTACTTAACCAGGGCCACACTGAATTTGAGTCAACTTTTAGTTTTTAAATCAAATTAAATTTCCAAATCCTGCATGAATTTTAGGGGATCACATTTGGTAATTTTTGGCAAATGTGGTAGGGATGTTGGGACGTACAAGGCTTTCTTTAATCTGAAAAAGTTCCCTATTTATTCGATAGCAGTTGAATCATTATAGTGGAAAACAACTTTTAACAAGATTAAGAACCACACTGGCCAATGAAATAAGGAATAGAGTATGGCAATTGCTCGTAAGCACATCGATAGCTGTCCAAAGGCGACTGTGGTAGTTAGAAGACGTTAACTACCTAAAAAGTGATAATCTAATTATTTTCAAGCATAAATTTCCCCTGAAAATCTGTAGAAAAAATATTCAGGCTGACCTGAATATGCCTAAAACACAGCCCATATATTCATTAGAACATGCAATTCAGGTGAGATCCATAGATTTTAACCAACAGATGGAGCATCTGATGTGCTGTATTGTTGCTTCAGCATGATACTGGTTCCGGGCGACTCCTGTTTTAGGCTCTAATAGACGAATGGATTTCCCATGTCCTCTGAATTCGATTGCAATCCCTTTAATTTCGCATTTATCATATCTATATACCTAGGAATTGCAAAAACTCTCGTGTGATATCTTTGCAACAGGAAAGATATGCTGGGTTGTAAACTGATTTCTCAGGCTTTTTCATTGCTCTAATACTCCTTTCTTCATTTAAACAGGACCCTACTAAGTCTGCTTTTGAAAATGACAGGTAAGCCAACAGTTCTGCCTCATTTTAAATTTTCAGTCCCTAGAGAATTCCATTTCCACATCTTAATCCATCGTCTTAGAGAAAGAAAAAACACTCATCACTGCCTCACCATCGGCCGAGTTAACGAAATGTACTTTCGGGAACGTGTAACGCCCACTTCAACTACTGAATTAACTGAAAAGCTCTAAACGAAAGTACAAAATCAACTCACATCCTGTTATGTAGGGGAGAAAAATGTGCAGTTGGGTTGAATCAGATGGGTTGAAGCTGGTTATTAAGCTTGTCCGAACCACATAACCGTTCAAAAGCTTCCAAAAGCTCCTAAGCAGTGGAAATGCGTGCCTACCATTGAATTGTCTCTAGTAGATGGTATCTGCACCTCTCACATTCTGACCAGTTTCCTCCAACTTTTGTGGACAGCCTAGAAGTGAGCCCCATGGGAAAAGGCTCTTCATTGTTCAGTTGGAGGTCAGACCAACTGCCATTCGGACATTTAATAACCCATTGAATAGCGCAAATCCATCATAGCCCACCGAATTCGGGTCCAATCGTCTCCTGCCCACTCTCAAACGTAAACAGGAGAGTAAGTTTCGCTTTTTACTCTTTTCCACCTCAAAATATTTGTTTAATAGACCTTGAGGTAAATATTGGAAGCCTTATTTATAAATGATTGGGAAAAAAATCAAGTAATTCCAGAGGTTCTATCCGAATACGTCTCCTTTAAATACATATTCATTCATCATCGTAATTTGCCTGATTATCAGTGACCTTCAACAACATATCAACAAGCATGCTAATACCTTAATTATTGTAGAATTGTCTTGGTTTCGATTTGGAGAAATTCCAACTGACTCCCCTTCCAAATACTCTAGAGCAGTTATTTTTTGCCTCCTCAAAGCTAGATTGAAATTTTGCAATCACTGAGAGTTGATTTTAACAATTTAAAGTGGATTCTCCTTCGGACAGTGTCAGCGGCGCCCAGGAAATACTTCTCCAAGGCTTGCTACTACAATTTGATTGGTTTACGTTCACCTTAACCTAACAGTGTTGTTCAGTTCCATATTATAAACTTCTCTTTAAATACCGTTCAAATTTAAATTGCTAAAATGGGACAGAAGTAATTGGACGATCTGAAGGAGGATCCAACCTTGAATGGGTGTACAAAGTGTTCCTTTAGGCCCTAGGCAAAGTGCTAGCTTTGCGGGTGATTAAATTACCTCAGCAGTGACCTTCATTAGTACACATTCTCACCTTTAGCTAGACGAATTCACATCACCTTGACTTGGTTTACTTTATACGAAGTATGCATCGCCATTGGGCCTAACCTCTTGCATCAGGCCATAAGAGAGTGAAGATAGAGAGGCCCAGTGCGTTTATTTCAGAGGTTGGAGTGTGATGTTAGACTTGCTACAAACTGGGGAGTATATATCCGGTCATTCCATAAGTCCTGTCCGACTGTTATCGGTGAATGAATCGAACTAATTTAAAGAGGATTCTACAATGCCTAATAGAGATGAGCATTAAATTCATGTTTAGAGCATTTGAAAGGACCAAGTACTCAAGTATCATCTGAGGCACATAGTGTTTTGTGAAAGGAAACTCATCAGCCGTAGAATGCGGTACGAGCCCACAGAGTAATGATAATTATTATATTTTAAAAAATTGAAAAAAACGTTGTGTTACAATGATGATTAAAAAACGTTTGGATGAACCAACTTTCACGACACCAGCATACCGTTCTCAAAATCGATTTCAAAATAGCACTTGCGCTTTCAGAAATCTAGGAATGTCATATCTTACAACTCTGCCTAACCTCAAAATTTTTCGGCAGCTTACTTAAGCCTAGATGCGGATAAACTTATCCATCAATTTTGAAATTCTGAGGAGCCAACGCGATGCACTTGGTGTTTCGATAAAATCAAAAGAAGCAAAGAGCGTATGAATGAGTGATTGGTTTTCGCAACATTTAAAGAGATTCAAATGAAATTCGTAGACACGAAGATTGCAGTGTTGTTATCACTGGGTTTCACTCAAACTAATAGCCTCAGATATCAGCGTTTGTTACTGACTCAGTCCTTCTCAAACAGGAACAACTAAGTTCACTTGGCGAATGTACAGGTTGATATCATTAGATGCTGAGATCCACCTTCTGTGCAAATTTTCGTGGAGTCTCCAGTACACGGCGCCGTAATGCTTTTTTCCTGAGTTGGGCGTTGCCTATAATCTTCTCCTCATTTTCATAACCAGTGCAGTGATTTACAGAAAAGAAACTTGTACTTTTTCATGTTTAATCAGATGGGCGGTTCAGTAATCATTTATATAAACTTCAAAGGTACCTTAATGCGTGCACAAGTACCTTAAATAGGTCAGGAATAAGATAACTAAATATTTTTCTCCAGAGAATGTAAATCACATTTTCTATGAGATGAATTTTGGTTGAAGGTGTCAGTTTATGCGAAAGATTTGTTCCAGCGAAAAATCGATACCAGTTAATTGTCCAGTATCTTATAAGGTACAAACTAATTTTGTTTAAATCAACTAGGAAAGGAAGCCAGTTGTTGAAAAAAGCCGTTTACGAGGCTCCGAAGTAATCCTTCATGAGTTGTCGATGCTTTTCGAATCGGCAACAGATATATAAGCCTTTCGTCACGAGAGAAATCTATTAATCACGCCCGTTTTGCCAATTTTCACAGAGGAAATTCTACACGGAGCAGACGCAGGAGTAGAGCAACAGTTTTGCGCTCCATGGCTGTACTGAGTAGGGGAGGAGATAGCTGTTTCCAGGATGGTCCAAACCCACAACCAATCAGCGTCTCCGAAAAACGACCTCGACTGTGATTGGCCGACCGCTCGTTGATAAGCCTCGCTGCGCAGTTCGACACCTCGAACTATCAATCATAACCCTAGCAGGTATGTGCGCTTTGAATTATGTATGACTTGCATAAATTAAAATTGGTACCTGTAGTGCGGGAGTCTTTCAATTTTAATTTGTCAACCTGTGGATGTTTAAAAATGAAGTTTTTTTAACGGATGTTCACAAATTAAGACATTTTTCATTACGAAACTTTCAAATAGCCGGTCCACTAACTTAGACACAATTTTTACTAACTCAGAATAATATTTACTTTTACGCAATATTATTTATTCTACAAGGAAGATTAATATTGTTCATCTTCTAAGTGTACAATTTTAGATATGTGTGTTACCATAAGTTTCATAAAGTATTTTTTTAAATTTATAAGTCTATTTTTGAAAAAAACAGGAGACATAGAAGAAAATAATTGTTTTCGATGTACTTACAAACAGTTCACACCTAAATGATGGTAGTTTAGCTTTTTCGAAATAACAGTAGCAAATAATACGCTATTATTATTATTATTATCAAATTCCATTCAAATGTCTATGGGTATTTGCAAAATAAAAATGCAATTGTAAAAACGAATTTATTTGCCATGAAATATTCACAATATATATTTCTAGAACAAGGTTGATAACCCTTATTTTAAAACGGCTGATTTGCAGGTATTTATGACTCTTCTGATAAACCCTAATGAAATATTCACTAAAATCGTAAAAATACTTATGAGAAGTTGGCAACTCTCAAAGGGAAATCAAAATTTGCTAACACTGTTATGACAAATCAGAATTAACAACTTGCAGAAGTATTTAAAATGAAGTTAATCATTTCTTTCAAATTTCTCAACTGCGCATGCTCGTTTTGTTGAAAGGAAATTGACGAAGTTCAACAAATTCACATTTGCAATATTTACGACGATTATTAAACTAGAGCTAATTTTTGAAGAGATATTTTGCAACTTTTTTATTATCTGCTCGTGAAAATATTTGGTTTAATGTTAATATCTCGAGCGACGAGGAAAAATTTTTCGAATAGAATCCATCAAGCCCAGTTCCTTTAATTTTCACAGATTTCCTTTGAAAAAACACCAGGAAATGTATGGTGAGATTGTAATATTTAATAAACAATGCTAATACTTTCTTAAAATTAAAAAAATAGATTAAATAAATTCCTTCATTGCAACAAATGTTTCGACCAAAAGTTCGTGGGGGCATTTTGCAGCATTCCTTGATGTTGTGAAGTATTTAGGATACTAAATTAAATATCCTTATTCGTGACATTTTTAAATTAAAACCGATAATATCTTTCACGATTCTTTTATCCAAGTGCCCATGTTTTGAAAAATAGTAGAAACATGTGGGAAAATTAAGCGCGAATTCCTTCTGACCTTTCTTGACATGACGTGGGTTCAAAGGGGAATTAGTTTAAGCTCAGGCGACCTGATGATTAAAACAAATTCACCTTTCGAAGCCCATGCCTCTTGCATTGAAGTGGCAGTGAAAATACACAAGAACTATTTAATCTCACCACATGTAGTGGCTTTAAACAACGAGAGACTTCCTCATTGTTAAGAAGAATAAATGAAGGTTCATTTTAACATTAATTAATGAATTAAAAGAATTGGGGGTATTTCAGTTCAACCAATTTAAGAGACATTCTGGTATATCAGAGATAATCGTATTCCATTATTAGAGTAACATCTATTTTCTGAGACAATGTCTAATTCTTTATTTCTTTATGCTTTAAAATAATAAATAGCAACTCTGATATAAATATAATCCAACAACATGTGAATTCTAATTTTTCAAAAGATCAGGTGATCTTGAAAGAAGTGTCTGATGAAATTTTCGTGACGATGTATCATGTTTCCCTTTTGTAACTCCGATGTTCAGGTAAAATGAATTCAACCGTTTTTGTGATTCCGATTTACTAAAATTTTACACAATCAGGGATTTGGCGGTAATTTGGAAAAAAGATTTTTCTAGAAAGTTGAATAAACTCTTGATGCTACCTTTAATTCAATAAAAAATCCTCTTTAGATTAAATTTGGTGCTACAAAAAATCTCTTACCTAATATTTAAATCAAAAATTTTAATTTTTTTAAGTCCAAGAACATCCGGACTTTTGAGCATTTCCTAATTAAGATCTCGAGATGATGCTATTATTTGCGATGAAATTGTCAAATCTGTCAAAATTTTTGGATAAAAACAAATGCCTCCAATTCAAATTGCTTAAAGCTCTTCTGCTGGTATTTTTGTAAGAATGTGACAGCACTGACATGGAGCATGCTGCAAAGCAGGCTAATAGTTTTAGATTTCAGGAAATTGCGGAATCAAATGTCGAGTGATTTTTTCACAAAGCCCAGTGGATATCACGACACCATGGGCGTTGAAGGTCAACTATTTCCTCAATTAAGTTTCAAAGTTAGAATTTAAAATTCAAATTTAACTGAAATTTTAAATTTTAAATTTAAATTAAAATTTAAAAAATCAGTGTTTTATATATTAGTAATATAATTTCCAAGATGGTCCTTTCTTCAAGTGCTATTAGTGTTATTTTGTCTTATGATATTATATTTTGCCTCATTTGAGAAAAAAATTAACATAAATCTGAACACTTGTGCTCTTCGCCAAAAGATGATAAATATTTTTTTTCATTTTATCTGAAAACTTATCAAATAAAGCACATTTAAACATAACAATGAAGCTTACAGCCTAATTTTTTAATTAGTAAAAATTATAATAAGTTCATCGCACCTTATGAATTGAAAAGAAACAAATACTCATATTCATTGACGTAGGCAATTAATGGGAACTATGATATTATCACTAGACTATTATAATATTAAAGGCTTATTAATTAATTCAATTTATTTATTGAGTAGGAAAAAAATACCTAGATTTATAGTCTACTAAAATTTGACTTTAAGAAAATAATTTTATTTTTTCATTTGAATTGGTGCTCATTAGGTAGGTTGTTTTAATTTTTAGACAAATGCATAAGAGTGACAGTAATACAAAACCGCCAATGACAAAGCAGAGGGACGCACCAAAGACCCCCACGAAGTCCAACGGCTGCTATACCAATAAGGGTTGGTTGGGGCGAGCAAAGGAGAATTGCCGGTTCTTCCTCGAGTCCACCTCCATCCGTGGATGCGCTCGAATCGTGCGCTCCGACAATCGGATCATCCGATACATGTGGGCCACTTACATCTGCTTCACCACCCTCTTCCTCTTCTTCTCCATCGTGAAGCTCATCCACGAGTACTGCAACTACTCCGTGAACATCCAGACCTACCAGGAAATGGATGCGCCGATGGACTTCCCAGCTGTGACCTTCTGTAACCACCAACCCTTTTCCCAACAGGCCTACGAACTCTGGGACAATGGGTCTGTTCTCTCCCCCACTAAGTTCAATCAACTTCTGAGACGCAGAGCGGCGGATTTGATGGCCCAGTCTGTGCAGATACCCGAGAACGACAGTGACGATGTTCTCATACTCAATCGCACCGTGCTACGTGACTCCCTCGCCCAGATTATCATGTACGACACTCTACCACTCTACTACCAGAGTATCCAATGGCCTTGGCACCTCAAATTGGGCCACAGTGCCAAGGGGCTGGTGGTTTTATGCCTCCTGCGCTACAAAAGCAACTGGGCAATCACGGGACCGGGCTGCGAGGACAGTGAAGTCGAAGTTAGGCGCCTGTCCAATCCCAAGTTCTTTAACTGCTTCACTGTGGAGATCAAAGCGCAGCTTTCAAGGGAGATCACTGAGTTGGGCATGGTGTTGTGGTTGGGACCGGATGAGAACTATGGAAAGGAAGCTAGACAGGCGTTTCTCTTTGACCTGTTTGAGCAGGCCTACGGTCTGCGGGTGGCCATACACGAGCCTGGTCAAATGGCAGAGTTGGAGAGAAACAGTTTCCAAATTGCGCCGGGGCAGCTGAATGAGATGATCTTCCAGACGGTGCAGAATATCCACTACAACCGTCCCACCATGCCGTGTATCCACAACCCTCGACAGACTTTCAGTGACCTAGATCAGAAGTTCTTCTACGAATTCGAGCTCTGTTTGAGTAGTCATTTGCAGAAGTTGATTGTGAGGAAGTGCGGCTGCTTATTCGCCTACTACCCACGAATATACGAGCCGAATGCCACCCTGACGTACTGCGGGAACATGCTTGACGATTCTATGAAGCTGTTGGATTCCACAGCGGTGGATGAACGCAAGAATTGCGCCCAATCGATTGTGCGTAATGCCGCGGTCTATAGGAAGGACCTAGAGGACAGTGGAGTATGCATGCGTAGGTGCGTGTCAACACAATACGAGAGCTCAGTCTCAGTGACAAAATGGCGACCAACTGGGTGGCAGCTCTTCTGGACGCAGAAGACCTCTAGTTTCTTCGACGAGTTACAGAACAGGAGCCTGACTCCAGCCTGGGCGAAGATGATTGAGCACTTCCTCAGTACCAACAACTTGGAGGATTACAATGGCTCCGATAACCCCATTGTTTTCGACGATCGTTACACCTACCTGGTAGTAAAGCGAAAATCCAATGACACCATAGTGAGGGAGGAGAATCTCGTAATCACAGTGAACGCTCTCTTCAGTAGAATCGGCGGTTTCTGCTCCCTCTACATCGGCTTGACCATGGCGGTTGTCATGGAGATTGTGGAGTTCTTCTACGTCTCGTGGATTAACAGAAAGTCTTCCCTGAGTGCTGAGGTGAATGATAAGCCCAATGAGAGTTCTCCCTTGAACCCAACGCCAACAGCGGCGGCCACGGTGGTAGATGAAGATCATGTTGGGCTGGAGCAGGCGGTGGATGAAACCGTGGAGAAATCGTTGAAGGAGATTTCGTGAAGCCGCCCACAGACCCGACAAACTTGTAAATAAAGCCAGCTGGCATGAAAACACCCATTCCCTATCGCGATGCTCTGGCCACGAACTATACCAAAAGATAGCCCCAAAACCCAAAACCAACCTTGTATACAAAGAGCATGCGAAGTAAAGCACATTTATTACCTATAAACTGTAGTTTTACAAAAGCCGTGCTGCGTGGGATGACCGCCATATACTGCAGAGAGTTCTATCAGTGGGATGAGCCCTGGAGATTTCGAACAGTGGATTTGAATTATTGCTGACAGGTGAGAGGCGAACGTTGAGTCGTGCTTTGGCGATGAATGTGCTTACCTTAGCTGAAGTGATTAACTATTAGGTCCTTGCATAACTTCTCTCCGGATTGTATCTTTTTAAATTGAACAAAATCAAAGGATACTCTTATAATTACATGTTGAATATCACTAGAACAACTCAAATGTTGTTTTGCAGAGCACTCAAAACCAAACATCTTTTGAATTTTACTTACGTAAATATCATCGCGTATTTGTGGTAATTAAATAATTTTCCATAGTGAAGTTTTGTATTTAAAACTAACACGTCTCTGCTTAGACCAAAGTTTGACAATTGAGTGTATTTGACCTTTCATGAAAGTACTTTTTTATTTGATTAAGTCGAAAATTTAAAATTGATGAATGGGAAGCGGATTTAGCCGAGTTATTTGACAATGACTTTCAACGGAAATTAACTTATTTCGTAACAACTGAGAAGGTTTTGGAGGTTTTGCTCCATCAGTATCATTGACCCGCTGATAAGCCAATTAATACCATCATCAGAAATGCATGTTTATATGGAGTTCACGATGAATGTGACAGCATCTTGGGGCACTTATTCTTGATAAAACTGCTCCTGTTTTGACGTCGATTGTTGTGGTACTGACCGTGTCTTTATTGACAGCAGCTTCTCAAATTCCCGGTTAAGATGTTGGGGGTTAGGAATCAAGACTGGGCCCCAGTTTAGTGGTACAATTGGCCGAATCTCTGTTCATGAAATGATGAACAGTCCTCAGCCAATCGATCGTTTGAGTCATTTTCCCTTATTTCCATATCACAGAGAATGCACTACTCACAATCATTCACTTCAAGAATGCTAGCATTCTAAAAGTACCCTTCAATCAGCTGCGCATTTATTGCGCAAACATTCCTCTGCAATAAATCCCAGCTACCTCCCTTGTAGTGGGAGATAAAACAGCCCCACAAGCTGCCTTTGAGGAATTCATCCGAATGGAAACGCCCAACAATTTGACATCATAAATTTTGAACATGTTACAAGCCATAAAGGCCGCCTCACGTATTGCAGCGCTTTTGTTTATTAATTTTTGCTATTTAAAATAACTACAAAATTGGTTTTAACCTTAAAAAGCGGCGGACCTTCCAGACTTTCAAAGAGACCGAATAATCTTGCGGGATATTTCATGGAAATTAACCACCGGGCCAGTGATATTCTTCCGAACGTGCCTATGAGATCGAGGTTTGGCTTGCCCGAATCTCACAATTGTGGCGTTTATATGGTCGAGGGGAAGCAATCAGGCAAATGAACCCTCTCGGATCCCGCTATCATAAACCTGAGATCACTGCCTAAATGTACCTCATCCGGTATCGTTTAAACCCATCGTGCTTAAGATTCATTTTACTGCGGTAAAGACCAGACCTTGATCACAAATCTCGGTGAAATTTTCCTTTCCATTTAATTTACTTCAAATGAACTTGACTTTAGCGTTTTCAATCACCTTTTCCATTTCCTGATAGGAAATGCTGACAGGTGCATGCCTTCTGTTAAATCTCTCTTTTGGCCAGATAAATTGCTCCCGAATGTCAATCCCTAGACAGAGATCTCAATAACTCACGATTCTCTTCTGCATCGTGTATATTTGAAATTAAAGTTAAATTATATGAACCCAGCGACAAAGAAAAAGAGATGAAGGCTATTTTCGATCACTCCGGTGAGATTATAATGGAATAACTCATTTTTGAATTGTTACAGGCTAATTAATCAACTATTTAACCCCAGATTCTCCGTCATCTGTTGGGGCGTTTGAATTTATGCCCACTACTTAAAGACGTCACTGATTTATTCATTGTGGTTGATTCTGATGTCTAAGCCAATTCTTGTCCATCAAATTTTGATGTGATTTTTAAATTGAATTTTGAACTTTATCATTCCAGCAAGAGCCAAGGAGGGCGCCTCATGGTCATAAAAGTTTAATCCACTTTGAATTGTTGCCATTCAAAGCAACACCATTTAATGCTCAGCTCCTTCTTGGGATAATTATTTGAAAAAAATGCTCGTAAAAGCAATATTAGGGTAGTTTGAAAAGTCATTCATTGGAAAATGAATGTAAAGTGTTTTAAAGCCAGGGATTTTACTTAAATTAAACACTGCGATAATCTCCATATGCGCTCACTGTGGCAGAACGGCTATGGAACAATGAGCACAAAAAAACTTCAGCGTTTCAGTGGCCTCAAATGAATTTTTTTACTCTGGCGCATCCTGCACTTTAGCCCTTGCTAACGAGATTAATTAATTAATTAATCTATTGATTAATTAATTAGAAATGCATGGAAAGAGGAATGGGCTCTCTCCGCAAAAAAACTTGAAAAAAAACCCATTCAAATCTGGTGGTGGTTTTTCGGAAAATTCGTGTCTGACTTCATCCGTATTAACCCTCAACTAAAATGCATACTTAGGTACTGTAGCCAACGGTTTTGGTTTGAAATCTTCCCCAGTGAAAGCCAGAAAAGCGCTCGCTTTTAGAAAAATAATTGCTAAAATTCTGCAAAATTAGGGCACGTTTTCTAATGACAGCATTGTCTAATTGCCCTCCTGCAATTATCACTAGTTGATACGCTAATGGGCGATTCTCCGAGAGCGGGGGACCTTCCTTAACCTATTTCTTAGTCATTTTTAATATTCCAAATTTCTATCCAGAAGTGTTTTTTAATACTAAAAGCAGGTGAAAATAGATTTTTTTCTTTAAATACCTTGAATGACCGAAATGAGGCATAAAGCAACTTCACGACTGGCCTAAGTTCGATCAAAAACTCCCTATGGAAATGAACCAGCAATTGCAGACTGTGGTTGAGAAGGCTTTTCAGCACGATGAAGATGCTGGCGTGCCTTCTATCATCCACTGCTTGGTGGCATACTCGTCTGCGGCTGCACAAAGGATGCTTAGTGAGCTCACAACCACTCTCGGGTAGTGTGACATGAAAATGACAGTATGAATGACATGAAGGCGAGAGACCAACTTTTACACATCAGGCCAATGATGAGATCACCTGTACTCAACAGCAAGGGCAAAGTTGCTTCCATAGATACCTGTTTAAAGGTCAAGGAGGTGACACGGGCCTATAAAAAATTGTCCTTTGTCTGCCCTGTGTCACTCAGATTCTGATACATGAAGCATAGATAAAGTCCTATAGGCGAATGCAAGTCAGTGAAATCAGTACTGTGGCGTCAGTAACGTGTCTCTGCATGTAACCGTTTTTCTAAGACCTAACCTAGTAATTGGTATAAAGTTATCATTATTATTTTCTCATAAAAGCGTTTTCGTCATTCAGGTAATCAATGTTTCCAGGCCATGAATTTGAAACCGAATTGTGTGGGCTATATTGTTTCAGTCTTTCTCAAAATGAGTTTCACCACTGAGGATTTCTTGGGATTTTGTAAATGGACCACACTTGTAGGCGCTTTTAATGTACTGCTGAACTGTAATTATGGTGAAACAGAATGGCGGTATTAAATACTTTTCCTTCTGCCTTTTTTTAAAAAACGAGACGAGGCATTCTTTAACTTCCTTCAAATCTCCTGCTACTGTCCTCAATGCAGCTCAGAAAACTCTGCAAATCATTAAATGAATTTTAAAAGTGAATCTATGTCAGGAGAGGAACGTCATCTTTCAAGTTATTAATGCAACACCAATCTATACAGAAACCAATAATTCACAATTTGTTTGAATCAAAACGTCTTCAAAGCGTCTTTATTCAAGTTCCTCGTTTAAGTTCCTCAGTTTTATTTATAAAGAAATACCTATTTGATACAAGATTGCCTCTTGAGTTAAAAAAGAAGCTAGATTAATTTCAAAGTGAGCCTGTGAATTTTCACAATGTAGAAATTAAGACTTCTACAAAACAAAATATTAGCTGAATAAATGGTAAAAATAAACTTAAAGGTTTTTAAAAAAAATTATGTTAGGCAAAAATTGGAAAAATTAATGCATATCTGCAGGGCAGTGGTTGTTTTATTACAAAAGAATTGGAAATAATATGCACAAAATAATCTGCATTTTGGCTTTTTGAGCCCATGAGTTATTTAAATTGCTTCTTTTTAATGCCTTATTGTCATAGCAACCAGGAAATGACGTCTATAAAGTTACTCTTTGGCTTTCTGGGTAAAAAATGACATTAACATACCATGGCAATAAAATTTTAAAAGTTAAGTTACGTCATTGAAAATTCTAAACAAACGGAAGGTTAGTTCCGTAACTGTAACTGACTTCTGGCTATGAGTACTCCTGCTTTATGCCATAACAATGCCTATTTAAGATTAAAAAAGATTATTTTTTAGTGTAGAGCTATTAGTGTTCCCAATAAACGCCTCAAAATTGAAAACGCACCGTTATTTGGTGAAAAATCAAATCAGCTAGATCCAATTCGTCTACGTTAGAATAATCTAATTGTTGTAAATTTAGTACTGTTAATTTATCGACTAAGTAAAAAACATATATATATATGTAGGATCACCTCATATTTTCCGTCCAAATTTTAAATAACTAAGTCATCTGCCAAATGCTACGTTTTAGAAGACAGAAGATTTTAGCATTAATTATTGCTGCATTAGATGGCAACAATGGTAGCAATTATATTGTAAATTCCGCTCATGGGATTACCTGATACTCGGTCAATTATATTCACTTTCTTATTGGATAATTTAGGATAAATTGAATGTCCCTAATCGAAGATGGGTGTGAATTTTAATCCATTTTTTACCAACCGCTAGATAATAATTGTCATTTTTCCAATTTGCGATTTTTGAGAGCAAATGAATGACGTGAGTGACAAAGTTGGCGATTGCTTAGGTGAAAGTCTTGCTAGGCAGATTCTTAATTGACAGCTCGTTTGGATTATTAATTAAATCGAAAGGTCGAGATAAATTTTTTTCAAATAATTATCCAAGGCTTTAGTTCTCGAATCAGAAAAATAAAGGAAATGCTTCTAATTAATTTTGGCAAATGCTATGTCTTCGCAGTGCAGACAGAGGTCTTTACCTTATTGTAAGCTTTGCCTTGTTGTAGGAATCATTTACATCGAGAAACAACCATCATCGACTTTGTCATCGTCGAAGCTGTTGTTGGATTTTAATACCTGTATATGAGGTACTAATTGTTGAGCTTTTAAAATAGAAAGCGCGGTGACCCTCCAAAACACTTCTGATGTAAATGAAGCAGTTTTAGTTAGTAGTATAAGAAGTCAGCCCAATGGCTTTTGCTTGTGCCGAATTGGCATCAAGTAGGTTAGCTGATTGAGCAGGAGGACTCAAAGAGGGTTCCATTTTGTGGAAAAGCATCACGATAGGTTGACTGGGAAATCTTTTGAAGTCCATTTCGTGCCAGAGGGTTTATTAGAATACAGATATGCTAAATTATGGATAACAGGCGCAGAACCCAGTGACGCAGTTGAGTCCCGTCTCGCATTAAAGGCAATAATTACATAAAATTTCCTAAAATTTATTGCAACTAAATTGCTCTTATTATTATTCGTCTCACGTATTGTCAGGGAATTTTAGGGATATTTGCAATCAGAAGAGAAGGAAGGGACGTTTTACCATCGACTTCCACTTTGAGATTCGTTTGCATTTGCCGCGTTTTCTTACTAATCGATAATTTTCTATTATTGAAACAAATTATGAAGAATTATTTAAATGCCTCTTCATTTTTGGGGGGTTTGTAACCGCAGTATTGATTGAATTTAAAGAAATTAAATTTAAAAGGAGGTTAGGATGCTTTTTTCAAAAGACAGCATTTAGTGCACGTGGATGAATTGCGTAACCATAGCAATAATCACCATTAGAGATACTGATTCACTCTGCATTTTGTGCGCAACAAATTAGCACATTTATACACCTATCTTAGCTGCGTTCCTGGTTTTGGTGAGCTTACAAATTCACTTATTTTATAATATTATATTATGGAACTGAAGGAAATTAACTGTAAAAGCAACGTTTTATCGAAATTTTTACAAAAAAGCATATATTTATATTTTACTACAGAAAGCAATTCACTTTTATTGTTTAAAAATTTATAGTAGCTCTCGCAGTGCCACAAAAGATTAATATTAGATATAAAATTAATAACTTTTCTGCAAGAGTGGGACAAAATTTGCGGCATTTTTAGAATTGATAAATACGCTATTTTAAACAGGCTAAAACATGTCAGAACTTTTGTAAATATGAGTTGGAATGTAAAGAATTACTAAACATTTTTCTAATATAAGCAGTCAACAAGTAGGCTCAGTTATTGAAGAAAACGGAAGAGACGACTTTGAAGACTAGAAACCTCGAAATTTAATTGAAGAAGCAGATAGGAGACAAATAACTGTCAATCAGATTCAAATTTCGGCTGACGATTTTAATTTTTCGTGATAGGTTATTTGCGACTGTTCACTAGCAACGGAATCCAGAATCCTTCAAATCTGTAAACATTGATTTGGGAAGTGTCAACTATGTTTGGAAATTATTTTCTTCAGGCAGACAAATTCTACCTAAATTTTAATAAAAATTATTAATAATAAGCTTGTTAAAATTAATTTTATGAAAGGAATTCGACCAAATTCCAGATAAAAACCAGTAGTGATTATTCTCATGGTGCTTGTTTTGCATTTTCACAGCGATTTAAGGATGCAAAAAGTGATCAAAAACGTAAGGGAGCCGTTGAACAACAAGGGCGATATCGAAAACAAACGAGGAGTACTTAAACAACCACCAAGTAAGTCATACGTATTATTTAAATTTACACTGAAGCATGAATAATAATAGTTTTGGATGAGTGCTATTTTAGGGTACATCATTGTGGGAAGACGTTTCTAGGTTATCTTTACTCTTTATTTTTGTTATATCCTTAGAAAATTACATAAATAATTATCTGATTTTCTTGAACTATAATTTATTTACCTTTTGTTATTATCTCTATAATATGTACAGTTGTTTAAGTCGTTACTATGACGCTTTGCACTTTGTTGAATAAACTTGGAGTTACGACGCGTCCCGTCCCTTGTGGACGTTATCGAACGTAACGCATAATAATCGAACTATTTTAGTTTAATTTTGTGCATGTTTTCATTAGGAAAAATATTATAGTACCTGTTAACAATGAAAAGAAACGATTTGTGGCAAACTGACAATCATTTCGTTAAAGTTAAGCTAAAATAGATCAGCTTTATTTATTAGAATACTCTTTCAAGAAGGAAATTCAAAGTTGATAAGCGATTTAGCAGCCCTAGATCTGGAAAATAAGCTAAATGCTAAGAAACTGATTGACTTAAATTATAATGGTGGAAATAAAATCTGCTTGCTTTAGACCCAAGTTATTTTATAATAAAGACGTCAAACTATTTGTGCTTTCTTTGCGTTCCAAACACTTTTGTCAACAATATACGAAAAGTGCCAACGGAAACTGTCGGTGGATTAAAATTTGATTCCAGTGAACCGAAAGTTACGAGCTACTTCCTTCAAACCACCAAGTTTCCAAATCATTAACTGCCGATTTAACCTATTACTCTTTAGGAAAAGAGAAAATGCGAAATTTAATCACAGATTTTAGTGCTTAATGACGTGGGAAATATGCATTGGTTTCTCGTGACAATTTCTTAAAATTAAGGTTCGTTCTGGCACTCAGCTTGGAAATATTTGTCGTTTTTGTCGTTTTGTTTAAATGGAATTCTTTGTGTCTAAGACAACTTAAACGAAGTAGAACAAAAGGCACTTGGTGTAAGTGAAAGCGCTTTCAGTCGAAGCCCTTCTTGAAGGACTTAGAGCGCACATTTTGGTCATTAAAATGCATAAAGTTTACCTTTCTATCTTATACCAAATTGTTATATGCACTCTTGCGCTGTGGTTAATGTCTGCATTTATAATCTCTTAAAAAGCCCCAATAAAAATTTGGTTCTTTTTATCCAAAATTCTTCTAATGCCGCTATTTTAAAATAAAAGTTTATTTGTAATTTACTTGATATGACACTCAGCTAAAGTGGAAAGTGTATAATAGTGTATGAATGCTCTAATGAACATCCTAAAATGTCCAAATTGTTAAAACATCTTAATTTAAAAACCATTTTAGAAAAATTTCGAGTTTCTCTATTCACACTCCCATCACTCATTCCCTAAGTAGCTTTCTGCTTTCCCCTGTCCAGAAAGTTTTTATGAAATTGAGAGAGAAAAAGTTCGCAATCTCTGCCTATCGCTTCTAACTCGAATCGGGGCTAATTCGATTCATGTGCGAGCGGTTGGAGAGGCAAAATTTGCAGATGTATGAGCCCCTGTGGCAGTTTTGAATTTCTCAGGTGTGTGCGCTCGTTTCTGTCCGCTCCTGTACATCTCTTTCCTTCTCCTCTGATTTATCACCACAGCGGAGCATAAATATTTTGTGTTAGCTCACAAGTTAAACTGTTTTCTATTTAAATTCCGAAATAAGTATCGATTGGTTGCATTGGTTCTTTGTGTCGCTATGACTTCGAAGCAAATTTATCTGTCACAAACTCGATCAATAGTTGAAGCCTTTGATGTCTTCTTAGATATCTTATAAAGATTTCTTTTCCTTTACGGCCTTGGCACTATCAACGACGATGCTTAGCATTTCGTCAGTCATAATTATCCGAAGTGCTTTAAAGGTGAATCAGGTATCGCTTTCAAATGTTTCCGGGTCATGGTTGGTGTCAAGGCCACGTTCGTCTTCTTCAGAGGCCTTTTACATTACTCTGATCATTTTTTTTCGGTGAAAATGTGCCTTATTTATTGGTTATGCGTGGTGTCTTTGACAGCCTACTAGGGAGAAGAAATCCAATCTAGAAGAAATCCAATTTTCGTGTGTTTGAATTAAAATAACTGACTCAGTTGGCACATATTACAGCCCTTATATTTGCCTCTGCCAACAAACCCGATAATCCACCAACCAGGGTCCTTATCTCAACTAACAAAGGTTTTAGTGCCTTTTGAGAAGAAATTGGTGGCCCGAAATTTCTAATTGTGCTTGATTTTTATTTGCAAGTTATACTTTTAGTAAATTTGTTGGAAGTTACTTCTACAGGAAAAATATATGTAAAAAGACTAGAGATTTTCCTGTAAATTCGTGAAATCTGATTTGAGACCTTCCTTTACAATGCAATACGAATTAAAAAAAATAAACGAGTTCCTTTGCAATTAGTTATCATTAATATGGACTTAAGGTAAAAGCCAGATTATTAATTTCTTTGCAATATTCAAATCATTTTTTAATACATTAATATTCCTGGATTTAGGCTTTACCGATTAAAAAGTATTAAATATATTCTTCACTTATTCTCCTGAAACATATTTAGGAATTCTTATTTTAAAAAGGTCATTTAATAATTTTGTCAGGTATTGTATTTAGTAATAAACAAAAACACCTACTTAAATATGAAATGTTTAAACTACCACATTTATTTTGACTTGGATAATTTAATTGAACCAAATTATTTACCTTTAAAACAATTGCAATTTTTGATTTCATCTTCGTTTTTAAAATTTCTGAAGTATTTGGTTTTTTACAAACCAAAATGTGAGAAAAAAAGGCTAGAATAGCTTATCATAACGGTATCTTCAAATGAAAATCCAGTTTAAAAAATTACTCTTTTAATATGTATCGAGGGAAATATTTTATCCAATAGATTTGTTTTTTTAATTATTTTATTTATATCACTAAGTAATGAGACTGAATAAAATCGAAAGACTCTGTTTTATCAAGTATTTTTCCTTAGTTTGTAAATTTTGTGTCAAAGAAATTCGGTTTCTGCACGAAAATCGTCACAAGATGCCGTCATCATTAAAACTAAAGACAATTAGGCAACAACTTCGTTAAAAACGGCACTTAAATCCCCATAATCCCAAAATTTTCCCGTTAGTACAGCCTTTTTAATTTTTACACTAAATACAACTTTTTGCTTCATTTTAATGTTTAGTTTAATAAATGCTCTTCGAGGTCTGTGATGGGTCTGTTAATTAGATTGATCTAGATTAAAACAATGACTCTTGAATTTTTAAGTGGTTTAAATACATCAGAACAAACAATTTACCATAACTTGCTGGGAGAAGAAAGGACTATTTATATTTAAAATGATGCATTTTTCCCTCCCAAAAATCCACAAATAATTGATAAAACGTTGTCGCCTAGTTTTTAAAATGAAATTGGGTTTTTTGCTTTCATTTTCACTGAAATTGTGAAGGTAATAGCTTTATTATTTTAGGTAGAATTTGAAAACATGAGAAGCAAATAAATTTGTTTTTGATAAATTTAAGTTTAGCCTGCCCGTTATGCATTTTTTTTCAATCCTACTTGAATTTAAGTACACTTTTTTTAAATATTTTCTATCAAGTCAGTTTAAACTCTGAACCAATTTCAAGGTTACACTGTTTTAAATGTCAATCTCAGGTTGCTTGCATTTTAAAGAACCGTTTTAACCAGCTCAAGCGACCACAGCCGTAAAATTAAACGTTTGTTTTAACGCAGTCCAGATAATTTAATTTGCATTTCCTGCAATAAAATCTCTTGATATATATATACCCCACTGTGAGGCCATCACCAACCGGAAACTCGCAATTTCTGCCGGGGCGCCTTTCATCTTGATAGTTGGTAACAGGAAATTCCGAAATTAATGCTTCCTTATGAGCGCAAATTGGCTGTTTAATTTTTCCAGACGCCGGCGTTGCCAAGACATTCGCCCTCTCTTCAGAGCCAATCACGTCTAAGATCCCAAAACAGTTATCGGCTTTATGATCGAAAACCGACTTTGCGCTATTGACATCATATTTCAGTCTATATACAGTTGGAAACGTTGCTGTATTCAGCAAAACAGTAGAATATTTTTTATAACATATTGAGCGATATTTATCCTACAAAAATGCATTAAAACTAGACATCAAAACTAGCAATGTGTTGTTCAAATGAAAGGATCTCAAGCCTACGACATTTTTCAAATTGTTGTTTTAAGAATCAGGATGCAAGAAATATTTCCATGAATAAATAAGTTAAATTTATTATATTTAATATTTTTTCCACCTGAATACTGTTCATTTTACTCTGCATGTTTATTCGCGTTTATATAAAATTAAGATAATTTCTCGCATATCTGGTCCCCCTATTGTTTCTTTGGTTTCCGCAATAAAATGAACTTAAATAAATGCAATTCACCTTAGAGTCCGAAAAAATGCACCAAAATATTTTGATACGAGAAAAATTTCAAATGGGGAAAGTTGTCCTGCAGAGAAAAATCATCTTCATTTAAAAATTGCGTGTAAAAACCAGGGAAGATTGAGAAAAAATGATGGTCTAAAAATGATGGTTGCTAATAAAAAGGCAGTGTCGGTTGAATTCGTATAAATTATTGGGATTAATGCTGCTGCTAGAGCTGCAATTAATACTCTTTCATTTGACATATTTCTAACGGCAAGAACTCATCCTAAAAAAAACAGCAAAAGAGAATTCTTATTGAAATTAATTGTAGGTGATTTCCTTGAATAATTCCGAAATTCAGGAATTAAGAATACCTTTTAAAGCTTTATTTTTTTAGCGTTACGGTAGTGGTTGGTATCCACTAATCTTCATAAATCTTTATTGTTATAGTCACAAGTAATCAGCATTTTGTGCAAAATACTCATTTTACTACTCGGTCTTTAGTCTTCAAAGTCAAAAATTTATTTTGTTTGTCATATTTACATTAAATAAAATATGATTTTTTTATATATTATTATTCTAATATACCACAAACTGTTTTTATCGAAAAATTTCAATTTTCTACTTAAAATTGCCAATAAATGAAGGAACTTCCCCTGTGTTGATTAAACAAAGTCCAGGCGCTTTTCTGAAGAGAAATTTCAACAAGAATTAATGCAACGAATTTCAAAAAATGAACTAAATATTCCGAAGTTCATCTTTATTCCAGAATATTTTTTTGCCTGCATTTTCACCGTTAAGACTTTACCTCACATTCCCCAAAATTGACAACGACACTTTTGATAAATAGAAACCGGTTTAATTTTCACTTTTTAAGATTAATGGAAAGGCTGGGAAGATGATTTGGAAGCTGTAGCATGGAAGATTCAAAACGAAGACATTGTCAGTGTAACTTTTGTGCATAGTTATCCAACCATGAGACTTAAAACCATAAAGAAGGGACTTTTTGGTGCTTTGAGAACAATTTTTTGAATATAATTATCAAATTTAGAAATTTAAAAAATAAATGAAATTTGGTTTATAAAAATAGGCTTATTTTTGCCTGCAAACTAATTAAATTAATCTGCATATTGGTTGACGCTTCCCAAAAACTAAAATCCATATTCGAAATCACCAATTTTCGTTTAATTACTACTTCTAAAATATATTTTATTATTGATTAATTTTAAGCTCTTACAAACTTTATTAGCATCTCTTTCTTCTATAAACAATCTAATATTTATTCATGTCTTCCAAATCATTAGAAAATTTCCTCCACAGTGATTAAAGCATTTAAATTAGCTAGAAAAATGTTTCTTTAATTTTTACTGTCTAAAATTCCTCCTTGGTGAATAAATAAATTAAACATAAATGGAAAATATTAATATCTTTAAAAATGGCAGCTCTAAGTAGTCGCAGCAGCTACGTAACTCTTCAACCTTCAAGGCCAACTATTTATATGACAAAAAATTCCGTGCTGTAAACAAAAATTGTTATTTAACTGAAAAACCCACTGATAAAATCACCGGAAATGTGGAGAACGCGGTGAAAATTGATGGATTTAAATGATTTGAAGTGTTTCTCTTGATATTTTGCCAGATAAAAGAACTCAGCCCATCAAGCGAATTGAAGCCAAAAAGGAGGCAAAAGGAGCCAAAAGGAGGGACTCAGTGGCGGTCGTGAAGCAACAGCCCTCTGAACAGCAGCAGCAACAGCAGCAGTTGGTTCGTAGCGAAGCACCAATGAGCTTTCTCGGAGCCCTGGTGGCTCAGAAGGCCCTTCGGAGGTTTTTGGCTCCCCACAAGGGCCTCTTTAGCAAACTCAACCTACGTCGATTCAGCAGATTCTGTGAGTTCTCAACCATAAGCGCAATTTGTGTGAGATCAAGTGTACGGGTTTCCTGAAATCCTACAGAGCAAACGATCTCCTAACAGCTATTTTTGCCCCATTTTGTAGCCCAAAAATGCCTTTTGAATAAACAATAAGGAGTTCACTTTAAAACTAGACATAAGAGGGACTGTCATTGCGAGATATTTCCGAAAAAGTTGGCAAATGATAATTAGAGATGATTGGAATTAAGTCCCGGACAAAAGATAATTGCGATCAAAATATTTTCCTTTGCTTTCGATTTAATTTTTTCAACCGATTTTGATAAACTTAATGAAAACAAAAGTTAAATTAAGTCATCATTTTAGTAATTTTTCAATATTAATTTTGATATTATATTAATATGTTCAGGTTATAAATTATTGTACAATCAGGTTGACGAAGTAATTTTCTTCCACCCTGATAAAAACATAGAATTTCCATCTGCAAATAATTTTCACAATGAAAATGAATTGCATTAATAATTTTCTATTTTAATAAATAATGATTAATGGCATTTTTCTTCTAATTACCTGAGTCTACTCAAATTAGTTTTCATTAAATAAATGCTTTTTAATATGAATTTGTTTATAGATCTGCTTTGAGCGTTTAAAAATAGTCGCAACCTTTATATTCAGTGAGTTTGTTAACAAACTACAATTGTTTCCAATAGAATGGAAAAAAATATTTAGACAGCCGATGGCAGAATGCTGGTATATAGAGGAATCCACTGCAAATCTCAAGTTTCTGCATCAATTTTTCGCTGTGTTCACAATTTGAGCAGCAATCATGATATCTCCAGCATTTTGATTAGAATAAAAGTTTTTCATTCTTCCAGAAACAATTTAATAGAGCTTTTCAGTTAATATCCTCTCTCTTAAAGCAGATTTTGTGTGAGTTACCTTAACTCACCCGGGGAAAATCAGTCAATTGTTTTTTGGAGGATTTTTTGCGAAAATCTTTGCTTGACGGAGATCAGTTAGGCTCTTGTTAAGCCTTGAGACTGGTGTCACTCAGTTCCTTGTCCATTACCCGATTCTGACCCTTTCTTCAAGCTCTCAATGTGGATGGTTCCTATCGACTGCCAATTCAGTTGGAACCCACCTACCAACTGGGTCCCACGAAGCCGTTTGTGCCACAGAAATTTGTGCCGCTGCTCCGCGAGGTGGTCGATGGTCTAATTGAGAGGATCTTCAAGAGACCTGGGAGCTTGGACACAGCCACGCTTGTGAAGAACCTAGTCAACGACGTTCGCATGGCTGTTAAGGGCATTGGAACGCCTAGGTTAGTGATTTCGCGAATTCAAAGACATGCTAAATAGAGGGAAGATTTTTTTCTTGGAAGTGCAACTTTTTTGCAGTCCGTTTTAAACAATCATTTTATGGGAAATTCCCCTTGTCTTAAGAAGGAGGAAGTCCGTAAAAATAATCATATCTGATTTTACGTTTAAAATGAATCTTTGTTAGTTTCTGTAATTGTAAATTACTAAATATATAAATATATAAAATAACATATGTTATAATATATATTATAATAATGTATTAGTTTGTTTTATATATTATATAAGCATAAATGTATAATAAATATATATTTGTACATATTTATTTATAATAATTTTGATTTTAGGAAGAGTAATTTTGCACTTTAAGGCTGAATAATTAATATTAATTTTTGAGTAAAATCGCTGCTCATCGCAAAACGTACATTTTATCATTCACATTCCGGTTGAATTAGCAACCAATTTAAACCATAAAATGTCCATTTTAATTAACATTTCTTTGAAAATAAATAATTTTGTGGCTAAAAATAAAATATTCTGTCGTAGCCAGAATGAAAAAATATTTTCTTTTATCATTGGCGGCATTCTTTGTCTTTTAATTGCGCATTTGATCACCTGAGTGAGGCATTCTCAATGAATAAATTATTGGTTACTTCGAAATAGTTACGAACTGCATTGGATATCAGGACAAACAATTTATATGAATAAAACCAACCAACGCCTCATCTTTAATTAATTTTTCATGCGGTGTTATCTAGAGGTTTCTCCGAAAAAAATGAATTTATATTTATATAATTGCAAGCACTAAATTTTTATTACGTTCGATTGTAAGAAACAAAGTGTTAGTGAATACAGCAGCTCTAGTATAATTTTGATCTTACTTATTGTCGAACATCCACCTTCATTCTAGAAATAACCTATTAATATAAATCTTTTTATAACTGTAAAATAAAGTTTAAAATCCATGTAATTAGTTCCAACTCCAATTCCATTAAAATCAAAATGTATTTCTACTTAAATAAATGATTTCGTGTAGAATACTTGTGACATCATTGACTATAACTACTAAAAAATGCAGTATCATGAACAAAATAATTAATAATTTATCATAAAACTTGAATTATTCAACAATAATAATGAACTAATTAAAATAAAGATAAATTTTTGTGATAAAAGACGGCTCGTAATATCGATGAGTAAGCATCCCTTGAATGCAGTCATATTTCGAACTGATTTATTTTTCAAATTTAAAAATAACACGTTTCTTGTATTAATTTTATTTGTATGGTTAAGATTGCACTTTATGCCTGAATTTATTGAGTGCCCTTGAATATTTGGACTGAGAAACACCGATAAGCCGGTTTTTATCTCAGCTTTTATTCTTTCAAAATTGGAATCTGTTTTTATGAGGTATAGTTTTGTGCAAAATCGGTAAAGGTGGATAAATGCGTTACATCATCACCATTTGTAGGATTTTTAAGCCAAATCTAACAATTAATAAATGTAAATTCTAAGTCACGTCGAAACCCCCCGTAAATCAGCAAACAATATCCAAATATTTCTTGGAAGTGTCAAGAGACTAAATAACTAATTTAGCATTGACATTGGGTAAATTTAGCAAAATAGTGACCTTATAAAGATTTTGGTAATTTAGCAATGAAATATTTGTGGATTAGTATTATCAGGCTCTCAATAACGGAGCTTCATAATGGTGCGGTATAGTATTGCATCTAAATGCAAAATCAATTAAAAAAATTAAGAATTTGGCTGCATTAACTGTTTTAAAATCTATGATTTTTAAATTAAGTCTTTTTGGTAGTTTTTCAAAATAATTAATTTTTACAGAACACTTGTAGCATATATGCCGTATAACCCATACAAAAATTAATTCATAACATTTGCTGTATTCACTATTTTGTTAAAGTATTTGGTAATTTTTAAAATACTTCATAGAAATTTCATTAATTTAGTTGAATTGGTATAATTAATTAATTTATTTATTTTATTTATTTAAAGAAATCCAACATCTTATCAGGAATCTTTTTTGCTTTCACATTAGCTACGGGGTTTCTGTAAGTAATTGTATTATCTAGAATTTCTGCAAAATTTTCATCCACAAATTATCAACTATAACCAGCAAAACTTTTTGCATGATTACTTATTGTAAGGAAACTGCACATATATGGGCGAGTTCACCTTTTAAGATGACATTTACATGCGTGAAAATCATTTTTTTAAGTAATTCCTCTATGGCTGTTTTGGATCTGAAATCCAAGTTTTATCTCGGCTGATTAATAACTTTAATTTGGTTCAACTAAGCTGAGCAGGCATCGACAGAGCTTTTTTGAGACCTATCACGCTAAAATTTTGCTCGATCCAAAAATAAATTCGTAGGTCTGAGGAAGCTAGATCTGGTTAACAGTTACTGACCTCGTTAACTCCTTCCTTTCCTAGATATAAATACGTGGTCCACAGCATAGTGACGAAGAACGCGGGTCAGTCCATGCTAGCGGCATCGCAGTGTCTGTGGTTTCCCGAATTTGACGGCCGCTTCGACATCCAACAGACCAGAGACGATTACATTATCCACGTCTCTGTATTTGCCCTCTACCATGATTAAAATTACCAATAAATCCACCTTGAATGCACCCGTTTATCCTTTTGTATTACGGTTAGTGAATTAGTAATTATTGCCAGGCACGGACTGATATAAAAAGGGAGTGAATACTAGAGCGCGAAGAGGGAAAAGCGGTATTCCTCATAAAAAATGCTTAGTTGGATATCGCATATAGAAGGCAGGAATTGTAAGCAACCTAAAAATTAATACTTTTAAAGGAAATTGGACTGGAAGCGAAAATGCTAATTTTGAGGTCATGGTGTTTATACTCGATATAATCGGTTAGAAATAAGTTCTGTCCAAATTTTGCCTTTTCTGAACTAAACGTAATTTAAAGATTATTTTATAATGGCTAATGGAGCCGAAAATTATTTAGTCTAACGATGAATTTAAATTGATAAAACAACAAACAACAAAACTTGGTTCATTGTTTATTTACAAACAATATAAATAACTATTGGTTTTTAAATAAAATTTTTAAAATATAAATTTATTGTTTTACTTTTTGAATTATTTATAGTTTTAATTGTTTCAAGGGGATGCGTCACACTCCACGAAGATGGAGATCGAATCGGACGACATTCATTTGATTTTTTTGATGGCAAACTTTCTGAAAAAGTCTTGCCATATCAGTTGAAATGTTTCCTTTTGATCTCTTTATCAGATAACTCTCATTTTTCCAATTTAATTTAATGTAAAATTTTGCGAAAGAGGGCTTATTTGGGTTGAACTCACTTCATGAAAAAATACGATGTTTAATCGACTGATGTACGACAACCAGATATCATGAAGCACATTAATAATCTAGTTTGCGTGACTTTTTTCAAAAAATTGCACATACATTAAAAGCGCATTGGTGTCCTCAGAATTAATGTTTCATGAAGGCTAAAATTTATGCATGCAGAAAAGAAGCACACTTGGCTAATTTTAAGCCCGTATTTCTGCTTTGAAATCGTCTGATTTCGCTCTTTTAAAGTACCTCAATGACTTCATCACTCAGAGCCACGATTTCGTGTGAAAATAGATTTTTCATTGCACTTTTAAATCTAACTTCTTCACCTGTGGCGGTGCTTTTGAATCAGTGACTGTGAGAAAACAAAAAGAATTGTTGGAGAGATTTTGACGAAAGCTTCACCTGTTTGATGGAGACAAACCATCTTCAGAGTAAAGTTGAGGTGGTCCAAACTTAAATTCGGACAAATTTAATGTGTGGCAGATTGTATTTTGGCTAATGGGCCACCCATAATATTGAAAGCATGTCAATAACACGAAATTATTTGGGGGATTAAATTTGGTTTCGCCTGGAAGACTTTGAATTCAGAAGGATACAAATAAGGATGATTTTAATTCAGTTCTCTAATACCCTTCTGAATGGTGCTCTCATTGTATTACTCAATGTATTGTCATTCTACGTGTTTCCACAAAGTGTTAAGTATTTGGAATAAAGGTTGTGTATTCATACTTTATTATAAATAAACAATTTATAAACACCAATTTTTTGGTATGTTAAAATATACTTAATTTATTTCAAATGCGCTAAAGCCAAAATATACTTAAGTGTACCATTGTTTTATATTAAATAATTGTTAAATATATGGTAACAAATACGAATTGCTTGTTCAGTAAATTTAAGAGATATATAGCCTATCTGTACCACCCCGCTTTAGACACACAAATTAGAAATGCTACTAATTTGGCAAAATTAACCGAGAACTTTTTAAAAGAAGAGGGGAAAACGTCTGGTCGAAAGACGAAGCTGATGGTCATCTTTCCAGACGCTAACGCACCAATCCATATTGCTAGAATTACTAATGAATGCCTCAATCAGTCTGTTTTGGCGTTTTAAATGAGCTTAACACCACTCAGGGCACTGATATGATGGAATATTCTAGAATCGATCGATCTGCTTGCTGATTGGCTGACGATGAGCGGAAATCACCGGCTCTGGACTAACAGCTTCAACTGCAGTTTCAAAATTCAGTCGGTTCACTGAGAGAGCCGAGTCGCTGAGTGGTTTCCCTCTCCACTCTCCAAGCTCTGGACAGTGCCTCGCACCAGAGAGAAGGCGCAATTTGCACTATCTGGCACGTTTATCCCTCGAAGCCAACAGAACCCAACAGAAATGCCTGCCGTAACCAACAGTGCTGGCGTACGTTTACCAAGGTCATGGAGATGATGAGGCATATTAGAGGCGCGCATGTTGCGCCGAGTTCCTTGTTTGCCTTGCCAGAGTCGCGTCACATGTTTTGACTTCACCAGAGTTGTGTTGTTCGATGCATTGAACAGCACCACTCAGAGTGCGTGGTCAAAGGTATGCGACCATTGGGATGCCAGGTCTGCGAGGTAGAGGTGCGCGTGCTTTGGTTGTCCGATGTGACCCCATGAGATTGCCAACTCCGAAGGGCACAATGGACGACTGCTACGTGAAACATCTGCACCGTTGTGTGGATGGAAGGCATTTGAATTAGATCAGTACTGAGTGCCTTCGATTCGATGTAGCTTCGGCTATTTATCATCCTTTAGGAAGGCCCTTACCTCTCGGACCCGTGACTGTGTGGCCATACTGGAATTCCAGAGGTTCAGACTCACTCTGATGCTGCTAGATTCCCGCAGATTGCCCAAGAGCTTGCTGAGAAGACCTCAAAAGCTATTGGTGGCATTCTGTCCAATTTAATCGTGCGTGGCGGCGACAAAAAGCTACAAACGTTGGTGTTTGGCCTTTTTGCTGCCAGCAGGACCCTGATCGAGAGATCTCTGGATAGGAATCCTCGTGGATCTTGTCTTCGTGGACATCACAATGTGACTGATTGAATAAATGCTGCTGATCTGATTAAGTATAAATATTCATTGGACTGATGTCTGTGTATAGGTCCAAGAGGGAATTTTTACTGGAGCTGGAAAACGACGAGGTATCAAGATGTAGTGACTGAGGATTGTCCTTGCTTAGAATCTGAAGATTCTTTGAATTTCCACGATAATACTTAGGGTTCAGTGGGATTACTAAAGTTTAGAGTATTGTTCTTCAAATCTATCAGTTAAGACGTTTCGCTGATGTGGATACTGATTTCAAGGACAAGGACACGAACCAACCAATCACAGATAGCTTAGTCACAATTTGTGCCCTGTCACTCGATTTCCGCCACCGTTATCGTCTCTAAAAGGGCTAAAATCCCTTGGAAATAATTCACAGTTTGTACTAATCAATTCCAAGAGGAATCGGTGGCTTTAATTACCGCAAAAATTGGACAAATTGTATATTAAAATATATTTATTTTTTAAGATATTTTAACCCTTGTGGGTAACTGTCAAGCAAACTCATCAACCTATGATCTCACCATATATGACGCTCCGAAGTAAAGCTTGTGTAATCCTTATGATTTAATACTTATTGTAATAGCCAAGAAATATTCCTATTTTTCCTTAGATCGTACAGGCCATTCTTGGTCCTACTAACAAACTTCTAAGTAGGAAAACATTAATGCAGAATACTTGTTATGTTCGGAAGAATGCATAGGCGCACAGCTCCATCTGTGCTAAAATGATGCTAATTGGGTTTATCAGAATCCACTCGGAATGAAGAACTCAGGACGCGGAAGTGTGATTATAGCTGATGCAATTTTGCAAAAAAAATAAATGGCACGATTTCAGGTCAGAAGAGAGTTTGGCCTTTCAGGCTCTGAAATTTCCACGTAAAATTTCCTGAGCTGAGCGTATCGATTATTGATCACAAAATATATGCTGAGATCTAATCAGGTAATCGATATGGTGTGTCCGCGTAAATTTACACACCAAGTTTATAACACGGCATTGGAGTTACTGAGGCATTTCAATGCTTGCTTATCTTTCAGGGAATTTTGCAATATCAATTGATGGCTGGGAAAATATGAGGATAATTGAAAACAAGGCGAATTAGGGGGAGCAGGGTTTATTGGCATAAGTGCTTCTCAGCTTGTCATCACAGCTGTGTAGTCGGTGAATGCTCACACAATTGCATTGTTTGGACACTGTCATATCTCCAGAAAATTACATTTATAATTATCTGGTTATCTTGAACTATAATTTATTTACCTTTCGTTATTATCTGTAAAAACCTTACACAACCCAATCCACCAAAAACGGCATCAGTTAATCGTAGGTCCTCAAATAATTCAACATTTATTTGAGACTTGCTTCTGCAATCCTACTACGATTCTTCTATATTGCCACATGAGTATCTTGTTAAAGGCTCTTTGCACTAGTGGTTTCCAATAAAAGCGTAAATATCTACAAACACTGATATATTTGGAAGCATGGAGACTTCCTGGTCAGATTTGAAAAAAAAAACAGCGATTCCGCCAAATTATACACTTATTTATTTAAAACTGGCTTATGCAGACTTACTATGATCCCTCTTATTGACACTAGAGTATCTCGATATGGACACTTTGCACTGACATTTTCCATAAAGGAATAAATATCCGCATTGACTTACTCGAACGGACTAATAGACACTTTCTAATTGGATTTCAAAACCCGTAGCAAAGCAGCTCTCCTTTCAGCCACAACAAAACAATAACCAAATTCAGTACTTGAAGTGCTTTTGCAGCTAAAGGCACTTTAACTTACAAGTTTTTCATTCTTATTCTTATTTCATTTTCCATTTCTTTGTGATTTTTTCTTTCGTACAGCCATCAAAGCTAATTGGCAAAAAATGTCAGGAAAATTTTGGTTATGACTTGCAGTGGAAAAGTCAGTTGAAAGAATGTCTTGACAAGGTCTTACAAGTCAATATTATCTCTCTTTTTCCCAGGCTAGCAGAAATTACCAAAGTGCAGTTTATGTGCAATAAAAACTGAGCTAGATATCTACTTGGGTACCTACTTATGAGATCCTGATGTCACCTTATGGCTTAATAGATGTTCTTGGTTCGCTTTTGGGGTCTTAATTATTGCTATTTTTATTTGAAACTGATGTATCCTTTGAATCTTGTCTACATCGTTTGCCACTTGGGTATTTTGACCAAGCTCCCTTGCGCTAGTGGTTTCCCATAAGGGACTTATCCGCATTCACACCGGTAAAACCCTAAAGGAGTAAAGGCAGTTCCTAATCAGATATAGAAGCTATTACAACAAAAGCCAACAAAAGGAGAAAAGAAAGGGGGAGAGGGACTAGTTAGCGCCGATAGCGGCCCATTCAAACGAGGTGGCGTCTGTGGCCGCGCAGCTTCTCCACGAACTCATCAGAAGTAAATGCAATAAAAAATTTTCCTTTTTTTCCTTTTTTCCTTTTTATCTCTCATTTCTTTGTGTCTTTTATCCTACGAACATCAGATCAAACCTAACCAAAACGAAATACCATGAATATTTTGATGAATATGTGAAGTAAAAAAGGTCTATTAAAAGGTAGCGTTGACAATTAGTTACGCGACAACAATCTCTTACTTTTTTCCAGGGCTAGCAGAAATTACTCAAGCTGCTAAAGCAAATTTATGACGGATAAGTATGAACTATCTATCACCCAATGAAATCCGTTCTAAATCCTATGTGATACTGACGTTAATTCGTGGATTATAAGATGTCTTTGAATTACTCTTGGGGCCTAAATTAATGCCCTTTTCATTTGTAACTAATTAAACCTTTTTAATAAGATTCATATTTTTTGTCACTAGTATTCCAACAAAGGTCTTTGCACTAGTGGCTTCCACAAAGGCAGAATTATCTACATACACACGAAGCATTCAGGGAAAATAGTTTCTTTTTATCGCAATAGAAGATAAAGGTTTTCTAATTTTAGAACCATTACATCAAAACACATCTTAGAGCTTTTGAACTTCTCTCTCAAAAATCAACTTAAATCTTCCGTCCACCCGCGACAAAATGGACAACCAAATTCGGCACTCAAAACGCTATTATTTTGAAAGGAAAGACTTGATACACACACAAAGGAAATAAGATGAGCCCCCCTAAGGACAAAAAATCGAGCTAGCTCATTCTCTCACCAGGATAACTACTAAAAGGCTCTTTGCGCTAGCGGTTTCTCGTAAAGGTACAGATGGCTACATTCACACCGAAATTCAGAACAATGTGCTTTTCCAAAAGAGAAACAGACACTTCCCGATCGGCTTTCAAATCTCCCACACTAAAATCGACATCTAGGCACTTCTAAACCCACTGATTGCCTCATTAAACCTCTCTCTCTCTCCACCCACAGCAAAAGGACACCCAACTTCGGCACTTAAAATGCATTTTTACTACGAAAGGCAGGGCTTGATACACAAGGAGAAAAAAAGGGGAGGGAGGACAGGAATTCCGACTAGTTCGCCCCGGTGGCGGCCATTCGGTCGAGGTAGCGCCTCAGACCGCGCAGCTTCTCCACCAGCACCAGGTGCTGTGAGTGGGCACCACCGCCCGCCCCAGCGGACGCCTTCGCGGAGCCCCCCATGTCTCCGCCGCCGCTGCTCTTGGGCTCCGCGTGCAGCTCCACCAGGTGCGTCGTCAGGTGGTCCAACATCCGGCTCGCCTGCAGCTGCCTGCAACAGAGAAAATTGGGTGTGGGGATTAACTTTTGGCAGAATGACGATGATGGTGATGACATTTGTGATGCTAAAGACGATCTAATGATGATAGTTGCGAAGACGGCAGTGGCAATGAAGTCGACGATATGTGCAGTGTGGTCGAGAAAGACAAATCGTCGGCGTGTAGCCAGTACCACAAACTACCCAGCGAATAGACAAACATTATCAAGGCGTGAAGAAGTCACCCTCGCCTTTGTCTCTGCGACAATCGATTGGCGGATTCGAGGAACTCCATCACGAAGATGTAGATGACCTCCACCAGACGTGTTCGGACAGTCTCGCGCATCCAGAAGGCATCCTGTAAGGAGAAAACACCAGCTACTAATCGATAAAGGGCTGATTTCTCGGTTAGTACCTAGTGATGTTAACGAATAACATCTGGTTGCTTATTTCAGACTTGTTAATAGCTTAGGCCCTTCTTCTTCTGCAGTAAGAATAAAATCTTAGCGGTTTAACTTGTTGTATATGTGATTCCGTCTTTTAACAACTGATCTAACCACCTGAAAACCTGACACAGCCATTCTAAACACCAGATATTACTTTAAGTTATGGCAAATAAGATTGAGGTCCATTCTAGGATCTAGGAAATCCGCCCCCCCCCCCACCCAACGCACTTTCTTGCAGAGGACAACGTTGTATGCCTCCGCAACCTCCGGCGACGGTGGTATTTTCGCATCCGCAAACACCGAGGGCACCCAATTGGCCGGCAGACTCTGCTGGATGGCGTAGCGCTCCAGCGTCGACACCACAACCACCAGCGGGAAGAAGGTGTAGTCCACGCCACCCACGGAACCGAAGGCAGCGTTGGTCGGTGCAGCCAGTCGAGCGTAGAGTCGGCCCAGGGTGTTCGCGATGGTCAATTCCAGCCCACGCGCGGTCTTCCGGTTGCCCGACACCCGACGCCGCTGAGTGGAGGGTGAAGAGGTCGAGAGGTTGGCGAAGAGCCGGTGCAGCAGGGCTCGCCAGATCGCCTCCACTAGGTCCGCGTCCTAGAAGACGGAAAGAGGGGTTCAGACGCGACTCCTGGCAGTACTAATTGGATGAGAAGAGAGAGAAGAAGAGGGCGTACAGCCTCGCCGGCGTAGTGGAGGAGGAGGAGTTTGCCCTCGTGGAGGTCGTAGGCGTTGGCGTAGGCGGAGAAGAGGTGTGCGGCGGGCAGGAGGGGGCCCCGCGTGAGTTCTTGGAGGGCCTGCTCCACGTCGGTGGAGTTGAGCGAGGTGGAGGTGGAGGTGGAGGCGGAGGCGGCACCGGCTAGCTCGAGACAGAGTTGGCGCTGCAGTTCGCCCACCTCGAGGCGCTCTTGCAAGTCGGCCAGGTAGTCCGCGGCTGCCGGCTCCGCGCACTGCGCGTCTGTGGAAGCGGGAGAGAGGAGAATTGTTGTTTAAATGAAAGGGACACCGTTTGCCTCACATTAACGCTGTAGGTGTGTCAATAGAATTAGTCTCTATTAATGCGAAACATTGACTGCTGTCCCATTTCCTCTATTTAACAAATTGCAATTGTCAAATTTGCGTCTGTTCCTTTAATAGGAGTTGTATATCTTCAAACAATTACATTCAGAATTGTCTGATTACCTTGAACTAGAATGTATTAATTTTCGTTATTATCAGCATAATATGTACAGTTCTTTAAGGCGTTACTGTGACTCGAATACATTTTCTAACGTCACGTTTAGTAACCGAACTTTTTAGGTAGTGAGGCATCAAATTGAAGAAATTCTAAAGCATTAAAAAGGCAAACGATGACCAGATCCCCACTTTCATTCCATCCTCGGACAGTTTCCAGACAGATTTTAGTCGAAAAGAGCAGAAATCGCCAGAATTTCACTAGGATTTCTAGACATTGCATAACTAGCTCAAATTCAAGGTTTCAGTGCCTGTCAGGATGTGATTTTTTCTGTCAAGACAGATCTCTTTGAAACGTCTTCACAACATCCTTCCAGCTGTCAAATAACATCTACTTCTCAATATTTTTATAGCCCTATTGAGTAGAAGGATAGGAAACTCCACAAACTCACGAGGCAGAGCCTTGACAGTGACAATGGCGCGAGCCAAGTAGTCCAGGCGGTCGTCCAGAGACAGTCCGGGCGTTGCCATGGTGGCGAGGTGTTCTAGGACGCGGGCGGCGTCCAAGCGGGCCCCACGAGCCTCCAGCTGGCGCCAGAGGAGTCGAAGCAGCGCCACGTCGTTGGGTGACTGGCGCAGACGCGACTGGAGGTAGTCCTCGAGGTACGGCGAGCCCGAGGCCACCACCTGTTCCAGCAGGTTGTTCGACAGCAGCCAGCCAATCACCTGCGCGTATAGGGAACAAAGACACACGAGAGAATTTGGTGTGGTAGGGCTTTGTAGCTGAGACCTGGTATCAGGAATATGAGGAACGACTCGTGTCACAAAAAAGCGAAGAACTTTGGAAGGAGAACAGCTATTGTAACGCCGCCAAGACCAAAAGAATAGGTGGAAACACTGGAGTAGGTCCAGTATCTGCGGCCTCAATTTTCCGAGGCACTGATTCACACAAATTGTGAACTATTCCCAGTTTTGCTTATTCGAAAATCAGACATGACCCGGTACAAGAGCCCACTTAAAGTAAAGCACTTATGAGGGGACCCTTTCTTTAGGCAAAGTGCAAAACCAGCTCAAACCCCTTAAGGACAATAGTGCAGTTTCTTAATTCTTGTAGTTGTCGGCTGCACTTTCATCCAATTAGGGAAAACGAACGCACCTCATAGTGAACCAGCACATCGTCCGACTTGAAGACCATTTTGAGCACATCCACCAGGGTGCACCTGAGCACCTCAACCGGCGCACTCGCACCCACACACCGCACCTCGACGGGGGCCAACGCCAGGCGCCCCCTCCTCGCCTGCTCCTCCTCCCCCTCCTCCACCGGCACCTCGGGAATCCGCGTCACAGCCGCCGGGAGGTTCGACGCCTCCAGCAGACCACCTAACACCCCCATTGCCACCCTATAGGCCTCGTAGCGCGACTCCACCACGGCCTCCCTGCTCTGCGCCTTCTCGGAGTTCTCCCTTTTAACCTCTCCTCCTCCACGCACCGCGAGCAGCGCCAGGTCCTGGGGGTCCCTCCGCCTGGCAGTGGTGAGACAGAGCGCCACCGCGGGACCCCACCCGCCCACCGAGGTGATGAGCTTGTTGGTCACCGCCGGCAGGTTGATAGCGGGACCTGCGGCGGTGTTGAGACGCTCCAGAGCCTCTCCGATGAGGGCCGCTCGCTCCGCGTCGGAGGGAGCTGCGGCGGCGCGAGTGAGGAGCTCGTCTGCTCTGGCGCACAGCGCGTCCTCGTTGCCGAAGAGCGAGGGACAGATTGCGCGCAGACGGACGCACAGGGAGTCGATGGAGGCTGTTGTGGAAGAAGAAGCGATGTAGGACTCGATGAGGGCCGAGATGAGCGCCGTGCGGATGTCGGCGATGCAGCCAACGGTGGTGGTGGTGGTCGTGGAGGTCTGTGGGAGCACGGAGGTGGCGGTGCGGGGCATCCAGCAGACAAAAGCCTCCACCGGAAGGGTCAGGAGGTCCTGGCGTTGCTCGGCACTCAGACGAGAGGTGATGGCGGGCACGTTGTGCTGCGCAATGACCTGCCAGAGCCCCACAAACTCGATGAAGGCCGCCAAGAGGCCGCAGAAGTCCCGTAAGATGCGGTTCAGGGGTGAGACGGCAGAAGTCGAGCCGTGGGGGGTTGGTGGCAGTCCGCCAGTAACAGAGAAGAATGACCTCCTGCTCACCGACTCCAGCAGCGTTTTGAGGTAGCGCAACTGGTGCAGCACCCATTCTAGGTCCTCGGGGGTCAGCCGTGATATGATCTGCATTTTACAGAGGAAAAAGACAGGTAGTGGGTTGGCTGCAAGACAGCGAAAATGAGGCACTTTTGCGCTACCTACTTAATACTTAATTGGAGCTTTTAAAATACCCGCCCTGCGAATCGTTTATAAGCCACTTTGCCCTACAGTACTACTTGCCACCTGCGCGATAGACTAAACAGTCGTTCTACAGATAGATTGACGACGCTTCCCTTAACTTGAGACGATCGAAAACTCACAATCCTCGAGTCCTCGCCGGCAGCATCATCAGATCCCAAGGCAGTGACCTTCACAATGGCCGTGGTGATGAGAGAGAAGACGAAGGACGTGAGTCCTCCCCCATCCCTTTCACCGCCTCCTCTAGCTGAAGGCCTGACGCCCGCCAGAGCCCTGTCCGCAACCACGAGGATGGGCGCACGCCACAGGGGCCGGGCTACCCGCGAGAGGTACAGAGAGGCGCCCAGCAGGAGGTACGTCTCCGACACCACCCAATCCTGCTGGTGTTGCTGTTGCTGTTGGAGGTGGGGGTAGGGGAGGTAGTGTCCCTGTTGGAAGGCCATGAATGGAGCCTGCTGCGGCGGCGGCGGTGGGGGCGGGGAACCGGAGGCAAAGACCGGGGGCTGCCAGAAGCGCGTTGCCTCGGTGATAAAGAAGAGGACGGCCCGCTCGGCCGCCGCCAGCACCTCTGAGCGCATCTGCTCGGAGGCAGCGATGGCAAGGGCTGCACAGACCGACTCGTCGGGGCCGTACTGGTGGAGGAAGGCGGAGAGGAAGCCCGCGGCCTCCCCCTCGCCCTCCCCCGGCAAAAGGTGGCCCGAGGCGGCAGCGGAGGCGGCCAGGTGGTCACGCAGGCGCTGCAGCGGCGTGGGGAGACGCAGGTGCACGATGCCGTGCGCCGTCATCACCAGCACCCGGCGGTACGGCGCGTCGAGGTGCTGAGTCAGCATCACTGGTGGGGTGCCCTTGGCAACCGGTATTGACGGCGTCGTAGTGGCAGTGGATGGAGTGCCAGATGATGCCCGGGGACCTCCTGGAGATGCTGGTGGAACAACGGGTCCGGACGCCGTGGGATGAGGAGATCTGTGGGAAGACGAGAGAAATGCTTATAACCCAATAAAAATGGCAGATTGTTAGTGCTGTTGTGGAAGTCTAACGCTAGTGTGACAGAAACATTTTGTTGATTTTTCAAAAGCACAGAGAAGGGCCCAAGTGAACTCACTGAGGCGATGAGTCATGAGGCAACTCGATGCCCTTCCTGTTGAAACTCGCCGCAGAGACGAGCTCATCCTCCACAGGGCTCTCGGCGGGCAGCACAGTGAGCGCCCACGGCGACTCGACATTCAGCGAGGTGGAGACGCTCTCACAGAGGCACGGCGACCACGGAAACCCGTCGGGAGAGGCTACGTACAGCGTCAGCGTCTCCGGCTGCTGCTGAGCCTGCTGCTGTGACGAAGACGACGACGCGAAGATTACAGTTCCGCGCGTCTCCGCCACAAAGCGGACCTCACCAAAGGCGGGCTGTGGAGTTGTGCCACCATCTTGAGGGCTGACTGTGAGGAGAGGCATCCTCACATGGGCCAAACGAAGTCCCTCGGCGAAGTAGATGCGGATGCCCGTGACGGTCACCGCCATCATCTGGAGGGGACCGGTGTCGTTGGTCAGAGCGCAGATTGACACGACCTGAGAGAACTGATTTCGGTCGACGGACTGCATGACTGTGCGTGCCACGGAGGAGGCCCGGTAGGCCAAATCAGAGGCGCTGATTGAGGCCACCTTGGAGAGGTAGTTGTTTGGGGAAGACTTGGCGCCCGGTTGGAGGAACTGGTAGACCGCCAGGTGGGAGTTGTTGGAGAGGGTCCACAGCAGTCCACGACGGGAGTCAACGGCGATTTGGACAATGGCGCCGGAGTTGCGGAAGCCGCTTGTGATGATGGTGGGGAGGAGGAAGTTGAAGGAGGAGGCGGTGTGATTGACAATGCTGCAACAGTCCTTTGTCCTTGCGGTCTGACAGGAAAGAGTCTCATCCAGGGAGGGGATGGGTTTGTAGACAAACTCCAGCAAGTCACCCTCACGGTTGCCCATAAATAACCTAAGCAGCTGCATAAATTGAAGTTTTTCAGACACCTACCGTCCATTTGAGGTACCCTCCATGCATGTAATGTAGTTGTTGTCTGTTGATATGAAGTAAAGGGGAGTAGGAAGAACGTTCAGAAGAGCGTCGGAATAAAATCCACTTCCGGTTGTTGAACAGTCATACGTAACTCCAAGAACGACGAGGTTCGACGGAGTGACGAGAGCCAATAGGTACTCGATAGCAGATGGTAAAATATCTAAATCACACAATACAACGGGGAATGAGGTAAATCATACCAGCTTTTGGGCGAAATAGGCAAACGGAAACGATAACGTCATCACATCCGTCGTAGAAGGCGACATCCTCGCCATCTTCGAAATTCCAGAGGTAAAATTCGCTGTCGACAGTGATCCAGGCCTTACGGCATTGTGGGAAAATTCCCATTCTACAGCACTGTCTCACGCTATTGAGGCGTTCGAGTAGTTCCGGTGGAATGGCTGTCGTCTTTTCGAACTCCAACTGTCCACCGACGTTGACGTGTGGCTGAGCATATTCATTTACTCTAATTCCACTAACGGTCGCTATTTCTTAAACACGTTAATAAAAACCAAATTACGGTACCTCCACGATTAAAATCTATTTTAGATGCAATGTCTTTAAACTGAGCATCTTTGTTTATGACTTTATTAAGCCATTCTCTCGCTGGATCGTTTAATGAAAAAGTCATCACCGCAGCCTTCAAAAACCAACCCAACGCCAATTTATATGGGCTAAATCGGGTAAGCTCACCCTAGGGTAAGTAAGCATTCAAGGCAACTTTTCTATCGATGTAAAATTATATTTATTTTATAAGAAAAGATATTTGTCATATTTTCTGATTTGGATCTCGATAATTATAAACGTTTTTAAATATTAAGAACATTAATTCACCCAAATGGCAATTACAAGTGAATATGATAATACCTCAAATAAAGAGAGAAAACAGCAATATTTCACAGACAAAAAACTAAATATCAGTTAATAACTCGTAGTATCTCAAATGATAAGTTCGAAGACCCGTTTATTTAGATGTAGTATGATTTCGGATGCTGGCTAGTCTGATAAATTCCCCAAACACGACCTCAGAAAGAAGTATTTTCAGCTAAAGATGTTCAACCGCAATCTGAAATGGAATTCAACTTTAAAAAGGGAATAGCTACGGGACTAAAAATATGTCTGCCTTATTCGATTCCCAAAAAATGCTTCTCGGAATCCAAGCTAGATATTATGGACTTTTATTTAATTATCATCAACAATTTGAAGACTTGGGCTGACTTGTAGTGACGAATGAAGTTAAGTTGATGCTTGATACAAATTTGGCTCTAAAAGCACTATCTAGATTATAGTACGAATATTCTGAATTCACTTTCAAATTGGAGAATAAGTTTATCTCACTTCTGCATAATTTGCATATTAAAATAGCACGGCAAACAGGATATTCTTACCGTATTAATAGGAATACTTGCATATTAACGCCAAGATGTTTTAATTAACTAACCTATATCAACTTTAAGGTCATGCTTAATATCTCAACACGAAATAGACCAATCACGTTTTTGCCTTCTGTTCCAGCTTTGACATTTATATCCTTCGCTTGAATCGTTTCGTTGACTTTATCATATTGTCTACTTACCTGAGTTCTAATCCTTCACCGAAATGCCAACTTCTTTGGATCTACTGAAGCAGCACTCAGTTGTTGTCGCCGATACTGGAGACTTCGAAAGTGAGTGGATGTCTTTATATGTCATCTTTTTACCTACTAGGTATTAAGAAGTTCCTTCCTACTGATGCAACAACCAATCCATCTCTCATTCTCGCCGCCTCCAAGATGGACAAGTACTCCAAAATCATTGAGAAGGCCGTTGAAATCGCCAAAACTCGCTCCAACAACCTCGAGGAGCAAATCGAAATCGCCTCCGACTACACCTTCGTCATGTTCGGCGAGGAGATCCTCAAGATCATTCCCGGTCGCGTGTCAACCGAGGTGGACGCTCGGCTCTCCTTCGACAAGGAAAAGCAAATCGACAAGGCCCTCAAACTTATTTCCCTCTACGAGGAACGCGGCATTAGCAAGGACCGCATTCTCATCAAACTCAGCTCAACCTGGGAGGGAATCCAAGCTGCGAAGGAGCTCGAATCCGTGCATGGAGTACACTGCAACCTCACTCTCCTCTTCTCCTTCGCTCAGGTACATCTCCCCACATTTATAACCGCCTCCTCTTCCAAATAGGCCGTTGCCTGTGCAGAGGCCAATGTCACACTTATTTCACCCTTCGTCGGTCGCATCTACGACTGGCATGTGGCCAAGACGGGCCAGAAGACCTTCACGAAGTTCAACGATCCCGGTGTGCTCTCAGTGACCAGGATCTACAACTACTACAAGAAGTTCGGCTACAAGACCGAGGTGATGGGAGCCTCCTTCCGAAATGTCGACGAGATCCTCGGACTGGTTGGCTGTGACCTCCTCACCATCTCACCATCTCTCCTCGAGAAACTCGCCTCCATGGATGTGAAGGATGATGATGATGAGGTGATGCTTGACGCTAAGCTTGGTAGGTCCCTTTTCGGATCTCTAACTCAATATAGCTCCCTCGAGGTGTGAGTACGAGAGAGCCCTGCATCTGGATGAGGCGGCCTTCCGCTGGATGATGAACGAGGACGAGGTAGCCACGGACAAACTCGCCGATGGTATCCGCAGATTTGCAGCGGATTCACGAGTGCTCGATGGAATGCTCAGGGAACGACTCACGGCGTCCAAGTAGACGTCTTCTTCGATCTCCCTCGCTCACCCCCTCCCCCCCCCCACTCGAACCCCTCTCCTTGTAGACAATCGCTTTCCGTAGATATTTTTTCCATAAATGACAAGACCAGAAGCCTTGTGATTGTTGCACTATCTTCCAGCTTCATTGGAGGGAATGCGCTGTGTGAGTTGCCAATATGCACCTTCTGAGCCATATTTAACCGTTGATTTCACAAAAAACCTCCTTTTAAGTGAGATCCCTTGGTGCATTTGGCAATGAGGAATGAATTTCAACTAGGAAAGTTATCGAGAAACCTAGCAAAAGGGGGCAAACGAGTTTATGTGAAATTTACTGGAATTTGATAAACAATTAATTCTATAGGAAAAGCACCAACTTCTAATCGCCAGAGTGTTGGTTTCGTATCCTAACAAATAAACAAAAACTGCAGTTGTTGTTACTGCGGGTGCCCTACAGAAGTTCACTACTAGGACTTCAGAAAACTTATTTCAAAATTCTCTAACTGCTCTGACCTTGACCCATGCCTCTATCCTGTTTATTAGGTGAAAAATTTATTTGAGCACTGAGAAGAGACTGAAAAGATCCCTCCTTTCAGGTTACCCATATAACTGGCGATTTACGCACTATTCACGGAATTTTTTGTGGAGCGGCGACATTATCGGCTGATTCCCTATTTATTTAGCATTTAAAAAATATTTAAATGTAAAATGTCTTCTCAAATCGCGTGGCAAACGAAAAATGTGCACTCCATTTTCCGTTCTTCTTTGTACTCTACCGCCATCAAATATTCTTCAAGAATATTTGCTTAAAGAGGAAACACAGAGAGTCCAGTTGAGCAGACATGCATGAATAGACAATGACATCATAGGGGTCATTGGAATTCCCTATCGATTTATCCGCATTCAGCAAGAAAGTCGTGCTTGCAAACTGCAGGAATTTAATAATAATAGCATTTCTAGCAAACACTGATGCAAATATATATCGTGGTTTTGCTAGGATTTTCCGTAGGAGACACTACGTTGTTAGGACTATGCTTTACAGACAAGTGTTTAGCTGCTTTTCCAGTTACGATTCTTCTATAAACTATAAACTGTTCTACTTCTTCAGGCTGGAACCTCTAACCTGACTCATGGTTGAAGGTCGCCACTCTACAAATAACAATGTGTAGTCATGACCTGTAGAATTGCACTTGAGAAAACAAGGCGACTATGTAAGCTAGAAAAAAGTGAGTAGCGACTTTAATGGGTTGTGGCATGTGTTATCCATTGAGCATCGCAAAATAAACACCGTAAAGGCCTGTTTACTTAGGCGTGGACCTAACAGCCTTGGGTAAACAGACTTGACCTTGCCTCTTACCTTAAAAAATAAACAAATCCACGATGTCAGCAGGAAGCCAGATTTGCCGAAATGCTCGCATTTTATGGATACCGAGATTGGCTATGAACCTTATCATTGACCTAAATCGTTAGCGCATCACCCATAATTAGTGATGATATGATGGCATATTTTTAAAACAAATTCTATATTTTCTTAAATTAAGCGAAATCAAAAAAAAAGATTTTTACAATTTGCAATTGGAAATTGGTCGCTCTGTGTTCTATCACTAATTAAATGTACTCAAATTAAAAAGCATTAATAAGGCTTTTATTGTTCAAACTAGGAACAGCCGATTTTCAGTACTTGAAAATCGATAATTTTTGAGAAAACTTGAGTTAATTTTGTCTCCCTCCTCTTGAAATGTGGCAAAATTAATTAGATAAGGTGTTTATTTTTACTTTGTTGATATAAAACTAGCCTGGAAACCTGGGGCTTTAAACAAGGTGTTTATGATAAATTTTGGGGAAAAATATTTTGTTAGCTTCAATTTTCGGACTACGAAATGGTTGCAGTAGCTGGAGGATTTCACGGAAGACCTGACTGCTCTCTCATAACAGTAGATTTCCTCTTCAAAATTTACCCAAAAAATTGTTTAAATGACCTGGATTTAATTTCAGATGTCCACGAAGACTTGTGGGACACTGTGGGAGCTTCATTGTGAAATAAAAGATTCCAAATTCCTGTGATCACCTACCGATAGTCGGTTTATTTATGCTTGGGAGGTGTTTTCGAGGTAGATACCGTGCAATTACCACCACAAAAGCGACGACAGAATTTAGGCAGTTCTCAAGGACCTCCTCCCATGGAAAGTGGTGCAAAATGGGCGTTAATCGATGTAATTTTGAGCGAAACTTATCAAAGACACTAATAAAATTGACTATTCTATTAAATTTCCCTATATAAATTCATCGCAACGATGCAGTCTCTCCACATAAATCACCACCTCTCGCCTGGTTAGTTACTAACAAACTCCTGGAGGCATTTAAGAAATAACAAGTTTACTAAACTATCGATTTTTATTGCTCACTGTTAGTGCAGCGATTTGCTTGCAACATTAAGGAGTGTAATGAGCACCAGACGTTGGTAAAGTGCAACGATTCGGAATCATCCAAGGCAGAGATGCACCTTGGCTAAATTGAGGGCTGTTGGGTTGTTCACACTTCCTGTTAGGCGCCTTGCTTATACACGCCCATTATTTACTACCGATACCAGGATGGTGTTCTCGTAAATGGTAGAGATCAGTGACCTTCACCATCTACCAGAACATAGTAATTAAACAACCTTCACAGCCTTATGATTGCGTTTTAATAATCCAACGACCCTGCAATTAAAAGGTATTTTTTAATGTCCAATAGAGCTGGGCATTATTTGTATGTCTAGATACATTTAAGCGGATCAAATTTTGTCTTACACAGCATTAAAATGGAGATTCGCTTGAAGAAGAAGAAACTCTGCCAGCATGGAAGTCCCCATGTTTTGTGAATTCAAGAAAGGGTCGAAAAAGTTAAATTTGTGTGAAACGTAGCTTGTATTTTATTATGAAATGCATTATGCTTGCCTTATTAACTAGCACTTTTGTTTGGACACAGAATAGGTCAAAAAAGAATGCTTCGATTTGGGAATTTGGTTTTTTTATTGCCATCACAATATTCCGGTCATTTTCGATCCAACGATGGCAGACTTTACCCTCACACTTTGCGAGTCGTAAACTCCGTGTCTTCTGTGCATTTTTCCATAGCCAAATGGCTGAAAGCGGTGGCGACAAACCCGTGGAACGTGACCTTGAACAAATGAGCTAGGAAATAAATTCTCACAAATGTGTTTGCCAAGCTTTTTGGGGGCTTAGAATGAAGCAAGCGAATCATCCAATTGTCTTATTTACGTTTAAAACAGTACTACTAGCAAAATTTGAGTAGCTGTTATGTTTGACACTTGTTTATCAGGCAGTAACCACAGTAATGCCTCATCGCGGCCTTAGTTACGGGAATGGGACAAAATAGTGGAAACACCTTGGTTCCAAGACAATTTTAGCCCATTCTTCTTACTTCAAATCTACATTTTCAATTAACATAACAAACAACAAGATCGTTCCAAGACCGTGAAATAGGGACTACTTCACACGGTTTCTATTTAATGTGTGCGTTTAAACTGTTGGACATTCGTGAAACAACAAGCACGATTGTTTAAAGATGTCATCGAAGCGAGTTTGTGAGCCCGCGATAGTCGAACAGTAATTTTGAGTTAATTCTGCCAATAAATCCATCCAGGTTAGTGCATTAAATTCTCCAGGTGCCTTGGGTGGTAAGAAGAGAGCTTCGTGAAACGTTGAGGTTCCTCTGTTGCCTAATAGGGGTTCGCGCCGGCTGTGCGGATTGGAAGGAGATACTTCTCTGTAATCCAGAAGTTCCAGGCTGCTTGGCTGCACAACCGTTGGTTGGTTCACTTTCCTATCGAGTGGAAAATAAAAGCCTCAACAGCCCACAGTCTTTGTCTCTGAGTCTGGTCTTATCAGACAATGCTTCTTAGTCAAAGACGTTTTAACGGTTTTACTAAAGCTTCAGGATCATTACTGTACCTTTCCACTGTCTAAGGAGTGCTTAATGGACAGCTACGAAATTATACATCACCTTGAAGCTTTAGGGTATTGTTGAATGCGTAAAGCCAGCCAATCTCTCCGCTGTTAGAATCCCATGTGACAAGTCTCCAGAGACCAGACAAAGACGTCTAAATTAGCCATCCAACGCATGTACCACTCACTTCGATTACCCGCTTTTCAAAGCCGAATGATCGAGTTCCACGGTTGTTTGACACAGAATGAGACGCCGTGAAACAGCGAGGGTTTAGGACTGGTCTGCAGTCACTGTTCACTGCGTTGGTTCTAATCTGCAGGTGGAACAAACAGAGATTGAGATAGGAGTCTAATGAGTATTTGGGGCTCACGTGAGCTACTCGGACATGAGAAATCATCTACTACTAGTAGACACAAGTCGAACCTTGACTCATCTTCTCCGTCATGTAGTCAGCCTTCTTGTTCGAGTTGTTTTTTCCTCTTACCGGATAAATATTAGGTAGTCTGGGATCTGGCATTAGCTAAACGACATTTGCATCGACGAATCAAAAGTCCGGACTGTTGAGTGATGAGTTGATGAAATGAGTTCGTCGATGTTTCATGGAATATCTGGTACTCACCACTGAATCAGTGTTCACAGATCTCAGTTGGCGTCTCGCAAGAACCGGAGATGGTTGTTTAATATGAGGTTTTCCAAGTGGACGATGCATTTCATTTCTCTTAGGTTCTAGTTAACACAGAATTTTAGTCGGCTGCGCTGTGGCGTGAGCATGAGAGAATAAGGTTGTTTGTAAGACAGAGTGAATATAGAAAAATCTTGACTTTATTTTAAATGTACAGTCCCTTACCGTTTTTGGCAATTAAGGCGTTATCAACATGTAGATCTCTCAACTTCGATAGCGCACTTTTAATGGATGGAGGTTGCTATTGAAAAATAAGGCTAGTTGACAAATTTATAACAACAAATCTTCAAGCAGTAGGTTTATCTGAACTCATACCTGGTCTGTTGGAGTGTCTTTTGGCAAACAATCGTTAGAAAGGACTCTGAAACCTCCTTTTCTCTGATGACTTGCTGCTGATGATGATCTAATTTTTAAAAAAATGACCAATCAGAAAGGGTCTCTGTGTATATAATAGTTTATTTTGAAGTCTAGAATGATATATAATCCGGGTTTTTGAGAGAATTCATGTGTGAATTCTGAATTTTCTCTTGTGCTGCTCGATAGCATATCAGGCTACTCAAATCCCCGTGGTCCAATTGGAGTGGTGTGTGAAGTTCTTTGTCCTCATACCCCTTTTAACCCTTGAATCTCCATACATGGACTGAGTGCATTGAATCTCCATCTACTTAACCCAGCGATGGACCAATGAATCCATTTGCTCAGGTACCTACGAAATGCTCTGCACGGTGTGCCCGTTTCCACCCATGTATCTGTAAAACAAAGTATAAACACAACAGTCTTTCTCGTTTCCGTTTCTCTGGGAGGTATATAGAAGAATTCCAAAGATCAATCGATTGTCACCTCTAATTATTCCCCTAATCGCCTATTTCCACTAGGCCTACCTCAGTGCTGTGGCCAGTGCATCTTAGATTAGCATAAGCCAAATCCCAATTTGTTTAGTACTCTGATGAATCATTATTTCTTCCCTTGACAAATGCATTCGTTAATGACAACAATCCGAGCGAAAGGATAGATGGAATTGCCGATTCCTGTCTTATTGGCTAATACGTATTGAGAGCGTTTTATCACGAACAGAATCTCCACAACCTATTTTAAGAACGGGAAAGCAAATTTTAGCCAAGAAAAAGACTCACTTTGCCGATTTATCTGAGGAGGTAAACAGGTTTAAAGTCGATTTTGCAGCGCCAATGTCTTCATTAGCCATCTGATAGAGTCGCTTTCGGTATTCGCTTATCGACAGTCTGACATTGTCATCCACGGGAGTTTGGACGGGTTTTGTCGCTGTTAGCAGCTTTTCCCTTGGACCTCGAAACTTGCCGACGTAGGGGTGGTCAAGGGCCTCGGCGACAGTGGCTCTTTTCTGAGGACTGAACTGCAGCAGACGTGTTAGCAGATCGATGGCATTTTTGTCCGTGGAGGCAGGAATCCGTTTTGTTATTGGCTCGCGGAGTCTTGAGGGGAGGAACTTAATTTATGCTCATCGATTCCAAAAAAACCTAAGCCTCCTCGGAGATCGTATTCAACAGCATCTCTACCAGATCTCCAATTCAACCAATCATCAAAAACCACCACTTCTACAATCGGTCAGATGTCATTCTTGTCAATACCCCCTTTGTACCTTATTCCAGTTTGCTCCTGTCTGTAGCCTCCTACACCACCTTTGACCTCTTACGTATTAGAAAAAGACCGCTACGACTACGTGATCTGACAGCGTCATCAAAATCCTACCCACTTTCGACACATTCCTAATGAACGCTATGGTATGGACGTCTTCTCTCCTTTTGGTGTTACGATTCCTCATCCTGGAGAGAATCATAGTGAAGCTATCCGCTACAGACACACGTTCCTTTGTGCTTACTGAATGTTATCTCTTTGCCGTCCCTCAATACGAATGATTAATGCCGATTTGATTGTGGTAAGAACGGAACGTACTTGCAGGCTGCTCCAGACAAAATACGGAGGGCATAGGGACTTCGGATGCATTTTCTCTCTGGAATGCAAAGTGGTAGAGTTTACATTGACTCGGGGTGATAGTATTTGATGTGATTCCTATGCGAAACCGATTAAAATGAACTACCAAACAAAGAAATGCTGAATACTCGCTGGTGCCTTATGTTATCACCCCTAATAAAACGCATAATTTCATAGCAACACAAATGCTCTCAATAATCCCTCACTGGCATGTCGTTAATGTGCCCATATAGAACGCTAGTTGCAAATTCTTCAAAATAATATTTGGTTATTTATCCCGATATAACAAAGTCATTCATTCATAGTGTAGTATAAACACCTTCTAGCAAGCGTTCATTCCTAATTCGCGTTCATTGACCCAAATCTTATTGGTTCAGATGCTGACCAATGAATGTGGTGGTCATCCCAATCCGCTCTGGGACAGCCTACCTTCAGGCGTCAGAGGCGCAGGCATGGCCGCGACAATCCTCCCCACCTGATCGATAGTTGAGGAGCCGGGAAAGAGGGCTCTACCAACCAGCATCTCACCCAAGATGCACCCCAGGGACCAGGCGTCCACGGCGCGGGTGTAGAGGCCCTCACCGAGGAGGATCTCGGGCGCGCGGTACCACCGAGTGGCCACGTACTCCGTCAGCGGCACCGCCTCCGCCTCATTCCACTCGTCGTCGTCTTGTCGAGGCTGCGACGGCTCTAAGGAACGGGCCAGGCCGAAGTCGCAGAGTTTCACGTGGCAAGTGGAGTCTAGCAGCACGTTGGAGGGCTGAAAGACAACGTAGTTCTTTCATTTAAGAGAGAGAGATGATGACGGGTTCAGAGGGAGCCTGTAGCGGCCTGGCTAAGCCCCTCAATAGAACATACGTTGCTACTCCAATCGAAGTCACAGTCATATCCTTTGTACCTATGCCACACAAAACTCCTTCAGTGCGTCTCTATATCACCACACGCTTCTAATAAACGCTCGTGTGTACACGCGTCCTCTTCGTCCTCTGATAGTGGGACCTCAAAAGGCTATACTAAGTTTCCAAGCATTACTGAAACAGTTAAGTTACCTTGAGACTTAGTGGGTTTAAGATTGCCAGAGTTCATCTTAAAATAGGAGTTTCTCAAAGCTGCCATCCTCGCCTCGTTTATTACTGTAGTAACAGGCACAGCATCTGCGAAATAACGTTGAAAGAGAAGTAGCTAATCGGTGGTAGACGAGTAGTGAATTAGCGAGGGACACCTGTACATTTCTTTGGCAAAATTTTCCAAGGGATCTCAAGCGGTGAAAGATTTTCTACACGAGTGCAAAGGATTTTAAAAAATTTATAGACACAAGCTAAGAAAAAAACACCGAGAAGCAGCTCTTCAATCTAAAAACATCAAAATGATTTGATCCTTGACTATGTCATTCATTCATATTACTCTAAATAGAAATAGAGTTAAGTAATTCATTCCTTTTATTGTCTTTAGTAAAAATAATACCACAACGCCTAATGCAACAAAATCGAAATCTAGACAAATGGCTGAAAAACCCCAACAAATTATGTTTGCAGATAAAACTGTCAATATTAGGCCTCATTCGCCCTAAAAGAGATGTAAATATCAGAATTTGGAAAAATGCGACCGTTCTTGGTACTTACTTTGAGGTCTCGATGTATAACGTTAGCGGAATGTAGATAGTACAAGGCTTTGAGGATTTGATAAATTATGAATTTCTTATGAATTGATTGAAGGATATTTCGTCGCTTGATAATATTATGCAGGTCTGTCTCTATGAAAAGGTAAGGTTCTTTAAAAACGGACTCCACCCTACCCATAAACTCGAAGGCCAGGTAAATGTCCCTCCTATTTTGGGCTTTGTAAACACCTCTGAGTTTTATAATATTTGGATGATCTCCAAACTCTCGTAGAAAAAATATCTCACGAAATGTCCTCTAGATATGAAATTTATAACCAAAATATACTTGTGCATCTGTCGCATTCCGGAAAGCATCGAATATCTTCTTTAAGGCTAAAGTTTCACCTGTTTTCTTGCTAACTGCCTTCCAAACAATTCCATAAGCCTATAAAGAGATTTTAAAAGGTACACATTTTAAAATGGAGAAATTAAATAACCAAAAAATGTGGGTAATGAATATATACCTACACCTTTACCCAACCTTTTTGTTACAGCGAAGTATTTAAGTATTCTCTCTTCAACATTAGAAGTCATTAATATATAACACAGCAGGAGCAATGAATTAGCTCGCTGGAGTAAAGCTAAAGACACTGATGAGTTTATGCGCAGAAGAGTGGGTTTTATTATCCCACTGATACCTGAAAAGTTCAAACATTATGAAATTTATTTAATGCATTTTTTTAAGCACAAATAACAAATTTGTGCAATAAAAAAAGCTCAATATAATTTTATTTTTATAACACATATTAAAATATTTATCACGAAAGTCAATGACGGTTATTTTATTTGTTGCTTTTATTTTGAAATTTATTAGCGGCTAAATTTCGACCTTGATAACTAACTCTTCTGGTCACACTCGGGGTGTTTTCTATTGAATGGACTTGTTCGTCTGGCCCAGTGCCGAAGGTATCGAGTCATTTGACAGTGATTGCCTTGTTGTTTTGGTAATTTGAGTTTTGGTTGCTTTATTCATAATCATGTAGACCTACCTCAGACTTGGAAGATGCCCCATCAATCTGAATACAACCCTTTGCGTTGACAAATCTGCATTCCACAATATCCCGCTTCTGGTTCATGGAAGTAATGAGGTCAAAGGCGTCTACCAAATCATTGAATACCTTCGTAAAGAAAATTACGGTCTAGAATATGGGCTGTCGGACGAAGAGCTTTCGATGCTCGAGTCTCTAGTTGCTTCGGTTGAAAGGCGAATAACGCCGGCTTGTCGGTGGCTACTTTGGGCCGATTCCAATGTCTACAAATTTTACACATCGACTCTCTATCGTTCCTGTCTGCCGTATTTTCAGGGACTCTGGTACTCACGTCGATGGCGAGGTCAGCTTACCACTGATGCTGAATTTTCTCAATTGGCACTGTGTACAAACCACACATCTAGAAATCGCCATCGAGATATCGAAACCACTGTAAGCTAAATCTCATTAAATTTATGTACGGACATACATTTTAGAATAATGAGCCTGTTCCTCTTTTTAGCTCTATGAAGGTGCAAGGCGGTGTCTTACTGCTCTATCGTACGTACTCGGTGAAAAACAGTTCTTCCTCGGAGAGAAGTGAGTTGTTTGCTTTCCCAATTAGTTAACGCATCACAGTCACTTAAGCTTTCATCTGCACACAAAATCGGCCCTGGCATAACTCGGCACTTGGGTTTATGTTAATATGTTGCTTAGTCATTTTTTTCAATAAATACTATAGTGCTTCTGTAGCATTTTACTTAATTTAATGCGTGTATTTAAGTCCTTGTGTGTCTACTATAATCTGTAATTTTAATTACGGCGGTGATCCTATTGCAATCAGGCTATTTATATCAGGAAGTTGCGTGTTGACCTTCTCCATCCTCCTAAGCAGTAATATCTTAGCTTTAGTGCTTGTCATGCCCTTTGGCATGCAGTTTGTAAAAGCCTAAAGTGAGTAATTGACAACGTAAAATTGGCGCCTCTATTAGGGGTGTTGCACACAAAAGTGTCAATACCTTGATTTGGCATTTTCTCTGTCTTAGTAAAAGTTAAGTGGTAGCCACCCCGTGGAATATATACGCGACTTCTCCCGTCCCATAAGTCCTGTCCGACTATTGCCTTTTCTGAATTGGACAAAATTTGAAGAGCATTCTATAACGTCTAATGGAGCTGACATGTTATTTAATGCTTACATGCATTTAGACTGATCTAATTATGCTTTGCGAAACGTCAAAATTACAATTTGCTTACATGGTAGTATCCAAAAATCAGCATTTAAGGCACGCGTTTTGAGTTCAAGAAGGGCAGAAAACTCGGCAACCAATGAAACGGGTTCTTTATATAATCAAAACCAGAATAAATGTATAATAATAATAAGGTATAACTGGGGAAGTCGTATGAAATCAGACAAAGTATGTTAGTTGTTCAATTGTCTTATTTATTTAAAGAAATCGGACAGGTCTTATTGGATTATCTTATATTTAGAATTGCGGTAGTCAATGAATTGCTATCCAATTTTCAGCCAATTGGTTCCCGGTTTAACTCTAATGTAAAGTACGGAGGTGATGTGCTACCTAAAGTGGTCTGATTAATATGCGTCACGTTGGATAACGGCCACAAGAGACGGGACGCGTCGTAACTCCAAAGTTTATTCAACAAAGTGCATGGCGACTTAAACAATAGTACATATTATACAGATAATAACGAAAGATAAATAAATTACCGTTCAAGATAATCAGAAAATTATAAATATAATTTTCTAAAGATGCAACAAACTCCAATGCCATGCGCTTCTGGTCTTCACCTGAAACCGGCTCCATTTTCTCATTCATTTCCCTCGTGTTAAATTAAAATCTCCGCAAACCTTCCCAAATCTCCGCCTTGCCACCAAATCCACCACAACTTGTCTACTGAATTTGAATAAGTAGAGTGTATTTACTCCAGGCCCTCGGCCGTCGACGCCTACGTGTTCGCGCGCCTCTGGCCGCTGCTGCACTACGACCGGGTGTGGCGTGCGGGCGAGCGGGAGGCAACAGCAACGCCCCATCGACTGGTGAGCCACGTGTACCAGTGCGAGAACCTCCTCCACCTCTGCCGTCGAGTCCAGCGTCTCTGCTTCCCCTCCGCCATCAACACCATGCGGTCCTGTAAGTGGGGACGCTGAATTCGCATTTCGGATGCTTGGGATTATGGCGGCACAGAGGGCACAAGACCCACCAAACTACAGAGAGTTAGATTGAGTTAGCATGATTCCCATGATTCCACTAACCTCCTTTTCTTCGCCTTCAGCCGCGAACGAGTCGATGGTGGACGTGGACGACGACCTCTTTCCGGCCTCCTCGGTGGCCAAGCGGGTTCGTGCGTTCTTCTCGGTGCTGACGTCGCCGTTCGCTGCCGCAGCGAAGCTCCTGCCGGCCTGTCTGGTGCCGCACCGCGACACCCTCGTTTTTGGCGCCCTTGTCTTGGGTGTTTTCGGCATCTATGCGGTCGGCTCGGGCTTGGTTCGTTTCGTGGAAGATGAGGGGGAGGATGATGGGGAGGGGAACGCGGAATTGATGGATTTACTCAACGAGGAGGATTGACGAAGAGGGCGGAGGCGTCTGTATAGGGCTAAGCTGGTAGTGCTTTGCTAGTTCTGTTAGTGCTTTTTGTATGTATGTGGCTGAGATGCAATAAAGTGTCGTTTGATAATGGGAAAAGGGAGCTCTCTCTCGTACTCTGAGGAATAGGAGCAAGGATAGTGAAGATGAGGGTGGAGAAGGGTTTGGGGGGTAAAGGTGGAGGTGGACGATGAGAAATAGATGGAAGGGGTGGAGAAGAAAGGGGTTTTCGGGATCTTTGCCCAAGATTCTAGTCACTGCGATCGAACAAGATTTTGTATTAAAGGCGTGGAGTAATTTAGACAACGTTCACTACTGAAGTGAAATCCGTGGGAATCCAACGCTTCCAGCTTTGAACTTCATCCATGGCACAAGTTGATATCTCGACGATAATGTTTCTTCCCGGAATTGCGATCACCTCGTTAGGCCCCTTCTTCTCAAAGAACGGTTATTTGGAATAAATGGGACCTCAGTAATTTCTCCAATATAACTTGACATAACATTATTCTCCTTAACATCAGTGGTTTCAACATTATTTAAAGAATAATGTTGGGCTTTTCCGTTATTTGATTCATGTAGCATTTTGGCAGGGGGAATCTGCAGTTTCCACAAGAACTCCTCCTTACCAGAATCCTCACACGGAAGCCGAATTCCACCACGAAAGAGGTGCAATTAGAAAACCAAGGCGTTTAGAGTGATGGAGTAGAAAACCCCAGAATCATCTATCCCTCTAGCAATGAATGAAAAGTTGATTTTCTCCCGATTTGTAAAGTACAAAGGTGCACACGCTTTGGCTGTCCACTGTGACCTAAGAAGAGCATATTGAACCATTGCTATGTGGAGTATCAGTACGGTTTGATGAATTAAGTCAGTGCTATGGAGTCTAGTGCGCCGACCTTTGATTTGATGATGAGGGCCCCGACCCTGGGCCTCTGTGGGTGCCTCGGCAAGGCTCAGCTTCAAGCCTCGTTTATGCATCTGCCTCTAATAAACCTCACTCCCTTGAAAGGTCCCATATCAGGAGGAAGAGATAAGAGTTTTCGAAGCGAAATAGGAAGAATCGTGGTAAAAGTTAGAAGAAGTGTAGGAGGAAGAGGATTTTAATGCAAAATACGAAGGTGGATACTCCACCTAAAGTGGTCTGATTAGTAAAAGTTAAGTTAGATCACGGCCACAAGAGACGGGACGCGCGGTGACTCCAAGTTTATTCAACAAAGTGCAGGCGTCATAGTAACGACTTAAACAACTGTAGATATTATGCAGATAATAACGAGAGGCAGCTAAATAATAGTTTAGAATAATTTAAAAATTGTTAAAATTAATTAATTTTTTTAAACAGCTGGGTTTTTCAATAGCAATTTTTTAGCATATAGCTTGGTCACAGGGCTTATTTTCTAATTCTAGGCTGCTAAATCCTTTATCAGCTTTGAATTTCCTTCTTGGAGAAGCATTCTAATAATAAAGCTGATCTATTTTAGTTTAGCTTTAACTAGGTGAAGTACGGAGGTGCTATGCTACCTAAAATACTTCTATTACTAAACGTTGCGTTCGATAACGGCCACAAGAGACGGGAAGCGTAGCAACTCCAAAGTTTATTTAACAAAGTGCAAGGCGTCATGGTAATGACTTAAACAACTGTACATATTTTACAGATAATAACGAAAGGTAAATAAATTATGGTTTATGACAATCAGAAAATCATAAATATAATTTATAATCATAATATAACATATAACATCATATAATCATAAATATAACAGATTTCGTTAGCGCAGACTGGTAGAATGACTGGCTGTTTTAAGGTAGAGGCAGTGCAATTGACATTAGAAAGGGATTTGAAGACAAATCGAGAAATTACAGAGTGTTTGTGATAAAGTCGACAGGCTCATCAAAAAGAAAGTACAACTAGTAGCTACAAAAAGGAGTAGATTTAGATGAAATTCAATGAATCAGGAAATAAACGCTGATTTACGCAAATAACCATCGCACTAAATATGTTCACCCCAAGAACGAAACCGTAGTAACCGCAAGCGCATATTCGACGAGGTACAAAGCGTAACAGCAACGACTTAAGCCACTATGAATATCATTTAATTAATAACCAAAGAGAAATAAAATGTATTTCGATTTAATAATCAGAAAGCTAAAAATATGGAATTTCCTTACTGTGGGGTGCTGTTAAAGAGACTACAAGATGACTGTTTCCATGGTCACCGGTATTCACTTGATTATCAATTTCAAGTTCGTTCGATTGGCTTTTGAGTGTTTTCGTGGTTTGAATAGTCCTGACTTTCCCCCGCCACTATAAACGACGCACAAGTTTTCTTGATGGTAACAGTGATGCGGTTTTATCGTTTTCTTAAACACGATTCTGAGTTGATGAAGTAGCGTTCGTTTTTCAACGTACCACTTCGGAACAGACTTTGGCGAGTACACAGTATTCCAGAGTTTGGTTAAATATCCACGTTCTCTACCCCTATTTCCATTGGAGAAACCCTGTGGTAGTGTTTAAATTGATGCAGATGTTAGGGAATCAAAGTCCAGTCGATAATACAAATCTTCTTAACACCCAAAAGTGAGTGCTTTTGTGGTGTTAGCACCACGGCAACGACAAGTATCATTTCCCATCCAAGGGTTAAATTCATAGATTTCTTCATTAGCCAGACATTAAGAGGTGGAGACTGGTGTCGTAGGTAGAAAAATGAGCTTCCTAAAATCACCTATGACCAGTAAAAAGGAAGTCACATTTTCGATGCATCTACTAACCAAGTCTCCATAACTTTAAGGTCATATACCTATCCCTTTGGGACTAATTCTGATTGACATTGGCAGCCTGGGACAAACGTGAGGATCCGACGATTTTTTTGACCTCGTTTCTTGAATCCAGCAACCGCAAGTTGATGAGCACGACTCATATCTATATATGTTGTCAATGTATGCTGGGGATTCTCCACAATTTACCACAAAAATTTTTATTTGTTGAGGGCTCATGGGCAACACTGCTGAACGAAACTTCCAGGAACTGTTTCCTGGCGATTAGCTAGAATAGCTAGAGTATAGCACTACATCATATATATATGAACAAATAATAATCCACAATTTACAACCCAGACGAAATTCCCATCAATTTCCGCAAAAACTGATTAATCCATGTGTACACAGTTGTCGTGTCTGAGTTTTATGCCGATTGGACAGAATGTCATTTCATCCTGCGAATGGGAGATTTAATTGCCTATATTTTCGGTAATTTGCGATATCAATAAAAAGATTTTATTGGCCTTTTCGCATGAAACTACAAATGAATGGACTTAATCTCCATGAAAACACAATGGAATGTGTCCCAAACATCGGGATATTTTCGTCTGATTGGGCTCTAACTTCATGTAAACCAAATAACGAGCACACTCTAGGAATATTTACCGCGTACGTTATCGTATATATTTACTTCGTCGACTAATTTTAGTATTTCAAAGAAGAAAAGACACAAAGGAATACGACGTCAATGAATTACAAGTGGTGAATGCCCCAAAAGTGAATATTTCGGTTTCTTTAAGAGAAGCCGATAGTAAATTAAAGCAAAACTCAAGAAGTCACTTTTACAACCACACAATTTTTAGTTAATCCACCTTAAGCATCATAATGTAGCTCATTACCAAATATTTACAGTTAATTAAACTACAATAGCTGTTGATTATAGTAGAACGCCTTAAATGTAGAATGTACACAGAGTAAATGAAAAATAAGCACTATTTAATTAAACCATTGCCATTAAATTTTTAACATAGTACATAAGTCTTCCTATGTACAGAGATAATGGCAAAGATTTTCGATCTTTGAGAACATCGTATTGGAATTAATATTTCACTTTCTTGTATTACCAGTGGCAGTTACTACTTAAAAGGCAAAATGTTACAAATAAAACCTGTGCAGTTCTTTAAGTTTAAATATGCATTTTACTAGACTAATAAAGTATTGCCTAGGACATCAGTGATTAGCCTGAACGACCTTGAAATATTGTGGTTATTGAATTATGGCAGTGTATAAAGAAAAAAATATCTTGGAAACATTTCTCAGTTAGGCCACAAATTAATTTTTTGTTCTTACGACGTTCAACGGTGTGCCAATCTCTTTGTAATAAAATAATTCCATTTGAGAAAGAAGAGCCAGCCATTTCATGCTGCTTCAAACATTACTGATTTACTGCTGCTGTTAAATGGGATTCTTTTAAAGTAATCACATTCGAAATTTAAAAGCAATTTAAAAGCACCAATCAAATGTTTGGATAGATGTGACAAATAAATCAGTGGCACTTCGTTTTCTTTGTGTTAAGACCCAGCCCTAATTCGGAACGCAACGCCCATCCCATAAGTCCTTAATGCAATTTTCAAAGTTTCAGAACGCCTTCGAATTTACTTTCATGTGAATGTCATTAGCTCCATTTTAGAGCTGTCAAACTGGACCAATCAAGTGGATTTAATGACTTTGATTCCTGCCCTTAAAGCACGAAAAATGGGAAAGAGTTATTCTCCCAATTAAAACTTATCAAGTGTTCTTGGATACCAATGATTCTGTTGAACTGCTTAGGGCTGATTACATTAAAATTTAATTATTCATAATTATTAGGATCTCAAAAGTTGTATTTACGGCTTGCCTTAGTAGTTGTACACGGATAATTGAAAGACAGCGCTAAAATGACAATGTTTTGCGTAGAACCCAAATTATCTGTTTGTGTGTTTGTAAATTTAAATTTAAATCAAAAATTTAAATTCCCCCTTGAAAATAAAAACTCCGTATAAAAACACATTAATTTTTCAATCACAACAGTGTGAAGTAGCTCAATTATTCATCTGAGATGGGAATTTTGATACAGGTCATCGATCATGTAAATTTCCAGAATAATTGAATTCAATCTTTTAGAATGTCCAGCTAACCGAAATTATCAAATCTGAAAGCAATTCATAGGATATTATGTCATACCTTATTCATCGGGATTGTTAAAACTGGATGAATTTTTCTATGCAAAGAGTAATTTATTGAAAGAAGAAGTGATGGAAGTAAAACCAACACTTTTAAAATATGAATATTCATGAAATACCCAGATTTCTAAAGCTAAATGGATACCTGTCTTTAATTTGTCTATTTATCTCAAATTAACTCTTTTCAAATGTTTAACTGCTATGCTTCTGGCGTAAACAAGTTTATTTCTTTAAATTTTAAAGAAAGAAATGTATCCTTACCTACGTAACTAACTCGGTAGTGAAAAATCACCCTTCTAAATTCTTATTGTAATTTCTATTACTTCCTTGGAGTAAGTCACTATTCATGTTCTGGCTCAGTAGACTTTAAATTCATCTGCATTTTAATGGGAATTCGTGAAATTGAAAAAATAAAAAAGTACCTGAAAAGTATTCGATGAATTTGTCCAAATATTTGTTCACAAAATTTGTTCATGGCTTGCACTCCATGACCGTTTTCATTCCCACTACCGATTGGATCAAAGCTCCTGCAAAATTTTTTTCACAAAAACCTCGTACGCAGCGGCTATTGAGCGAAAAGTTAATAAAACTATTTACAGACCTTAAAATGTAATAAACATTCATTTAAACACATAATTGCTTTCTCCAAGAGCAAAATAAGAATTACCTCTTCTTACTGCTAGTCACTTATTTAAATACCAAAATTAACAAAGAAATTTTTAAATATTTGCAAGGTTTGTAAATAATTTATCATTCCAATTATTTTACGAACCACAAAGCCGCTGTCGTCTGGACTTACTTTCAAACATAACCTCCAATTAAGCATGCGAAACAATTTTGTGGAGCAATTAAGTGAAACAAAAATTTTGGCCTGTTAATGATCGGAAATATTGTTAACTAGTATGAACGAAAACCCTGTATTCGGAATTCCATATATTTTGGCTCAAAATATCGCTATTAGGTTGCCCCATAAGTTCTATTAGACTTTTAAATACAAAAAATTGACCAAAATTTCATTTAATTAAAAATTTAATTAATGGTGTACTTTTTTGGATTATCTATCAACGCGCTTATTGATACCTTCATTATGACATGCGATTATTAACTGCCAATTTCAACTCAACCGGGGTTTTTATCCAACAAATCTTAAATTAATCTCTCTATTGAATATAATAGGAACAGTCACTCAACAAGGACAAATCATACTCGACGTTTGAGATTTTGCTAGCAAAATAAAATCCACGGAAACTCACCACTACGCCGCACTACAGAGAATTGGCGTGACAGAAGGTACTCAGTTTTCTTACCAAAAGGCATCAGTAGACTCTCAAAGCTCTGCCTCAAAAGGCAGGTTTTTGGGGAAAAAAGATGCTTACACTCAACCAAAATGCGAAGAAGATAGTTCCTTTCCTGTCATGCTGGTAAAACTTGATTCGACAAAACTACGATTTCCGAGTAAATTTATGTGAGCTATCCCGGGCTAACTCTTATGGTCGAATTGGCTTTTTTAAAAGTAACTTTTTATTTAAAGAAGTTGCAAATTTAATAAAGTGCAGAAAGTATTTCCGAATTTGTCAAATTATGAAGCATGAGACCCTCTTTTTAACTTATAAATTAAAAAAATGAAACAAAAAAGCAACTTTAATATCACAAATGTTGCATTTCGTTCTGATTAAAGGAATGGAGGATGATGAATGTGAACACCATTCGAATTCAAAGAGCTGAGCATTACTTTCTATGCCTTAATACCTTTTAAAGTTTCGAATATTTATTTAACAATGAAATCAAGATTTTTTGATTTGAACTCATATAACACGGAAGTAACAAAGAATCATTGGAGGAAACTCAGCAGCCGAAACTCTGAGTGGGCCAGAAACACTCATTCGGTTTATGGACTGGAAAAAGTGAATAAAATGACCTGCAGTCGAAGTTGAAATAACCACTTTAACTCGTTATCACTTAACGCAGCAACAATTAATGTTTCAGCAATTAGGGTGGCACTCAAACTGAGCTCTGAGGAATGAAAAATGACTTGATCTAGGCCAATGCACGGTCCCTCACTGCAAAAAATTGCGTCACAAAAAAAAATCAAAAATTTCCTCATTTACCTTATTTAACAATTTTTTCTCTCTTAGTCTAACATTTGTTTCTTTGTTTAAAATCGTTTACACGATGCAACAGCTTTCAAAATGCAGGAAAGTGAGGCTGAAAATGATACTTGTTAATTGATAAAAATGAGTTATAAGAAATCAGAGAAAGTACATGTACTATTTGGTCCCTAATTTGAAGAAACAATCGGTCACTTGTTTGATTTATTCAAAATAGGACAAATCTTTTCTTTAACTGGTTCTACCTCAGTCTGGCCAATTTTCTCCTCAGTCGAGTACTGGAATAACTCTGTTAATTTTGGGGTGTACAAATTAATTTTTAATTTGGTCGATGAGACGCAGACACACACGCATAACTTGTAAATATCTATAAAGACGTCAATATAATCATTTTTTCCCATTAAGTTGGGGGAAAATAGCAATAAAATGTAGAATAAACAGCCAATTTAATAAGTCTATCCTGTTGGGCAAAAAATTGGGCAATTCGAATAGATTTTTTATTCATTTTCTTAAATAATCAAATATTTATTAAAATACAACACCCGACGAGCCGTTGATATTTTGATAGCGTGATTGAAGTCAATTTCATACCGCCTTGGTTTTTTGCCTCTTTCGGATTTTATAAACTTCAAGCATTATCAACTGAAAATATTTATTAGTTTGTTTATAAAACTAAGGGAATTAACTTAAATAGACTATTAAAATTATTTAATGGAGCTGTGTTTCAGTTTTGTGATAATGCTTTTGAGACCTTGGTTAAAACCAAGCTTTTTAGGGTTTTTTGAAATATGTTACCTAAATTTATTTTATTTTTAAGAAAAGATTTAGGTAATTTAAAATTTTGAAAGCATGACTTATTTTTCTTTTTCCGAGGAGGCAAATGACAACCAAATTGTGTAAACAGTTTTCACCATCACAATTTCGTCTCAAATCAGACATTTACGGATTTGTTTTGGGACAAATGTATAATTCTAAGAAAATTTTCCGCTTCATAATTAACCAAAAACCAGTTTCGCTTTTAGGCATAGGAAGAGCAGGAGAAGAAGTTGAATAAAATCCAAATGTTTTCTACCCAGCGTGCCTTTTTGAGCTTTTGCTCTAAGAAAAAATCGAGGTTTGTTCCCACTAAATTCCTTTCGGGGAAATTTTAATAAATCCAGTGGTTATTAAGCTTATAAAACTTCTGGGGTCATAGAGATTCTTGCATATTAATATTACATTATTTTTTCAAAACAAGATATGTTAGGTAGTGTTACTTTGACTAAAATTTTATTATAAGCATTGATTGATGAGTAGGAAATTGTTTGGAATTTACAAACAAAATAATTGAATTTCTGTAAAAAGGTCGTCCAATCCCTCTAACCAGACGTCACAAGGTTCCTTAACCGTAAATGCTTGACAAGAACACGGAGTCTGGTACCTTTTCCTGATGTCTTCAAGTTCATACTACGCTTCCTTTAATAATTTGCACCCCAGGTGTCAACACCCGGAAGAATGGAACCTCGTCATATGATTGATGGATGACAAACCAATACAACTGCCATACCACTTTTTTCCTGAGTCTATCAAATTTATTTTCACAAAGATTTTTTCATTCCCTCATAGACTGTCAAATATCTCCTTGATTTGCCAAACTCAAATATTTACCTACCTTTTCTTCTTGCTCTTTTGGGCTCAAAACAAGGTCGAGAATCCCTGCAGTGTTCTTGCACCATCTGTGCTCAAATTCAAACATGCGAGCTTTTTACTGTCACCGACATATGGAACGCGCCTCGTAGACACCGTCAGTTCTTCTTGAGAGACGTTAATTAACGCTCCACGTCAGGTAGGAAAATGCGTTTTTTCGAGAATCTCCTTCTCTTTTGAAGATCGGACGAAAAAATCCCCTGAAGCTTTATTAGGCTGGGTGAGAAGGAATCACGTACTATTTAAATTCTCTAAGAAATCACCAGATTTTTCGACTAGTAGGAGAGAATATCTATTTTGGCACGTCGCTATCTGAGGTTGACACGAGGAAGTACTTTTTTGAGCAGTCCTTATGAATTTCTCATTTCTGAGACTGCTGAGTCGTCCAAAACCTTCTTCGGAGCATCAAATTCTTTAAAATCCTCAATAAAATGTGCCTTTCCAATCCGGTTATGGCAGGCTTTAGTGGCGTTTAACTTTAGCTAAAACAATCCGTTTTTTTGCTAGCAAAAACAGGCAGTTTTTAAGACATTTTAAAGACAAAATTCCTTCTTTTGTATAACTTACGATGCTTTTAGGGTGAAATTAAGAGAAATTAATAGTTAATATTAATTTTCAAAGTTATGAAGATTTTGTGCATAGAATTAAATATTTTATAATGCAAACTTTGTTGATTTTATTAAAAGTACAAAAATCAAGCGTGTTTTTAACCTTTTTAAATAATAAGTTGCCTTAAAACACTGATTCTATTATCTTCTCTATTGTATGCACAATTAAATGGATTATCCATTGGACCAAAAATTACATTTACTAAAAGTTTAGCCTAATCAAGGTTAACAGACTGTAAACTACCACACCCAAGTGTCCATTTTCCCTCGGTAATCTAGAAATTTCGCCTTTAAAAATTCTTCTAGAATTAGGTTTGCAAAAGATATCATCTTATAACCTCGTCGATGTCTCTACTTTTTAATTGTACCGAAGGAAAATAGATTTAAAAAGGAGTATTTGGTAGATTATGTGGTCAAAATCATTAAATAATTGATGAAAAATCCTAAATAACTTCAAATCAGGTGTCAACTCTAAGCATTTTGGTGAATTATTGAATGAATTTTGACACCAGTGAAATAGGCACACGATTTATTTTCCAAATTAATTCTTTTGATGAGATTTGGTATATGCCACTTGCATATTTACAGAGATTGAACTTTTCGCATTTAAGGAAATTATTTAAATTTGTAATATTAAAAAGATTCTAGAAAATTTCAACAACTCAGCCATAACCATTGCTTATCAATATACACCAATTACAGATTGGTAAAAACTTGAGCATGCTTCCTCAAAAAAAAGAGTACTCCACAATTTTGAACGGCGGTAATTACTTTTATTAACACCTTTGGTAACAGGGGAGGGGAATGCATGAATATGTATATTTCAAACCCACTAGAACAAGGGTCCGATTCCATGAAATCGCACACACACACACAGTTTAATTGGGTCGCATGATTGGCGTTGCCGTCTTAGACATCGACAAGGCCTACTTCTCATCCGAACCGCCGTAGTCCGGAGGACAGACGCCATAGGTCTACAAAAAGTGGGCAAAATACCGATAATCCGACAAAAAATGTGAGTTTTTATGGCTTAACAGTGCTGGAAGATCGCACCAGAATTTCACGAAGTATCTCCGGTTCGATATCAACGCAGTGGGGTGACCGTCTCAATCGGAAGAAGTGGAGACCTCTTTTAGCATCCAAATGGCCGGTTGCCCCTACAATGATTGAAAAAATAAATAAATAAACATTTTACAACCCCTTATTTGCTTGTGCATTGATAGACATTAAAAAGAAATAAGTTACCAGCTTCGCTGAATTCGGAGAACATAATACCAACAAGGCAGACGAGCAGGAGGAAGGATTTCATAGCTGAACGATGGGCAGGAAGAGCTGAAGACTGAGTCCTTCTCAAAATCGCGGGGAAATTTATACTGTGGACTCACTGGAAGAGTGGTCTGATTGGCTGATTTGATGGGCCAATCACCTGTCGGGAAGGGGTTAATTTTTCGGATTCTCATTCGTGCTTTGAAATTGAGAATTTGGGATGTGATAAGAGCAGTGTTTTCCCTCTTGAACAAGCTACTTAATTTTATAGTTGGGTTTTTAATTGCTTTTTTAGATTTCCAGAAGTTGAAACAGAATTTGGAATCATATTTCTCAATCACTGAAGTCAAAACACGACCATAAACAATAATTTTATCAGATTTAACAGCTAATTTAATGTTATATAAACAAATAAAGAGTGTACAGATGGTAAGTAAATTTATTTGAAATCTGTGGCAGAAAATAGTGTGATAGCGCTGTGGGTTTTCGTGGGGGATTGAAATTAATTAAGATAATAATAATATATTAATTAAATTATAATTAATTTAAAAATAATAATTTGATACTAAATTAATTTAGATAATAAATTTTCCTAGTAGCCGTAATATCCGGTTAGCTTTGGTAAAACTCAAGGAATGCTGTAAAGTTAGGAATCTTCAACTCTATTTACCAAAACCTTAGGAAAGAATTAATTGTTTTACTATTTTGAGCATGAAAATTTATTTCAAATTGAGTATTATCCCGCTGACACTAAAGTGGATCCTTAAGATAATTTTATAAATGTGAGACTTAAATTAATATTGGGTTTCAAGCTTTTTCCGATGCAGATTGCAAAAAATACTTGAGATTATTTAATTTTTTAAATTTAATTATTTATTTAGTGTTATGTAAATTAATAAACTTTTTGTTAAACGACCTGTAAAGGATGTTGCGTAATTATATTCGAATACATGTGATATAACTGCGTCTTTTTAATTATTCGGAAAAAAATGGTTGGTGGTCCCAAAATCTAATAAAACTTGATTAAATATAAAAACAAAAAAATTATATGAAGAATTTGTTGCGTCAAAAGTGGAGTCTTGACTCGATTTGCCCTGTTTTCTAAAACTATTCATTCTGAACCCTTGTTGAATATTCCTCATAGTTAAAATATTACGAAACGAATAACATGAATAAATCTGAGTAGGACATATGTCTTAATTTTAGAAAACTGGTTATTGAAGGAGTTTAATACTGTTCTTAAGCGGCTCGTTAGTTCAGTATGTTTTTCGAGAATAATAATTGGAAAGCATGTTAATTAAATGAAATGGAGACGTATAAATTAATATTGGAGGATATCTTAATTGGGGATCTCTTAAACAGCAATAAGGTAGGAGGATTTTTGTGGAATATTTATTAAGTTGACGGATTTAATTAACTGGACAAATATTTATTTGTGTTAAATTAAAATGTTAATTCCAAAGTAAAATTATAACTTAAGATTTCTCATTCCTGACAGAGAAAGAACTAGTACTATTTTAAATTCTGAATATGACTAAATAGTTACTTGGTAAATTAATTTGATTTATATAGGGTGATTATAAAGAAAGGTAAAATTGGATTTGACCGTATTTAAATGCGACGAAAACTTCATAGGGATTCACAGTAGTAAATTTATGTTTTTAAATTTAAAAAAATGTAGCCTAGTTAACCCCTTTAAATTGAATGAAATTTAATAAACTGGAATTTATTTGAATACAAATGCTATCCTAAGCAGCAACCTAGAGTATAACATTTATTGAATTTTTTAGGATGCAATGAGATGAAAGGGCTTTCATAAACCTTATTTCTGCACTTCTGACGACGTTCTCCAGATGTCCTGCATCTAAGAATGATCCACTACAGCTGGTCTCAATAAAATATGCCCCTATTTTCCATAGCTGAATAATTTCTAATTGCAATTATTAACTGGATTCTGGTCACTAAACAACAATCTACCTACCGACAACAAAGAAAGCCTTGATTGTTTCATCTTCACCGAAAATTAAAGGGGCCTCTTCGACTAACTCTTGTTTTCTAAAACACAAAATACATTGCTCTATTTAAAGGTTTGTTCCATTGCATTTGATCTCGCAAAACCCTTTTCGATTTGTGATGCGGATAAAATTGTTTTTCAAACAAAAACGTATGTCCCAGCAGAGTAGAGATGGGATTTTGCAATGCTTTTAAACGAAATATCACGACTGTAGCGGTGGCTTTATAATTGACATGAATGCCAGCAGTTACAAGACTGCAATTAGAGATAGAATCTACCTTTGAAGCCTCCGCTGCACTTCGTTAGAAAGCACTTTGTTTTCATAGGCTTTTTCTCAAATGGCATTCGTGGGAACTTTGAAATTTACTGATTCGTTAACTGATGAATCGGCTAGAAGATTTATACCACAAATCGTTTGTTTAAATTTACCATGAAATTTTTTTTGAAACTATTTAGTTTGTAGATGCACAAGTTATAAACACATCAAGGACACGATCACGAGTTATTAAGACAATTTTTCCTTGTTTTATACGGTTTTATCAGTTGATTTGCAATCGGCAGTTGAGTTTAGTTCATGCTTTACAACTGCTCATCGTTTGCATTGTTTGAAACCAATCAGTCGATGGGATTGTGGTGAAGGGATAGTGCACTTTGAATTATTACCACCCAAATGCAGGAATAATTAATCTTTAAATCTATTGTCAGCAAATAGGCTTCTCACCTACTATAGTGCATCAAAAAGGGTGTGAAATTGTTTCACCAGGACAATGCAAGATGCCCAACCTGCAAAAATCACATTATCCAACAAGAAATCCGTGTGAGGTTTGATAACTTATGACAGTTTTTAAATATGTATCACCGCTATCAAGTAGGAAACTTTAGTTATAGGAAAAGACAAATAATTGGCTAATAAAGCTTTTGATCTAAATGTGATGACTCAAGTAAGTTTCAGTCATTAGCATTTCTAATCTTAATAATTTATTTGAAGGATAAGGATTAATTTAATGGGGATTTTGGAAATCTGGAACCAAATATCCCCCGTTTCTTCCTCAAATTCGATTGAGGATTTCCAAGGATACTGGGCAGTTTATTTTTTTTGGCTTAAACGGAGAAGAAATCAAAGACTGGTTTGTCTAATCGCACAGGGTTTCTTTTTCGGGTGTGGTTACATTAATTAATCTTCACAATAAATTCTCGTTCAGGTCAAGAGGTTATGCCTCCCTGGGGTAAATTAAAAGGTCGATTTTAATATTTTTGGCGAATACCACCCTTGGGAATTTGGGCTAGTCAACATTTTTATCTTTATTTAATAGGGTACATTGAAAGCATCTTCGCACCGCTACCCATAACGCGGTGTGTACGACGCCAAAAAATTTTGATAAATGCACCTTTTCGTCTACAATGCAGGTTGTTTATTTAAACAAATTGAGACAGGATTGCGAAAGTGGAGGAGGGGACGGGTTTTCTCAGGCTGAACATCTGTGCGTTGTAAACATGGCTTAAGTGCCGATTCTAACTCAAATGATAAATAAGGATACGGTTTTTTTTAAGAAGCTTATGATCCGGATTAATCTTCATCTTCATGTGCGAACCCTCTTCTTGTATTTAGTCGTGTATGTTTATGGCCACTGCGTTGGCTGCCATTGAGTTTCACTTCTTAAGCTTTTAAAATGGTGTGTGGCTGAAATGACTAAGGCAAATTCTCATTTAAATATAATCTGAAATAAAAATCCGGCCCTTTTTAGTGGCGTTCAACATAAAAGCAATGCTCGCTTCCAACAGACTCTAGAAAATACTCTTTAAATTTCTTGATATATAAAAAGATATAATTTGAACAGAACTTTTGGGATAATCTGACCTGTCGCAAGTTTGAAAATTCGATTTTATTTGTAAGAGCTGATTCACCAAGCATTCACTGTAAAAACCGTTGTTTTAATATGGCTTAAACCTATCAGATTGTTTGGTTACAGTTTGCTTTAATTAAAATCGGTAAACAGGACGGATAATCTCTCAACCTGAACTAATGTAAGAGGCAGTTGAAGCCAAAATATTTCGTTTTGAGCTAACTTTCGGTACATGGCCTGTGAAACACTACATGCCACAAATGATTCTTGAGTTTAAATCAATATATTTTTATCCTTAATCGGTTAAAACAAAATTAGAATGGGTGTTAACATAAAAATTATATTCTGCTTTGTTGGACACTAAAAAATACCCGTTCAATTTGCTTTTTGTTGCTGTTCAAACAGGTTTCAATAGACTATTATTACTGTATTTATATTTTTAATTTACGAAATAAATATTTCGAAAAACAAATTGGTGAAAGTAGAGGAATAGTCAGAAGCCCTTAATCTTAAAGAATTTCGAGGTGGAGCAAAATTTTCATGGAATTTTTAAGAAATTAAATAAGGTTACAAAAAAATCTTAGAATGTCGATCATGCAGCAAAATTGTTATTGTTTTGAATATTCGAAGAACTCATAAAACGTCACTTTCAACCCTTCCTGTTGCTTTACAAAAGCTATTTCTTTTTCTAAATGATTTTGTTAACTAAGAAACAAATGATAATTTGAAGGAGTGACGTGATTTTTGCTGATCACTAATGGTAGATTTGAGCATTAAATATTACTCCATTAGGTGGCAACGATTCAAATTACGGTATTTCCTGATTTTTTGTGAGTTTTCCCATCTCACAAAACAGCATTTGGTCTGTTTAATTGCCTTTAAAGAAAACAATAGTGTTCATCTACATTAGCCTTTAGAGAAAACTCTTCAAATTTCATTCATTCTAAAAAGCTAACATTCAAACATAACATAAATGCTAAGTTTTGTTGTTTTGAAGGCATCAACTATAATAAATTTGAATTCCATCAAAAAATTCAGCGAACATTTTGGATTTGCCTTTCTTTTTAAACAGCTACGTACTAATAGGCATAGCTGAACGATTAACGAAGTACCTTTAATCTTCGAAATTTTGAAATGCTTATTTACTATACAACATCAAAAGAAATGTATGAGCCTATTTCTCATCAGGGAGTTCTGTGATGCTGATCTGGGCTTCTAGGTCTTCAGCATTTGTGGAATTGAGGCTGCAACCGCCGCTGAAGTTAAAGAACCAACATCTTAAAATATTTTTTGTTGGTTTTTCAAGTTGTTTCCATTATTTTGTCAAGCTCATGTCACTGTCTTTCAGATCAATGTCTCCTCGCTCCATGACCCCCACTCCATAGAGTTTTACTTTTATTTATTCATTTTTTGAATCAAAATACCTCTAAATTTATAATTGCAACCCTAGTATTGCACACTTCTACCAGTGTTCTAAAATCTACCATTTACACCCCAACTAAAGATCCTTTTCAAATCTGTTTGAGTCAACTTTTGTGGTTTGGATTTGATGGATGATGACGACGAAACGTAGTACACTTGGCCGGAGGTCGAAGATAAGGCAAAAGGCGATGATTCGTCAGAGAAAATCAACAATTTTTACACTGCTCTGCGCTGGAGATTATTAAATCAATGAAAACGCTTTGAAATATGCGTGGTATGTGAGAGCAGAGGTTATCTAATTGCTGTTCTCCAGTGATGGAAACCAGTTCCCCTGTTCAGCTTCAGACCAGTAACAGTTTTTGTGGGAACTCGGTTCTCTGGGTGGTCATTGCGGAGCTCCGTAGTTATTTTCAAGGTCGTCTTTGTGCGATCCCCTCCAACAATTCGATTTGAGAGTAGGTCTGCCTTTTTATGGTGTTATAACCAATATCTAAATAGCTGTAACAAAGGGTTATTTTAAATAAACCCATGAATTATTATAAGTAATCATAAGTACTCAACATATTTGCAATTATTAAGTCAATGTCTCCAGATTCCAAGAATGTCTCTGTACCAAGTGTTGTACTTCTTTCCAATAAGTGAAATGTGTACTTTGAGTAGTTGGAAAAAAAATGGATGATAAGCAAACTCGGTGCTTCCGCACTCGACATCCGGAAGCACTTCTCCATAGGACATCTTGAAGCTCAAGCCTCGAACAATGCCTAGGTGTATTTCCCTGACCCTACTGATGTTCTACAATTATGGAAATCATTCTCATAACTGTCTAAGTCCAGTCTTTGAGGTTCCAACTCCATGGGTGATGAAACCCACTACTTCGACGATTTATGGACGCAGAAAATATCGTGTAAAGGCATCAAATCGTTAAGATACTACCGTTTTCATTCCTCCATTTCTATGGTGGGATAATATTTGAAAAATTTGTGCTTTTAGGTTGCATCTAAAGCACCTTCTACTGGCCAGATCACGAAGAGCGATCAGAGAGTACTCTAAACATTCACTATAAATACTCAATCAAGTGCCTTATTCATTTGCTTAGTTAAAATACGTAGAATGAGCTGTGAAATAATTAACAACTCAAATAGGACACTCACCATCTCAAAGCAAGCCTCAAATTTATTGCGAAGGTGCATTTCCATCAACTCGGAGCGGATCTTTTTTAAAATTCTTTTTCTTTAACCAAAATCCTTTAAACTTAGAATAATGAACTTCCTCTGCTTTTGTTTTTTTGATTTCTAAGGCACCGAACCACACTCTGGACAAACAACTCATCTTTTCTGTCAAGAAGAGGCCATTAAATTTAATTAATTCCATTTCGAGAAGCCACCTCTTAATTTTCTTGGGCGAAATGTGCCTTTATATTAGTCGGATCTTTCGTATTCTATTTTTATAAGCTTGATGCAGAAAAGCTTATGATTTCTGGTAGCTTCAGGCTAGTTACACAGCCGTTAAACAACTGCGAGCTAGCAAAACCTGTATATCATTTACTTGACCTCAATAATTGAAGGCTTCCCTCAGGAAGCTGTAATCGGAACCGAAGATGGGTTTTCCTAAAACACTACTCAAAGCTCGTATATCTGGGCGCCTAACCTGCCATCTGCGTCTCCGCTTTTTACACTACGGAAACACCTCCACCGAATTCCGACACTGATAGCATCAGTATCGGTTCTAAGCATAAAATTTTCCGAAACCCGAGTTCGGTAAACACCCTTCTTCAAAAAAACTGTGCAAATAACCAGGTAGAAAGCCATCTGAAATTGAAAATTTGTTCTTCAAAGAGATTTCCTCGAAAATTTATTTGACTTTGTTGTAGACTATCTTCGTAACGTCCGAATAATCCATAACGGAGAGCTACTCTTAGATGGATCAGTTAACCCAGTTTTAATTAATTTGTTAATATATCTTAAAATGCTTGTTGTAAATAGCCATAGCAAATAATAAACAATAAACGAAAATCTCTGAAATATATCAAGTTTTAATTGTTAATCCATTTCCATGAATGAAATAAAATTTAAAATAAAGCGTTGTTAATCTGCAGAAAGACCACAAACCAAGTGGTATTCAGTAAATTTAATTTAGAAAAATATCTGTAAGTACATCCGAGTGGGTACTTTCAATTACAAGATTCATGTGAAAATCAATTGGAGATGATGCCTTTTTTCTATCAATTTAACTTTTCATTTTCTATCAATTTAAACAAGATTATTAAAGTAATTTCTAGAAGTAAGAAATGCCACCTCAAGATGGAATGGTCTGAAATGCGTGTGTTTGTGTGTTTGCGATTCCAGTGTAACTATGGCAAAGCAAAAAACTAATTTTATCTTGATGGAAAGTCTCGTCTCAAGGACACGACATAACAATTTGGTCTATTTGTAATTGTCTCGTCTCATTTGGGCTTGTACGCCAGTTGTCTGTGGTGAATCACGGTATTATGTAAATATTCAGTTGTAAATTTCTTCAACTTTTCCATAATTTAGCACGAAATAAGCCACGGCAAACGAGAGTGGATATTCCGATAAGTTAAGGGAATTGTGAAACTCGTTTTTAAATAATATATTTCGGTTTTTTTCCAAGATTAATTAAAATATTTTTCCCGATTTTAAGGATGAAGGTAAATCTTTAATTTCATTGATATAATATTCCACAACTAAAATGCTTTAATATTTTGAGATGTAAAATAGTATTCGATAAACTTTACTGCAGTTTTGTTAGCAGATGTAAGTTAATAAGTATCGTTTGGATTTGACCCAGTTTATGCTTGTGCTGCATCAAGGAAGCGGAGTTTCTAATTCTTCTTTTAATCTTAAAAAGATATACAGAAATCCTTTTTGGGTTAAATAAAGCCCGTTTTTATTTAAAAATTTGCATGACAGGCTATTTTGTGGCCTTCAAATAGTGCTCTTGCCGGCCAGATCAGTGGTTAGTGATTAATGCCAGTTACAAAAATTATAAATTCCCTTGCTGGATATTTTTTTAATTTAATATCCGATTCTTTGCCGATAGTAAATTCCGAAGAAATGTTGACCTATTTTGACTCTTTTAAATTAACAAAGTGTGAACATAACGCGAAGCTAAAAGCAAATTCATTTTTTCTCTGACTTAAACAAACCCTAACTGCGCAAATGGCTTGTGAATCCATTCTGGGCCTCGAGTTAATCTCTTAATTCAGACTGAGTTCGGCGCATCAATTTCATCTTACACAAGGTCTGAGTACATTTACACAAAAGTTCTTTACAAGGGTACAAATTCGCTGAGGTACTTATTAAAGTCAAGTACTTTGCTGTACTATGAGACCTCTAAAAAGAATGTTATTCACTACATATGAAATAACGAATGAACTATCACCGAAGAGTGTGATTATTACTTGCGCCTTTATGGAGAATTTAGAATACTGGAACAGAATGCGAAATTAGTGCCTAGGGAGTTGTTAAAGCACATCAAGATACTGTTTTCAATGCTGAAAAAGCTGTTTTAGTCTGCATGAGAAAGTAGTCTCATAGCTCTAGGGAAAACACATCGTTGAGACTAAGTTTCAGTAAAAAAATGATATTCTTCAAGTTTTCTGAGTCTCGAATCATCATAGGTCATTCCTGTTAATTTCGAGGCAACTCATAAGCAAAAATTCTAACTTTTCATTTATTATACCTTTATACAAATATGTTAACATTTTATGCTTAGATTATTTCAAAGACTTATTTCAAAGTGCATTATTTGGGTAAAATTCAAAGTTCCTTTACACGAAGAGGACCAATTTAATAGATGAAAAATTACAATCAATTTCGGCTGTTTATTATATTTTTAAATTTTGTCTTTTTAATTTAGCATCTTTACCCCCATTTTATTCTTAAAAAATGGGAGCTTTTAACCAAAAATGAAAGTAGCCGTTGTTTTAATCAATGCACTTATGATATCGAGGCCGGTGTATTTAAATATCGCGTTTGATGGACTATGGGTGCCAAATCTTCCAAAGCCCTGGACTTGAAAGCACAGAATTCAGCTCGTGAGAAGAATTCGAAGCCACAAGAGTCGGAAACTAGCGAAATCGAGTGTATCAAAGTCAACTTTGACGTTCCTGAAGTTACCAACGATACCGCCTCAACCTCCACCGAAGACTCCTTTGGGCTTCTGCCAACGGATCACAACCGAAATATGGTTGTAAGAGCGAAACGCAGCAAGCTGATAATCCCTGATCCTACCAGCCACTTCAGTGACTCCGATGTTGAAGAGGATATCGAAATTGAGCCTCTGCGAAAACCCACCACTCTGACCTCCTATGTCAAACGTGGTGATACCCCCTTCATCAGCCAAAACTCGGTGGTTTCAAATGCGCCTGAAGTGAATTCTAATGGACTATGGCGTAATTGCGAGCACAGAAGAGGATGTAAACACGAGTTTCACCATAGATGTGCCTTCGGACATTATCGCTCCGATTGAGGAGGAGGAAGAAGAGGACGAGGAAGAAGATGAGGACGATGATGATGATGATGATGGTGATGATGATGATGATGAGGAGGAGGAGGAGGAGGAGAAAGTCAAGGAAGAGGACCTCGCAGAATGCCGACAGAAATCCCTGGAAACTCCTCGATTATCCCTACTCGAATTTCTCCTGATGGAGCAGGAGTGTGAACTGGCTGAAGCCGAGTCTGTCTCGCAAAAAAACTGACCACCTCGTATGCCTGTACAGTTTTGTAGAAGCTCTTTTTTAGGTAAATAACTACTTCTGATTAATGAGTGAGGTAATTGAAAAGACCTTTTACTAGGCACGCCTGCTAATTTGGCATTCTTAGCATGAGAAATCGGTTTAGTCTACTCGCCTCGGTAAAATAAGTTCGGCTCTTATGACCGGAGTTCTTTACACTTTGAAGAAAATACTCAAAGTACGGGAGCTTTTGTCAGCTGGAGGTATCACTTTATAGAGACAGATGGTGAAGTGACTGCGATTGTGAATTTAGACTAAAATTTCAGAAAGTCTTTGGAAAATATCAGCAAGATATATGTTATTATCAGGTCAACTCACAGGTTCGGCTTGGTTTTTGCCTGCTTAAATGAAACGAAATGGAACTGAACATTATTCCAATGTTTAAATACAATAGAATTAAATTACGCTTGACTGAAACCCAGCTTCGGGTAATTACCCAATAATCATTAGGGGATATAGTGTTTTTTGAGTTTAAAAAGGGTAACTTTACATGAATTTTGATCAGAGATGGTAAAAAAAGAGATCTAAAATGCCTAATCCTGTTCTATACAAATTTGTTTAATTAAACTGGACTGTTCACGTGGGCCAAGATGTGCTGTTATTAAAAAAATTCGATGAAAAAATAAAATTTTCTGCGTTGCATTTTCCTGGTGACAAAAAATACCACTAGAGATTGCTCTGGATTATCTGTTTCATCGTTTGTTAAAAAAATCAGTCCCAGTCACTATTTGACACTGTCACTTATAGCATAATTCACAGCGGTTGGAAGAGAGCAGCACGATGACAACCACCGCCTTTTTGACAGGGCTTTAAGCTCTTTTTCGTGTTTCAACTATGAGAGGCGAGGCATTTGGACTAATTTTTACAGAGTAATAATAACTGGGTTTCATAATTTTCCATGCTCACTAAGCTGTCCTTAAGAGCCTTATATATACATGATGTGTGTCCTTATTCTGATTGATTTAAACAAGTATAATTAATGATTCAAACATCAGTGTACTTTTCATAACTATGCACGATTTCGTTTGGATACGAGGAACTCACAAACGTCAGTTTCAAACAAGTTCCTCTTCGATCTCTGTGCCGACATTGTGAAGACTCAAAGTACAGCATTATTCCTTAGTGATCCCATCACAGTGATCGAAGAAGAAGAGGAAGAGGAAGAGGAATTCCGGTTGTGAGAATTTAAGTGCAGACTCCTAGGTGTCTTTGGTGGCCTAGGACAAAATAATGGAAACAGCTGACATTTTCTGTTCATAATCTTTGAACACGTTATAGACTACTACATCCTGACAAATGTTAATGTTTTGTAGTTACTATTATCAAATATGTTTATCTGAATTAACGCCTTCAGCAAGAGTCCAGATTGTCCAATGTAGACCGTGGTATTCTAAGTCATTGAATTTTTAGAGGGGACCGTAAAATTTCATCTCCTAAAATCACTGCAAAGCCCTTCAATGAACTTTTGTCGGGAACTGCACACGTGAAGATGGATTCTACCAAGAAAGAGCTGCACTTAGACAACCTCTGCTTACAGTGGTAGAGTAGTCCTTGGAGCGGTAGAAAAATGTGTTTTAATTAAGGAATAGGCTGAAATTCCTGTGGAACCAACTATTCACAACTTTTACGAAACAGTACCTCACCGAATTTAGGCCTTAATTTCAGCAAAAGATGGGTTTTTGAGGATAGCAGCAGAGGATCTAATTGTGTGCTAGCAAAGCAGAAATTCATCCTAGAAACGAGCAGAAATCAGCACAGTTGGAGGGGCTGAGATTTTGAATTAGACGCGAATGACGGCGGCTATTTTGAGTACAATTTGACGTTTTTCATTTCAACTTCTGCAAAGTCCACTTCATTTTCTTGTTACAAATACTCCTTATTTATTTATTCTCTGCGAAACTGTCAGTCTTACTTCGCATTGGTGCTTTGCGGAGCAAAACAATTTTACCCTGAGTGGCAGAAGGCAAGCCGAAACTATTATTAGGCCTATGATTTTGTTTGAAAAATTAGCGAATTTTTCGAAGCTCTCATTTAGAAAATGGTCTGTTAAACCCTTCTAGTTAAACGTCAATTCCGCCCAAAGCGATCGATTGTTTTTGTAAAAAACTGTAATTTGTTTGTAACTTAACGAAATAAAATTAGAATTCACAAGCTAATTAAAAAATATTAACCCATCATTCATTTAAATTTAATCTCTGTCGTCATAACTACCAGCCGAGTTGTCGAGATGTTGACGAGTGATCTAATCGAAAAGTCAATTAAAATGTCGTGCTTTGATTAAATCACTAGCACAATGTTGAATTAAAAAAGTTGAAATATATGTTTTAAGGTAAAAAAAGCTATAACTGATTACATTAATTTAGCAATAAATTTAAATGTGTTCAAATCTTTTGTTGAGTCAGAAAAATGCTACGTGAAATGCAATAGAAATACCTGGACCTGAAATTAAGTTTTATATTTGATTTCTTAATGCTGGTATAAGACACTACTTAAAATATATACAGTAGATTTTTTGAATTCAAGAAAGTATAATTTATATTCTTCATTAGACTGACGTATTCGCTATAGAATGTTGTTGCAATTTATGAAATTTAACTTCCACTAATGTATAATTGATAAAATCGGAAATTTCCTGGCACCAAAGACTAGTGACAATGTTTAGATGGGGTTTTTAGTGTCTGCTGATACGTCTTCAATTAACAAATGCTCTTTGACAACTTTTTTGATTTCATGAATGCAATAAATAAGCATACTCTTAAATTAGGATGAAAGGCTATAATTATGATTGAATGACTGAGTTCATAAGCAAACGCCAGTCTCCAATCTCGAATCCGACTTTTTCGGAAGAATGTAAGGCTCTTCCTTAGATTTAATACAGTTGCAAAATCCATTTGGCATTTAGGCATAGTTTCTATAGGCCTATTTTCATTTTTAGTACTAAGTAAGCTTAAATTTAAATTTAAGTCAGTAATGAACCCCACCTTCGAGCTAAAGAGGGTAATGGAAAGAATCCGAGAATAGACGTGTTTTCTTAATACTTTTTTGGTTAAAAAGAAGAATTTAAATGGATATTTGCTAAACATAGGTTAATAATGATTCATTGTTAACGTCCAAATTCGGGCCGACTTAAGCGCTGCTGCCAAAAGGACTGCATTGAAAAATGTAATTTCACTCTTGGTATCACTGGTAACCACGACTTAACTGTATTTTCCAAGTGGCCCAATCGCAATTAATATTTCTATAAATTTCCGGTAGGCATTTTATACAATTACAGTTTTATATTTCCCTCTTTCGTCAAAAATTTAAAGTTGTGGTTTTGCTAACCAGAAGCGAAATGGGATTGGAACTCGGTTATTAACTAACGTGGGAGCTACAAATAATAGCTCTAACGATTAAGTGAAACAAAAGCAAGGTCGAATAAAGAATTATAAATCTAGTTGAATACGAAGAAATTAAACTGTTTTCCTAGAAAATATGACGAAAAATAATAGGAGTGGTATTATTTCACGAAAAACTTGGTATTGGAATTGATAATTAAGCAACATAGGCGATAATAATAATAATATCACATTAAATATAAGGACATTAAATACTTAAATTAGAGTGTAAAATAAATTTTATCGCAAATAATATGTTCAGGTGTGATTTTAAGTGCACAAACATGGTGATTTCGCGTATAAATACAATATCATGGAATATTTAAAAACCTCTGAACGGCTTAATTCTTGAATTGTGTAAGGGGTGTGAGTATTTGAAGACGTCTGTTCCTTTTTCCCCTTGTAGCTGTTTTCGTAGTCACAGGCCTCCTAACTCCCCTTACAATTTGAGAGGCTCGAAAGCGTTTCACGTGCTGCTGAATAACCTTACCTTTTTCGGTCTTTCCTCGTCCTCTTTTGCATTAAACGTACAATAAAATCTCTTATTCATTTTTTTTCAAATTTGCGATCCGATGTATCAAATCATTTTGCGTTTCCAAATTTACACTCGGAAATAAGATAAACGATGATTCGTCAGAAATCACATTTTTCACTGCTCGAGGGAGCGCGATAAAGACAACGCCTTAAAGACGCACACCCATCTCAATTTAATACTCCGGTTTTTTGTGAGACTGGCGGTGATTTTGTGCTTGTTTGTCAGTAGGATATTTTAGACAATGATACTTGGTTGCTTTTCTCAGGTGCAACAAAATAGTTGAGGCGCCCAGCATTTTGGCGTCATTGTATTTGAATATGCTTTAAACAACCACGATTGGTTATACATATATTAATGTTTTCTGCTTGCAGTTTTTGCTATTTTATATGCTTATTTAAAATAACTGTTTTGCACAGCTCCATAAACGCCTCCGCTGTCAAATACGACAAAGGCTTCTGCTCTCCTCGCTGGGTGTTCGAGGGTTGAAGTCCAGTCCAAGGGCACTCATTGAGGTTCAGTACATGAGGGCCCCTTCGCCACACCTGATTCAAACGGAATTACCGTCCTAGTACTCTTTTTCGTCGTAATTTAGGTTAAATATTGCTTGGCATCTCGATGACCACTTCAACCAAAGAGGTATGGAAGAGAAGAGACGCATAGTAGCTCCGACCAGATAACCAAAATAAGGAGGCAGCATTGAAGGAGGGAAATAAACTATAGTTGTCAAATCCTAAAGGAAAGTTTTGGTGGATATAACATTTTCATTCATATGCCTCCCTGTAACGCAACTGTTTCACATGTGTGACATAGCAGTGATTCACTATGCCCTTAAGAGTTGGAAAGTCAACAAATCAACACATATATATCTTAATATGGTATAGGTCCAACTTCGGCGGCAATTACAATCCGAAATCTCCGAGGTATTCATTCTGCATTCGAACATAAATACTCAATGATGAGGTTGATGTCTGGGGATCGCAGTGGCCAGATGCGATGCTCAACTTCGTTAGAATGTTGTTCCTCGTGCCATTTTTTACAATCATAATTACTCTATGGGTTGGTGCTGCAGTGTCATCTTGAAAGATGGAGACATTCGGAGGTGGTCGGTGATCCATTGATTCATTGACTCGATCACTATTGCTCCCAGCGCAGGCGGGGTAAAAAACATCACCGAAGGCATTGCCCCAAGGCTCCGCAGAATCGATTGAGGCGATCTCCCTTGTCTAGCCAACCGTCTAGACGGTCAGCCTCGCCGAGACGATCTCGAGCTCGCACCGCTCCTTCAACAAACGCGATGTGGATGCCCCTGCATCCTGCCAAAAAGTCATCTCGGTCCTCTAACCGGAGTGGCTCCAAGAAAGGCGTCGGACAGTTGAAACAGCAGAATTCCTGTCCTAGCAACTACCAGATGCACACATTCGCCTCGATACAGAAACGTTGTAATACCCAGAAACCGTACTCGCAGTCGAAACAAAGTGATTGGAGATGCGAGCGAAGGAAAAACGGTCACATTGGAGACTAAATGCTGACATCAGAGGGAAGTTAATCCCCATGATTGTGGTATCCGTTGATGCCAGTGGGTTTATGGAAGCCATGGTCTTGTTCTAGAGAGTGAAATAATGACTGAAAAGACCTTTCCTAGCCATCCGCTTACCAAAAAATGCAGTCCGCTGCTCCAACCGTATTGTGTGAGCTCATTGGTTTTATATTCATTGTTCTGCCAAATAAAACAAACATGTTGATGCCTGTGCTTCCATTAGTTGATAACTTGCGTGCGACTTGGACTTGAGATCCACGAAAAGACCAATTCCATATTGACCATGGCAGTTAGCTTTCTGCCATTAACAGCTTGTCTTAAGATATCGGTTTCTGTACAAATAAATCTCCTTAAATTCCCTACTTAACATTGTTCTTTCTTTAGGAATTCAGTCCTCTGTTAAATCTTGGAAAAGAGAGCATGTATTATGGTGTCAGATAGGCTCTGCCACTTTGAATTACACGATTAGTAAACGTTATGTTGAATCACGAACGACAAAGGGTAAAACTTAATTCCAACGACTCAAAAAGCCATAGAGAAAATATGGATAATTATAGATCGAGATATAGGCAATATAATATAGATATAATATATATATATAATAATTCATATAAAAATCTATATAAAATATATAATATATATATTATATAAAACATAAAATATATAATAATATATAATATTATAATATATAATATTAGTAATAAAATATAATAAATATATTATAATATATTATATATTTTATATATTTTATAAATTATAACAAATATAAATATTATAATGATAAATAATTAATGATATATATAATAATAATATAAATATTAGATTGTTATATATATTATATGTAATTATATATATAATATTATAATATAAGTACAATAAATATACTATGATATAAATTATATATATAATTTTTCAAATATAAATAATAAAATGATAATGTATTAATATTATACATAATATAATATGTATTATATTATATAGAACCCAGTTTCCACGAGAACTGTTCTTCTTCAAGAGCTGCACATTGAAACTGCCGAAGGAAGCATTTACTCAGAACTCTTGCCTTCTCCCAACTGCAGAAATTGGTGATGATCTGGATGCTGTTTTTTTTGGAAGAGGTTGACCCACACCATAGTGAAAAAAATTTTATTGATTTCTGAAGGTGTTTTCACTACTTTCTCGAAACCATGCATCAAGATCCGAGGACTGATGCTTTCCCAGCAAAGAAAAACTGGATCACACCCAGGGGCGATAATTGAGGTTCAGTAGTCGAATGAATTTAACGTTTCAGGACTGAGTTTGTCCATATGCCTTCCGCTTCAAGTAGCAATGGTTCGCCAGGGCAAAGCTGACAGCCAAAGCGCGTGCACCTCTATGAAATACAGGCAGAACACCTTGAAGCTCGCACTTCATCTAACCTTATCTTTGCCAACTCTAAATTTGACTAGCATTGTTCGATATGTCAAACTAGTCAACGTCGGTGAAGGTAAGACATATGACGTGACTCCGCAGGATAATGCAACGAGCTTAAAATTAGACTTTGGGTAGCTGGTCTGCCGGGCACAACGTGCGCAACCTTCATGTGCTTGTTCACTGCATTTTCTCGTGAAGCTGTCTTCACTCGACTGTGAACTGTGCCAGTCAGTTTATCCAAAAAAGTGTCTTAATTTGAGGAGAATGAACATGTCAACGCTAGATTTGAGGTTGTTTTCACACAATTCACTTCTAAATTTATAAAGATGACGACAAAATTTTATTTTATTAATTTAATTTATTAATTTGTTTTTTAATTTATTTTTACTGCTCTATAAAACAAAATGTGGTCATTTTAAATGCACATTACAACAAAATATAATGTTTAGCTTCATTTGACAACTTCATGAAATGTCCTTTAAATTTTGATTATTTTAGAAATGCAAATTTCAAACAGTACACATTGTAATGACCCTTACCATCTCTTCTTCACAGTTTAAATCAATTTTCCACCTAAAAACAGCATCATCAATTTTTGTCTGTTTTTTTGTTTTTGTTTTTTTGTTTTTTGTCTGCGGCACAGCGGATCGAATTCCCCAAGATTTCCCTCGTAGTAATTACCAGTAAGCTGACAGCACTGCATAATTCAGTTAGAAAATAGCCTTATTGTAAGTAGCAGCTCCATCTATCGATCAAGTAAGGTATTTTGTACAACGGTCAAAGTCATCACTTTGATTTGGGCTCCGGTGCATCAGCACTGCGACTAGCCTCATCCTCCTGCTGTGTGGACCCATTCAGAGCGGATAAAAGGGAATTCTTATCGTCGTCGACGTCCTCACCATCCACGTCGACGACACTTCTCCTCGAATGAACAGCTGCCTGTGAGAGGGGTCTGCACGAGGACAGTCGCGGGTGATTCGATGACAAGAGGAAGAGGGGAGATGGGAGCGAGTTTTCGGGGTTTGGAGGGGGCCGACGTCTGTTGCTTCCGGTTCCTCCTCTTCCTAAAGGCTGCACCACCACTAGAAGCAGCCAAAGTGAGAGGGGAGGGACCGAGGACAGACTCAGCGGGGATATCGGCGTGTTTTGCCCGGAAATGGACCTCCAGAACCCAGCGTCGACGCTGGGGCATCACTTCATTGCAGAGGGGACATACCTAAAAGGAGGTTGAGAAACCGCAATAGAATTTGCACCAGCGTGGATTCAAATACAGTTTCTGCCATTCATTCCATAAGTTCTGTCCAACATTTGCCTACTTATATTTGAACGAAATTTAAGGAGCGCTTCATAGTCCCTAAGGAAGCTGGACCATCCTTTAATAGTAAGATGCATTTAAAATGATCAAATATTATTTCACTGGACAACAAAATTAAAATTTGCAGCAGCCCATAGTAAATACCACTATAACCATATGAGTTAGATTTGGCAATTTAGCCTAGTTCAAACCACACAACTTTTAAGTACCACTTGATAAAAAAACTTACATTATAATAAAGACTGTTTAATAAATCTTGTCAATGAATTGATGATGGAATCCTTAATTAAATATGCAATTCTTGGTCACTTATTTAATTTATTCAGGGGGATGACCCGATGGAGATTAGAACACCCCCTCCATAAATTGACCTCTACATGACTCATTCCTTAGCCGTGCCACAAAATTCATACTTCCTTTATTCAGTACCATCTACCTTCATATTGAGAAAACGGTTTTATTACTGAACTTACCAGGATTCGATGATCGGGTATTTGAGTAAAATTGTGAAACAAAGTTTCATTTAACTAAACATTCAATCTATCATGTACTTGAACCTTTTTTTTGTCATCATGTTGAGTTTACGTGTGTTCAGACAATTCATGGATAGGTATACATTTTCCAAGATTGGATGATAACGATGAAGTGTTTGCATGGTGTGAAATAATCTTAATTGTCAAATCCAGCTAAAGCGATAAAGGGCCTGCTTCTTCAAGAAGTCAATCATCATAATTACCCGGATTTCCTGTACATAAACTCAGTGATTTTTTAGCCGCTTCTTCGGCTGCTGAGTTTCCTTTCTTGAACTTCGAAATCATTATCACAACATTGCGTAATATTCAGCTCTTTTGGATATTTTAAAATGCTAATTAAATGAAGTTTAATTTGAAAGGGTCAAATTTGAAGAGAATTTATGGGATAACATGAAATATCGCGCAGATAACTTCTTTTAAAATCGTTAAACCACCTGAAGGTTAACATTGGTTTTCCCAACGCATAAGATGAAGAAAAAGGGGTGGAGTTGGTGGAAGAAAAAACGACAAATAATAGAAAATAGTGGAGAAAAAGAATAAAGGGGATTAAAAAATAAAAAGGAAAAAAAGGGAGAATTAGAGAATTAGAAGAAGAGAAAGTAGGAGTATGGAGAAGTCGAAGAATATTTGGACGAATATGAAATTTACTGAAAGTCAACCGGATATGGCTATAAGGACATCAATTTTGTAAATTCTAGAGTGACCTCAAACGATGACCTTTCAACCTCTCTTTGCCTGACTAATCTACGTTGACTTGAAATAGTTTGCCGCTCCTTTTAGTGGAAAACCCATCTTTACGACTGATTGAACTGGTTTTATTACTTAACTTTCAACAGCTCAGGAGTCTAATAACTTATTTAATCGAGCATTTAATAAAAAAAGATAACATCTAGTTAACAGCTTTACACTAATTAAGATGATGGAGGAAGATGATGAAGGGTAGGAAAAACGAGAAATCGAATCCGGTATCCACTTCCACCCTACCTCACCCATAAATTAATAGAGGTTGCCTCACTTGAGGATGAACACTGCGAAGGTGACTCTTGAGGAGTTTCAGCGACGAAAACACCTCGCCACATGTCTCACACGGATGTTCCACCACCAGACCGTGGGTGGTTACTCGATGCGAACGGAGAGCCTGCAGAGTGGGGAAACCCGCCGGACAGTCGGGACAGAGGTGCTTGCGACCCAAGGCAGACGCTGTGGCCATGGCATTCAGGGCTGTGACACACAACTGGTCTGATTTATCCACACCCTGGCCCTCCAACGACCTGCCAACAGCCTCAGCCGCCGCCAAAACTTTCTCGGTAGGCGCGTCCGTTCTCAACCACACGTCGATGGCCTCATGAGGCGCTTTTTTAACTCCATGAGTCCTCAAATGACGATTTAGGAGAGACTTAGAAGCCAGAGAGAAGCCGCACAGCCGACAGACGTACGGTCTCTCTCCAGAATGCGACCGCATGTGCTCGGAGAGATGCACCTTCTGTCGATAGGCCTTTGAGCAGAGCTCGCACTTGAAAGGCCTTTCTCCTGTATGAGTTCGCACGTGTTTATCACGAGCACTTGCCCGACTAAAGTTCTTTGAGCAGATCTCGCACTGGTACTTCCCACTGTTCTGATGCCTATCCATGTGCTCGCGGAGGGAGCCCCTGCGCATGGATTTCTGGCAGACAGAACAGGCGACAATCTCCCTATCGCGGTCCCTGGCAGGTTGAGGTAGGGGTTTTTCGGGAAGAAAGAACTCCTTCGCAGATTTTGGCGGCTCCTCCGGTTGTTCTGCATAGACCGTGGCCACAGAGGGCTCCATTTGCTTGGGGATGCCTTTGACCCGGGGCATTGTGCTAGCTTGCAGACGAAAACACACTGGTACGAGACCCTGCAAGGGCGAAACTTAAACCAGGAAACCATAAATTGATGACGGACCAATCAGGAGAGGCCTTTGCACTCACGTACGCACCGCACGCAGTCTGAAGCGTCACGGATCGAACCCTCGCGCCAGCGAGAGAGAGACTGTGGGGCAGACAGGCGCGCAAAAAGCTTGCATGCGTACGCGCTATGGTGTTTAAAATGGCAGACAGGCGTGCGCGCTTCTGATTGGTCAGAACATATTCGCCCAAAACTACGGTTCAGCTGGTGGTGAGAGGCCCAAATTTGCGTCCATCCACCCCTGAGAATCGTCTCTCCAACAGGATGCGAGGGGTTATTATCACTATTGGGTCGGTAGTAAGGAATTTACGGGTTTTTTGCGAAGACACTTGCGACCAGGTACCGAAATAGTTGTAGTTTGCGTCATAGATCGGTTTTTATTGATTTATTTGCACTGATCGACGGATATTGTAATCTAGTTGGTTTAAGAAGATTTTTGGTTTTTCCAACTCGTTAAAGCATACTTTAAAGTCAATTTTTCTCAATAATTCCTTTGTGTTATAAGGTGCACATAGCGCTTTTCGTAAATTTGAAAATTAAAAGGAATTCAATATGCCCTATTAGTGCTTCCAACCGGACATTTGAATTTACCACGTTTAGAAGGCTTCGAGAAAAAAAAACAGACATTACTCTTTATAGCATAATTTTAACTTTCTGTATATTGACTAATATATATGGCTTAAATAGCAAATTTTTGATTTGAGAAAGCCTAATTTTCAATTCAGCAGCAGCTTTTATTATGACAATGAAATATATGCTGATACTTGTAACTTTAAGTCTGATAAATTAGGCGGACATCTTGAAAAGGAGTCGAATTCCGATAGGTGATTCCGTTGCGTTTGATAGTTGATGTTGGGGAGATACGGCATCGGTGCAATTGTTTACTTTTTGATAAACCCGACTGTCAAGTAGTCCTTGGATAATCATATTATGTAAAAATAATAGAAATACCCCTTGTTTTTGGCTTTCACTGCTGTCAGTGTTGTTATATCAAATCGGACTATCTCAGTCAAAGCATGGAAACTGGTTTCTAGTACCACATCCATCTCGTCTAACTCTCAAAGAGAGAATTACGAGAATAGAAAGAGCCAAAATTTATTCAAAATCTCACTCAAATGGAATGCCCTAGGATGAGCTAATTATTTACCGGTATTATATCACTCCTTAGACATAAAAAACCCCTATTTATTCAACCTTAGCACTCATAAAACCGAAAAATTTCCTTCATAATCTAGGCTCCTAGGATAAAAATCACGATTTGCGAGTTTTTTCGTAAGTAATTATCCGTGATTTATCTAGGTAACCTTGAATTTGAACGAAATAGTAAAAATTGAGATTTTCAATCATAAATACAGCTGAAATTGACTCCGGTACTAAAAAATTCACGAATCATGGTTAGCGTCAATGGAACGAATGCTGTGCTATTGGTCGTATACATTAAAACTGCTTAAATATTCCATGATTACAGATTTCAGGCTTTTTGAATGGCTGCTTGTTTTTTTTCAAACGAACATTAGACATTACTTACAACAACGAATTAAGGGCATTTCAAGCTATCATGTTAACAAAATCCTAACTAGCAGGAGTAGTTTCAAAAACAGAAATCCAGGTGAATCTAGTTACGAAAACTTCTTCTAACCGCCACGGATGGTGTAAAATTTCAAGTATATTTTCGAGATTGATATTATTGTACCGAAATAAGGTCTTTCGTAAACAGAAAGACTGAATAACAAGGCAGACTTCTCAGACCACCAATTGGTGATTCCTGCCAAAAATATGTAATCGAACCATGGAAGCAAATCATTAAGTTCTCAGCGTTCTTAGAACAATAGTGACTATAGTGAATTTAAGAGTTGAGGGCAAAATATGATACTTTTTCCTTTTATCAAAGAAATCTAATTTGCTAAATTTAAAATTATTGAAGAGATGATGGGGAGAAAGAATATGTGCTATCACTACCAGTTGGGCATTAGCCTATCTATCTAAGCCTTAAAAATGCCACAGTCATCCACTGAATTATCGCATTTTTAAAAAAGTTAAACTTGAAAACGAAATGTTTAAAAATGCATTAACTTTACACCCCATTTTCGTAAAATAAATAAATTAAATTAAATGTAAAATAAGGAAAATTTTTTAGATATTGGAGCTTATAATAAAAACATAGACGTGATATTTGTTTATACAACGCAAAATTACAGCGCAAAACCATATTGGCTTAAGGTCGCAGGGGATAGGTCGGTGTAGATTATTTTTGTTAAAATTCATATTCCAATTTCATAATGTCATTCTTTTTCTTCTGTTGGACTATTTGTCATTGTTTTTAGGGGTTTTAGAATGTATTTGTATATTCACTTCATGCAACTTCCAAAGACCGAATCAGTACTATGTTAAATACTTCCATTTATCCCTCCGAAATCTTAGAACATGGCGAACCGAATGTTATTTGGGAAGTCTCTGGACAACTATGACTCCAACATTGATGACATCGATGAACTCCTCTCAAAACTCACCGAAGCTGAAATCAAAGAGCTAAATGATGACATAGATCCTGATAACTCTCTGCTTCCACCTTCGCAACGTTGTCGCGACCAAACCACCAAGGCACCCACAGGTCCCTTCGATCGTGAAAAGCTTATCAAGTTAGTCAGTCACGATATATCCCCACTTCCTCTGTGGTTGAATTCGTCATGCGCCCCTGTACCTAGGCACTCACCAACTAGTTATCAGGAAAAAACGACTTTCTTGTCACTTACTAGAGTTGATTTCCTCCTAGCTTTTGGCCTTATTGCCGTTTAATCGAGGGATTTACCTGGACTGTCATCATTACCGTAACGATGTTAATTGAAAGTGGTTCTGAGAAAATGATCCTTTTTTTCAGATTTCTGGTGGACAAGGCCAAAAACGACCCAGACTGGGACGAAGCGGTTCCCTACGAGAAGAAAATCCGTGGGAAGGTCTTCCAGAAGAAGGTGGAGGAGCCGCAGGTCATGGAAAAGAACGACCTGGCCGACATGGGCTTCGACGTCGAATTCGACGAAAGCATCAACGAGGTACGCTCCACTGCCGTTTTAGTTGATTTCTGGTCTCACCAGATAAACGATTCAATATTGAGAAATCCAGATGATAGTGGTAGTTCGACGCCCGTGCAAAAGTGCACATCGGGTTGTTTTGGCATTTTCCCAAAGTCGCAGCAAAATAAACCGCTTCTGCGGCCCAAGTGTTTCTTCTTGATTCAAGTTTCGCGTCGTTATCAGAAATTACGATCCTCTTAACCCTCGTGTGTCACGTTGGCGTAGCAAATTACTCATGCATTTTATAGGATTATGGTGAGGCGATGAACTGAATTTCTCTTTGAAGGCACCCATTTTCTACACTCCAACGCTAACCCGACTCTTAATTGGTGCCATTGCTCATCGGTACTGCGTTTTCAGATTCCTCAGACATCCAGCGGGCGTTCCGAAGTCTTGTGGATCCAGCGAAAGGCATGGCTGGGTGCTTTACTTTTAAATGCGATAAATTATACTATTGGCCAGTTCGCTACTGCGTGGTTGTTTTTGGCACACTCCGCAGTGGCCTTGGTTCGATTAACCTTCAGCTTTTTTTGGTGACGATGGCTCTCATGAATCACCAGGTAATTCCTGGACGGTTGTTCATCTACGGAAGTTAATTTCAGGCTTTTAATGTTCGGAACACTTCGTCAGATAGGGAGCTGAATTGGAGGCGAATCAAGAATAACGTTGGAGCCATCGGGCAAATTTGCGTTCTGAAGATGGCACGATTAGCCGGAATCTCTGTGGCTAGGTTTATGGCCCAAACCTTTCGTTTGTTAGAGAGCTGAATCGGAAATCGGTGCAGAGTTTGTTGACTCTCTCCGTGTCATCAGGCATTGATTCTTGAAAACGTGATATCCATGGAATCACCGATGTTGAGATACTATTTATAACGACGCTGGATTGAAATAAGTAGTATCAGGCCACTGCAGGAGTGTTCTGTCGGAACGAAATTTATTCTACAAGGAACTAAAACTAAGATTTTCATGAATCATTTGAGGCACACGATGTTTCAGTGAAACCAAATGAATCGAAAGTGAACCGTTTTTTTCCCCATAACCACGTGTGATGTCCTCTCCTGTAATTACGGCCTTCAAGCCGTCTGAGTGCTACTTGTAGGGTGTGCATAATTAGTCACCCACGTACACATACACACGCAACTGGTCGCTTGTTTACGACTACCGCCTTTAGCATTGTGCAATCTACGGGTGAGAAGCCTCAGGTACTGTGTAGAACGGCCACAGGTGGAGTACGCACGGCAGAGCCCAATGCTAATGTGTAAGGTTTAGATCGACCGAGGTCTTGAGCCAAGCATTTGCTCCATCGTAGCTTACAAAGTTTTTTTGGGATGCAGGCATCAAAACCAAAAGAATCTCGCAATAGTATCCCTAATTAAATACCACATTGGGTTATTTGTTTTAATTACCCAAAATTATGACTTGACCCGATGCCATATAGTGCGCTTTCCTGACAAGAAAATGCCACAAAACGGCAATCGGTGTTTTTGCATATTCCTCAATTCATATCATATTTTAAGAGACCCTTGCCTACACTGGAAGACACACTACTTATAACTCCCAGTTGTCTAAATGAGTAGTATGCGTTGTCTTGTTCCCTTGAGAGATACTACTTGTAATTCCCATGGGTGGATATGAGTAGTATATAAAAGCAGGTCTTTTCTATCATCTACACTGCAGGCGCTGAACAACGCGACTGACGACGAGTTGATCGATCTGGCCGCCATTCTGGGCTTCACGGGGATGATGAACCAGGTGCAGTTCCACGCCTCCATCGAGAACCGCGGCCAAGTGGGTGGCGGTTTCCGGGGCGTGGCTAAGGGTGAGCAGCTCAAACTGGTGCCGGACGAGCCGCCCAACACCACCGATGTGGAGGAGAGCATCCGCAAGCTCAGCGCCGACGACCCCGACTTGACGGTGCTCAACCTCAACAACATCAAGACCATGAGTGCCGAGGTCGTCTCTCGGCTCTGCACGGCCCTGGGGGAGAACACGAAGCTGAAGGAGCTCCATATGGCCTCCACGAACCTGACCTCGGCAATGGTGGAGCCAATGCTTCTGGCCCTGAAAGTCAACCATAGTCTGGAGGTGCTGAACCTGGAGTCCAACTTCATCACTGGTAAGTGCTTGCTTCGGGGGAGAAGTACTACTTATAACTCCCGGGCGCTTAAATAAGTAGTATGTGTCCTGTCTCCCAGGGGACATGATCCTGAAGCTCCTGGACGCCATCTCAGGCCCCCGGAGCGCGGTGAAGGACCTGCGCCTCTCGAACCAGCGCCAGCGCATCCTCGGCGTGCAGATTGAACAGGAGATCACCAAGGCGGTGCTACAGAACCCCCGTCTGAATAACCTCGGGCTCGACTTTGACACCTCGCAGGCCCGTGTCCTCATCCGCGAACACCTCAAGAAAACGGTGGACCAGAACAAGCGCCTCGCTCGCGTCAACAAAGCGACCTGAGACCTGTTCTCGTCTCCACCTCCTCCCCCTCCCAGCCTTCCTTGTCTGCTTTTCTCTCGCTCTTCTTTCGCGTGTGTCTGTCTGTCTCTCTGTCTGTCTGTCCTCCCTCCCTACTTGAAGCAACCAAGTCGCCATGCCTACTACTACTTTGAGAAAGCTACGCAATATATACGTGTGTACGTGTAAGCGCACAGGCAACAGGGGCCTTGCATTCGGTTGTTTGCGTGCGAAAGCGGCGCAGTTTGTGATGTGCGGTGCTGTGACGCGATTGGTTGGCGGTGTTCACGTGACTGGCGATGAAAGGTGGTCGGATTTACGGGGTGGGCGAAGGTTCGGGACTAATTTGTTTACTACTGGTCAGTTAAGTGATCGGATGGACGACATTTTTGATTATCGAAGGATTGTTTTAATACAGGCTGTGTTCTCCAACGGAAATGGTTGTTAAAAAACCAGAGAATGAACTTGGTCGCCGGCTACAATTCCTAAATGGTCTCGGCTGTCATTTCCATCGAAGGAAATCATTTGACGGGTGGCGGATTTCCAAGAAGTAGCACCTCAGTGCAACTCCGCCAATGATTTACGGTTGTAAGAAGGCAGCACTCGGTCGGTAAACGATGATTCAACACTCTAAACGCCTTTTTCTTTGATAGCAGAGGTCTTCTAAGTGTAGCTCCTTCGTGATGGAACCCGACGCCATGTAGAAACTGGGTTTTGTTCTGAGTGTTCACTGAGGAGCTCTGAAGCGATTTTAGGAGCTGTGCTTTGTTGAGGACGTTTTTCTCCTCTTTCAAGGCGGCTGTCATTACTTCTGAGACAGTACCTCTCTTGAAACGCCAAGTATTCGACGCAGTTTCTGTTGCCCTAGCGATTGGCAAAATGGGGCTGACAATAATGCCATGTATTGATGGTGATTATGCAAAATACTATCAAAATTTCTTATGTCCGCTCTTCCATTGTTGCCAACGAAACCAGAAGAATTGAACGAATTAGCAGAGAACATGATTGGTGTGATGACGGTGATAGCAATGATGATTACGACTTCGACGTTGGTGGTTGTGTTTTTGCTGATGATGATCCTGGTAGCGACGCAAAAGATGACCTTGATTATGTTGATGATAATGATGAAGCTGATGGTGGCAGTGACGCTGACTATGAGGATTTTGCCTCTGACAATGATGACGAGGTGGTGGTAAAGATGGAGCGAGAAAGGAAGAATATGATGATGATGATGGCGCCGCATGCAGTTGTGCACATGATGACATGGTGACATGATCTGGCTAGAAGACGTTGGCAACCATAGCAGCAGGCGATCTGATTGCACTCTTACAGCATCGTCTTTTTTGAGTCTCAAAGACATTATGACGCTATCAGACCAGGTTTCTATAGTCGGAAAGTCAGCAACCCCTTATTAAAAAAATACAGCAAATTTTTCAACATTTTTTTCTCATAAATCTCCTATCTTCCCCAAAACCTACTCTCACGTTCAAGGCAAGTGCTGCTGTAATTGTAACCAGATAGCATTTGCTGGCAACATCAAAAGGTGGATGCATATCTCTTACGGCGTGCATCCCGGGTCAGTTGGCTACTTCAAGGTCAAATGTGGTGGCGGTCACGTGACACTGGCAGCTGCATACTTCACCATAAACCTCCCCTGAGGAAGGTTTGTTTCACTTTACCCATTAGGGCTTAGTGTTCCACACCTAATTCTTTATTTATTAACTATAGTAAATAATTTTAAACCTATCTTCATCTACTAATGTCGATCTAGAATGTTCTATTACGCTAAAGCTGTTATGGTGGATTTAAGGAAACTCGCCAAACAATTCTAAATAAAGTATATTATTTTTTAGAGTTGAAATCTGAAGGTTAATAGTTTTTTTAAGAATGAAATGGTCTCTTAAATTCTTAATGTACTGAATCTAAGGAAATCCAAACTAACCATGTTAGGTGATGTTTGTTAGGACTATGGAGCAGAAATAGAATGTAGAAGTTGAAGAGATGAAGTTCATTACTATTTAAACAACTGCAGCTATCTTAATTTAGAAGTCGGCTTTGTTAATTAATATTCTTGTGAATCTAGACTTTCCATTGCACTGAAGCAAAAAATTCAAAAGGCACAATGTTAGGTGAACCTCGGTATATTTGAAATAAAAATAGCACCTTTGATCTAGAAGATGCTAAATGTAGTGCACTAGTTTGTAGAAAGAAGTATTTACCACAGAAGTTGTCTTTATATATTAATTATATATTAAAATATATATATATAATTATATTAATTAATTTATATATAATTAATTCTTAAGTAGGCTATTTCAATTATCATTCGAAGAAAAGTTGGTTCAATTTTAAATTATATAATTTCCAAGTATAATTATTTATTACAATAAGCAAGTTTATGTATATACAATTTTCAAGTACGCTGTATCGAGTAGAATTCCCAAGAAACTAGGCTTGCAGTTGTACTAACAATGATGTTATTAAATCATGAGAATTCGGAAGAAAGTTACTGGAGGATGTTTGTTAAATTCGGCCTCCTAAATTCTAAATTAGTATTTTTGATTTCGTATCTAGACAGCGAGGCTCTACCAATGCTAAGACATTTCAGTCAAGCTGTGTTAGATGATATTCATATAAACTACAGAAGTAGACTTTAAGAATTAATATTATTGTGATCAAGGCCTGCTGTTTGGCCAAAAGAGACGGCACGCGCGGTAACCCAAAGTTTAGTTGACGAAGTGCCAAGCGTCATAGTAACGACCTAAATAACTGTACACGTTTTAGTGACACTAACGAGAGGTAAATAACCTATAGTTTAAAATAATTAAAAGAAATCTTTATAGATTAAAATTCCGAAAGCTAAGCAATTTTAGCCAAATATGTTAGATTAAGGTTTTTTAATTTCTCCAGTAAAATAGCGTCTCTATTCCAGATGTCGTCCTCATTTACAGATATTGTTGCTAATCTAAATTTACTTCTGCAAATATAAGAGACTTCATAAATAAAAATGCAAGAAAAATTTTAATGCTTTTTGCGAAAAATATAATTTTTAATTGCGAAGCAATTTTTATCAATAAATGATATCGAAGACTGTGCTGAAACTAAGACTGTTCAACTAAATTATACTAGATAAAGATTTTCAATTTTAAGTAAAATAGAAATCCCAAACTTAGTCATTACTACTTAAAATTTCTGTGAATCTAGGCTTATTGTTGTATGAATCCAACCAAAAAATGCGAGATAAATTTCAATATTTTGAAGATTAAAAATAACATCTTTAAATCAAAGAATTTTTTCGCGATTGATTTAAATGACTACATAATTCGACACTGTAAAGTTGTATTTTTCGGAGTAGAAAGGGTTTAATATCAAGGTTTGTGAATCTAGGCTTCGCTGCGTTACTAGAGTTACGGCAATTCAACCAAATAATTCTCCGTGATGTTATTTAGATTTTTAGAATAAGTGCACTTAATTAATTAATGGTCGATTCCCAATCGGTGGTTGGAAGAACACTCTGCTTAAACCAAAACCTGAAAAATGAAGGAAATGCTGACGACAGCTGAAGTTAGCCACACATCATGGTAAAATTCCACACTAATCTTTATCAGCTGTTGCACTATTTTGTGTTGTAAGAGATGCTGCCGACGATAGTGACGCTAATCGCCACCTTGAAAATTTTATAGGATGTAGAGGACGGTTCAATACGTATTTCAGCGTTCATTATCAGGTTACACGGACGCACTTAATCACTTGCGTGCACTCCCCCAGAATCAGCTACTCCGCAAGCCAAGCATCGATTTTGTTCATTGATCATAATTACTATTGGCTCAGCGCCTGACCAATGAATACGGCCTGCCCCAGTCTTAATCCACATGTAATAAACGTTTTGCCACTGATTTTGGTATTGGAAATCCACATTTTATAAGGAATAGCTGAGAATTTCAGTGCAATGTAGCTAATAATAGTGAAGTTCACTAGTAGAAATTTAATCCTCCACGAAGATGAATGAACACGGCACACGTCCAGTTTAGTTTATGAGTTTTTAGTTTATAAGTTTTTCGAATCAGAAATCACTAGCTTGATAATGAAATAAATATATAGAATAATTAGAGAAAGTACACTGGTAAATAAATAATCTCAAATTTTGGACAGAACTTATGGAATGACCCGACAGCTGAGACGCTTCCACTTCCACTCATATTATTTTAAATTTTTTAATCCGGCCGTATCATTAACACAAGGAGAAGTCGTAATACGCTGCAATATTCCTCCGACACAATTAAATACATACGAAGAAGGGGCAGGGAGGGGGATGGTTGGGGACTCGGGACTGGAATGCAATGGAGAGAGAGATATGGCATGAAGCACTAGGTTACGCAACTGTGTAGCCCTTGTATACAATAATAACTTGCCGTCTTGATTGAATTGTCAACTAGCAACTAACGCCTAATATCTAAGCTCCAGGGTGGTGGTTGTAGTGGGAAGGGAGATCCAGAGAGAAGCACGAAGCAAAGGGGCCTTCAAAATCACAACACAATTCGTCTCCATGTACGCGCGAGCGAAAATTACAACGAAGGTGGCGGGCAGGCGGGCGGGCGGGGGTGGGGCTGACGTTGGTTTCCCCCGAAACGTGGAAGGGGAAACATGGAATGTGAGAGAGACTCAAATGCTATCAAGCTATTGGATATTCACTTTGAATTGGCTGAAAGGAGTGGCGCACACACGGGCTTTTCCCCACCCCACCCTTTTCAGCAGCCACAACCGCTGTTTTGACCCTCTGAACGATCGGTCAGACGTTTTGCTGAAATATTAAACGCGTTTTACTTATTAATAATAAGTAGAACGTTATTTCAAGCTGATCGATTGAAGCCCAAACTTCAAGTAGTGCTGTTCATTAAATTAATTTTCACTTTTGGGTTATGGCTGCAGTTGTTGCCCCAGATTTCAAATTTCAGCCACCTCTTTCGCTAATGTTGCATTAATTTGTTCCTCTATGCTGGCGAAAAGTGGTGTTTCGTCAACGAAGAATAATTTATCGAATGTGGATCGCGTGACTTGTGAATTGGGAGAAACATGGAGCGTAGGAATCGAAAGTGGAGTAAGGAGGAAACTTCCATAAGAAGTTTTGAGTATTTCTATTTATTGATATAGATGGAGTTTAAGAAGTCGGGATGAATATTCAGACATTTTAAATTTAAACATCTTTAAATATGATTCTCTCTACATAAATCCCTTCATTTAAATTCCACTCACGTAAAAATTAGAAAAATTAAATAATTTTACAAACGAAATAGCACGAATATATCAAAACACAAATTTGCTCCTTAGATAATATAGTGTAAAAAATAGTTGATTAAAACCAAATGCGAAAAGGCAAAATTTTGATATTTTACAGAATTTCTTTCGCCTAAATTATATTTAATTCAAGCGTTGATTAAAGCGATAATTATAACTTTTCCTAGCGTATCAAAGGCTTTGAACTCAGATGAGCTAATTGCATCAGTCGATAACAGGTTGGACTAATTCATTTCCTCAATGAAATTAAATTGAAAGGGTGTGAATTTTTACTAGAAGCGTCATAAAGGACCAGCTTTAACACCAGGAACCATCCACTCTACAAATTGACAGCATCTAGGTTTGAGATTCCCAAAATGAAATGAGCTTTTCTAATCAACGTTCGCATTATCCTATCAGGAAAAACATAGCAGTTAACACTGAATTCGAATACTAATTTAAGCGTTAAGGTTTTCCAAAAAATATGTACCAACAAATCATAACTTGAGTTGAGTTTATGCTAAAAAATTGGCCCACGCCTATTGTTCTAACTATTCTCATATTGGTTGGAGCACAGAATAAGTAAAGGGAGTGGTCTCGCTAGATAATAAATTTTTAATGCCAAATATTAATCAAATGGTCATATTATTACACCTGCAGTCATTAAAGTGCAGGTCAAAAGTAGTCGTAATCATACTGTGAAAGAAATAACTTTACGAAACTGTACCTAGCGGGGTTACGAGTAAGAGATGATGGTATGAAGCACTAGTTCTCAACTCTGACCTGATGTTGGACTTTTCGTGGAATTGAAATCAGTTAACGCTCCTCATGTTATTCTTTATAGTGTACAGTATTTAAAGCCTGTCTAGGGATACTGTATATATGATCGCTTTAAGTCAAATTTGGCAATGCAAATTACAAGCTACTCAAAAGTGTAAATGGCACATTTTTAAATTTTCAAACTCAAATATTCCAGTTGCTATCTGTGGATTTAAATCAATGCTAAACTAAAAATGACGAGGTTATACTCTGGTTTTTGCAGCACGATATATACTTAAAATCTAAACTAGGAGTTCCACCACTTTTGATTCTGGTTAGTAGCAGAGGACAAGGTGAACAATGATGAATAATTTAGTGGAACAAGCTGCCACCCAAGTTACGTAATAGAGGAAACTAGTAAAATTAAATGAAAAAACATATAGTCATTGAAAAATAATTATTCTCCCGGAATTAAGCGAGTCCCCGCCCCAGTATGCTGAAATTTACCTCTAGAAATTTCCATTTTCCATTCTACTGAGAAAAGGTAACCGTCCCGGCTAATTTCCCCTGGGGTTACTGCGTCCCATTTTGGAATAAAATTGCTTAATTTAATTTTTAATTAGATACTGTAGAGCCGAAAACCCAACCTATATTTTAGAGAAAATAGCAATTGTAATAGGGTGTTAAGACTACTAAACATTTTAGAGCATCAATTTGCTAGCCCCATGAAAAACCTTCCAAGAATGTTTAGACCAACTGAGACTCAAAATCCTAACAAAATGACGCTTTTTCTTGGGTTGGGTTCCTCGTTCCCACTTCATTTCCGCATGGCTTACGAAATAAGAAGTCATGCTGACAGTTGAATAGGAACTATGTGGAAGCTTTGTAAGTTGGGGGTGGTAGTCTCAGACAGGACGATTCACATTTCCCACTTGGAGGGGAATGCAACCCCTGACTTTGACTGGGTTTCAGTTGTTAAGGCGGCCGTGGTAGCTGCAGCAGAAGCAGCTCCACCGATCGATAGAGGAGCAGGTCTCCTCGCCCTAGCGCTACAGTAACAACAACACGCAGCTTCTGCTGGCTAAAGCACGCTTCCGTGCGGGCTGGGTAGCACTCACGCACTTCCGTTGACTGCGTGCGCGCTCAGCTCAGAGAGAACTACTCTCTCCTCCCTACCCACCCCCCCCCCCGGCATCGAAGAATCAATGAGGCACACGCTCAACTGCGTCCTCAACTTTCGCTTGAGTTTGTGGGCAGGACAGCAAACACACAGAGGCGTTACTTCCCTCTGATTGGTGGAGCGGCATTTTCTGCCACTATATTTATTGGCCTTTGATTTCAACCAATTCCTCATTTACTGACTTTCCAGATATTGGAGGTGGAAGAATCACTTAAATTCTATGAGAAAAAATGTAATTTTTGGTTAAAAGATGATAAAACTGGAGATGTTGAGACGAAAAGCCTATTTTAAATCAGGAAGGGAATATTTATACAGTATGCGTACAGTTGCAGAGTAACTATCCGCATAAAAGCGAACAGGAATAATTAGCGTCTCTCTCAGAGATGAAATTCGACGCGGAATGCACTTTAGGCTGGCAAAAGTGACGATGGACCCTGGCAAGTCCTTAAAAGCATCATCATCTCTGAGTTTGTGCAGTGTGCGTAAGAGCGAGATTGAATAACAACAACCTGCACTGGCGCACACGCGATTGTGACTCAAATGCACTCATAGTTGGGTAAAACAGAAGCGCCCTCACTCAGATATTGCAAGACGAGTCTGGTAAAAGTACTAGGTGAATCAAAGACCTGAAACCACACTCTACAGGTAGACTTGATGATTTTCTACGGAGGCCATCAAACGATTATTTAATTTCCAAGAATTTGAGCAAAATGTTTGGGTAAAAACTAACCTCCAGGGGCACCCGGGCCTCCAGTCATGGTGCCATCCTGATCCGCGCTTTCTGCCATCTTTTCCAGTATAATATCCACCATCAGATCGAAGACAGCCTTGACATTGACATTATCCTTGGCTGATGTCTCAAAAAACTTCAGGCCTTTAAAAAATCAACGGATAATTTATCCAAATCCACCTCGATTTATAAAGTGTTTTGGAAGATAACGAAGGAAATACCGAGAGTGTCTGCGAGAGCACGACCACGATCCGTGGCCACTTGCCGTTCGGAGCCAAGATCTGACTTATTTCCGACTAACACCACTTGAGCATTGTCCCATGAGTAGGTTTTGATTTGGGTGACCCTAAACAAATAAATAAATAAGTTGAACATTTAAAATAGACAAAACACTAAGAACCAATTTTTATCTTTATAAGGGTGTACTATTTACCAGTCCCTAACGGCGTTGAATGAATCTTCATTTGTAATGTCATACATAAGAATAAATCCAAGAGCTCCACGGTAGTAGGCGGTGGTAATTGTACGATAGCGTTCCTGGCCAGCGGTGTCCTACCAAACAAAATAAATTTTACATTTGATTACCCATATTTGCAGCTTGACTCGCTTATCTTGACGGAAAACGGTTTTGACTTTGAAATCGATTCCGACGGTTGACACAAAAGCGGAGGTGAAGCTGTCTTCAGCGTAACGAACCAGGAAAGAAGTTTTTCCGACGGAAGAGTTTCCGATAATTAAAATTTTGAACATGTAATCAAAATTTTGATCACCGACATCTTTGGCAGAACTCATTTTACTTCTTAGATTAAATTGGCCTTGCAATTTAACAAAGACCCACTCTAGCTGAGTAGTTTTGCAATTTGTAAGCTTAAACAATTCCAAGGATGCAGTGATTTAACCAGACAAAACAGCCAAAATTCTTTAGTTCAGACTAATAATAACATTGAATTAATATCAAATTAGTAAAATTATGCGAGAGGTGTCGAATAAAAGCTAACGTATCCGACGATATATTCTTAAATAGAAATGAACTACATTCTAAGTTTCATATTAGGAGATTCCGACACAGCCTTTAAAATATGATTTCACTTTATATATCAAAAGTTTGTGCAGCATCATAAATATATTCTTTTACAAATTCACTTGTTTCATCAAACACGAATGATAGTGATACTCAAACAAGATAAAAATAAAATGGCTTGCTAATATCAAACTTCCATTTAAATCTGAATCAAAAGAATCTGTCAAACTAAATTATTTCACTCAGGATAAGTAAGAAGATACACTCCCAGTATTGGCTGTGATGAATACACTTGCTTTGAGCAGATAGGGTGCACTGTCGCATGATTACAGCTAAAATAAATGGTACTTATAGTCAAAGATTATAGATTGGGATGCATTCACTAAGTAGATCAATGAATTTAGCATATTTGCGGTTGGAGTAGGAGCAATTATAATCCATCTTAAAGATGCTAATTTAACTCCGATATCCTGCGGAAATAGTACTTTAATGTGTTAAAATATGGAGTAATAAATTGCAAAATTATTCGCTGTACTTGCCTATTTTTTATAAGTCAAACTTTTGGATTTTATTATGAGTATAAACTTTGTTAATGTTCCCGATTTAGTGATGATTATTTGGGCTAAGCGAAGATATGGATGTAAGAAAAGGCTGGTAATAAGCGAAAAATTTTTTAATACACATTAAATATTATGTTTGTCTTTTTTTCTGTTGATATTTAAAAAGCATTTTTCTCAAATAGATTGGTTAACACTTGCTTCTTCTTTCAAATGCTATTAAAAGGAGCAGGAGTAATAGTAGAACAATTTAGGGATGAGTATTTCTTAGACATACTCACAAATCCCTCTCTCCTAACCTGAATGCAAGAATGTGAAAATCTCATACCACTGCTCTAGAGATAAAATTAATGCTAATTTGGCATTCTGTATAAAAATAATGTCGTGTTACTGACCCTGATTATTATCTATTGTTTGAAAAGGTTAAATATTTTGGATATATAAATGATAAATAGTTTTAGATTTACTTTTCACAATGAGGTTTACTACTTTTTCATTTCATCTAGTGTTGTTTGTTTGTATAAGCCAATGTAAATGCATCTTACCCTGGCGATCTTCCAAACGCTGCTTAATGCCAAAATCGACTAATGGACTTTAGATTACTCCTTGTTGCTATCTTGTACTTTATTACTCCCTTTGTCTCTAGAACCTGCGCACAGATCCCAAAAAGATACGCCTTTTTTGAATCCCCAGCCAACGTTTCGGTTATAATTGGTCACGACACTTATTTCGTGTGCAATGGTGGACTTAAATGGACATTTGAGAGTGACGCGAAAGCTTCTAGTCTTGAGATTGGCCCACATCCTGCTCCTATGCATCTACAGAAGGATGTTCCCACTTCTTACAGGCTGAACCAGATCAAGACTGGTTTTCAATTCCCGGAGAAGCCTGTTATGCCAACCACTGTTTACACCATGCACGATGACCGAGGCAGACTTATTTTGCGGATTGATAACGCAAGTCTTGCTGACGCTGGAAATTACCGTTGCCACGGTGAAGCCAATATCCAAGATGCTTTTCTCAGTGTTCACCCCCTGGAACACTTCGCTTTGAATGATTCTGGTGGTTTACCAATGGTTCCTCGAGCAGCTGGGATGATCAAGTTTTTCAAGATGTTTCCTTCTGATAGAGCAAACGAGGTTAGTACTTACTGCATATTCCTCTAATTTATTTTATTTGTTAAAATTTTAAATTGTTTGTTTTTGCCCCTTGAAATCCGGCTTTATTTTCCTCTTGTTATGAAGACAATATTCAATTTTTAAGAAAGTGTTTGTTAACTTCAGACCTGTATCTTCAGAATCGAAAAAAATGGAATGTTTTTCTCGAAAGTTTTCATAACTATAATTGACGAAACAAAATTGCAGAAGACTCGTGAATAAAAATTTAGCAAAGGAAATGGATTTTAAGTAATAAATATAAATTTTATAAATAAATCTTTTATTCTTAATTGATTCTCAAGCTATTGGTTTTTCAAACTACTTTTGTGTGGCAAAATGTAAGTAGGTAATTAAAATTATGTAGCAAAATGAAAATGCTCCATCTTCCTCTATAAATTATCATGTATAAAAACTGAATATACAAATCGAAACATTTTTACACTGATTCCCTTTACGATATGAGAATGACTTTTCGCTAGCACAAAAAATTATACATATTGTGGCATGCTAAACTTTAATCTAGTAAACTTAGTTTTGCATTTAATATAAAACAACTCATTATTTTCCTGTCGAAATTTTCCAACAAGGTTTTCTCAATGCTTTTTAATTTGACAAGTACTTTTAATTCCACCCCCATTCCCAAACAACGGAAACACTGATAAACTAAAACACTGCGTGAAATTCAAACAATTTTGATTTGTTTCCCGTAAAACTAAGGCCGCGCTATTTGACTACCAATAAAGCTTCTTCAAGCAGCTGGTTTGGCTGATCTATGGGCTAAGAGGATCCACGTAATCTCCAAATCACGAGGGGATTCTGGACAGATTTATTTGAAAAGAACAAAAGACAGTGTTAAGAGGATGGGGATAGGATAAGAAATTCCAGTTAACAATCTGGTTACTTTGTAAAGGAGCCCCTTATGTTGAGGAACTTCTTTAGCGGTGGCTAAATTCGCTCATTTCGCTTTAAATAATTACCTTGACAAAACCGCAAAAGATTGAACTAAAAACACATCTTCTCGTGCCTTCGCAGACTTGGTGGAGGCATTTAAGTGAAGCTCAAGAATGATTCCGAATCGGTGCTGCCGAGTCAGCGAGCATATCGCTAAAGGAGGCCAAATAAACAAGGGATTGGCAGAATAGTGTGTTTTTATACGATTCTTCGAGGCATTTATGCATACGAATTGTTAACTGAATCTCTACAATCGCCCATAAGTCATCTTGCTTCCCTGAAAGGTCATTCTGAAGTGCCCCTTGACACCGGCACAGCGGGTGTTGGCGTGGGAGTGGCGCGAGCCCATTCCGCCGGACTCAGAACTGGCGGCTGTTTTGCCACGCAACGCCACCCCCAGCCGCACCGTCTCCTTCAACACCTCGGGTGTCTTCTCCAATGACAACGTGGAGATCGGGCCTGATCTCGCCTCGGTCCGCATCCTCGACCCCTTCTCACCGGAGGCTCCGAATAAGCTGTGGTGCAAATTCGAGATGCGCGATCTCTGGCATGGCAGGGTTAGTCGTGCCCTCTGTGTCTTACTGCTTTTTTCCTCAGAGGTTATTACTCAAAATTACCGCCTCTAGGAATGAGGCTGCGGCAAAGAGGTCACATGATTTCCTATGGGAAGCGTCTCCTCAAAAGCTGATTCGATTTCGTCCTATTGAGAGCCCAGTGGAGATTAGTGCATTTCTCATCGATCCAGAGAGGCCACAAATGTGGGTCCGGTGCAGTAGACGAGATCAAAGCCATTTCTTACTTATTAAGGACTCAGAAACTGTGAGGTCTGGCTTTAAATCAAGCCGCTTTAACACGTTTTCTATAAGTTTTTTCAATGCCGCAGGTCATGTCACCATAGTAGGCACATACTGTCATGGATGATGGCCCCAATGTGTCTTGATTAAAACATTCAAATTCTGTTTATTTAAATTTACTTCAAAACTCCTGGTAATCTAGTGTCATAGCCACGGCTTGCAGAGGTATATTCACTAGATCCGCAGTTCTGATTGCTAAAAGTCTTGTCTTTTAATTAAAAAATAACCCGTCGTGTGGAAAACCAGCCAGCATTGTCTGTCGGTACGGCTTAAGGACAAGGAATCAGTGGTTAGCCACTGAGTTGGATTCAGGAATTCAAACAGCAACTCAAATAGCTCAAATCAGCTCTTCAAGCTCCGTTCGAGGAAGGCGTAGTGTTTTGAATAGAGATTTGACGTCTCAAAGCCGAATTACTTAAATCGTATTGCAAAAACGGCTTTCCAAGAATCGCAAACGGGTTGCTCGATTTCTCCCGGGGAGAAGGCCCTCAAAATAAGACCCTCCATAGCTTTTTTGGTGGGTTTCGGAGGAGGAAATCGGCTTTGGGATAGCAATTGGATTGTCTACTGTCTTTGCTCCAATTCGTTTCATCTTTGTAGAGGTTATACAGCATTGCCCTAGGCTGCAACAGATTCTTTAGGAAGTGTGTCTAATGAAAAGAAACACAATTTTTTGCAACTGAACCGAAAAAATGAAAAAATGATGCATTAGAAGCTAAAAACTTTGTCTCTACATATCTGATTGCTTAGTTTGTGCTAAAAACTGCCTTTTTAACATTAAACCTCGATTCAAATGGCTCCAAAATTCCCAGTAAATCCGCATTTTAAGCCCACAAAGACTAAATTAAAACACAAAGAGGAGATATGTGGTTGCCTAAGGCCATGAGGTCACCACTCGATTCAACTGAATCATCTTCTCTCTCGCAGGGAGAGTGGAATTTGGAATAAACTACAGTGCTATATCGTGATGCTAGACCTTAGTCCGCCTACGTCCTACTTCCTACTCACTACTCTCACACTTTTTTCTCTTCCCAAAGTGAAATCGACTAAGTATGTCGATTTACGATGGTCCATATAGTGGGAAGAAGAGTACGTAGCTATGGTAGGTAAGGGAAAAATGAGATTAAAAGAGGGATTAAGCCAACCAATGACGTCAAAGCTCCAGATCCCCTTAGAAAGGATTTGCTTTTGACCGAATGGGCTTTTGTAGCACTGGCGAGCATTGGTGAACTCACTGACAGCGTCGTTTTCTAGAATGAAAATAGCGTAAAGTTTATTCGACAAAGTGCAAGGTGTCATAGTAGCGACTTAAACAAATGAACGTATTATACAGCTATTAAAATAAGCGGAAAGTCATCAGAATACCTTCTAACTTTCCTATTCAGAGCATTTCAATAGCCTTCATTAAATGTAGTTCTTCTGTTAATGCCGTTGGATCGCTATCACCGTTGCTTTGAACAGAGACAAGGATTTGCTCTTCTTGATTTTAATCTTGGCGGTCACAGAGCATCGGGATACAGATTAGTAATGTTCCTCTTCCATGATGAATCAGGCTGGGGTCCAAGTCATCATCATCATCATCATCGTCATCATCATCGTTAATCGGATATATCATTGAGGAGAGATTTTAGGATTTCAAAGGATTTTCGCTAAATGAGCCTGACAAAATTCTAGGAAGTTTAAACCACGAGATCCAAAACCCAAACTGCCCCTTAGTCTTCAAGGAGCCTAACATCCTGCGAATATTTAGCAGATTTTATTAAGGTTTTTGTGCTTTAGGAGTTCAAAACCTCAACTCAAACTGCCCATATCATCCAGTGATCAAGAAAGAAATTATCAGGAGTGCTTAAAAGATTAGCTAATAGTTTGACCTTCATTAAAACACCATCATGCTGAACTGACTTAGAGGAGTCCGTTTTGCTCATTTCATTTTGAGCACAGCCAGCCATGAATTGGTCTCTTCCGTTATGAGTTAGGTGGGCCACAGTCGAGATTTCACTCCTGACAGGCCTGTGCGTGAATTAATTTTATGCCACTGGCTATCTCCAATTCTGGAGGTTACTATTTGTGGTCCTCTTAATGTGAAATACCTAAATTTCTGCGAAAAAATATGGCCAACACTGCTTGTCTTTTCGGTTCACTCTCACCTACCACTTTGGCATTCAACGAGTGAAAAAACCCCACAAGAAATGCGGAATTCGTGTTTAATAAGGCACGAAGTTACCCATTGGAACTGTTAGATTTGTCTCATAGGCAGAGTTTGAAAAAGCCCTGTAGAAAAATTCGGAAATGTTCAGGAGGCGAGAGGTGAAATGAATTGGTTGGTAACTAAAACCTGCTGCTTTATCCATGTCTTAGCAGTAACGGAATCTCCCAAACGCCTTTTTTCGATAGGTTTTCGTAGAGGAACGAAATCACATTTTCCACTACCTTTTCTAGCCACAGTAGTATAATAATCTTAATTTTTGACTCACCAATTCGTGTTGGATACGATAAATTCCTCCCACTTCTATTGGCCCCAGACTGTGTATATTATCCTGGTAATAAAGGTTTTCAGTCCAGTCTCTTCGCTGTCATCATCATCTTCATGAGTGGAGAAGGTTTAAACTCCTAAAAGAGGAAGTTTAGAGTTCACCAACACCCTTAAAGCCTCTGCAATAAAACAGAATATTATTATTATTATTATAAGTTCGCTTAACCGCGCTCGAAATCCGCAGCTCTAATAGCCTAAATAGCAATTAAATTGCTTTTAAAGCATCAAATAAACCAGAATTTTAGGCCAAAAACTGGATGAGAATTCTCTTGAAACCGGATGGTACAAACAGTTGGCGACGAACAAGGAAATCAAGCAATTGACGTCAGAGGTCTTACCTGAGAGGAACGGTTGGTAAATGAAACGGAATCCTATTAATTCGAGGAATTTGCACCACAGACGTAAGAGGGTTTCAGTCAAAATACCCGACGTCTTTGGGACTGAAGCCGTCAGAATGCGAATTTCCCACTGCCCCAATTTTGCAGTACCGAGAGCAAGGTGGTGAATCTAAGCTTTCTCAACCATCGGTGGGCTAGGACCTAGCGAAATAAGCTGCAAAAAAACCGGTTTCGACTTCTTCAGACCTTAAAAGCCTTCAAAATAAACCTTACCAGCACATTTTTTAGATATATTTTCAGAATTTATATGCACTATCATCAGCTACATGAGAGTAGAAGGGTTAAACTTACTTATAACAAGAGGAAGCGTATGAATGCAACAATTATCCCGAAATTGATGAGGTAAGGGCTTTGAGAGTTACAACCATGAGATTCGTAGCTCTAATTGCTCAGTGTAAGCATTTTCAAATAGTTAAGAGGATCACTGTTGCACTCCCTCATGGGTGCGAACTATGGACATCGCCTCAGCCAATGAAATAGAAATTGAGAATATCAGACGACTGTGGATGACATAGTTAGCAGACAATCTGATTGCGCTAATATAACCCATTTCCTTTTCAAATATTTTTTTCCAAAAAAGAGCACTTTAATTGTTTGCCCTCAACTCCAAACGCTCAAATTCCACTTCGACTTGTGTCTGGGCTTGGAGACACGTCAATCTTGCTAAAGACTCACTCATTTTATCTCAAGAAAGCAGCCGACTGGTTGAGACGAATTCCACTGATTTTCTGTTGTCACAGAAAGGTCATCCCTCCTACTACGAGATCCACTGGACTCTGTACGAGCCAATCAACGTGCAGGTGAAGCTCGTCAACACATCAGCGGACCTCGTTCGAGCCTCCTCCTCCTCTTCCACCACCTCCTCCTCCTCCTTCAATTACGGCGATCCACGCAATGAGGACTCCATCGACACCTCCAACTCCGCTCTTTTCGGTTTCGGTGAAGAGAATGAGGAGAACGGGGTCGGGTTGCCTTCCTCCTCCTCCGCCCGTGAGTTCATCCAGTCCTCAATCGACTCACACTCGAGTCAGTCGCAGCCGCAAACTCCACCCAGGCTGATTGAGGGCTACCCAGTTCGTCTGGCCTGCCTCTATCGATCCGTCCAGTCGACACAGAGTTTTGGGCGTCCCGTTCAAATGGCGGCGTGGTTTAGAGGTGAGGACTACCGTTCGGTGCCTCAGCCGCCATTCCACGTCAACAACACGCAGGATGAGGGCATCTCCTGGCTGACTGCGAGGGCATATCCCGTGGAGAAGGTGGATGACGAGAGAGGCGTGGATCTGGCTGCTCCAGTGCCCTATGAGAAGATCACCTGTGTGGTGAATAGCTTGATTGATGAGGAGAACAACTACACGGTCAATTCAAACGCCAGGTGAGTGAAGGAAAAGCCATCCAAGAGGTCCCGAATTGGGAGACAAAGAAATTAAGTTCTTTGTTATCAAAGGGGCTTCTCAGAATCTCTCTCCCTTGATTAAACCTTCCTCTGAAGGCAGAGGTCTCTCTTAAACTGCTGCTATAATCCTGGTATCTTCATCGATCGCAGTTTCAATCAACTATCAGTGGTGAAATAAGTAATCCCACTGGTAGAGATAGAAGAGCGCGGGCCAATGAGATTTACTAACCTCTCTTATGCACAACAACCTCAAAAGAAACATGGCGTGTGTTGAACACCTGAATATTCTGTAAAGAATATCCTCAATTCCCCCAATAGGTTCTCTAAAATTTTGCCCGATTTATTCGTCAGTGCGTTTCAGGATGCGGTATTCAACTTTTTTCCGCCAGCGTGATTATCCAAGTCGAGAAAACGGATGTAAGTTTTCACTCCAGATGACTGAATTTACACTTTACACCGAAACACTATCTGCTAAGTGCAGGAGACTAAAAAACGCTGATTTTGCGCCAGGGAAAACCAAGAAATGGGTAATGTTTGGATAATGTTCCGTCTTCTACCTCATTACTTGCTCATGAGCATTAATTATTTCTTTAAATTCGTTATTTAATTCTGTTTAAAAGTCCCAGAAACTGATAACAGTTTATCAGAAAAAAGACCCTTTTTATTTTCCACCTGTTTAGAATGCATTTTTAATTTTTTTTTGTTGAAATTTAAGTTTTGAAATGCTGTGCTTTCCAAAGAATTTAACGATTTAACGGTTTCAATGCTCCAATGTTTTTTCATTAATCAGAATATCATTTCTTGGTAAAAACCATTGCTGTCGAATAAATAAATAACTTTTTTTTCGATGATAAACCGGGGCATTTATTTACATTTCACTGAAAGGCCCGAATTACTTTTCTGTTGATTGGGTGAAAAAGGATTGAATTTGGATTATTGTTTAAATTGACTGGTGTATTTTTCCTGAAATGTGGAGGAAAAATGTGGTGGGATTTAGTCTTTGGTTTATGATATCAGAGTACAAACTTTTTGTAAAAATAGTGACTTGCAAATGCTGCTCAACTTATCCAGGGACGGACCTTGCATACTTGGGAGGGTGTACACTTTACATAATGTTACCTTTTTCACATTTACTGGCTCAGAATCAAAATTATATCGCTCATTTTCCGTTTTCGAGAATTCCCTGAATGCCAAAGACGTTGTCAGTTAGAAAGACGAAACGGTGGGCTTTTATTTTCACAATGCTTTTCTGACACATTATTAATTCTTTTCTTGTCAAATTTAAGTTCCAGGGTTCTTCGAAAGACAAAAGATAGTTTAGTTTCAATTTTAAATTTCAATTCCAAAATCCATCTCTGTTAAAAGTATTAAATCGCTTTTTCGGGTGACAAACAAGAATATTTGTTTTATTTCACCGCAAGACCTTGAAAAATTTCTTCTCAGCGGCTACCTTACTTTTGATTGATCGAAATTAACTTAATTGTTGTTTGAATGTAATGATGTCTTCTCTCGTTTTGTGAACAAGTCTTTCTTCAAAATGAACTCCCAATTTAATTAAAATTTTGCAAATTACACAATCATTTAGGAGAAAAAATCATTTGAATTAGCGTTGAAGGCCTCTTATTCATCAAAAAATGCCATTAATTATTTAACAAATCAACTTTCAAAAATGATTGTTGCCATGGAGACAAAAGTACACCCATTCGATTGATGACCTTTAGAATGCTAAGCAGAACTTTTCAGCATTCATAAAATAAAAAATAACAACCAAAAAGGAGCGAACATCTATGAAGACAAGACTGAGAGGAGAGTTTCCTGGATCATGGAGCCAGTTCGATCTATATATGCTTTTATCTTAATATAATTGTTATTTAGATTAACTTGCTTATTAATTTGACGTTTCCAGGTTAGAGGACAACCACCTTCTGAGAAGCCGAGTTCACAGATGTGTGCTTGTTCTAGGCAGGAATTCTTCGACTATGAGATAAGGAGATCTTAAGCAGGCCTCAAACATCATTACCTGGAAATGATGAATCGCTTGGGTGTTTCATTCTCTACCTCATTACTCGAACATTAGCAACAATTAAATCTATAATTCATACATTTTCAAAATTCCGGGATGTGAAAGGCGTCATTCTTGGTCCCTGATGAAACTCCTTTCGATTTTTGCTTCATTTTCTTTGGATAATAGTAAGGAATGTTGGTTATATCAAAAAAATGATTTTTTTCTCCATTTAACTATCAAAAATTTACATTTAATTAACAGTTTCTGTCTTCAGTCTTTCATTGAATTCCTCCTAATCTTTATTTCGCTTTCTTTAAATAAAAATATTACATGGTTTTTACGCGATATAGATCCAATTTGCTTCGTTTGCTATTCTAAAATTCATTTTGCATCGATGATTTTGAATATGAGAAACAAGAGACTGCTGCCGTTGGCCTCTTACGAAATTCACCTTAATTCTTGTCTCATCTACTTTTTTATAATAAATTCGAATGTTTATCACGTGAAAAAGATTTCAGTTTCCTTATTTTCTTATCAAAAAATTACCTTGCATTGATGCGTGTGGATTTTTAGGAGTAAGAGAAACAATCGACTACTCTCTTCAGTCTCTTATCATATTATTTTTGATTCCTTCTACATTTTCTTTTAATAATTATATTAATGAGTGCGGATTTATTAAAAAGATCCCATTTGCATCATTTTCTTGTCAAAAGTTCACACTGAATTTGAACTTATGAATAGTATATAGTTATAGTCTAATTTAGTTCTTTAATAACTAAATTAAGTAATTATTATACGAAAACGAATCTATTTCTCTATTTCCTTTTCAGATTAGAAAATATAATTTAGAGTAATGCGTTTGAAGGGTATTCGGGTTTTTGAGGAAAAAGAGAAGCAGTTTATTGCAATCTTCAGTTACTCAAGAAATTTCCTTTAATTACTGCTTGATTTTCTTAAAATAACAATTCTTAATTTTGAATTTGCTATCATTTGTTGGTTCTGTTAAATTGGCTCTCTGCCTCAATTTATTGCCAAAATGGCATTTGAATAATGCGCATCGAATAGAAACAATTGATAACCGTTTTCCATTCCTCGTTTTCTTTAAATTAACAAAACTGCATGTTGGTTATGCAAAATACATTCCAATTATCTTATTTACAGTTCTAAAATGTACGTCATATTTGTGTCTATTAATGTGATAATAGTTCCGGAGAATATCAGATACAATCGATTTCATTTTCCTTATTTTCTTGTTAAAAATCTCTATTATATTGGAGTCTGCTAACTGGAAAAAGAAGAATAATAGAAGCAATCAAATGGCGTCTTTAATCTCTTACCAAATTCCTTTTCGCTTCCAATTATTTTTCCTCGAATAACGACATTTTTTGGTACAAAAAATATTCTAACTGTCTCGTTTTCCTATCAATGATTTCAATAAGCTTTTTGAGAAATATGTGAAACATTCGAATACTTTCTATTTAAATAGGATCCTATTCACCTCATTTCATGCCAAAATTATCTCTTAAGAAGTTCGTTTTAACTGTTACTTTATATTTAAGAACAATATTCGTTGTTGGCTAAACTAGACGGATTCCATTTATCCTAATTTTATTGTCAAAAATTTACACTATACTGATGCGAGTGAATACGATAGGTGTTCCGAGGAATATGAGAAACGATAGATTGTCGTCATCCGTCTCTTATGAAATTCCCTTTGATTCTTTCTCTTAAAAGCAATACCGAAGGCTTTTTATTTAAAAAAAGATTCAATTCTCTTCCTTTATTCTCAAAAATGTACGCTATATTGATGGATATGTGAGGTTGCAAACTTCTTCTCTGAATAAAAGTATGAATATTAATTAAGAGAAAAGATTTCTTGTCGAAATTTCCAATTCATTAATCCTAATTAATATAACATGCGCTTCGAGGAAAATGACCAACGCTTGTCGCCTTTGTAATTCTCCCCGTAATCATGTAATGTAGAAGACGTTTTTTTTTTAATTTTTAAACAGATCGAATGTGTTTACCACTTTTAGCACATCTGAAAAAGTAACCAATATTAATATTTAAAGTTTATTCCTTAGCGTGTTCACGAATGGTCGCATTTTGGGGACATGACAGCTTAGAACATCATATTTCATCATTCGATGATGGAAAAAACGTAGTACCGATGGAAAGTGAACAGAAATTTGAGCAGCAGAAAAGGGCACAAAGACCTGTGTCAAGTAGGTGTGACTGGAATGAGGAAAAAGCTCATTTTCCATCTCTTCTTCAAGCCTGGTGATGGAGGTTATTCGCCAGCCACGAATCGTGGAGACCCAGGAGATGTCAGCCGAGGTTTCCCTGCGGGACTACGTGAGGTTGACCTGCATGGCGCTGGCGAACGGCAAGCCCAACATCTCCATCGATTTCCGTGTCACTGCTGGGCGAAGACCCTTTGGAGAAGTGAGTGGAATGGCACAGAACCCCTTTCAACACCCCAACTACCTATTGCCCGAGGTGGGCGGTAGTGGAGAAGACCTTCAGTTGTCTGGCTGGCGACCCCTGGTTGAGTCCTATCGATTGCGCATCTACAGACACCCCGTGGATCCCTATAGACCGATGCTTCATAAATTGGAGGTGGAAATTCGAGGTGTGTTCACTGCCCTCTACTTCTCTGACCCAGCCTAGGTAATGATTAATTGGGAAGGGCATGGGTTTATTTGTTTAAACAAACCACAGAGAGGGTTAGCGAGTGCCCCAGTGGATAGTCGTACCACTGACAAGCAACAATTTTGTCGGTATCGTGCTTCAAGGACGCCTCTGATAAATGCCCACGCATATTCCTCCTACTTGATAAAACTAGGCACGCAAACAGCGCAGCAGCTCTGCAAAATTCCCCTTAATTCCGCGATTTTTGATAGGCGCAGAGCGAGAGCACCACGGAACGTACCGCTGTCGCGTCTCAAATGCTGCGGGGCAGGCGCAGCACATTGGACACCTGCGGGTTCGATCCGAGCCCTCTCTCACCATCCAGCCGCAGCACTCCACTTACTTTCTGGCGCGCCAACCCCTATCGATCTCCTGTCTGGTCACCGGCTACCCCCTCGTGGGCACCAACCTCACCTCCGACCTCCTCTCCACGCCGAATGAAGACGGCTCCGCCACCACCGCTGTTAGCGACGAAAACAGCGCAGAGGACAGCGAGAGACTCTGGGGAGGGGCAGAGACCGCGCAGAAACAGGAGAAGAGAGCGAATTTGAAGGACACTCGGATGCTGCAAGAGGCGGAGGCGGCGGTGCCGGTGCGGCTGCTGATTCTCAGAGCGGACAGGCGGAGGGAACAGCTGGTGTCGGTGAAACTAACCGATCTGCGAGTGGGCGTCTATGAAGGGTTAGTTCGCGGTTATCCCACAGACGATACCTATCATTAGATTCTCTTCCTCAATTCTCTTGGTTACTGGTTTATGCAACATTTGAATTGTTGGGTCTAAAGGAATTTTAGACCATTCTTAAACTACTGGAAGATGGACTTAATCGCTCAAAATCCCCAGGTAGTATCGGCTGTTAATTCTCCCATTAAGGAGGGGAAATCATTGGGCTGCCGGCGGATTTCCAGGAAATAGCACCCCAGATTATTTTGACTGATATGACAGTCTCTCCCACCAGAAGTCGAAAATAATGTGGTAGACGATGATGATGATTCGTCAGGGTAACTCACGCTAGCCCGTTGTGATCTGATTGGACGACGAAAACGATGAGTCACCTTTATAGGCAATCGATAATCAGTAATCCTATCCCTGAGTGGATCAACTACCAGAGAGAAGAGAAGACCTATGCCCAAGAGCGTTTATTGGAAAAGTGGATGCATGCGTATTTTGATTTGGATGACCTTATTTATCGATGAGCAAACCTGGCCAATCAGATAATGGTCAAAACACTACGTTTGCCCCAAGATGGATCATCTATCCCTCATACGAAAAGGGAGAAACTTTTTTTCTCATTTTCTGGTAGATAGACTTGTGAACGGGAAAAAATGATTGTTTGAACGAAGTGTTAGGCGTCGTAGACACCACCACTACCACCACTGTCAGCAATTTGGGTGAAATAGCTTTTGCAAAGTAGCAGGCCCGAGTTCTTCGAGTCAAATCCGAAAAATTTTACAACAATTATGGCATTAATATGCCCGTCAATTGATCTAAGGGAGACACAGGTAATCTAAACAGGTATACAGATGATAGAAACTGCAATTAATTGTAGCAGTTGGTCCGAATTCGGACAGGAAATATGGGATAAGCCAATAGATGAGAACTTTCCAGTAAATCATAGGCATCTATGGGCTTTTAAGCGCTTTTTTGATTTATCAAAATGTTATAGAATACATAAATCACCCCCAATTTGCTCTCCCATATTTTATAGCTGCACTTTTGGTCCTTGTAAGTTTTGCCACTACTTGTTTAGCTTGATTTGGCTCTTTAAAGTTATCTTTTATTAATTTTACTTTTAAAAAGGCTTGAAAAAGAATTTTTACTTAAAATTTAGTATCTGTTTTATGTAAAATGACACTTAATAAAGTTACATCGATTCGTCAACCGATGATTATTTGTTTTGTTAAAGTAGGGCTCAAAATGTGAAACAAAATTCGCACTAAATTTGTGAGAAATAACCTGATTTTAGAATTAATATTTTTACATTTAATTCACATTTAATTTACTTTCTCGCATTTTATAGCCGACACTTTGCTCTAAGTGAGTTCCATTACTACCAGTTGGTTTGAGTTAATTTATTATTGGCTTACTAATCATTATTAATGATTTATTAATTTATTATTTTTGAATCCATAAAATATTCTTACAAAATGAAATGTTCATTTTGCCATTTACTTAGTAAAAATTGACTTGAGTCCAGTTCGATTACATTTAAAACACTCGAAAATTTGTGTGTAAAATACTAGTAAATCTGCTAGAGATTGGGATTTACTGGAAGTAATTTAACAAGGTTTTTGCCAAATTAAAATAAGACTGAGTAAGTTTTTGCCTAAAATTGCCCAAATCACCATCGTTTTCAATCTACGGCTCAAGAGCGAACTGGATATGAACCCTAGTAAATATCCATTTAAACGGCAATAAAATGTGCCACTGAGATGTATTTTTACAAGGATGTCGAGGAAGAAAAGAAGGCAAGAGACTATTTGGCGAATCTCGGCACCTTTTTACACTTAATGTCTACAACTTTGCATCTGGCGTTCCTATTGGTTGGTAGCATGGCAGAAGAGGAGAGGGCCAGCCAATAGCGGCCCAGGTGGGATTAATCGGCTGTCCAATCAGAAGCCGTAACTGCGCAAAGGGCCACGGCTATTACCGTCGTATCTGGGTGGATTATTGCATCGAAGATTCGAGCTAGTTGGAATTAAGAGCAACAAAAATTCATTAAAAACGAAAGAGCTCAGAAATTGTTTTTTTTTTAACAAAATTGTGTATTTTAATGTAGAAAGTGTACTTGTCCGACTGCAAATATTAATGGTCAAGATAAAATATTATGACAGTATTTTTCCATTACTTATTATTTAAATTTATAATTTTTTTACTTAAAATTATTATTTTTTATTTAGATTATTATTTGTTAATATATGTAAAGAGATCGTCATTACCGCATGACCTAAACTCTTTTGTCAAATTAAAAACCTATCGTATAAAAATAATTTGTACTAATGAATAATAATTAAAAAGAATATTTAAAATAAATCTCTAAAAATGAAATTATATTTACACTGCAAAGCAAAATGGGATTCCTGATGTTCGGGAGAAACTGAACAGTTCCAGTATCGGTAGTTTAAAATTTGTGGAGGTTTTTTTCTTTTCATTAGCTAGACTTTTGAAAATATGTAATCCTAGAATCGGTTGTTTATGTGGGATTCCCTTCACCTTCTTCTTCTTCTTCCCTAAGGAGTGTGTTACATTTTTTTCGATTTGCACTTTGAAAGACACATTTTCGTCCGTTTTAAGTCTCAAGAGACCAAAATTAAATTATCCTGTGTTGCACTTTTGCTGATGAAACACTTTCTCTTGCTCACATATGTCGTCCAATGTCGTGTTTCATTGGGTATAAATAGTAAAAATTAATTTCGTAACTGCCGGGATATCACATTAAAACCACGCCAGGGCGGATTATCATTGCCAGCGATCTCCGTTCACTGCGCAGCGCTTTTGCGAACCAGTATGGCTGCACTGAAAGAAAATATTTAAGGATTTTTAAAATTCCTAGTTGAGTTGAGTTCTACCTATATTATCGATCTGCTTGCTGGTTGGTCAACGCTGACCATAAATCAAGCCTTTCACAAGATACCAACATGCCAGCAAAACAGCACTCAATTTCTTTTAATGTCTTGCAATCGATTTTCGATTAATCTTTTTTTTCCCGTTTAAAATCAACTCAACTTAATCACGAAATTATCGATTCATTTAAAAATGAGAGCTTCGTAAACTTCTTCAATAGCTTCATTTTCATTTTAGTTTGACAAAAAATTAAATAATATGATCTCGATTTTTTTCTTCGTTTTTTTGACAATCCTCAAATGCTCTCTCTTCGTTACATTAAAGTTTTGTAAAAAAGGAAGTTTTCCACACCTGTAAAAGTGCTATAGAGACCTGTGTTGTGAACCTCGTTTTTATTTATTAAAAGCAAAATTAAACACCCATTGAAATGTCACTGCCTTCAATAAACCCCGCTAACTCCTTCATCCACGCTGGAATAGAGCTAGGGTCCTTTTACTTTGAGAAATTGGCCACACACAAAGAAAACGGTCTTACTCAAAATAAGAATCCAACGAGTGCTGAGCCCTTCATCCACGAAGCAAAGAAGAACTGCATCGAGCCCAAAGGCTTTCGCAGAGGCTCAGTATGGCTGCTATTCACAAGCCTTGCCTTATATAACAGCACTGAGGGTTTCCTCTCCTTGTTTTGTAGGATAAACGCGACCTACTCAGTGCTGATAAACCACCGACCTCAGGGTCAAATAATCGCCCGATGCGAGTACGTACACAGTGATAAATCGGTGGTTGCCGACGAGATCCAGATCAAACAAGCCAAGCCTCCAGCAGCCCCAAAGGTCAGCTGAACTCCCACGCTTTCGCCTTCTTCTAATTCCATCTATGGAGCTGGCAGAAGCACTCAAAATGCTAGAAGTGGTAGCACAGGGATAGTACCGCCATTACCTGCATTTACACAATAATTAAGATTTTTTTAATGCCCAATTTGGGTTAGAGATGAAGTGTCTAAATTACCTTGCAGCAGTTTCGGCCTAAAATTGACTTTAAGTTTGATTTTTAGTTCTGTTATTAATGGAGGAGACTAATAATTGCAATTTCGTAGATCAGTGTCCCAAGAAAGTTGGACGCCAAATTGCTACATTGGAGATATTACAAATAATACTACCATATCTTACTTTTTAAATTATTATTATTATTACTATCCATCTTCTTTTTGGCACTGAATTCCAAGATATTTGAGGCGTTGACGATGATGTTGCGCAACCATCAGCATTGTCATCTTTCGCTTCAGTACTTTAACATATTCTTCATCGTCACTGGCTTCGTCCTGTCAGCAACTGTCAGCACGACAATTGTGCTCATCTAATTGGCTTCGACGCCTTTATCGTCTTCATAATTACTAGCATCAGTGTTCTCGTCAGAATTCACAATAAGCCACAATCAATTTCGCCAGCAACGTAAATACCATCATCATCATCATCATCATCATCTTTATCATCTTCCTCGTCTTTATGAAGTAGGATATCGTCTCGTCAGAGTCTTTTCGACCCAATTGTCATCCAAACTGTCAGGCTAATGCTCCTTAAGTTTCCAGATGAAGAAAATTTCTTAGATCTGGGTTCGAGGTAATGCACCGAAATTGCCTTGCAGTAAATGTGGCCCAAATTTGGCTAAAGTCAACTTTAAGTAATTTTCACTCATTCTAATTTGCTTCTTTTCGTTGGGGGTATTGAAACGTAGATAATAACGACAGTATGGCTCTGAATTTAGAAAGCTCTCCAGAATCCAATTGGTTGCGTTTGAGTAGCTGACGTTATTCTGGATTAAATGCTTCTTTAGACTGTCCCCAAACTTAGTAAACTCGGCAAAAGATAATTCGTCAGAGAAAATCACAAATTTCTTTATATGCAATGCATTGCTAATTTAGAAATACATAAATTTCGTGCTAACACTGAATCATGAAAATAACAATAAAAGTAATAAGCGAAGCAATGCCATCATCTTCACCATCAAGCAATTGTATTTTGAAACTACGGTGCAAAAAAAACATGCCGATAGGTCTTGGTTGAGTTAATAATTTCTTACCCATCTTAGCACTTTACACTTGCACTTGTGACCCGGGAATGAGAGAACGCTTAGGTCAGACGTGAGGTTTGACACTGAGTGACGTGTTGTGCGTGCCCTCCCCAAGGTTGTGGCGCTCTGTTCAGGACCGGGAGCTGTCATCTTCGGTGTGACGAACCCTCTCGTGTCACCCGAGAACGAGGCCACCGATCGAATTGTCAACCAGCGAGTCCTCTTTGCACCCACAACGGTAAGTTTCCAACTATTTCTATCAGTGTTGGACCCCTCTCCTCGGATGAAGACTCCAAGGAGTTAGACGAAATTGTGAAGAACGCGGTCTCCCGAAATTCCTAAATTAGTCTCAGCTGTGTTAATTTTTGTTCCATGAATGAAGGGGAAATCATTGGCCAATGGCGGGTTTCCAAGAAACTACATTGCAGATCATCGCTACAGACCCATCTAGCTCTCTCCAAGCGATGATTCGTCAGAGAAAATCACACATTTTCCACTGATAGGTCATAGCCAATTTTTAAATATCTGAAAAAAGAGTTATTTTAAACAAACACATCAATTATGAAAAATACTAGACAGAGGCCATTGAAATGTGTCAAATTCTGATTAAGTGCGATATGAGAAATTGATTGAATAATTAATTTGATGTATTTAAATGGATTTATAAAGACAAAGAGTGCCCATTACACCTTATAGAACCTGGATCATGCGCAGTTAGCGGTTATCTTCTCTAATCCCGCACAGGGATTGCTTAAACTCAAGGCCAACTGGCTAATACAGCCACCAGAGTCTAGACCCTGTATCGATGTTTATGCGGTATGAGAGCGCTTCTGCGCAGCTCCTGTGAAGCTGTGGATTGGGGATGAGAAGTGGGACTTAGTCGAGATATCGAAAATCGATAACGGAATGAGCCTACTTCCACCTTTTTCCTTCCTCTCACCGCAGGAGTTCCACTCGGCATCGAATCTGGCCAGCAAGACCATAATCCTCGACCAGAACGGGCAACCGCGTTCGGAGAAGACGGTGGATGGTGACGAGGAGGAGGTGCAGGAGGCTCTGCTCTACGCCGCTGAAAAGGACGGTGGTGGAAGCAGTGGAAGCGGCGGTCGAGTGAAGACAGAACGACCGCTCCTCTCGACCATACCCATGACGAATCTCCTCCCGGGGACGAATTACACCTTCGAATGGTCCTCCTCCAACCAGTTCCATCTAACCACCACCCTCCAGTTCGTCACTGCCACTGCTCCTCTGGCCGCACCCAGTAGGCCAACTGTAAGTCACGATTTTGACAAATTCGACATTCGTTTCATTTACCGAGAATTCGGACAGAATTTATGGAATGATCTGATACATTATCGGATACCTATCTAATCAACTTCTTTCAGCACTTTGTGTTTCTGGTTCCTACGGCGAGTCATCTGCGCATCTCCGTCTTCCTCGATGACCCCTGTCCCTACGACAACGGGGGGAGGGCAGAGCTCAACAACATTCTGATTCGTTACCGCAAGGCCGTCAGCCAATTGGGTCAGGCGCAGACCTATGATGACTCACGACGTCTCATTGGCTACGGCAATTGGTCACAGACTCTGGTCTGTTTCCAGAACCAGGCCAAAGACCCCACCGAGTTCCAGACTGCTCAACAGCAGTCCATTCGATGGTCCGGTGACGGTGTCATCCAATGCGATGTGCAGGTGGAAGATCCCAAGGCTGACCTTGAGGTTGCCGTGGCAACCATGAACCGTTTCGGCGTCTCTCCATGGCTCTCCTCCATCTACCGGGCCTCCGAGGCTCTTCATGCGGCATACTTCTATACGACAGATGCCAGAAGCCTTCTGGCATCCACTCTCCTCACCTCCCTTCCCCTCATGGCTTCAGTGCATTTATTTGTGTAAATTCCAACTAAAAAGCGCATCTCGAAGGCTCATTTGGATGTTTGTTGTCCCAATGTTGTTTTTTCTCCTCTCCTTCTTCCTGATCACGCGATGTGATCGATAGCAACTGTTGCTAGATACTAACTAGATGATAATACGACACAAGACAAATAGAGATTATATTTCTAAATAAGTTTGAGCTTGTCTGCTTTCTTTTGTGTGCCTGTGGGAAGATAATAAATGTGATCAAATCTAGTGGCGTGGAAAGTGCATTGTTAGTGGGTCATAAAAATTGAGTGAAGAATTGAGATAAAGCGAGGAGTTTGTTTAAATCTCTACCCAGTACCACACGAGGAAGTACTGAGCACAAGGTCACTAGAACTGCCCTCAACAGTACGTGTAGAATATGTGGATCTCGACTTAACCGAGAATGGAACTTTTATTCAAAATGATGATGAAAAACAGGTCTTTTTGTGGTAACTGATAAAAGAAGGAACGGAATATTGAACATCTACTTAATTTCGTAAAAGTAGTATTTAATAATCACGTCCAAGAAACAACAGTAAATCACATTTTCCCATCTAAAAGAATGGGTTTTGGGTGATTTTGCTAATGGATTAAAAAAAGTGTTTCCAACCTTTTAGGTCTTCGAAATCACCCTAAATACTATCCTCCTTCACCTGTTATCACCGAAAGAGGACTTCATTTAAACGAGGTAAAATTCTTCCTCTTGAATTCCAAAACTTCAGCAGTACAGTACATCAAAGGAAGTAATTCGAAAACCAATCATTTTGTTTGGATACTCATTTAGAACTTTTGTTTTAATGGTGAACTGAACTAGAAGAATTTTATTCTTACATGAATACTACAATTACCAGAGCACATCTTATAGGATAAATCTTTTTTTTAAATTATTTACTAAAAGTGTTCACAGGCATCAAACTTTCGACTCGAAAATTTAAAACCATTTCTATTCAACCAGGAGTAAGGCAAATCAGATAATCTCTTTAGTTGGGATTCAAATCCTGGTTGTTAACCAATAGCAAGCAGCCATATGCGTAGCAACAGGAGAACTCAGAAAAATCAAGGCGAAACCCCTAAATACGACATTGGACTGATTTAAATTTCCATGATTAATCCTGAACACCTCCAGCATATGATCAATCGTTGGGAAGGTCAAAACACGAGCACGTGATCACGAAAACTGATTGTTTCGATGATTGTTCGAAGGAAGCTTAAACGATTACAATAATTAGAAATCGAAGATTGTACTGATGGAGTGCCCCCAATTGGCAAAGTCGCTTAGACCACGCAGCACACACGACGTCTTCTTGAAACGAAGAAGGCCAATAGCAGAGCAAAAAGCGTCACCGAAATCACCACCACTGAGATGATGGCAATGGCACAGCTCGACACTCTTCCATTCACCCAAATCGACCTGCAGTAGACTGAAAAAGAAGAAGAAGCGTTTAAGTCGTGCTCGAAAGCTATTGGCTAAAAGCTAGAGATCTCTCTCTGCCTCTCCCAAAACTCACAGGTTCCAGTGATCAAGGTGGTTTCAGTCTCCCCAATGCATGGTGGTTTGGTATCACCACCGGCTTTAGAGAAAAATGGCGAAATGCAAATTAACTCGGAATTCGAAATTTGTTTTAATAAAGCCTGCTATTTATCCTACCGCCAGGAGGCATAATGGTTGGAGCTTCTGTGCATGGCCCTAAAAGTAAACAGAAAGTGATTATAAAGACGGACAAATTTGGAGCTTTTCAGAGCTCTGCATTTCAAAATTACCATCGCTGCTGCGTGGTTCAGTGCGACAAGGTTGGACTGTAATGAAGAAATCCCATTTTTGCAAAGCGGTTAAATATTTAGAAGTGAGTTTCGAATACAACGAGTTCATTGAAAGTGACTTACCTGGCGGAGAGGCACAAGGAGTAGCTGAAGCGAAAGAGACATCAAAAGGGTGCTTAAAACTTACAGTGGAGTGGGGTATTGTAATACGAAATCAAGAAAAGGAATAACATGCTTGTTCAAATAATGCTCAAATGATGGTATGATAAGATGTGATGCACCAAGTGAAGCTAACCAGTTGCTGGGAGAGGAGACGTTGTGGCTGTGGAGGATGTAGTAGTGGGAGGTTCAGATGCAGGTCCATCTGTTTCTTCAGTGGGGCTTTCAGCTTCCTCTGTAGTCGTCGGACGAGGTGGACGAGGTGGAAGAGTTGGACAAGTCGGAGTAGGAGGAAGAGGATGAGTGGCTCTTGTGGTAGTAGTGGGAGGTTCAGGTGCAGGTTCCTCTCTTTCTTCAGTGGGGCTTTCTGCTTCCTCAGTAGTCGTTGGACGAGGTGGATGAATCGGAGTAGGAGGAGGAGGAGGAGGAGGAGGATAAGTGACTCTTGTGGTGGTTGTGGTTGTGGACGAGGTAGCCGTGGGAGGTTCAGGTGTAGGCACATCTGTTTCTTCAGTGGTACCTTCTGGTTCCTCAGTAGTTATTGGACGAGTTGGAAAAGATGGATATATTGGAGTAGGAGGATGAGGAGAAGCTCTTGTGGTGGTTGTGGACGATGTAGTTGAGGGAGGTTCAGGTGTAGGTTCGTCTGTTTCTTCAGTGGTACCTTCTGGTTCCTCAGTAGTCTTTGGAAGAGTTGGACAAGTCGGAGTAGGAGGAGGAGGAGGATGAGTGCCTCTTGTGGTAGTTGTGGGAGGTTCAGGTGTAGGTTCATCAGTTTCTTCAGTGATGGTTTCTGGCTCCTCAGTAGTTGTTGGACGAGATGGTTCAGGTGTTGATGGACGCATTGGAAAAGATGGACATATTGGAGTAGGAGTAGGAGGATGAGGAGTGGCTATTGTGGTGGATGTTGAGGTAGCTGTGGGAGGTTCGGGTGCAGATTCATCTGTTTCTTCAGTGGTGCTTTCTGCTTCCTCAGTAGTCGGTGGACGCATTGGAAGAGTCGGACATATTGGAGTAGGTGGAGGATGAGTGGCTCTTGTGGTGGTTGTGGACGATGTAGTAGTGGGAGGTTCAGGTGTAGGTACATCTGTTTCTTCAGTGGTACCTTCTGGTTCCTCAGTAGTTATTGGACGAGTTGGAAAAGATGGATATATTGGAGTAGGAGGATGAGGAGAAGCTCTTGTGGTGGTTGTGGACGATGTAGTTGAGGGAGGTTCAGGTGTAGGTTCGTCTCTTTCTTCAGTGGTGCCTTCTGGTTCCTCAGTAGTCGTTGGAAGAGTTGGACAAGTCGGAGTAGGAGGAGGAGGAGGAGGATGAGTGCCTCTTGTGGTAGTTGTGGGAGGTTCAGGTGTAGGTTCATCAGTTTCTTCAGTGATGGTTTCTGGCTCCTCAGTAGTTGTTGGACGAGATGGTTCAGGTGTTGATGGACGCATTGGAAAAGATGGACATATTGGAGTAGGAGTAGGAGGATGAGGAGTGCCTTTTGTGGTGGTTGTGTTTGTGGTTGTGGACGATGTAGTCGTGGATGGTTCAGGTGCAGGTTCATCTGTTTCTTCAGTGGTACCTTCCGGTTCCTCAGCAGTTGTTGGACGAGATGGTTCAGGTGTTGATGGACGCATTGCAAAAGTTGGACACATTGGAGTAGGAGGAGGATGAGTGGCTTTTGTGGTGGTTGTGGACAATGTAGGTGTGGGAGGTTCAGGTGCAGGTTCATCTGTTTCTTCAGTGGTGCCTTCTGGTTCCTCAGCAGTTGTTGGACGAGTTGGTTTAGGTGTTGATGGAAGCATTGGAAAAGATGGACATTCTGGAGTAGAAGGAGGATGAGGAGTGGCTCTTGTGGTGGTTGTGGAGGGTTCAGACCGAGTTATCGGAGGAGGAGGAGGCGGAGGAGTGGTTGTTGAACTTTCTATTCCTGCTGGCGGTAACCATTTTTTCAATAATTTATGACTCTCAATCGCAAAAATTTAAATTTGAAAATTTCTTGAGTTGAGTACTTACTTCTGACTGGAGGAACGGTTGTTGTAGTTTTGGGGAAGTCCTCATCGCATGGCAATGTTTGTACTAAAATAAACGAAATCAGACAATGTCAGTTGGTTTGTTTTTTTCTTTTTGCCGTTTGGTTGACTACCTACCAGTTACATCCGTTTCCGGGCACGTTACATTCAACTCCAGCATTATTTCCTTAACGATTGTCAGGCTCTTCATTGCCTGATAGTACACACAATCACAAATGCAATGAGCCTCGCAGCATTGACGCGTGCCATTCAGACAAATGTAGCGTCGACACTCCTCGATGTAGCGGAAATGACAAACTAAAGGAGACAAAGAGACGGCCTCAGCTTCACGCAGCCACGTAATCTCAGTTAATGCCATTATATATGTTTTTTGGGGGTTGACTTACAATCGTATTCAGTGCATTGACACTGGCGCAGCTGAAGTCTTCCATTTGCGCTCGCTGTGGCCACCAGCAACAGTATCAACAGGAGACGCATCGCGAAGCGACTGTAACTACAGAGGCTCTTAGACCCACCCTATTTATACCTCCCTCATTTGAGTTGGAGTCTTGCCAACGCCCTGAAAGTGACTGGGGGCCATCAGACACAATGACCGCTTCAAGAAGATGCCACCAGGTCACTTTCTGACGTGTATTTGAGGCCCCTCTATTTCTTAGCGTTTTGCTAAATACCGCATAAATTCCTCTTGTGTTTAGTCTGTTCATCAGTGTGCCTCCAGGTAGCTTCGATGTTTCTTACCTTATGACCCAGCAATTTGTTTTAATTGACTCTCTCTAATCAATATTTTTTTCATCATGACATACCAAACACTTTTAGGTAAGAATGATTGAAATAAATGGGGAATTATTTAGGAGTCTGAGGCATCATTGACCTGCCTGTCACAAGAGAACGGGGCAATGGAGCATAAAGATATGCCAGTGGGGTTTACTACTCATCATTGACATCATTTTGACTAGTATCATCATCGTGACAAGACAGAAACATTAAGCGTGAGTGGTGTGATGTTCTCCACCAAACATTCAGGCGGTGAACTCACGTCATATAAAAAATACTTTTAGATTTTGCACGGTGTTTCCATTATTTTGGTCAACCCTTCTAGTTAACCCTTGTTACTGTTATTTAGGCACCGATTCAGGTGTCTTTGTGGAACTGGCGTCAAGTGCAGCTAAGCCATTGGTTACACCAAGATCCACAAAGTCTCTTGCAACATCCAGAGACGAAATTAAGTCAACTTTAATGATCTTTGTCCCCAGATAAAGTACAAAATCAGCCTAACTAGACGCTTTGACGACAGTGCTGCTATTTCATGGTCTACAAAGACTGAGGTAGGAGAATTTTAGTAAACGTGGAGGCAGAGAGAGGGGATCACAGTGGGGGGCAAAGCAGAGGTGATTGATGGCCGTGGTCGTGAGTTTCAAGACTTGCGTGCAGTTCAGCGGCTGTGTCTGAGCCAGGTCTATAAAATTTTATAGTCCTACTGTTGCCACAAATTTCCCCCTAAGTGTACTCAAAATATATAAGGCAGATACTCAGGAGTGGTAACTGCAAAGCCTCGTGTGTTGAGGAGTTATCTTTTCTACCATCAGGTAAGAGCATTACGCTGGTTAAGTTGTCAGCAAAAACTTCAAATTAATAGATTTTCAAAATTTACACCTGCGATTTCACAGTTTCCACCGACTTAGCTGAGGACACCTCTGCATACATGACTGTAGATTTCATTTTCAACTCATAATTCTAGTTAATAAAAGCCTAGGTGCAAAATTATGCAACATCTTGAGTGTCTGTGAAAATAAAGAGATATTTTCTTGGCACGAAGAATTCATGCGATAATGGCAATACACAAGGAAATTTTCTTACACGTGACAGCGTCTGCGACTTCTGACTTCTTACAAATGCTTCTGACTGCAAGTATTGCGGAAAATAACGACAGAGCCTTTTAATTTACAGCTGGTATTCTGTTTTAGAATGAAAAAAATTCTGAAAATCCGTAGTGTGAAGGAAAAAGTCAAGCGGATTTCCTACGTTCCAGACAGTGCAAAATTGGCCATTAATAATTTAGCACAACTTTCGATAAACCAACGCTATCACCATTGCTGAACCCAGTCTGTATTGTAGGCATTTGCCTGATGATGTCTCTTAGTATTCCATGCCAAAATACGGAGTCTATTCCCAATTACTTACTGATAGAATTATCTGGTCCTACCATTAATTCTGTCCGAGTGTTACCTTTTATTTTAAACCAAATTGTATTCTTTGTTTGGACGATATCCTTTTGAGTTTACTGATAGGTCTCCTGACGAAACAGCCCGTGAAGAAAATATTCATTATTGTGTTGAAATCTCTTCTGTTGGAAAGACTTGTTTTATCTTCTTTTTTATGAAACTGCGTCCTTTATAGGTCACATTAGTGATGAAATTTAACAAGGTGAAAGCGTTTTGTTAACTGACTTGGCTCAGTTGTGGAATTAATCAGCTCGCATCCATCTGCTTGCTGGTTGGGTGTCAATGAGTGGAGTTCACCAGCTTCACCCAATCAGATAGAGAAGTGAAGGAATGGAAAACCTCTTCTTACAAACCAACGTTATCACAATCACTTAGCGTTTCTTTGGAGGTGTTGCATTTGTACGAAACATTTCCGTTTCCCCCTTTATTTTTTTAGGTTAATTTTGCTTCGAAAAACCCTAATAAGTGTTACTAAGTAACCAGCAAAACATTGTCCCCTAGAAAGAGAGAGGGGGGGGGTTATGATTGTCCGACGATGATGCCGACTAAGATGACGGAGGTACCTGGGGAGCAGCTGGGGATGCTGGTGATGAGGACATCAAACGCGCTAAATGGTCGCACTAGCAAGAGCGAGTTCTTTTTGCAGGCGCTGCCTCGTGAGAGATCCCCGCAGCCAATGGGGGCGTGAGCTTTGACCTGTGCGAGCTCTGATTGGTCAGCCGAACTCGGCGATCGATGGTGCTCGCGCATGTCCACGCATCCTTCCTTATTGAAACGCACACCTTCCCACCAAGGCTAGTACTGCTGTCACAAACCCGAGCTCTTCACGCACGCTAGAGTGAGAACCGCTTAGGCCATTTAACCCACTTGCTCAGTCCGTCCGTGTGTTTGTGTTTGTTGGCTTCACAACTGAGCACTCATTCATGATTAGAAGGACTACTTGTGACTACGGCAACGCATAAAAGGGCAGAATTTTCACTGGACTTTAGCTGATTCATTTTTCACGGTACGTTCATAGATTTTACCTCCCTTTTATTCACCTCTTAAATTTACATTTGGTTGACATGTCCCTAAATAAAGGTACAAAAGACAGATTTAATTTGTCAAATTAGCCTTCGTGATGGTAGATAAATATGAGTTTGAGTTCCACGTGAGAAAAGGAAAAAAACCTTTACTGCTTTTAATGGCCAACGTGACCTTGAACTGAAGAGCGTCTCTTCGAGGTGGGTAAATTTGGGCAATTTTGTCGTTTGCCATTACAGGGGATCACTGAATTCAGTGGGTAAGAGGGTAACTTTTTGCCTTATTTATAGGCGAGGAGGGAGCTGTGTTAATGGTGGGGAAGCGTGTCCTTACATAATTTATTAAATGATTTCCGTTCAGGCCCGTGGATGGGCAGTTGGGTGGGTTAACGGGGTCCTTTGTGTGTATGCAATCAGCTAAATGACCAGCGTTTCGCAGCGCTAAGAGAGTAGATGTTTTTTTCTCCTCGGCTGTTGTTGCATCTGCCGCTCTCTCTGCCTCCCTCGTAGGTATAAATCCCTTCTACTCCTCCTGCTCATCCTACACCAACAGACACCCACCCACCTTGCCGGAACAGCAATGGGAAACACTCTGGGTTCTCGGAAGAAATTACCGAAGGAAGACCTCGAATTCCTGATGAGCAATACCCACTTCACGAAGAAGCAAATCAAGCAGTGGTATCACGGCTTCATTGTGAGTTGAGTCCACCCCAGAATAATCGATTGTACGCTACAGCTCTCCCCCTATCAATGACTCCAAAACCACCCGAGCATAGCGAATTAATCCCAGTACTGCACACAGAAAATTAAAACAAGAGGTAGCGAAGTCACTGGAGCGATGAAGTCCCAGTTCGGTACAACCCGCTGTCTGCAAACGCAGTTGGGGAAAACAGTCGTCAGCTTGCCTGGAAGTCACCACAGAGATCGATACAGAGACTGGGTTAATTAAGACTAAAATCTCCAATTTATTTATTTATTTTTTTAACAGCGAGACTGTCCGTCAGGACAGCTGAGTAAAAAGAAGTTCATCGAGGTGTACTCGGGTTTCTTTCCCGATGGAAATGCCGAGGAGTTCTGTACCCACGTGTTTCGGACCTTTGACAAAGACAACTCCGGGAAGATTGACTTCAAAGAGTTCCTTCTGGCCATAAACATCACCTCCGGCGGCCGACCGAAGGAAAAACTGGAGTGGGCCTACCAGATGTACGACATTGACGGCAACGGAACCATTGAACGAAGCGAGATGGTGGAAATTATCAGGGTGGGTGCTGACGTCATCAGAGACAGGCGATTATGCGGAACCCTCTGTTTCGATTGGGAAGGAAGGCAGCTGAGTGGTAGAGGGTTAATCCTACCCTTTGTGACACACAGTACCAAATAATGATTTCAGTTTGCCTTAAATTATTAGAGTGACGTGCACAGTGAGTGTCTATTACCCATTGCATGGTATATTCACTATTAACCTAGACACACTGTTCACGCAAGCAAATAAATCAGTTTTAAGATTAAAACAAGCAGATAAATCAATTTTAAAATTAAAATACTTCTTCCCACTCGGGTGGGGAAAATTTTATTTCAAACTTCCAAAAAAATATTGTAAAATATTTAAATTGCTCAACTATTGAAAAAAACATTCCTGGTGTGGCGTTGGCGATGAATTTGAATTTCAAAAACTTGAAATAAATTCATTTGACAGGAAGACTACACCATTGTCAGCAGAGGATTTTGCTCAAAATTAACCGCTTTCTGGAGTGAGGCTTGATCAGAGATAGGAGGACCTGTCGTGGTCTCAGTAGAAATAAGTTGAAAACCATTTTTGACTCTCCCTTAAAGCTGATGAATCTGTGGCAACCCTACGGTCACCTAAGTGCAACACAATTCAAAATTCCCAGGGTACTAGCAACAATATCGAGGTAAATCCCTGTTTCCCTTTCAGGCGATCTACTCGATGCTAGGAGCCGACGGTTCGTCAGCCGAGCTGAGCCCAGAGGCCCGAACAGAGGAGATATTCGACAAGATGGACGAGAATCGCGACGGTGTGCTGACCCGGGACGAGTTTATGAACGGCTGCTTATCGGACCAATACCTGCTTTCTATGCTGCTTGCCGACGAGCCTGTGGAGTAGCCATGGCAACCACGACAACCATCGATTTGCCTCCTTCCTCCCTCCCTCCCTCTCCCCCTCCGCCTACAGAGAGACCAAGAAATCGAGACTCCTCCGCCTCCCCCTCCTTATCTCCTCTCCCCATAACGCTCAAAGTGTGTGTTTGGCCAGTACACACTCAGCCTTTACAAGCCACGCTTACTCTCATGTGATATCACGGTTACAAGAAGCGTCTAACTCAAATCGTTATATCTCTCTCTTTCTCTCTCCTTGTTTGTCTGTACATATATCTCTATCTTTGTGCTCTCTCGCTCTAAACATGACTCGCGGGCACACACACGCAGAATCCTCTTCATTGCTGTTGGGATAATAAAATGCTTATAAATATAAATATACATATAACTACCACGGCGCTTTGACGTAAGTTGAGCAGCTCTGAGACGAACTACTGCCTATAGAAGACGATCGGAGTGAATGGCATTTCCACTGAACATTTGTAGACTTTGAGAGCAGAGGTGGTGGAATCCAGATTCCCCGTGCGCCTCCCAAAAGGGGAGCAGTTATTGTGCTCATTGAGAAGCCATTCTGCGACTTGCCAAATGTCAAATCTCCTGTACTGGCGCTTGAGAACATTCATTGGGGATTTTAGAGAATCGGTATTATCAACTGGTAGTCGATATCATCTCTATGCCCCAACAATACCCAGTAGACTACAGTCACATTAGAATTAGGTGACGTTTCAAATCTGCAGGAAGTTCTATGATTTTTCGTGCTTTCCTTAAGATTTACATTCCGATAATTAAAGTCTATTTTAAACTTTTTCAACAACCCGAGTTACTAGAGAGTTTAATGTGTGAGACTTTTCCAAAGCATATATTTATATATCTTGGAAAATAAGAGACAATTGAAAATCTTAGTGAGTAATTTATTAACAAATATTCTTAAAAATGACATTGTAATAGCAGATCATTGTTTGAAAGAGAGTTGCTTTTTATGGTGGACGCAATAAAAGGGTCTTTGATCGACAGAGATCTCTAACGATTAAAATTGTTTTGCCTCGTTAGTTCTACTGACTGTAGGCCGTTCAAACTGTCTTCAGCTCAGCTCAGCTCAGCTCTTCTAGAATGTATGACTAATGCGCACTTCGGTGAGTACGCGCTGAGGCGGACTCCAACTCGTTGTTTCACAAGATATATACTTGGCTCTGGTCTAATATATCACGTCATCCAGCCAAATGATTTGGCAGGCTACGAAACAAGCAAGATTGTCTTGGAATAATCCCAAACGCCCTAACTGCTGATAGTAGATTTGAGAAGGCACCAATGTACCACGTTAAGGAAGACTTACATGGTTTTTGGGGGATTTTCCTCAAGAGTTTTTTTTTAAAAAAGAAGCTTGCCATCAAAATCAAATGGACTTCGTCAAGTTCCATCTACACCTCTGCATGCAGTAGAATCCTCATGCCCCAAAATCCAAGAGTTTAGAGTTGTCTCTGCCAATTCTAACACAAATGCATTCAAAAGTTTCTAAAACACACATGTTCTTTCCATCGCTGGGTGGGTTAAGTATCTTGTTGGTAACTTTAGCAGTCGTTGCTCTGCTGTAGGATGTATATCTTATGACATTAGTTCTTAATAGCTCGAGTGTTCGATTATCCTTGAAATCTTGCATTTGAATTTGCATTACCTCCGTTATTACCTGGATATTTTATGTAGATGTCTGAGTCGTTGATGTGGAGCTTTGCACTTTGTCGGATGTACTTTTGGAGTTACTACGTGTTCCGTTTAATGTGGCCGAATATTCTGACGCAACGTTTACATGTGTCAGATCGTTTAGAGTGGTCTCTTTCGAGATTAGAAAAGACGGTGCTGGTGCTTTAGAAGCACTAGCTCACACCCACACAGAATCTTCACGGAAGCTGAGAAATCATTCCAGAATTGGCGAATTGATCCCACGATCCTACGATATGGTCAGTCTGAATCGGAAAGATAACTGGTGCATCCACACATCCTTCTCAATTTCCCCAAAAGAAATCTATACTTCGAACTCTTTCCATTACCTGAAAAGGCCGTTATATGAATGACTTTGGTATCATAAACTCACACCACAAAATAACTTCAACTCCAGCATAGATTACATTAGTGTTTACTCGGTCATAGAAGCGGTTCCAATCTCGAAAAGGTTTCTGGGGGAAACTATCATCCAAAGTTCAAGCTCTTCTCGTAGTCATGCCTCCATTTCTTAATTGAAAGCTCCTCTTCAACTACTAGCATTAGCAATAACTTGAATTAGGGCTTCGTTAGCAAACAATGCCGCTGCGTTTTTGTGTAACAGCCTAAGGGAGGTTCGAAGAGTGAACCATTCGGTTAAGAGGCAGTTTAAAACCGTGCCGCAGCCGTGCGACGACAAACTCTGGTTTGCTTTTGCTCAGGCGCTATCGCTACGATTTTTCAGCTGACGAGCTGCAAGGAAATTAGCATGCTATGCATGGCTTTCTGCAGGTGTCTTGAAAGTGTTTACACCTGTTGCGCTTCCTGCTCTTAGAGATTCAAGTCCACGCTCTGGATGTTCAGGAAACACATTAAATATTTGAACATGTTATAAACAATCAGAACTGACATATTATTAAGAATTTGTGCATTATTGTTGTTGTTTGATATGGTGAGTATGGCAGAACACTAGGTCTTTCAAGGATGCCAAATTGCGTGTTTTCGTTTGGCGTGCTGTCAAGAGGCACCGGCTCAAGTTTAATGAGTGCCGCCTTTCAAAGAGTAGGAGAAACGTCGTGGGGCGACACATCAGAGCAGACGTCTGGCCGGAACTCCAAGGTGTTGGCTGAGAGGCACCATCGCACTCTCTCAAATCGACTTGTTAAAGAGGATCACAACACCACGACCACTAAAATCACTGCAGAGCACTGCTAATCAATGAGCACCCAGAACAGAACCCAGAGGCATGAAGCCATGTTGGTGGGCTCCTCAATTTCATCAGCAATCGGTTTCCCAGGTGTCCAACAGGCCCTTCCAAAGATGCTAAGCGCCCATTTGCCTTCCTACTCTGTTAACAAACACCGAGGCTCAACACAAATGGATATTTCTTCCGGGAAAGTGGCAAACAAACATCTATCAAAATCCCTTTTCAATCTTTCTCGCACAACAGGCGAAGAGGCGATTGGAGTGATTGGAATGCTGAATAATTTATGCGACGAGAGTGAGACAAAGGGACCACTGAAATCATATGGAGAAGGAGAATATGGTCCCGGCCAATCGCTCCTATCAACAGTGAGAAGACAATCTAAAGCTGTGTAATTTGGCAGAATAATTTGCCAAATTTCACAAAATACGGTTACTAGATTGGCCCACTGCCGTACCTCAGAGAAATGTACAAATATTGCTTGTCAGCCAACTAGTTTCCGAAAACCGATCAAAAAAGCACGCTGTAACTGTGACTCACCGAAACATTCAAAAGAGCACCGTGGAAGAACAGTGAAAGCACAGCTTAGATGGTGGGTATACAAGGGTGGTGGCTGTCTCCTTCTCCAAATTTGGATATTCTCTCAGATTTTGGTGGAACTTCTGAAAATGACCAGTTATGGCCAATACCTGATGATTTCTACTCACTGACGCCCAACCAGGGCAATCACATCGGTTTTGGTTGTTGAACACAACCCAACTCACCAGATTCCAGTCTGTGTCATCGCTACCACATCGAACACCCGCTTACGCCTACTAAGGCGTACTACTCATCTCACCGTTCAGCATCGGGTTACACTACCACACTTAATCGAGTGCGTTCACCCACTCTCAATTTCATTCACCCTGCAGTCCACCAATGAATCCGGTTAACCCAAATCTAACTGCATAGTGACACAGGCTCCTAGTGATGAACGTCTCCTCTTAAGCGTTTTCGAAGAGCAGGTGAACTCAGAGCACTATGTCGATGTCGTGCAGGGAGTTGGACGAATGAGAGTAGGAACCACCGGTGGTGAACGCTCAAGGCTGCTGCAGATTCGTGAGAACTGGGTGACGTTTTGGAGCTGTGGGAAGTTCCGTGGTTTTTTGCTTTCCATCTGGAATTAATTAATTAAATAATCCTAATTAATGCTTGTTACTATTTCATTTCGACATCCCAATTTAAAGATACATTTATTTAGCTGACTTTAAGTATCTGTGAAACACTTTCAACAGGGCTTTTATTTTACTATGAGCATATAAACGATCTAAGTGGTTATCTTATCAAAAAATATCACTAGGACTCATCATGCAATGAAATATTTTACCCCGTTGGCACTTGGTGACCCCGAACACGTGATCAGAGCTGATCTAACATAGAAGAGAAACGGCACGATGAATGCGATGCAACAAAGCAATAGATATAACCGCCCCACAGCCTTCTCACTCACTTACCATCAACCAAGAAATCTATTCAAAAATATCAAGAACGCCCCAAATATGGAGGCATTGCAAACTCATTTCTTTACCTCAACGGGTTGTTCCTTACCTGACATATACTCTCAGGCACTGCAGCATTGTTTCCCGTATTAACTTACCAACGGTTCTAGAATCCACCTCAGTCTACCTACCAGGGCATTCCTGGAGAATATTCTCTTCAGCTCCTGACCAATGAATCCGGCAAGCAAATTGCTTGCAGCACATTTTCCCTGTCAATAATCGCTTGAAGTTGTAACCCAGAACTGCCGTCCAGTTCGTAGTAGAAGTGGTGTGAGGCTTGGAATCACTCCAGTCCATGTCCTACACGGATACCTACTGATATGCTCGGGTTAACACCCCACTTACTCGGTCCACGTGTGCGCTCCGTTCTTTGCCCTCACCCGCAGTGTCGACGCATGTTTACCACGAGCAAGGAACTGAACAGGCCAGTTACGGTTTCTTATGTTCAGCCCCAGGCGAATGGTAACCAAGGCTAAAGCCTTAGTTGAAGCTCTCTCTCCACACTGTGCAGTCATGTCGCACGTCCTTTACCGTCACCGAAGTTGCTTAGATAGACATATCGAGCAATTGCATTCAGTAGTTTTCGAGTTGGTGAACGCATGGCGCCTGAAGTGTGCGTGCTCAAAGAAAGACAGGTTGAATGGTGTGCGGGCATCGAGGTGCCCTGCTTACTGCAGGGTTTCTCACCCGTGTGTCCTACAATATCACCTCAACTACATGGAAAACAGATAGAGTTATCCAAGGATAAAGCATCTGAGCGGAATCAGAACTGCAAAGCCAAATACGCTCGACTCTGGTGTGCACGTACCGCCTCTCAGTCTCAGTCTCAGTCCCAGTGAATGTCTTCCGCTGTGAAGCAGTTCGTCCTAGCTTCGTTCACGTATCACCACCTCCGCTGGCCTCACCCCTTGGACACTGCCCTTGGAGATACAGTCCCACTACACGGAACACGACACAAGTTCCTAATAAACGCTCTGGCACAGACGCCTTCTCCTGTCTTCGCTTCTCTTATCTTCTCTTCTCTTCTCCCTCTAGTACCGGGACTCACAGTCCCAATCCGTCTTGGAGGGAGCCTTCGTGCAACTATCTTCCGTGCCAGCACCGCACTTCTTGCAGATGAGTTTATTCGTGGCCTCAACTAACTAACCCAGATGACCAACTAATCGAAGATGAACTTGATGACATGTTGGATTGTCTGACATTTTGTCGACGAGAAGGTCTAGGTCCAAGCCAAGCATCAGCTGGTGCAGTTCCTATAGAAAGTCGTCTTCACCCTGTGTTTCACCGCGATTTCACTCATCTTGTCTTGGGTTACAGATGCTCTCCTCTACAATACGGTGACGCGACGTGATATGAAGAAACAACCTACAGGAGACAGCATCCACACGCAGAGTATTAGGGCAAGCGAGCAGGATCAGTGCGATCTCGAACCTTGGTGCGTAAACAACAACAAGTGTCGGAACGATTCCCTTCTTTCAAACTGGTGTACGGCTCTCCATCACTCACAATCACTTGAAGCGCCTGCAGAATTTGTCAACAACATAGTCGACAAGCTCAGATGACCATGCGCCGGTGTCTTCTCAACCCCCAGACGTCTCGTCATAAGTCGATCCGAAGCCTCAAATTATCGTCACGTGTATTCCTGAGGCATGCTGCGGCTAAGAGCCCTCTGCCATAGTTCTCTGGTTCAATCTCCCACAAAATCGACCTACCAATCTGTCACATACCCTCGGAGCCTTTTAAACAATTAATGTGTTAGTCAGTCAAAGCCGTGAGTTAGTTATTAATAGGGTAGCAACACTCATTAGCACATAAAGCTCGTTTACAAAGTGACTGATGGTAGCTGGGCTTTCTGCTGCATAGGGCTGCCACAAACGTTTGGTGGAAACACATAACATTTATATATATAACGGTTCTTTACAGATATTTAAAAAGTTACAACCTTAAACAAATGGCGGAGCTCTTGGATAAATTGTTGAGACTTTAAATGGGACTGTTGAAGAGGATCGGGTGACCACGCTCCCAAAATCATTGCAGAGCTCAATGACCACCTAAAAAACGCAGATTCCACACAATCTGTTCCTCGTTGTTTGCTGAAACTAGAAAACCATTTGTATGGCCTTTAAGATGTTGAAAACTCCGATTGGGAAGCTAGACACTGTCCGAACAGAATGGAAAACCGGAGAAATTTTGCCTGAAAAGACTTCTTTCGACCACTCAAGCAAATCAAAAGGAGGTGGGTGTGCGAGGGTTGGCACGAGGTGGACTCCAAAGGGAGATGAAAGGCTCTCTTTTACTTTTTTTGGTTTTCCAAAAGTTGAGAAAAGGGGAAAACGGCTTTTGCCTCCAAAACCACCAATGGGGTTTTCCCCACAAAATTTTAATTTCCAACCTTCCGCTAATTTCACGCTGCAAAAGCGCATATCGCAGATGCTCTCAGTTGTCTGCTGCTTTATAGCATCTTTGTTAGGCCTAAAATTAATCATATTTTTAGTAGACTGATATGGAAATAACTGGCTGAATTTAAATTAAGATCCAGTAGGTATCTAATTTAAAACAAAGAGTTTTTGATCAGGAAACCACAGAAGTCCTGTTTAAATTTTCCCTTTTTTAAAGTGAGCGAAATTTGAATTTGTGTTTAATATTATCTAATACATAGCTAAATAATCTTTTTATATTTAGTCATATTTAAGTTTAAGTGGGAGAACTATCAAATACAGTAGACACATTACAAATTTAAACAACCCCATCATAACTGGGCCTCGTAACCACGTTCGCCAATCGAATTGTGTGAGTCATGTCCTCTTGTTTTGACGTCACGTAGAGCAGCGAATGCACGACTCATTAAGATAGCGAAATCGTATTATTCCAGATGAGATTGGTAAGAACTCGCTGATAATCAGCGAATGCTCACTTGGTCACCTGTTCTTACGATCTGGCCTGGTATTAATCGCTACTCTTATTTATGCAGGAGATAATTAGCATTGCAATAACTAAAAAAACCAAGTTCTTTTGATCCATTTCTTGGTCGCCGTTGTCACAGGATCTCCACATCTTCAAATAAACTCATTCAACATTTTGTACTTACAACTCGGTTATAACAATATTGAAACAAGATCCTGGTTATTTATGAGCCTAAAGTTTAGCCAATGAATTAAATGTGAATATGGAAAATGTATCCTTTCCAGCCGTGAATATAAAGCAATTTTTATTATGGAAAATGGCCTTACAGAACTATATATATATATATACAATGCATTCGTGCAACACAATCGCGATAAGGTAGATTTGTATGTCACAGTGTCATCTCCATATCATCCCCTGGCCTAGTGTTGTCTTCCTCGCTCTCTATTTCAGTGTTTTAAACAAAAAACATTTTGAGCAAACAACATCTTAAAAGCATCTAGTCAAAACTTCTACTTTGGCAGAAGTGACGTTGATCGGTGTGACACTGCTTGCTTCTCGAAAGCTATGATCAGATGGATTTCATTTCCGTCTGGAATATACATGAAAATATTTTTTTATTACGATAATCGAAGAAGCACTTTTATGCTACACTTTGGCAGTTTATAAGTGATCAAACGACGAGACGTTTGGAGGTCATCTGAGCTTGTCGACTACGTTGTTGCAGATTCTGCAGGCGCCTCATGTGATTGTGAGTGATGAAGAGCCGTACACCAGTTTGAAAGAGGGGAATCGTTCCGACACTTGTTGTTGTTTACGCACCAAGGTTCGAGATCGCACTGATCCTGCTCGCTTGCCCTAATACTCTGCGTGTGGATGCTGCCTCCTGTAGGTTGTGTCTTCATATCACGTCGCGTCACCGCATTGTAGAGGATATCATCAGTAACCCAAGACAAGATGAGTGAAATCGGACGATTTTCTATAGAAACTGCACCAGCTGATGCTTGGTTTGGACCTAGACCTTCACGTCGACAAAATGTTAGACGATCCAACATGTCATCAAGTTCATCCTCGAATTAGCTAGTCATCTGGGTTAGTTAGTTGAGACCACGAATAAACTCATCTGCAAGAAGTGCGGTGCTGGCACGGAAGATAGTTGCACGAAGGCTCCCTCCAAGACGGATTGGGACTGTGAGTCCCAGTACTGGAGGGAGAAGAAAGAGAAGCGAAGACAAGAGAAGGCGTCTGTGCCAGAGCGTTTATTAGGAACTCGTGTCGTGTTCCGTGTCGTGGGACTGTATCTCCAAGGGCAGTGTCCAAGGGGTGAGGCCAGCGGAGGTGGTGATACGTGAACGAAGCTAGGACGAACTGCTTCACAGCGGAAGACATTCACTGGGACTGAGACTGAGACTGAGAGGCTGTACGTGCACACCAGAGTCGAGCGTATTTGGCTTTGCAGTTCTGATTCCGCTCAGATGCTTTATCCTTGGATAACTCTATCTGTTTTCCATGTAGCTGAGGTGATATTGTAGGACACACGGGTGAGAAACCCTGCAGTAAGCAGGGCACCTCGATGCCCTCACACCATTCAACCTGTCTTTCTTTGAGCACGCACACTTCAGGCGCCATGCTTTCACCAACTCGAAAACTGCTGATTGCAATTGTTCGATATGTCTATCTAAGCAACTTCGGTGACGGTAAGGGACGTGCGACATGACTGCACAGTGTGGAGAGAGAGCTTCAACTAAGACTTTCGCCTCGGTACTATTCGCCTGGGGCTGAACATAAGAAACCGTAACTGGCCTGTTCAGTTCCTTGCTCGTGGTAAACATGCGTCGACACTGCGGGTGAAGGCAAAGAACGGAGCGCACACGTGGACCGAGTAAGTGGGGTGTTAACCCGAGCATATCAGTAGGTATCCGTGTAGGACATGGTCTGGACATGGACTGGAGTGGATTGGAGTGGAGTGGAGTGGTTCCAAGCCTCCGCGGCACTCTCCGAGCCTCGCACCACTTCCGCATCCAATCTCGACAACGAACTGGACGGCAGTTCTGAGTTACAACTTCAAGCGATTATTGACAGGGAAAATTTGCTGCAAGCAATTTGCTTGCCGGATTCATTGGTCAGGAGCTGGAGAGAATATTCTCCAGGAATGCCCTGGTAGGTAGACTGAGGTGGATTCTAGAACCGTTGGTAAGTTAATACGGGAAACAATGCTGCAGTACCTGAGAGTAAATGTCAGGTAAGGAACCACCTGTTGAGGTGGTCATGAAATGAGTTTGCAATGCCTCCATATTTGGGGCGTTCTTGATATTTTTGAATAGATTTCTTGGTTGATGGTAAGTGAGTGAGAAGGCTGTGGACTCGTTATATCTATTGCTTTGTTGCATCGCATTCATCGTGCCGTTTCTCTGCTATGTTAGATCAGCTCTGATCACGTGTTCGGGGTCACCAAGTGCCAACGGGGTAAAATATTTCATTGCATGATGAGTCCTAGTGATATTTCTTGATAAATAATCACTTAGATCGTTTATACACTCATAGTAAAATAAAAGCCCTGTTGAAAGTGTCTCACAGATATTTAAAGTCAGCTAAATAAATGTATCTTTAAATTGGCATGTCGAAATGAAATAGTAGCAAGCATTAATTAGCATTAAGTAATTAATTAAATGCAGAAGGAAAACAGAAAATCACGGAACTTCTCACAGCTCCAAAACGTCACCCAGTTCTCATGAATCTGCAGCAGCCTTGAGCGTTCACCACCGGTGATTCCTACTCTCATTCGTCCAACTCCCTGCACGACATCGACATAGTGCTCTGAGTTCACCTGCTCTTCGAAAACGCTTAAGAGGAGACGTTCATCACTAGGAGCCTGTGTCACTATGCAGTTAGATTTGGGTTAACCGGATTCATTGGTGGACTGCAGGGTCAATGAAAATGAGAGTGGGTGAACGCATTCGATTAAGTGTGGTAGTGTTCGATGTGGTAGCGATGACACAGACTGGAATCTGGTGAGTTGGGTTGTGTTCAACCACCAAAACCGATGTGTTTGCGCTGGTTGGGTGACAGTGAGTAGAAATCATCAGGTATTGGCCATAACTGGTCATTTTCAGAAGTTCCACCAAAATCTGAGAGAATATCCAAATTTGGGGAAGGAGACAGCCACTACCCTTGTATACCCACCATCTAAGCTGTGCTTTCACTGTTCTTCCACAGCGTGCTTTTGAATGTTTCGGTGAGTTGAGTTACAGCGTGCTTTGGTGATCAGTTTCTCTCGAGACACGGCAGTGGGCCAATCTAGTAACCGTATTTTGTGAAATTTGCCAAATTATTCTGCCAAATTATACAGCGTTAGATTGTCTTCTCACTGTCGATAGGAGCGATTGGCCGGGACCATATTCTCCTTCTCCATGTGATTTCAGTGGTCCCTTTGTCTCACTCTCGTCGCATAAATTATTCAGCATTCCAATCACTCCAATCGCCTCTTCGCCTGTTGTGCGAGAAAGATTGAAAAGGGATTTTGGTAGATGTTTGTTTGCCACTTTCCCGGAAGAAATATCCATTTGTGTTGAGCCTCGGTGTTTGTTAACAGAGTAGGAAGGCAAATGGGCGCTTAGCATCTTTGGAAGGGCCTGTTGGACACCTGGAAAACCGATTGCTGATGAAATTGAGGAGCCCACCAACATGGCTTCATGCCTCTGGGTTCTGTTCTGGGTGCTCATTGATTAACAGTGCTCTGCAGTGATTTTAGTGGTCGTGGCGTTGTGATCATCTCTAACAAATGGATTTGAGAGAGTGCGATGGTGCCTCTCAGCCAACATCTTGGAGTTCCGGCCAGACGTCTGCTCTGCTGTGTCGCCCCACGACGTTTCTTCTTCTCCTTCAAAGGCGGCACTCATTACTCTTGAGTCGGTGCCTCTTGACAGCACGCCAAACGAGAACACGCAATTTGGCATCCTTGAAAGACCTAGTGTTCTGCCATGCTCACCATATCAAATAACAACAATAATGCACAAATTCTTAATAATATGTCAGTTCTGATTGTTTATAACATGTTCAAATATTTAATGTGTTTCCTGAACATCCAGAGCGTGGACTTGAATCTCTAAAAGCGGGGAGCTCAACAGATGTAAACACTTTCAAGACACCTGCAGAAAGCCATGCATAGCATGCTAATTTCCTTGCAGCTCGTCAGCTGAAAAATCGTAGCGATAGCGCCTGAGCAAAAGCAAACCAGAGTTTGTCGTCGCACGGCTGCGGCACGGTTTTAAACTGCCTCTTAACCGAATGGTTCACTCTTCGAACCTCCCTTAGGCTGTTACACAAAAACGCAGCGGCATTGTTTGCTAACGAAGCCCTAATTCAAGTTATTGCTAATGCTAGTAGTTGAAGAGGAGCTTTCAATTAAGAAATGGAGGCATGACTACGAGAAGAGCTTGAACTTTGGATGATAGTTTCCCCCAGAAACCTTTTCGAGATTGGAACCGCTTCTATGACCGAGTAAACACTAATGTAATCTATGCTGGAGTTGAAGTTATTTTGTGGTGTGAGTTTATGATACCAACGTCATTCATGTAACGGCCTTTTCAGGTCATGAAAAGAGTTCGAAGTATAGATTTATTATGGGGAAATTGGGAAGGATGTGTGGATGCACTAGTTCATCTTTCCGATTCAGACTGACCATATCGTAAGATCGTGGGATGAATTCGCCAATTCTGGAATGACTTCTCAGCTTCCGTGAAGATTCTGTGTGGGTGTGAGCTAGTGCTTCTAAAGCACCAGCACCGTCTTTTCTAATCTCGAAAGAGACCACTCTAAACGATCTGACACATGTAAACGTTGCGTCAGAATATTCGGCCACATTAAACGGAACACGTAGTAACTCCAAAAGTACATCCGACAAAGTGCAAAGCTCCACATCAACGACTCAGACATCTACATAAAATATCCAGGTAATAACGGAGGTAATGTAAATTCGAACGCAAGATTTCAAGGATAATCGAACACTCGAGCTGAGGGGTTACAGAACTAATGTCATAAGATATACATCCTACAGCAGAGCAACGACTGCTAAAGTTACCAACAAGATACTTAACCCACCCAGCGATGGAAAGAACATGTGTGTTTTAGAAACTTTTGAATGCATTTGTGTTAGAATTGGCAGAGACAACTCTAAACTCTTGGATTTTGGGGCATGAGGATTCTACTGCATGCAGAGATGTAGATGGAACTTGACGAAGTCCATTTGATTTTGATGGCAAGTTTCTTGAAAAAAAAACTCTTGAAGAAAATCCTCCAAAACCATATAAGTCTTCCTTAATTTGGTACATAGGTGCCTTCTCAAGACGATCTTGCTTGTTTCGTAGCCTGCCAAATCATTTGGCTGGATGACGTGGTACATTAGACTAGAGCCAAATATATAGCTTGTGAAATAACGAGTTGGAGTCCGCCTCAGCGCGTACTCACCGAAGTGCGCATTACTCATACATTCTAGAAGAGCTGAGCTGAGCTGAGCTGATGACAGTTTGAACGGCCTACAGTCAGTAGAACTAACGAGGCAAAACAATTTTAATCGTTAAAGATCTCTGTCGATCAAAGACCCTTTTATTGCGTCCACCATAAAAAGCAACTCTCTTTCAAACAATGATCTGCGTATTCTATTTACGCGTTGGATGATATCTAGGATAAAGGTATCCGTTTGAGTGAGCTAAATGATTGAAAAAGACTGTTGCTTCGTTAATAAAATTATATTTCTAAGGGATTTGAAGATTTTGAATGAAGCTGGAAGTCTTGCTTGTATTAGGGAGATAAATTTGGTGTTCTTCCTTGCATGGATGATCTCGTCAAAGTAAACGGGTTATCGATTTAAGGAGGGAATTATCGAAACCACTCAAAACTTTGAAAATGGTCCGGTGGATGTAGCTGGAGACAATGAAGATGTCCTCAAAAGTTTTTCCCAAAAAATTTGTCTTATTTAAATGGGCTTAGAAGGAATTTGGATATCTCCGACGTGAAATTTCTGAAAATTTCAGAAATGCTGTTTAGGGCTCCAAGAAAATGAAGATTGAACTGAACGTCTGCCATCCTGACCTTGATGACAAGTTTCTTGAAGAAGTGGTCCTTGGGAATTCAGCCTAGTTCATGCCATCTTCAAAATCGTGGAAAATTTCCTCAACCCAAAAATTGATGCTCAGCAATGAGATGTGGAAAATAATCGCTTTTTCCTAGTTGACTTAATCTACGCTTCTGCCAGCTCTCGAGTTTCGAAGGTGACTTACGACTGAGGTTGTTTCCTTCTCACTGAAACTGATCGCCTACAACTGTGAAATTTCTTGGTACATTACATTTTGTTAAAATCTATCCCGTCTAGTAGTTACCAACACGAACAGCAACTACACCTTCCCATTTTTGCTGTCACATTTTTCTCTCCTGTGTCATTTGCCTCGGTGGACAAAAATTACATTTAAAAATGCGTCTGTGAACTGGTTTGAATGGATAATTGGAGTATTCTTCATATGCGCTTCCTTACTAGCATCTTAAAAAGGTCTTTTTTCTTGTAAAGATAGGGTTTTGTGCTATGAAAATAACCGTTTTTTGCGGAAAGCAAAGACCAGTGTTAGTTCAGAAAGTTTATACAAATCTCCGCAGGGTAAAATAATGGAAAAAAATAAAGAAAAAAATCGACAAACTGTCTTGTAATATGACGTAGCCTCAAATTGCTACAGAGATCCTGAACAAAACGAAAGAATTGAATGTAACGGTCTAAAAGAGTTTATGTGCTTGTGTGAATGAATATTTTCAGAGATATTAGAAAATATTTTTACATTTTGTTTAGCTCCATTGACTACAAAAAAATTTGACCTTGAAAACATATATTCTGTACCTCCTGGAAAATTATATTTTATATTATTGCATAAAATATATAAATTGAAGTTATTTATAACTTGTTTTGAATATATTTCATTTTCTGTCATATCATAAAAATGTTTCGGGACGTAGCTATCTAATTGCCAATTATTCGACGACAACTGCTTAGTGAAATATTTTTTGTAGCTTCTTTTCCGTTCTGGCGTGTTTTCAAGATCAGACTGGATAATTTTGCCTTTTTTTCTTTACGATTTAATGTTTCATTGATTTCGTGTTCTCCAATTAATTAAATCCCGAAAATCCCCGTTTCCTCCTCGACAATTTTGCCTTAATAAGTTATTTTTTTGACATGATCTCGAAATATCTACTTTCCATTGACGAAACTTGGCATCTGAAAGTGATTTAGCCCAATAAACCCACAATTTCCCTCTGATTATTCTACTTATATAATTGCATTCTTCAAAATGTCTATTTAAAATGATCCCCCAATCATTTTCTATTAAATTTTGAGTAGTCTCAGTGGATTTTTAGGCATTTTTAGAGGCTCCGCGTTTTCTCTGAGGAACAGTGGTGTCTCAACAGCCGGCCAAGAGGTTGAAAAAAATCGCTCAGTTTATTTATGAGAAGGTAAAGCGTTGCCTTATAACATTGTGCATTACCAAACATCTGATATTCATTCCTAACTTAATTTTTTAACTTAGTTCAGTTAAAAGATTAAAAAAATATGGTTTACTTTTATTTAAAAACTCTCGAGGGTGTTTTGATTTAATTTTTTTCTCAATTTATTTCATGCTATAAGAGGAACTGCTTTATTTGTCTAAATCTCCAATATTAATCTTCAAACATCTAATAAACCATCAAAACCCGATATATTTTATTGTTATGTTTATTATTTTGTCTATTTGATACGTTTCTTTAAAATATTTGATATTTAGAAAAGCCTTATAAAAATGGAGGGAGATTTGGGGCTGTATTTGAGGTCGCAATTGGTGTTAAACATATATCATATTAAATTTTATTTTGTCAATTTTTCTGGGTGTTTTCACTGATTTTTTGAACCCTACATCTTTTTCGAGCAAATTTTGCGTAGACTCGATGATGTCTTGGTTAATTTCTAAATTCCCTCGCCTTCAACTTCGTCTACACCGGCTTTGGGTTTTTGAATCCACTTGTAAACTACAGTTTCTTTTAAACGCACGATCTCCGTAATTTATTTTCAAAGCCCCAGTGATCAGCACTCCTTTTCTTTTAATTTTTTGAAAAAGTTCCACATGATTTTAAAAAAATTAATTTTATTTTTCAAGATCTGGGAAGTGGCTTCTGAGGATAGAGACTTAATGCACATGACTAAACGCCAGTTCATAAGAGAGTTAATTGTTCTAATATATTTTAAAAGTTACATCTTAAAATGTTACATTTTTCAAAAAAATAATTAACTTTGTATTTATTTTTTCCAAAACTGAATGCATTCGCAAAGGCCTTAGTAAATCTGATTTCAAGTCACTAACCGAAATTTGATAATTTTTTTCAAATATTTGCATTTGTAAGTTATTAACTCAAAAGTAGACTATTAAAAGTACCTAATTTTAAAGTAAACACTCTCTCAAATAATTTAATACCTGTTGAATTATAAAGCCTTATAATTTCACTTTTATTATCGAGTCATCCCATAAGTTATGCTTAAATTTTAAAATAATATAACAATTAATTATTTGTTGCTAATGTTTTAACCATCAATTTTTCTTAACTGATTATATAGGACTTACATCCATTAAAAAATTCCTCAACAACTTCATTATCATAAAATTTTTGGGTATCGTTTTAAAGAACTCACAAATTACAGTTTCTATCGCACCTTATCGCTGTGTCAAAGCTGTTTCTTTCAACTGATTTTTTTTAAGGAGAAGGACAAACAAAGCAGTCGGAGGAATAATGTTGTGATAATGAATTTTCGCTTGAATAAGTGTTTCTTTTGACGTAATTCGATCAAGCATCCTTAACTGTTGTAACAATTCAAAGTGCACTGTTACTTGGCCATCTCATCGGATTTAACGAAAAAGAATAAAGAACCTAAGCGTAGTTCACGCCCTATAACGCTTGGAAAAGTGTACAAACCCTGGATTATAAGGGTGCCTCATGAATGGGTGACTGAAAATAATCCCAAATCCCCATAGCCGACAAGGAGGGAAATTCATGGGAACAAGTATCGAAGTAAAAGCATGTCGCGGTCCTACTTAAATATTTTATTTTGCTTTAAAATAACAAATTCGGCATTTTACTTTTCTCCCAACCGCGAGTAAGTGGGGCTGTCAATTCAACTCTTCTGCCTTGCGTGTCATAAATACTTTCTCAGTGGCAATTGCTAAGGTAGGTTATGGGAGAATAGGAATAAGAATGGCAATTTCACATAAAAGTACTGCCAAGGTAGTCAGGAGCAAGGTCACAACAGCCGGCCAATCAGAGTCTAGCAAAGCTGAAAATCAGCCATTTCCAAAGCACCTTAGCCTTTCTTCTTCTGAGATAAATACGCATATTTCCTGACAGCTCAATTAGCAATAGAAAGGTCCATTAAGACCTCTATTGTGCAAATGGATGCGCATTTCTTTAGGCTAGGAATCAACCCTTTTGGGCATTGCGAAAATTGAGGAAAATTTAATTCTCTGTGTGAATGTTCCACCTGTTAGAGCTAAAATATTAAATTAGAGAAAAAAATCAATTTTCAGCTTGGAATGGAGGAAATCTAATTAGTCATTAATTATTGGGATAAAAGTAGCTTATTTTAGAGCATTTAATTAATGCGATTTAATTACCTTGAAGGAGGTGTACGCTTTATTTCTAAAATTATCTAATTGACTGTGAGAGGGTGTTGTGTTTACTTTTCACTGGATATGAAATTAAAATAAATCACACAGCCTCTAAGTAAGGTCTTGGGTTGATAGTTTAAAACCAGAACAGAACGGACTGAAAATGAAGTTGGAATTAATTATTTGGAATAATATTTAGAAGTTAAGAGTAATTATGCAGCTATGGCAGCTGCTTTATGATTGTCTTGGCAGTCAAGAAGAATTGGAAACAAGAATTGTTTTAACTACTACTTAGTTCAATTAAACTAAAAAATAAAAAGGCTTAACATTATTTTTATGTTTGTATGCTTTTAAAAGGATTAAATATTGCAATGCAATTGAAATTTACCTCATTAAAAACCTGCTAACTTTGTGGACGGAATTAAAAAGATATGGATGCTGATAGAATATGATAGTTTATAAAGTGCTCAAATTTTACGATGCCAAAATGCAAAGTGCTTCTACTGTACTGTCCAACCACTGTTCATTTTTTGGTAAATATGTTTTTTTTAAATTATATTTACTTTCTGATAAATATCAAAATTTTTCTTGGAATATCTTTTTTAACAAAATGCTCTTTCTTGTTTATGAGTAAATCATCAACTCAATGAATTTATTCAGATCGAAATCATCAGGTCCAAGCACTTTGTAATTATGGAAAGTGTACTAAAAAGCTCATTTAAATATGCGCTAACGAAAATCGACTGGCTTTAATATTAACTATTAATTAAAGGGGTATAATTTGGCCACAACCAGCCTGGTACAGATTGCATTACAGTTAAACAGAGATTGCAAATGAGTAAATGATTGAAATGCACGGACTCCCATGAAACAGCATTCGAAAATCTCGTGTATACAACGCTAAATCCAATTCCTAAAGTTTTGTTTGTTTGGCTAATGCTTATCCCAGGTAACATAGCCTCATGAGTAGTTCGTAGTTCTCGACCCATAAGCATTTCAGCTGGAAATTTCCCTCATAGGTTTGGAAGCGGGGTTGTTCGGTAAGCCAACAGGATGCGCTGTTGAATATCGTCGTTCGTTCTTTCCTCTGCCTGTTGATTTTGTGTCAAACGAAATCAGAAATCGCATTGATCTACATAACTGACTATGAGAAGTAGAAATCTGAATGGAATCTGGGACACCTTCTTCTTCTTCTTCTTCTAAAGATCAATTAATGGTGATGCGTATTTCAAGGTCATTTTTGCCCACATTCCGTGAAACCTCTTTAATGTTCAGTATCCCCAGACCGAATGAGCAGTCGATAAAAGTGGGTTAGTAATTTGCCTACTTAAAAGACCATAAACATTTAAAAAAGCACTGAAATTTATTGTCTAAAAAACGGTAACTTCAAACCTTAACAATAGGCTATACGATAAATTCTATTCGAATTTTAACATTTACAAATTAAACGAAATTAAGCAAAAAAATTTAGAGACTGTAACTGTCGCATATTAAAAAAACATTTAGTTGATTTTGCAAGATTTATCCAATCAAGCAATTCTTTTTTGGGTTATCTAAAACAAATGTGTATTACTTTAAATACATCTAAGCAGGAAAAAAGTGGTTCTTTGAATTTAGTGTAATTTAAAAATGTCGAAAATCGAATAGAATTTAAGGTTTGACGAAGTAGTGCACTTTTTTGCCTATTGTTGAAGTTAACTGCTTCGTAGGAATTGGTATCCTTAGAAGCGGCTGCTCCTGAGTGGTTCCTGAGTCGTGGAATTCAAAATACGACGAAATTTCTTCACAACCAGTAGGAATATTTGCACAAAAAATATATATTTTTGTGCACGATGGAGGTGGGAATAATTTTAATGGTCGCCGAGCTTCGCAAAGTACAGTGCCAGTAACTGGGAGATTGATGCAGTCACGAAATGAGCCTAATAGTTATAATATTAATATGAGCCCGCCGAATAGGCGTGCATTACGTGCTGCTGGGTGGATTTGCGTGATCCACTCAAGTTCTCTCTACCGGTTGCTTATATTCCACTGCCAAATGCCTACTGCAACGCAACTCTAGGTGGTGCAAAGTACAAATTCATTCCAAAGTGTGAATAAGTAAAACAAGCGGCAAAATATTGCATTTTATTGAAGGTCTGATTAATGAGCGTTAAGCTGGATAACGACCCAAGAGACTGGACGCGCGGTAACTCCGAATTTATTCAACGTAGTGCCAAGGGCGTCATGGCAACGACTTAAACAACTGCACATATTAGGCAGATAATAACGAATGGCAGGTAAATTATAATTCAAGATAATCGGAAAACTAATAATATAATTTTCTAGAGATTCAATACTCCTTGCCTTCTTGGAACGGTTCCTTCAGGTGAGTTAACGCGAGAGTCTATTCCTCTTTGAGAGTACCAGTTAAAAAATCAGTGATGCACAGAAGAGAGAGGAAGCATAGGTTCTGGCCTGTCCCCATCAGTATCCCGATGTTAATGAAGAACTCTACCAAGGGCACTGATTAATAGGAAACATCCTTTGAATACTGCTAGTTGGGTTGTGTTCAACAGGGTAATAGATGTGCTTGCTGATTGGACCAAGGCGAGTAGAAATCTCCAGGTATTGACAAAAAATTGCTTGCACCTACCACAAAAACCAAGCAAAATCCTATTCAAGAGCTCGAGGATCGATAGACTAAACACTTGTCTTTAGGTGAGCGAACTCCCGTTTACACTGGTCGTTCCAACTCCGCTTATCTGATTGCTCTAAAGTCGGAGAAGCTCTGAGGGGTGATGCGACTGACTGGAGAAGTGTTTTTTTCCAAATCCACAATAAAATCTTGCATTTTTTTGCTAAGACAACAATTCACTCATCAGTAAAACGCATCGTGGAGGAAATTGCAGCCACAGAGGTTCATTTAAATTACCAGTCTTCCTCAGAACTCAGAAGTCCCTTGATGTGAGTTTACGAAAAGAGGGAGACTGCACAGTTGTCGTGGACATTCTTCACTTCAAGTTTACGAAACCCCAACATCATAATGATGATGTAGAAATTAAGGGTAACGATGTGGGGTGCGATAGTTTATCTAACTATCTTACTGTTGTGACGGGATTCCCCTGCTGTATGAAGGGAGTCGTGCCGCATTGTCCAGCTCAAATAACACCCCTCTCCCATTCTCTAGAGCAGGTCTCCATTTCCTCTGCAAAGCCTGTTTCAAACGCCACCCGCATGGCTGCCAGCGGAATTCCACAAAAAGCTCCATCCACAAAAGAAGGCGAAACAAGTTGACGCGAATGCAGAGAAGAAGAAGTTATCAACTCGAGATTTGAGTTGATTGTTCTCACAAACAGATTCACCACCACCACCACCAACACCACCTCCCTCTCGCAGATTTGTTCATCCAGGTCGTAAAAGCGCTCATTGCATTGTATCAATATGCTGAAACGGAATCTGGCTCAAACGCCTGACTTTGAAGTCAGGCACTACTGCCGACGAAGCGGCAACACAAAGGTACTCAGTGTGCCACAATTGGGATAAATCGACTCCTAATTTTGGCACACTGATACAGTGCGGTATGAGGGGCAGACTGCAGTTTGATTGAAACAAGTGCAATGCTGTTGATGATGATGATGTTTCGGGGAGGTCCAGGAATCGAGGACTGTCGAAAAGTGCTCTGCTCGCCTACTTGTTTCAACGTTTTGGATACACCTCCGTCTGGATCTTCAATCGAAGTGCCACAAATTAATGCTCAACCCTACTGGTAGCAATTAGGGCACTTGAACTGAGTTTTCAGAAGAGAGTAAAGATCTGCTCCAGTCAGTGGCGAAGGGGTGTTTCATTAGGAAAACGAGAAAAAACACAGGTGACTAGGGCAGGTCTTTTTCTTCTTCTCAAAGCTCCGTTCAAACTTCCTAATTGGCGGGAGTAGATGTGAGCTTTAATTGTTGCTCAAAGTGGATTCTTGCTTGGCCATCTCAAGACAATGACAGCAGAAGAACCGCTTTCCAATGGCCGTGAATGCAGTTTCTCCCTCTCCACGAAGCTCAACATTTTCATATAAGATCCATTTCCTGTAGGTTGCCAGTCCTATGAAAAGCACATGTTGACGAAAATCCCCAGAAGAGGAGACGTCGTCAACTCGAGATGCGCGATTGTTTGAAGACACCCACTTTCCAAGTTGTGGGACCTGTGTGCTTCGAACTAAGCTTAACTGCAAATGTCAACTCAAAGGCGCCTTCTTCTTGAAGGAGCTGCTCTCAATGAAACCCAACTGGCCGCTTCGTCGGATGTTGCCGTTGCTGCTGCTGCCGCCGAGTTTCCTCTCTTGAGTGCCTTGAATGGTCCTCGGGTACTTCAATGCTGACAAGGTGGTTGTAATCCAGCCAATTGGATTCTTGTGCAGAATAACATCTGAATAACTCCAGGTGCACCTAAACTACAACGTGATGCTCGCATCTTGAAATCACCCACAGGACGCCTCCTATTTATCAGGCCACTCAAATATATCTGCCTAAAATGCACTCTTTTCAACTGAAGGAGTAATGCAATCGAAATTTGCTTTTTCATCAAATCTCAACAGTTGGAAGACCCTAGCCATAGCCTTCGAGAAGGGAAATTCAGGGGAACAAAGTTCTTTTACTTTCAGTCTAGAGAATCGCAGTAGCAAAGCCACTGTGACGGCTGAAGCTGGCTAGGCTGTCTAGACATCAAGTCTATATCATGTTCTCCACAGGCTCCAACAAAGCCTGCCAAACCCAGTTACCGAACACCCCGTAGGCCAATCGAATTGCGTGAGTCATGTCCCTTTGTTTCGCATCACATCACACCACACTAAACCGCGAGAACACGACCCCAACACGAACACAGGTCCCCAACAAACGTTCTGGTGAGCACGCCTTCTCTTCTCCCCTCTCCTCTCATCTTGTAGAGAACTTCAGTGTAGCCCACAACCGCCACACCACTGTCAGCAGCAAGAAGGGTGGCGTTTGGAGCAAGCTTTGAGCAGGAGAAAAGACCTGAGGCGACGTCTCATCAGGAGAGTGCTGCACCACCCCACACTGTGGGAATCACGAACCCTCAACAGAGGGAAGGACGTGGTCGGAGGACAATTCCCCTCCTCCTCCTCTTCCTCCTCCTCCTCCTCCTCCTCTTCTTCAGACGAACCATTGTCTCATAGCCTGCAAATTCATTTGAGAGAAACAGCTCTTACCACACAGAAAAACGCTAGAATTAAAATTCGACATTTCCTCGAATCAAAGCCTGGAGGAACCCTTACAATTCCGTATTACAGGAAATCAGGAAAAGCATATAGATCGGTCGTTATTGATTGGAAATTCGGACAGAACTTACGGGATGACCTGATATTGGATAATTTAATCGGGAAAAAAGAAGTAACCTTGAAAATGCACTCCGTCTTTTCCTCACCCTCTCCAGGTACCGCATCTCCGTAGCATAAAAGTACCGTAGATTAATAAATCCAAGCCTAATTCACTACCCCAATGAAGCGTGGAACAGATGACGTCAAAATGAAAATGAGAAGAATGTTAGCCCTCGGGGGCTAACTTTTGGTCGTACCTAGACCTTGAGAAATTAAAATCATGCTTTGACGCTTTCGAGGAGTCAGGAACAACCAAACAGTCCTATCTTGAGGCAATCTAGGCAATATCAGGTGCTTGAGATCACTTCGTGTTGCTTGGAATACATTTTAAGGAATAATATTTGGTTATCTTTTAACAAAGAGGTGAAGATTTCTAAAAAGTGTTGCATGTATAAGGGTTTGGCAAAATACTGGAAACCTGCGACATATTTCGAATATTTTTGGTGACTATTTGTGTTACTTGATATCTTTTAATCAAAATTACCATTTTACAGATATTTGTTTAAATTGGTGGCAACTTCATGAAAATAACAGACCTCTCGGACATTCAAAGAGGAAGAATCGTTGGTGCCCCTCGTATGACAGGTACTAGTGATGCTTGGCGTTTCATAAGGTGCCCTCTCAAGGCACCTTTGAAGGAGGAGGAGGAGGAGGAAAAGACGTCGTTCTCAGCAAAGCAGCACAGATCCCGCCGAAGGTCGAAGTTGATGGCTGAGAAGGGCCGTCGGACTCCTCTCTCAAATCGAATTGTTGGAGAGGATCGTGGCAAGACCACGACTCCTAAGCTCGTTGCGGGGCAGGGTTCCTCAGTGAATACCCACAGAATGCAGATTCCATTAAAATTTGTTCCTCGTCTGTAACTGCACAAATCTGGATTCCACCACCTCGGAAGCGATGCAATTGGAAAACATTTCTCATAATATTTTGTTGTTGTATATTTCCCCAGATGCGTTAAAGTTGTTTATGCAAAGTTAACTTCCCAAAAAGTCCATATCCTTACAGAAATGATGTCTGAGAAGGCATACCATGTGGCACAGTGAATAGCAGCGAGCATACTCGATTATAGGTGCATATGAGGAACTGATGAACACTTCCGTGTGATTTAAGACTTCAAGGCGACGTCAAAATCACCTCTCAGCCGATTTTTTGACTAACAGACCTGTGTGAAAGGTTTGGCGTTGTCAAGAATGACACTATTCGCCGCGTTGCCTGTACAGCAAAGCAATCGTTTAATTGACAAAGGAATCAAAGCGGTTTTGAGGTGACCGATCCTCAAAAATCAAATGAGATTCCTCCATTTTCTTTGAAAGGCTTTAAATAGACGCTTTCAGTGGATAGTTGCTCTTAGATTCTCTTCATAAATGGATCAGCTACCCCAGATATGATGCGTTCAGACGAGGTTAACCTCGCCAATTAGATTAGAATCAGTGTACTCCGTCCTAGAGCCACTTCAGGCTAAGAGCAGAGGTTATTTTGAGTAAAATTCTTCCGCTTTCTGGGCAATGAATGATCTCCTTTCATAAACTAAGAAATACCAACCGAGACTACTTGGGAATTTTGGACCACCAGGTTCATGGCTATTCAATAATTATGGTTTCCGGACTGGAACGCCGCCAGTGATGGCATACACCATATAAAAATGCACTTTGGTTAGTTAAGATTCCCCATAGAGCCTCAGTTCATAAGGGAAATTACAGCATTACGGTGAAAGAGTTTTACGTAAATTGGAAGCTGCCAATCGGTAATTTGAGCAAGATGAGTTTGCATCAATTTCCCTGGGTCCTTTTCCCGAAATTGTGCTCCTTTAATTGATCTCTCAGGTAACGAGCCACAGGGAAATCGGTGTCTTTTTTCGGTTTTCGTGCTGTGCCACGTCTGTTACATTGACGCTGTCGTAGGAGCGCTACCGGAGATTTCGGTTGCGCTGTTCCTTCATCATTTGCAGACAAATAAACAACGGAAAAGTTCCAAAAATTTTCAATAAAGTCTAGCATGCATTAAAACTGCGATTTTCATGTATTTAAAAACACCACTTTGGGGAAAAATAAATATAAACAAACTGTTCTCGAACTTGGTGTTTATTATTTTACTAAAGGCGATGATACGGTCATTGATTTAGTAGAAATAGCTAATTAGAGAGAACACTAGTGTTGCCTGATTCAATTCGGACTAACCATGGCAGTATAGTCAACGAATAACCACCACTCAGTTCCCGTTTGTGCGAACCAAAAAGCATTTTAAATGTCTTCTTCAGTGAGAAAATAACGCCACTTGGAATTGTCTCCTCAAAAAATGCTGCTTGTCGATTAATCAGGCACCTTTCGTTGTACTGGCAGCAAGGCAACGATTAGTGTATTTCTCACCGGGTCAAGGTCATTGGGAGGTGATGAAGTTGTCGCAAGGAGCTCTTCTGTAAAAATACGAAATTAATGTTTCGTTTTATTTGTTATAATAAAATCCTTTTTTATTTTTACAATTAATTTAAATAGGTACAATTCGTAGAGAACTTATCAGGTGACCTGATATTAAGATAAAATTTGGACAATATGATCAGAAAATGGACAAGAAATGGACTATAGTTACGAATTTAAAGAAATTTAAAACATCCCAGAAAAATCTAACTACTTTCTAGGTGGATTTTCACTAAAAATATCTGGCGCTATGAGTGGGTTTCTGTCATTATCTCAGCTCCCATGTTCAATGTTATAACCAAACTTAAATATCCCTAAAACAGTTATTTTTTAATAAAAGCACAAAAAACAACAATAATAAGTAAAAAACATTAAAATATATCAATTTTTGAATTTATTTAAGGTGTCTGAAGTTTATGATGCCAAAATGTTAGTTGTCCCCACTATTTTGTTGGTTGGTTCGTGTTTGTTGGGAAATAAATGATTAATTTTTTAAAATATATTAAAGTTTGATAAACAATAATTTGTATAGAGACTCGATATTACTTTCTCTAACTATATTTTTTATGTTTTGGCTTATATTATTATTAGTTTCAGTCCAATGTTACTTTATTAATAAAATTAATATTTGTAAGATACTTGCATTAAAAACCAGTTTTTTTCAGAAAGCAATATTTAGTTTATAAAGAAATCATTCACTAGTTTTTAACGAACTGCTTCTTTAAAAAAATTTTATATAATAATTTTTAAAACCCTTGTTTGAACCTTTAAGCTTGTGGACTTTTTCTGGGCATTAACCACTGAAAATATGTGGTCTTATTCTTACATTTGTTTTATTAAATCCAACAAATCAGGGTGAGAATGCAGCAAAAGGCTTCGTAGATAAGCACTTTAGTACTATCGACAAACAAGGCGAATGCGGAGTATTGGTATGGCATGCGACTAGGATAAGATGAAATCAGGACACAGTTTAGATGGGAATATTCTGGAGTCATAGGATCTGCTGGCTGGTTGAACGTAAGACCACCACAGTACTCAGTGTAACTGTTGGGCGGGTTTCCAATAATTTCAAAGTGCTGGTTGTCTCCACTATCTTTTTCCAACCCATGGAGAAATAGGTTACGTAACTGTCATCACAGCAAACTCCTCTATGCAACACGAAATCGGCCAAATTTATTCACTGAAGGAGCCATTTCTCTCGCCCTAATTACGAGCAAAGAAACGCCCATGAATCAAGCTAATATTGGGCTTTTATTAGTCCAGCATCATGTGATAGGTGATTAGAGTAAATACCTCGTAATGATGCCCTAAGGCGATATTGGAAACGCCACAATTGGAAGTCTGAGGCAAGATTTCGGAGGAGGAAATATTGGCAAAGATCGAACCGGACACATTCCAGTGGAGTTTGATGACAAGCTGCCTCTTGAAGAAGCTCACACAGAAGTTGTTTCTCTTTTCTCTGCTGGATGACAGGCGAGGCATTATTCGGTAAAGTCGTGAGCCTTGTGTAAAATGATGTGATCGAAGAGTTTCCGGTGGTCTAATTGCGGGACGAAAGGTCTCGGCTTGCCGGTCGAAAAATCACACAGCGAGGAGCTTGAGAATGCATGATTAGTACGTGTTACGTTCGATAACGGCCACAAGAGATGAGACGCGTCGTAACTCCAAAGTTTTTTCAACAAAGTGCAAGGCGTCATAGTAACGATTTAAACAATAGTACATATCATACAGATAATAACGAAGGATAAATAAATTACCGTTCAAGATAATCTGAAAATTATAAATATAATTTTCTAAAGATACAACTCTCTTTTTCTCGTGTTAAATGGATCCTTTTAAATCATGAAAAGTTATCTATGAATAGCAAACAGGTGGAAACTCCAAAACATTACCGAGCCTCAAAAGTACACGCTAGGTACTCAGATCGATGCACTTTAAAGAAGGTTTTCACCCACGACAAAGGGTATATTTACGATAGGCAACAACGAGGAATTTATACTGGAGTAGTAGGTAACCACAAGAACAAAATACAAGAAATTGAGGACTACTAAGAGACGGCTGAGTGGAAACCACATCATTATTACAAAAAATTTAGAATTTCCTGCTTAAATAATTGTCATATTCCTTATTAGCATAATTTTATCTAATTCCCCCAGCATTACAAAAGTCATTCAGTTTAGATTCGAACTTATATCTGTGAATTTATGGTAGAGATTCATTGAGAACACACGAAGTTGCTTATTAAAGATATAATCTAACCAAATTATCTACCCTAGGTTGAAATGATTGGTCATGAAAGTAATTGGTTCATGGTTTCTGAAATAACCCATAAATTTCCCGATGTACTTTAAAAAGTACTTCGCCCATGATGAGGCATGCATTTATTGAGGACATAGGTCTAGTAGAAACCTCTTCATGATCAAGTGGAAATTATTTCTTTGTAGCTTAAGCTATTACAGATTTATTTTCGGCATAATTTCCAACGTATTTGACATTTTAATAACCTAAATCATTTTCGCTGATGCATTTTTGTTGAAAAACTTGAAATTATTTATTAAAGATATAATTTAGTCATATGTAGTGCATTATGAAATCATCCATAAATATTTCTAAACAAATTAGTGGATTCCTTTCCCTTATCATAAGAAATAAATTCTATAGAGAATAAATTAATATAAATGCATTATTTATTTGATATCACCACTGAATAACCTGAGTCATTTCCGTTGAGATTTTAGCAGTTAAAATATGTTATATGGAAAAGTCATAAAATGATTTATTAAAGGAAAAAATTTAATTCCATTTCTAATTTATGGTTGCCTAATGAGCTGGTAAATTACTATCTCATGAAATCGAATAACATGGTCTAATTTTTCACGTACACCACTCTTACTCCTTTAAAAGTTTTATATTTAATACGCTTTGATAAGTGAAGTCCACCTGCATCAACGTGGAAGAAATTACTTGTTTTTTTATGAATAGGAAGAGAACAGGGATGGCTGTGGTGACCTGAAGTAACTAACAGACTAGAGGATGATCTAACTGAGCTTTACATAATAATAAAACCACTTAATGCACCACTATCTTCAAAATAGCCTTGTCCAAATCAAGAACCCTCACTACAACAGTAAAGTAGAGAAATTAATTATTTATAATTTTCGGTGCTTAGTTCAACTGATATGAATCGCTAATTCACGAAATTTATTACGCACTTTAAATGTCTATGTCAAGCTGCAACCGGATGGGCGTTTTAGCGAACCTCGGCAATATGCGTTACTGCCCTCCCAGGGTTTGACATTAGAAATGGTTTTTTCTGTACATGAAAAATTCAATGAAGCTAGCTAACAAATCCTGTTGTATTTATATAAATTCAACACACAAGCGAGAGCAATTAGAGAAAATTACTGGAGTCACAGGCGAAAATTATCCGGAAATAATTACCAAAACGGTTTGTTCCTGTTCATTTTCTCTTTCAGTGAATTTACAATTTTAAAATTTAAGTGAGTCAATTTCAAGGTCGTTGAAATTTGTATCATTGTACAATGTCGGTGTCTGTATCGATCATGTGGAAATTTATTATGATCATTGCGAAAACTCTTGTATTCGTGTATTGATAAAATATACGACAAAATATCTTTTTCACTACTTTCCGCGCCTTTGAGAAACGGTCATCTTTTGATTGCAATACATCCTGCCTGATCTGTGAAAAAGATGTGTAAAAATATGCTAACAGATGTAGCACTTTTTTAAAAAGACATGTAATTTGAAATCAGTTCAAGGTAAAACGTCAAATTTAGAGAATTTTAATTTATTAAATTCGTCGATGGAGACACTTGGTGGAAATTTTTTACAAAAAGAAGCCGTTCGTCCAGTGAAATGGATAGTAATTACGTGATGATTGGTGCAAGCCATTTGAACTTTAAACAAATTGTTGCTCTTTTAAAAATTGCCCCTGTTAAATGAGGTTTGAAATCCCAAGTTAGGTAGAAACTGAACTTCATTTTATTCAGCTCTTTTGCCATCGTCAGACAAATTACTTTTTTAGGTGCTGACTATGCTCTATCGTCTATCCTAGTTCGACAAAACCAAGGCTGTTTATTTATTCCCATCTCCTTCCTTTTTTGTTTGAATGGATGAGCCCCGCGGGCCCCTTGATTACCCTAAAAGTCTACTTGATGTGGGGAAAGTATTTTTTGTTTTTTTTAATGCACTTGTCAACAGAAACTGATGCAAAATCACCTTGCTCCAGTTACCGGTTTTACTCTGTAAATCTATTTCGCGGAATTAGTGCAATTTCATTGTGAATTGGGTTTCTTTTGAATCTCTTAAATGTGGTTTCTTACAGATTTTTCCTAATCGCACTGTCAAACTGATCTCGAACGTTCTGAAGTATTGGGCTGGGGTTAGTGAACTGCTATGAAAATCTCTACCAACCATATCACAAAAAGTACACAAATGGACCAATAATGACTTGTCAATTTCGATTTACTATACGCTTCACGGTTCTCGCTTGATTCTGGCCAGAAAATTAAGCAACAACCAGAGTTATACTCAAAATAAAAACTGTATTAGTGGGTTATAGCCTAAACCGGTCGTTGCCGATTATAATCTATCGTCCACCCCAGCTTTAAATCAAATCCCATTTTGGATACCAGGGATGCTCCTCGCTGCGTTTCGACCCAATCAGATGAAGCTGGACTTCGTGAATCCATAAGACCACGGCAAATAACACAATTGTCAAAGAATTTTACTCAAAACAACCACTGCTCTTAGCCTGAAGTGGCTCTAGGACGGAGTACACTGATTCTAATCTAATTGGCTGGCTTAACCTTGTCTGAACGCATCATATCTGGGGTAGCTGATCCATTTATGAAGAGAATCTAAGAGCAACTATCCACTGAAAGAGTCTATTTAAAACATTTCAAATAAAATGGATGAATCTCATTTGATTTTTGAGATGGTCACCTCAAAACGCTTTGATTTTTGTCAATTAAACGATTGCTTTGTAGTACTGGCAACGAGGCGAATAGTGTCATTCTTGACAACGCCAAACCTTTCACACAGGTCTGTTAGTCGAAAAACCGGCTGAGAGGCGATTTTGACTTCTCCTTGAAGTCTTGAATCACACGTAAGTGTTCATCAGTTCCTCATATGCACCTATAATCGAGTATGCTCGCTGCTATTCACTGTGCCACATGGTATGCCTTCTCAGACATAATATCTGTAAGGATGTGGACTTTTTGGGAAGTTAACTTTGCATAAACAACTTTAACGCATCTGAGGAAATATACAACAACAAAATATTATGAGAAATGTTTTCCAATTGCATCGCTTCCGAGGTGGTGGAATCCAGATTTGTGCAGTTACAGACGAGGAACAATTTTTAATGGAATCTGCATTCTGTGGGTATTCACTGAGGAACCCTGCCCCGCAACGAGCTTAGGAGTCGTGGTCTTGCCACGATCCTCTCCAACAATTCGATTTGAGAGAGGAGTCCGACGGCCCTTCTCAGCCATCAACTTCGACCTTCGGCGGGATCTGTGCTGCTTTGCTGAGAACGACGTCTTTTCCTCCTCCTCCTCCTTCAAAGGTGCCTTGAGAGGGCACCTCATGAAACGCCAAGCATCACTAGTAACTGTCATACGAGGGGCACCAACAATTCGGCCTCTCTGAAAGTCCGAGAGGTCTGTTATTTTCATGAAGTTGCCACCAATTTAAACAAATATCTGTAAAGTAGTTAGTTTAATTAAAATATATCAATTAACAAAATATGCCACACGTTCGAAGTATCGAATGCCAAAATGTCACATGTTTCCAGTATTTTGTCCAACCCTTATACATGCAAACTTTTAGAATCTTCACCTCTTTGTTAAAAGATAACCAAATATAATTCCTTAAAATGTATTCTCAACAACGCGAAGTGATCTCAAGCACCTGATATTGCCTAGATTGCCTCAAGATAGGACTTTCTGGATGTTCCTGACTCCTCGAACTCGTCAAAGCAGGATTTCAATTTCTCGACTAAAGGTTAACCCCCGAGGGCTAACATTCTTCTCATTTTCATTTTGACGTCATCTGTTCCACGATTCATTAGAGTAGTGAATTAGGCTTGGATTTATTAATCTACGGTATTTTTATGCCACGGAGATGCGGTACCTGGAGAGGGTGAAGAAAAGACGGCGTGCATTTTCAAGGTCACTTCTTTTTTCCCGATTAAATTATCCAATATCAGGTCATCCCGTAAGTTCTGTCCGAATTTCCAATCAATAACGATCGATCGATATGCATTTCCAGATTTCCTGTATTACGAAATTGTAAAGGTTCCTCCGGCTTTGATTCGAAGTAATGTCGAATTTTAATTCTAGCTGCTTCTCTCAAATGAATTTGCAGGCTACGAGACAATGGTTTGTCTGAAGAAGGAGGAGGAGGAGGAGGAGGGGGGGGGAATTGTCCTCTGACCACGTCCTTCCCTCCGTTGAGGGTTCGTGATTCCCACAGTGTGGGGTGGTGCAGCACTCTCCTGACGAGACGTCGCCTCTTTCCTACTCAACAGAGTAGGTCTTTTCTCCTGCTCAAAGCTTGCTCCAAACGCCACCCTCCTTGCTGACAGTGGTGTAGCGGTTGTGGGCTACACCGAAGTTCTCTACAAGATGAGAGGAGAGGAGAGGAGAAGAGAAGACATGCTCACCAGAACGTTTGTTGGGGACCTGTGTTCGTGTTGGGGCCGTGCTCTCGCGGTTTAGTGTGGTGTGATGTGATGCGAAACAAAGGGACATGACTCACGCAATTCGATTGGCCTACGGGGTGTTCGGTAACTGGGTTTGGCAGGCTTTGTGGGAGCCTGTGGAGAACATGATATAGATTAGATGGCTAGACAGCCTAGCCAGCTTCAGCCGTCACAGTGGCTTTGCTACTGCGATTCTCTAGACTGAAAGTAAAAGAACTTTGTTCCCCTGAATTTCCCTTCTCGAAGGCTATGGCTAGGGTCTTCCAACTGTTGAGATTTGATGAAAAAGCAACTTTCGATTGCATTACTCCCTCAGTTGAAAAGAGTGCATTTTAGGCAGATATATTTGAGTGCCTGATAAATAGGAGGCGTCCTGTGGGTGATTTCAAGATGCGAACATCACGTTGTAGTTTAGGTGCTCCTGGAGTATTCAAATGGAATTCTGCATAAGAATCCAATTGGCTGGATTACAACCACCTTGTCAGCATTGAAGTACCCGAGGACCATTCAAGGCACTCAAGAGAGGAAACTCGGCGGCAGCAGCAGCAACGGCAACATCCGACGAAGCGGCCAGTTGGGTTTCATTGAGAGCAGCTCCTTCAAGAAGAAGGCGCCTTTGAGTTGACATTTGCAATTGATCTTAGTTCGAAGCACACAGGTCCCACAACTTGGAAAGTGGGTGTCTTCAAACAATCGCGCATCTCGAGTTGACGACGTCTCCTCTTCTGGGGATTTTCGTCAACATGTGCTTTTCATAGGACTGGCAACCTACAGGAAATGGATCTTATATGAAAATGTTGAGCTTCGTGGAGAGGGAGAAACTGCATTCACGGCCATTGGAAAGCGGTTCTTCTGCTGTCATTGCCTTGAGATGGCCAAGCAAGAATCCACTTTGAGCAACAATTAAAGCTCACATCTACTCCCGCTAATTAGGAAGTTTGAACGGAGCTTTGAGAAGAAGAAAAAGACCTGCCCTAGTCACCTGTGTTTTTTCTCGTTTTCCTAATGAAACACCCCTTCGCCACTGACTGGAGCAGATCTTTACTCTCTTCTTAAAACTCAGTTCAAGTGCTCTAATTGCTACCAGTAGAGTTGAGCATTAATTTGTGGCACTTCGATTGAAGATCCAGACGGAGGTGTATCCAAAAAAGTTGAAACAAGTAGGCGAGCAGAGCACTTTTCGACTGTCCTCGATTCCTGCACCTCCCCGAAACATCATCCTCATCATCATCCTCATCAGCCGCAGCAGCATTGCATTTGTTTCAATCAAACAGCAGTCTGCTCCTCATACCGCACTGTATCAGTGTGCCAAAATTGGGAGTCGATTTATCCCAATTGTGGCACACTGAGTACCTTTGTGTTGCCGCTTCGTCGGCAGTAGTGCCTGACTTCAAAGTCAGTCGTGTGCGCCAGATTCTGTTTCAGCATTTTGATACAACGCAATGAGCGCTTTTACGACCTGGATGAACAAATCTGCGAGAGGGAGGTGGTGGTGGTGGTGAATCTGTTTGTGAGAACAATCAACTCCAATCTCGAGTTGATAACTTCTTCTTCTCTGCATTCGCGTCAACTTATTTCGCCTTCTTTTGTGGATGGAGCTTTTTGTGGAATTCCGCTGGCAGCCATGCGGGTGGCGTTTGAAGCGGGCTTTGAGGAGGAAAAGGTGACCTGCTCTAGAGAATGGGAGAGGGGTGTTATTTGAGCAGGACAATGCGGCACGACTCCCTTCATACAGCAGGGGAATCCCGTCACAACAGTAAGATAATTAGATAAACTATTGCACCCCACATCGTTACCCCTAATTACTACATCATCATTATGATGTTGGGGTTTCATAAACTTGAAATGGAGAATAGTTACGACTGCTGTGCAGTCTCCCTCTTTTCGTAAACTCACATCAAGGGACTTCTGATCTCTGAGGAAGACTGGTAATTTAATTGAAACTCTGTGGCTGCAATTTCCTCCACGATGCGTTTTACTGATGAGTGAATTGTTGTTTTAGCGAAAAAGGAAGTTTCAATTGTAGATTTGAAAAAACACTTCTCCTTTCACTCTGGTTGCTTGGCTATTCAATCCAGTCAGTCGCATCACCTCTCAGAGCTTCTCTGACTTTAGAGCAATCAGATAAGCGGAGTTGGAACGACCAGTGTAAACGGGAGTTTGCTCACCTAAAGACAAGTGTTTAGTCTATCGATCCTCGAGCTCTTGAATAGGATTTTGCCTGGTTTGCAATTTTTTGTCAACACCTGGAGATTTCTACTCGCCTTGGTCCAATCAGCAAGCACATCGAGTACCCGGTTAAACACAACCCAACTAGCAGTATTCCAAGGATGTTTCCAATTAATCAGTGCCCCTGGTAGAGTTCTTCATTAACATGACGTATAAATGATGGAAAAGTAGTCGGGATACTGATGGAGACACGCCCAAACCTATGCTCTCTCTCACTCTCTCCTATGCATCACCGGTCTTTTTAACTGGTACTCTCAAAGAGGAATAGACTCTCGCCTTAACTCACCTGAAGGAACCTTTCCAAGAAGGCAAGGAGTATTAAATCTCTAGAAAATTATATTGATAGCTTTTCCGATTATCTTGAATTATAATTTGCCAACCATTCGTTATTATCTGCCTAATATGTGCAGTTGTTTAAGTCGTTGCCATGACGCCCTTGGCACTTCGTTGAATAAATTCGGAGTTACCGCGCGTGCCGTCTCTTGGGTCGCTATCCAGCTTAACGCTCATTAATCAGACCTTCAATAAAATGCAATATTTTGCCGCTTGTTTTACTTATTCACACTCCGGAATGAATTTGTTGGATGACCTAGAATCCATCCGCCGGATCCAAGTTTATGAGACGAACAGCTCACCCCGATACTTCTCTATTGACTCTATTTGTTGTATGGTTGCTATGATGGTTTATACTTTTTACGTTGAATGTACTTCTAGGGATCAATGCGCATCTCGTCTCTTGTGGTAGAACGTAACGTATTCTAATGGTGCTGTTTTAGCTGGCATAACTCTTCGGACTCTACAGACAGAGTCTAGTCTCATAGGAAGCCAGTTTGGACAACAAAGAAGATGCATCATCGTTGTTGCCAAGGCTTAGACGCAAAGTATGAGCATAAGAAGGATGGACTTAGCCTTTACCTGGTACTCCCTTCAGAAAACCTATTTTAAACTAGGGCTAGTTGCATTTATAAATGGGTGGCAAGAAGGAAAATGCTAATTTGCGAATCTAATTAAATTAAGGGAAACGGACAAATTAGAAAAGGTGGAATGTTTTTTGTGTGTTAACAACTAGGCGTTTCTCGTCCAACTCCACCGTAATTATCCCGACCGCCTCACCTCAGATACCTTTAAGCGAAATTTGGGCAAGTCATGCGCTCAAATTGATCAAAACAACAATTATTTTTGGCATGTGACCCCATATTTGCAAATTGCTTCAAGATCGTATTGATAGCTGGAAAGGTCTGGATGTTTGTGATTACTATTTAAGATATCAGAACAAAGTCTAGTTTGTGTGTAGCCATTTTCGAAGAAAACGTAGTTGGTTTGTGCTATTGAAGAGTTTGTGTGTCGCCTCTAAGTTAATCAATATATACCTACTCCCAATGATTTCTTTAAATTTAATACAGGTAGCCTTGACTGGCAAGAATATGGTATTTATAAGAAGTTTCATTTAAACCCCGATTAAACGTAATTGGTAATTAGATTAAACAGTTTGAACTTTTAGAAGATTACTGTTATTCATTCCAATTTGCATTCGATTTTACCATTGTACTTTTTATACTTTTTTTCCTGACTAATGTCATTACAACTAAATATAATAAAATTATCTCATATATATATATATATATATATATATATACTATTACGCAACAATTACACGTGAGGTACTTCGAGACTTGTTCAGAGCAATCGTAAGATTATTATTAACATAAGCCTTAAATACTCCCAACAGTTTACAGTATCGTTCACATAAAGAAATGCAGATTATTTAAGCATTCAACACGATTATAAATAACTTCCACAGTTTAAAGCCATGATAAAATGTCTGAAGATTCTAGATATTTTGATGTAGGAGCTAAGAGTCGAGACAAGTTTTTTCCACTTCAAGCATCTGGTAATTTCTGAGATTTTTGTTAAGTTTTAGCTGATCAAAGTTACGGGCTTCATAGATCATTTTACCTTGAGTGTTTAGAGATTTACGTAAAAGAGAGAAAGTGAGACTTAATTCTCTACCTCATAGTGACATTGTATTCTTTCGGTCAGCTTTTCTCAGTTTTATTAAATGTCATTCTGAGTAGTTAATCATGGAATTAAACTGTAGGTAACGCAATGAAGACTTTCGAATAGGTAAATAGTTAATTTCGCCTTGCAAAAATGTATGGGTGTAAGGACTATCGTTGGCATGTTTCCATAACATATCGCCAAAATGGTTAAAACAAAATACTATTCTAGACCTTTTATATGGAGCATTACAGAGCAATAATACCATCAAGAAATTCAGTAAATTTAGTGTAATGCATGAAATTGCTCCATAAGCAAGAAAATATCTCATTTTATAATAGTAATTACCTAAAGTGCATCAACTTAATTTTTAAAGTTGTTACTTTAACGATTTAGTCGAAAAACGTAGTATTGAGGTTAAATTTAATATTTGTATCATGCGAGTTTTTAAATTCACTTATTTGCATACATCATCGTTAGCGAGCCGCTTTTAAAGGACGAGGCCTTTGGTGTTTGTGCATGGGAGCATCTCTTGTAAGCTTCTGTTATGTCATTTGCGTCGTATATTACACATTCACTGCACCAGAAGTCTGAGACTCACCCCTTTTTGGCACAATTTGTGATCAACATACCGCTTAGCCACTTCAACATTATTTCTGTCCTTTGTTTTAGTAGAAAAAACTCATAGCTACCAGCAAGTTAATGCTAATAATGGGAAGCCAAAATGAAAAAATACCTGACGTGTCTTTGGTCCACCCAAACGTCACCCGGATTCTCGGTCAAAATCCTGGTTTGATGACTTTACAGGTAAGTTATAGGATATTGCTTGCCTATTCGTTTGCAAAAGCGCACTTCTACGTGTTGTTATATTTACTTTCCTGAAATATAGGTTTTCTTTCGAAAATGGAGGTTTCAACCCAGTTTCAATAAAAAATCATTTCGAATTTACCCCGTAAATTTTTCATTGTTGAAAGTTGCTAATAATCGCATTAGGAATATTAGTTCCTTAGTAGTAATCAGATTAAAGCATTCTGGAATGACTTCATACTCAGAAAGTGAAATTTCCCCGATTGTTAAGCACTTAGATTTGTCAGAACGACATTTTAAAGTGCAGTTGTTGAATCCTGTTTCGCTTACTCATTCCACTCTAACCTACGCTCCTACTCAGACACTTGAGAATGCAGTCTACTGACGATGAATTTATGGCGTACGCAATTGTCGCTTGGCCTTTGGTCACCTCGCAAGCGGCCTCCGTACTTTGGTTCGTTTCTTAATGAACTATATCCCATTACCTCATTTAAAAGCCATTGGGAGGTACTTCCAAGTGCGTAATCACTCCAAGAATACGTCTTTTTTGTCACGAATGCCTAAATCACCCGCTTTGCTTCGAGCTTTGATTTGTGGCGCCACTGGCTTGCGGACTTTCCACTTCTCTGTGTAATCCGAATCCCGTGTCTTTGGCTGGCAACTTTAATGGTTGTGGCATCGCTCTATTGTTTTGTGTCAAGGTGCCTTTTCGCACTTTGATGTGAATTTCAAAGCAAAGAATTCTTGAACTCACTTTGCTATTTAATTTTTAACCAAACGCCACCGCTTTTAACTCTTCCTGCGTTCGTTTCGCACTTTTGACAAACGTCACCTGTTTCCACCGTGTCTAGCAACGACTTTATCTGCTCATGTGTTTTCGGAATCGTTTAAAGTCACGATCACTACATTCTGCACTTTATTGCCACAAGCTCAACCACTACTTTCGTTGGACCTGGCAAGAATCTCTACTTCTCCCAACTGAAGTGGTGGTGGTGGTGGTGATATTTCTGAGTGTGGTTTGAATTAAGAGCCAAATTTGGCAAATGCTACCTCTATTTCTACTGCTCTTGCGTAAATTGGGTACCATGTCCAAGCTGAAATAATAATCATTGCAGTTTGGTAGCGATTGTATTGTTCTGTCAAGGTGTGTTTGTTTTTTTGTATCAATCACTTTTGATTTGATCTTCAAAGCAAGAAATTTTGAAATTCTTGACCACAACAAGCTGCTGTGTCATTGAACGCATCCTTCTGCCTAAGCAAACGTCAGGTTTCGAGTGTGTATTTCCTGACTGGATGGATGAGGTATTGGCGTCTCAAATTACTCGCTCCATGCACTAAACGTCTCCTGCTTTCATGCGATCTTCAAGGCAGGAAAGTCTTGACGCCAATAAGCTCCAATTTGGTATTTCGCTCGTCCTTTTGAGGCCTTGTAAACACTTTGTTTCTGACCGATTGGTGCGTTTCTGTGTCAGCGAGAAGAATCGCACTTTGCTTCGGGAGATTTATGACCTCATTTGGCTGCACTTCTCTGCAGGCCCTACCGTTATTTTCCTGGGAACCAGAAAACACTTCAGCTGCTCCTTTGTAATTTAACTCATCTTTTTTTGACAAGTACCACCATTGCTCCTCTTTGTAATCAGAATCTTGTGTCCTTGACTGATAGCTCGGTTGCCTAGTTTGTGGGCTTCTGGATCGCTCTACTTTAGCTAGTGTGGGGTTTTGCATTTTATGACAAATTTAACTGCTGCTTTTTGGCTCTGTAGGTGGTTGTTGAGAAGCTCTGCAGTGATTTTAAGGGCCGTGGTCTCGTGATCCTCTCTAACAATTCCATTTGAGAGGGTCCGACTGTCTCATTCGGCCAGACTGACCGCACTCTGAAAATCCCCTCCTTCAAATTATCTACTCGCAAACCTTTTAATTGCTCCTGCGTTTGTTTTGTGCGTTGCCAGGGCACCAACTCCTACCTGGTGGGGCCGGAGACGGGGCCACGTATTCTCATCGACACGACGGGCGGTGAGCATACAGTGATCCCCGAGTACATCGACCTGCTGCGCTCTGATCTGCTTAAGCACGCTCTGACCGTTGACGGTGGTGATGGTGCGGCGGAATTCAAGGAGGCGCCCATCTCGGCCATCCTCCTCACCCACTGGCACCCCGACCACACCCAGGGCATTGACGCCGTTCACGTGAGTACAAAGCATCAATTTCGCCCAATCAGAGCCTTCTGCTTAACGCGCTGTGGTCTAGGAGTGTTCCCCCAATGGTTTGAGGACTCAGGTGGTGTCTGCCGTCAAAACGTCGGTGGTTGTAGCGCCTCAGTTGATTTTGGGCTTGTACGTGGGTCTGAAGACGACTTCGACAACAGGGGATCTTTGAACAGATCTTTGAGGCGCTTCGTGTGAATTTCCTACAGTCTGGGTTGCGACTTAAATAAGTTCGTAGATTATCGAAGGGTGGCTACTTCTCATTCGTGAGTAGAAGTGGGCAGACCGTGTCACATTGTGCATGTTTGCAGAGCGTTTCCTAGAGACTTGAGTAAATGCATGGCTAGGTTTTGGTCGACAGGCCTCATTGGCCAACACCTGGACCAATTGGATTTGCATACAGTGGATCAGGGTGAAATGCACTCAACTAGAGTCGCTTGATTTGGCTAGGAGCTGTCCAGTTGTATCTAGTTTGTCTCGTCTGCGAGTAAGTACCCGTATCTGCTAGATGGCCTTATATTTCATCAAGCCGTTTCTCCGCACTAGCCAATCAGGTATCGCGATTTGCATAGTTGATGAACCGTTTGTGAGTTTCCTGGTCAAGTTGGGGCCACCTGGCTGTCTTGGTAATCCTCAGAATCTCTAAAATTGCCTTCTCTTAACCCCGAGAGGATTTATTTATACAAGGGATGCGCCTTTCCTGATGCGTCTCCTTTAAGGCGGTGTATAGGAGGCTGAGAGCCGGCACACCGATTTACCGACACTTATTTCCCCATCAGAAGCTGAATCGCGAGCTCTGCCCCGCCTTGGAGGAGGGAGTGCCGGTGTACAAGAGTCCCGAGGGGCCCTGCCTGAAGACCATCGGCTACTACGGCGGCCCGCTGGAGACAATGACGGAGAAGATGACCTTCTCGCCACCCGGTGCCCCCAATATCACCCTCAAGCCCATCTTCACGCCCGGCCACAGCGTCGATCACATGTGTCTCGCTCTCTCCGTCAATGGGACCGTGGAGTGCATCTTTGTCGGCGACTTGCTTCTCGGTGAGTGGCTCGTGCGTCTCTATCCCATCAGGGCATTCCACAAGTTCTGTCACAAGTTTATCCACCGTAAAATTGGTGGTTGACAAACATTTTTGGCACCTTTGACCCCCTGCGACGCTGATATGAGTAGTAGCGATGAAGGTTTCCTTCACAATCATTTAGGGAAAACAGGTTTTGTCACACAAGAACTCCGATGCTGTGTCGTGACGAAAAAATCTGCTAATTGTTTTACTTAATTAAGGTCCCAGGTAGTAACATTTCTTAAATATCACCTTTTGTTAAAGCCTCGTCGAGTTGATACTAGCAGTTTTGTTACCTTATCGACTACCAAATTTCGGCAGGATTCTTCAAATTTCTCTCCTGTAAACAACGGCTGGAATGTATGCATGCACGACTCCGCGTAGTTGGCAAAAGCGCTTCGGAGATGCAGCCAATGATTGGCTATTCTCCCTTTCTTGGACTCGGCAAAGCTGGCATTGTTTGCTTTGAGAGATAAAGGCACAGGAGGCAGCTTGCCCAGTTTTTGTGTATTATTAAGGCTGATTTCCCAAAGGACTTGCCTCAAACGAGATGGGAAATTGGCTCAGCTACCTGAAACGTCTGTCTGCTGCGTGGATGGTCTTTGGCTAATAGGAAGCCGTTGTGAATCGCCTTTAAGTGGTAAAGCATTCGAATTGGTACTGTTAAAACCGTTCTCTACGACTCCTCAGTCTTGCAGCCAATAAGAGTTACGCTAGTTTTCCAAGCTATCGACTTCATACTCAGAAGTAGTGGAAATTTCAGACCATCCCAAAAGTCCTAGAAACAGCGGAGAAGGTGGTTGGTTTTCCACTCGGTACCGCAGAATCTACAGAATCCCTTTGAACGCGTGATTCGTGCAAAAGTCTACGATGTCACGCGCTTAGCTCAAGCCTCCTCCTCATTTGCATTTCTTGAAACTAGTGTGTCTTTCACACAAGCACAAGACTAGACATGGTATAACACTCCACCAAAAAACTACACCTTTAGGCTACGGGACGACGATAGTCTTCGACCTGCCGGCCTACATGCGCTCGCTGGAGTTGCTTCGCGCCTTCGTCGTGCGTTGTAACAACCCCCGCCTCAGCCTTATGCCCGCCCACGGCGATGTCATCACCGACGCGCTGGCCAAGATCGACGAGTACCTCGCCATTCGCCGTAGACAGGTGGAGAAGGTGAGGTCGGGTCTGCTGGCCGCATCGGCTCAAGCGGAGGAGAACACCTGGGTGAGCGAGAGGGCACTGATTGCCCGCATCTACCCCGCGAGCATCGGCGACCCAATGAAGTACTTGATAGCCGTCAACAGCCTGCGTCAGGCCCTCTTCTACCTCCAGTGTGGCAATGGTGGCTACACTGGTGGTCTGACGGTAGAGCATCCAATCACGGCAGTCGGAAGGGCACCACGCTACGAGGCCGACTTCAAGGCGGCCACGGAGGTGGTACGACCCGGCCACCTGCCCGAGTCCTTCAACGAGGAGTGGCTCTGGAAGTGGCACACCAACCAGCCTGCCGCGGTAGCCAACGGCGACACCAAGCATGAGTAGTGCAGTAATCTCACTCTTTGTCGTATCTCACTCTCTCTCGCTCTCTTTCTCCCTCGGCCATTCCATATCAAGTAACCGGAAGAGTGCATTTTATCTTCTTTCTCTCATGGCATTTATTTTCCTGTTCTAACAAACTGTGGTGGTGGTGCTGGGAGAGGAAAGTGGTGGTGGTGGTGGTGAGTGTCAAATAAAATAGGGAGAAGAGGGGGGTTGCGGGGTGGTTTCACTCGTTTCCGATGTCCTGCACCACGATCAGCGTGTACTCCTTGTCTGAAAAAAAAACACAAAGAATTGCAAAACTTAAGGGTGAAGGTCAGTGCAGTTGTTTCTTTCGAATACGAGTCTGTTAATAAGACGTCTAGAAGTAATGCCTATAATATGATCAAGAAACACTGATTACAAGTCTATAAACTGCCAGTTACTTTAAAAAGAACCAGAGTTAAGATGCAGAGTGTAGAAACGTGTTCCCACTTTAGAAGGAGCAGTTGGTCGAGTGTGTGAATAGCCCAATGTTGAAAGCTCTCCCTCTTAAAACCCGCTTGTCGACTAGAAAATGTCGAAGCTAAACTTGTGCCAAGTTTGATTGCCTCCTTGTTCAGAATGTTTCCTGTTCAAACAGGAATTCATTTACAGGATAACTAGAAATAGTGCCGCACTATCACGAACAATCTACCGGGTTTTGGAGCGTATGGCTGGTTCCGTGGTCATAGCGCCCTCCGAAAATCCGTTTAATGACAAATTTTGGACTGCATGTTCTGTTTCTAACGCTACTCAAAAGAAACAAGCTTAGTTGCATCCTTGCTTCAAACGTTTCTTTCCCAAACACGAATTTGCTCATAAGAAATCTAGAAACAGGGTATCTTACGACCAAGAAGAAATGCTGACAGCAAGGATCTAAAAACCACACGTTCTAAAAATGCACTAAACGGAGCTCACTTTGAAAACCACTGCTAAAATGCAGTATATAAAGCTAATTTTGTATGTGCTTAACGAGTGTTTTTGTACTGCATTAACGCGTCAACAAGTTTATTTGCCTCCTTGTCAAAGGTGTTTATGGGAGAAGTAGGAAGATACAACAACAATAACCCGCTGTTCTCCAAGTTATAAGCACTCCTCTGAAACTAATCCAGCTAACTTTAAGGACTGATTTAAGGCCTGTTATACTCCGATAGATGAAACGAGCCACACACCAAGGGCGGTCATGGACTCGTTCTTTTTGCTGTGGATGCTTCGACTCACGAATGAGCAGTCAGTCGCGTAGGAGTAGTCTACTTTGGGCCCTGGTTAGACCGTCTCCCACGGGTAATCTCTCCTGCCTTACAGCCATTAAGTGTCACACCAGTTTTTGGAGGACTCCCTCTCGGAGTTCGCGTGGCCATTCAAGTATATCCAACTTAACCTGTGCTGGGATTACCTAAACGCACCAACAAGTACAGTTGGTTTTGTTTATAAGATATCTACAAAGTGTGCCTCTTACGATCAAAAAGAAATGCTGACAACAGGAATCTAGGAACTGAAATCGTTCTGAAAACCCACTACTAAAATGCAGTGTGTAATTTCGAGTATACAGTTGCTTCAGGTTTAGAAAAAGCAGCTAGTTCTATGAAAATCGTTTACTCTAGTAAGCTCCTTTCCAATTTCGCCTGTAGATTCAAAAATATTTAATTTATTCCGTGTTGAGCCCGTGTTTCTTGTAAAAAATTGCAATCGTGTCCGTGTTGAGGGCGTTTCGTTTCCAAAAAAAGAATACGAATTTGTTCATAACTAGAAACAGTTTAAACATGGATCACCTAAATACACAGCCGTTTAGTTTAGCCCGTGGTTTGCGAATGTTTTATGCGTTAAATATACGCGCCATCAAGTCTACTAGTGTCCCTGTTAAAAGCGTCTCTTTTATAAACGGAATTGTTCATAAGAATACTGGAAACAGTGCCTCATGATTAGAAATGCTTTAAACCACTGCCGCGCACTCCTATAGACACCGAACAGATCTTAAAATTGAAACTTGCCTTTAATAAGTGAGACCTTATCAGTGACTTCGAAGATTTCATCACATTGATACATTGGAATGAAAATCACAACGAGAGTACAACGAATCTACTATAAATTCATAGAGAAAGTAAGAAGAAACAACGAGTGATTGGTAATAAAGTTTATTTTAAGCAACACAGAAACGAGATCCTACTAGACACCAAAGAGACCAAATCCCATCACATTCGCAAATGCGAATCCGAATTGCAAAGAGCGAGAATACGAGGGCAGTTAACTGTTACTCAAACAATAACCACCCCTCCAAAACTAATCCAGTTAACGCGTGCAACATACTGAAGGTGATGGCAGAAGTTTCTTCATAGCACCCCGTCTTAGAAATGCTTTTAATCTCCAGCCTAAAGGTTTATGGACACCGAACGGATTTCAAAACTAAGGCCCAATTTTACAAAAGTGAGGAGGCCAAATCTCACATTCGGAACCTTACCTGAATCTTAGACAATGCGAATTGTAACCCGCGGGAAAAACATACCATAAACCTATGGAGGGAATAGACAACTAATGGCTTCTTAAAACGCAAACAGCCGTCTAAAACTTGGGAATCAAATGAACGACTACTAGATCCCGGAGGCTGGCGCGAGCCACATACCTGGGGAGATCATAATCTCGTTCTTTTTGCTGCGGATGCGCAGGAAGGTGAGATCGTTGGTCGGGTCGCCGTCACGCACTCCGGCGCGAGACTTGGAGACGAGTTGTTGAGCCAGCGCACAGTAGTGGACCGTCATTGGCTTCTCCATCGTCGTTCGGATAGGAACAGCTACATACACATAGGTTCTATTACCTCAAGGAAACGCCCTTAGTATGGCAGGTTGAAACAGGAATTGCAGTGATGGTAACCGACTACGCACTGCAGTAGATGCAGTTATGATAGTTATTTTGGAAATCCAAATAACCACAAACACATACGTGGAGGAGTACATATTAAGTGAGTAAAAGTTCCGTACCATCAGAGTTCATAATAATCACTCCTTGAACACCCTTGTGCATCTGAATGCGATTGAAGGTGTCTTCAACCTCATTCTGAAACCAAAATTTCATATTGCTGACTTTAGGGGGAGGAGGCTTGTAGATAGATAATCTAGCACTTTACACGGAGAACGAATGACGTGAACCAGAGTATAGACTAGATGTATGAACGTGAAATGAAATCAAAACCGATTTAGGAAGACTAAAACGAATAAGTTTAAATAATTTCGCATAAAGTGAGCAACACGTAAATAAAAATGTGTTAATGTCAGTGCGCATTTCGCGTTCAAATACTACAACCAGACCATCAGATGAGAAGAAATAGTGTAAATAACGTTTAGGAAAAAGCCAGGGAAATGCAGTGGAAGAATTTGTGCAAATACAGACCTACCATTTTACCGTCAATATAGGCTAGTGGTTACCAGGTCAACAGAGGAACTAGGCCCAAACTGACCTTGACAAAAGCATCAACCCGTAAATCTGGAATATCCTCCAAAATGCTAATTTTGATTAGTAAAGTAAAAATTAGTATAAATTTAGAATTGTTTAAAAGTGAATGTTCAAGTTTTTTTTCGATTATAATATTTAACAATAATATTACTAACAAGGCCAGAATGAGAGCAAAATCTCTCCTCCATAGAAGTTCATATTGGTGTCACTTTTAGTATCCAAGTTGTCTTACATTGAGCGATACCTGTAAAGTTATGGATTACTTATTATTTCGTTAAATGGGATTACTATGGTTTTTTACTGTACCTTAAGATGGAAGGAAGGCCTGGAAGCACGATTCCATTTAGACGTTTTTAAAGTATGTCAAACTAGCTCCGCTGGAAAAGTGCTTAGGCTGGAAACAATCACTTTTCGCTAGTTTAACCCTTGTTTTATTATTTTTATTTATTTTATTTAATATTAGGCTTAAATGTCGAATGTCGCATAGCCACTTATATAAGCAAAGCTGCTTCAACAAGAATTGTTCTCATTTGGCCAAAACGATGTAACCACAGATAAACACCGCAACATGGAAATCGCTGATCGTTTTCTTGTATATACAAACAAATCTGTAAAAAGTTTATCATCTGATTCCTGAAGCTCAATCTGAAATTAAAAGTCTCTTTGTAAGCTTTTCGAAAAGCGTTCAATTTACGTACGTTATATAAGATTCTTCGCTCGTTATTTTCAGTGTTCAGCCGGTGATTTATTCCATCCTGTTAGCAATACAGTGCTTAGCATCGCTGGGAAATTAAAAATAATGTAAAAAAGAAGTAGATATATTAGCATGAATTGTAATGCCTGTTTTCTTCCACTTGTCTACCATCTTGAACATTCCTAACATCAAGTCAATGGCAATGACTTCCTTCTGTGCATGCCGTTAAAATAAAGATGTATTTTTAGTTTCTAGCATAACGAGTTCACTGTGCTTTTAATTTCTATTGTCAGGATTTCGTAGGATAGATGTGGAATGAGGGGTAGCTCAACGATGCAGAAGGCAGTAGTGAAGTAATGAGTTGGTATATTTTTGATGTATTCGATGTCATTTATAAGAAATCTGAATTTTTCCGGCACTCCATTAATTTGCATTCAAAATTTAAAGTTTATGTTTATTTCACAATGCTTTTGTAAACTAGTTATAATATACCTCAGCTATTATTGGGAAATCGTCCTTGAAAGTAATCATTTCCAAGGTGTACGGTTAAGAAGTTTTTGAACGATTCGTCTTTTCTTTGAAATATGGTAAGTAGCTTGATTGAATTCTTGCATCTTTTGTTACGCTAAGACGCCAACTTATATTCTCAGCATCTCTAATAATATTAACGGCTTTTATGCTAATTTACATTGTATTTCGTTAGTGAACTTAACATAAATCAGGAGATTAATGCTTTATAACTGACTCAGGCATAGTTTTAGGCTATCTTAAGCCTTGATTATCGTGAGCTAACACATTGATTGTTATTAAAGAGTCGTGGAATTCCGAAAGAAGGAAAGGTAAATTGGTTTTACGTTAAATGCATTCAATTAACCGCAACTCAACGAAGTCCACACATATAGTCAGAAGTTGATGAGATCGTAAAGAGACTCCGAAGTCACCCTGGTGTCATCGGAGTCATAGTGTCTAATCGAGAAGGTTTGCGATTTCCGTTTTCATTTCCTCTCTTTTTTCGTGTTGCCTTCTGAGAGCTATTTAACATTTTGTTCATCAAACTGCTCAATTATTTGTAGGAATCGCAATTCGCACAACACTGGAGAATGATGTTACAGTGCATTACTGCGGATTGATCCAGTCCTTGATGAATAAGTCGATCTCCGTTGTAAAGGATCTTGATCCGACAAACGACCTCAATTTTCTGCGCGTCAGAAGCAAAAAGAATGAAATTATGGTGGCTCCACGTATGCTGAATTGCTTTTCTTTAAAAGGAAAATTCTTCTACTAATCAGTAATTTTCTCTATTAGAGCGGGATTTGCTTCTTATCGTCATTCAGAAGGCATAAACAACGAATCGCCCCATTTTCTGAAAGTTGCAGAGTTTAATATTATATTCAAGGAAATAAATCTGTGTTGTAATTTTGGGCTTATCGTTGGTTCTATGCACCAGAAATGTGGTTGGCAATCTTTTGGTGATTATGATGCCAAAAGCCGTAGCATTATTTCTTTGTTCTCAGTGTTAGTGATAGCACAAAACTCTGTCTATGGTTTGATGAATATGAGAGTTCAAGACGTCCAAGAAATTATTCTGAAGAAAAAAAGCGGCTTCCACATTTATGATGCATGTCAAAACGTTTTAAGTCATCAGGAAAATTTAACCAGTGCTCAACCTAAAATCTTGACGAAGCAACATGGGCAGGTTATACCGACAATCTCAGAATGTTTATTATCGATGTCCATTTAATGTTATGCAGTCTTCATCTTAAAGTTTAATTTTTGGGTTAAGTCTGAAAATGTCTTGACTGTAAGGCACTGAAATAAATCCTACATGTCATATTGACGTTGCGGGAATGTAAATTATGTTAGGCCATAGACATTTTACATTTTAGGAAATATATCGTGCATGGATCAGAAGATGCGAGCTTAGCAGTGTTTTTAAGGATGGAATACTATGAATTGTATCGCTAATTACTTAGAGGCCTTCTATAGTAAATTCTGTAAAAGGCAATAGAAGAGCTAACCAGTATTAAAATTTTGCAGGTTGGGAACTTTAAATTAATTTAATTTTCTTTTTCGAACTGCAATGATCAATTCTAGACTGTGAGCAATTTTTGAAAACTCCTTTATGATCTAGACTGGGAGCCTTTTTTAGCGAGTTCGTTAGATTCTTAGGAGTATGCCAATTGCAAAAATTTTGCAGTTTTAGAACAGTTTTAGAATGATGGATAGAGGAGAACGAGTACCGAAGATGTGGGCTAATAACAAAACTAATCATTTGTTAATCGACCAATTGCACCATCTACACATGATATTTTAACTAGATATCTCCTGATTGTGGTTTTAACTAAAATCATTTTTAGCATAGGAAATACTTCTCATGAATGTAAGGAGTAAAATTTCAAAAATGGTCTGATGTCAATTTCTAAGAACTCGTGCAAAATACGGATGTGTTCTATTTAAAAAATATAAGAATAGTTATAATTTTACTTGGCAAAACCAGGCAGGGAAAAGTGACTATGAATTTTATTTTTGGCTGTACATTGAATGTTTTAGAAATCAAAATGAAATGGTTCTGAGGTGAATTTAATGCAAATAGTCTAACTGTGAATCATACAACTTTCATTTTTGAAAATATTGCGCTATTCACAAAGACTCTACCTCAAAGCTTGTTTTACAGCTCTATTGATATGACCAGTAACCCATGTAACCATAACAACACTGTTGCATTTTTTATAAAATACAACCTTCAAACTTTACCAGGTGATTTTCATGTGATTGAAGAACATGAACTACAGCAACGCATTAAACAGGTAATTGATGCTGCCAATTACACACGTTTACAACTTAGGCGAATACAAAATGTCCGTATTGATGTTCACCCAACTGAGCAGGCTCTACTGATTTCTTATGATGTAGAAGCCAGATTTTTGCCAAGCAATGATAGTCCTGTTTTTACAGGCTCAAAAGAATGCCAGAGAACGTGCGTTCTATTAAAACTCTAACAATTTCAGGATCAAAATAACCAATCTTAGCTCTAAATCGGATGTAAAGAGGATAGCTAGAGATGTAATTTCTAGTTGCAAGTGTATTGATTCCTCAAAAATAGCGGAATTAGAGTATCTCATTCGATTTCTTCGGGACAGGAAGCCGCAGTCAATTTCAGTTTGTAAGTTTGATGGTTTGTTAACACAAATGCTCTATGTTTATATTGATGAACATCAAAATTAAGTTTAAAGGATACTGTAATTCTTCCTCTTGAGAATTGTTTCCGATTTCAGTGCCACCTAAATATAGCACAAAGCAAGAACTGACCGATCCAGGGGCATTTGATTCTGGAAAAATAAACGAGACGGCCAGTGTCTCCGAATTGGATGAATATCTGGAATTACTCTACGAAGATACTTCGGATCAGCTTCGTGCTTCGGCCCTGATCCTTCAACTAGCAAGGCGACCGGATTGTATTGGCGAGATTTATAAAAACGGTTTGTTTTACACAGCCTCCAACTAATTTCAATAGAAATTCTTGTCGGTGCCCTGGCTCGCGTTCTGCAAGAGAACTGGAAGAAGCATATTGACCTTTCAACGAACCTGGTTTACATATTCTTCTGCTTCTCATCTTTCTCGAATTTCCACGATCTAATTGTCCATTTTAAACTTGACTCACTCTGCATGGACATTCTGGAAGAGGAAGTTCGAAATCTTAGTGCTGTAGTTACTGAATCAGAGATGCAGAAGCACGACCAACTCCTCAGAGGTAATAAACCTAGTTTGGTCCCCTATGTTTACTATTAAACTTAAAAAATATTTGCGTACTAATGCAAATGTATTTTCTTTTAAAATATGTGCCTTTTATTGCCAGTGACAATCTACCTACTGTTGAACATCTCAGAATCCATGGAATTGCAAGAAGAAATGTTTAGACGGAGCATAGCTGCCCTTCTTTGTCGTGTTTTGCAAAGAAAAAATAAAGACCTCTTGCTTCTTGTGCTCTCCTTCCTAAGGAAATTGAGTCTTTTTCGAGAAAATGTCAACCAAATTGTACGTTATTATTTTAACTAATGCCTCAAGCCAATAATCACATTAAATGTGAAATTTCTTGCATAACCGAGGTTATAACCTCTAAACAAGAAAATATTCACTCCTTAAATTGTTGTAGCGTAAATATTATCAATTCGGTAATTGGTCAACGAATCAGGAGTCAGATAGGGCAACATTATTGCTTTCACTATATGTCATTCACCGTAGTTATATTATAGATCAATGCCAATGTAATGGATACCCTAATGGACCTTCTTACTCACGAGTCATCCGAAGTTATCTTACTAACCCTGCGTCTGATCTACAACCTCGCCTTTGACGCTGATTTACGAACAGCTCTAATGCGGCTTGGTGCTCCCAAACTTTTCAACTCACTCCTAGGTATGCAGACTGGCGTTCTATTCCGCTAATTTACAACTGGATTCTAGCGGCTTTCTTGATCCAATGCTTTCCATAGGTGATACTGAGAGACGTGGCGTGGTTCTTCGAATTTTGTACCTGCTAAGCACAGAGGATAAGAATCGAGCTGCTATTGCGGCTTCGGGCTGCCTCTCCACTGTAAGTGCTTCAGACGAATGTCTCACAATTATTCCACTTGCATACCCAATTCATCGAAACTCATTGTTAGTTTATTAATAATGATTAACATTGATTATAATAATATTTATTATATATTATATATTATTATCATTAAATAATATAAATTATTGGAGGTTATTTTAATTACATAGGGTATTAGAGAGAAATACGACAGAAATAGAAAGCAAAAAGTAGTTGTTGAATTCACAAGTAAACAGATTTAAGTGAAATTCCATTGAGGTAAAAAATAAAACTATTATCTTTGAGGAGTCTCACTCAGAATAACCTCTTCCACTAGCGAATACTAGAGCCTCGATAAACTTCCTCCTCGGAATCCGATTTGACGCTCTTCCTGTAGGAAGAGTCAACCCAAAAAGTGATTTGTGTTCCATTTGCCAGCTCTACGGATCATCATCATCATCATCATAGTGCAAGCTCCTCTCTTACATGATGAATCAGATTGGGAGAGGACATTGCAGTCATTTTCTATTCGTGTTATTAACACCTAAACTATTAAAGGACTAATGGTGTTTTTAAGGACTTATGATGGTCTGAAAAAGGCAACCAAGCACTCTAGCGGACTCCTATAACACCATTTCTTCCTCCTTTTGACTAGCTGATGCGTCAGGTGCTGGTCAATGACCCCGCAGACGGTGGTCGTGGAGGCAGCGAGACACTGTCTGTCTGTCTCAGTCTCCTCACGAACCTCGCCTGCGACCCCGGGGCAGCCCGCAGTCTGGGGGAGCCGCGTGGCATCCGGATGCTCTTCCGTCGGGCCTTCGGCACTCACAACCCGCTACTCATGCGCTTTCTCCGCAACCTCGCCTCCTTCGAGGAAATTCGGCCGCATTTCGTGGTGAGGCGACTGTAGTATAGTCACTAATCTTATCTGAGGCTTCCCCATGTCTTGACCTTGAGCCAGAGGAAAAAGTAGACATAATCGCCCCTTTTCCCAACTAGGAGTTTCTGCCCGACCTTGTGGGCGCTGTTTTGCGACTTGACGCGGGTGCCTCAGAGGATGAGATAAGCGTGAGCGTGGACGGCACTCCCGACGACCCCTACCACAGTCTAGACGCCTACTCCTTCGATCTGGAGTGTCTGGGAGTCCTGGCGACCCTCAGTCTGGCTGAGCTGGACTACGCGCGAATTCTGACTGAGCTGGACCTGCGTCGCTGGCTCGAGGAAATGTTGACGAGCGATTCTGTGAGAACCCAGAAGCCATCCTTGTTTCTGGAGACGCTGCGGCTAATCTCGACCATCTGCGCAGACTCAGAAGCAGCCAAACTGCTCTCGAGTGATCAAGGACCCGTCGTCTCTAGTCTGGTGGATATTTTAGCCGGTAAGTCGGCTCAGACTCTTACTGACTTGTCAGATCATCTAATTAGTTCTGTCATATTTCTAGTGATTAAGGGTGTTTTTTGACGTTTCTTTTAGACGAAAGACAAGACGAGAGATTGGTTTTTCAGGCTTTGAAGATATGCTATCGGTTTTTGAGTCACGAGAAGACGCGTAATCTCATACGATATCCAGGTTAGTCAGACCTCTACATCCCAAAACTAGTCGAATTAAGATGATGAAGTTTCGAGTAGGGCTAGAAAGGCTTCGATGCCTCAAAAAGACCAATTTCTTGAGATTTTTACAAAAATTATATTTTGAAACTTAAACTTTAGGGTTCTGTGAGAACATCCTACGAAAAGCTGATAACGAGAACCGACAGATTCGAAATATCGTTAATGCTGCGTTGGATATCATTGCGGTAAGGACATTCTGTAGCAAAACCATTAATACTCCTCACAGAGTTTGAAATTCGCCTCAACTTTTCCTACTTCTTGTTAGAGAGTTGCTCACTTGAGGTTACCAAAGAAAGTGAATGTGTCAATCAGTATTTCAATTTGAGACCACAACCAGTAGTCCGGTACGCATTCGCGACTGGTTAGGAGGGTGCTACTGAGGCGTGCTCACCTTGACCGGGGACGTCAGCGTACTTTTGTTGCTATCAAGGGAATCAGCGCACTTGATAAATGTCTAATGACCGTCTACCTGCCCTTAAGGCCTTGCAAGTGTAAACATAATTCCATTGTGCCCTTTTTCATGTAGGAGCACGATGATCAGTGGAGACAGGTGATACGGAGCGGGCGTTTCATGAGCCACAACGCAGATTGGCTCCACGCAATGCAAGACGAGCGACCTAGACAGCAGACAGAGGTCGGAGATTACGATGACGACAACGATGAGTGCGGAAGCAGTGACAGCAGCACTCAGGACCTCTCCGAACACGAATTCCTCTTGGCATCAAACCTACTTCACGATGCGGCTGGGTGGTTCGCGACGTAGATGTGTTTTATATGCTCCTGTAAATAAAATCATATCCTCTTAAATCTTCTCTGAATTCCCATTTACAAACTATTGGATCACATAGTAAATGTATATCAAGATTCTGGTCCAATTTAGGATCAACTTAAGCGAATGGAGAGTAGGTTCTTGAAGTCACGTAAGTGACCGTCATAACATCATAAACCGAGTAAATCAACAACTGAATTTAAGCAGTTTTGGTCGAAATCATATTCCCTCCTAGTGGTTGTAAATTGGCATGTTTCAGATTCCAGAATTTTGAGTAAATCTTTTTGATGACATACTAATTTTCTTTTCTACTGAATAGTTTATCAAAATTCAAAACTTGCCAAACACATTATTATCTTCTTCCATTTGTATTTCAACCTTGTGTCTTCGATGAAGCTCTCATTAAAATGTACGCATAAGACATAGCAAAAGCTAGGGGAAAGGTTTAAGTTCAAAAGTGCACTTTTGGGACATCTCATGGCCCCATCCATGCTAGTTGCACCTAGAAGCACAAAGCCGGTTCACTGTTTCACGTCTGCTCCTGCAGTTTCTGCCACTTGCAGTTTCACACCCCCCAAGATGTCGAACGGAGGCAGATTAACGATCGCGGTCTTCTTGCTTTGTCTCACCTACCTCTTCACTCCTTGTGTCTGTGCCGACGGTGAACCAATCAAAGTCATCGATTGGTTGCCAGAGGAGTACAAGATCTACCTCATAATTGTCTCCCTGGTCATCTTTGTCATCGTCTTCAAGAACTTCTACCCACGTATTCCGGTTGTGAGCGACTGCCTGCCCGAGTCACTCTTGCTCCTACTTTTAGGTCTCGCTGTTGGCTTCATCATCACCAAGACCTCCAACGCTTTGGAAGGCGTCCACTTCATCCTCACTCCACCAGTCTTCTTCAACTTCTTCTTCCCTCCTATCGTGCTCCAATCAGCCTACAGTCTCTCCAATCGCACCTTCGCTGACTACGTGGTCAGTGTCCTCTTCTTCGCTGTCGTGGGGACTCTCCTCAACTTCTTCCTCGTTGGCATCGTCCTCTATGCCATCCACGCGGCCGGTGGAATGGAACCGGGTCTCGTCCCTATGAACATTACCCTCCACTTCCTCTTCGCTTCCCTCATCGTAGCCGTGGACCCTGTGGCTGTGCTGGCCATCTTCCAGGAGATCGGCGTCAACTTGGGTCTCTACTACACCGTGTTTGGAGAATCCCTACTCAACGACGCGGTCACTGTGGTGCTATTCGACATCATGAGTGAGTACGTCCAAGCCTCCTCCATCACAGCCAAAGAGATCGGCTTCTGTGTGGCGGCTTTACTCACAGTCAGTCTGGGCGCCGCACTAATCGGGGTGGTAGTGGGTGCCATATCCTCATTAGCCACTCGCTGGAGCTGTCATTACGACTCCCTTCTGCTCATCTTCTTCGCTCTCTTCGCCTACTTCATCTCGGACTGTCTGAGGTGGTCGGGCATCATTGCCATGATCTGTTGTGGCTTCGTTCAATCGGGCTATGCCTTTCACAACATCTCACACACCTCTCGCACTGTCCTCATCGGTATTGTCAGGCAGACTGCCGAAGTCTCTGAAGCCGTCGTGTTCTTCCTTCTGGGGGCACAGACCCCTCTAGCTAGTTTCAAGTGGTCCACGGGTTTCTGCATCTGGAGTTACGTGGTGTGCACATTATCGAGAGCCATTGTCGTAGTCTTCCTCGCCTTTGTTCTTAACAGGGCTCGGCTTCCTAGTTTACATATTGCGGCCAAGGAGCAACTAATCATAATCTATGGTGGTTTACGCGGAGCTGTGGCGTATGTGCTGGCCTTTATGGTGACAGATCTGCCGCATGTGCCGGAAGAGGTGAAACAACTCATCGTCTGCTCGACACTTTTCATTATCGCCGTCACAGTGGGTTTTCAGGGCATCACCATGAAACCGCTGGTCCGATTGGCCAGAATAAAATTGGCAGACATCCAACGACTAAGTATCTTCAAGGACATCTCCTGTCGTGTCTCTGACCACACAATGGCGGGTCTGGAAGCCATCGTTGGGTCAAGAGGTAGGAATCGATTCCGTGAGGTACTGAGTCGTTTCGACAACAAGGTCATCCGTAAGGTCCTTCAATGCCATCCAGAGACCCATGACGAGAAGATTCTGCGAATCTACGAAAAAATTGCCCTGAATCTGCACTACGCCACGGTTAAGCCTGACCAAAGGGACAAGTACCTCGACAGACTGCCTAAGACAGTTGTGAGGAAATTTCTGGCGCCAGAATTGGTTGAGGAGAGTGCTTCAGATGAGGCTTTGTTACCCCTATCGCAGGATGTTATTACTGACGCTCCCAGGAAACACATGAAGCGCCTAGGAAGAAGGATGGCAATGGCTTGGATTCCAGAATCTCAGTGGGAGGCGCCGAACAATATGTTTGATTCGTCTTTGTGCACGCCACTGCAAGACGACTATAAGAGAAGGTACTTGAAGCTGCTACGTAGGAAGTCCCTCGATTTGGCTGAACGTGATCCAGCCAGGGTGATGCGTAGACGACTCAGGCGTGATCACTCAATGCAGCCTTCTGTGACGAGGGATTACAACACCGACTCCCCGATACTAAGTGATTACACCGTTCAGGGAGAATAAAACCAATCGCCGGTTTTCTGAGTTGTGAACTTTAAATAAAATCAAAATTAAAATTAAATTAGACCCCATTTTCCTGTGTGCAGAGTGGGATTTAAAAAGGCCAATACAGGTGATATGGTTTGAGTGTGACTTCTCAGACTTGTAATAAATTTTCTTGTCTACTTATTTGGATTTCAGCAACCCAGAAGGTACTTAAGTTTGTCCCTTTTCGTGGGTATTCCAAGACAGCCAAAATTTATGCTTAGTGGAGCTTCTAGATTATCGAATAAGTCAATAATCCTTTGGCAGGAAAGGAAAAATGTACCTTACAACCTGTAAAATTCAATGAATTTAAACGGATTTCAACGAACAAAGAAAGTACACCGTTTTCGTCAAATTAGCTCTAACGGAAAATACCGCGATTTGAGTAGTATTGTCTAGGTAAGAATAAGTGAATTTCTAGATGAAAATGCAACACACTAGTCTAAATCGGGTTATGGTTAAGGGGAGGTGTACCGACGCAGTCATTGTTTAAATTGACTGATAGGCTCGTACACTGAACCTGCGGCCATACATCTGGCCCACTATTGGCTGCCAGGAATTAGAATTCAATCTAACACAATCAAACACCTTTTTGGAAATTTCTCGATGAGTTCTGTTGCTATGAGATCTGCGCATTTAGGTCGTCTGCCATTCTGTTGCTCACTTCTTCTTCTTCTAGCTACTACAGCGTCGTAGTCTGCAGTCCAATTCTCCAGGTCACCCCAGTGAATAGTTATCATAGAATTCAGGATAGATCATTCTTATTATTCACCAATCTCAAGCCCAATCTTTTTCATGAATTTCTGGAAGTGGAGTGCTTGAAAACTGTTATCACATTCAAGAGTACTTGCTATTCAAACGTCCTCGTTTCTTTGAGGTCAAACAAAGACCCCACTTAAATTTGCTTTCTTGAGTACATTTAAACTGCGTCTCCTAGAAACAGGAGGGGCGACGATTTGACTTGCTACACCATAGGCAAGTATTTTCAAATATGTCAATGTAACCACGTGGTGAGGGAAAGGCTTCATTCTTCGTGGCTAAGGCATGGCTTACCTGCTATACCACTTCACAGAAATCGGCATTCTATGCATTCTACGACTCATGATGGACCCGTTGGAGAACTACATAGTCATCCTCATAATTCTTGCTGTCTTCATCGCTCTGTGGGGTTACCATCGAGCCAATGTAGGAAACGGATGAGAGGACACATTTTGCTACCACTATTTATATCACCTTGAAAAGGCCTTTTTATTGACAAAAAGAGCAGAATAGAAAAAAAGGTTGTATATTTCTTTTTATCTTTTACACTTATAACAGGTTTAATTAACCTCCCATAGTCGAAAATGGTAGTGATTTTATGTAACAAGACGATAAATTACGTCAAATCCTTAAGTGTATAAATTTAACATTAAAATTCATTTGTTAAATACACCATATTGGTATAATGAATTATAAATAGCGCCAGAAAAATGATTTCGATATATTAAAAGCAACTCCATGAAACTTAAAAAATGCCCATCATTAAAATGAGAAGATGAACAAAATGATAGGAATATATTTGTCAGAAAACCGAAAAAGACATAGAAGAGTTAAATGAAGATGCTTTTTTCTGAATCGAAGTTACTGTTTTCCTAAAAGGAAAAGCGTAGTAATGATGGAGCGATTTGCTTGAAATATTGCGTCATTTTAAATTAAAAAAGAACGGTTTATAGCAATATTATTACCTAGACAGGTGCCTCTGGTTCCCGTGAAAAAAATACCAATAGTTCCTCGGTTTAATAAATTAAACCCAAAACGTTGACGTTTTTGGAGTTATTTCCGTTGGCTGAAAAAATAATGAGTTGTTTTAGTGCTTTAAAAGGCAGAAACCGGCATGGATGCTGGCATCTAAAGGCTTTACTTCCAACTCTTGTCTTCTAAAAGCGTAAAGATTAGATGGAAACGCTGGTTTCAAACCCTCAATGGGTGACCAATCCATTGGAGTCTCTTTCTGAGTGTCTATAAGAAATCAATTGAGTAGAAATTCAACTCATTCCTAAGCAACCTTCTTCGTAATTTGGGGGTACTACGGAACTGATGGGTGAGTCTAAAAAGCAGGATAAATGTACAACCAGAAATTACTGCAAGCTGTAGTGTAATTGGTTGAGGTATCGAGAGACACTGGAGGGTGATTCTGTCGAACTTCTTCAGCATACTCCCTATCTGCCTTCTCCTGCTCCTCTAATGTGAAAAATGTGTATTTATTGGCTACATTTGCACTCATCTTACCGTCGCAAGAATTGTTTGTTTGTAATTTCATGCCATTATTATTGTTGCTGTTGACTGTGTAGCCTAGGCATAGTACGGGTTTAAAGTTTAATGAATTACTTGCCATTATAGCTCACGTACAAATTACAGGCGTCATCTAGAATGAAGAATACCTTTGAAGAACCTACAGATATGTTCTGTGCGTTTTGGTTCAATGTTAGAGATAAATGACAAATAATTATTTAATTTTTCCAAGTATGCTAAAGGTGTTCCTGGACACATTTTGACACTTTCTACATTATCCCTCGAGTTGTTGAAAACGTAGAGAAGGGATTAATTACGAATCTCAACTTTAAAAATGGGAGAGTTAAATTTTAAGATTCAAGGTGAACCCCTAACATCGAAATTCTGGCATATTCACCGCTTAAACTGATGTTTCAGTTTACAAATGGAAACATTTATAAGTTCAAATCACAATATTTGGTTAAGTTAAAACCACGAAATCCTAGGTTTATCGCTACTGATATCTGTCGCTGATTAGTAACTGAGCAACTTACCACAGTTCTGAGTTGGCTTTGGATAAATAAATCGGTTGCATCGGGATACAACACCTAAATGGTTTTCATTGCAAAAAGAAGAGGAAGAACGTACAGCAGGGTGTCGTTACACGGCCACACATGTTTCTATTTGGTTTGTTTTAGCACCAAAGCCCAAATTCTGTTTACCGACTCCTCAAGCTGTTAATAGAGCACCTACTTACATGATTATTATGAAATCATCAAAATGCTCTCACTAACACAACAAAGCGGAAAAGTGTTCAATCAGGATAAGATGGTACTATCTTTATTTGAAAATAAAAGTTAGACACAGTAGAGTTAAACGAAGATGTGCGCCACTTCAACTCTCTCTATCTCTCAGTGATGCTCACAGGCACTGCGCATGTGAATTTTTGTGGGTGTTTGTTTGTTCACCTTTTACACGTTACGATTTAGGGCTTCTGGATCGAAGTTCAGTATTGCCGGATGCGTTGCAATGAAGCCGTACTTCTGCGTGTTGTACTTGTCAAACACGGCCTACAAAAAACAATGTCTGGTTAGGGATTGCAGATAACCCCTCTGGTTTGTTACTTAGCTGAGGTGGTTAAATTTACACATCTACATTGCACTTGATTGAGTTCGTGCTTTATTTATGGAATTTATTGCAGAGTTGTTGTCAACGCAAATTCAAATTGACCAGAGGATTTTAAACTACAAGAAGCCACTAGCTCGATTAAATTTTCGCAAATTTTCCAGAAACAATCACAACAAATGACAGTATTCAAATCAAAAGGGAAGAAGCTTGTGATGAGATTATACAACAATTCGGACTGTTTTTCATCCAATCCAAAAATGAGGATCCCCAAATAAAAACATTAGTGGGACGGAAAATACGCATAACTTTGGCTACTCCATGAACAAAGAAGACACAAAAATGGATTTAGGTAAGGAGATTGGGTGTTTGACAGTGATTTCTGAAACTGTCACCGATGTGCTTAGGTGGCAGTTAAGGGACTTCGACGATGAAACTTTGATTCGGCAAAACTAGAAACCATGAAAGTCAGACCCCCTAAATCTTCCTATTTTCTGTTTGGCATCTTTCACTTACCTAAAAACATTCAATCAGTTTATAGAGAGAGGAAGAAGATCATTTATAAAAATTAGAGAAAGCGGAAATTTCACCCCCAGCGAAGATGAAGATGTAACCGAACGACGTCCAGTTAATCTTGTTAATAAGCTTCTTAAAGAAGTTTATCTTGCTTTATCAGCTGAGTTGGAATGTTTAATTTAGTTTAATTCAAAACACAACTATTCATCTTCATCTTCAAAAACTTGGAAGAATCCCTAAACTCGTATAATCAGTCAACCACTGATCTCGAGTTGATGAAATCTACTACTTTTCAGTCAACATATATCACTTATTTCGGTGGATAGACTTGTGACTGGCTAATAGCGAAAAATGGACCTTTTATCGAAATGGCAAGCTCCTTGGACAGTGGCTAAAACAACAAACAACAACAAATGCTCAAATCTACTGTCCGCCTGTAAGCTGGTCTGCTTTATAAAACCTAAAATATATTTGTCCAGGCGTTGACCAATTAATCCCGTCAACCCTAGTCTTATCCCACCTTCCTACTATGCTGTTTGGCGCACAAGTACTCTCTTAAACCATCTAAGAAACACACCCTATAAGCGTAGGCATGGCTTGGGTCGTAGAGGAATTTGCGGTTGCGCTTGAGGTAGGAGGCGAAGAGTTTCACCACTGACTGGACGCAGGAGTTGATGCGGCAGCCAGTGATGGTCTCCTGGAGGCTATCCCACTCGGGCAGGGTGCAGATGGGGCAGGACTCGGGACAGCTCTCGTGATACTCGTTGTGCTCAGTGAACTTGTCACAGTTCTCCTTCATCAGAAGCCTCATGAAGTACATGATGATGGCGCAGGTAGTGGACTTGCTCAGGCTCAGTGCCTCATACTCGCAGAGAACTATGTCACTCAGGTAGCAACACGCGTTGTCGTACTGCAGGACAGAAGGAGGTAATTGGGTCAACGGTAATAATAGCTTAGTTTAGGAGATATTTAGTGCATTTATCCACAGTAGTCAGTGGTGCTATCAGGCCATCCCGTAAATTCTGTCCGGATTTTACCTTTCTAAAATGAATGAATTTTGAAGAGAATTTCTCAAAAATCAGATGGAGCTGGAAAGGAATGTGTGAATGAATGGATGTGTGTAGAAGATGGTCTGGGAAATTAAGAAGTAGAGACTTCATCCTCCACGAAGAAGCAGATGGAACCAGACGAGTTTCGGCTGAATTTGGTTATTAGCATCTTGAAGAGGCTTGTCAGGCTTTATCAGGTGAATTAGAACCAGCAATTTAACTTAATCAAAACATACAACTGTTCATCTTCATTTACAAAAATTTAAGATCGCCTAAGCTTTAAAAAACGGGTGCTGCTGTTTAACCAGTTTTGGTGGATAGACTTGTGACTGGCTATTGGCAAAAATAGATCTTTTAGCCAAATGGTAAGCCAAGGAATAATCCACCTTATTGAAAAAATACCTGCTCTAATGAATGGAAAATGAGTGATTCTTCATTAGGACAATGCAGCACGTTCCCACACGGCGAAAATCACGTCACAAAAGGTCCGAGAAGAACCACCTTGTTTTACTTATTCAAAACTAAATAAGCTGCGCCAGTTGTCTTTTGTGTCAAAGGAGCTTATTTGTAAGTAAGTGCTTTTAGATAGGTTAAATTTTTCTGGAAATGTGTCAATCCATTGGGTTTCATCCCTTCAGTCCTACTCACTTACTGGAAGAATTTAAGAAGTGAACCATATCTTACCCAAATGCTCTGTTTGGCAGGGATATCGAGGGCTGCTGGGTAGTAGTAAATGGTAAAGGTGACAGCAGTCACCACAGGCATTCGACAGTCAATGTAATCCGCCATTAACTCCATCATGGCGGCTCTCTACAAGAATGCAAAAACGTCAACACAGTTCACTTAAATTTCCTCCACCTTGTGGTGTTTTGGAGAGTGACCAGCACTTACCTCCCTCTTAGTGAAACAGCTCCTCACGTTATTGTAGATACAGGGTGTAACGGGGGCTTTGAGGCCCTTGTAAAATCTGCGGTGCACATAGGCGATCGCTGTCATGACTAGCAGGATGTAATCGCGTGTGATGAAATTCCTCTGACAGCGGATAATATCCACGATGGTCATTACTGTGTGCAAGTCGCTGGTAGATAGAGCAAAGTCCTCTTGGTGCTACAAAAGGCTCCCTGAAGATTTAAGTGTCAGGTCTTACTTCACACAAGAGGTCCACAATCTTCGTGCGGAGCTCCAATTTCTCCACGTAGTTTTGCAGCTGACTTGTGTTTATCAGCATCTTCTGCTCAAACGCCATCCGCGTTCTTTCCCTCAAATCCTGAAAGCAGTAGTGAAGACATCGCCGTCAGTGTTGGGCAAAAGAACTGCCAAGTCGGCGTCATGTAGCACTAGGGAATCTACCTTATGGTAGGCCACAAGATTCATCGTGATGGCATGCATCTCGTGGGTATTGTGGAAGTCCCTGTAGGTCAAGTGTTCACAGATGCGAAAACGGCGCAAAAAACATGCGAAGCATTTGGCATAATGTGGGTCCCTGGTAGCCAAGACACGGTCTGCTGAGCAGTCGCAGATATAGGGTTTCTCATAATCCGTCATATCTGAAAAAAAGCAGGTTATACTTAGTTTTCCATCTTTGAAGAGCGTTCTTGCATTATTATTCATGCAATTGCGGTGGGGGGGGGTATAAATTGTTTACAGAATTGAAATATTTTAATAAGGAAAATAAAACTAAATTAATAGATGCAAAATAACATTACCTTCGCATGGGTTGCTATTTTCTGTTAAAAAAGAATTTTTGATGCCTCAGTTTACTTATTTGCAGTTAACACTTCAATTGAGGTCAAACGTTACCATTGGTATTAGTGAGGGCGCTGGAATTGTTATTCTTGCAATCGGGTGGATTTTGTTTATTACCGTCATCTAAACACCGAAAGGTAGTTGGGTATTAATTAATAAAGCGATGGACAAACCATGTTTAGTCGACAAATCAAGTGGAGTTTCTTGCACTGGATCTACATTTACAGGTTCTGGTACTTATAAACCTATGCTAACAAACCCTGCAATCGTGAGGTGGGAATGGTTGAAGCTAACGAATAGAGTTCTCCATAAACAGAATCCCAACTTACCGTACACAGTAGTGGTCTTGGTCGTTGTATCAAGCGATACTTGAGGATAATGCTGCCGAATCATTTCGGCGTACTCCTTGTCTTTTTGCTCTTGTTCTTCTGAGTGAAGAAAGTAGTTTTTGTAGCAAGTTATTGACTAATCTTACCGTTAGAAGAGTTGTTTGCTTGTAATTCCGAGGGAGCACTGTTGCTGTTGTTGTCCCCTGAACACCAGGTTTAGGTATGACTTGAAAGACTTACCAATGTAGACTTCAGAGCAGTTTGCTGAATTGCAGACATTATCTAGAGCATTAAAAAAAAAACGAAGATTGTCATCTAAGAATGCCTAATTATCTGTAGTGATTATTTATGACATAAAAGTGTAGCCACTTACCACAGAGCCGCTTTTGCCTTTGGATACAAGTGGGCCCACCAGCTGAAAGGTTTCATAAGAAGAAGAGGAAGATCCAAAATTCAACTTACCGGAGGCATTCCTTGCACTAACTACTCGACCTACATTCACACAGTGATAAAATCGAAGAGACTAGCCTACATGCTTTCCCTATGGTAGGTGGTGGTTTCGCTACGCAGGCTCCAAGTCCTTGAAATTATATCCCCTATCAACAAAAGCCCAAGTGAAGCCTTACCTTTGGCTTTTTGTTTAGCCTTCATTTCTGCGAAAAAAAGGTGGGGGTTTGTAAGGGATGAAGGGATTACCTTCTAAGCTTTTTATTGCCTCCTCTAGTTGACAGCGATTTTCTGCAAAAAGCCACGTTTACTTAAGATACACTCCTCCTACTCTGCACCAGTTTGTCCAGGTACGCGCAGTCATTCGCTCTCTCTAATTAAAAAGATTTTGCTCTAATCGGCTGGAGCACAAACCAACCCTTTAAAAGCTCATCTGCCGCCACCCAATTTCTTCGAATAGCTGAGTGGTAGTTGAACATGAAATCGGATGCTTACCGAGGGTCATTTCCCTCATATAATTAACCTTGAAGCATTTCTTTTCTGCATCAGTGGCAAATTAGCTCGATATAAGGCGTAAATCTTACGAGGCTTGCGAGTTTTAGGTCCTTTACAGGTACCGCACGGCTTGACTGGAAGAAACAACCCACGGTCAGAGTTGGCACAACAAACCCACCCTTTGTAGTCCCGTCTATTTCCTCAACTTCTTCACGAATGCCTAAATAAGGAGGAGGAGGAAGGGTTTGTTAGGACATTTTCCTAAGGAGGTACCGAGATCTGCCATCCGCGTGGCTACATCAGGACCGCATTCTTCCGCGGATTTTTCTTCCTTGTTCTCATCGGGATTTTCCTCTGACTGCTTCTGACAATCGCTGATGTTTGTCTCCATTCCATCTCTATTCGAGTAGTTACCGTATTCGGCTGGTGTATAGTAATCTACAGAATCCCTAGTCACAAAGCCTCCTAGTCACGACGAACCAGAGCTTTGTTGTGGATAATTGGGAAGCGCAACGTTGGCTTCATTCATTGTCTGGTAGGGGTTATTATTATACGGCGGTACTATTGTGAGGATAGGCACTTTAGGTAGTGCATTACAAATTATATTGAAGTCTCAAGGTTGATGGGCTTACCATTGTAAGTATTTTGCATGGGATCATACTGATCTGCAAAACAAAAGGAGGTGGAAATTCAATTGAAAAGAATTTACTCATCGGATTCGGATTTTCCGTGTAACCCTGGGGGTAGCCATGATAGTACGACACTAAAAATTGTAGTCAAGGAAATTTAATTTAAAAAGCATACTAGGAGATCCTGACTGCATGGGCTGTTGATTCGGGTAAGTATAGCCTGGATTCATCTGATTATAAGCACCCTCTAAAAAATTTTACGATGCCTAACGCCAAGGTAAACTTACGAGTATCTTGTGTGTTCTGCATGTTTGCATAAAACCCTAAATTTAACGTTGATCACCTTTCTTAAAAAAACAAAATGTACCTTCCATTATGCGAGTTCCCTACAATTGAAGCCCAAAATACGACGTACGAAGCAACCTCGAATATTTTAGCTCACGAAAAGACACGATATCCAATGCTAAAACCTGGATTTTAAATGGTTTTCCAATACAACTTTTGGCTTATCGATTTTCAATTAACTACATGCTAGGACGTGTTAGTGAATGGAACAAATGTTCAGTTCAATTTACCAAAACTCGTCTTTTTAGAGCTGAAACTACTAGTTTGCTTAAACTATCTGGAATTAGGAGTTCTAAATTAATGAACCAGTGGTTGCAATAACTCGAATGTCTCATTAGAAAGCCACCTTGAGGATTACCTTTGTGTCAATTATGCTGAAAAAAATGATTAGGCTCATTTTTTTCCGTAAAACCATTCTTGGCTCCAGTCTTTTACTCATTTTGAAATAAATAAATAAATAAATTTAGCCCATGCACCAAGTGTCTATTTCGAAATTGTTAAGCTCGAAACCAAATGGGTTAAATGAATGCTCTGTATTCTATAGAGGCAAATCGAGTTAAGGAAATTATATCACCATAAGAAAAAAGATAACCTTTTTTGGTCAAATTTTAAGTCATTTCTCAACAAGATCCGAGTAGTGTCACATGAAGAGAAACGAGATTTTGAATGTGGGAACTGTTATGGAAAGATGCCAGACTACGTTGCAAAAGCCATTATTTCATTAAGTAAATGCACTCTTTTTCGACTGAAAAACCAGAACTGTTTTGAAAAGCATTTTCAAATATGCAGTTGGACATTTGATCAATACGACAGCTGTTGGGTTTAGTACGAATTTCTAACTGCCCAGTCGGCCTTTGAAATTGTGGGTTTTTACCTTAAATTTATCTTTGTATAATAATTTAATTTTGGTTGGTAAATGAATTTAAGTGAAGACGATCTATATACTTTAAAAATGAAACTGACCGCGCAAATGATCTCGTTAAAATGCCATTCTGAAGCTTTGAGAATGTGAATGGAATCTTGGGAATTATACGAAGAGTCAACTATTTGAAATAATTACTTCCAAATGTTTTTTTAATATTACAATTTTTTCAGCCAAATTTCAGATGTCGAAAAGTAGAAGAGGTATGATTCCTAAGCACTTTAAACACAGTTGCTGTAGTTATAGATTGGGATTTGGACACCTATGCATACCTCCAAGACGAACATCATGGCAGAGGTGAAAATTCCCCCATTTCAGTGCACTTTTACACCCATCCAACCCTGATGTCTCGGTTAGTGGAGTCTTGGGTTTTTTTTTCTCAAATTTACAGGGGCGCCAGCCAAATTGCCGAGCTACATAAAACCCTCTACCATTTTAAAGTTTCAAAGCGTTGTCACCTCGGACCACTTTTTCGCCGGACAAGTAATATGCGCCTCTGAGCATCCAACCAGCCACTTTAGGTATATCTGGAAAATCGAGTCAAGGATGATGCGATTGTGGAAAGAGTCATGGCAAATGTGCGGCTAGACGACTTTGAATCCAGACGTCTGGTGATGACCTGGATGTTCGAGGTGAGTTCGATGAATTATCAGCACTTTTGGGACCGTAGGGAGTGGTTCGTAGCATATATTTGGGGATTGGATCAGTTTTCTCTTTCCCACAAGACTTTTAGAACGGGTATAATTAATCAAACCCAAATATGGCTTGTGGAGCATCTGGTTAACGTCCGCCAAGTTGATATCGCGTACATGAATGTGGTTTAGAGGAGTCACCATTTGACAAATCCCTATTGTAAACAGCCTCAGAAACCTGCAACTGTTCTCTCTGTTCAGGCTCAACTGCACATAAGCGTGGCCACCTCCCACTTGCAGGCAGCCTTGACCTACTTCAACCTCTTCGCACTTCGCAAAGGCGGAGATTGCAGGACCTTGCTACCCTACGCCATTGCCGCCATCAAAGTTGCGGAGAAGATGGATGCGTGTCACCTCTACAGATGGCCATCAGAGTACCAGATTCTGGACGAGCGCATACCTAGGCGCAAAGTCAGTCGCTTCTCCTCCTCCTCCTCATCCGAGGTGTTCCATTCAGGTCATCCCATAAGTCCTGTCAGGGGTTTGAATGCGTGATACCAGTGATCAAATGGGATATTTACTTAAAAATCAATTCAATACAATGATTTTTTATCTACCATAGTTTACCTTCAGGTCATCTCATGATTTCTGCCCTAGGTTTAAATTAAGAAGAAGGGACCAAATTTTGCATTTAGTTATAAAATTAATCGCTATGTACCCTGCCTGATGTTCCTTTGATAGATTAACAGGCTTATTAATACCTTTACTAATTTAAACTTTTTTTCACTTTCGATTCGATGAAGAACTCACTTATGTCAGTTTCAACCTAGTAGTGTGTCTTAGCAATAGCTCCTTCTTCCAAATGTTCATGTCAGCTACGGTACAAATGATGGTAGCAAGATGGAATCTTCTACTGATGGAATCATCTTGCTGAATTGTCCTAGTGAAACATCACTGCTTTTCGAATCACTAACAGCCTGGTTGATTAAAAGCCCTAATTGCTACCAGAAGCTTTAGGTGCGAATTAATGATGCATTCAGTGGTAATAACTCAAAGTTCTTTCTTCTTTGACGATCTCATTAAGTTCCCTTCTCATCTGTTTTTCGTAGCCAATTACAAAACTATTAACCAAAAAAGATGAAACAAGTTAGCGAAATTCGGTGAGAGTACAGACAATTCATGGGTAGCTACCCATTTGCCAAATGTAGGAGCTTTTCCAAGCATTTAGAGATGAAGATAAACAACTCTATGGCTTGAACTTGGTGAAATCCCTACTTCGGCGATTTGCAAACCACTTTCAACGCTTTTTGCTTCATTTACATATTTCCCTCCACAAACTAAGTGAAGGTTTCTAGCCATTACCTGCTTGCAGAGCTTATTTTAAACAAACTTCAATTTTATTGTCAAGTAAAACAAAATTTGGTCAGTTTAAATGCTAAACAATTAAAAAATAATCTTCAGGCTCATTAGAAATTAAAGGATATTCTTTAAATTGCAATAGGTTGGAATGCAAAAGTGAATAGATCTGATGAATTCATCACACGAAGCAGATTAAAGAGTTATTCACCTCTGATTTCTGTGGTTTGGCATCTGAAAAGGGGCATTAATTTCACCTTAATTAACACAAAATGTATCATTTAAACCTTTTCGATTTTTTTCCAGTTTTTCGATATGGAATACGAAATTTTGGAGGCCAGTGACTTCCTGATTGACCTGCCAACACCGTGTCAATATTTTCGCATTTTCTATGACTTTACGCAGGACATTCCAAATGGATTTCGACTATTTGTGAGTCAATTTTCCTAACAAATAAATAGTTATTATTGACTCTAATTAGTTCTGATTAAAACCAAATGATACCTGTGTGTCTAGCGTTTTTCTTATTGTTAAATAAATTTGCGGATTTAATCCGGTGTCATGATCTATTGAAGCTGTGAGAAACTGCTGTTGTTGTTGTTAAAGTCCCAGTACTGATTTCATCCACATGCTTTCCCCTTGCTAAGCTAATATTGTCGTTTCACGTAGACAAACCAAGACACGTACATCTACCTACTTTACAAATCAGGCTCCTCGATGCCCGCTAATCAACAACCCTTTGTGGCAGTAAGACAGGGCAGACAAAGGGCTTTAGCTCTGACTTTGAGTTACCATTCTCATTAGGCGCACCAGGTGTTTCCATTATTGTGTCCAATATCTGTAAGTTAAAGATTTCGGATCCAAGTTTCGCCACCTCCGTCTACCTCCAAGAGGGCTTTTCCTTTTTCCTTTTTGACTACTTAAAAAGTAATCCAGTAATCGTTGGAATGACGATTTTTGACCGTTTTGAGTTATCGAATTCTTACAAACCACGAGGTTACAGTTGGATCCTGTCCTCATTTACAGTTCTTCAGAGCCTGTAACTTTATCAGCGACTTGGGCGAGCTCGTAAATACCACTCTTCTCATACCAGTCTACCGACGAGCAGCGGGAATTTATTACCTCCTCCGCCTCCTAATGAAGAATTACGCGCGCAGACTTCATAAAGTGCATCCAATGCTCTCTGAAGGGACAATCCAGGCCTTCGAGCAACTCAATCCCTGGCCAGAGTCTCTGAGGGTCCTGACTGACTTTGCTGAAGACAATGAGCTGTTGCAGCAGAGCGTGATCACCTATGCCTCAATCCTCCAGGCCTACAAAAGTACACGGTGTCGGGAAATCAACCCCTTTGCTGTGAGTCAACCAGACGGTGTAAAAATCGATATCCCGGGCTAGTTTTATAACCCCTCTTTGCTTTGAAGGCTGTCAAAAAGAAGTATGGACCTTTGAAAGGCAACATTGCCGTCTTCCCAATTTGGACTGAAGTCGATCTCAAGGCCTTGTTCGCTGAGCGTCTGGTGCCGATTTGTTGAAAGCGCCATTTAATTTGCATTTTAGTTGCAATACAAAATTGCAATTCACTTCTATCTATTCAGGCTCTTTTAATGATCACAGAAGAGGTAGAATGAAATTAAAAATTATATTATGGGCTTTTATTTAAGACGCAGTCATTTGTAAAGCGAAATTGTAGCCAAGAGATAAAGATTTGGAAGGAATTATGGAGAATAACTAACTATTAAACATATTTCCATAATTATCAGATCATTGCATATGCACGGTCCGAATGTGCATTAAAACAAGTGACTAAATGCTACTGTTAAAGATTCAATCATCAATGCAATTTCCGTGATTATTTCCATGATTTCATCCATCTTTTAACCATTTTATAAATCCCATTTTTGGTAATTCCTTTGTTTTTCATTCACAGAACTCAAATATGTTAGTTTTGATCTCTTCATTTTAATGTTCTGTAAAAAAATAGAATTGGATCATTTTAAATACATCTTAAGATAAAAATGGTGGCAGGCTTCATTTAACGTTGCAAATTACTCTTAATAATACAAAAAGTAAAATTCGGACTGAACTTATGCAATGGATTGATAACCTTCGGTGAATTAGACATTATTTACCATGTTTGGTTAGTTGACCAAGCAAGTCGAAGCTGTTTGATGCAGAAGAGGCAAAATAGAAAAGGAAATTCAATCTTATTGGCGATCTTCAACGAATTTCCACAAAATCGCATTTGGTTTTTACGGTGTTCAAGCACACAAGGCTTCCTTTAACAGAGTAAGTCATATACATGTGATGACAAATAGGAGATTCCAGGTTCGTGTCCTGGCGTGCTCGCCAATTAAAGTGGTTATCACTTTAAAGACTTCCAAATACGTTCCAGGGAAGAGAAGACCAAGAAAGAACATATTAACTTGTATTAGCAGAAATGTCTAACACGATAGGAAGGAAGTCTTGCTTGCACGCCGTTGTACGAAGTTGTGTGCACTAATTAACGTGCCTGGGCACAAATTGTGACTAAGCGATCTGTGATTGGTTCGTTCGTGACCTTGTCTTTACAACAGCGCAACGCATAAACACTACAAATGAAAAACTGTAAGGAGCCAAAACTATAGAAGGGCAGAAGAGATTGAAACATAAATATTCGAACCGACTAGCAAAATAAGGTGATTAATGTTGCTTCAAAATGAAAAGCGAAGTTTAAACATTGTATAAACAAACTGACGATGGCATAACTAGGAAATTGCAATGGAGACGAAGTTGTGACTAGGAGGAACCAACAAAAGAACGGATTTCAACTTCCTAAATCTGCACATAAAATGTGCTCCTGGGGGACCCTAGCACTTGAGTTCCTTGGGCTTTGTCGTCTGACTGGAATAGTTTGCATCACACATTGAAAATGGACCCAGAAAATAAATCCAGGAATATCGTGGTAGTATTAGTAACAGTAGTTTGAGAAATTGTTGGTAATACCTTGTAAACAAACTCAATCTACCATTACTTATATGTATCTGTTTTTTAACCATTAAAATATACTTCTAGATGGCAATTCTACGTTTTAAATGCTCTATATAGACGAAGGCAAAGCCTAGAAATTTAGATTGTAATTCCATACTAAGTAGTACTGTTTAAATAAGTACTGCTATGCTTACTGGAAAGCTGTGGTTTTCGTCTACAGCACTAATCAAATTTGCAAAGTATCGATTATCTTGATTTTGAATTCGTGACTTTAGTTTGTGGTGGCTCGCCTACACTTGCTGCTGTAGAAGTTATTTTGTTCTAATAGTAAGAAATTCCTATTTTAAAGCAAAACTTATTTCAATGGCAGTATTAGTTAAATTTAAATTATAATATTACTTAGAACGGTAGAAAACGATGCTGCTTGGTGAGTCATTTGCATTTTATTAACCGTATTTTGCAATCCATTATTTATGCCTAAGATGTGCTAAAATTATTCTTATTCATTTTTCGCCAGACCGAATGAGAGAACTAGTTTTAGGTAATATTTACTCTAATTTATTTCGAAACTGTTGATGGCAAATATAACTAATCAACCATTATTTCATCTAATCAGGTTATGACGGCGACCAGAGTTTCAGTGCGTTGATTTTATCGAAATCTTGCGTATTTGTATTTATAACTCTGATTCATCAAAATTGACGATTGTATTTGCAATCTTTTACTCAAAGCACTGATTTTCCCTTTAAATTCACTAGTCGATTTTAGTTAAATAACTAAACCACTATTTTCTGCTAAAATTAACCTTAACGAATTTTGATGCTAAATATTTCTAAAACTGTCATGAACTAATAATCAGGGGATTTCCTATTCATTTCAGTGCACATTTTTAATACAGTATAAGGTTTTCTTAGAATTTTTGTTTGTTACTGCATTTTGTAAATCATGAGAGCTACATCAAGGAGTGGGAGTTATTAGGCAGGGCGGCAGAAACTGCAGAGATTTTTTTTCAATTTTTAAAGGTGTCGATAATAATTCGGCCAAGAGGTGTCAGAAGATGAGACCGACGGTTCAAAAATCGAACGATACTGTGAGTTACTATCTTTAAAAAAATGTACATTTATATCACTCGTGAATTAATTAAAACACTTTGGCATTATCTGATTCAGTAGATTGCAGGTTAAGGGTGAAAACGCTTGAGAATAATCATATCTTTTGCTGCTTTATTGGTGTTAAGTTGAGATGTTAGACATCACCATGATTATAAAAAAAAACAGATTTAGAGTAATACCTACACTGAAAGATACAAAAAATTATGTTAGTGACCTATCGTGTTGTAGACGTACGAATTCCACAGAACAAAGGCCAAAAAGGTAGCAGCGGACTTCAATCCCAACGCCCTAAAGAGGTGTGGAATCGACGAAGAATATCGCTGCCAAATTATTCGTGTGATGGTACTGGTAGGTGGCACTTGCTTTGTGTATTTACTTTCTTATTTGCTCTAAGAATCGATGAAGCGGTATCTCAACAAACACCCCTCGTTTCTGGTAGACACATAAAAGTTTAAGTCTGTACAGCTAGCGGCGTTCCAAACCTCCCAATTTAGCCGAACTAAGCCGATGAGTTTCATAATCATAGGGAGAAGAGAAGACGTTTAGTAGAAACGTGTGCAAATGTGTAGTGAGATTGGTGCTGGACGGATCCATCAGTACCGGTAGTATTGATGATCGATTAAAACAATCGATACTCGGATTGCCGAAACTGTACAGCCGTGTAACCCACTCTAAAAAATCTGGTCAATCCTCATAACCTTCCTTTTTTAACCACGATTATCGACCTTTTTCACCTACAGGCCCAGATGTACACTGAGCTACCAAACGCAGTTTTGCATCGTGCGATGGCTCTCTTCGATCGCTACCTCTGGCTAGATGTACCCAGTCGCAAGGATCTCATGGGAATCGCCGCTGCATCCTACAGAATCGCCGCGAACTCCTACCGGAACAGTGGACTAGACACGGACTTCTTCAGGAATATCCAAGTTGCAGATCTCGATGAAGGCGCCGTAAGATGACACGAGACAGTCTTTGTCATGAATGGAAATGCTGATAAAACGTCGCCCTTCTCTCCCTAATTAGTTGCGAAGCTACGAAGTACGCGTGATGACTGTACTAGACTACGAAATCTTCCCGCCCACTCCAACAGACTTCTTCGACCTCATGATCCTGTCTTGCCACACTATCCCCTCGGATCTGCACCCAATTGTACGTCACCCCCCCCCCCCACCTTTTCTCTAACTCTGCTGCCTCCTAGGTGTTCGAGATGTGCTACTTCCTCTGCGACTTGGGTTTGACGAACTTCAAATCCTCCTACTTCTCTGTGGATGCGCGTTGTGCGTCGATTCTCTATCTCATTCGCCTGATCCTCTCCAAGCACTGGTACTCCCTGACAGCGAAGGAGCTGGGTGTCTCAGCCAACAGCATCTTGAGTCTTCGCGATCTTTCGCCTTGGTCCAGGGTTCTGACCGAAGTAACAGGTCGTATACTAAATGAAGAGATATACAAACTTGCTATTGCTCATGGCTCAATGATAGAGGCCTACCAGAGGTTTATGAAGTCTGGTGGTCTAAAGGAGCCCCATCTAGCGGTGAGTTATGTCAAAATAACAATCGACGTTGTGGAACCCTCATCATTGTTGTCTTTTGTCTGCCTTTTAGCCAATTATCGGCAAGTACTCATTGAAGCAGTACCACAGTGTGGCCTCTCTGAGGATGTGGAGCTGTGTGAACAACGAGGAACTGTTCGCAAAGGATCGCTGTAACTAAGAAAAGGACGAGGAAGAAAACATGGAATTATTTCTGTTTACAAAAGCCGACACCAACGTCACCTCTGTAATGAGGTCTGCTTCACCTCTCGAGTGATATGCTCATTAATAAAGGCAACATTGCGATGCAATGTTTGTTTGTTTGTTTGGCTTTTTAATTGTTATAGGAGGAGCTGAAGATGTCGCTTTTGCAATAGAGAGAGCTTGTAAACCACAAGAGTAAAAACTACGTTAAAATCCTACTTAATGATAATTCATGAAAAAGTAGTGAGAAATTTACATTGTTAAGTTTACATTTTCAACAGTTTTTGTCATTTTTCGGTTTTTGATTCCAACTTTCACGCTAGGAGCACCAATGACGCTTATACAAAATTTAATTAGTCCCTGGGTATCTTATCATATCTAGTAGAAATTTAACTCATTTTTAGCAAATGCACTACAATGGCCCTGCATACACACCACTTTAAAACAGCTTCGACTCAGAAACTGCAGCAGCGCACTAACATTTAAACCAAATAAGTTCATTTGCTAATGCACTTTACAATGCAGCGAAAACAAGGCCCAGACCAAATGGAAACCATCGAATCCCCAATATCTTGTATTTAACGAAGTGAAGTTGAGACACGTAGCACAAACAAACAAATAGCACAACACACACACACACAGAGTTTCACAGGTAAATGCTCGTTCGCTCCAGCCTTCATCCTCACTTATCCTTCCGCGATTCCGCGTTTTCCGAAGGCGTTTTTACTCCCGAATCTGTCAGGAACTGATTCCGTTCTACAATTTAGATGAAGAAAAAAAGAGTAGGTAAAGACACTCCCCCCTAGATTCCAAACAATGCAACTCAAACGGCTAACAGACGATTCGCCAACAAACGCAGTAATTTCAAAGAATCTTCACCAAACCAGATCGAAAAGCGACGGAATAGTCGACATTAAAGACCCCGGCAATATGACTTATCTCTTACCTTCTTCAGCTAAGGCGACGGCACCAAAGCCGACTTCTATCTTCGATAACTAGGTTCGTAGGAACAACCAAATTTTAAGATTTCATTCCAAAAAAAACATTAGGCTACTTTGTGAGCTTCAAGACACATTGCCTCCAACATCTCCTTCACAAAACTCAGTATTAACTCATTTGTCTTTACTTAGTCTGCATCTTCTGACAACAGACTGTAAACGCCAAACATTCCCTTCCTAAATTTGTGAGTTTTTAAGCTCTACGAGTCTTGAAGAAGCAAATCTAATGGTGTTTATGGAAGACTAATTAATTATTTCAGTTTTCAGTACAGGAAAGAGGCGTTAATTAGTTAGGGGATGTCTCACCTTCAACAGCTCATTTCCCATGCGTTTTTTGGGGATAATTTTTTGTAAAACTGTTTCAATTACAGCCTCATGGGTGATTTCATTCGGCTTTTGTCGAAAAATAAGCGGGTCAGTTAGACTACAACAACTTTTAAGCACATGATAGCGAAAGTATCATTTTGTGGTTAGACCCAAAACCACGCAAAAACGAGGCTTTCCATGTGACTTACGAGGGTGGGTCAAATTGTTTCCGATATATGGAAAAGGAACATTATGGCCAGTGCTCCGAAAAGACCTTGAATGCGGTTATTGCTTCTCGAGACGACCAGGAACCACATCTCATTCAGAGAAGCTTCCTTAAACGAGAGCTTAATTCGCCATGATCGCAATTTTGGATGGTTGAGCAACCTTTCAACCAGAAGGAACTCAACAGTGACACCTCGGATGAGGAGAATCTGATTTAATTAAACAGAAGCACACGAAGAGCATTTTTTGTGCTGAAAATTATCACCGAGATGAAACTTGAGTCTAGTAAACAGTCCAAGTACAAGATGCCGAAAAGATGGGAAGAGTAAAACCCTTCACGGAGCAGACAAGATCCCTTAGGTCTTCGAGAAGTAAGTAGAGAGGTCTTTCACGAACCGAGATATTGTCCTATCGAATAAGAACAAAATGCCAGAGTCTATGAGGACTTTGATGGAAGCAAGTGTCAACTACAAAGCAGTCAACACATCTTCAAGAGCAAGATGGGTCTTCCACGGAGTGATCCCTTGACGACGACCCACACACCTCATCGCCTTCCTAGGGGGTAAAAATGGTGATAAACACAGCCGAGAGACGCACCAGCAACCCTATTGGCTCCATAGATGGACCTGGCTCTGAGGGTGTTCTCAAAGTTGGCCTCGGTGGCGTCTGCGGCCATCTGTGCCTCCACGAGGCGCTGGTGAGCCAGCCGAACCCGCTGGGACTCGCGCACCGCGGCCAGATCGTGCGGCGAGTCGCCGTCATCCTCAAGGCTGGCGCAGCACAGGCAGTAGCAGAGGCAGGAGACGCAGGCCAGTGGCACTCCGAAGATCACCAGTGCGAGCAGTGGTGAGTTCTTAAACATAGACTGAAGAGGGATTTCCTATTTAAACACCATTTCCTTGTCTAGTAAACTTCTGCTCTCGCCTATCAAACTCACCCGAAACGCCGAGTAGAGGTCGTAACTGAAGCGCTGAATTGACGTCAAGTACCCGTTTCCTCCGTACCTCTGCAACACACACACACACACAAAAACAGGACTCATAGGAGGGGGGGGGGGGCTTCCACTTATTCACCCACACGCAGGCCTTAAGGGAGTGGCACACTCACCGGTACCTTCCCACTGACAGCGTCAATCAAAAAGGCGCTTATTTGGGGTGTTTCGAGATCCAGCATCGCCTTGGAGTCAGTGTAGTGGGGATGGAGCATGAGGGAGCCGTTGGCAGGGTAGAAAAGGAGGAGATTGGGTGCGTCCAGCTGAGCCATAGCGAGACTGCTCATACCCGAAGCATCCACTGACCAGGCGAATCGGATACTACCAACGGAATTTAGCTAAAGATCTAATCAGCAATATCTAGGTCTGCTGGCGAGCTCCCCAATACCTTCATTAGTGTAAAATGAAATCTCCATGTTTGGCTCCATCCGACCTGACACTTTATACACTTCAACACTCACTTTGGAAGCGAAGTCCCAGAGTCCTTGAAGGCCAGGCTTCTGCCGATGTTCTTGAACCTGCAACCCGCAAATATTGCAAATAGTGTAACGTATTGAAAGTTGGGCTGGAGGCATGGAACTCACTTCTCGGTGAAATCGGAGACATAGTCGACGAGGAAGACACAGACAAGGGTGGCCGGCGATGCGGACGACATGTGCGTCAAGTCAGAGGCGGTGACGTGGCTAAACGATGACTCCTGGTTCTGCTCAACGAAGGCCTTCATCTCGGCAAGGAGGCTTCCTAAACTACCACCGGCGCGGTCAGTGTGAAAGGCCTTTCTGCCTCCGTCCTTGCAGACGAAGACACTGCTTGGTGCCTCGCTTTTGAGGCCGTAGAAGAGCAGCTTCAGACGAAATTCCTCAGCCGTGGCGTTGAATGCAGTCTAGACAAAGGGTAAGGGACTCATAATGCACCAAAAACCTCCATTATGGATTAAAAATAAATTCCGAAAATGCCTCTGAAGACGCAAAGACCGTTTGATGCGGTAAGGTGATACAAGAAAATTGCGCGATTGAAGCTACTAAGTTTAGTGGTTTTGTGGATCTATGAAAAGCCAATCTTTTTTAATAAACTAGTGATTAATGAGAGCAACAAAATGCTCCGAGAAATTTGCAAGAGAGTAGCGACCTTTTTAGTATAGGAAAAACTGTAATTGTCCATTTTAAAATTGGTCATCCTGAATGAAAATTTTGTACTTGTTGATTCCAAAAACTAAATGGCACTTAACGGGAGACACAAATAATTGCAAAGGAATACAATTAAGCAAGACCTACCCACAGAGAGTCCTTTCCTGTGCCAAGGTAGAGGAAAAAGGCATCATCATACAACTCGCGAATCTTTTCATCGAGTTTCTGCTGACTTTCCAGGGTTTCGACGGCAGGACTAACCACACAGTTAGAGTATTATCTACACACTTACCCTAGAACACGCTTCACGAAGGAAACCACACCATCAGCTGTGCGTTCTCCATGGAAAGGATACGATTTCCCATCCTTAAATCTTTAATCGAAAATCAGAAAAACAAAAGCAATTTACAGGAAGACGGTCGGATATCCCCTAACACCGGCAGATGATGCTTCACCCGGAAAGGTAGTGCCATCGATTCGGGCGACAATCAAATTCGGTGCAACACTAGCAAGGAATTCGGCAGCTTGACTATATGGTTCTTCAAATTTGCGGCAATAGCCACACCAAGGCGCGTAGAACTAGGTTAGCGATATATAACGAAAAATAGCTAATACCTTTATAAGAGCCCCGCCAGGTGATGACAGAGCTTTTGTGTATGAGCTAAAATAGTTTTAAAAAATAGCTTGAATTACTTTAAATCGAGCTCGACAACTCTTCCGTTCAAGCAATAAATGCAACCTAAAAAATGTAAATCAAAGCAGCGAAATACCAAGATGTATTGATATGATAACGAAAATAGATAATGATAGTTCACGATCCATATAAAGTTTTACGTCCGACGATACCCAGTATTTACAATAAAATAAAAATACCGAGGTCACAACTTGCGACCCGACGTTCTAAGCATTAAAGATGTGGGTAGAGGACCTGTAACCTTGCAACGCTTATAAGTGCAGACAAAAATTCTTTAACATTTTAATTTAAACATCTCAAAATTCAATGTTATATTCTTAACCTAAATACTTGCTTATAAAGCTGGTATTTAATAATCAATCAATTTATAGATATTAAAAATTAAATCAAGAATTAAACGTATATAATATTGTTTTGTATTTTGTGTTTGAGCTGTTATTTAATTATGCCAATTTTTCAACTAGGCCAATGAGAGCCCGCTAGCGGCTGTATTTATCTTCATTGTTTGTTACCTACCTGATCAATTGACCCGGACCCTTATGCAAATTCGTGAAGCATGGTTCCAGTTCTCCAACTCAAGTGTTTGATCTTCTTTTGCGCGGCCTTTTGTGGGCCTCTTGCTGTTTTCGCCTACGCGGGTTCGTTATTATTATTTAAATTATTTATAAGTATCACAATTTTGGCTTGGGTTGCAGTTATATTCCGAAACTCGTTGGCGAAACCCATGCGTATCTTTTAATGGGGTGTCCTTTTGTTCTTATGCCATTATTTTGCGTTCAATTTGAATCTGAACAGTTTCTTTGTTCTCGGTTTTGTTGCACCGTTTCATTCTTTAGTCCGTTGTGCCATATAGATTGCTCAATGCTATTGACATCAATATTTATCGCAGCATTATGATGAATAAATCTATATACTTATTAATCCTACCCCCTTTCACTCTTGCCCGTTTGAACTCATGTATGCTGCCCTATTTATTTCCGAAATGGACACTAATTTAGTACTTAGTGTGTTATATTGCTTTTTAACGCTACTTTTCGCCTTTAACAACTCCCATATCAGCTTCTTTTCCGCCATTTCCGTTTTTACTTCGGATTCCCTTTGTCTTGGTTGAATAAGCATTCCGTTGTATTACCCATTCTAGATGGTTCTTCTCCACTTTTCTAGACGGCATTAGTGGCGCCCTCTTGCATTCGAGTGCCTTTTCTAGTTGCCATTTTTACCACTCCACTCCACCCACCAGCAGTCCTGCCTGTGTGTGCGTGCGATTCGACTTGTTACTAATTTCATTTCCTCTGCGCAACACTTTGTGTGTGTGTGTGTGCGCGTGTGTGTGTCTGTGACTGTATATCTATATCATCTGTGCCGGTGCAACCTCATTTTAAGGTGCTGGAAGTCCCTGCCTTGGTGGCTATGAATTTGAATCGAGCTCCTTACTTCTCCACAATCACCACCAAGAGTATTCTTGTCCTGCCTCGCTGCGTGTGGCCTCAACCGGTAGGTCTATGCATCCCCTAGCAGACTTTCAAACCACTCCGCACACTGCGTTGCTCGTCTTGCTGCTTACCAAGCTCTAAGCCACCTTATTCATCAGGCACACAGCGTATTCTAACCCGCCGTGTCTTCCTCCTTTCACCAAGTATGCGTCGCGGTATCCTCACGTGCAAACTCCTGTTGGAAATGCTGCTGCTGCTCGCAAATACCTGCCTCGCCTCGATCGTTCCCCTTGTTTCCATCTCTCCCAGCTTGTCTTTGCCTGTTTTTCCCACAAAAGATTTGAGGATATAGAAGAAACGAGCCAAATAGATTAGAGTTCGATGCAACGACTTTCAAAGCACTGCTTTCAGCAATTTGGTTGGTACCGTTAGGAAGGCAAGGAAGATGATGTGCCTCCTCTCGGTCTCTGTCCACCACGATCTTTCACCTGTTTCGTCTCCAATTCTATCTTGAATCGCTTTTCTGGCACAAGAGGTGCAAGATACGATCTAAATACGACTTTCAAAGCAAGGAACTTTTATTTTACCGGCAATTTCGTAGGTGGCGCTATGAGAATGGTTGTTGATGTGACGATCTCTCTCAACCAGTTCCAGGGCCTTTCTGGTTATTCAGGTCTCTCTTTTTTTGACAAAAGAAATGAAGGTTTATTAGAACAGTATTGTGTGACAAAATGACCTCGGAACCTGTTATACACTTTCTGAGCGACATTCAAAGTACTTTTTTCAGCAAGAAATTGTTTTTTTTTCTTTACTGGAAATTTGGTTACACTTGGAAAGGGCTAATCTTCGAGGTAGACGTTTTGGCAGTGGTCTCCCTAGCTACGCATCATCTCTTATCTTGTCTTGACACGCCTTTTTGCTCAACAACCGAAACGTTTCAGGAATATCATGGGGAATGCAATTAAGATAGCTCGGTGGTAGAGTACTGCCTGTGATCAAGAAAGCAGGGCACTCATTGATTTAACAGTCTTTTTCTTTTTGGCAGCTGTCTGACTGATGGAATGTTGTGCTGTTGCAACTCAGCTGAGAGTGACTTTCAAAGCACTGTTTGTCTTGACCCGTTTTCCCAATAAAGGAAATGAGGATGCAGAAAAACGACTTAGGAAGGCAGTAGCCAAGCAGCTGATGCTCCGTTACAGTTATCTCCCAGCTACTGTCATGGGTGGTGTTATTAAGACCAGAAATTCACTAGCCAAACAAGGCTCGAACGACTTTCGAGTCACTGTTTTCAGTAAGGAACTTTTACTCTACTGGCGCTAGAAGAGAAGGGGTTACTCTTCAGGGCAGACGCCGGTGCAAGAAGGATAGAGAGGTGGGATCTAATAGTCTTTTAGCTAGCAACCACCACAAAGTTCCGCTTTTCCGAGGAGCTCACTCACTGGCCAATCAACTGAGGGTTTCTGTGAACGTGTTTCAAAGCACCGGTTTCCAGTGGGGAAATTTTATCGGCAATTTGGAGGATGCGCTTGCAACAGTTTTTTTCTTAGTAGTCTAGTAGCCAACCTACAAATTCTAGACGACTTTCCGAGGAAGGAAATTTTGCCTGATTGACGATTTGGTCGGTGTTGCTACGAGCGGTGGAGTTAATCTTCGCGAGAGAGGCATCCTATGTGACATAAGAATTGGGGATGCATTCGATACAAGTGCCGGACGCGGTTTGGGCTGGTTTTAAAGCATCACGAAGTTTTGGCGGCTTTGTCTTCGAACCTCCATCTCTCCTTGTCTTGTCTCGGTCTTTTTTTGAAACAAAAAGAAGATAGTGTACTATTTAATTGCAACATTTTTGGTAGAAAAGCAACTTCGGAGCCTATTAGCCGAACAGCCAAGGGTCCGATTGAGGTTAGGTTAGTCTTCTTGGTAGGCGTCTGTGTAAGAAGGCAGATTTGTTGGTCTAACAGTCGTTCCGCCGGTTTCAGGGCATTTCTGGCAGATCTCGGATATTCACGTGGACAATAACTACGCCAAACACGCCTGTCGTGGAGCTCTCGGTGACATCCACTGCGACGCACCCCTCAATCTCTGGATCTCCGCCCTCAACGCCATGCGGGAGTTCGGTCCCAAGGCACCGGACTTCATCGTCTTCTCGGGGTGAGTCCCGCTTCGGGTTGGATGGCCTCCTCTTCTTCTCACGTTACTGGGTTGTCGTCATGTGAATGCCGGGTCATCTAAAGTGGGGATACTGGTAACGTGACCGCTCGATCCGATGTTGGGTCTAGAAATGCTTGCTCAAACTAACCGCAGCCATCGGGAAACTGATTATACACTTTCTCTGGGCTTGATTTCGAGTACATCCATAATTCTATCTCGTCATTCCATAAGTTCTGTCCGAATTTGAGTAAATTAAAAACGGGGAACGGATTGTTTCATCTACTTGAAGATTCAACCACCAGTGTACTTCCCCTTCCTTCCATCTATTAACAAGCTCCATTATTGCAATTTTTGGGGTTTTAATTGTTATTCGAAGAACTCATTGTCCTGATGATGCATCACCCCTAATTGTTGACGGTAAATTGGGGCATTAATGTATCCCTATATTCCTTCTCGGAGGCTGTGGCCGACTCTGACACTCTCTATACGACGCCGGATATTTCTATAAAAGTCCCACTTTTCGTCTCCAATCAAAGGCGATATTCAAGAAACTTGTCATCAAATTCAACTGGACCACCACTTATAACCGCCCTCTCGAATTCACATATGCCTCTCCATAAAGTGAGTCATGAGGCATTTTTCAATTCTTTCTACTTGAAACCTGATAGGCCGGTGTACACTAAGCAAATTTGTTCCAACTTACCCGACGAGAATTGTACCCGATAATTTCCGATGGCTCGAGTTTGTTTTTATTCGCATTGTGTCTGTGCCCAACGATGAGAGCACTGCAGTGATTGTCTGAATTTGGAAGCGGGTAATTTTTCTTTCTCGACCAGTTAGCCAAGCATTGTGCGGGTTGGACTTGTGTGCGTAGGCATTTGATAACCTTTTCCGTGAGAAGCTGACCTCAGCGACACGTATATGAGTAGTGCAAGCTTCACGGTCAAGGTCACCTATTCCCCTGGCTATCGTGACAAAGATTATAGGAGAATCAGTAAAATTTTATTACGACACGGTAATCCTATGGTTGCCAACCATCTGCTAGACCCTGGTCATTTTCAAAGTCGTCGTTTCTTCCATCCATTGAGTGCTTAAGGTAGGCCTTGCTATACGCGAGTTCCAGATGTTTCGTCCGTTTCTGAGGTTGTTTATAGTCCTCGGCATGTCCTTCTTTGAATCACTGAATCTCCTCGTTTGGTTGGAGGATGAATTCTTGCTTTTCAACTTCTATTAAATGTCACATAACGCAGCTCCTAGGTTGAATTTTGTTGTTTCCACCAATTTTCGAAGTGGTTCCTGCTCCACCCAAGCCTCCGTCCTTCCACGGATCTTCTCTTAACCAGCAGTACTTTTTCCCGATTTATTTAGGAAAATAATTTTGTCCCTGAATGACCTCTCAACCTCGCCCTCTTCAAGTGAATTCGGCTCTCCTCAGTGGATCTAACGGACTTCCAGGTGTTGTCACCTTTTCTTGAAGTGGGTCGCCGATTCCCTCTCATAGACGACCGTATTTTTTACTGATAGGAAGATAAGTTGAGACTTGAAATACTGAAAATGCTTGCATCTTCATCTGTCTACATTTGGGCTGCATTAAGGCAAAAGATTTCATAGAAAATGTCTCCTGTTCTGTGCCATTTCGGGAGCGGCAGAGGCCTTGTTGGTTGCCAATGGCTATGGCTTTTGTTGACATCATTGACGTCTCTCTTGTCCCCTACTTTTGTGCAGTGATGACCAGATACTGATAGCTCTTTCATCGAGGAATCCAGATTTGTGCAACCATTTTTGTAGAAACAGGGCAGTTGTTTCTGTATGTGTTCATTGAGGAGCCTTGCAGTGACTTTAGGAGCCGCGATCTTACGATCCTTTCTAACAGAGGTCTCTCTCTCCGCCAACAACTTCGATAAACTCTCTCCGAGGTACTGATTCATAGAAAAATATGCCAAATATTACTTTACGCTAGCGCCTGCCACATCAACAACAGCAATTTCACCATCACCCCCTCTGAAACCCTGACCTTCTGCACTTTTTTGAGCCAACTTTCAAGATTTGAACTCGATGGCTCCACGTGATAGTGACTGCCTTGTCTGTCGATTCTGGTCCTAAATCCCAGTTTCACCCCTCGGAAACTGATGACCTACTCATCTGACTTGTCCAATCGCTAATGAAGTCCTTAACTGCTTAATTTCCAAGTCACATGCTATCATTAAACATTCTCCTCCCACATTATAGCAGTTAATTAAAAGGAGATATTTTGAAGACTCTCGGTGGTTGGGGCACAGTGATTTCCTCTTTTCCCTAGGTCTAGAAGTACGTACCTAATCGGAAATAGTCAACCTCTCTTTTAGACGTGTTTCAGCTTGGTTATACTAGATAATTCCTTCTATTTGGAAGCGCCAGTCACAGGCGAAGCCACGGATTGTGTGTGTTTACCTGTATGTAGAGTTTTTTTGCCTTTGCTGGGGTAAATTAGTGTTTCTGTCATTGCATGTTTATAGGCAGAGAGATTTGGTGAAGATCTAAGTGGTAGTTGACGTATTTCCGCAGACTTAAACCTCGCTGGAAGACGCCATCCTTCAGGCTTCTTTCTGTGAAGAAGGCTCCCTCAAAAACTCAAAAACGGTTTATTATGCGTCACAAGAACATTGTTGCAAAACGGAACCTAAATGTCGGTATTGGAGTTGTGCGTTTGCGGCCAATTTGGCTTCGATGGAGGGCTCCAGTGTTGATGGTGATTTCATTCACTCACCGAATGGGAAGTCGTCAAGCCCAAATAATCTTAATAAAGGAAGGAATTATCTAATTCACTTGTCAAAGGTATCAGCATTCTTGGAAGTCTCAAACGCGCGAATGGAAAGAGAGGACGATTTGGGCCAAGAACGTGCTTTATAATTAAGGGGAATCCGGGAATGTAGGCGTCATAAATTGTGCCCAAACGTTCGCCTACGAAAAGGGGAGTGATTTGTGTGACTGCGACTCGAAATGAGGCACGTTTTGGGCAAGACGGAAGCATTAGAGATAGAGCTTATCTAATATAAGCCAGTTGGATGCACCTGAATCAAGCTTTAGACGTTTAGCTACGAGATAGGGGGAGAAGGTTTTGATTTACGACCCGAACTGAGGGCAAGTTTCTGCCAACACGCACAGTTCGAAAAAAAGTGACCTTTTTTAGTGTGGATTCTTACCCAAGGGCTTCTCGCCCGAATTCTGGGTTCAAATGTCGGAGAGGGCATTTTTGATTAAGCTGAAGAAACCGTTGATAATACTCAGATTGGGAATTTATGTAATTGGGGCAGATAGGAGCGACCATTCGGACCAAACAGGGACTCTAAAATAGTGCTAAAAGGTTCCAGAGGACTCCGTTGTGTGTGCATTATTGAAACCACCACTGGAGATCTAAGTAGCTTCAATTCAGCAGAACAGTTCAACCCAAATGAGTACTCTTGTAAATATTTAATCAAGGGCGGCGTTATATCGTAATTCGTGTAGCGCTTAATCGAAACCGGAGCTAATTTGGGTCAAACACAAGCAGCGGATTGGTGTGATAAACGCATGGCTGGCTTCCAGAGGCAGTAGAAGCTAAAATACCAACAAAAACCAAACGGAGATTTGAACTCCTCTAATGTCTGCATTTCAGTGACTCCGTGGGACACATGACCGACTCCCAAACCGACTTCGAGACGACCATGGAGGCAGTCTCCACGGCTCTGCGCGCCGTTTTTCCCGCACCCACACCGGTGGTGGTCGCCATTGGCAACCACGACGTCTACCCCGACAACGAGATGAGTGTCGCGCCCACCGACTCGAAACGCCGCCAATGGTGCACCAAACTCGGCACCCACCCACGCCTTTGGGGTCCCTGGGTTGCCAACGCCTCCGGCGCCGACGGTGATCGATTTCCCGATGGTACTACCCCCTGCTGGAGTCTTTTTACCCCCTATTCTGGCACTGCATTTATGGTCTCTGGTCTTTTGCCTAGGTTGCTTCTACGCGCGAAAGATCAAGGTGGCGGAGGGGACTGTGGTGCTGCGTGTGATCTCATTGAATGGGCTGATCTACGCGAAGCAGATCCAGGGCAACGATCCCACCGTGGTGGACCCACTGGGACAGTTTGAGTGGCTCAGGCAACAGCTGACAGCGGCTAGGGAGCACTCCGAGTCCGTACGTTCTCCGCTACTGCTCAGTTGACAAGCGGGGCAATGATACTGCTAGTACATTATTCAGTTCACGCGGAGCAAGCGAGTTGGGAATCTCAGGCGCTTGTGTGAGAGCGATAGAGAGGGTGGTTTTCGTTGAGTAGAATCGGAAACTACATTCAGTTCAATCTGCTGAGAGCGCAATCAAGTGGGGGTGGTTCTCTTTTCTTCTCTCTTGTCTCTAGGTTCTGGTGGTGATGCACTTTCCGTTGGGTGACCCCGAAAACGGCGCCGTGGTCTTTCGTCACCTCTACGACGCCTACAACTCGCGTCTCATTGAGATCTTCACCGAGTTCTCCGACGTCATCTCCGCGGGGCTCTTTGCGCACCAGCACACCGACTCATTCCGTGTCCTCTCCTCCAGCAGTCCCCTTCTCCCCTTCTTCAACATGCCCTCTCTCAGTCCCATGTACTTCCATGGTTTGGGCGCATTCGCTCCACGGATACGGCTCTACTCCTTCGTCACCACGCCCCGTTTCCACCTGACGGACTTCTCCCAGTTCCAGGTGTACAACCTCACCTCCTCCGAGCCCGCCTGGGGCCTGGAATACGTCGCTAGCGAGGTCTACAACCTCTCGGATCTCTCAGCAGTCTCGCTGGGCCGTCTCCTCACCCAATTGGACTCAAATCACACTATGTGGTGCTCCTACTGGAGCCACGAACTCGGAGCTGGTATGGAGCACGATTCAGGCCCTTGTCCTGCCCTCAACTCCCTTCGTCATTGTCGTCACGTCTGCGTCATGCGACATATGAACTACACAGCTCTGGACGACTGTCTAGCAGACTGTGTCGCGAAGTTGGGAGCCAGTGGAGAGGTGGGAAGGGGAGCGGAGAAGCTGAACGCGATTCCAGCCGTGGCGCTGGTGATGTTCGCCTTCCTGGCTATTCTAATCGGAGTGGTGTTGGTGGCGAATCGCGGGGAGGTGTGTGGAAAGCGAAGAAGCGCGCGGGAGATGCGGCGACGGCGGCGGCAGCAGATGGTGTACAACCTGGAGGTCAATGGCAGCGGTGACATGATGATGATGCAGGAGGCGGTGGGGGACGAGGAAGAGGAGGAGGAGGAGAAGGAGAAGATTGGCCTCAAGGTGGTGGCGATTCCGGGGGAGAATGAAGGAGCGTACGACGCCGACGCGAGTGCGGAGGAGGAGGAAGATCAGGATGAAGACTGCGAGCCGGCGCCCCCGAAAGACACGGAGGCGGAGGCGGAGGCGGAGGAGTTCTTTTCTGTGACGACAACGCCAGCGCCGGAAATCGATAAGGCGGAGAGGAAGGTCTAGTGCTGCCCACCCTGCGAAGCACTCACGAACAACTGTCAAAGTCTTTCGAGTGTCTCTGTTTCCCTTACCACGCACGCACGCACGCACACTCACCCTCGCCCTCGCCCTCTCACTATTTCTACGTGTGTGCGTGCGTGTGTTTTAAAAGCAATGCAATTTCACTATGCAATTATTTGTAGAGAACGAATGGACTGTCTTGGAAGTGGAAATATCCAATGGGAAAGGTGATTGTGTGGTTTAGGTGAGGAGGTAATTGAAGCCTGGCTTGCTAGGCGAATTCAGTTGTCTATTAAAGTCTCTATCCGAAGTCAGCACGTCGATGTCATAGACTGCGAAGTTCTCTAGTTTCATCAAGTAAATATGGGTGGTAATCACAAGGTTTTTGCGATCCAAAGGGAAATTCCGCGGTTGTCGGCAACGGGTTTAGCTCTAAATATCCGCTTGCGTGGGCATCCAGCCACGTAGCCCTGAAAGATTCCTGTGTAAGTTCGTTGAAGTGTAACTTAGCGAATGAGTCCATCCGGAACATGAATTTCCCACTAATATAACGGCCTCAGTTCGGAGCCTAGTTGGAGCTTATTTGGCGCTTTCGATGCGAAGAAGGTATCGTAGAGCAAATCTGTTGACGAATCCAAGTATCAGGTAGTCGTACGAATCTTTCTGGCTGTATCCTGAGAGAGGGAGTGCTGCTACAAGTTTACCAGGAACGACCGTCAGCCTCCCAGCGAGCATATTGTGAAAGCTAGTCGTTGTTATGATTTCAGAAAAATATATTGACAATTTCCTAATTATCTTGAACTATAATCTATTGACCTTTTGCTATTATCTGTATAGTGTGTGCAGTTGTTTAAGTCATTACTATGACGCCCAACTTTGCACAGCACCTTTGTACTTTACATTAGCTCACACCAATCAGTGCCCTGGATTCATCTTGTCCAGATTGTTTAAGTAAATAGGGAGAAGTGGCGGGAAATTTGGCACGAACTTCGGAGCGGACTTTTTTCTAGTACACACCTTAGCTCTATTTCTCTAATCGCCTTGCATGTTTAATGAGTTATGGATAATTTGTCCCAAAATTTATCCTATAACGCCTTATATATAATGCTTTGTAATGAAAACAATTTGCAAGGTCGTTGATAAAAGATCAGAGTTAATGCGCGTCTCTTTCAAACATGTTATAAATTGATAACTTATTTAATTTTCTGATCATATATTTGTTGTACGGAGGTGCTGTGCTACCTAAAATAGTTCGATTAGTACGCGTTGCGTTAGATAACGGCAACAAGAGACGGGACGCGTAGTAACTCCAAAGTTTATTCAACAAAGTGCAAGGCGTCATAGTAACGACTTAAACAACTGTACATATTATACAGATAATAAGGAAAGGTAAATAAATTATAGTTCAAGATAATCAGGAAATTATTAAGGTAATTTGGTGGTGATACAACAATATTTTACCCATAGCTTGGTATGTTTATTTTGAAGATTCATAATATTAGAGAAACGTGTCAGACGAGTGTAGTGTCATAGAGGCATAACTTGCTAGATGGGAGCAACCGTAACTTAGTTCACTTGAAGCTATGCCGGTTGACCTCCAATTATCTGCTATGGAGGCACACGTACCCTCTGCCCCTTATAAACACATTACAAAACCGCAGTCTTTCTAAAAGGCTCTTTGCAATATTATTCTTGGGCAGCAACTTTGATTCCTATGGTCAAAAGTCCAAAGATTATGTTACCATGGCAATCGTTTACAAGCGTTAGTGCATTACTACAGAAAAGGAAAGGTAACACAATCCGTATCTTTATAATGTAAAACCAGAAAGATATTTTACCCGTTAAATTTCAGATGCTTTGGTGCACTAAATTTACTTATGTTAAAATGATATATTATGAAAAATTGTATCGTGAAAAATTAACTAAATAACGTATTAAGATTGATGTTTGCACGATCGTTGCACAATTTTAATCCTTGAATTTTTAGTCGTCTCCTGAACCTTATATTGTCATTTCCCTTTTTTCCCCCAAACCATCTTTTTTAAAATCATTTAAAAACCTTCCCCTCTTAGAATTCCTCTGTTCTTAATCGAGCTCAACATTAATAATTTATTCAAATAGGATGACAGGTTTGATGACTGCAATTATCAATCTCACGAATGCTAAGGCAACCATTCCCAGGGCAGTTTAGCGATGGAAACCAATGAAGGAGGACTCTGCTTTTTATCCTCAACAGGAGTTGCTATGGTTACCGCTGATGCAGACAAAAACGTACAAACGTTGCTTCTAAATTTACTTTGTCAATACAGGACCTGTTTGTACTTATCAAAGCTTCATATGCGTAATAAATACTCGAAGACAACAGTTCAAATTATTTGGAACAAACGCCTTAGTCGGAGTTGAATCTTAATTACGCTTTCCCTCACATAATGCTCTGCATTTTTATTTTATTTTTTTTTTCACATACGAGGGCTAAATTTGATTCGTCTGATTTGATATTCTGAATTAATTTAAAAATAACTAATGTTTAATATTTTCTTAAGGAATGTTTATTTAAATAGAGAATTGTTGGATAGGCGGTTAGTAATGCTGCTAGCAGATGAATTATCATGGCAGTTAGTACTACAAACTCACAAGTACATTTGGCCAATTGAAAACAACTTAGGATAAGTACATTCATGGTTGCTATGGTCACTACCCTGCTCTCCTGCTAATTAAGGAGTTTCGATTAACAGTGTCGTTATCCAGGTCTTGGAGCTGCAAATGGAATTGCCCTTAAGTTGAAGAGAATTTGATTGGTGCAAATATCTGCGATACCATGCAGGAAGCGCAAGCTGATTGGGCAATTTTTTGGCACCGGCAAAATGTCTATATCTAGGGCGGAACGCAGCAACAGACCTTGCTAATTCACCAGTAGACCTGTCAACAAGAAAATGACCTAAAATTATACAGATAAATTACTTTTGGATGGATCTGTAATAGCCTTCATTTAGTCGTGTTTTGGATAGATTGGATTAAAAGCAACGAATTTGCCGTAAGAATTATAAAAAAAGTTAAAATAGAAGCCGAAAATAATAAATTTCCCTGCTCCCTTAAATGGGCAATGTCAGGAGAGTAAGGTAGATGGGGAATTTTCGAACTTGTGTGACATGATTCTTGTTGTGAGGTCGTATTGCATTGTCCTGATGAGACATCTCCAGCACGTTCTTATTCCTAAAAGCTTGGTTCAAACAGTCAAATTACTGATTGTAGATTAGAGCATTTACAGTTATTGAATGGTTCCAGCCTCTTCGTCGGCTGCTGAGTTTCCTTCCTTTCTTGAACCAATTAAAAAAGCGCATCGAACGATTTTTTTGTATATAGCAAGGATTTAATCAGATAAATTGTAATTGTATTAGTCCGTAAAACAAAATTTGTTTCCTTAAAATACATCTAAACCCAAAAAATATTCATCTCCATTGTGCATTAGTGGATATTCCTTTAATTTAAAATCAGTTTAAAAACTAAAATTCCGACAGAAATTATGAGATGACCGGTTTATCTTCACCAAATGGCTCTCTTTCTATTTATATTCGGATTATCTATTCATCAGGCCTCCGAAACCTCATTCATTCATGGATTTACCGCCTATCCACAGTAAAGCTATCTGCTAATTTGTTTGTAATTCCATTTTTAAACAGCATCATTCTTTCCATCATTTCTCCTCCTACTAAACATATCTTCGGAAAATTTTCTTATTAATTATATAATTTTTCCTTAACCATACGTTATTTTTTTGGTTTTTATCTTATAATATGTATAGCTGTTTTAGTCTTACTATGACGCCTTGCACTTCGTTGAATAGAGTTTGGAGTTATCACGCGTCCTGCCTCTTGTCGCCTTTATCTAATGTAACGTTTAGTAATTGAACTACTTAGGTAGCATGGCACCTCATACTTCATAAAAGGTGCATTTCTTTAAACTTCATCCAGTAAAATGTTCATATGATTTATGACTTAACGATTTTCCTACTGCTCCGAAATCCTATTGGCCTGGTCTTAAATACCCCTATTTGAGATGAAGATAAAAGCTCTTCTTTGTCGTCTTGATTTTAAACTCACTCTATCGTTATTCCTAGTTATCCCTAATCTATCAACTTGGGTATTCCTAACCATATACTTAGTGTTGCTTAGTAAAGCCAAACATATGAATAAAATAATCGGTATTAAATTCCACTACCACAATACTGATATTGGGCCTCTGCAAACCACTACCGCGAATAGATATTCCGCATCTCTTGGGGCCAAATATTATCACTAGGTTACGTAGACGTGAGAAACCTGATGACTCATCACCTACGTGGCCCAGTCATCACGCAGGTAATCGAACATGGCTAGAATGTGCCTATCTAATTACAGTTATTTGGCCACGTAATAAATCAATACTGGCTTGGAGACGGTTGCTGCTATAAATAGTATCATACAGCTCATTGATCTGTTCACTATTAAATTGAAGATTACCATTTCTCCTGTTACCTCCAGTCTCACCTTCTTCAAATTGACGTTAAACTATACTTCCTTGTGGTCTTTCCAGGAGGACCTAATTTCACAATTCTTCAATTCGGCATAGCTCAACTTTCAAACAAAATAAGGCGATAATATCCCTACCTCGATATTGATTTCTAATTACCATTTACAAAGAGGAACTTCACCACTACTCCCAGACACTTAGGTCTAGACCATCCCGTCAAGTTATCCAATTGACTTATCGATCGATTCTGGGCTTGGGAGCCAGTGTTAATGTGTAAACCTTAGTAAAGTGGGTTTAGCGTCTTTCCTCGTTACATTTTCGGACCACAAGCTACTGCTCATAGAGTCTAGCCCAATCAATTGGCCCTCGTCTCCTTGTTGGGAATGGCGGAGGCGGCTGCCTTGGACACGCGCCCTCCATCAAGTCCAAGGCCTCACTCATTGGTCTCCCACCAATCAATGGAAGAATACGACTTCCTACATTGCATGCGTAAAAAGCTGAAGAAAAGCACCACAGTCTCTGAGGAGAGTCGTTTATTTACACGTATACAAAAGCGTCAAACAAGGCGAGAAGGACAGCGACCGACTACTTCCTGGCCTTCTTGGACTTTCCCTTCTTGCCGGCGGCAGTTGCCTTGGCGACGCGCTTGCCAAGCTTCTTGATGCGCGCGGCGGAGGCGGAGTGTGTGAGCACCCTCACCTCCTTTTCTCCCGAGCGCACCGACTCGGCGTCATTGCGCTTCGAGCGCTTCTTCTGCCCACCGAAGCCGTACACCTTGTTCTTGAAAACCCGCTTGTGGTTCACTCTGCGCAGGCAAGAATGAGACAATGGTATAACTCATGTTCCAGTGACCAGGAAACATTCGAGGAGAGGCAAAATCAGGCCTACTTTTCAAAACCATCCAACTTGGAAACTCCCTAGATCTTAGCTCAATCCACCGCTAAATTCAAGGTTCACTCTAAACCGGGCATCTCCAGCAACCAACGAACTTTGGATGATCGCAATCGGACCAACTTCTCAATTTCATCAAATTTGGAGAGGGCCCCCCAGTATTAGCTCACTCCGTTCCGAAATTCGAGATCTGCACATCGACCAAATGAAAGCTGTGATGACGCATTTAATATTGCCCTGAAGAACCGTGTCTTAGGAGGACTCGTGCTCACGCAATCCTCGGCCGAAATTACATTCTGAAAACGCCCATAATCTTAGCTAAATCACACAAACAAAACCCAACGTCTTGTCCCTGAATCCTCGCCTGCAGTCCGCCCTGCGGCAGATAAGAACGCGGTTACTAACGAACGATGCTTCGATGCCTGTTTTCGCCGACCTAGAACACTAGAGAATATCCGTAAACGGGCTAACTTGGAAACGCTTTTAGTCTTAGCTCGATCCTTTCCTAAATTCACTAGTGGTTCACTCTAAACCAGAGGATATGAAAATAAATTGTTGGCAAGGCGCATCTCAATACATGCTTTAAACTAATCTATTTTTACAATGAAAGCCGGGAGACTGCTACAGTATGTTCAGGGTTTGATAAGAAGTCTAGGATTCATACTTACGCCTATGTTCCAGCGACAACAAACACTCGAGAAGTGAAATGAAAGCGGTTGGTAATTAGCAATACAATGTCTCAAGGAAACAACGAATCAGGCTGATTTCCCCAACACCATCCTCATCTGAAATCGCAGTCTGGAAACGGCCTTAATTCGAGATCACGAACGAAGCCCTAGACCTTGTTCTTGGAAGCTCATGTGGATTACCCCAATCTAGTCCGGGTTTGATGAACATACGACTTTAGCAGATCTTACAAAGGCCAACGGCAATTAACGGACTCAGGATCACACCTGAAGTGGATTTCTTGAATCACAGCGGTTAAAAGCTATTCCTAAGAACCCCAGAGGCTTAAATCTTCGAGTATTACTATCGTTTTTGAACCAGACAAAGATGTTGAAGGGGTGGGAACACCGTTCATAGGACCCCTTCTCAACTGTAAACGTTCTTTGCAAACCAACTCATGCTGGGGGAATCTATTTAGCTCACTGCCCACTGCAACAACCAATCAAAATTCATGGAAAACGAGGATTTCTAAGGGTTAAGAGTGGGTTTTGTAGGAAGGCTTGCCACGTCGACGAACAGACGATGTTTACCAACCACTCATGTAAAGTATTTGAACCCAGTTAGGCCTACATAAGAGCACACACACAGATGTTTTCTGTTCAAGTAACTACGATTGCTAAGAGAGTAAAACGCTCTAAAGGCAATAAAAAAGAGCTCCTACCAAATCCCATGACCCAGGGTAAGCGTACTGCATAGAAGGGCACGCAAACCCTGCATAGCATCAATCACATTGGTAACACGATAAGGGGAACGCTAACTGCCACCACTACTAAGCCTGATTACAAAGGAGGGTGCTTACTTTCTCCGCTTGGCGTATTCCTTGGGACGGAAGTACTTTCGATCGATTTCACCGTCTTTGCCTCCTGCAGTAGGCCTGTTCTTCGGTTTCTTGGTGGCGTCACTCTTCAGGAATTCCTCCAGAATGGCAGCTTGCTCCTTCCCTCCTGGAGATTTTAAAACAAAAAAAGATAGGAATCACTTGCTCTCGGGGACGAGTTGAAGCACGTATAATCAAGGTTCAAACGTTAAAACTGCATTAAATAATGACCAATTAAAGCTTCAGACAAAACCAAGAAATCCTTGACGTTTTAGTGGGCAACTAACCTGGCTTCTTCCTGGCAGCCTTGAGAGCCTCCATGTACTGCTTCTTCTCCTTCTGTCGTGCTTCTAGGATCTCCTTTTGTTGTTGTTTACCGAATTTGCGTTGCTCTCGGAGTTGCCTTGCGCGCTCTCTCAACTCGAGTCGCTTTTTGTTGGCCACAATGTTCTCACGAACCTTAACCATGTGGGCATCTGACTTTATCATCTCAGCGAAGTAGTCAATGGGGCGCTTGGTTGGAATACCCAGCTCGTGCAGCTTGGGAAGGGCTTCGAGGACTGCTGCTTGAGCAACACGGTAGCTGAGATTGAGACAAATTTAACCACTAATGCTCACAAATATGCAAAATCTACACAAGAACACTTAACTTACAAATAGGCTTCTCTTTTGAAGTCATCATTGGGATCGATCTTGTTGACATCATTGTCTAAACCTGTACCCTCAGGAGGAGGTGCTGGCCCGGTGACAATATCCAAGCGCTCAATCCATTCTAACCGCTTGTTGATTTTTTCGAGGCTGTGTTTTAAGAGATTCTGCGAAGATAGCAAGGATTAATAAACACGCTTGAATAATAAAAGCAATCGTAGAAGTGATTTCTCGCCTCTTACCGTGTTATTGATGAAATCCCTCGGTTTTTCGATCTCTTTGTACACACCGGGCGCGGCCAAGAGCTCTTGTAAGTCCTAAGATTTTGTATTATTTAATAAACCAATATCTACCGAATCAGAATCACTGTCAGACATTGCTATTGGTGGTTCAATTAACGTGACACAAACGAATGTAACGCATCAAAGGACAAGAATTAAAACACAATTAAAATTCGCATAAAAATACAGTTAACTTTTGAACATAGACCTTATTTGTCAATATTTAAGTATTAGCAAAGCAACCATAGAAAAATGAATGTATTAAAAATAATGGAGTGCTTCAAAGGAACTTGTAGGTATTTGTCAAACATTAAAAGAATGTCAGACTTAAAAACTACATTTTGTAATTTTAAAAAATATGCTTAATTTGTTAACTATTTTGGCTTTGTTGACATTTTCTATTAATGTTCTACATCCTGCCCTTAACTCTTTCATTTTCTCAAAATAACTTTTTGAAGGAAATAGGACATTCGCACTGCCCAAAGTTTAATCATTTTACTAACTCGCCTATGCCTTTCGTCAATTAATGGATATGAACTTGTTTTTCTATGCCTATGACACAGAGAGTCAAAAATTATTGATAGTTCATTATATAAATTTCCGTCACATGATAATTTTCTTTCTAACAATGAAGTTTATCTTTCTCAAGGATTATAGGTTGCACAGAGGGCATAGAAATAGAATAAGCAGCATTCAACTTTCATTCTATTCTAGGTGTTCGCATATTACCGGTCTTATTACAGCTTAATTCAATACCATCAGGTCTCCTGTGACCGATGTGTTATATGAGTAAAGTAGTCGATCGTTTTGAATGACATTAACACTAGTTTCGTTTCATAAACCTCCATCTGACGTTATTATAAAATAATCTCCGCTGATTATACTTATAATAAACCTGGTCATTGGTCCACGAACAGATTATGAAAGATTTGGATTTCTTTGTGGTCATATTTACTTAATAATTCGACATAATCTTTCATTGTAGAAGGGCTCATGATTAAGTCGTAGCAATAACGCAAAGTTTATTTAATGCTGGGCTATAATTTGAACAATGCAAACGGGTTCCCAGTTTGCATTGACTCGATAGTTTGCTTACCTTATAAGTTGTGACTTAAGGTAAGCTGTAATAAAAGACGCTGCATTTTCAGTCTAAACAATGTGACACCTATCCGACAGGCAGTCAACCCAGAATGACACTGCCAGCGTGTAACAAGTTTTCAAAAGTATCAACCAATTTGAATAATATCTGAGACATCGAATTCCACCTTCTCTTTAGAGTGATTTAGAAACTTTTCCTTCCTTCATGAATCTACTGTAACCAAAGCACGAAAACAAAGAATTCCAGTCCAATTTAGGAGGCAGAATATATTGAGAATTGAAGATATCGCAAGCCTCCTAATCAATTGCAAAAATCGATTTTGTAAACCAATGAAAATCGAAACAGGTTTCTCCGTTTATCAGCCATTAAGGGTCAAAGGATTTCTTATAGCATCAAGACATTAGGAGATTTATGCAATTATAAAAAATGCTGCCGATTTTTCAGTGTATAAATTTTAAACCAAGGTTTTCCACTTTATTTTCAAAGAAATTTCCAATCTCACTAATTACCACAGCCACTGGTTATAAATAAGGCGGATCTGAAACCAGTTGAATTCTTGGTCATTCGCGCTTTCGCTGGCCATTAAATCAGCTCCTTTTTCTAGCCACATAACTCTAAATAAAGTGTTGAAATGCACGTGAGCGAGTGAAATTCCTGCCATTTTGTGTTGGCTGACTGTGTTGGTATTCCTTTGGTGCTGTAAAGTTTGTAGAAAGTTTAATATTACAACAGTTTTTCCTAAGTTTATCTATATAAATAAATATTAACAGTGATGCTGAAAGTTAAATACGATAAGAGCCTTATTTTAATCAACACCAAATTAGCGTTATTTAATTATCGTTAAGCGTCCATTTTTAATAAGTGATTGATACCTATTATGCGAATATTGATCCGTTCTTAAAATTAATCCGGTAATTGGTTCTTAATTAAATATTTTGCATATCATTGTCTTGAGTTTAACTGATATTGTGTTCTAGCTTGCTCAGAGGGAAATTTGGTGGTTGCTAAGTCTAGGTCTAAAATTTGTAGGGGCAAATTACAATCTGTTGTTTTTCCCGTCAAAATTACCGCATAATAAGCTCAGAATACCATGTTGTGTGTCAGAGAGTTTAAGGACTCAGAGTAAGTCATCTACTGGTCAGAGTGATAAACCATCAGGAATCACGTGGGGCGAAATCTATTGGGTAACGGTCAGGAGTTTACTTGATAAACTTGAATCTTTGTAAGTCCCTAACAGGCAGGCAAACACAGACACCTCATTTAAAGTAAAATTCTTCAAAATTATCCATGTCCTGATCAATAAACTAAGCAATAGAGCGAGATACGCTTTGAAGAACCATGCTCATTGATATTGCTTTGGTGGCCACTTATTGCGGAATCATTAACAAGCCCCTTGTTGGCAAGATAAGAGTACAAAGGGAATATAATCACTAGGAAATAGTAACTTTGAATCGCCTTCCCTGAGTTATGGAAAAAGAAAGTGTTATATAATAATATAATTTTCTGATTACCTTGAACTATAATTTATTGACGTTTAGTTGTTATTTGTATAATATGTACAGTTGTTTAAGTCGTTACTATGACGCCTGGCACTTCGTCGAATAAACTGTGGAGTTACCAGGCGTCTCGAAAAAGTAACTTGCGAAACGAAGTCGTGAATCCAGAATAGTTGAACTGCTAATTAGAGAGCGAATAATGTATCTACAAAACTTAATTTCAACACCCCAACCAGATGTTTGACAGCAAAAACTTCAAATACCGTTTTGAAGGTAGGGGTTACGATCAGAGATTTATTAGTAAGGTGGTATATCCTATTATCCAATGAAGTCATAAAACATTTCATTTATTAGAAAGTCAACAAATAAGCCCCTATCGACAAAAACGGATAGCAATAGATCAATATTTTCTGGGGAATACCAGGATCGGGCGTAACTCCGATCTTTAAATTTAACTCTACGAATTTTGTAAAAAAACAAAAATAAAGAATCTGCAGGAGCTCAATCGGAACTAGATCCTAAGGGTAATTGAGGAAGCACTTTATATCGAAATTCTCGAGGGACAATTCTTGTTGAGGAAACTGTTTCACTCTAAGCTGGATGATTAAATCGAAGCCTTCTTAAGCTTGTTTAAACAAAGCAAACTCCATCTTACTAAAAGCCAGTTCATGAGGAATAGAATTTGAAAACCTACCCATATGAAGAACCAGATTTTAAGAAGCAATCGAAATACTTGTGTCAGTTCTGAGATAACTGGTCTGCCATGCAAACGAGATTCGTCTCTTCCCTCTTTGAATCACAGATTGCACTAGAAGCAGTCTCTTTGGGAGGAATTGCCACATCTACTTAAAGCATTTTCAAGACACAGTGAAGAATCTTGAGGACTTCTAACCTGGAAATCTCACCAAATTCCAAAGGTGTTCTCGCCAAATCTAAGCCGATGATCAGTCATTTTACCAACGAAAAAAAGCAAAGAAAACATATCTCGTCATTTTTCTAGTCAAATCACCTGTAGAATGAGCACAGGGGGAAAGGGGAAACAGGGCCTTGGGTTGAGGTTAATTAGAGATTCAATAAAAACCCAGTAAATGACAATAAACGATCAAAAAGGGGGATCATTTATTTAGGATTACTGTCATTCAACACTGGATCCCTGATAGGGATTTTAAACCTGTTTCTTTGAGATTTCGAGGAAGAAAAAAAGGTTTGGCGGAGCCAAAATGGAACTAGACCCTACTGAAGGACATCAAAGAATGCACTCGTGAGTCATTATCTTGCTGATGAAACTGTTTAACCTTAATCTTAATGAATACACGGAGCACTTACACAAAGTTTACCTTTACAACTTTTAAATAGAGGCCTATTTTAGGTCCTTAAATGTAACATACTTTATCTGGCTTATCAAAAAGAATGAAATTTGCAGTCGGCCCTTAGCAGGAAATGACTGAAAGTTACTGGGACATCTTTCTTGAGCGATGCTTAAAGAAGCAATCTCAATTGTTTTGCTATTTTGGAGAAGTACGATGAGCTGCGCTACCTAAAGTAGTTTGATTAATAAACGTAGCGTTAAACAGTGGCCATAAGAGAAGGGACGCTCGGTAACACCATAGTTTAATCAACAAAGTGCAAGGCGTCATAGTAACGGCTTAAACAACTGACCATATTATGAAGATATTGATTAAAAATAAATTATAGCCCAAAATAATCAGAAAATTATATTTATTTTTTAAATGCGACACTTATGCTAGAGATGGTAGTCACTTCTATCGTTAAATAAATGACTGTAGGCTATTGGAGAGAAGGAATTCCATAAACCTTTTGTAAAGCTTTAATCATCCTTGTTCATTTCCGACTGTGGTTTATTAAAAACTTAATACTCAAAAATGTTTCTAATTATAGGGTCCCTTTTGTTTACAAGAAACAGATCGCAGGTACTGTAATGCCTAGTTTACCGACGATGTCTACTGAGTGTCCAAGAGAAGTCGTGAATCTACCATAGTCTAACCGCAAAGAAGCGTGAGCCTACCACATTCTACTAAAAGCTATCTAAACACCTAGCGAAAATTCCTGAGGACATTTAGTTGCGTTGGTATTAAAAGCTTCCCAAAACGTTCTTATTCCGCCCTCGAATATAACCCGAATTTTCGCCACACCTAAGCCGTTTTCCAGTTGCTTTACCAACGAAAAAGCAAATAGCCCAACCCGTTGTTTTTCCCTTCCATAACAACAGCCGAATGAGCAGAGAACACAGTGTTGGATATCGGGTAGAGGGGGAGGGGAAACAAGGCATGGGTGAAAAGAAACATTCTTTCAGTGCAACCCCATGCGACGCGTAAACTGGTTCAGGACTCGCACACGCAGACAAAGTCTTCTAAGTGATAAACCAACGGAAGTCAGGTGTGGGGGGAAGTGAAACGATCAGGAGATTTGCCTTATCTATCTCCGCCTTCAGAGGAAGGGGTTCAGTGGATTGTAAGCAGGAGCCTGCGCAACTGATTGGCTGGCGAAGAGAGGGTTTGAGAATCGCGGGGCGAATGCGGAAGTTGCAGTGGTCTGCGGGTACTGCACCAGTGGAAACTGGGAGTGGGCAGGGGCAGAAGTGGGATAGGCCAATTGCTGTTGCATCGGCTGCATCGGTGGCCTTGCCATCGGATAGTACATCTGTAGAAAGGACAAATGAGAGAGAGAGCACTTTAACACACACACGAAGCGAAGGAGAGCAGTGACGTAAGCAAAGAAGGAGCCAATCAAAGGCAAGGATGGATTGGGCATTTGTACAACAGGCCTGATTAATGCAAAAGGGGCGTATGGCGCTATTGTCCGCTTTTTGCATTCACAGAATCCTCCCCGTAACCGAGAGCAACACCTATCTGGGATTTAAGCGGAAATTAGGGCGGCGGATTGGGCAGAAACGAGAATACTTTTCTATTGGGCTTGTTTAAATCGACTTACCATGTGAAGCAGGCGAAGGGCTTTATTGAAACACATACACACAAACGAGGAATTATATAACAAAGAAATTCCACCAGCAAACAGAGCACTTCCCACACTAGAAGTAGTTAGGATGTCTGCTAAAAAATGGAATTTCGCCTTAGGTTTCCCCACGACTAATACATACAGGGATTAAGGATTAAACATTACCAGAAAATATTTAGCTGTAAGATTAAGTTACTTCCACTAGACTGCCTTATGGGCAGAATTCAAGCTCGTGGTGGTCGCAGGAAACAAGCTGGGATTACCAACTTGAGCGATTGGATTACTTGTATTGTTTTTCGAGTCTGTTGAGGCCAGTAAAGAATCGTGTTTTTTGGTTGCTGATCACTGTATGCGTTAAAGAATTGCTTAACGTACACACAGCCTCCATTTACGTTTTTCACCTGATTCAACGCATGGAAGAATAACTTGCCTCAAAGAGTGCTTTAAAGTGCCGCCGTGAAACATTCTCATGTCCGACAAAAGTACCCCTCACTGAGAGCACTGAATTTCACCTCAGGATTTGCCAAAGGGTGTAAAGATTCAATTTTACTGAACAGCATTTCGTTGCGGGACTAAGTTCTACTCCACTCGAGAACAATACCGTTGGCTGCATTGCCTCTTAACCGAATTTCCATGCAAAGGACTTGAGATAGTCATCTTGAGTGACTGGGTAATCCTTTTTTTCCGCTTCTGGTTTTGAGGCTCCCACCTTACCTGGGTTAGTGGATCCAAAAGGAGAACCTATGAGTAACTACCACCTACACGGGCTGAGCCCTGCAATCGAGCCCTGATTGATATGGCAGGATTTCTCCTCACCTCAGAGGAAATTCAAGAAGCCGGTTTCCACAACGACCACACCAGTTCCCTTCCCCAGATCACCCTAACCCAGCGACCCTTTTACCAATCCAATTGTATGGGTTTTTTAAGCCGCCGTCATAAACCTGTGTACTCCGACGAATAATCGGTTTCCGACAGGCAACCACCTCCTTACTCCCCATCTCACCCACCTTAGTCGCCATCGCAGAAGCAGTACCAGAAGCAGCGGTCATCCAAGGGTTATTCGTGGCCTGTTTGCCCGTCCCCGCTGCCGCTGCCGCTGTCGTCGTCGTCGGGATGGTGGACTTGGACACCGTCAGCTGGCCAGCAATCTCCGCCAGTCGACTGTCCAGATCGTCCGCCGGCTTCGCCTCCACCGCTGGCGTCGTCGTCGTCATCGTCGTAGTCGTGGTGGTAGGCCACGCATTCGGCGTCAAGAAGGGGTTGTTGGGGTTCACCGCGGCATGTGAGTCGGTGAGGAAGTGAGAGATCGGGCGGGGTTGAGCCAGAGCCCCGAAGGAACTCGAAGCGGGCAGAGAGGGCTCGAGCCAGTCCTCCAAGAAGAAGTTCGTCGACGAAGAGGAAGCGCCGGTGCCGGTGCCCTGCGTGATTGTCGTTGTCGTCGAGTCCAGGGGTCCAAAGAGCTGCAGGAGGTCACCGTCACTGCTCGAGCGCTCGTCTAGGGAATTGCTACCACCGCCGTTGGCATTTGCAGCACACTTGGCGTGCGCCTGACTCACAAAGGCCTCGAGGCGTTGGCGCTCCTCCTCGATTATGCGCTGCTGCTCCGGTGAGAGGTTCGAGAAGGCGCTGGAGTCACTGAGTTGCACCAGATCTCCGGTCACTGCCGGTGCTGCTGCTGCAGTCGACGCCTTCCCCGAGACCGAAGCCACAGCCGCAGTCGATGATTTCGTCGGGGAGGTCTTGCTTCCAGTGGGAAGAAGCGAGAGAAAACGCTGTGAATAGCTCTATCAGCAGTTGAGGAGGCTTCCAAATCTCAGCTTTGGGTTAAGATACATTCCCAGCTGTTATTTTAACGAATAGGTATTCGAGGAAACACAAGAATCGAACACTTTATCCAAGTGTTACGAATGGATGAGAGACTGCAGTTTCTCACTCGGCTTTTGCGAATTCCATTTCTACAGACGTAGATGAGGACAAAATTTAATCCCGATTATCAAGGTAAGCAGGTTCTTATGACATGCACTTTCGCCAATAACGTCTTCCCACACTTCTAGGTCGCAATCGGTCAAAAGTCTCAATCAAACACCACCACCACCACCGTAGGCCTAGTTTTGGTTCTGGCAGCATTTTTGGAAGAGAAAAACTCACGTTTCATTGAGTTTCTTATTCTCCATGTGCATGAGGTGGCTCTCCAGTGCCTCCAGGACCGAGGGAGGCACGGGCTTGAAAATGAGCGACTGCTTTCCGAATCCGTCGTGTAGTTGGAGGGAGTCACAGGCCTGCAAAACAAGCACAACTTCTCAGCGCTGGGTGGAGGCACGTGAGTAACACCCACTCTCTCTCTCTCGTCGTCTCCAACGTGGCAGTGTACTTTAGGCGACGCGGGGTGCGTGTGTGTGTGTGTGTGTGTGCAAACGAGGGGTCATCAGCATATCTGGGAACGAAAAGTCCGAAAATCGACGTGGCGGGCTGTCACACAGGCATCTGACCTCATGACCCGATGAAATGCCTGCCCACACGGGAACAATCAAGCCCCCCCCCCCCCCCCCCAAAAAAAAATCCCGCGGTGGGTATCACGGATTCTCAGGGGAATTTTCAAAAACCCCAATCCTCTGGGATGGTTGACGTGTTTTGGAAATAACTGTACACGCGATAGGAGACAAGTCTCATCTTGCCACCAGAGAGAGCTGACTTGTTTTGGGAAGGGATTACCGCAAATGGATACTTTTACGAACCCCTTGGGACAAATACGACTCATACAGCTGCCTCCATCACAAACTGACATCCATCCTGATGTTTACCCCTTCAACTGGCTCAAATAGAGACTCAAACACATCCACGATGAGCTAGAACGATTAGTGGTTCGGGTAAAAAGACAGAGAGATTATTTTTCTTCGTTAGGTGGTCTTTTTGACAACAAAAGTCCAGTAATACGAGTAGTAGAGGGCCCCGGGTGATTGAAGAACAGTGAGACAATTCAGCAGCGCTTTTGGACTCAGGAAATGCGGAATTTCGCCAAATTAGCGCGGTGGGAGATTTAATTCTTTGCCCAGCCAGTTTCCACTAAACGACACTCGAACTCAGATGATGGAAACCATCTCACCACCAACCCCAAAGCAGAAAGACCTATCCAAGGCATGCCGACACAACTCTGAATTGCGACGTAGACGGGACGCACCTCAGAAATCTTGATGAAGTGGTTCACACCCTCCATGCGCTTCAAGAAGGACTTGTAGATCTGCAGCGCCTCCTGACAGTCCTTCTTCGACATAGAGAAGAACTTTTCTGTAAAAGTGCACAAGGAAACCCCAATCAGAGAAGGAGGAGGAGGAGGAGGAGGAAGGTTAATTCAGAGAGAGTGGGTGAGCGGACGACCCACCGATGATGTTGATCATGCCCTCGTTGTAGACTGCGTAGAGGCGAATCAGGTCTTTGTAGAGGTTCACAAAGGCAGCCAGCACCACGCCGTTGAAGAGCTCATTGGATGAGGCCTATGGAGCAAAAACAAAAACACCGGTAATCACACAGTCCTCCTATGACATGCTGCCCCACGGAAACTAATCCTCGTCGGGAGCTGTACACCGAGGTGGATTCCACCAAGGAAGAGCTCCAATTAGCAGTGGAAACATGCAGTTTTCTCTGACGAATCATCCTCGTATACCTTGTTTCCACTACCTTGTCAAACTCATGCGACTTCCCACTATATAGAACACCGTCTGCTGTGCAACTCAAGTCCACGAAATAGCCCACTGAGTGGGTGCCTAAGGTCCCAACGAAATCGATTCTTTTCTTTTTCTCGAGAAAATCCAACTCACATCGAAGGCCAGCAACGCATCAATCTGGCGTTCCAGCGGTGGGAGGACTTTAAAGAGCTGAAAAGCACAAAAAAGAAAAGCGCTGGTTCAAAACCCAGTTGTGTTTTCGGTGTTCCCGTTTGAGAGCACACACATACCTTTGCCTGCGGCATGGTCTTCATGTTTACCTCGTCGTTTCTGTCAAAGGGAGAAAAGAAGAAGACCCAGTAAACCCCGGGGTTTGCAGAACAAAACAAACGAGCAGCGAACAGCAGGGTGAAAACTAAGCCAACACAGAGAAGTGGAGGGGGGGGGGAGAGAACTTGCGAGAAGGAAATGAATCCAGTAGGTGCTAGTGCAAGGTGGGAGGACGCCTCTTGCCTGCTTGGGGAGAGGGAAGGGGATGAAGTAAGAGCCTCGAGTCACTAGTCACTTATGCAAATGCCGTCTGTTTATGCACAGGCCGCCAACGATACCACACACCAGTCAATGACGTGGGCAAAGCATTTTAAGAGGGTGCCTCGTGAAATTACCATTCTGGAAGGTGGAGAAGCACCGGTTAACCACCAAGTCATCCCATAATTTCTGTCCGCATTTTTAAACACTCAGTGTTGCGGCAAGATGACTGCCATTTTGAACGGAGACACTCGTTAAGTAGATGGGCGTACCTATGTGGGATCGCGCCCATCTTACTAGGGTATCACCGCATGCCTCAATCTTGAACTTGTAGATTGAAACCAATGAATTGCTAACGCCCTGCGTCAAACAACCGTGGAACTGGGAAGTTGCGAGGGAGTGCTTGTTTCCCGATACAGTCCTCATTCATCGACCCTTTCAGATTTCAAAAGCGCCCTCTTTGAAACATGCTGCATCGCACTACTGAGCAAGGTGGTGAGTGAAACCAAGTAACATCACACCTGAGCCTATTAAGCAATGTCAAAAGGCTTCCGAGCTGGCAAAAGCTTCAGGGGTCGTCATTAGGCCATGGAGAATCTATGACTATTTACTAAGTGCTCATTAACTTGATGGGCGTATGTGAATGAAGCCACCACCACAAACCCTGGCAGGCCTTGCAAAAAAGACGTGTTTCAGCCTATAGAGTGCCTATTACACACCGTCGGACACTCAAAATTGTTAAACGCCCATCTTACTTTTTTTAAAATAGACATTTAGACAGGTCCTATGTCTGACCCTACTGCATACTAAAGTAAAAAGTCAAGATGGGCAAGACTTTAGTCACCACGGTGGATGAACGCATCACTAGCACACCATGGGCGCTACGGCACCCAAGAACTACGCGTGTGACGTCGTGAAGGCTGCTTGAAATACGTCAATCGAAGGGATAAACAATGCACTGCCCCCCCCCCCACCCTTTGGCGCACAGGCACACACAAAACAGGGTCACCAAACCGAAGAAGAGGAAAATAACACTAGAAGCACCACCTGACGCTCCATTTTGGCGATTTGAGACACACATTGGGGATCAGATTAAGCGAAAACGGGGGAAGTGCCCACGGACTCGTTAGACCATAAATGAGGAGCAAGATGGGCTTAGTAGCCACCAACAACGAAACACGAGGTAGGCCCAATGAGGCGGTGACCTTGGGAGAACGTTTCCTCCTCCCAATGACCCGAGATCCAGATAAGATCAAGCGCGGACACAGGAAAAGTGCAAATAGGGAGATTGATTCTTCACAGAGGAGAGAGAAAAGATAGACTAAATGGCTATCCCACTAGTAGGGCATTTAGTCCGCAGACAACGGCAAGTTCTTAGCACATCCAGGACATGAAATACGTGCTAGGCCAACGACCCCCAGATCGCGATCAAAGCAGACAAACACATAGGATGGTGCAAACAGGATGGTTTCTCCACAGAAAAGCTTAACGGGCATCCCATTTACTCAATCACTGGGGCTACTAGTCCATCGACAAAAGGCAGGAAATTCTTTGGCACGTAGAGAGTGTGAAATACGAACTAGGCCAATGACCTAGTCTCAGCTTTTCTTCAACAAAGTTCCTCAAAGTACAATTTGGGATTTAGAAGATAGGCTTCATGACCATTCCCATTTACTCAATTATTAAGGTACCGGCAAAGGTGACAAGTTCAGGGGAGAAATCACAATACCCATCGCACTTGCATTTGCATAAAACAAGGCAAGTTTTGGTCACGCCCAGGATGTGAAACACGAGCTAGGTTAATGTTTGCGAGCACAACGGTAGGAGTAAAACCACATGTTAATGCAGGACCCAAATCACCGGTCCAGTGACTGCTAGACAGCCGGTAAAAAAATGATTCAGCTTGAGGGTGAGTAGGAAAAAGCCCTAGCAACGACCGTTTTGGAACCCCCAACCAGCCAATCAGATTACGGGAACCTCACCAAGCCCAAGGCATTGAATAATATGCGCATCTGTTACTGGATTTCACAAAGAACCGCAACAATTACACGCCGATGGTTTAATGAGACCTGATGACTTTGGCACGAAGCTGTCTTAATAACTCTGTCCAATAGAAGTGCGTAAGCATTCAAGCACTTACAAAATTTCGATGTAACCATTTGTTACGGGTGAGAGACAGTTTACCGTTAACTATGCTACACATGCCACTAAAACTAGACTTGAGAGACCAACAAAAACGCTTACTTGGATTTAGAGATGAACGATTAAAATAAGTTTGGATTGATAGTTAACTAAATGGAGTTGCTATGACGACCCATGGTGCACTTTGTAATGTTCATGAGCATTGTGAAACAGGATTTTCCGAAGCGGCAGTGGACTTTGAATCATTTTTAGGAAATTAAATCGGTGCGAAGCTAAGAGATGACTAAATTATCCACCCAAAATAACTCACGTGGGCTTAGATCGCAATCTGGGAATTAACCAATATTGAGAAGCTAGTTTATTTAAAAAATGCATGCAGAATATATGGATTGTATAAGAAGTCAGCAAAGCGAAATGCGATTACACTTACTTCTGTTTGATTTTGCAGAAGTCAAAAGCAACTTCTCGGTAGCTGGAACACCTGGCATCGAGATAGCGAGCGTAGTGACGGATAAAAAGATACATCGTGGCAGCTGGGAGAAATCCATATGAATAATAAATTCCAAACGCAAAAAGGGATTTATTTTAGGTGTGTTTACTAACCTTGTGAGCTGTTTTTCTCAAATGATCTCGGGGTTGATAATTGGCAATTGTTCGAAGCCAGATATTGTGAGAAACGCTATGAAACACACATAAATGCATCGAAATCATATACATGAGATTAGTTTATTTAAACAAGTTGCAATACCTCGCTTCCATAATTCATAAGGTGGTGGATAGTAATAAGGGCCTTGAAGGATACGACCCAGCTGCTGTTGTGGGAACGTCCGATTATGTAATTAGCAAACTCTGGCATTGAAAGACGCGGTTCATATGTACAATTGACGAGAACTAGAGGATAGTCTACGAAAAAATGTCTAAAACTACTATTTAGGTGTTTTCTTTTCGGTGCATTCATTTCTTCAGTTGTAGCTTTGCAAATAGTCTTCGCTATGAGCGAACCAGCAATGCTGTGCTTCATTGAAGTCATTCTATCAACAAGACTCTGTCCTTGGCCATTACCGGCTAGTCGTTTAACAGCTCTAGCAGCCATCCCGCTGAAAAGACAGCAATATGTCCAGATATATCCAAAGCAAGCGCCGGCGGTACTGAATGCTAAAACAATCCATTACTTTTTGATGTTATTGTTCAGGAAATGCTAAATTGGCAATTAATTTTTGCAATTCTTTGATTTTAAAATATAAATAACATATATTATATGCAAACGCGGTCATAAAGTGTAAAAGACTGTTTTAGATTTATTCTTTAGCTCTATAATTTAAAATTTGATAAAGTAATTTCTTTACTAGATTAACATTTTAAAACTTTTGGTATATAATAATCTGATAACGACTAATTATAGATGTATTTCTTACCTCGATACTACTTTTACTTTTTTCATAATCCTAGTGTATCGGGCATAGCTCCAGCTAGGCTCAAAGCCGCACTTCAGTGGGAAAAAAATAATAAAGATAGCTCATTTTTTCAATAACCCTGAGCCGTTAAGCAAGTACAAATGATTGCAGTATAATGTTCAAGCTACTGGTTGCGATTGCATTTTACTTATCATGACTGGACAATATCATGATTTCGATGCTACCAAAGATCGCTTGTTGGGTCATTCGATTCCTTATGTGTTAATTATTGGCTTTGTTTCACTTATGGGTAGGTAGACTAGATTAACATTACGATTTGAATTTAGTTTACACGAATCCAGTTTTTCACGATTTACTCGGAATCCTTGTGTCGTACGGCCACTTTTTATTATAAATATTTGTTGAAGCCTTTTACTTGCAAAATGATTCGACCAAAGTGAAAGCCTGAACTGAATTTCTAGCTCTCAGGGGCCTTTGTATTTATTTATCTAGTGTTTTCCCAGTATTAGAAAACATTCATATGATTATTAATTTTGAAATTCACAAAAGTAGAATTCAACTGTGTGCCTATGAAGGCTATGGTACTATATCCAAAACTCAGTTTAAAAGTCTGATGTACAAAATTCTAGCTTTCGATAGCTATTTGTATGTTCACCTTTTTGTGGGAATGGAGTTGTAATGTTTAAATACACTCGTCTCCAAATACCACACCAGCTGGCTGCACGTGGACCGAACGCGCGAAATTGATTTTCGCCACAGTTGTCCTCTATTCAGCCCCACTTTTACATCCAATGAGAAGAGGACGTCACTCTCCTCATGCTTTCTGGTAAAACCACAGTTCTAGCTCTAAACCCCAGAGATGGCTGCATGTACAACGGTAATTACTACTACTTTCCGCTTTTAAGTAATATCAATTGCCTCATTGAAATGGGAATGATAACTTTTCATGCCTTCAGGGCGAATACTGGGCTACCCAGACAAACGCACAGCCGCTGTCCGTTTTAGGTACTCTGGCGAGATTTTTGACATCCCCAAACGACTAGTCATCTCGTTTAGTAGTGCTGTCTTTAGTACTCCCATTGAGGTATGTTCACTTCCTCAATGCACCTGTATCACAATTCACCCTACTAACTATATATAAGTAGATTTAAAAATATAGTGCAGAAAATACTAATACATTGAATTGAGAGCCTGCTTAAATGTCAGCTCAAACAAATTGTTGATGGTATAAAGTATCGCCACTATGTCAAATGCAAAAATAAAGCTATTCTTAAACAAAAAATAGAATTTATTAATACGATTTTCATTTTTGGGTATAATTGGCCAACGTTTTTAAAAAAATTTAGCATATTCTACCAGATTCTGCAGGATTTCATCGACGAATAATAAGGTGATTTGGCTTCCTTCCAGCATGGCGATGCAGTTTTGGCCTTAGTGAAGAATATGCAGACGGGCAACCATTGCTGGGTCCCTGGCCGTGTTTCCGGGTTAGCCAAGCACAACGTTGAGTGCTATATTCAGTCCTATCCCGTCCACCTATTCTGGGGTGTCAATGTGAGTCACGATACTCACCTTGTCTCGTTTGTTGCCTTGTAATCTGTTAGCCAAATGCCGACACTTATTTTGGTGAAAAAAAAAACAGAATCTAACCGACCCAAATAGAATTTCGAACTTAGTAGGATTAATTACTAGCACACACTAGAGGAACGAGACTTCATTTTGCATTGTTTTAAGTGTAAAATAATGAATATTTCTTATCTATTGGTCACTGAAATTATCACATTTCAGAGCGAGTTCAAACGCAGCGATTTGGTCAAGATTTCTTCAAGTTTTCACAATGAAGTCGTATCATACATCATCAACATCAACTTGTGAGTTGATTTTTTTATAAACAAAGAAGATGTATATAAATAATATATTTTGCAATTAGAGACGAAGAAGGCAATTATAAGGGCTTGCCGAAGCCGGCTAAGAAGTCCAAATGGACCACTTGCCCATACAAATATACCCCAGTAAGTTTGCTGTACTTATGAGCGTTAGATTAATCCAACAGGTAAATAATTCAGTCGTCTTTTTATGCTCTCCTATGGGCATCAATCCCCTCTATACTACAATATTACCTACTGAACACTCAAAACTAATGGCAATAGAGCAAAGGTGCATTCGACCAAGTCCAAATACATCTGTTGGAGCATTAGAGAGAGGAGTTGTGCTCAGCTGACTTGAGCAATCTGTTGGCTGATGGGATTTGGCATTTGACGGTTAGGAAACAGTCCGAGTGTTATTGCCTTTGTCTTAACCTTGAGCATTCCATTGAAGAGGTTGAGGGATAATCGGCTCCCGGGCTAAATTCCCTCATTCATAGAGCTTAGTCTGGGTTTTTTAGAAAAAGAGGCACCCCACCCCGATATCCCTAACGGAGTCCAAGATGCGCGTGGTGCGATTCTCGAGACCCGAGGCACTCATCCGAAAGATGCTGACAGAGAGCACTTGGGCGCACTCCAATTACCCCTTCACACCCATCTATTCGCCCAAATCGGACCGCTCCGACTCAAAAATCCGCAAGACCAGTGGCCGACGAAGTGACTCACTCGGTTCTCAGTCCCGTTCTCCCTCACACACTCGTTTAAAACAATCTAAAAGGGGTAGCAGTGATCCCTCAGGCAAGCGGCAGAAGTCCAAGTCACCCCGTAAGCAATCCCCGCCTTCTAAACGCCAGAATCAGCGAAAGCGAAGTCCCGACCCGAACTCTGACTCCGTGTCATCCACCGAGAAGCGAGGAGGCGGCAAAAATTCACCCAGGAAGCATAATAGTCGGGGCAGGAAGGTCTCCCCTAAACGTGGTGACGGTCCAGCTAATAAGCAGACGAAATCCAGTGTTGAAACAAAGAGAAGAGGCTCGATTAAACCGACTAGTCCTGTGCCGGAGACGATCAGCCAATCGGAAAATTCGGTGCCCTCACCCAAAGAAGCCTCTGCCACCTCCGCTACCACCATCAGCACTCCAAAGAAACGGGCATCGATTAAGAATAAGAGCAAGACGACAGCCAACAAAACTGCCCCCAAGGCCAAAACCCTCAACACGGCGATGAGTGAGGTTGTGGTGGAGGATGAGGAGAAGGCGGGGGAGACGAACATAGCCGAAGTGAGTCTCTCTGATTCGAAGAACCAGCCGCCTCCTCTTAGTGGCAGTTCAGGTGCTCTGCAACGGGTGACAAGTGCTGAAAGAGCAAAAGTAAAGGCCCAAATCGATACCACTGTGGCCATTCGCAAGGGACCCAGTCAGCTGAAACTAACTCTCTCAGCGACTTCGGTGGAGTGCGATCCTGACGACCCTGAATGCCGTCATGCAGAGCGTCGGATCGAGGAAAAAAGCGATGAAACGGCGCCTGCCGCAAAGAAGCTTGACATTCAGGCGACTGAAAGGGAGCCTCACGCTGAAACAACTGGTGCTGCTTCTAATCAAGCCAGGCATTCGATGGAAGCGAAGGTTCGCACTAAGGATAAACACAGTCCTCCAAGTTCACTAGAGAAGTCTCACGTTTCCACCCGGATTAAAGGGGTCGCCAGGCTTAAACCTCAGAGGAAGAGTAAGAATTTGAACCAACCAACTGTTGAGGAAGTCTCTGGGAAGGTACCAGTAGAAGCGCTGGATTTCCAAACAAGGGAAGGGCCACCAATCTTGGTAGACTACTCTGTGAGAACAGTTAACTCAAGTGGATCCACTGGGCATGCGGCAGGAAGAATCAAAGTTCCCTCCGAAGAAGGCTTTACAACTGTCCACGCGAATGGCGTAAAGGTGACCTCATCGACGATCTACGGCGACGATGTGGTAGTGAAACGACAAGAGTTCCAGGGAAGTCCCACTGCAGACGATACCATGGAGATGGCTGGAACCGTGTCAACCCTCAATGCGGACGAGCGCTCGGCCTCTAGTCAACCCAGGACAGCTGACGCTGGCAACTATACTGACCAATCAGAATCGAGGGAGAGATGCGTCAAGAACCCTTCTGAGTGTGAACAACGTAACTCAGCTCCAGTCTCTAAGACGGTGGATAGCGCTCAGATCGGCGAGGCTTACCCCCAAAGCGATGCGGTCTTGATAGGCAAGAAGCAGATGATAAGACTCTTCAGTACCGAAGAAGGTGGAGTGAAACCGACGCTGGTTCGGCAGGTTGGAAACAGACGGCTTCAAGAGGGGGAGGTGGAGGCTGACGGCTCTCTGGACTACTACGACGACTCTGGAGAGGTCCTTCTCTCCGAGCACGTGCGCATTGGTGCAACCACTGAGGAGGATAAGCTCGCCCGCTTCTCAGTGGAAGCCCATAGGTCTAGTGAATCATTTTTCGTCAATGGAGAGGTCTTTGGAAGCCTCGGGGGAGCACCCAATGAGCAATTCCTAATTCGTGTCACCAGCAGTCTGAGTGAGATGAGTGACCAGACCAAGTCCCGTAAGCTCATGCTCAGCATGTCCGCCAGTTTTGAGAACGAAAACAGACCCTGCCGTCAAAAGGGCGCCTTCAGTCCCGAGGTGATAACCACTCCATGGAGCCGGCAAAAAGAAGCAGCGTTCCAGTCGGGGGAAGAGGTGCGTATAGCCAGCATCTGTATACCGCTGAGCAAGAAACACGCCCAGTTGGACCTCTCACTGGCCAAGACAGTCAGTTGTGAGAGCTGCCTGTGTGAACAGGTACTAGAGAAGGTTGTGGAAACGGTTGAGCACATGAGCAATGCCTCCCTTATGGTCACTGTTAAGGCCCAACCGACGAGCGAGGCTGTAAAAGCCAGCCTAAAGACCCACGGACAGTGTGATGTGACCCCTCGCAGTCTTGAATGCTCCCACAATAGCTGCAGCAGACAGGCGAAATCGGAAGTCGATGAGCTGCTGTCTGTGAGCAGTCTGAGCGAATTGGAGAGGAGTATTGATTCGATGGTGAATTTGGGGAGAGTATGAAACAATGTCTTCTGCGGTGGTGTTTTGATTTGTACACTTTTGATTTGCTTTATTTGGCAAGATACGCTTTTCATTGTTGTTGTCTGTTTGTTTTGTTTGCGTGATGCAAAATATGTCAATGGGCTTTTGAAGAATACAGTTCTTATCATTTTGTTAATTTCCATTTACTCAGGGCGGTTTCTGGGAAATTCCTTTAATTCAAATTATTATGGTTTTGATTATTCTAAGAACTCATGAATGTCAGTTTCAACTTCTTTCTGTGGCTTTGAAAAAGCTGACCACAAAGAGTTGTGTAAAGGAGGAAGAAGTGAAGTCATATGAAAAGGAAATTGGCGCTGGCAATCACTTTTGGCAAGTGGGCTCCTGTGACGCTAGTACATATGCTCGTTATTGTCTGGCGAAATCGACAGAACATCCGGATATCTATTCAAAGTACGTCAAAGCTCTTTAAAAATACCCAAATTATTATCGATAAACCGTATTCATAATTATTAGACGGAGTAATAGCCCAGAAATAGTAAATTTTATGCAATTTTTTTAATTTTTCTTTGCTAATCTATCACCTTTTATTTTGTTGTATCTTCAGAAAATTATGAATATAATTTATAATTATTATAATTTATTTATCTTTTGTTATTATCTGCATAATATGTACTCTTGTTTAAGTCGTTACTATGACGCCTTGCACTTTGTTGAATAAACTTTGGAGTTATGACGCGTTCCGTCTCTTGTGGCCGTTATCGAACGCAACGCATATTAATTAGACCACTTTAGGTAGCATAGCACCTCCGTACTTTACATTACATTTGATCTCGGAAGAATAGACTCCCACTGAGTAACATGATAGCTGACGCCAAGTTTGATGTTGGATCCGAAATTCCCGTTCCGCTCTTACAAAAGAGGGACTTGCCAGTTAACAATTCCACTAGTTTTCCAGTTCTGCTCACTTAAATAACCGAGAGCAATTCAAAGCGGAAAGATGTGTTCAAGTTTGTGAGTGCTCAGGTGTATCCAGATTTGGTTTACCTGATTTACCGGGAAATAAGATTATTACCAATGCACTGGGTCGTCCTGGGGGTGATTCAGAGTTAATTAGGTGACGAAATGTAACCTGTTAGGGGTGACTCTAGCTAGCTAGCGAAGCGATGCTACTTGCAACTCACCCTAGGGCCACTACATATACACGAGAAATAGTTTGATAAGTAATATGGAGATATCAACCAACTTCTTCGGTTGATTCTTACCCTTGTAAATGCTCAAAGGTGTATTTGGCCACGTTCCAATTTAGCCAATGAAAAAGCGCACTTACCGTCCTAACTATTTATTGGTGCACTGGGATTCCACTTGTTGCCGGATAAATGGAATAGTGAGCACACAAACGCTGCTAATCTTTTTTCTGTGAACGCTTCTTTTATCGGGTAACACTCACGTGGGGTCTTATTTTTTGATGATCGACGCGGCAGAGAGCTCATAAGAAGATATTGGAATCTCGAAGGAATGCGTTTTTCCATATTCACGGAGTTAACCCCAGTCTGAGGTGACTTCTTCCACAGCTACATTCATTGGAAAAGGAAAAGAAAAGTATAAGTACTCAACTATGAGGCTGTGATATTGATGTCCCTTTGTAACACACGAAAATCGACAAGTCGAAGTGGTAGATCTTAGTTAACAGGGTGGTAGATGGACTCACACATCGAGAAATATTCGAATTAACCTTTTATATGGACAAGATATAAGGAGTATTTATAATGCATAATAAAGTTAAACATAATGTTTTAGACTGAAGTACATTTAAAGTGATTAATTTTTTTACGGAAGAGAAAAATTAAAAATTTCTTGATCTAAAAAACATGCGTAAATGGAAGTACCCAAGAATCGCTTGGGGCACACATATTTAGTCTTAGTGTATAGAGACGAATGAAGATGGTTGCCGGAGATTGTATGAGGAGATTTCACCCTTGAAAATGAAGGTCCAGTGGAGTTTGTAATAAACCCCTTGAAGCAGTAGACATTTAAGTACCTTATCCTGTTTTATCAGTTGATTTAGAACTCCTAATTAAACTAAGTTCAAAACAAACAACTGCTCACGGTCATATTCGAAAATTCGGAAAAATGTCTAAACACCGCAAATTTGATTCTTAGGATCACAAATCTCTAGGTGATATTTACTCTTCTCTCCTACATGCTCGCTAACTTGTTTCACCTTTTTTCGATGGACGTGACAGGAGACAAAAATAATCTTTTATTCATCCCACTTTGCTCCTTCCTCAGACGTCCAATCTTTTCGTAGTTTACAAAAGTACCTGCAAGAAACCACTTTTGCAACGCCGCAGAGGTTGGAATTCACATGGAATCTTTGAATGAAAACCAAAAAATGATAATAAAGAAGGCATCATAGAAGTTGTAACATTTTACGTTAATAATTAAAACTTTAATTAAATGTAACATCTGGTCATTTGTTTTATTTAATCAAAATTCCGGCAGAACCTAATGGATGACCTTATAGATAAAGCATCTTCGTTTGAACAGCACTGCAGAGCATTTTCGCTCTTTAGAGCCGCAAATGCAGGCAAGAAAGAAGGTCCTAACTTAAAAAGGCTTGAATGCTAACTGTACGAGCATTTCTTGCACTCTAGGTGAGAATTTTTGGAGTTGCGTTGCGTGTTTACTTAGCATTTTAACTCACGAAGGGGACGGTACTGGCGTCCCCTCTCAGTTTGGCACTCTCTTTTCCCTTCTCTACTAGCGGCGAAGTTTTGGGAGAATGTTAACAAGCTCCACTTCACCTTTTCCTCCACTTCTATTTATAAATGCAAAGACTTTTTTCCTAAAAAATAACTTGTTTGCTCACTAGTTTAAAAGATGAAGTTATTGTCATCCGTCTAATTTTAGCCTGCACTCCTGGATCATCCCCATGAACGAACACGATGCAGCAGGTGATGTTGGCTAAGGTTTTAACTTCTGTAAAATTCAGCCGAGATAACGTGGTTGTATACGAAACCATGATGCCGGAAATACTTCCATTTTAGTTCAAAATCTATAAATTTTGCTAAAGCACTTCTCATCGGTTGTCTCAACCATTGTAGCCATTAAAAGTTGAGCCCTGACGTGAAGGTTAGAAGCTCGATTCCTTCCTTATGACCTTGGTAGATGCCCAATACTTTGTCGAAAATGCCTGTATGCTTAATAGGTGAAGTCGTCGCCATCCTGAAATCCGCCTACCCATGTTTGTAGTGACACCGAACACGTAACTTGTCTCCAGGATTCAAGATCATGTATTTCTGTAATGCAGCTCCTCACTCAAAATCTCATCTCTCTCACGCATCGACAAAAACACACACACACACGAGGCAGAAGAGGGTGGAGTAATAATTAGAGGAAGAGTCGTAGAAGGCTTCAGCATCACCAAAGACAGACGCACATAGAAACAATGCACACAGGCAGACAGACAGACGGAGGGAGGCAACAACCTGTCTGTGAGCGCCTGCCTAACTATTCACCTGAATTCACACACACACACACATGTATATATATAAGTAATAGATATCAGTAGTATGGAGCGCGTGAGAGATGCCTGTGGATGAACAGAAAGTAGGAAGAGAGAGAGAGAAAGAGAGATCCGGGAAGACGTGAACGGATGGTGGTGGGAAGACAAATAAGCACTCTGGGAGGGGGTGGGGGTGGGTTTCTGTCTGCTCCAGACGACGAGATCAATAGAGGCGGGAGGGGGGAAATAAAATTGATCAAGTATGGCGAGAGGTGCGGTGGGAGGCTCGGTGGATGCCGCTTCTGGTGACCGGGCGTTTCTGTCTGTAGAGCATGGCTCGGTTCAACGAGGGACCTGAAACATTAATGCACACAGCCCGTAAACCCCTGCACTGAATTCTCCCCTTAACGTTTGGCAAACTTAGGGAGCAGCAATCTCAGACTACTACATCATCTGACCTCTTGAGGCATTCTGGACTCTGTTTCTCCCTAAGCGTGCTTCAAAGTCTCCCTATCAAGGCGGGAGTGTCTCACCGAAGTAGCTGAGCTGGACGGGGAGGAAGACGATGCCGATGACGGCGCCGAAGAGCACCATGCAGAGGTACATGCGGAAATAGAAGACCTGGAAGAGTCGCGACTTGGCGAAGCCCAGCACCACGATCCCGCCGAACTTCGTCAGCGTTATCCCCCGCAGCACCTGTCGGCGAGGAAAAGATGAGAGTCAGGTCAGTCCAGATTAGTACAACTTGGTTTCCAAAGCGGTTGTCCACTACATTCTATTGAGGGGTGGGGTTGGAGGTGGACTCACCGGGCTGCCCATTTCGGAGAGGGCGTCGAGAGCGCGTTCCTTGCGCGTCGCCTTCGTGCTGATGGTGAAGGAGCGGACAATGTGCGCGCAGAACTCCACGGAGATGCCAATGCACTGAAACGGGAGGAAAGAGGGATAATGATGAAGGGGGGGGGGTGTCCACTACTGAATTTGAAATAAGTAGGCTGGTCTCGCCCCATCAAACAGTCTAGCAGGGAACACACATAGGTGTTGACCTGAGAGCCTATTCACCTATAAAACACGCTATACACCAGGTGCTTACTACTGAAATCGGAAATGAGTAGGGTAGTCCACCCTCCCACCAAAAAGCGTAATTTATTAACCAACAGCACACACTAGGAGACATCAGAGGGTGCTCCGCCTACTGAAAGTGGGAAAGTGAGTAGTATATGGGTTTGTGTGCTTGCAGGTGCCATGACGGACATGCCGGCAGTGCGCGTGTTCGCTCTCTACGCGGGCGTGGCGATTGTCATCAACTTCGTCCTGCAGATCTTCGCCTTCACCGCCCTCCTCACCCTCGATGCCAGGCGCCTCGATGTGAGTCGCCCTAATTGGAGGACTCCCTTTTTGTGCGGTTGGGGGGGGGGGCTGGGAGCAGCGATTTGGAGCTGCTCCGATGGGAAACCAATTAGCGGTAAATGCAGCCCCGAAGAGGGACACACACACCGACCTCTGGAGAGGAGCGAGAGGGGGATGAACCACGGTGACCCAAAAAGCGGAGAAGGAGGAGGAGGAGTAGGAGGAGGGGGAGAAGCGTGACTCCCAGTTGTGCGAATGCACTCCCAACTCCGAAAGTGGACAATTTGTGGCCCACTTGGCAGTAGTTGAGTGTACTTCTACGCCCCCGGTGTTCCACCTCCTCTTTCCTCTGCCTTTGATGGCCCCCTCAGCAGCGGTGCACTTGTTCTCGAGTGCACTCTGCTCTCTGCCCACCGCCCTCCGATTGGTTGGCCGAGTACGACAATTCACGGGCCCTTTTGCAGTGATATTTACCACCACTTCAGTGAAAAGAAAACCACCACCTCTTCTCGGGTAACTGCTTACACGAAACTCTTTCTGGGAACAGAGACAAATACTGGGTGCCTGCCTCCCTAGACTGCCTTCTTTGTGTCTATAAAAAGCTTCAGTTGTATCCATGGCTCATTCACTTGTGCTTGAGACTCGAAGCGTACAAGCAGAGTAATTCAACTCACCAACTGCGTTTTGTTTTGTTTTCTTTTGCTTTGATTACGAATTTGGGCCTGTAAAAGTTGGAGGAGGTGGTGAGCCTTCTCCTGGGTCTATACCAACCAGGAATTTCTTCGTCCAAAAGAGGTCATCACCTATCGCTTTCTTACCACCTCGAGGTCTTAATCGATCGAGAACTCGGGTGGTAGTTGACTTGACATTGCTGACCAATTGTGGGATACGTGAGTTCCTTGAGTTGCCTCCCCCTTGTCGGTGAATTGGTCCCTACAGTTGGTCAGGCAGTGATGCGATCCACGACAAGCACTGGACAGTAGAGATTGCGTTTTGAGCACTTTCCCAACATCGTTGATCCCTCTCCTTCGCCCGAGCACTTTTTCCCATTGAGAAATGCTGCCACTCGATTGGCTACACCCCTCCCTCCCCCGCACCCCCCCACCTTCTCTTCCACATCTCTCGGGAATTCGTACCCAGGGGAATCAAAAGGGAGATTCTGGACAGAATTTAGCTCGAAGCGAAGACGGAGCTCTTAGAATTGGGGCACAGAGACACAGACTTCTGCAAGGGGGTCAACTCACAGAGGAAACAAGCCTGAAGCCGGTCTAGCATTGCCTCTACGAATTGCACTCATTCAGTCGAAAATACCATCCCCTCCTGACGAAGTTGATTCCATGTTCGGGACGGCTTTCTTGGTGCACACTTAGTCAGGCCTCTATTTCGTATTTGTCGACGGAATTTAACAGGCTAACAACTTCCCCACTAAATCTACCGCGGCCTTCTTCTTTCGGTCCGGGGTTTGTTGACTGAATTGTCATTACTTAAACTAGGCAATCGCCCTGACCGACCTATAGAAAGGATAAATTCAGTTCCTGACTACTTTATGCTGTTCTGCCTTTCACCCTAGCTACTATATTCAAGCAGTGTACTTTTTCGTCTCCTAGATGCATTGTTTGGAGTTTATACCGTCAGTCCGGGCTGTCGTTTGCAAAGTACAAGATGTTCAGGAATGTTAGGAGAGGGAGAGACATAGAAAAGCACATCGTTGCTCCCCTTTTATCGATTCCGCAACAAGTATTCGGCGGTGATTAGACCTGATACGAGTCAGCGATTATGGAATCTCTTGCCACAACACTTCAAGGTCTTAACGACACTGCCCAAGGACCACAACCAGTAATCCCTCAGTGTATTAAGTAACCCATTAATTAAACAAGAGCCGTTGTTTGCTTTCTTCATGCCCAATCCATACTCAATGGGATACGGCCCTTCCAACACTTCTACTGAGGAACCTTCATCAACTACAACTATATCTGCACAGCACAGTAGATACCCGTTTAATGCTTGTGGACAAGACTACGTCAAGCTGAACTACTCCTTGGTAATGCCACCAGACAGAAAGAAGAACCTTATTCCCTTTCTTTCCTCGCTTAACGCCGCTGATATTCCGATGAACTGCAATGGCTTCCATCCCATCTAGCATAACCACCTCTCAAAGAAAGGCGCCTGCGAGGAAGAGACTTAGCAGAGGGCACAGAAGACTCACCACAACCAGGTTGACCAGTGAGATGGCATTGAGCGGAATCTCCCACAACACCATAGCAGCGGCCACCGAGGTGGTGATGGAAGCCACTCCAACGATGACATTGAGCGTGGCCAGGACGTCTAGACCGAGCATCACCCAGGTGATCACCGCCACCGCTGAGAGCCCAAGTGAGACCTGGGTCAGGGTCTCCCGCACTATTCCCAAGTACTGCTCGTAGAAGACATAGAAGACACTGCAAGGCACCAAACACAGAGAGGTGTGGGGGGGGGGGTAAATTCAACTGGATCTCTATTTTTTGGTCTCTTTCTAAACTGCCTAGTTGGCGCACCTATAGGGGAAGACAGAGTTGGGCTGGGGGCCCGAGGGTTTGGCGAGGAGTTGGGCAGTGCCCGGTGTGAGCTGTGGTGGCGCATTCCCACTGACTGCCCAACGCGGTCCAAAGACGTCGGCGATTTCGCGGGCCTTGCGGATGGCTTCGATGAAGTCCTCAGTGGTGCGAAGGACCTTGTGGTGCGCGGCGAAGTTGGAGGTGAGGACGCGTGGAAGGCGACTACTATTGGTGCTGATATTGGTGGAGAGAACCACTGAGGAGCCGTGTTGGGCCATGCCTCTGCAAGGCGAAAGAACGCATTGGACATCTTACAAAATCCTAGATATTAGCACTGGGCGCATGAGTAAGGAATTTAGTTTGGGTGAAACTCGTAGGATTTCCCTGTCTTCTGAAACTAGTTCTTCGTCGCCAACACCTCCTACGTGTCAGACTTGCTTTCTCGCAAAAGCTCACAGGGCCTAGAAACTCATTTTGAGTAAAACTTTGACCAGATAAAGAGGAAATCTCTTTTTTTGCACAGTCTAATACACTTTGCAGTTACAAACCACTTCGATTCCTTTGCCCTAGAGGTTCCCGCAGGGGTACATGAGCCTTCTACAGGATTCTTTGTCTGTTTTGTATCTAATCTTTAAAATCTACCAAATTTTCTAAGTGTTCTCTCTTTTTTCTTTATATTCCAGGAACAGCAAAACACACGCCCCCTTCACCAGTCATGTGTGAAGATATGACAAGTAGTAGAATGAATGACGAACGTAACAAGTGTTATGATGATGATGAGGATTTTGGGTAAAACTCCGCTGAAAGTAGTGCAGCTATTTTTTTAAATACCGACAAATTTCCTTCTTTTCGATGGAGTGACAGTCGGGTTTGTCCTCGGCAAGAGTGTAATTTGCTTGTTTTAAATAACAAACCCTTAGAGACACTCCTGTGTGGTATATGGGTGGGAAACCTCTTTAATGGCAAGAGCACATGCCCCATTGAGCACTAAAAACCCTTTTTAATTCCACACTCTTTGAGGATGAAAGTGCGATTCCTCCCATGCCAATTGCAACTCTTTAAAGTCTTCGGCATTTTCTAGCTCTCAACCTCCAAAACCCTTTCTCGCAAATTGCTTATTGAATTTCTCCTGCAAAATCTAATAAATATTTCCAGTTAGCAGTCAGAGTTTTTTCCTCCTTCTCTGCCTAACGTGAACGTCAAATTCCCAGGGGCACATGGGTGGAGAGGACTAACTTTGAGTAAAACACCTTGGCCAAAACAGTGCGATTTCCCTTTCGGTTAAAACAACTTCTTTAGAATCTCTTAAATTCCCTTGATAGAAACCAAAGTTCTTTGTCTTTCTCCTCATAAAAAGTTACGTAAATATCCACCGACTTCTCCCTCCATAGAAGGATTCACTTCGAGTTAAAGAGGTCCCCGAGCCAACTTACCCATAGGGGCAGTCCTGATCGGGAACTCGTGTGAGGAAGTTTGGCAAGAAGGCGTTGAAGAGGTGGCCGGTTAACCGGTCCTGCTGCTGGTGATCGAGGAGGCACATATCGCAGCCCTGCTCTCGTGTGGCGTCGCAGAAGAGGGTGCGATTCTCGCTGCCACCGACGCGCTTAACGCCGCAGCACATCGGGTACTTGGCCCACAGCATGTAGTCATCCACCCAAGACATCAGCGGGTTCGAGATGCCGTACCTAGTGGGGACACAACACAGAGGACAGGGGACGGATCAACTACCCTAGGAGTATACCAAGGATAAGAGGAGGCGTAGTAGTGTAGACGGCACTGGTGTTAAAGGCTTTTGAAGCCAACAAAGAGGAACAAGTGTGTGACTTGAACACAGCTTAAATGCCAATTCCAACTTAACTGACAAGGCTTCTTCAAGAGGCTTGTCACCGAACCCAACTAGGCGTCGTCCTCATCGTCGATCCTCATCTTCATTTCTGGTACTCGTAAACCACCTTCTGCAACCAACTTCTACCATTCAGACACTTGGGTACTTTAGTGTTAGCACAGTTTTAATCAGGTAAATTTCATTTTGATGTTCAGTAAAACAAAGTTCGATCAGCTAAAATGCATCTCCGTTAACTTTCGTTCAATTAAAAAGAGGGTGAAATCCGGACAGAACTTATGGAACGGTCTAGTGGAACTGAGGCCACCTGCCCATTAAACACCGATTCTCAGGTGACGGGGGATGGGAGACATACTCCTTATCAGCGATTCGCCGCTTCAGCGTCCTCACAAGCGAGTCCTCATCACAGCCGGGCCTCGAGCAGACTTGGTTCTGACCCAGTGGGCTGGCAAAGTCGTGGCCCTCCGTGACCACAAAGTAGACCGGAGGCCCCACCGCTAGGTAGCGGGCGATGGCCTCGAAGTAGTCCAGCACGTAGGAGTCGAGGGACATGGAGAGGCGCTGGTCCAGTCCGATGCGGATCCCTCCGGGGATGATGGCCACGCAGAAGCACAGCCAGCCCATGAAGGCGATGAAGAGGACGGCGCGAACCCACTTGTGCAGGATCAGCGGCGCCAGCACGTGCGCCACGAACCGATACAGCCACGGTCGGTCGCTCTTGCCTACACGGACAAACACACGAGCTAATTATAGTCACATAGCTAGTGGAAAAAGCACTACTTATAAACCCATTTAAGTAGCACCCTCGAGGTGTTTCTCCAAGTTGCCTAAACGAATACACACACACTACTTACATCTACCAATTTAAGTAGCATCGCCGCACAAACGTCATAACCTAGTCTACCACGCTCCATCATGAACTAAGCACACTTCACTAGCACCTTCGTGTTAATGCCCTTAACATGAGATTTAGGTAGTCCTCCTGCTTGAAGAACCAAACGAACACTACTGATGCCCCATTGTAAGTAGTATTTTCGCGCTAATAAACATCAACCCTGACCGACGACCCAATGGCGGCTGTTGCTTCCCAAACACAAACTACTTATGCACAAATTTAAGTAGCATCTTCATGTCACCATTCTAACAAGCCGATTCGCACTACTGATAGGCCAATTCAGTAGTACCTTTGCACTGATTTCCAATAAAGACCACTCACGCTTGATCTTGCGACGCTTGCCCAGACCCGTGGTCTCCGGAATGGAGTCGTCTTCGTCCGTGAGGCTCTGGCTCGGCATCACCATCTCCACGCAGCAGCAGAGGTCCAGTCTGTTGGCCTGGAAGGCACGAAAAGGCGGCTTTAATCAGGCCTCATCTCATCGCTGTAGGCTAACACTCAGAACGCAGCACTCATACAGTCTCCTAAACTACATTAAAGGGGGCGCATCGTGAGAGGACCATCCACACGACTGCAACCGCACTACACTGGGGACTAAACTTTAGAAAACCTTGAAATGCCTGAAAGATTTCGAAGAGAGGAGAGGGGGAATGGGCAGGCCATTCTTAACTTTAGCCAATCAGAAGGCAACATTTCCCCACTGGAAAAAAAACTGGTTAGGAGAAGGGCTACTAGGTGAGGCGACTGAATTTACTCAATCAGCAGAGTGATTAACGATTTTGGAGTCATTTAATCGTCGTTGGATCCTGGTAGAGGAATCGAAAGCCCTATGAAGATCAATTCATCGAGAGAGAGACAATAAGTCAAGGGAAGCAGAGAATAAGCTTGGGTAAAATGCAGGAAAGCATAAAATAGCCAAGAGGGCGATTGCCTCGTTTAAGTAATGACAATTCAGTCAACAAACCCCGGACCGAAAGAAGAAGGCCGCGGTAGATTTAGTGGGGCAGTTGTTAGCCTGTTAAATTCCGTCGACAAATACGAAATAGAGGCCTGACTAAGTGTGCACCAAGAAAGCCGTGGTGGGATGGTATTTTCGACTGAATGAGTGCAATTCGTAGAGGCAATGCTAGACCGGCTTCAGGCCTGTTTCCTCTTTGAGTTGACCCCCTTGCAGAAGTCTGTGTCTCTGTGCCCCAATTCTAAGAGCTCCGTCTTCGCTTCGAGCTAAATTCTGTCCAGAATCTCCCTTTTGATTCCCCTGGGTACGGATTCCCGAGAGATGTGGAAGAGAAGGTGGGGGGGTGCGGGGGAGGGAGGGGTGTAGCCAATCGAGTGGCAGCATTTCTCAATGGGAAGGAGAGGGATCAACGATGTTGGGAAAGTGCTCAAAACGCAATCTCAACTGTCCAGTGTTTGTTGTAGATCGCATCACTGCCTGACCAACTGTGAGGGCCAATTCACCAAGGGGGAGGCAACTCAAGGAACTCACGTATCCCACAGTTGGTCAGCGAGGTCAAGTCAACTACCACCCGAGTTCTCAGTCGATTAAGACTTCGAGGTGGGAAGAAAGCGCTAGGTGATGACATCTTTTGGACGAAGAGATTCCTGGTTGGTATAGACCCAGGAGAAGGCTCACCACCTCCTCCAACTTTTACAGGCCCAAATTCGAAATGAAAGCAAAGCAAAAGAAAACAAAACAAAACGCAGGTGGTGAGTTGAGTTACTCTGCTTGAAAGCTTCGAGTGTCAAGCACAAGTGAATGAGCAATGGATACAGCTGAAGCTTTTTATAGACACAAAGAAGGCAGTCTAGGGAGGCAGGCACCCAGTATTTGTCTCTGTTCTCAGAAAGAGTTTCGTGTAAGCAGTTACCCGAGAAGAGGTGGTGGTTTTCTTTTCACTGAAGTGGTGGTAAATATCACTGCAAAAGGGCCCGTGAATTGTCGTACTCGGCCAACCAATCGGAGGGCGGTGGGCAGAAGCAGAGTGCACTCGAGAACAAGTGCACCGCTGCTGAGGGGGCCATCAAAGGCAGAGGGAAGAGGAGGTGGAACACCGGGGGCGTAGAAGTACACTCAACTACTGCCAAGTGGGCCACAAATTGTCCACTTTCGGAGTTGGGAGTGCATTCGCACAACTGGGAGTCACGCTCCTCCCCCTCCTCCTACTCCTCCTCCTCCTCCTCCGCTTTTTGGGTCACCGTGGTTCATCCCCATCTGCTGGATGTACCTTAGCGGTAAATGTCTTCCCATCGGAGCAGCTCCAAATCACTTCCCCCCCGCCAACCGCACAAAAAGGGAGTCCTCCAATTAGGGCGACTCACATCGAGGCGCCTGGCATCGAGGGTGAGGAGGGCGGTGAAGGCGAAGATCTGCAGGACGAAGTTGATGACAATCGCCACGCCCGCGTAGAGAGCGAACACGCGCACTGCCGGCATGTCCGTCATGGCACCTGCAAGCACACAAACCCACATACTACTCATTTCCCCAATTCAGTAGGCGGAGCACCCTCCGATGGCTTCTAGTGTTTGGGTGATCCTGCCATGACAGTCAGGCAGGGGAACATACTACTCATTTTTGGGGCTAAAATGTTCCTGCCAAATTAAGCACACTCGAGGTGACTGCACAACTGGTCATGGGGTGTAGGGCGGAAGGGCACTCACACCGATGTGTGCACACACATCGCGCCACCTCGGTTTCAAGGTCAGTGGGAACACTCCCACTACTGCACAGGCATGGGAATGGGGTGCTGAGCCTCTCATGAACATCTGTGTGGTAGCTCAGGGCATCATGAGTTCTCGTTTTGGGTTGCCCCATTCTAACCTCGTTCCCAACCTGCAACGTACGGTCAACAGGGCTCATTGTAGTTCCATACAAAGTGACCTAAAAGAGCAGACAACTGCCATGTTTGGTCCTGTCCACCAAAAAACTTGTTAGAAGCAACCGAGGCAACGTTTCTAGCGCTTCCTATTGAACCCTAGTGTGTAGGCACAGTCCTGCCCGCAAGCTCACCACAGAAGAAGGCCACCGATTCCGCACAACTGGAGAGGAACATCGAGGGTCCCACGCGGCCCATGGTCTTTGCAATCTTCGCCTCCACGGTCGTTGTGGCGGCGCCAAGAGAGGCTTTTCGTCGTCCCCCTCCGACCCGGGTGACAGTGACACTTCCCACGCGATGCTGCCGCTCCCGGTGGTTGTGGTGGTGTTCCAGATCTGAGTCCGAATCGGAGTAGTCCTCCACAAAGTCGGCGTCGGGTCGTGCGGCCTCGTCGTCCTCCACATCGTTGACGTCCGGCTCCTCCTGCAGCATGAGGAAGTCCTGTACCATGATGAAGATGTTGTCCACTCCGACGGCCAACACGAGGAAGGGGATGACCTCGATGATGATTAGAGTGGCCGGCACTCCCAGGAAGGACCAGAGACCGATGGAGGCGAAGACAGAGGCCAGGACTATGGCCACACCGCCGATGCTCAGGGAGATCTTCACGTCCATCTGAGAAAGGGGGAAGGGACGTTACAGCATGTTGGAGTGAGATCCAGTGAACTGATTGGAGGAAAGTAGCCTTCTTCCCATTTTAAACCTGGATCGCACGTTGCTTCGTTAAAAGTATTCATTTTGGGCGCCCTCAACCTCAGCTTTGAGAGGCGTTAGTTCACCGAAATCACTCCACCTTTTTTCCCAATTAACAACAAGTCACCTCACCAGAAACCGCTGTCTACCGACCTCTTGGTTCCGAATCTATTCAAGCCGGGTCTTCTTCCACCCCCCTTAACTCTAGTCTTGTCAGTAGATAATATTCGAAGCGAACTTGGGATTCCGAAATGATGGAGGTCCTTGGAGATTTTCCCAAAAAAACACTAAGGCGCTTTAAACACACCGACGCGCGCTATTCTTTTAGTTCGTTATGGGTAACCAAGTCACGTACCCACCGTTTTGTCCCAAATCTACTTTCAAACTCAACTTTGAGAGGCCCCTAAAACTCACAGAAATTACTCCAACTTTCCCAGTTAAAAAAATGCACTTCACGAGTGAAATTGAAGAAGAAGAAGAAGCCTTATCTCTCTGACTACCCAAATTAGCAGCTACTTCTCTTTTCCCTTTGGTGTGAATTGGAGAAGCAAAGAGTAGCCATCCGCTAAGTAGGGAAAGATTTAGGAGGGGGTGGCGGCATACCAGACACGTCCTGAAGCCGTGGTAGTTGCCCAGACAGATGCTGACGTAGACCACCATAACGGCGTAGCTGATGATGATGGTCGAGATGTCCGAATGCGACTGTCGCACAATCTCGTCCTCCACGGAACGCTGAAAGGAACACACATTTAAACACACACGAACACACAAGTAGCGTCCCTCCACACACGGCTGGCAATAAAGAGATTCAGTGATTCGCAGTAAAACGCACTCTTGCGTAATGAGAATATTCACAAGTCCCATTTTTTAAAAGACCTTAGCTTCAGAAATAAAAAAACACTTAAAATTGAGGTTTGCAAGTACTTTTTTTGCGACCACACCCTCGGGAGACGCACATGTCCTGCTCTCCTAACCTTTTTTCCCCGTCCACGTACAAATGCCCAGTAGTTTGGTGATTCCAAGACAACCAGAGACCGCAATCGACCGGTCCCTTCTCCCAAACCCTTTATTCTGGTGATTTGACGCCTCTGCTTTGACGGGAGAACACGTCAGGCTGGATCTGGGAAGGTTATTTGAAATACACAAAGAATTTTGAAACGCTGTTCCTCTTAAGAATTCACCACATCGATTTGTGCATTTAGTTGGTATGTGTTCTCCAGTTTGTGACGTTTAAAGGAACATTTGTCACGGGTGTCAGGTGTTAGGAGTAAATGCAACAGAACGATTTTTCCAACATGTGTTACAAGCGCGCATCCAGCACTCGAAGAACTGATGACTTTCAGAGAGACCAGATTGTTGGTGCTCGTGTGGCAGGCACTTCAGCGCAACAAGTGGAGTAGAGACCCCCAGAATTGGTCTGTACCTCGCATGTAGTACGTTTGGAGCCAGCTGAAAGAAGCATTTAATCGAGGAGTTCACCTCAATCCCCTCACCTAGTGATATAGGTTTTTCAGTTAGCAGTTTTTGCACGGCCACACCATCAAGGTGCGTATGAACCAAGCTCTCGCCCAAACTCCTCACTCAAATGCCCAGGAGCGTAAAAAGACGTGGAAGAAACCGAGGCAGGCTGGCAGGCAGCAGCAGCAGCAGCGAATGACTGCCACACACCCCCTCTCCTCCTTTTCTCTCTCTCGCAAGTCGCAGCTGGGGGCGGGGAAGTGGGACTAGGGAAGCATCACGTGGTCTCTCCCCCCGCGTATAACGCTGCACTCACGCGGACATGTGCAACACAGATAAGCCGGCAAAATGACCCAGGCCATATCTCGTGAGATAATGTTTGGAAAAAGAAGACCCCACAAACCCAGGCTATATTTCGTGCCAAAATGCGATGGAGTTTTACGAAATAGCGGAGGAAAGGAGGGAAGGAAGAAGTGGACCTGACAAACCCCCAACCAGCCAGTTGCAAGAGAGATAAGCCGATAAAGCGCCCGAGTGACCCAAAAATGATGGGCTAACACTATCTGAAACTCCCAAAACAAGAGACGACAATGACTTAGGCCCATTACAGAGAGCGAACGTACTAAAATCCGTCAATTTGCTAACTTTACTTGAGCGACTTCCGCTGCTGCCACTCCCACAGGAAGTAGGATGATAAATTTAAGTGGTATCTCCCCGAAAATGCCGCGTAAAACCGTCAAATAGGAAGATACGAAATGCTTCAATGGCTCGTGAGGTCTCAATCAAACAAACTCAACCAACTATCTCCCCTTCCTCTACTAGTGAACTTTTCGTTGAGTGAATGTCGCCAGACAGACACAAACCCACGGGTTACCGTGACAACGCCAAACACCCACTGCCTAAAAAAGGCAGACCCCTGAAAAAAGAGAAAGATTTGACCATGTGACACCCCACTCAAGGCTACGTCGACGACGACGACGACGACGACACCGTATGCAAATGAACGTGTGCATGCGTGCCAAATGGGTCTAAGAGGTCTCGAGTAGACTACTTCCGGGTACCACATGGGTTGAGTCTTCATAGCAAACATTCCAAGAGTACATCAAGAGCTAGGTGTAACACTTAATAAAAGGCCTTCTACATTTCAGTATTGATTTATTTTTCCTCCGTCTATACCACGTCTGCCCTGGGGGCAATACCAAGGCCTCCAACGCTGGTTGACCCAAATGTACACGAGGTCAACGTGATGACTCATCATCCATAACCCAAAATCTACAGACCACCAAGGGTCTCCTAGCCTTTTTGAAATTCTTCAACGCAGAATTTAAGAAAATTGAGCAAGGCAATGCGGTAGGTCCCAAGAAAGGTTTCAGCGGGCTAATGGATGAGGGAGGAGGAGGAGGAGGAGGAATACGAAGAAAGGAAGGGGAAAGAAGAAGCGGTGTCATGAAATCTTTCACGATGACAAAAAATACGGTTTCTGCTCCAAAAGAGGACCAAAGACGCCGATTCCAAAATCTACACCAAGGTTTTGAAGGCCCCATATCAAGGCCTAAGGAATACAAGGCGTCAGGTTATAAACTGAGCCTCCTAGGAGTTGTTCAAACAGAGGAGAACAATATTTGCCATCGTTTGGAAGACCACCGAAGCCTAAGTTGACCCTAAACAATAGCCCGAGCAAAGCAAGGTGGCCGGTTTAAACAAACCAATAGAAGGACCTACCTCCGCAGCGAAGCTGACGACGACTTCGGGATGGGCATCGCGCCATTCGAGAACGGTCTGGATGAAACGCTGCTCCCAGGCCTGCGCCATCACAACCGTCGGCGACTGCTGGTCCACCGAGTTCTTCACCAGCAGTGTCACCACCACCGCCTCTGCGCTCATGTAATCGTCCTCCCCTGCGACACAACACAGCCAATCAGAAATCACCCTTCGCACAAACTACAACGGTTTCTTGTCTCGATCGCTTGTAGCGCGCCAGATGTCAAGACAAGACTGACTTTTAAATCCCTTACCACATTAGAGGACCCCTTCTAACTTTGGAAAATAAAAAGTGCTAACATTTTGAAAATTCACCGACATAGATAAGCCCTATTAATAGTAGCACACACACACAAATTACTACGCGGCTTTTTCCGAGCACTGTGAGTATGCATGTGTTTAATTTTGTGAAGGCGAGCATTCAATTGTACCCAAAAAACGTGGACTTTGAATCCCTCTGTGAATGTGTGTGTGGCACATGCAGGCACCCCGCAGGAATCAGGTGAGGAGAGGTGGATGGACTCACCCTTGAAGCCGCCAAAGACGACATTGCCGAACATGGGGACCCCCGCACGACCACGGCAACTACCCAGAGGGCCGGCGTCCGAGGCCATCAACTTCGTGCAGAAACGCAGGTGCTCCAGATAGTCCTTCCCGTCTTCAAGCTACCAGCACACAAAAAGAAAGAAACAATGACTCCCAGCAGCAAAAGCGGCCATCAATGAGGTGTCCCTTATCGATTCCAGTTGAGTCAAAGTGCTGTTACGGGTTGCTCGAGGAATCACTTAAGCACTGTGAAAGCGACACTGCAATGTGAAGCGGAGAATTACGGAGAAAAAAAGCAGAAACCGCATGCATGGTACGCGCGCAATCTGCCGAAACTACTGCCCCAAGAGAAAATCTTCGGAGCCAAGTGATTTTGCCAGCTTCTAGTCAATATAGCCCATCGCTAGTACAATGCCTACACCTATGGCCCCCCACTGATAAAGACGGTAAGCGCCAACGATGGTTATTTTGAGCGAAACTCTTTGTGGTTAACAGCGCAATATCGTTTAAATCCGTTTTTTTTGGCCCAAAATCATCGCAAACATTCTCAAATTGGGAATATGGTTCATTTTTAACGCATAGAAATAAAACACCGCAAATGCCTTTTGACAAGTGCGCAGTAGGGCCCAATCCAAGTACACACATACACACACAAACAGAGTGTGTACCCCCGAGGGTGTCAAAATGTTGAAAAATTTCCCCACATGTTGGACAGTTTGATCGGAGCACGAAAATTCTCTTTTCCAATGCTGCCTGAACATCCTAAATCGGGAAGTAAAGACCGAAAGTATGAAACCACCCTGAAATAAGTGCAACCAGCCCACAGTGGAATTAATTACCCACTAAAATGCCTTAAAATCTATCCCCACCGCTACTAACCACCTCTGTATTTGAGGGAACCTCCACTCTTACCACACCAGGTCTATTTTGCTGAAATAATCAACATCAGCCTACAAATGTGATTTAGGAGACATCTCTGCCATAACTTGTCCACATTGCCCGTAAGACTAGTCACTGTCTACCTTATTACCGAAGCAACGTGCGAAGGATATTGCGAATAAAAAAAAACACATTTCCAGAAAAGAGAATCGTCTTTTCAATAACTGGATTGAGAGGCCGACTTCACGGGTTTCAAACATGGCTATGGCATTCTTTACAGGGCATTCAGGTTCCCATAAGGATGTATAAATGCGACCAAGACGAGTCAAATTGAACTGATGCTTTTGGACTTAACCACCACTGCTGTTAGAGTAAGCGTTTTTTCCCCAAAAAACACAAACCGGCGTAGGAATTGTGCTCAATTTAAACTCGAAATTGTTGAGAGTTACCTCGGTCGTTTGGTTAACGCTTCCGGGCTTAATAGTCGTCTTTTTCGACGGTTCATTGAGATTCTATGCTTAATTCACTATCGATTTCCGTGTGAAAGAAAGTAAGTCGCCGTTTCTATAACTTGAATTACAAAATCAGAGCGAGATGGTTGGTCCATTGTGATCCTACGCATAATTAATTATTGCACTATGTGCCAATGATAATAAGGTGAGACGTGATAAGAGCATTTCCAAAACGGAAGAGAACCACCGATTCGATTGAGACTCACTCTGGTTAAAACCAACTTCAAGGTCTTTTCCTGCGACCATCAGCATTACCATGACACTTCTTTAGGACAGAAAATTTGTTTTTACTTTTTATGGGGGTATTAAATGCAACCAGGATGAATCGAACCACTGACCACAAAGCTTTAAATCCTATTTGCTCCGAGTTTAGAATTTTGCTCATGCTCAATTTTAAATTGGTGGAAAGGTTCACCCAGCAGTCGCCTGCAGGATTACTAATAACCGCCTTTTTTATTGGTCTATCGCGATAATAGTGGATGATGTATCACCCCAGTCCGTGGGGAAACCAGATAAACACTTTATTTAACCTTCAAACTGATTAAGAGATGATTGGGGACTTGACTACCTCCTTCATTTTCCGTCTCGCTAAACAGGATCTTCACATCCTATTCCCAGCAGATTTTAGCCGAAAAAAGGCAAAATAGAATGCCTAAAAAGCGAGGCACAATCTCGGTACACACACACAAGATTTCATCAACTTAGTGTTTGCGATAGCTCAACTCACAAGTTCACTATTGCGCAGCAGCTACCAACTCGCACACAGAGCCTTGCACACAGCGCAGACCCTCTTATAGAAGCAGCTTAGTAAATATAGCAAATTATCCCATTGAGTTCTGTTCGGATTTTCTTAATTGTCAATTCAAACTAAGTGTATCCTGCCTTTCTCAAAGTAATGAAACATTATGTACCTCAAATGGCTCTTGTATGCATCTATGTCAGCAGGATACTAATGCATAAAATGATGATAAAAGTCCCAAAGTTCCCTTCAACATAATTGTGACAGAACTTATGGAATGACCTTGGAAATCTTGGCTCCAAACTCTTATCTATAGGCAAGGAATCTACGATCCTAAAGGTCGTCCAACGGAGTAGTACTGTCCCATCGTCCCCCTGAGCCTCTATTGTTTGCAATTAATAGTTCCTTTTGGTTGTTATAATACTCCTACCCAAAAGTATTTGTATATTTCTGCTATTATAATTCCCGAGGTCCTACGCAGGATGCACTTAATAAGCACCGAGGAAGGAACGCACAGTGCCAGAACACACGAACACACACACACACACACACCACACGAGCATTGGCACGAACAATGCGGGCGATAGAAAGTGGTCTCTTCTTGCATTCAGATTGTTCGCGCACACTACGCTTCTTTTCAAAGATGCCGGACTGAAACTATCCACCGCCTGAACCACTATGATTGTTGCAAACTGCCCCTATTCCTGGAAACCTTGAACACAACTAGCCGATGTCTAGACAAAAGAGTTGGCAACTTAATAGCAGATTTCCTTCTGAAAAAGAACCTTCAAATAGCCTCGTCGTAGGAATCGAGTCTTTCAGCTGGCCACCACCACCACCACCACTGCTCCGCAGATGTTCCTAAACACCTTTCTAGAGCCCACAGCGGTTTGTGAGAGTCTCAAATGCATAATATACTCGTTCTAGGTTAAGTGAGACGCCTTGAGAGCATTCTCACTTCCGTGGTGTGCGTGCCTAACGTAGGCATTGCACTTGATTGCCACATAGGGACGAGTAGTATAGGAATTCGCTACCAATAGATGTACAATCACCAAGCCATGTCACTAAAGTGCTATTTCTCGAGATCCTAACTCCGTGACCTCTTACAACAACAACAACAACAACAACAACCATCACCAAGACATTGAAGAGGAGAGAGCCCTCCAGAAGAATGTATGATGACGACGGCTGAATTTCCACCTGAAAATCTCTACATATTAGTAGTGCAGTAGGAATTGAATGTGGAAGTCAACTACTCGCAGAAGAAAAGGTTGTGGGCCGCCAATTTTCGCAGGACGCCTTGACAACTGCATAACCTCCCTGAATGTTGATTCTCTTTTAAAACTACCTAATGCTAGCAGCATGGCAACCAAAACACCCTTTTGTTGTTTGCGTTGATTGCCGCCTATACCAAGAATCCGTACGAAACATGCGGCAACAGCTAACAACAGATGCTGTGCAATCCCCAAGGTGTCTTCATCCCAACTCCGCGACCTTGCAATTGAAGACCACATTTCCTGGGTCTTTAGTTGGAATTTGCTACTAGAATTAACTGCGGGAGAAACTCTTTAATCACTACCATGTGTTTTCCGTCCCACTTTTTCGGGTAGTGCCAGAAACATGTTTTATTGCAAACAAGTGTAGCAACTTCCCCTCCTCGTATCAAAGCGTTTTTACGTGTGTTTTTGAGGCCGAAAAACCTTGTTCGTGTGCCTCTATTCATTAGCTGGCCTAATTTCCTTGTACATTAAATTTCCTTGCATTTTCATACTTATAAATCCCCTTTTTTACGTAATCAGTATAGGTGAAACCCCCCACGATGGGTGGTAACGAGGAGTGGCGGTGAGAGGTCACTGACCTGGAGGTTGAGAGTGGGGGCGCTGCTCTGGAAGTACTCCAACGGACTGAAGACACCGCACTCGTCCGAGACGGACTCCAACGGCTTGTAGCAGATGTCCTTCAGCTCCACCTCGCGTCCCAGCTTCTCACAGGGCGCACGGATCGATGTCACGCGAGTCTGGAGATCCAGGACCTGGGCGAGGGGAAATCGTGGACATGAGCACACAGCCCCCATTTAATCGTCTAGCAGGCTGTCTTGAATCCATCTTCTGGCATTGGGACTCCCCATCTTAGTGACCGGTTGACGACAAACCAGTTAGTGGAAGCTTCCAATGTCCAATGACTCAACTCCCCCGTCTGAGTAATAACGGAATTAACTGCTAAATCACTGTAATGCATATTGCCTGTGTGCATTGACCCCAAATCTTAGTGGCCTTTGCAATACAAAACGAGACAATGGTTCTATACCCTCGAATCCAGTCTACTTCGAGAAACTTGTCTCTCCATGTTCAATCTCTCCACCATGGGAGTTTCGACCTCACCGCAGATCCACGCGAGGTCACGTTCGTCCCTTTGACCTGTGGTGACCTTACAGCCTCGTCACAGTCTAGTAGGCTGCGTGCACTCCCCCACCACAGGTCATAAATGGGTCGAGCCCAAATCTGTTTGACCGATGAATCGGGTCAGCCCATCTTTACACACGTCTCCTGTTTAGCTTGGAAAGGAGAATCCTCATTCGATCTAGGACTCACTTAGAGGCAGGGATAATTAAAGCGCTTCCTCCCAGGGTTTCGCATAATTAGTCCTTATCATCACTAATTGGCCTCCCACAATCCTAGATTATCAGTGGTTGCTATTCATTGACTAAGCCCCAGATTAAGTGGTGAAATTGACGGTTTTAACCCCAAAAATAACAGCAGAGAGAGAGAAGGATTACTGATTGCAAGAAGGCCTTGTCAAAGACGCTGCCGTAGACTTGGCCATTCCTCACGAAGGGTGTTGCGTTGGCCGGTCGTAGAATCAACTGCTCCGTTCGATGGAAGGGCCTGAAACACGAGTAAGAAACACAACACACTGAATCGAGAAATGCCATTCGGCAGCTTCCGAGTTGGCATCTGAAGGTTAGAGGTGTACGGGCATCGAGTAGGTGCTCAGTAACTCCTATGGTTCTCTACTTTACTCTAGGGAATCTCCACCTCAGAATGAAACCAGTGAACGCCTTTCAATAGGTCTCAACGGCTTTAATGAGCATCCACCACTGCATGTCATGGCACTTTCGTCCAAAAAATTTCCTTCCCAATTTCGGGAACTCCTTTTTCTGCGTCCTCTTCGTCTTCAAATGCGTCAGTTGGTCTTAAAACGGCTTCCTCCATCTTATCCCTCTATTTTTTTTACAACAAACCTGACATTTTCGGATTAGCATTTACAAATACCAGTATTTTTCTCTCGACAGTAAAAAAACAGCGACATTCTAAAACAACAGGTCTGCAAAAATAGCTGGAGAGAGAGACCACGTGGTAGTCTTTTGACAGACAGCAATAACGAAAACGGGTTATGCTAAAACGGTTGAGTTAGCGCGAACAATTGGGGAGCAACTTGAAGTAAACAGACAAGAAGTTTTCCACATAATAGACTGAGTCACTTCGTGAACAAGCGAATACTTGCCACTTAGAACGCATCTGTAGTAATCCACTAATCGCATAGGGCTGCTTACTCGCCCATAATTCGAGAACTGTCAAAACTAAGACAAAAGGATCCTCTCCAGTGGATGAGAGTTAATTTGCATTGATTTCACAGAGAAACCCACTTTAACATGTTTGAACTGCACGGTCTCCAAGGCAAGAGGCCACCAAGCTACCCCTTTTATTGGTCCTAATTATGGGCTTTCAACACATAGTTGCCTCACTCTTATTGGTCCGTAATTACACCCCAGAGGAAATTCTACCGGCTCTTACCGAATCGCCTCATTCTGAATTTGGGAAAAAAATCAATCTTTTTGTTTGACCTAAAAGAGATATTGGTGGGTATTCCCTACTGAAATTCCGATTAAAATAGGCTCTAGAGAGGCGGTCATTCGCATAATAGACTTACTCATTCCGTAAATAAGGAAATACACATTCTTTTCGAAGGCATCTACAACTGCTATTAGTGCACAGGCTGTTTACTTAGCCGTAATTTTGGAACTGTCAAACCTAGCATGCACCTGTTGCAAACTCACACACACACACACACGCACATTAATGGGAGTATATTTTTTTATCTCCTCATTTTCTCCTAATGGCATTTTGACCGGAACTTGGGCGAGAGAGACGCAAATGCAGAGTGGGGGGAGGGGAGGGGAGGGGAAAGGCAGTGTCCTCTTTCTCTTCCTCTTCCTCCCCTCCTGTCACAGGACAGACGCGAAAGCCAAGGTGGGTGTGTGTGGCCCCTGATATGCAAATGAACGACTGCGTCGGATGAACACGTGACGATCCCATGGTGAAAAAAAAGGCAAATCCGCTGGCATTATCCGCCACTAACGCGTTGTAGAGTCGAGAATACCCTCGAATTGCTCATCAGTTAATCAATGAGACTACTAACTCTCGTAGGAATTATTTGAAGATTATATCATGAAGAAGCGAACGGCTTTACGAAGCTATTCAACAGGGATTTGTAGCGTCGCCCATCAGCTAATGATTCTACATAAACTCCAGTTTCTAGAAGAGCCATCAGTCGAAATGTTTGGTGAATAAATTCGTTGGTTCGGTCGAAAGAGACCTCTGCGCTATCTCTTCTGAATTGGGTCCTGACGTGGTTTAGAGAAAGTTAATTCGCCCAGCAAGCCAAGCGAATTCTCGACTCCACACAATCAGCAAAAAGTTGACGGGGTTAGCTAAACCCGTTCGCCGCCCTTTCCAATGAGTCTTCAAGTTTTTTTCTCGAAATAATGAGAATCCCCAATTCTTTGAAATGTCAAATTTCTCAATCCCTCTAAATGCCGATCTAGGCCAACCTCTAAGATAAGGTAACACAACCAGCAAACAGTTGATATGGTCAAATAGGACTATGCTTTCTCTCCGGCTCTCTTCCCTGAGTTCATTGGATCCTGACGTGATTCAGAGAGGAGTAAAATTTCAAGCCAATCAACTTCCACGGTGGTAAAGTGCAAATCGAGACCTTACAGACCAGCGTTCATTGGGTCCTCACGTGAACTCAAAAAGATTAATATAAATGCCAAGACTACCCATCTCAACGACGGTAACCCAGAAATCATGTGTCAACATCACCACTTGACACAACCTCTCAAATCTCTCTAAATGTCTAGTGAGTCATTCTCTACACGACGCAATGCAAGCCATGATGGAGGAGACCTCTCAATCTCTCTAAGCGTCGATGTGGACAGCCTCTAAGACGGGGGGGGGGGTGCTTCCACCAACTCACCCAAAGTGCTCGTCAAAGTAGGCCTTCTCGAGACGTGCACGAGAGTTGGGATCGCTCCAAAGTTCCACTGGATCCGTGGTGACACGGAAACGCAGGAAACCACAGCAGGCCACCGCCAGAAGTACCGCGGTGAAGACCAGTGTCAGCTTCGGGAACCGCGCCACCAATGCGCCTTGTCGCGCAAAGAGCTGCAAAAAAACCAGACAGTTGAAAGTTTTCACTGAGCCTACTTTCTTTAAACAAGATAGCTGGCTCACCAAATAGGGCCTCTGCCATAATTACACCGCATGGATGACAGCTACACTTTCTTTCAGTGAGATTGCTGCCTCTGTTGGCTTCTCTTAAACACAGCTCTATGACAACTTCTCCAATAACACCTCTGGGATTTTCTTTGATGGGAAAGGGAAAGGAGACTTGTGCTACAGCAACACGACAAGGTGGAACTCCTACATGTAGTAATGAACTCTTTACAGATCCTATTAAGTTCTACCCTATCAGTTGGGCGCTACCTATCTTCAGTAAGCACGTAGAAGCAGGAAGAAAATCAATACAAGGGACTTCATGGAGCTGTCTCGAACATAGAACCGAAAACCGATCCTGGCTGCCTCAGAGATGCCCATAAAAGCCAAATTTTATGGAGAATCAAAGATTCCATCCAGAGAGCTACAACAATGCCCTCCTCCCAGGCACATGCTGTGATGCCTTGGCAAGTAGAAAAGCGGCTTTTGTGGTAAAACGATACCGCGGCAATGCAGTGTTTGTTTGTTTGTTTTTTCTCTTTTTTCACCGACAAAGCTGTGAGATTTATTAAGGGCGCCTTGCAACTAAACGTTACCTCTGAGTAATACCGAAAAGAATGCCCATATATGCTCGACAATACATCCGGCATCTTCTGAGATGAATTTACTACTGGCAAAGGAGGATGCACATGTTGCAAATGGGGTCTTAGCTCCTGCAAAACTGTTGAAAGCATCATTGGCCCTACTTAAAGTCCTACAGCCTCTATTCCGAACCAGAGTCAGCTGAGGTCAGGCCAAAGCCAGTTAAGATGATGAAGTAGTGACGGACCCAGGTAGATCCGAACTGGATGGTGGCGCCAATCTTGGAGTAGCAGCCAATAGGCGGTGAGTAGGAGCCGGCAGAGGCAGCAGCACTGTCCTCTGATTGGCGCACGACGCACCAATTGATGGCCAAGCCGAGGAGGAAGAGCAGGGTCAATCCGAGGAAGGTCAGCAGCATCGCCAGCCACAGCGGTCGCTTAAAGACCTGCTGTGGCAGACCTGAGTCGTCTTCCTCCTTCGCTTTGTCTTGTGCCTCTCCATAAGTGCTCTTGGGTTTTTCCAGTATCACTATATGGAGGACTCGGAGCCTCTGCTTCCTTGTCTCTGGAGTCGGGTTTCTCAGGCGTTTCTGGAAGACAAAGGGAGACATGGTAAGATGAGCATCAAACTGAAGGAGCAAACGAAGTCGTCGTCGTCGTCTTTAAGAGAACCGGGATGAGTGCGTTTTAACTGAAGGACGCCCACACGATGAGATAATTATCACTCTCCTTCTCATTTCTGGTGAAATAACCTTGTTAAGAGTGCTAACAAGCATGCGCTGTACCGATGCGGCCAGAATAACCGTCTTTGAAGAATTCTACAGGAGTTTCTGCGTTCTGCTTTCCCTATCGATCGCATTCACGAAATAGGTCTGCCATATAGGAGTTGGATAGCCTTGAATGAGGATTTCACTCGTCTGGAAAGTGAATGAAACCCTCTTCCATCTTGAGGGACATTTTGTGAAAAGGTCTTCTAGAGCTCCTTAAAATCTCAGTTTATCAAACTCCTCTTCTGGTGTGTGAGGCCATATACCACCCTGTCGATCCAGATCCACTGCCTCGGTTCACCGAGACGCTCTAGAGTTGGATCTCGATGTAGGAATACCTCTACCAACGCATTTCTACAAAATTCCAATATCCCTGACTCTGCCGTTTCTTTGCTCCACCTCAGCATCGCTAGGCGGGTGTCGAGTTTCGCGTAAAGGCTTCAAGTTACACAGCCGGTCAAGGCATCGGCTCAGACCACTCATCAATCACACAGCTCAGTTGCCTGGCCCTACGATCGGGTTTCACAAATCAGAAGTGAGGAGAGGGGAGGTTGTACTGCCTTAATCCTTTTTGCGTTGGGTGCGGTGATTGCCAAGCTACCCCCAATTACTGGTGTGACGCGACGATTGTGAGGAAGGGCAGTTTTTTGGTGAGAATTACCCGATGGAGGTTTCGTCAACACCTTAGGGCGTTCAAAAGAGTAAGAAACAACAGATGAGATTTGGCAACGTTTACTACTTGCTCATCTGATTCTTCCTCGACCGAATGGATTTTGCGACGTTAGGTCAATACGAGTGGAGTTTAGGTCGACTTGGTCTTTGCTTTCAGTTTGTTAATGGGCACTATTGGACAATTTCTGAAAGGCTCGCCTTTATACTAATTAGAAATCGACAAGGAATATTGGATCCAGCACCAGAACCAGCTAAGGCTTTGGGGCAACTTTTAATTTACCATTTAAAAAAATCTATGATCCTCTGTGTCTCAATGGGATCAGATTCTTGGCTCCTTCCCTTTAACACTCAAACTGCAACATCTCTGAACAACCTTTTCTTGAACCAATGGACTAAAAATGATCCTGTTAATTCAAAATCATTAAAATTGTATCCACTCTGAACAACCGTTCTTTCTGATAAGGTGTCCGATTTCTTTGGGCAAGAATCAACCCAAGTACCCGGAAATCTTCCCCAATTTCATTAAATTTATCCACTCCTATTACCTTAAACAATATTTCCATCCAGGTCACTTATTCTAAGTATGAACGCAGCGCTGACGCCATTACACTACAGAGGTCACCACTGACGATGTTGAAATCGGTTAGTTTTAGTAGACAAGCGTTGAGTATCCATGGAACTACACAGGCTAAGAAATGCGATTGAGTCACCTAATCAGTCGATACCTCCCCGGTCATCTTAATCAACCGCAATCTTTGACACATTCCAGTTCCATCAATACCCAGATTGCGTGTTCTGAGCTCTAGTAGCTGTGCTCATACGGTCAAGATGACACCTCCGCTTTTCCCAAGGTAGTCTGTATTCTTTTTGGAACAACAATTTGTACTCCAATGGGTTTGAGTCCTTTCCAAAACTGGATTATATATGTGCATATATCCGCCCTTATCAGAAACCCAAATAGCGGAGAATCGAGACAAAAGTAGAAACAGAGGCTTCGTTTACCCTCATTCGATTGCCATTATTGGGGTTGTGGTAGAGTGCTTACAGGCCAGGAGGTCAGTAGGTGACTTGGTCTTTGCTCTCGGCTACTACAACGGACACCGCTGAACAGCCACTGGAATTGGTAAATGCCAAGGCTCTTTTTTTGGAAAAATCCAACAGCAGAAAGAGCTGAGGGTTAGTTAAGGCTTTGAGAAAGCCTTCAACTCCGCATTCTTTGCAATTTTTTTTGTCCTCAATAACTCAATTGCGACGATACTGTTAACGACGGAATTTATAGTATCGTTAAGAGAATTTTAAAATCACTAAAAATTTACCCATTCTGAGCAACTGCTATTGTCCAAAGGCAATAATCATCCAAGGTATTCAAAAAACCTCCTTTTTTAATTAAATTACTCTCTTCTACTGGCTACTGACTAGTCCAGCCTCATCAATGTTTTCAACTCATACGGTACAGACTACGAATTTACTCGGATTCGCCGCTTTTCGACCATCAGCAGCTGCGATGGAGGGGGGTGGGGAAGGCTGGACGTCTTTGCCGCCGACGTCGTCGGTGAAGACGAAGTCGATGGCGTAGGGCGAGCGGCCTCCACTGGAGACGGGCTTGCCGAGGCTGGTGAAGAACTTCTCCATGTCGCAGTCCTCGTCGTTGCAGACCATGTCGATGGCGCGCCCCAGAAACAGCACATCGATTTGCTGCACACAGACACAGGTATTACAACTCAATTCAGCCTAGTACAGATAAGCAATGGGCACAGCCAGGGTTTATGAATACGCCTCCACCGAACTCTCCATCGAGAGACTTTCATGCGTGCTGCCAGTACCGCAAAAGCCCCGAAAATCGACCGATTATTTCAAGACAGCTTGCCTGCTCCAGGTTCCGGGCCGAGCAGGAGTGAGATTTGGGTTTCCGTTAAAATATGCAAGAGAGCTTAGTGGTCTCTTGGATACACCGAAGACATCTACAGGAAACAGGGACTCGGAATAACGATGCGAAGTCTGCCAGTCTGTCGGTAGTAGGGGTTGTCAATTTTGATAGGAGATGAGATCAGGCCAATCAGACACACCCTCTGCACTCGATGGAATGCATTCCCGGAATCTAATCCCAAAAATACTCAAGAGAGATTGTGTTAGTGGTTTGCACTCTTCTAATTCGCGTCCGAGGCATTTAACATGATCATAATGACTTTCGGTACATCGATCCGTGCAGAGCTTAAAACGTTAACTTTATAATACTCGTTTTAAAAGGTCAACTAGCTTTGACAGGCAGAATCGCGCCTACGGTGACGCAAGCCTGGTTGAATTTAAGCTAATCCCGCACTATATGGCTTCCGGTTGGCAAATCACTTAAATTGCTGCTTAGGTTTAATTTCCCCGCACCGCTACATTTCAGGAGTGCAGGCTTAAAATAGACGGATAGCGATGACTTCGTCGTTTAAACTGGGAAGCAAATATGTGAGGTGTTTTTTTTTGAGGGAGGGAGGCGCCTTTGCTTTCATAAATAGAAGTGGAGGAAAAGGCGACGTCAAACTGGTTGACATTTTCCTAAAACTTTGTTGCCAGGAGAGGAGAGGGGAGGAGGGAAAGAGAGACTGCTGAACTGAGCGGGGCAAAACTGCGAAGTAAACACGCAACCTCACTCTCGAAAAATTCCCAAGGCAGGTGCACAAAATGCTCGTAAACTTGGGATTTAATTGCTTGCGTTTAAGGAGAACCCCAGGTGACCAATAATCAAGAGCTGTCAATCAAGCCGAATGGGCGTCGATGGATGCAACTTTTAGTGGCTCTACGATGACCTTGGAGCATTATCACACCACTAACTAGGAAAATCGGAATCACTCCATAGACTGAGGGTTTTGATCCTAACCTAATTAACCAACAAAATATGAGGTAGTGGAACCGTCGAGGAAGTGAATCTACACACTCACCGCACAGGCATCGAAGATGACCTGAGTTTGAGCTCGCGGCAGACGGAACTGGATGGCGGTGACGGCATTGTTGGTCTCATTGTGGCCGGTGATGGTGACAAGCTCGGACTGACGGGGACTGCAGGTCATGTCACAGAGAATACTCCGCAGACCGTTGTAACAAGTCATGTCGTCCGTCGTGCTGTGCAGAAAAAAGATGGCCCATTTTGACGCATTCATCCGCAGTCGTTAAAACAAATCAGTCAATCAATTTATTTCAATTTGATTTACCCTACCTACGGAGCAATAAATATTTCCAGCTCGATAAATTAGCACGGACTTGAGACAGAAGTGGGATATAATAAAATGGCGTAAGCAGTGAGAAACACATCCTACGTAAAAACCAGCATCATCACCAAAAACTTCAAAATTTGATGCTAAATAGCTTGTACGCAAAAAATGAGGTGATTTACTCTTTGATGAGAAAACCCAGCATCAAGAAGTTCTCCCTGAGGTTTTTCAACTGCTTTTCATCACAGCACTGAGTTGAGCTGTTCATTTCGCATACTTCCTGGAGCAAAGTACTGTTGATGGATTTGGCTGGATGATGGACGAGGCAGTATTGTTTATTCGTACACATGCCATACATGACACAATCCGCCATCGCCTGCGATACCATAACGAAGATCGTGAAAATACAAATTATGAACCAAGAAAAGCGCATTGTTTTGACTGAAAAGCAAAATAGGCAGGATTAGAAACAGGAAAAAACAGACATAGAATATTAAGTAAAACAGACAAGTTGGAAGAGGAGAGTTTAATATCACCTTATCACAAAGCAACTTACAGTGCATTAAATAAAATTCATCAAATATAAATTCTCCAAATGTAAGCCGAACTCGCGACCCCTCGGGACAAACTATCACAGAACTGTCCGATTGGATCGAATCCCGAGTTCCAATCAATGTAAAGCAGAATATGATTATAATGATATAGTAAAACAATTCACCTGCTAGTGGGCTTATAATTAAAATTTTAATTTCTGACGTCCAATAAACTTTGTTTTTTTTAAATAGACAACAGCCGATTTTTAACAAGTTTAATTTAACACTAATACATTTAAAATACGACTCTGGATTCTCATGTATTTATAAGAAAATTTTACATTAAATACGTATTAACAAGCTCAATAAATATGACAAATTACTTGAATGTTTTTTTCGACTCTGAGGCTGAAATTCACTGCGAATACGGATAAGCCGTGTTTTTGTACTGTTCCATGTTTGATTTTCACTCTATCAAATACCTCAAATACGAAAAAATGTTTGCAAAGGGAAAACACAATTCACTGAACAGAAAAATTACATTTTCTTGAAGCCTTGGTTTGGAGGAGATTTAATAGAGTGATTTTCTCTTTTCCCCTTCGGTTCTCGTGCTAGTTAAATGAATCTTTTAATTTAATCTCTAAATGTCTTAAAATGTCTTGTATGTGATTGCATTTTTGCCTGTCGAAGAGGCTTGAATGGACTGTGACTTCAATGCATATTTTCAGTGAGCTTGTAGCTATAATTGAACACATTGATTAGCAACAGAAATTTGTGCTCCATCGACTTTGCACTATTAACTGTCTTGAACCCGCTCCATTTTTCGAATTTCTGGGATTTTATTCGTTTTTTATCATTCAATAGACTTAATTTTGCGTAACATAACGCAGCTAAATGACTAGAGTTTACATTTCATCCATTTCGTCAGTCCTGCGCACTTGTTCATTCGAGCAAATACAACATTGTCAACCAAGCTGAAAATTGTTGGAATTTACACACAGAATAGCCAGCTCAATGCTTCATCAGATGTTATTTATACCCTATTCTTTAAAAACGGGGTACATAGTGTTTCGAAATAGGTAACGTCAGTTAGCTCCCAATAAACGGAATGACTTCATCCATTGTGATTGAAACCTTTTTCGAGTTATCCTTAAGCTATGATCAGCATTTCTCCAAAAGAGACTACCAATGACTGATTTCTCGATAAAAACCAATTAAAACCATTATCAAGTCTTAAATATACATTTTCCCCAACTTAGTACATAATGTTTCGAAATAAGTAACCGGAATCCTCTTTGAATAAATGCAATTAATTAATATAATTTTATTAAGGTTCATTTTATTCATTTGAACGTTATGCTGGAATCATCTCTGCCCCATACATATGGAATAAACTAACGCAATTCTTTATCACGCTTTATTCATATATATATGAAACTTCCAACAAGACTAAGTAAGAATTCTTTCGAAATAAACACCCAACTTAGTTCTTGTAATCGGGAAAAATGCATTCAATATGATGTTGGGCTCATGTTTCTTCTGCGTATTATGCTTAACACTTTTCCAACAGAAATTCTAGAAGCATATTGGTTCTCTATCATTCAATAGACATAATTTACCTCAAACTACCTTACAAGATTATTAGAAGCTCTCTTAAATACAATGTATCCAGTCAATGCGATTTAGGTCAATTTTAATTCTTCTGAAGTTTAAATTAAGTATTTTTAATAAAGAGACTATCAGTGTAGGGATTCTCGAGGACAGTCAACTCAATTTCTTCACCACGCGTTATTTTTGTATTTTTTCTCATAAATAGGTACGAGGTCATTCAAAATAAGTAATAGACAGTATTTCCAAATAAATTGTATGAATTATTTCAAAGCCATTAATTTCTCTTTTATTCGTCTATAGGTTATGATTGGAACATTTCCAAAAGGAATTCTAAAACCTGATTTGGTCTTTATCATCTATTACACACAATATTACCTCATTAATTTATTAAAATGTTGAATAGAGTCAATGAATTCATTCATTGTGACTAAGTTGCCTTTTGATTCGTCTGTACATCAGGCTTAATATATCTTCAAAGGGACTTCCTATGCAGGAATCCAATATTACGCTGAATCAATTCTTCATCACGCGTCATGCACATATAAGAATACACATATAGATTATACCAAGTATTCCTAAATTAGAAACCGACAGTAGCTTCTAGTAAACTCAATAAATTCTGATTTGTCTGTAGTCTATGCCATTCATTTCCCAATAGCGACTACCCAAGTAAGAAACACCGACAGGAGCCATCTTAGTTTTCCATCACGCATATACTTTGCTATTGCCGAAATAAACTATGAAGTTTCAAAGTAAATCTCCGGAATTAGCTTCGAATAAATTAAGTGGATTCACCGAATGTGATTAAGGTTCCTCCTGATTCGTTTATCATTACTCCAGAAGAAATCCCCGACCTAGTTCCTCACTACATTTTATGCATATATATACTTTTTATTGTCATCAAAAATAAGTACGCAGTGTGTTTTTGGAAGTAAGCGACCGGAAGGCGATTTGTCGCGTATCACTGGGTGTTCACTGGGCCTAGCACGCCTTCTCTAGGATGGGCGTGAGCATGCACTTGGTCTGCTCAAACACCTCTTCCTTGCTCCTGCTGCCGTCCACGTGGGTCACGAGGTCCTTCGTCGTGTAGTACGCGATCACCGGCAGGCCCTCCGTCTTGTACTGCACTATCCTGCAACAACAGCACACCTCAACTACTTATTAGAATTTCAGTAGCATAGCATAGTAGAATTTCAGTAGAATAGCTAACTTCGTCCTATAAGCATTCCAGTAGTACGTACACACCCTACTCTACTCTCTACTCGAGCTCTGGGGAAGTTACCCAGTAGATAGCCAAGTAAAAACTCAGCGGCTTGTAACTAGTCTACTTGGAAGGCAAAACTAACGGGATGTAGAGCCCCTACTTATAAGCCTCTCAGTAGTGTATACACACTTTCGTCAGCGGATTGCATATACTCCACTTCGGTAGCCACTAGAAACACTCACTCCTAGTGTTAACTGTTCCTCCCTTGATAATGCCCACGGACAATGAAAGGTATTTGGCTTCAGACGAAGGCCAAGTGGGATATCGTTTCGATATCCAGACGCGGGGAAGGCAAAACTCGTTCGACAAGTGTGAACTAGCCCAAAAATGGCTCTTATTCGCATAGGCTAACAGGGAGCAGGAAATATCAATTCAACGATTCATGTACTGCACTATCCTGCCGAAAATTACATCCTTGGACTACTTATAAACTTTTCACTGGTTCTAGTATCAGTTATTGCCCGTGGAGGAGCGTTATTGGGCCGTTTAGCACACTTATATGTGACCCAATCTGTCCTACCCATGTTTACTTCTTCAATCACTTTTCCTACCTAGGAAGACGGTCCAAACTCATCCCAAAAAGGCTCTTTTGATGATTCCTCAACTACTAATTAGTCATTCAGTAGTACTTACACACATCCCCTTCAGTTGGACTGGAACTCTAGTAGACATGACCACCGAACACCCTAGTCACATCTCTACCCGAGCTCTGGGGACATTGTCGTGTAGGATAAATCCAAGACACATTAATTCGAAGTCAAAACCAAGGCCAAGTTTAACCCTTAATCAGCAATGACACGGATATGCCTCGGTGATTTTTACGAATTGACCTCATCGGTATTATTAAAGCCAATCTACCTATCTTTCTTAGCTAATACCACGGTTCTTGACATCAGACGAAGGTCAGAGGCGAAAAGATCATTTGGACTTGCCTCTGCTTCAGCGTTGCCTCGTTGTCATCAATCCGGCCCGAGTTACGGTTCAAGCAGCGTTGAATGCACACCTAGACAAGGTAAAACAACATTCATAGGTAGAGGGTTGCTATATCACCATCCACTGGTAGACAAGATCCAACAGACCCATCCATGTAATATCAGTAATAAGTGGGAAACAAAAAGAGGACCGCTGTGCTTTTAGAAGTGGGAAAGTGTGTATCGAGATTAGGTCGACCGAACCGAAAAGATGTGGGATCAACGCACACAACCCACATACGTTGTGACCAGGTTCTAGGGTCAATACCTAGGGGGTATCCCCTGGAATTTAAAGCAGCGCTTTTTCGTCAACAAATTGGGACAAGAACTCAACTGGATGCTCATCCAAAACAGGCTTTTTATATTCCCTCTTATAGTACGTATTTTGAACTGAACTGTGCCTGGCCACAGACTGGTAGCTTATCTAACACCCAAACACGAAGTTGGAGTGGGATCGCCAGGGAATAATCCACTTTGAGTTACTGTTAGAATCTCCTCTCAGCAATTGGGGCTTTGAGGAAGAAAAAAGACGTGCCCTGGCGAATCGAAAATGGGTGGTGTTTCACCAGGACGACAATGGAGGACCCCACACACATCAAGAAGTGGTCACGTCAGCTGGGAAAACAATTCCTCATCCACCCAATTCTCCCGACCTTGCTCCTTTTTTCAGACTGCCAAATCCTTTGGAGGAAACAGCTTCAGCAAAGAGGTTGAAAGTGGCATTTGTGAGCTCTTCGAGGAACCAAAAACCGAGGAATTTTACATCAATGATGGAGAGAAGCCATAGACAATCATGGAAAAAACGTTGATGATTGAAACTTTAATTAGGCGTAACATTTGGTCACTTGCTTTATTGATTCAAAGTTTGGCCTCCAACACGTTTTCCACTTCCTATGTGCATCATAAGCTGTTTTCTTGAAAGGCTCTCTTTACTCCAGCTCGTACCCTCCCCACCTTTCAGGAGTGTCGTCGACGCAGTGTGCGTGATAGGGCGTTGCACTGTATCCCAGTTTCGGTTTTTGCTTGCTGTAACTTCTAGTGGGGGACCGTTTTTTAGCTTTATAATGAGCGCCCACCTATAAACAGCCCTTCACCTAGCAACAGGTCGTACTGTTCTATAAATGGTACACTAAAACAATCCTTCTTTAAAATGTACAAGATAAAAATAGAGGCACCCCAACTGCATAATTACTCTTAAAAAAATAAATTTTGATTTATTTGCCATTAACTTTTATCACTAAACTTGTTTATACTCAGAAATCCAGGTACTCTACGAATTAATGGGCTAATAAAAGCTCTTTGCCAACAAAAACGCAGTAACTCTTAATTTATGACCATTTTAGATAAATAAAATCGAAATTTCGACCGATATACCGAGGAATACTTAGCCAGAAACAGTTACTTTCAACGAAAACGAGGTGGAATGAGGAATTCTACTATCCAAGCAATCGCTGATAACGTAAACCAAACATGTTCTACACACATTAAACAAACAAATCATGAGTAGCTAGCTTTCAAAAGCCATTCAAGGAGATGAAAACGCAAATGGAATCATTGAGAAGACTCTCATTTATCTAGGTTTTAAATAGTTGAAATACAGCTTTTATTTCTATTCTAATATTGTTTTTGTAGACTTTAAACGCCTGTCAAGTGTGCTACTTGATTTATTTGTATTCAATCAACTACTGTTGAGGCATTAATAACACTACCTACATCAGCGTATGACATTTGCTTTGCTGCCAATCTATATTAGAACGATAAAAACCTTCGCAAGGTTAACGCCGATTTCCTAAGTCTATTCAAGTTCCCATAAATCTACCCTTTTTTTCCGTTTCCTGAAGAGAATCCTAAAGCTCATCACCCTGAGATGATCCGAAAGCCGTTAACATCTCATTACTGGCTTCATTCATATTTCTACCACTTACGTAGTCGCGATCTAGTATGCCCAGTGAATAACCACAGCTCCACGCCCATACACCTTTCATCTCAGCTATCAAAAAGGCGGCTTGTTTGAATGATCACTTTGACGGCATTAAGACGACTTTCTTACTCCAAGGAACTTTGTCGAAATCTTCAAGATATTGTACCTTATCTCAAAAACCCTCGTAAAGACACCGAAACATCATAGAGAAAGACAGATGGGGGTGAAGATAATGAACGCGCTGTTTGAGAAATAAAAACATTTCGAGCTCCTGTGAACCTATAGATTCCTGACCCAATATGTATTGCTTATGAGAGAGCATTCAGCCTCGCATGAAGATCCCGCCAGCGTAATTTAAAAATCCACATATCTGACAAACACTTCGAAGGTGTTAGTAATTAACTAGATGACCCGAAGACAGAGTCACAATACACGACTGGATTGCGCTAGCATATCAGCAGATTTCCTCTTTAAAAATCATTAACCATTGTATTTAAGTCCTAAAAACGATTGTTTGGCCTCCCCAGATAATTAATCTTAATCCACCGATGAACGCCGAGAAAGACGCTAATCGTCACCGTGCTAAAGACGTTGCACCAGTCAACAGAGATTTACAGTCTATTCAGGAGGTGAGGCAGACTGACCTGTTCGGGACAATCGATAACGACGACCTGAAGGATCTTGGTCTTGTCGGACATGGCCTCCTCCCAGCCGCATTTGTTGTCCTCGTTGCGAGGGAAGCCGTCGATGAGGTAGTTCACGCAGCCCTTGCATCGGTATCCCTCCATCATTGCCTGTCAGCGCAACCCCAAAAACACACACACAGTTAAAATGCCAAAATCCTGCCTTATGCAACTGAGCGTCAATTGCTATGTCAAGTTTTGAGCATTTGTGATCGAGATAAAAGCCTATCATCGGTTTCAAAATTAATACCTATGAAGCTGAAGAAAGAATCAGTCTACGTTTTGCTGTCTAATTAAGTTTTGTCAACAAAAGAAGTACGCCATTGAACCAGAGTTTCAAGCAATTCACTGTCAGTTCTCAAATCAAGTTCGGAGCACCTGCGAATGTATCAGAAATCAAAACGCAATCGACATAAAATGCAGAAATAACAGACTCAAATGGCAATCTCCTACGTTAATTTGCGAGCTTCTTGGCACTTTAAAAGTTAATTAGGGGACTCCATTTTTGTTACATTATGAAGTCTTATCAAAGACAGAAAATGAACCGTTAAATCAGACAGGTAGCTAGAAATGATACACTCAAACGGGCTCAGAAAGCCTGCTCACAGATTAAATCACAAGTTTTCAGCAACTGCGAAGGTCCCAGAAATGCTAAACGCAATGGAGCTAAAAGTCCCTCGTCAATTTCAAGCTGAAAGGTCTTTCTGACTTCAGGGGACTCAATTCAGTCAAATTACCGAGTCTTGTTAAAACCAAAAGAACACCGTTGTTCAAGAGTGACTTGTTTATGCAAACGCCAAATCATATTCCAGGTTTTGAGCGGCTGTAAATTTGCTAGAAGAAATGAAACATCAATTTCAAGTTGAAGAATCTCCCTATCTTCAGAGGACTGAATTTCGGTAAAAAATTATCTTCTCAAACTGAGTACCATCTTCTATGGCAAGTTTGGAGCACCTATGAATGTACTAGAAAGCAAAAAAACCCAATTGAGCTTAAAGCCTCCCGTTGTTTTAATAAGGTCTTCAAGGAACTCAAAAAAAAAAACAAAAGTACACCATAAAACTGGGCCTGAAAGAAACAGCTGGAAATGACACAAACCCCAGAGGTCTCCGGAAAGTCTGTTCTCAGATTGGTTGGCACTTTTGGAGTAACAGTGAAGTTATCACAAACACAAAAACGCGGTCGAGGTAAAAGCCTTTGCCAAAAATAAAAGTACACAGTTGAGAGTGGAAAATGAACTTGAACAAAACACACAGAAATGTCAGATTCCATTGGTCTATTTTCACATTGTGTACTACATCTTCTGTGGCAGGTTTGGAGCAAAAAAGGCTCTCATCAACTTCAAAATGGATTTTTAAGTCGAAGGATCTGACTGTCTTCAGGGGACTCCGTTTTTGTTACATCATTGAAGCTCACCGTTGAGGCAGAGCTGTTTTGAGAGTCAAAATGTGACTTTGAAGTGAAACAATAGGTAGAAACAGTAAATTACAGTGCAGATTGAGCGATGAGTCTTCTGGCAAGTTTGGAGAACATTAATATATATCATAAATCAAAACCCGGTCGAGCTAGAAGCTTCATATCAATTTCAAAATTCATGGACCTTGAAGCTGAAACAGTGGAAGTACACCGTTGAACCAAGGTGATTTTAAGAGTGCAAAGTGAATTTGGAAGAAAACAGAAATAATTAACTCCAATGAGTTTGTACCATCTCCTGTGGCAATCTTGAAGCTTCGTATTCGCTTCAAAATTACTTAACTACGAAACAGAACAATTTAACAAATCTTCAGTATGACTGAATTTTGCTAAATAACTGAGTCTTGCCAAAAATAGTACCCTGACTAGCTAGAGTGATTTTGAGCGTAAAACAAGTAGAAATAAACTCCAGAGGCTCTGAAAAACAGTTCTCAAGTTCGGAGCACCAAAACCCCACATCTAGCCTAAAGCTCCTTATCAGTTTCAATCTGAGGCATCTTTCTATCTTCAAGGGACTCAAATATCGTTGCACAGTGAGTTCATGAGTGCAATATGAACTCGAAGGAAAAAAAAAGTTAAAAATAATGAGCTCCTGTGGGCTTGGCCATCATGAAAAATAGAAGCGCACGTTTGAACCAGAGTGATTTTGAGAGTATAAAATGACCTCGAAAGTGAAAAACAAGTGGAATTTTAAAAAGTCCAATTAGGAAGTACCATCTACCATGCCAAGTTTTGAGCAGCTGTGAATGGAGGCGATGGAGCCAAAAGCATCGCCTCAGTTTAAATAGTAACTAGACATGAAGCAGATTGAGTATCGGTTGGAAAAAAACACGTTTGAGCATCTCATTATTTGACAAATTAATTAGCTCTACAGTCATCTTCATGGGACTGGATTTTATTAGTCTCATCAAAAATAGAAATACACCGTTGAACCCGAGTGATTTTCAGAGTGCAAATAATCAACATGATAGCTGAAGTGTGCGTAGCCACTGTAACAAATTTTCCGCTATAAAGGCCCTATTATTTTTCACGAACAAGAAAATCACGAATAAATAAGGAAAATAAGGAATATGAAGCAGCAAACGAACCACCATTAACTCATATCCACATGAATAGGAAAAACTGACGTCACTATCGATTGCAGACTAGGTTTTGTGGAAATTATCAAATTAATAGCACGCAAACGATAATACCATTGGAAATCCCCAAATCTCAATTAGTTTCATTGCAAATGCGATTGTCAATATCCATACCAAAGTCTCTAACTCCTCAGCCATGACAAAATTATAGAGTAGACAGTCAGTACAGCCTACTCAAGTAAAGCCTTGCATAGTTTATGAAAACGAGTACTTTGAAGTACCAAAGCCAGATAAATTTATTTCTTTGTAAATCTGTCTCTTAAAAACACAACTTACATTGTGGATGAGGCGGCAGGTAATGGCGACTGGAACGATGGAACCCGATCTTATGTAGTTCTCGATTTCCGCAGCATATTCCGAACCGGGCGTAGCCATTTCTTGGCGCAAAAGATCTCCGGCAGAGAGGTGAATCATATTGAAGTGCTGCAAAATACACAAACGTGAGAATTTCAAAGCTTATCTAAATCTCGGAAATAAATAAATTAAAAGGCGTACAGAAGAAACGCAAGCAGCTAGGGTTCCTTTGCCTGCCCCGGGGCCACCAAGCATGAAAATTACACCGAAACGAGGGTAGTCAGCGGAATTTGGCGATGCCATTGGAAGACTAAAAAGTTTGGCGACGATAAATTTTGATTTAATCTTGAAATTTGTGACAAAAGACGAACACAAATTTCTTAGAGGGGAAGTTTGCATTGCATTGTTGAAATTTGCCAGAAAGTTACACGACTTACATTACTTCAAAGCGTGCGCGTGTGGTAGGTCGGGAGATGTAGAGTCCATAAGGCAACAACAAGTAATGATATATATAAACAATGAAGTCAAGTGAAATAATACAAGATCTGTATATAATCTGAAATTTATTTAAATGTCTAAATAGATTGAAAATCATTGTTAAGTGTTTAGGTAAACGGTGAATAAAGGCATGTGGTCGATACCTAAAGTTTGTCAAGGCTAAAACTGTTAAGCAGTGCTTATTTTCATGAAAATTATTCTAACGGAAATTATATTTCAATTGTCATTGAGATGCATTTTGAGCATAGAATCAAACTGTCCCGTTTTTGCAAATTAATGATGTCTGCATGACCTGTTCAATCACAATCGTTCAAATTTTGGAGGCGTAAATAGAAAAAGTAACATTTGTTAGGCATACCAGATGTATTTTTTCAGTGATATTATACAACGATACCTTAGGTTCTAAATTCATCAATCGCAATCAATTTAATTCAATAGCTGGACGTGGCATTCCCTACAAAATCGACGCGTTTGTCGCTATATTATACTGCAAAGAACACAGTTTTTAGATATTCTTAAAAATTGTCTAATGGATCGGCACCTTCTAAGAAGTACTATAGCCTCTCATTTTTTGAATCCCATAGCCGTATGGAATTGGCTACAAATTTGAATCGTTCTCTCAGAATTCAGCCTCAATTATGCATAGAACTTCAAAATCATAAGAAGGCCAATGACGGTCTAATACACGTCCCAAATTTCAGCTTCACACAAAGTCTTTTTTACATAAATAATGATTGCTATATTTTTTGCGTAGATTCATACAGAGCAAAATACATAATGTCGAGTCGGCTTGACATACATTCATATACATATATTCAAACATTAGCAATCAGGCAAAACGTTTGGTTTCCCCAAGTTTTTTCGGGAATATAAAATCACAATTTAGGGGAGACTTACCACAGAAACACTTGTTATTGTTGTTATTAACTCTTTTCCAGGTAAGAATGGAATCCTGGCACCAGAAAAACACTGATTATTCACCTTTATGCTCAAATAACCCCTTCAAACTCTTCATGGCTTATATAAAATTATTTAACGGGGTATGCTTATGCCTATCATACTTCGTACTGACTTTATCAATGAAACTATTCAAGGGAATTTAGTTATTAAATTGAGATCTGCTATCTTTAGTAATAATCATTTTTATAAGCTATTCTACTCAATATCTTCACAAAATTCCGTTCTAAACCACATTATCTATGACGCGTCAAGAGGTATTTATGGCAATGCTGAGTCTTTCTTCCGCGTCCATCAAAACAAAATCACCCGTCTGAAATAAAAGATGTAGCAACTTAAAAATTTATTCTTTATTATACAATGTTAAAATGGGAGCTGGATAGTTCTAAGGTGACATCAGAGGGCCTTCCTTCGATCCTATTACTAAATCTGCTTTAAATTGGTCATTTACCAAATGAAGAATATCTGGCCTTCTGCGTTATTGGTTTCTTACTTAGAACTAAAAATCAGTGCTACTTTCCAATGGCCAACTTCCTTAAGTCATATATCATGACTTGAGCCCTGATTAAATGTATATCATCCGTCAGTAACAATTTAGAGTGCGAAATAAATCAATTTTTGAACTTAAATACAAAACCGAGGCTTGGAATGCTAGGGAAAACTTTGAGTTATCGATAGAGAACGCAGGTGGTTTTATGACTGCTAAACTGGCCAATAGGAAGGTGGGTGATTCAGCCGACATCAGCCATTGGATAGATTTCAAATACCGAGCCAGTAGACTCAACCCCACTTCAGGCATTACACCAAGGCGATTAGATGGTGTATCCCCAGAAAGTTACATTTATTATTTTCTGGTTATCTTGAACTACAATTTATTTATCTTTCGTTAATATCTGTGTGATATGTACACCTGTTTAAGTCGTTACTATGACGCCTTGCCCTTTGTTTAATAATCCTTGGAGTTACGACGCGCCCTGTCTCTCGTGGCCGTTATCGAACCATAGCATCTCCGTACTTTACACTATTAGATAAGACAACTAACTTATTCATTCTTTATACTCGATCACGGTGTATACCATTCTTTACCATACAGGGTACCTATATTGCATCAGATTATCTCGACAATTTACGCCTCATTTACGTTTTCAAAATGAGACTCCACTTCCTACCAGAATATGAAATGAATCCGTTTTTAAAATAAATAGAAATGCGAGGTTTCAATGAAGTAAATAAAATAAGTGCTATTAAACATTTCTCAATGCAGAAAGTTAAACTAAATTAAGAATTTATTTTACAATTAAGCAGATGGTAGTAATATAAAACATGATTGCACTCAAACCATGGCTTTGCATGGGAGTGATTCTAGGAATTTCACTCTGAGCGCGCAAGTATTTCAGTCCGAACTATAAACTGGCCAATAGGAATATGAGTAGTTCCATCAGTACCAGCCAATGGTCAGCTGTCTGATACACCGCAGACCTATTCTAAGATGGCGGTATATATTTTTTTCGATGCTATTGCAAAACCCAAGCTTTGAAATAGAGGGATAACATGGAAATAGTAGTAAACCAGCTAATACTATTCCACAAACTATAAACTAGCCAATAGGAAGGTGGATAGTCCCATCGACGTCAGCCATTGGACAGCTTTCATCCAATAGTCTTAACGCAGGAAATTACACCCAATGACATTTACTTTCCATACTCATTCAAGAAAACATTTCTAGGTAAAAAAATGACACGACTGACCGTTCTTAAAACACACAAGGCACCTTGATTGCATGCTTTCACTCCACAAACTAAAAACATTACTTAGTTTTTATAAGTGATGCTCCACCGTCGCCCTGAAACGACCCATTAGACTGTACTAAGTATAATTGTAAGCAACATAATTACAGAAGGTCTTGAAAGACTAGTAGAAGAAATGCAGTTGGTTGCCCTGAAATGCCAGCAGTGTCGGTCCACACACAACTTCCTCGTTGTCCCAACACGACCGTAGGTGTAGCTTGGGCGCTGTGAAGTCTCCCACCTGTTCATAGTCGAGGATATTCAACAACTCCCCCGTCTGCACCTTCCAGATGCCAATACGCTGTTGTCCGGGCAACCGGGAAGCCAGATAGTCCCTCGACGACGCGTCTACGACAGGAGGAGTGAGGTTTACCACATCGCCTGATACCGGTTTAGTGTAGACCACAGAAGGCTTCGAGGGCTGTCTATCCTCCCATAGCTCCACAGATCCATCCATCCGTCCCACAACCACACCACCACGCTCGCCACTAGGGGTGGAGATGCACTGGAGGTGATTTATGACCTCGCCTTGCCCTTTGAAGGCGACAAGAGCCTTTTCTCTGCCTGGAGAAGATACTTGGAGAAGACAGAAGAAGTTCTGGCATCCCACATAGGCGAGAGCACGACCTCGTTCGCTTGGGGCTGAAGCAACGGCGCCAAAGCCATGCGCCCTGATGCCATTTTGAAGAGGAGTGCCTTTGAGACGAGAGAATGCCAGCTGTCGGCTTCCATCCGCGAAAACGGAGAGAGTGGAAGCGTTGTAGAAGAGGAAATGGGGCCTGGAGAAGAAGTGGGCATCGGAGGGGAAATGAGCGACTCTCTGGGCGAATCGGGAGGCCCGACAGGGTCTCAGTAGGGATTGCTGCATGAGGCGTTTAAAAGTCCTGGTCTCTTCTGCATATGTAGACAACAGGCAATAAGTAAATCCAAAGCCTACCATCGAATTCAATGAGCCGGAGTCTGTCGACTGACATTGTGAGCAAACGATTATCGGAGTCGTGTAAAACTGCACAAGAGCATTGGTTGGACGGTTCTTGGATGCTTCGAGATGATTCGGAGTACACCTCGAAATTCGCAACACCCTTTGCACAGTTTAGGCACAGATTAAAGCGTTTTAAAAAACAGTTGACAAAATTGTCGTTGATGAGGTAGAATCCAGCTCCACTTGTTGCTTCTATTACATCGAGCTTGACGACCAAGTGGGAAATGTCGATGGTTTTTTGATAAGTCATTTTAGCAAGAAGCATATCATCCAAAAGTCCTACAGTGGTTTCATTAGAACCGGCTCAGCAAATACGCGGTAAAAAACATTCAACCAACCTTTTCGAAAAGAATAACTTGAAGTCCTAATGCTTTCATAGTCCTGTAGGATATTTGAGCGCCTGGCTATTCGATATGAATTGTCGACGTTTGGAGCACTGGGGATTTTTGATGCATCCCAGTACTCTGGAATAAGATATTCCTTTCCGGAAGTGGGATCACGGTGGTAATTTGAGCTTCCTAAATTGGTTGATCATTTCAATATATGATATACCCAACTTGGCATTTCTAACCACACGTTATAATATCAAGGCCTCTTGTTAAAGTTGGACACCCAATAAAAAATATGATAAACAAATACACATTTTATAGTTTCATAATAGTTTTTAGCACGAAATCTAAAAAATGGTTTAAAATTTATTTTCGAAGTTTATTTTGTGCGATAAAGTTCCTTGGATAGGGATCATAATGCATTATAATGAGTGTTGTAATCAATTATGCGATTGTTATAAATTACAAGAGTTGATCCTAAATCAAAGCCAAGTTATAGCCTTTGATTTATCAAATTTTTGAATTTGTCGAACATTAAAATATAATAAAAATAAAGCAACTATTCTACTTTGTCTCTATGTGCTAATTTAACTATTTATTCCGTCTAAATTGTCATTTTAAGCTATAACTTCGTTTTATTTGCCCTGCTAATGCCGAAGCCAAGTGTGATCTGTACTAATACGGTCAGTAAAACGAATTTAGCAATTCTCCATATGATCAGGCTTTTAAAGATGAAGAACCAATCGAGTGCTCTTATTACATGGGGAAGAGAGTGTGCTCTCTTGAAGTACAATATCGTAAGATTGTGAAGTGTGCTTTCGGCATCAAGTATCAGTAAAGATTCCATCGGTTTAGCTGAAACTCATCTTTTGAGTAGATTTGACTTAGTTTCTAAAGGTCACTTTGTAGCTACAATTTCTCTTGCTTGCAGGTTAAGGCAATTAATTAGTATATGCAAAAATTTAAATTAAAATAAACTTCAACCCGTGTCGGTTGAAATGTCTTAAATCCAACCTAAATTTCGCGTTCAATTTTTGTGCGTTAGCTTTATCTATCTTTGACATTAGCATTGCTAGAATACAAGGTAACCTTTGTAGAAATATTTATCTGAATAAGTTCAGTTAGTCTCAAATGTTACCTTTACCCTATCATATATATCTTAAAGAAACTCAAATCCTCAGTTCGGTAGCATTTTTCACACTATTTTTTAAATGATTCAATAAATACGCCTAGAATCATGTCACTAAAATGTCATCAATTTCTCCGGATGTCAATTTTGAATCCAATCGTGATTAAACATATAACTGGAACTATCATGACCTTCATGTGGCAATAATATCACTAGCAAATTATTTACTTACATTCTTTATTCGTTAGAATCTCTTAATTACGCTTTTGCATTAAGGCGCAAATTGAGATTTTCGCAGTTGCACTACATCTCCCTCTTGACAAAAAATGAGTTGAAGTGTGTGCAATTACAAACCCCCTTAATAGTTCTCATGTTTATTTATATTATGTTACTTTTCGGCAAAATGCGTTGATTAAATTTCTTCGAAAATGCTTTTATATATTTACTTGGTACAGCTTTCGCATGATAAAAATTGTCGTGTAGCTACAAGTTTTACAAACCAAAAGTACATTTAATATTTCATGAATATTCATGTATTAATTAATATTTCTGAAAACGCTAATTAAATGCTATCCTGCCGAATTTATGCCGAAGAACTGATAAAATCCGAAGAAGGAAGATACCTTTAAGTGCTCTGCTATTCATAAAACTCAATTATTACATTTCTAGTTATCAGTTTTTCCAAAAATAAGTTACTCAGACACTTAATGAATGCTACATAGCATTTTACTTGGGTTAGAACTCGAAACACCACCGCCGTTGCGTTTTGGTGGACATTAGAACAATTTCCCGTCAATTACGACTATTTGAGATGAATTTGTGTGGTTAGAGAAGCAGGTGGTGATGCCCTGTTTTGTTGATCCTACAGCTGATCTCAAAATTGGTAAGAAAGATAATCATATTGCATGTAAACATTTCTTACAAACAAGAGATTGTGCTTTGGAGGACTTTATATCCAGGAGAATGATCAAAACGGGCAAAACAAAGACCCTTTTTCCATACTTCTAAGTTGCGAATCAATTCTAGGACTGAGTGCAGTTGTCCAAATTTAGTTGGCCCATTTCTTCGCAGATAAATCAGGACAACCAAATCTTAACACAGCATGCATACTAGGGTAATTTACGAGGAAAGATGCTATCAAAAGTAATACGATTAATAATAATATTACGTTCGATCACTAGGATATCAGGCCACCAGAAACGGACGCGTAACGACCCAAAACATATTCGTAGAAGTACAACGCGTCATAGTAATAACATATTTTACAGTCAATAGCAAAAGCGAAATAAATTATGGACAGAAATGACCAGAAATTATGTGAATAATTATCTGGAGTTACAACACTCCTTTCCAGGTAGGATTTTGTGTACTTCTCTTCCTTTTGATCGACTTGAAGTCGTTGCGGTGTGTGTCGGACCTCTCCCGATCTTCGGGTTGGGTAAATTGAAGGTATCTAACAACAGGAACAGGGGTGCAGTGGAGATGGAGTTTCTGCTAATCTGGTGGCGTGTTAGTAAATGGTTCTTGTGTCTTGTCCACGTTTTACAGTCAGCATCCACCTCGCAAATTACCTTTCATTTCGAACCTTTAATTACTATGGTCGTTTCCTGTTTTAATGGAACGACGTCTGGCCATTTTGAGTGGGCATCGACAACGACTGAATACTAGATCGCATTTATTGGTCCTGTGAAATCCAGTTGATCGCCACTAGAGACGACATGCGTTGTAACTCCAAGTTTATTCATAAAAGTGCCAGGCGTCACAGTAACGACTTAAACAGTTGTACATATCATAGAGATAATAATGAAAAATAAATGGACTATAGTTCAAGTTAATCAGAAAATTATTATTATTATTATTATAATTAGGACTCTTCACCTTGTTTTGGCGATCCATCTAGGAAGAGAACCTGGGAGTAACTGTCCTCCACAAAGTTGACAATGTCATAACAGACAGTGGCTTGTCATTGGGGTATTTCTGATTGGTAATTCTGCTACTCCTAATTGTTTCTACCAAAATGGACAAGGTGAAAACCAACCGACCAATCACAAAAGGCCTCCTTATGAGTATCGGCCAATGAGCGCAAAGCACCGTTTTGAAGCATCAAACCGATTCAGTCTTCATATTGTGAAATTAGTAAATATATTTACAAAATACTATGTCTATATTTCAGTGCAAGGACTGGATTTCTCGATTATCTAAACTTTATTTTCATTTAAAATAACTCGTGTACAGAGATTCGTAACTAAATACTCCACAACCCAATTATTTTGGGTTGGTTGTTACAGTAAAACACACAAGTTAATAGTTCCAACTTGAGATATTCTAAACGTGTTGTAATGCCTTCCTAAAGTAGCCTTATTTTTTGAATATAGTATAAAACAAATTATTAAAATTATTTCGAATGAGTGCTTGCAAAATTATGTAAGAATGTCCCTTTAAATATGAGAAGAGATCTTAATGATAGAGGTAGTTCCTGAGTACTTTATGTTAACGTAAGAAGATAATGGAAAACCATTTAAAAAAAATATAGATAGAGCCTGAACGACCCATGAGTTAGGATAAATATGAATAAGGATCAAGTAGTTAGCGAGATTTTTCATAAAATTACCCGTTCCATGCAAGTCTCTGATGGAAGCTACTTAGTTCAACCATAGGAAACGGATCAGAGAGGTTTTATAAACAAGTTTTTCCCACTCTGACGTTTAAAGGACAATGAAGAAGACGCAATGCTCGAAGATCCTCAGCACCCCGATCTCCATCCGTCATGTCCTTCATCTGCGCCTTCTTATGTACCTTCTTCACATTCTTACCACTAAACTAACTTCCTCAAACTCATTGTACACCCCTTCACCAGTTTCCGGACCTCACATTCCCTCTTAGTCATTTTCTTCGCCTCTATCACCACTTTCCATACCAACCGTATTGCTTACTTTCCCTTCACTTTCTGCTTTGCTTTCCAGTGCTTCTCTTCAAACTCCTCTTTACCCTCTCTCACTCAGTTTCTTCTCTTTCTCAAACACGTCCATCTCCTCATTGTTCGCCTCCAAAACCCAATCCCATCTCTCCATCAAACTCAGTGAAAAGAGCGGATTGTATTCAATTTCCCAAATAGTGCGAGAAGGCAGGAGAGCCTAGGCACTGCGGGGGAAGAGGACGCGGTGCTTGAAGTCCTCCAGGTCCCCGATCTCCACCACTTTAGGCAGTCCGCTGTCGCTGCCCGCCTCACCACCGCCATTCACGGCAGCGTCGGCGGCAGCGAGTTCGGGTGCGCAAGCGCGGATGGCGTCGGCGAGATCGACGGAGGTTGCGGCCGCCAGCTCCGCGGCCACCTGCGCCTCGGTCACCGGCACCAACGCCAACGGCCACTCGAACGACGTCAGGTCCACCGAGGCCCCTTGCTGAAGCGAGGAAGCGCCCTCCACGCCTCTCGAGTCCACCTGCAAACCAATCGGCGATCAGTTACAATCATTGCTTGTAGAAAATATACAAACGCACCTGAATCATGAGCGAGGGCCTGTTCGCGTTGTGGTAGTTTTGCTCAAAGAACTCCTGCAGGTCCTTCAGCTCAGTCTCTCCGAGGATTTGCACCTGAAACACAACGAGGCACCAGCTTCACACCACTCTCTTGCTCACCGACACCGAAAGACTACGCTAGATGTGACCAAGGCCTCGTCCAACTAATGCACAGCCATCTGTCTCGGGGACGAAAAACTCAGTGCCATCCACTTAGTCGTGTTGACAGCGGCGACTCACGTATCTCTTGCGGCGATCGAAGAAGGGGCGTTGAGAGAAGACCTCGCGGAAGTGGCGGTAGCCCTCCTCATTCATCGTGTGGTCCTCCAGCTGGTACTTCGAGATCAGCGACTCCAGCTGGAAGGCGAGGAAGAAAACAGTGAGTCAGTAAGCCTCAGGAGCCACCTGGTCATCCGACTTCGGGGAGACGTGCTTACACAGGTGTCGAAGGCGTCCTGTCGGAGGTGCGCGATAATGGCCGGCGCGATGCGGTACCAGAAGGCGTAGATGCGACCCGCGACAAAGTCTATGGGGAACTTGTTGGCTTGGCTACGCACCACCACCTGCACGCCCGCCTCTTGCGTCGAGTCGCGTTGGCAGAAGCTCCGCAGTCCCACCGAGTACCCCAGGGTCTCCTTCGTCCGCAGGTACGCGAATGCCGGCTCCGAAAGGCACGACTACAACGAGCGAATGCGTGACAAAATCAGGCCAGTCGGTTCTAGAAGAAGTTAGCAAGATCACAGCCAATTTCTTCCACGAAAATGGACATCAAAGGGTGTTCAGAATCACCTTTGACCTAAACATGACCTCAGTGAAGTTCATCTACCACAGAATGCGTCTCTCAAAATTAAAACAGCCCATCTACCAGCACCTTTCGCCGATCCTGAAACAACACCCAAAGCGAACCATCGAATTCCCTTCTCTAGTCGACTCACCACCAGCAACTTGTTCAACGCCTCCATCCGCAGGTCCGCTGACGGCGTTCCAGCCAGCGGCACCGTGAGGATCAGTGCCGTGTTCACGTCCGTCGGGTTGTAGTTCATCACCCGCACCCTGTGCAGACACGCTGGCAACGCCGCCTTTCGGTACTACAAAAGAGGGAGAGAAATGGAACAAATTAATGGAGAAAGAGGTGAAGAAATCGAGGAAGAACAAGCTCAACTCACGGGCTCAAGGACGGCGACTTCAGAGGGGTTCAGGGTGGAGACGATGGACTCAAAGTAGCGAACCGACTCCTGGCAAAAAGAGAGGTAGAGAGGTTGGAGTTTAGAGTCCCGGAGGGATGTGGGGGTGGCTTTACCTTCGCGTTGATGTTGCCAAAGACAAAGAGTTTGGCACGGAAACGGGCGAGGAAGCGACGAACGAAGATGATCATGTCGGAGAGGCTGAGATCGCGCAGGGCCTGCATCGTGTTCTCGCAGAGGGTCGTGTCCTCCCTCGTGAGGTAGCGAGTCACGTGGCTGGAAAGGAGAGATGTGTGAGAGAGAGGGAGGGAGTATTAGGATACCCCATAAGTTCTATTCGCTTTTTAACTGATGTGAAATTATCAGACTGTTGTCTGCCTACGGTCAGTTTAAATTTAATTCTCTAAAAGGAAGCTTATTTTTCAGCGACCATAAAGTCGATTAGGGACAGAATTTTAGTGCAAGTCGAAAGTTAAGGGACCACAGAAGGAAGAGAGGAAGACTTTGACAACGAAGCAACTTGTCCGAACACGGGCTTTGGAAAACTGTCGATTGGATACAGAGATTTCCTCTCTCTTATCACTGAGTGTTGGCTCTAAATGCAGCAATACTCCATAAGGCTCCTTTTCAGAAGTGGTTTAGGGAACGTCAATACCTTCATCGCCTCAAAATCACTCTAGATTGAACAGGGGGGGCCCTCCTTTCCAGCTCTCCCAGATTCCTCGATGTCAAGCGCTGGTCTTGGCCAGTAAACCACACCTCCAACTCCCTCCAATCGGGAGTGCGAGGCAGAGGGACTCACACTGAGAGGGTAGAGGGATTGAGGATGCGGTTGGTGACGGTCTGTCGAGAGGTGTCACGGTAGGTGCCGAAACTCTTTTCGCTGAAGATGCCCTCCTCGTTCTCCGAGATCACCGACTTGGAGAGCGCCTTGAGTACCTCCTGGAACACCAGCTAGACGACGACGACGGCGACAACAACAAAGGCGAAGGTTAAAAAGCACCGTTAAAGCGAACTACCAGGTCATCGCATTTCATAAACTGGGGAATATTTCCAGGCGCTTTCCTTCCTTTAACTCATAAAACATTTCGTTTAATTAAAAAACGATAAAATTCGGACAGAACTTATGAAATGACCTGATAGAAACCCCCAATCTTACACCACCACCACCTACCAGGAGTTTTTCGTTGAAACCGTTCACGGAGATGTCAAAGTTGCACTCGTCGTGTGTCACGTTGAAACTGTACATGCATTGCACAAGTTTAGCAGGGGTAGAATCGATAAAAAGACGAGGGAAGAGACGTGCAGACTCACTTGAGACCGGCCTCAGATGCGGGATAGAGAAGGGTTTGGAGGTGCTTGTTCAGAGCCTCGGTCCAGAGCAACAGGCAGGCGTAACTACAAGAAAAAACAACACTCCCGTTAACCGAATTTCGTGGAGCATGAAGAGACGCTTATCAGTAGGGGGAGATGTTAACATACTCCTTCGGAGTTTGCACCCCATCCGATGAGAGTCGCAGGTACACTTCAGCTGTGAGGGAGGAAGGAGGAAAACCAGGTTTAGTTTTTGACCAATCAAAGCACAACAACGTCGTCCCACGCCTGCTCAAAAGTGGTGTCCAAAAGAATGGACACCCCGCTAGGTAGTTCACTTCAAAATGAGATATTTCAACCAGAGATGGAGAGAAGAATGGAGGTTCTGAGTTTTGAGAGGGTCAAACTTCAGGAGAACTCGTAGCAAAGGCTTCAAACTGGAGAGGTCTCAAGGCTGAAACGATTAAGACCCCCAATAGCAAGAGGAATCGCTACTATAGAAATCGGTCTTTCTGGGCACGTGAAGCCTTCAAATCCCAGTTATTCAAACAAGGGTGTCACAACCCTGTGCCCTTGAGAAAGTTCAACCCTTTCCTCTGCACTGAAAACCCCACATGAATTGCCACGGGAGCGAATGACGTGTCTCATGACAATCAAAATAAATGGGAGTAGATTATGGAGGCATGAAGAAGCCATTAAGGCAACAGCACACTATCTGACTGACTGGATACGGTCGTAGCGAGCGCTCGAAAATGGGCCTTCTAGCAACAATGGAGACCCACTCTCAACTAGATTAAACTCGACCCTGATGGTCGTGAGTATTTCGAATTGTGAATCTCATTGGACCACACTTAACAAGCTTCAAGAAAGTACAGGGGAGAAATCCTACGTCTAGATCCATCTTTCTCCGCATGAATTTAATGTGATCAAGACACAACCTTGAGAGAGGACCAGGGTAACGCAATTTGATGCCTTTCTTCCAGGGATACTGGGGCCACTTACGACAAGCCTTCAACCTGCATTAGTTTCAGATTATTCTATCGCAATTGTTTCCCGATGATGACTGCGCATCCCTGAACGATGCAGAACGATGAACGAGGATATTCGGAATAAAGGAATCGGACATTTCGACATGACAACCTTTGAACAAGTTGAAGATGAGCATCTCATCTGGCCACCACGACCCAGAGCCTCAAACAAATATCAGAAAGGCGTACTTACCCCTGGGGACATTGTACTTGGTTCGCTGAAGGTGCCAGAGTTCACCAAAGGCCGTCAACTCGCCCAAGTCCACCTGATGCGGAACCTCATCGTCCTCACTCACGGGCAGCAGGTCAAAGTTTGTGGCTACACAAAGGGCAGAGGAGTAGGAGTAGCCCATTTAATTTGACTAATTCTAATTATTGGCACCATCCTTCCACCTTCTCTGGACACATCATCACAACGCTCCTCCCTCTCATCTACCCCCATCTCTTATATCGCCACCCAACTCACTGATGAAGACGTTCTTCTTCGGCAAATGCAGCTCCGGCAGCAGCGGTGCGTTCGCCCACTTCAGAATCTGCTCCTCCGAGAGTTCTACAAAGAAAAAGGCGTCATTCACACCCTACCCAGTGGCTTAAAAACCCCCAAAAAAGCAGCCCCAACTTGCCTGTCATGGAGTAGCGGATATCGAACCAGGGCTCTCGCAAGAACACCTCCTGTTTCACGTCCGCCGCCGCCTCAGCGTTGAACTCTGGTAGGGTTAGGAAGGTCATTGCCTTCTCCGGTCGCAACAGACTCACGATATTCACGTACGCCTGTAGAAACAGGAGAAGAATGAGGGTCGCTGGGCTTCTGGTTACCTCAAGAGGAGACTCACGGAGAGATCCGGTTCCTGGATCAGCGAGTCGGTGGTAAAGACCTCCTGAGGCGGGAAGCGACGCAGGGCCGTGGCGACCCACTCGACGTTGGTGACGGGCTGCATGGGCTCCTGGAAACGGAAGGAGGTGCGCCAAAGCTGGGCGTACTGCGAGACCAGCTCCTCGAACTCGGTGCCTGAGCAGGTGGAAACAGCGGCTGCGGCCTCGCGCAGCATTCGCAGGTAGGAGTACGTCAGATCAAACACCTACATTACCGGAGGGAATACATCACGTCATTCCATAAGTAGTGTCCGATGATGGACGTTTTAAAACTGCCTAATCAGTAAATTCGTTCAGGGTTTCGATTACACCTACGTCATATTCTGTTGATGAATAGCAGGTGAAGAAATGATTGATTCAAGCTCACAGAGTTTTGGAAATTGCTTAAAAATAACGACTTCTTACTTTATTCTCTGATATCAACCAACTGATAACAACCAACCTGTTGGCAGCATAACAACAGCACACAACCACGAGACTCCGTCTTGTGCATTGAATTTCTCCCTCTTAAGTCTACAAGACTTTCTATGGTTACGAAGCTGCCGAGACTATTAAATTCATCCCAAACACCCCACAATCAATCAATCAGAGATCTTGACTACTTGAGGCTCTGGTTTTAGAGATGTGGAACCAACCTCAAAGGGCGATTTGCGTCCAACGTCAGCCAGCTCGATGCTGATTGAGAAGATCGAAGTCATGTCGTTGTTGTAGGTGCTGTCTTCGGACGGGCATCCAGCCTCCAATTCCGTCGCTAGGTTCCTATCAGCACAACAAAAACACTCTCCTTAAATTTCCAGGAAAAATTCCTCTCCCCCTGCTCATTCTCATCACAAAGGCAGGGAGGAGACCATAACCCTTTTAAAACCCATGTTCGCATTAATTAACAATAAAAGGGCCATTAATTAGGCTCCATGGGTACAACTGCGCCATTAGGGCGTGCTTCAAGGACCCACCGTTTGCGGAGCAGCGACATCAGGCTTCCCTCGCCTTCGTAGCCAATCAGAGCTCCCACAAACCTGAGCGCTCCGGAACTAAAAGAGGGAATTCAGAACGATATTAGCGATTAATTCCTTTAGCGAACTCGAGAACTAAATACCACTCACCGGTAATGTTTGTGCATAGGTGGGAGGCTCCATACGAGATTAATTTTCACAGTATCCATTACGGGACAAACTGGGGGAAAACAGATTTACAGGCATAAGAGGAACAAACCTTTGATCAGTTTTTTGAAGACCGAATCAGGGAAAGGGTTGATGAACGGTGAGAGATTGGGGAACTCAGAGGACCTATTTATTTGTTGTTGCTGTTAAAACTTGTTGGCCTACCGATCAGGGATGCTTGAGAAGATTTGTCGCACCATGGTCTCAAGATTGTTGAGAGAATCTACAGTAAAACAGCTAGAAAAGCACAAAGAGCTAAGCGAACCTTGGGATTCCACGGCCAGAGTCATGAGACGCGCGTTGTAATACTTTTGCTGGAAGTTTTTGAGCATCTGGTAGACGTTGGTTCCAGAGGCTTCGGAGTTATCTCGCAACGAGATTCGATTTCCCCAACCAAATATGTGGCAGGGGGAGTCTTCCTTGGCAAGCGAGGCGACCAGCTGAATGAAGCGGGAACCATCCTCGGATTTGGCCAGCTCAAACTCTGAAAAGAGACCATCGGATACAAGCACATGTTAAAAACCACATGTTTAATAGGGCGTTGTGTATACCGCTATGGACAGCCTCAAGCTCGCGATCAACGCAGTTCTTGTTGAGCAAGGGGGCCACGAAAAAGTTTGCGAACTTATCCAAGGCATCCCTAAAGGAGGAGCGTTGAATACCAAAGTAGAAGGTGGTACAGTCCCCATTGGTGAAGGCATTGTTGTGCCCACCGCGATGGATGACATAGTCGTCAAAATCATTCTCTCGAGGGTACTTTTCACTCCCCATGAAGACCACTTAAAGAGCATGTTTGATTACTTAAAAGAGAGAGCATACTGTGTTCAAGGAAATGCGCTAATCCCTGGGCCTCGCGGGGATCAGAAAAGCTGCCAACGCTGACACATAGTGCGGCAGCAGACTAGCAAATATGTAAAAAAATAAATAAAAATACTTTGCGCAGTGCAGATTCCTCATCGGATGATTCGCCGTTTTCTTCCTGAGTTTCTTCCTCGCTAACATCAGCTACACAATCATCTACTTGCTCCCCTGGTTTGACATTCGATATAAGCATAGCTCGAAGACCATTTGGAAGCACAATATAGCTAAATTGAGTTTCAGTAGAATTAAATGTGCTACCGATAATTTTTATAGTCCGGTTCGGGTTTGACAATAGACGTCATCGTAACTCGTGGAGGAACTTACAGTGCGACCTTCATAACTTGTAGCTTACTAAAATTTTTTGCAATGAAGTGTTCTTATTTATTGAAACCATTTCCACAAATTAAAAACCACCTATAAAATTTTTTAATAGTATTTAAAAGGACTTTATGCTTTTGTTTTGATTACTGTTTTAATCCATATATTATAAAATAGGTTCAGCCATGGAATGTCCACCATTTTGAGCCTAAAACTAAACCATTTTGCAAAGGTTTAATTTATAATTGTGTATAGTAGTACATCAACAATAGTTTAGAGCATCTCTTAACAGCTTTTGTTTTCTCATTCTATATTGACGAATTTATTTTAATACTTGGAAGTGAAATGCATTTGAAATCTTATCAAGCTCATTTAATAGAGACTGTCAGTCTTCACCCTAATATTTACATCATAAATCTTAGCAGTAGTTTCTTAAGGCCTGTCTTCAGAGGAAATCTTTTGTCTGGCGAATCGAGGTCACCAATTTGTAGAAGACTGGGTATATTTTTTACTTTATAAATACAATTTCTCAACAGCAATGACATCGAAGTTCTTAAATGTTTGGGTCAGCAATTGTGTGAATGCGTGTGATTAGACTTGGGTTGACCGGATTCATTACTCGACTGATTAGCCAACCATATTGGGAATCGATGGACGCGGTGCTCATATGTTGATTCATGAGGAATATGCGCACGCAATTGTGCTCAGTCCAATTTTGGTGCTCTATAAGCACTTCAAACTTAGGTTAGTTCATATCATCTCTGGAATGGGGAACGAAGACCCTTATTAATCCTATTTTTGCTACACGATTAATACTACTGTTTTATATTAAGTAGGATGCGTTTAAAGTGGCCTATTTGGATATTTAATCTTATTTATCTGGAAATTCGGCTTAGATAACAAAGGAAAGCAATGAAATTGCATGCGAAGTTGTTTTTAAAATTATTTGATTAGTGTTAATAGCCGTGTTTTAACGCTTAAAAGTACTATTCCACCAGCATCATAATTCAACAAGGCGCCATTCTTGTTTATGCCCATATTTGGATCAGCCATTCCAATAAATATTCATGTTTAAAAGTTTATTTGCCAAATATAATTCATCTTCAGAAAATAATTTATTTCACTACAATAGTTTAAATTCCGAAAAGGAGCTCATACTTACGATGTATTGTAAAAAAATGAATTGTTAATGGTGAAAATGTCTCTTACAAACGTTTTGGCTGTGCTTTGAAACTGGTACGCACACAAGGTAAAATTACATGTTCTAGCTTGGGAATTTTCGCTTCCTAACACTGCCAATCATTATCATCATCAAAACAAAGGCAATGATGCAGAGTATACCATTATGAACGCCCTATTACTGCCTTAGAACGACATTGATAGCATCAATCAATCTTGTAAAACCAAAAAAAAATTTTTATCGCCACCGCACATATCAACTGCGAACGTGACGAAATGCCTCCGAAAAATATTTCCCTGCTTAAAGACATCTTTCATAATGGAGGGATTTTTATTCCCATAGGCTTTTAAAAATGTTTTATGTTGGCCATAATAAACCCTAGTTTTTAAGTGCCAATATTCTAACACATGGAAAACTCATTTCATAACCCAAAATTCTCGAGTTGGTTTGGCTTTTAATTGCACTGCTTAATTTACGCTAGGTCAGTTAAAATAAATGCACAAAGCTATGCTACCTAAAGTAGTTCGATAACGGTCGCAAGAGGGGTCGCGTCCTAGGAGTGACTTAAACAACCGTATATATAGTGCAAAAAATAGCAAAAGATAAATAAATTATAGTTTAAGATAATTAGAAAATTATTAATATATTTGTCTGAGGATACAACACAATTTTTAACGGTATTTATTCTTTCTTGAACAATTCCTTTGGTTTTGAATACTCGAAGAACTCATAAGTGTCACTTTCAGTCTCTTCCTGCACCGTTACAACTGATTTTATAAGCAATGGATCAAGTTTTTCCCCGATCTTTTGTTACGTGATTTTAGCTGAGTAGGGGAGTGGGAAGTACGGCATTAACCTGATGAAACGTCACCTCTTTTCGATTTACCAGAGCAAGCCCTTTTCCCTCCATAAATCTTAGTTCAAATGCCAGCCTCCTTTCCGAGAGTATATTTGGTTACTAAGCTTGGCTGCAAAATGCATTATCCCTTGGTGATCAAACCAGATTAAACCAAAAGATATATTTCACTTATCGGTAGCTGTGGTTGGGGTCTAACCGCTGTTTACGACGCCAGTCACAAGTCTATCTACCAAAAAAGGTGAAACAATTTTGCAAGAATGGAGAGAAGAGCAAATACCGTCATTTAGGCAATAGGAAGTACTCAAAATCTGACGTGTACCTACCGTATTCTACCCTGCTAACGAGGGTGCCATATTTATGCAACAGCAGTTCCTGACAAAGTAAACAATCCCACTGTTTGGCCTGGCACGAGCTCCTTTAGAGGACTGCTTTAGTACCTATACTCCTGTATAAGCCACCCAGACGATATAATCAGCAATAACAAGGAAACGGAAAAGGGACTGCTGTGCCAATCACATATACCTCAGACCATGTCTCAGCTTGTGTGAGTAGCTTAGTGTAAGTGTAACGATCAATGCGTGCAGTCCATGCATGATGATTTCAGGGGATAGAAAGTTTGTGGTTCATTGCAGTAAGAGAACAAAAGACTTTAGTCGAAACTCTCGGATCTCTCATAGGTTCTATCCGAAATTTACATATTTTTAACTGAAAGAAATTAAGGAGTATTGCAAATTTTCCATTGATGGGATCACCACCATCCACCATATTTTCAAGACTACCCAGCTCCACTAAGCCCTCTATACAATCTAATCGATATCATGTTGTCAGGCTCACACAGGGCCTGCCAAAACCTAGTTACCGGTAGCCAATTGAATTGTGTGAGTCATGCCCCTTGTTTCTACATCCCATAAAGCCGCCTTAAAGCAGTTTTAGGAGAGAACTTTTCCTCTGAGGAAAACATCAAAACAACTTATTTCAGTCCACTTCCGGGTTGCATTAAATTGAAGCTGATACTTGCGGGTAGTGGTTGTTATTTTGATCAAAATCTTTGCGGAACATAGTTTGAACCGCTTGTTTATTTATCTTTCCTAAATCATTTTCTGCCTCCTTCAAATATTCCAAAAGAAAACCGTAATTAAGCACATAGGTTTTGTTAGAATTCCTAATAATATAAATATTATAATATAATATGTAATATATATTATATATAAAAATATATAATATAATAAAATATTATATTGCATTATAAATTATAATGCTATAATATTATAGCATAGTATTATAAAATAACATTAATAATATCTAATGGCGCCATACTTAATTTAATGAGCAGGTGCATTCAAAGCTGATCAATTAATGTTTTGCACAATTAAAGTTAGTTTATTAAAAACTTGCTAAGATTGAAGTACACAAGAATATCCTAAAACGCAGCCCTTAAAGAAGCTACCTCGTTTCACCAGTTGAGTTTTAATTGGAATCACTAAAGCAGTTTGTAGGCTTCACATTTGGTTACTCCAAAGCTTTTACGATAATATATACCAAACTTTTTCTCCCTCACTGTCAATACTTGAAAGGAAATGGCTGCAACAATAAATAAACAGTTATTGCGTAGGCATTTGTCACTGAGTTTTATGGGACCAGTGCATTAACAATTGTAGAATGCAGCAGTCATGAATATTTTTGTCCATTTATTCGGAAATATATCGATTGAAGGAGATTTCAACAAAACGGCGTTTCAAGCATTTAAATGTGAATAATGCAGAACCTCAAAAAATATGTGTGTCTTTTGTAGGCTTCAAAATTAAGCGTCATTAAACGTGATGGAGTCAATGGATACTTTTAAATGCCCATTAACATGGTTACAGTTTGGCTGCAGTTAGTCGGCTAATTAAATTTTACTTTGTCAAGGTAATTTAAATCATATTTTCTGTATTAAAAGTCAGTTTTTTCTCAAAATTCAAGTCACATTAATCAGAATTATAGATAAGAATTATTACGCACGACTTAAAATTTATATTAAAAAATCAGTAGCAAATAAAATACGATTCAGGAAATGAAACCCATTATTTAAATATCAGAAACAACCGCAATAAAAGTGCGTTTCGTGTATTCGTTGATTGGTAAACATATCCCGTTTCAGTGGGCATTTCAGACGCAGAAAAAAGTTTTTTTATATTCATAGAAATTCAAAAATTTTCTTGGTCATTAACTCAATTCTGGAGGAAGAAAAAACATTTCTTAAAGATGTTTAAGAAAAATAAGTACAAACAGATGGGTTTTTACTTTCAGCTTCTTATATTAAAAATGTCTATTTTTCATGCTAATTTTACTGAATCCGTTGGATATCGAGAAATATTTGTTGTTTTATTTTTCTAAAAAATAATAATCCCATAAAAAATAACAATATTTTGATAAGGAGTAATAGCTTTAATCCCACCAACAAAACGCTATTATTTTGCTCTAAACAAGTCACAATTTGATATTATTAAAGTCAGGAAGTAAGTAATTATTCTGATTTAATTACGCTGCATTAGTCATTTTGTCTTCAACTAAGACATTGGAGTATATTTCAAGCAACTCAATTTTCGTGAAACACTGATACTGTTTTTTTGAAAAAAATAGTATAAGAGGCTGATAAATTCTAGTATTAAGAATTTGAAGGTTATTTACACACACTTGGTTGAAAAAATGTTTGCATTCGAGTCGACATTAGACCTACTCATTTTTCATGCAATATTTTCCCAATCTCTTTTAAAAATATGTGGGAAAAAAGTTAGAAAAATTTGTACGCAGATGAAAAAAACAATCTATTATATTAAGTTTTGATGAGAAGTTATCGATTTATGTCAAATATCAATGCACTTTCACAACTTAATCAAAACAAAAAAACCGCAAAAATTAAATCCTGGAAGTCAAAAGTTGTTCTGATTAAGTCACCAAATATTAATAAGTTCGTCCTCACTATCGATTTATTGGTATTATTTAGTCGTACAGAATGCGTCATGGCTATCTTAAACAGAAACACATTTTACGTTTTGCATTAGATTTACAGCATTCCAGGTCGTTAATCTTAAAACATTTCAAGCGGTTTCGATTAGAAAATGTGATTAAAAGAGGCTGCTCAATTTTCAACCACAGCTGGCTGCTCAAACCTTCAAACAAAATTTATCTAATTCCCCCAGAAGATCGTTTTAGCTAGTAATTGGTAGAGAGATGATTTTTGCGCTCTCAACAAGTTTGAGGTTGGCGGCCAAAGCTGAGTACTTTTGTACAGGACGAAAATTAACCCTGCAGTGGTGGAAACAGCGGGGTCGGGTGATGTGGCGGCACTCTGTTGATGTCACGGAACCAGCCAATGGGAGAAGCCCATTAGTGCCTGCCTCTCATTGGTTACTGCTCTGAGTAGTTGTTGGGAAACTGAGGTGAGCTCATAAGACACACTTCTCGTCCAGGTATTCCCTTTCTGCAAATGTTCACGGCATTTTTTTCAAAAATATTTTTCAATAATTTCTTCTTTTTCAAGTTTAATTAGATTGTCGATCTGACCTAATATTTTCGTTTCTATAGCAAATATATGGTTTAAGAAATAGTTTCGAATATAAGAATACTTCTATCATCTATAATACTACGTTATATTCATCATGAAAAAGATTTATACCTAATTAATATCCCGCTACAGTCTATTTATATGTAAGGATGAAAATTTTTTGGATATATAATATCAACTAAACATCCAATTACACAAGGACAATTTCAGACATTGTTTCGTTTTCTTTGTCACTTAGGCAGTTGCCTAAAAAAGTTTATAAATTTTTTTTCTAAATAAAAATGCAGTTGCCTTAATTACTAGTCGAAGACGTAAGTTAGAGACGCTTACCTCAATTAAAGTCAGTTGATTAAAAATTAATTGATTTTAAATTTTAAATTTTCATTAATTTATTAAAATAAATCTTAAAAATATGAACTATGAAGGCCTTGCGTTCTCTAAAATAAACGAAATGATGAAGTAAAGTGCTTCAGTTTGCATTTAAGTAAAAAGAAATGGCTTTAACACGTGATAGAAGTTATTTAATGCTAGTATCTCATAAATAATAAAAACATATTAAGTGCATTAGAGCATGCTTGATTAGAGCGCCGCTCTAAGTAATTATTTATTAATATTATTTAGCACAAAATCATCTTATAGGTACGATTTTAAAAATGCCTGATTTTCGGTTGCATCACGTGAAGTAAACAGTCCGTTCAAAATCTCATTAAAATTTCAAGAAGGCTTAAATTGGTACACCGCTTTGATTCATCGTATTGTTTGCATGATAATTTTTAGGTTAAATTATTTGAAAATTAGCATATTGTTTTATTTATTATCAGTTATGCAGCTTGACTCATGAAATGTTTAACATCATTCAGGTGAGAAGGTTAAAAGTTGATAAAATTTAAATATTTAAAATAAATTCTTGATTTTCACTGTTTTTAGCCTTTATTTTATAAGCTGTCAAGAATAGCATTAATTATGGAATATTTTTTGTAGGATTTAAAATATCTTACTTCCAGTTACATCAATTGAAATAAACAGTCAAATCAATAATTAAATTAATTTAATTCTTTCTGTTTATTAAAATTAATTAATCCCTTGATTTTTTGTTATTCTGCAATAATTTTAAGGGAAATTTATTGAAATTTTTTAAATTCATCGCTTCTTTGAATGTTTAGTCAGGAATATATCCGTAAATAATCTGCTTGATCTAATTCATATTATTAATAATTTATTTACTCTGAAATATTATTTGAAAACGTGATATTTATTAAATTTGTAAATGCAGTTTTTAATTTTAATGATATTAGAACTTTGAGTTCACAGCACACACGAACATTTGACTTAAAGTGTTTCATGTTATTGCGCTATTAAACACCTTTTCACTTTTAATTAAAAATTTAATAATTAAGAAATATTTCTATTTTTTACATTTTATTAAAATAGTTTACAAGAAACCCAGGATGGCGCCTCTGTCGAGTGGCAGGAAAGTGGAGTACAATGTCCTGCAGCAGGACCTAGAGACGCACATGCCCAAGATTACGGGCTCGGTTGTCTCAGACGAGGAGCGTGAGCACCTGCGCCTTCCTACCCACCTCTTATCGACGACGCCCACCGACGAACGCCATCCCTTCTTCGTTGCCATGGCAACCACCCCATCACCCACCACTAGAAGTGCGTTGAGATTGATTGCCTGCTTCCATTTGCTATTAGTGGTAGTTAAATCAAGTACTTTCTGCCTAGCAATGACATCAAAAGCATTGAAACAGCGCAATAACCAGGCAGTTATTGTTTTGTGTTTATAAACCTATAAAAAGCCGTAATCAAGGAATCGTGCTCTAAATAAAATGAAATCGTGCCTGCTGTTGAACAGTAGAGTTTATCTGGAACAAGAAATAAAATTGTTTACAAAAATGCATCAGCTGTTAAGTTAAACTGTTGTCATAAAGTTGCTTCAACTCCAACAGGAGTAGTCAAATCAAGTACTTACAGATTAGGCATCGAATAAGTTGACCTAAAACAGTGATAACCAGGCAAGAAATTAAAGAAATTAACTTTAAAAAGTAAAATGTCCACTGCAGAGTTTCATGGAAGAAAGGAAAATGCAAATCAAAATGCATCCACGGTCGAAAGAAATGCGCATAATTTTTAGCATCAATATTAAATTTCCATTGGTGCTGAGTGGCAAAATTTTGTGGTTTTCCAATGAACCATAAAATGTTTGATTTGCAATTTATCAGATATTAAGTAACATTTTCCTAGCCAAATAATAGGGTCTCGCTTCCCATTAACGTAAGTCTCATTAAACGCGTAATACAAATGCTAATAACAATCTACATTCTGTGAATGTACCAATAAGTAATGTGGATTTATTGAATTTTAAATTTAAATTGTCTGAATGTGACAGCAACACACGCTTTTAATGACTTTGACGGCGCTTAAACCACTAGGACTGACCATTCGGATGAACATTCCTTGATCTAACAAAATACCCGCTGTAGTAAATGTATCTTTTCTCAAAAAGAGATGCTTAATAATGCACAGAAAGGTAAAAAGTTAGAATCTTTTGCCTTGAACAGTTTCAGTTGTAATTTTATCATGGCTAAAAGATATCTAATTTCCTAGAAAAAGATTCCTCAGCTTACAGGGCAAATGTTTTAGGTCTGATGATTAGCTAAATATGTCTACTTATCATTTCTCGTTTTCGTGCCTTCCAAATTAGCACCCGCTAACGGAAGTGCGTTGTGGTTCATTGTAACTTATCTCGACAAAACTGACTTCAAACAGACTCGGAGTAGTTAAACCAAGTTCCATCTGAGAGTCAATTGAATGCTTCAGCTTGTTATAGTTATTCAAATAGAAAGTTTCTCATAAAATGGTGGTCTTTAATAGATTCGTCATATTTGTCAATAAAATACTACGTTCTTAGAGTTAACAACTGTAAGACACTGAAAAATTGTTTAAAAACTGGTTTGCACTTAACAAAAACACTTATTTGTTCCATAATATTTTTTGGTCTTTGACAAGCCAGTAATTAATTTTCAATGAAAAGTGTCTTTTTTAAGGTTTTATAACTTTACAAACGAAACATTTTAAATATTAATAATAGGATTAACGAGAATATTCAACTAGGGTGACAAATTATTACGGGCACTTTTGGTAGCCAAAATAATCAAATTAGTTAGGATAAGACGCTGGGTTAAAATTAGATTTACAATCACACTGAATTACGAATAACATAATTCTTTGGACAGAAAATATTCATTTCTATTGAGTTGAGAATTTTTATTTGTCAATTTCTAGCAGTCTTACATTAAATTTTACTCGAACTGAAATTTACAAGCAATTAAATTTGATTGCATTCGCAAAAAACTGAGCCTTGTTTCTCATTATTATAGAGCGTCATAAAAGGGCTTTAACAATGCCAATAATAGCAACAATCCAGATCGTCTGAATTTATAAATTATTAAGCATAATTCCATTGAGTTTAAAATTTCAATTGTCATAATACGACAACGATATATTTCTCAGCTGCAGATTTATAAATCTAACTTTTAAAAAGGAATAGGTTATAACGCAAAATAAACTCACAAGTTTGTGATTTAAACTGCCAAATGCATCAGTTAAAATTATATGACTATTTGTATAAAAACCTTGAATTTCTTAAAGAAATACAAATTATGATCAAGACATCATAGTTTCAAATACAAGTAGTTATTTTTTGATTAGAATAACTAAAAAATATTGCAAAATGTGTGGTAAATCATTTAAAATTAAAGGAAAATCTTATTTATAATTGTTGTGAGAATCCACCAACTATTCTAAAAAATCCTGAGAATATTTTAATCAAGCTATTTTCATGTTAACAGATGAATTAAAATTTTATTTGAAAAATAAAATCTTTTGTTTCACTTGCACTTACTTTAACAAAGATTAATCATTAGAAACCTGGGATGTTATCTTTCGTATTCCTTTTGGGTTAACGAATTCGTAAAAGCCGCCAGTTTGCCTGCTTTTGTTTGTTAACTGCATCAAGTACAATATAATTTTTCGTATGGTTAACAAAAGTAAAATGTTTTAAATATTAATAAGAAAGTCATTTGAGTAGGCAGAAAGGTGTCAGTAAACATTATAAAGAAAATGAAATATTCACTGATTTTGAGTATCACAGTTTTGTGTTTTTTATTTGCAAAATGTGATTTTAAAAGGTCTGAATTACGATTAATTAGTTTTGCTTCTCATTAATTTAGAGTGACGTGAAACGTTTCAGTAATAATAACGAATATTTTATAAAACGTTGGTAAGTCAATATAACCTCATTAACATCTAGTACACTGAATCCTTTTCTAAGTTAATATACTTGGTCATTGAAAATTTTATTATTTTTTAAATTATAGAGTTTATTGTTTTTATTGCATGATTTCAATTTATATCACAATCATAGTCACATTTCAGTTATTTAGTCCAATATCGATAGCTGAAAAAACTTGATTTGTAAAGACGTAAATAGTTGTTCCATTTTTACTAAAATCTTTAAAATAACTTACAATTTTACCATCTATTTCATTTTTAGTAGTGAAAAATCGAAGTACATACATATAGAACACCTACAATTTTCGAATGTTCGAAGCAGATAATGCCTTTTAAATACAAATAGATGAGTTGAGAATTATCATCTGAATGGCCTTAAAACTTTTAAAATCACTACTAGCGGGTAAAGTAACCAATTTTTAGTGCACCGGATACTAAGTTTGACTGTCTCAGTTGGATAATTAAGTCTTTTTTTCCCATAATTGGGGAAGTGGCATAAAACAGATTTAATAAAAGAAATACCAGTCAAGTTCGTTTGGATGCATCAAAAATTAATGACGATTTAATTGTGCTTCAAATTTTAATTGTTTGGATACGGCAGCGGCATACGCATTTAATGATCTTAGACGTTGCTGGCCCGCTAGGAATGTTCCTCGGCTGCAGTAATCGTTCGATGTGATTAAGAGAATGCACAGAGAATGCGTGACTTTTAAAATTTTACAATTTATCCTCCATTTAAATCAGGAATTCTGTCTATTTTATTTATCTTACCCAGGTCACCGATAGTTTTTGCGTGAATGTCGTAAACAGGATGCTTTAAGTGCAAATAACGGAATTAGAGTAATTACTGAAATAGTAATGCGAATTTGTTTGGACACAAAATATAACCGATTAAATTAAAAAAAAGAATTACTGGTGAAGTTATATTTCCATGAACATTGACCTACAGATAAGCAGAGGTTTCTAAAAACTACTTTTATATGAAATGATCATAGAGTGTAAAGTTTTGTCTTTTATTAGAACATAAATTAATAATGTTATTTTGGAAAGACTTAAATTATAATAATTACTTTCATAAGCTTAATAAATTGGTCATGTTTCTATTAAATGTTTATTGGCATCAAACGGATTAAATAATAATCATAATAAAAATAATTATAACAATTTAGATTATGTGAATGTATGAACAAATAACGAGGATTTCAGTGCACTTTAAAAGCCATTTGTTGTTAGTAATCGTGTTGATTACTTCACTCATCTCCACTGCGAATTTTGAAGCAACTTTTAAATCTATCAATAAATTTTTTGTGATCTACTTCAATTGCACTCCTCGTTTTTTGTGTGATTGACTCTGATAGAACCTTTACAATATTAACGAGTAGGATGTGATATTGAATTAACATCGCTTGAAGAAATTAGGTTTTCTTGTTGTATTGAATTACAAGTAAGCAGAAGTTACTAGATAATTCTCTGGGTTTCCACGGCAGATGTTAGCAAGATTCTTCTGGGTCAATTTAATGATAATATGTGGAAAAGCTCCTAGCAGGAGAATAAAAGTAATATCAACGTGAGGCCTCTATAAGGACGTGAAATTTTTCATCATCGCAACGAAATCTGTTTATTTTTCGTCCTTTTAAGGGACCAGTGCATCTCAGGCGGTGATGATAGCCTTGGCGGTGTGCTTCGGCCTGGTTTTCGTCTTCTGGTTGTGCAAAAAGTGCATACCGAAGCGCAAGAGGAAGTCGAAGAAAGGCGTGAACGTGGAGGAGGAGGACAGCAAGGTCATCCAATTTGCCTCCTCTCTCAACAAGCAGATAGTACGTCAAGTACGACTTTACTTTTCTGGAGTGAAACGGGAGTCATTCTTTGCTCCATGCACCTTATTCAAACTTCAAGCTTTTTATAAAAATTGTCTTTTAATCAACCTAAGAAAAAATTGCATCTCTTCAGTTTAGAGCTAAACCTTCATCTCAGTCAAGCGCATTTCGATTATTTATCATTTTAAAATCACAAATCAGGTCACATTTTTTAGGTTTATGATGGAATTTTTGATCGCAAATGGCCCACATTGTCAATATGTAAATCTAGGTAAAATTTTATTAAGTAAATAAAAGCCAGTTAATAATTTTGGTGTCCTTAATCATTGCAAGATAACCACGAATTCACACCAGCATAAGTTCAAGGTTTTCGACAGTTTAACTACTAATTAACCTCTTATTACTGCAAAATAAATGTCATTTTGTGCAAAGGGACTTAAAAATATTTAAAATGAAGGCAACATTTTTGGATTTTTTCTGTAGTAAGTTTGAATGTTCAAAACGTTAATAATTTCCATTTACCCAGTCCTAGTTTTCTCCAATAATTCGTGTTGTATGATATCAAAAAGGGCAATTGTATTTGTTTCATCAGAGAATTTTACTCAGAACAGTCTCGATAACGTACGCAGAGCAAGGATTTGGGTTTACGTAGTAACGAAGTTTGAGACAGGCCATGCGCTAGGGAGACTGTCGATGTTACACAAATTTTCTAAAAAATGACTTTCCTATGTATCAAATGTTTCAAATAAGTGTTGCCAGAGTGCTTCAATAGTTTTTTTATACAAATTTCAAAGAAAATTCATTAGGTCACCTGGTGTTACGGTGTTTACTTCCTATGGTTTCACCAATCTCACAATTTACACATAATTACTTTGTTAGTGCCACTTAATTAACTCCATTTTTTGGAAGAAAAGTGAAGAGACGGTTTATATATTTTTTATTTTGGTTATAATATTATCTTTTCTGATTTATCAGTTGAGTTAATCCAGTCAGTATCCATTCTTTTCATTATTATCACCCCGTAAATGGGTAGCGAGGAGTTTAAATTTAAACAAAAATGTAGTTAGTGTAAACACATTTAAAAGTTCGCACAGAACCGTAAAGCAGGTGTTGAATGAGCTTTTGCAAAAATGTTGATTTTCAAACAGTAGAAGGGAAAATTATTACATAGAATTTTTTTAACTTACTAAACAATAGCAAGAAGTCTCCTCACTGATAGTGGTGATAAAATTATTTCCAATTGAAAAGCGTTTTTTAAAAATTTATTTTTAATTATGCTATACATAGTTATTTCCCCATTAGGAAAATGCAAAAAATCAAAGCTACTCAGGCAAGAACTAAAATGATTTGTTCAGTGTGTCAAACAATCGCTAAAATAGTTTGCTGTACCGATGACAAAAAAAGTGGAAGATATTTTCAATATATGGAATTTTTTGGAACTTTTATTTCAATTCCGTTAATCTAAATAGTTTTTTGTTTTAAATAAAAGACGCCATGAATTTATACAACTAGATCAGTGTTGGGTGTATGAGCTTTCCACTCAAGAAGGGAAAGAGCAAACCCACTGGGAATATTTGTCCCGTATACTTGGGAAAATATAGCAAATCTTATCTTTATATGACAGCCCCCAAGTGCACACGAGGTTACTCGGTATCGTTTGATAGGGCACATGACTTGACAGCCTAATTAACATGGACATAGAACGGTATTAATGGATTCGCTGTTATTTATTACCAAACCATAGGCCTTAAATGATGCTATAAAACCATTTATTTCAGGATTAGTTTATGATAAAAGCTTTTTCTGAGAGCGTTAAACAAGGATATCGATTTTTCTAGGTAACTTACCCCAATAATGTTTACATGGCCCGTGTGTTTATAATGCATAGGAAGGAAGATTTTAATGATTTAAAAATGCTTACCTTAATTTTGCAGGAGGACACCCAAGGTTTGACGAGCAACATGGAGGAGAACGAGAAGGAGGGTGAGGAGAAAGAAAAGGTGGATCTCGGCTCCATCCAGTATTCAGTGGAATTTGACTTTCAAAAAAATGAGGTTAGTCCCGTCCTTGGCATTTGGTCAATTTCAAGGGTGATTTAAAAAAGACTGACTTTACAAAAACAAGATAAAACCTAGAGATCATTTCTCAAGATGCAGGGAATGTTGAAGGTCCAATTAAAGCTTCAAATAAACCATTTCGTGAAGGAGATCTTTTGAAATTCTCCAAGAAGACGCCTATGCATTGAAGTTTCCTTTGCGGATTTTGAATTAACGCGTGCGTTGACTTCGTTCAAACAAGTTTATTAAAATCCTACTATCTTTTTCTCAATCATTAAGCTAGTCTATCTGTCTTCCACACTAAATTCACACAGGAAAGGGCAGTCATAAACATTTGGCCAAATTTTTAGATTTCGACTCGACCCTAGTTCCGAAAGGGCCGATATGGAGTTATAATCGGTTTCCTCAATTCAAATTTGGCTTGGCGAATTGAATTATTTGTCCCATAGGAAAAGTCCGTTGACAGTAGTTTTAAAATGAATCTCAGCCCTTTTCTGGTGTTCTTGGGAAAGGGTTTTCTTCAAGGTCGTCCATTGCCTCTTTGAACGGCTTAAAATTGTAGCCTTTAATTCCATAGCCTTTTTAAACAATCCTCAGTTTTACACACACTTTGACGTTAAAATATTGCTTCTGGTTATTTGGATCTGAGCAATATTTTCATCGACCCTCTTCTAGCGACACAGTGCCTATTTGTGGAACGAAACCATCCCGCTCGCATTCACTTGTGTCGTGAAGCCATAAAAACGTTGTAGATCAAGTCTAGACTTCTGCCGTCTGGATAGAAAATTAATGTGCATTTTTTGTTCCTTTTTTGCACCTAGCAACCATAGCCAGACAGTGTGAGTCTATAAGGAAAAACTAGTGCCTTAGCGTCTTGGGCTGCAACTAAGTTTAGGGAGTATTCACAAATTGCTCAAAAGGACTACACACAGATAATCATTAGTGGTGATTATCAAAAGCAAATATTTAATGATATATTCTAAAATTTCTCTTGGTAATAACCGGCATTTCGGAGCAACTTGAATGCAGTGCCAAGGCTTTTCTTTAGTTCCAAATTAAAGCGGTTTCTGCAAAATTGGATGCCTTTTGCGGCTCTTAAGGCGATCGAGAAAGAGAAATCGCTTCCGGATAAATTCTTTTCTTTTTAACTAAAATTATTGTGAAGGAGGGAAAGATAAATTGGCGTAGTTAATTGTACTCTGGACTTTGTTAACTCGATCAAAAAGTAACTCAGTTTAAATTTGCTTACCTATTTTGACTAGTTGACAGTAGGAATCATTCAGGCGAGGGATTTGCCGGCGATGGACCTGTGCGGAACCTCGGATCCCTACGTGAAGGTGTTCCTCTTGCCGAATAAGAAGAAGAAATTTGAAACCAAGGTCCATCGCAAGACCCTCAACCCAGTTTTTAATGAAAGCTTCGTATTCAAGGCAAGATTTCCTTAAATCAGCATTCATTTTATACACCGCGAATCCTAGGACTACTTGATGAATGATAAGATGCTTGCAAACCCAGGTCCAGCCTTGAATCGATCTGGCTCTTTTCTTGAATAATTATTCTAAAGTAAAAAAGCAGACTTAAAGTTTATTTATAGATGCGATTAGTTATACATTTTATCATTAAATGCTTTTAAATTTTGCATCGCTTAGTTTTAATAACTTATTGTTAATAAAATTTGTTTCATGAACTAAAATTTTGTCATGAGCTCAGTAGCCTTAATTGTCAATAGTTAAAACAGTAAAATTTAACTCGAATAATACAGAATTAAAGCTAAAATTTTAATTTTGAGTCGTTTCAGTATCATTAAAGATATTTTAATTGTTTAAAATGTCAAATAACAAATCCACTGGGAATTATTACGAATGTCAGTAAATTTGAATTTCGAAGCTTGACTAACGGAACGGTACATTCGAACAAGACATCCATCATTCTCATTTACCTAATTTCGAGTTTGGCAAATAGTTTCGAACGAGAACAATTTACGTCAATTTCTCAAAAAAAGCTATTTAATCAGTAGAAAGGCTGATTTCACTCACTGCAGCTTTTAATTAAAATTTGTGGCAACAACTCACGACATTGAGAGGCGTTAATCATGAATAACTTGTGTTTTTGATGTTTTTTTTTCAACTTAATGGACTAAAAATACTCATCATGTTAAGCCTTATTGAAATCAGTTCTGTTTTTAGGTCGATCCGTAATTTCTGTTCGAATTTTGTCATTTTTAAATTGAACGAAAATGCAAAAGTATTTTATCATTACTTTTCCTTGAAATGCATTTGTAAGGCTGTCATCATGTGTCGAAGCTTGACAAATTATTTGGCCGAAGAGAGATTGAAAAGAAAATTTTTGAGTTATTCGAATAATCAAAACCAACCGAATTTTCCAATTTTGTAAATAATAAACCTTTTAATAGACGCTAGGATTTTGTAGAAAATCAGCAAAACTGCATTGTCGATTAATCTTTAATAGACGGTACCATTTGATCACTTGTTTAAATTCCAACAGAACCTACGACATCGTCTGATTTATTTTGATTTACCAAAGCGAAATACATTTAGGTTTAAAATTTTCGAAGCATCTTAATCGAAATTGCTTTAAGTGCCTGCTGCCATAATGGATTAAAACGCCAGCTTTCATCACGTTTATCTGGTTGCCCAAAACCCTCCTAAACACTTGAGAGGCTGTTTATGAAAAGAGAGCCAACTGCAAGTGTTGGTTACCATGATGATATTGCCCGTATAAATTGCAGTCTCTAACGAAATCTTGATAACCACGGTGCCTAACTCAGTGTGCAGCAAAAACGCTGCCCGCTTTTTCAAAAAGCGCATGTTACTTGCATGATTTACCTAAGTAGCTGCACGTGGTGAAAGGAGGCCGAGTTGTAACAAATCCGATCCCCCACAAAACTTCGGTTTGCGTGCAGGGAGAAAAAAAGCAAGATTGCGCAATTTTGTGACTCAAAAATTTTGTCAAAATGAAATGTGGGAGCAACCCAAATTGTTTCGTGTTCACTCTAGTCGGAGGTGGCAATTAATCTTCCCTAACTTGAGTCGTTTGATGCCACTGCCGTAAAAATCACAGAAATGTTAGCACTTATCTTTTTCAAATATATCATTTATTGTTTAATTCTAGTATCAACTTTAGATCACAGATATGTTGAAATCCAAAAAAATAAATTTTAGAACGGAAAAAGTGACAAGCTTTGAAAAAAAACGCAAGGGTATTTTGGTGAAATAAAACAAGTTCTTACGTCAATTTGGGATTATCTTAGTTTAAACATTATTTAAATCGAGCAATTACCTAGCCCAAAGGCACTTTTATCATATTGTATGTATAATATTATCTTTAGTGTATTTAATATATGGATGCATTATATCGTGCTTCTAATTTGAAATGAACTTCCATTGGATTCTTTCATTTCAGCTACCGTATGCCGAAATAGCGGGCACGACGCTGGTACTCCACATCTTCGATTTCGATCGGTTCTCGAAACACGATCAAATAGGACAATTGAAAATCCCTCTCGGTTCCATCGATCTCTGTCAGACGCTGGAGGAATGGCGCCCAATTGAACCTTCGGACTCGGACAACGAAAAGGTAACTGGCGCCGGCAATTTCGATTCATTCAAACTTACCCACTAAAATCAATTTACTCAGCTCTCTTGAATTGGCTCGATATAGAAATAAAAAAAATTAGAATTTTTAATTTTTTAAATGAAAAATTAAAACAATTTCTTTAGATTATTTAGTGAATGAAATATTCTCTAATATTTAACGTTACTTCTACTCGAATGGTCACTTTGCGTCATACAGTTTATTTTAACTGAGGCAGGAATTTAGCAATAAACAAAAGATTACAAAAGAGGAAATTATTGGCTGATCATTCTTATAAATGTTTCAAGATAAACAAACTCTTCAAGTTGGAATTTCTTTGTGATGCTATTTTTTTCATTCCAAAATGTTCAACGACTTACTTTTGATGAAATGCTAAGATAAATGGCGCGGGAAAAAAGAAGCGTTCGCTATTTGGCATTTTCTAGGGCGGATAAAGAATTTTTGATAAGTTTTTGAACATTTTGCCTACTTTTTGCAAACCCATGCATGTGCTTGAGCATATTTTTCATCTTAGATAGAAGATTTACTAGAATGTGATGTAAATCGCTTCTCCCATTACATCAGCAAAGTAGAATTTCACGGAGATTTTTTGAAACAAAAATGAAAGAAGAAGTCTTACCTAGCTTAGTCGGGTCTAAAATCGTATGATGGTTGAGTGCGAAGCATTTCTCGAAAAAACATTTTGCGTTACACTCGTGGGATTTTCCCTGTCAATTGTCAAGAGGAATTAAGGTTGTGCAATGAAGATTCCTTTGCCTGCTTATTTTAAACAGCTCCATACTCTTCAGTCTCCTTTAAACCCCAGCCATTTAAACAAACTTTTAAACATGCATTTCATCTTCGTTACATTTTTTGCCAGAAAATGCTCTTCGCATGTATCAAATTCGAAGTCTCATAAAACTTGTTCGATTCCAAAATTTGTCACGCAGAATTGAATTTTCCGATCTTTAAAATGAAATCGCCAGTTATTCGGCCTTCGGTCGTTTTAATTAAATTTTGAAAAGGGCTCGATGTTTTTTGGCTTATCCGAGCTAGGGTGGTCTTCAGTTGTCTTTACATCTACCAGTCACTGTATTCACTTGCAGATTGAATCTGTTTTTAAGGAACAAAATAGCAGCTTCTCTTATAGGAGATCTGAAGCCTAAATGACGTGTTCTATTCCATTCCGTTCGAGTTGCACCCAGAATGTGATACAAAAGTCAGAAAAAATTGGAGAAAAACACATTTAGAGTCCTACGGTCACCTTCAGCCACCTTCAAGTTTCGGCCAGACCTGTGCTATGCCGAGGAAGTTTCTCCTTGCTTTCCAAAAACAAACATTACTTTTAAGTGAGTGCCTCTTGAAACGCTAAGCATTCCCGGTGGCAGTTTCTCTTAACCTAGAGCCTTCAAAAAGAGCGCCAACAAAATGGCTTTTTTAAAAGTCCAAGAGGTCTTCCACTTTTATAAGTTTACGATAAAATATTTCAAATATCTTTAAAAAAATAAATAGAAAAAATTATAAAAATTTTAAACAAGAAACAGGAAAAAATTGTTAAGTTTTGATTGATTGACTGTAACTGTTCTAAATTGATAATTTTACTGACTTTTAAAACTCAGAGGCTTGGCACAGCAGCAATCAGCGAGTGTGCTTTCCCAAAAAAATTTATGACTCATCTCTTCGGTTACTGCTGTTGCCGGTGATGGGAACGCTTCGGAAATTAAATCTGAAGGGGCGGGGTTGGTGGTTGCATTCGAGTTCGTGCCAAACTGCTGAGGAATTCTCTCTTTTTAAACCGTGGCGTGCGCGGATCGCACGCTTCTCTTCCCAGCTTCTTGAGTGGAAGTTATATGGGAGCATCGGGCGACTTTATGGCTGAAATGTGCTTATGCGTGTGTGTGTGTGCCAGAGAGAGATAGCTTTTACACTTGCCTACTGTAAGAATTTGCTCACGGCGCATAAAAGCGCTGCAAACACAGAGATGCATAAACGATATCCATTAGGCATTTTGTTCTTATCAAAAAGCACTTGTGATTTGTAATGCCATGATTAAAGCGCTGAAACCTTTTGTTAAAAGCTGCTAGTTTAATGTACAATGCCGGTAGCATTTTGGACTAAAATTGTTGATTGATTCAAAAGAAATTCTGCAAAAAATTATTGAATTAAATGGAATAATTAATGCTTTAACGAGCCTATAATTATTAATTTTAATTATTTGAACAATAAAATAGCAAATGAAGGCTAGAGAAAATGGCTTTATTTACTAAAGCTATGGTGTAAATTGACAAGTTGCCTAAATGCAACTTTGCTTAAAAACAACTTAAAAACAATACTTTCAGTGTAATATTCGAGATTTTTAATATTTAGTCATATATAAAATTTATACTAAGCAATTTATCAGTGTTTGATATCAAAGCTTGGATCTGTGTAGGATATTTTCTAAATGATTCAATCGAAATAAAGCTGTGGGTGGATTTTGTATTTTTATTAGAAAATCCGATTTAAGGGTAATTCAGCTGAATAGAAATTTGAAATAGTCGGACATTTTAAGTCAAAATAATCACCTCTTCTATCCTCAAGAACTGCTGCTTTAGTTTTGCATCAGTTAATTGGTGTTTAAATGTACCTACTGTAAAGTGACGACTGGTGAGTTTTTCGGCTCATTTACAAAATTCCCCAGACCGGTGTGATTCACTTTTCATGAAGTTGTGGCCTGAAGCGAACTGATTCCTTCTGCTGGCCACGCATATCATCCAGGACCGAACTCCCGTGGTCAAACTGTATTCCATCCAACGCACTCTTCATTAAATTCACTCAAAAGGACGGAAAAAAAACAATTAAATATCCCTATTTAGAATTTATTTCAAACAGCCTATACTAAATTTGGATTTATTATCAGAGATAACTCCATCCTACCACCAGATTGTTATCTAGTTAGATTTGTGAGCATTTTATTGTAAAAACTAATAAGTTTCCCTTTTTTCAGGAATCTCTGATTTCAGAGACCACATTTAAACGAATATATCTCATCGAGAATTCGAGAATTTTCTTCAAAAAAGGGTTTTTTGGGCTTTTCCCCTCCTTAGCTTTCATTGTTTCATGCATCAACTTGAATTTTTACGCCGCGGCTGAAATAAAACAAATCATTTTCCCATTCGACTTGGCTTCGAAGGCGGATAAAATAGTTTGCTTGGAAATTGCGCCTTTAACCGCACAAAGGAAAGCAGATTTTCACTCTCACAGTATCACTCTCTCAATCCTGAAGTGAACTGAAAAGAGCACGCTTAAGTGGATGACGATTTTTAGTCTGAACTTTTCGTTGTTTGGAATAGGAAAACAAACTGGGAGACATTTGCTTCTCGCTACGCTACGTTCCCACGTCTGGCAAACTGACAGTCAATATCCTGGAAGCCAAGAATCTCAAGAAAATGGATGTGGGTGGACTTTCAGGTTTGTCTATTTATTATTTATTTTATTTATTTGATTTTAATGCAATCCGGAAGATGAGGTCTTTTGCTATGCTAGACGGATTTAATGGGAATCCAATCTGGGTGAACGAGCTTTCTAAAAAAATTAGTTTTAAAAACATTTCATGATTCTCAAACAATTTCTCATTTTCATTGACAGAAAATCTTGGCTCCATGCTCGTCTGTTTGCTCAAAAATCTGTTTTGCGATTTTAGACCCTTACGTGAAGCTATCACTGATGCTTCAGGGCAGACGGATAAAGAAGAAGAAGACGACGATAAAGAAGTGCACTCTCAACCCCTACTACAACGAGTCCTTCTCCTTCGATGTTCCTTTCGATCACATCCAGGTGAGTTCTGCTAAACTGACTTCTCCTTTTGGCACATGTGAGTGTCTATAAACCTGGCGATACCAAGTCGCCTTTAAGTGCTACTTTCGAATGATTATTTAGAGAGGAAATTTCGGGAAAAGGAGGATCTCTCGGTATGAGAATTACTGTGTGATATGTTGCAGAAGCGAACGAAGGTTCAAGACATTATACGTGGGCATTTCTCGTGCCTAAACCCTGAGTCACTCTAGAAACCAGTTAGTGTCCATCGAGAAAGTTGAGGTTTGTAAGGGGATTGGCTAATCTTCTTCTCTAAACTTAAAGCTAATTGCGGAGAGCACAGGCGTATTGGCTAGACCAAACCACGAAAGGAGTTAGATTGTGTTGGCATGTGCGTGTCTCAGTTTTTTACTAACAGCGCATCAGTGGCGTTAGCGTGTGTGTTCCAAGTTCCTTATTCTCGCTCGGAGCTGCCAGAATCTAGACTCTGTGGCCCATGTTTCTAAAACTTGAATTTACTGCTTCAACACAAATCTTCCTATTTGAAATTGGGTTTTTAATAATACACTTGGTAATGGGAATGCTTATCAATGGAAACTGCCCCATTAATTCAGTCACCAAAAAAAAACTACTTAGAGACAATTGCTTATAGAAATTTTTATGCAAAAACGCACCCAAATTAAAAGAAAATTCAAATAAACAGACTTGGCTTTATTCTGAAAGATTTATTTGAAATAAATGACGTCGTAGCATGCTATGGAGTGTCCCAGAACCAATCAGAGTCCAGACGGGACAGAGAACTGCAAATGGAAGACTGACTGGATGACAACGCAGAAGATGAGCCTGCTTTGTAAGCCTGTATAGCTCATCTGAAGCTTATGAGGATTTGTAAATGGTTGGAAAGGATGAGTAGTTCGGAGCTCCAGAGTGTAGAAGCGATAGAGGACAACACAGCGATAGAGGGGAGGAAATTTGCTTGACTGCAGTAATTATGCAGCTCGTAATGGACAAGGAGTTGATTTAACGAAGCCCCTATAAACTCAAAGGTATTTCACTGGAATACAAAGCCGACCTTTTCAAAACGCTTTTCCCTTTGCGACTAACCGAATTTAGTAAATCCCCAAAATCTACTGCACTGTAATTTTAACTACCCCCGAAACTACCCTGTAATTATCTCCGTAGGTAAAAGGCAAGGTGTACCCCTGATGACGTGAGGTAACCGAAAAGGGTTTTTATTTATAGAAAACGCACCTCTGCGAGCGTCTTTAGCGAGTGTCTTAAGTGTATTAAATGACGTAGGATGCGTCACCTTGGATAGCTCGATTCGGCACAGTGTTGATACAAGACATGGTCCAGTCAGTAACTGGTTTGTCGTTTAACCAAGTCCCAACTACCTTACATAGTTTGCAGTGGCACATGGTTAAACAATGTGACATCTTTTTATCGGTTCCTCTTTGCAATCACCCTAAAAATGTCCCTCTTTTTATTCACCTGTAACCAAAAGGGCCCTGTAATTAAATCCACCCATTAAGATGTAGCTAAGATTATGCGAGATTGCCAAAAAAGGCTTGCAGTTATGCAAGCTTGCCTAAGTTTATCCTCAAAGAAATATATACCACTAATTGCGTCTACTAGGTATAATTTAAAGTATGAATTCAAGATTCACTAGATTAAAAAAGCTCATTTAACAGGATATGCTCTGGGGAAATAAGCATCAAAGCTGGCTTACTCACCCGCAGTCATGTTGTCTAATGAGGCCTTGTCTGATCTAGTGTAAGGCTTGACTGAACACAATACAAGTTTGGAAAAGAAGAACAACTTTCGTTGGTGGAAATAAGCCCAGAGTCTCAGCTTTTCTTCGCAGTGTGATGTTAGCTAGCGTCTCAAGACCGATAAGGAGCCATCTACCGCCAATAAACGCCCAAAACCACAAGAATCCAGACTCTAACATGGATGCTGATTGGATGACGGAGATGAGTCGCATCGATTGGAGCTATTCAGTAACTAGTTAGTCTCGTCTGTGTAGCTCAGGTGACCTTGAGCATGCGTCAGCAGGTGATAAAGATAGGGGCTTAGCCAAGCTATTGCATTTATTACCTTAAAATCTATAGAAAACTGTCATCCTACTTTCGGGATATCGATCATTGAGAACCTCCGCTAGTGCTCAAAGAAGTGTCATAGAGAGCCTCTCAATATATATTGACACAAGTGATCGCGACCGTTAATCTACCAGGAGATTAAGCGAGCACATTCTCAGGAGACTTCAGATAACGTTTATATTGTTATATTGTAGAAAATCTCTCTCAAAATGGTACAATATCATTGTGTATCATTTGTTCAAAATGAGCCCAAATTAAGGGAGGGAGCTCGATTATCCCTTCATCTGCGAATCTCGAATTAACTATATATGTACGAAATTGAAATCATCCTACCTGAAGTGATTACATTTTAGAATGTATATATAAAAGAGGAGGCAAAACACGAGATTTGAAATAGCGCTTTTTTTCCACCGAAACAAAGTCCAACAAAAAAATCTTTGCGGATCTGACGAGAACTGCAGTAGATGCGTGCGATCGGTCACTTCAAAGAATGCTGAATTCGAGCGAAAATTTTATTTACCTGAAATGCTAACGCATCTGTTTTAAATCAAAATACCCCTGACAGTTGTAAGAGTCATGCTAGCAGAAAATTTAACCCAGAAAGTTTTTGTAATTGCGCTGCTTTTCAGTCGCTCTCTGAATCAAATGAGGATACCACTAGTTCGACTCATCTATCCTAACAACACATTAGCTAGTCTCTCAGGCCTCGTATTCCCCTGTGTATCCACCACTCAGCAACTGCCAGTAACAGCCAGGGCCCGGACTCTGCCGCATATTTATGCGCTGAGACGGAAGAGATGAATCACCAGGGTTGGAAAGGCTCGGCAGCAACGTGTGAGTACAGGGAGCTTTCTAGCAGTGACACCTAGTATGCACCAGTCAGTGATGAGGACTGAGTCTTAGCCATCCCTCAAGGTATATGGGAAGGTTGTAAAAACAACCTGCCTTCTTCTCCATTGCAGAAAGTCAGCCTTATCGTCACAGTAGTGGACTACGATCGCGTGGGCTCCTCTGATCCCATTGGTCGGATCGTTCTTGGCTGCAACGCTACGGGGGCCGCCCTCCGTCATTGGTCGGACATGCTGGCCAATCCGCGTCGACCCATCGCCCAATGGCACACCCTGCAGGAAATCCAGGAGCACTGATCCCCTGTCTATCCGTTTTTCCCTGTAAAAATAATTCGACTTAAGGCTTCTAGACCTGCTTCTCGATAGCTCTCTTCTTTCGACGTTCTGTCCACGTGTGTGTGCGTGTATTTTGGTGTTGAGACCACTTGGAGATTTTGTGTTGTTTCTTTGTTAATTGAAAGATTTCCGACGTTGCTTGAGAATTTGTGAAATAAAAGTAGCAGGAGGTTTTGTTTTCTGCCAGAAGTAAACCGTTGTTATGAAAAGCGGTGCGTTTGTAAATGATGAAACAATCTTCCTTACCTGAATAAATCGAATAAATAGTTTATTTATTCTCTCGGGTCATTCTATTCACCTTGTTTAAATTTTCAGTATTAAATCGCCAAACCCAATTTTAAATTAAATTATTCAAATTTGGACGAAATGGTGGAAACACCGAAAATTTTGGCTTCGTAATCTTTGAACATGCCGTAAACAATCAAAATTAACATATTTATGTTTTTTTGCTTTTTAGCATTACTTCTTTTATAGGCATTAAAAAATTGCTTCAAAATATAAAAATAGCACATTTGTCGGACTTTTACTGAGGCCAAATTATTGGCGCTCTTTTGGCAGGCGCACCTCTACAAATGCTTGTTTAATCTATTAAAGCCCTTGCTAATATTTTCATTCGTTTATAAGTTCTCACTAATTCAGTTGCTTCGACCTCTTCTTGAGCTGCAAAAGTTTGTTTCTTCAGTGAAGTAAATTAGGAGTTAGATAGTCGAGAGTATAAGGTGGGTCAGGAGTTTTCTCTAATATAGCAATTCTTTTAACTTTTTTTGACTTCATTTCATGGTGTAGTGGTGATGCATTGTCTTGTCGAAACATCACCTCTCATCGATTCAGTAGAACAGGTCTTTGTTCCTCAGAGCTTGTCCTTGTTTCTCAGAGCAAATTTGAGCATTATTACTAGCTGAATTTGAGGAGGAACCTATATTCCATGAAATTTAGCTTTTCAAGGGCTCCGGGTGGAGTTTTTTCCTTGTCATAAATCATTATGGAGCTGGGATACTTCTGTGTCAGCGAGGTTTTAATCTGGCATTTTATTACATTTTACTGATCTCATCCCTTATGCATTCAATCTGTACTGTAAAATATTGCAAATTACTCCTTAAAGCTCGTTTAATTAAAAAGTCAAAATTGGAAGTGACTTCTTAGGAAATATGGTTGATGGAAACTTCACAAAATATGAAAAAAAACTTTATTTTCAACCAAATTTTCCACGAAATTTTAGCATTAAGTGCTGCCTGAATCCGACCGGCTGGATTAACCGGACTTTTCTAGTGATAATTATCTCATTCCTCCGATGGCAGCTGAGTGCCATTAAGAAGAGAGTTAATCGTGTGAGTTTCAGACATCGTCCTTGAATGACGAAAAGCTTAAGCCCTCAAAACAGAAATGGCATTACGTTTGAATGCATTCAAAAACTTCTAAAGAAACCATGTAGGGCCTTTACTGGTACGGTGGGTGATGAAACTCATTGGACCAAAGGACATCTGAGCGGTTAGTCTCCGCCACCATAACTGCCACGGAAATTCCGCTCTTTCCTATTGTTCTCGTATTCAGAGAGTTTTCTGGTGGTATAGAGACGAGAATTTTAAATAGGAATAATTCGGTGACCAATGAATCACTTTTACCCTAAAAAATCCCAGTCCTCGTTACTGAATGGCTCATATTCAGCTTCATATGAACTACGCAGACGCTAAAAGTCAATTTCCAAGCGAAGTTTTCGAAAACCAAAATTCGCTTTCAGTTGAACAATTTCACCAACATAACTACGCAATAATTAAATAGACTTTCATAAGCCCGATGGTTTACAGGAGTTTATAGCACCTGTAAAACCGGTTTTCTTTGGACAAAGTCAAAAGCAGATTAGTAAAAACTTAGGTATTTGGCCAATTAGATCAGGTCAATGCACTCAGTTACTCACTTACTAATCTTAGGATAATAAATCAACCTTCGTCATTTTAATCTTCAATCTCAAAAGTTGAGCCAAGAGGCAGATTTATCGAGATTAAAAAGTGAAAAAAGTGATTGTAAGTTTTAAGATTTGTACTGTTAAATTTAATTCTTGCGAAGATATTTAAAATATTTAATAGAAAAATATTCGCTCAACAACCAAAGGATTTTAAGTCACTCCCGGAAACACTAATAAGCAGAAGTTATCGCATATGTTAAATAAATTTTGTTTATAACTTGAATTTCGAAAAATAGCGTGTTTAATGATTGAGATAACGTGTCACAAACTCGCCGAATTTGGAATGACAAAATAATTGTGGGATATTTTTATTCCACTCATGATCTGTCAGCTACTCCCAAACGAGAATTCTTTTACAAAGCAGCAACTAAAAAACTTTTCGTTTACTAAATGAAATTTAAGTGTCGTTCGTTTAAATCGCATTTGTTTGTTAGTGTTCGGACAAAGATAGCTTTTTCTGTTGTAAAAATTTCACACAGATTACGACAAAAATTACTTGATGAAAGTATAATTTTTGAAGAGGCAAATGTACAAAATTGTCTGGAAATATTAAAAAATTACTTAAATCAAAATGAAATTTGTAAATAATAAATACCAGCTTTTATTATTTTCACAGTCAAATGACCATGTCAGAAAAATTTTATCACTTATTTGCATAGTAAATGAACAACAATCACATTGAAAATAAGTATTAATAAATTTAACAGGAATAGTCAAAAATTAATAAAAGTTTGTTAAAATATAAAACGATTGGTCTTTTTCCCAGGAAATATTTGTAGATTAAGTCAATTTGTGAAAGCTAAGTCACATAGTTGACACAATTTACAAATAAATATTCATCCATGCTGTTTTAAAACTCACCAAATTTGGGGCAGAAAATCAACCTTGATATTTTTAACTCCAGTTCAACGCGAGGCAGATTTAACGAGATTAGCATCGTGGAAAAAGTTGCTTATAATTTTTGGAATTTGTGGTATTAACCTCTGTTCCTACAAAAATTGAGATGTGGAAATATTTAATTGGACAATATTGGCCCAACATCTCGCCTGGTAGATTTATTAACCAGAAATTGCAGCAGTTTTTGTTAAATTTAACTCGAAAAGTAAAAATAACCGCAGTTATACTGTCTAAAAACAGCGCGCTTAATGAATGACACATTGACACAAAAGTGAGAAATAATGCATGAAAAAATAATTCCTGGTCATTTTAACCTTATTTTATCATTTATTATTTTTTTATAATTATTTTAATGAATGAGATGAAGTGCCATAAACTCGCCAAATTTGGGATGACAAAATAATTCTGGGACATTTTTATTACATTCATGATCAGTCAGCTACTCCCAAACGAGAATTCTTTTACAAAACAGCAACTAAAAACTTTTCGTTCACTAAATGACATTCAAGTGACATTTGTGCAATTCGTTTTTCGGTTGTTTGCGTTTTTACAAAGATGGATTACGATTTTGCAGCAAGTTAAACCAGGTTACAAATTTATTTTATTATGGAATTATAATTTTTGAGGAGTCAACTGCACAAAGTCTCCCTTGAATTAAATTTTCAAATGCACAATTCATATACTGTGCATACAAATATTAGTACAAGAGGAAATAAATTTGTGTGCTCTAGTATTACTAATTATATTCACCTTTATTTGTACATTATGTGAATGACAAATTTCAACGTCACCTTCAAAATTAATATGAATACATTCCTAAAAGCGAAAAATTGTATTCTGTTAAAACGAAACACACTGTACGCTATAGAATATCCAAAACTGCATGACAAAATCAAAGTTGATTTCCAAAGCGATTCACATTAAAAAATTACACATTAAATATTGCCCTGCAAATTGCAATTTTACGACAGCTCCAAAAAAAGGAGAAATGAACACTTCTGTGTGGTAAAGTAAGTTTCTTCCCACTAAAACATGAAAGAATTGTGCATTTGTGCACACAAATCCGATCTGAAATTGTGACGTTTTTTCACAAAGTACGAAAATTCATATTTCTGAAATTTTAATTTATTACTATTCCCCGCCGCTAAGCCAGCATTTTGGAGCTCAAATGATAAATAATAATAATAATATTTTCACTTATACTGAATTCTCTTATAAAAGTAAGTCAAGTGTAAAAGAAGTTTTTTGCATTAATATGCAATTGTAATTTAACTGAATAACGGGCCAAGTTGACCAGAAAATTTCGGTCTTGTATCTCCGCTAGACTGTTGGTTTGTCCGAAGTTGAAGCTGAACTGTTTCATAACGCTGTTTAAATATCAATTATTTAGGTCCTATAGATATTTCTCCTTGTTATTTCAGGAAGAGTGAGCAATAATGTACATACAGGAGGTTATAAATAAATGCACACTTGGAGGACCTGAAAAATTGCATTGACACAGTGTACTTGGTTTAATATTTACCCAAAATATTTAAACAAAATTAATGAAACTTTTTCACACAGTCACGGGATGCCTCCACTGCAGGTCGCACAACTCGGTTGGATTAATCAGCTTCAATTGCATTTTTTACACTCAGTTTCAGATTGTATCGAAAAGTACGAAGCTTTTCCCTGGCGGCTAGTAGCAACAGCAAAGGTGGAAGACAAGTCGCAAAACCCACTCTCTGTGGAGACGGAAAAGCTGGAAAAATGTTCAGGAATCACGCTTGAATGAGCAGGAAAAGCGATTGAACTTTTCCTCGGTGAAATAGGCAGAAGAATGAACTCACAGAGCTTGGGAGAATTAAAAGAGGGGTGGAGTTAATTTAGTGGCTTTGATGTTGGCAACGAAATTTGATAGTCCCATCAGAAAATGACTTTTCGAATGCAAAATAAATGAGATTTCATATCAGCCCAGCAATTAATTTCTGTGGAGTTTTCAATAATTGTACAAGAGATAGATACAATCATCAATGCGCTTTCTTGCATTTATTAACAATCACTTATTTAAAATTGTTCCTTTTTCTCAAAAAATGAAGTTGAATGGCGGTAGCTTTGTTCACTAGAAACGGTGGGTCCCTCATCAACTAAAAGAGTCAATTTTAACGCTCGATAAACTCTCGGTTAACTTTAATGGATGAAAATTTCTTGAATTCCCAGAGAATCGAAAGAAGAGCAGACGTGGTTGTGCCCTTGTCTTAGAAGGACCTGTCAATAGGGAATTTGGAAGGAAATAAACATGCTTATACCAAGAAAATGATTGACAACAGCTTGAGGGCAGATTACGTCAACCATCAGTCAAAATTTAGACTCTCTAGTGCCTTGCCAAGGCAGACAAGACGAGTGAAATGAGTTAGGTTAGTTGGAAAATATGGGTTTAAATATAAGAATGGAGCTTAGAAGCCGTGCAGTTAAAGTTTGATAGGTTTAAATGAGCTCTGTTGATCGAAGGAATGCATTTGTGTATCTCCTTTGCAGTTAACCGGTGCTCACTAAGCGATTGGTCATAACGGTTGTGGCTGCATAGTTCCTGTCTTTGAATAGTTAAACAATAACCACCATTACCGACATTATAGCGCTATCTCCAATACAGTCTTCCTAAGGGAAAATGTTTATATATAAAACATTTTCCCTTCTATCAAAATCTAGTTTGAGGATGTTATTAAAAGAGATCCACTAGTCTAGTCCACCTGAAAAGTGTTTGAAAAACTCGCGTAAGATTTTTTTTGGAGCGCAGGAAAAACTAAGTATCTGGAAACATGAAGTTAAATTTTCATCTACTATGTCCATTTCCACTGTAACAATTCCAGCCTTATACCACGCCTCACTGCAATATTTTGAATAATTTATTCGCCTTTAAAATGGCAGTCCTCAAATGCTTTCGTGGTGTAGTAACAAACGAAATCTACGTTTTGTACCAAAGAATTATTATCGTCATAAAAATGCTGTATAAATATTATTCCAGCAATAATTGATTATTACCTTCAGGTAATTGTTCGCACTTTTTCGAATTATCTGTTGGCTGAACTCACAATGTCAATAGAGACATTTAACCAGGTCCAAATTCTGACTGTGCTTGCTTTTACCAAATTCTGCTCCTAAACTAATATTTCCACATTCTGGAGGAGATGAACTAAGCATTTTGCTTAGACAGGAACCCTCTTGAGTCGGGCTGACAGTGAGTTGGAATCACTGGTAGTGACGTAAGGCCATCACAAGCTTGACAACCACAATCACTAGCTTCGCTTGCGTTGCACGTCTAACTAGCTGACTGAAGACCAAGGAGCAAAATATATTGGAAGGAGTTTGAGCAGGGACGTGAGTGGATCACTGGTGGGTGCTTGTGTTCCTCTGGGTATAAATCTGCAAACACAGCGCTCTTTCTTCCTTGATAATACACAAAAATCATCGACCCTACGAATTAGAAAAGCAACACGAGAATTTGACATCACTTACACGGAGCCCAGATTGCCTTTGAGATGACAGGTAATAAATTCCTCTGAAATCACAAGTTAGCGCAGCGGTACCCTGTAATTCACTTCAAATTATCTCCTATTTGCTCTAGTTGACATACTGGAGTCGATTTACTCCCACTTGGCATGAATGAACCCTATTTTCTTTAAACAAATTCTTCAAAAGAAATGGAACATTTAAAATCAACTCCTAAATGGTGTTCAGACCATTCGTTATTACAAGTGCGATTGTTTCTGTTTACCATTCAGTGTTGAGGTTTTTTACAAAAACCCGACTGCACGTGATGTGATACTCCATTTACGCCGACTCATTTGCTGCTGGAAAATTAAATTTAAATCCCTACAGAAGGTAAGGAATATTATTTAGCGTAACCACAATCTATGCTACGGGAATATCGCTAAAAACTAGCTGAGGAATCGGGTTTTCGGTGCCAAATTTTCTACTTGTTTATTTCCCAGACCAATTGGACATTTCACGATCAAGGTTGTTTGATTGAATATGACCTTGTCAAGGTTTAGATTTCAACTAAAATTGAAACTTATTATTGCGGTGTTTTGGAAGTTTCTTAAATTATCAAAGCTAATTTGTCTATCACTTAGGTCAGACGAAGTACTAGGTGGTACTTTCAATTTCATTAAATAATTTCTTAATTGTCACTTTAATTCTTTAACGTAACGTCCGAAAAGCCAAAAAATAAACACCGACTTAATAAATAATTAATGTAAATTGATGAAATGAGAAAAAATAAAATTTATTTAAAAAATTACTGAATATCGGCCTATTTCGAGGAACCCAAAAAAGCTGTTACCACTTTATAGGCCCTAATTCTTGCCTGAATTCAGAGAAGAATCAAAATTTAATAGAAAAACAACGAATCAGTGATTTTTAAAGAATTAATCTACACTAATTGGGAAATAGATCATTAGGCTTGGATGAATGCAGGAATCTAGTGATTTTGATGATGTAAGCAGGTGTCTGTGGATCAAGAATCAGAGTGAGATAGTAGCCAATTTAGTAAGGAAACATCGATTTGATGGATTTTAAAATATTCACCTTCCGTAGATGAAGCAAAATTGCGAAACGAAGTAAATTAATCGCTAGTTATTCCACTATTGGATTCTTTCCATAGACAAGAAGAAATGTCTCAGAGTACATACCAGAGTACTTATTAGAAAGGTGTGTTTGAGTTTAGTGTCCATTTTTGCAGGCGTAGATGGACCTGATTCAGCATAGCCAACATACTTCTCCTCTAAAGTGGTCAGAGGCGTTAAAGAGGTTGTGAGCTGGACAAAAACCCGTAATTTGGGGCAAAAAGAGCACTGGTAATTAGAAATTCTGGCTGGTTGTAGGTTTGCTGCTTTGATCCAGTTGAGATGAGTTTGGCTGCTGGTTTCCGTTGCATGCAGTTGAACAGAGATGACACTAGGCGAAAAGTTGTGATTCATTGGGATCTGATACGCGGTCGTCAAGCACTCAACCTCTATTCTACGTTCAAAACTGGTAGCAACGTCAAGCAACACCATATAGTGACTAAATCTAGTCGTAAAGTTCATTCCCCTAATTGGCTGCGCTACTGAAACGCCATGAATCGCATCCCAGATGCCGCATTGACACTAACCACCTCTTTATCCTTCAATCCACAAGAAAAAATTTTATTTAGAAGATTCCAACTGTTACCGCTACTGTGAAACTTGCCCTCAAAGAATAATTTGAGGAATTACAAAAGAGAGGTTCGAGTGAACCACAGGGATTTCAGCGGACCTCATAGGTAACAAATGCAAAAAAAGAACGCGGCGAGTAATGTCAAGCTCCTGCTGACAACACAGAGCTTCTTCGAGTCCTTTTCAATACCCACTAAGAGCAGATTTTACTTCACCAACATGGTATGTAAGTTCACCTGTAATTAAAGTGAACTGGAGAGAACTGGACTGCACGAGTTTGCCTTAGTAAGATCTTTGCAAATAACCGCCGTTTTTTTTAAATTTACGAAACCACAGTACAGACACAAATGGCTGTTCCATTGTAGTTTTAAAATATAATTAAAACATTGATTATGCGCTATTTTTCAACTCTAATAAAGCCATTCATGCGCACAACACTTCCACTTGTAAAGTGTAGATTCTTTTTCGCCACTTTGGATTATTTCCGATTTAACATATAAACCTCTTCATATTACGCGGTGCATTTGGCAGTTTCGATGCTGCAAAAACAGCACGAAATAGCCAACTTTTAGGAACTAATTTGTGGAGCCATTAAAGCGTTTTGCAGTCCTACGCTAAAACACTAATCCCTCTAATCCACAACTGATTGTCTTGGCAGATGTCGAATGACGATCTCATAAATTATTTGTAAACAATTTGTACACTTTCTATGGTTTCATATTTCCATCTCGAAAATATTTGTTTAGCTCAACAGTAACTACGAAGACATCGCCTTTCAGATTTGACCAGTTCAGGACTACCTGGTTAAGAGATGAACTTTCGGTCATATTTAAAAAATTAAGACAAAACAATATACAAGTCCGTCTCAGAAGTGTCTCCATGAAAATGGCGAGCGAGAACCAACCAGCCTTCAGTTGTGCAAAAAGCCAACTCAAGTAGAATAAGTACTCACAAAAGCACAAGCAATAAACAGCAAACTGAGTAAAGAACTTGGAGCTTAGTGCACTCACATCCCATCTGAGTGCAGATTTCAATGATCAAAAAGAATAAGAAAAATCTTAGCTAAAGGAAAATTCTCTCAACATCCACATTCTTCTGACTTTGATAATTCAAAATAATGGTCGCATCCCAGCTTACCGAATCCATTTGACTCCACAGGAAGAGTTTGTGACTCCTATTGGTGAGTCATAGAATCACCACCAAAAGATTTCATAATTGTGGTATTTTTAAGCTCGTTAATAAATGGAAGGAAGTTATTTGTTTAAACCGTTAATTAAATTAAATGTTTCCTCGATCAAGGGATGACCTTACCTACTTAAACTTCAAGGTTGCCAGCTTGTTAACAATTATTTCTCAACAGCTGATGTAGATAGGTTGTGCATTTCCAACCAAGTAGCAACTTGTAATAAGAGAATTAAGAAAATAATTCTCAAACCTTTTTTAGGAATAGACTCGGTTTCAACCGAGCAAAGTGTCATTAACGTTTTTAAATAAATCGTTGTTTATAACATGAACAAAAATAAGTTGAATATTCAAAATTTCTATATAAATAAATAGGAGTCAAAAGCAGGCGTACGCAGATTTTGGTAGCCTGAAGGATTACAGTGTAAACATGAATATCAAAGTTGATTTTCTGATGTTCATTATTTGGTTACTTAAATTTACACCTTACTGAGAAAGTGTTAATTGAATCTTAGTGTTTTTCTGGATTTTTTAAGGGTTTCAGGGCTTGTTTAAATTATCACGTACACTACGTTTCCTCTAATAGTTTTGATAACTGGACCACGACGACACTGGATTCTTAACGAAAGAGGAGGAATACTTGCATCGGTGTGGTTCAAACAAGACGGATGCATTAACTGAAGAACTACGATGTAGACTGCGAGGTTGCCTAGGCGGAAGTCAACAGCGGCAAGTGATCGGATTACACTCCCAAAGAAACATTGTCCACCAAAAATCTGCCAAAAATAGTTGCTGATACCTCCTCTGAATTGCGAGATCTAATATGAGAGTTGCTAAGGCGACCTTTCGACCAAAGGAGTCGCTGTAAAGTGTTATTTCCTCAATTCTCTAAGTTTCTCCGTTACAGAATCGTTTAGCAAACCAAGTTTGAAATTCATAGGTACGGAAATTAAAAAAATTAACCATCAATGACTAACATTGAAAGGAGATCGGATGAAGAACACCTGCAGAGGTTCGTCGGCTGTACTGATCATCACCACTCGTTGCTTCAAACGTTGGCATTACACTTCCAGCACAAAGTGTGTGGTTAATAGGATATTTTGCAGGAGAAAAATGAACACGAATTTTGGGCGTCGCGACGCCATTATACAGTACATTTCTCCTGCCTCCCACGTTCTCTTTAAATCACGCTCACATCAGGAACTCTCAAAGAAAACCAAGTGAATAACAGCAGTGGACTTATTCAGACTTAAAACATTCACTCTACAAGAAATAGTGCCAACTTTAAAGTGCATGGCTCACAAAGATGCAGCAACGAGACTTCCGAGTGGTGGTGGATGGTTATCAAAAAAGGGATGCGATTTGATCGAAAAGATGTACTACTCGGATATTCTCATCCCTCATCAAGGTGTCGTTTGCCCATTTTTATGCTGTGTCCGCAAGACCTCCCGAAGCTTAAGAAAAGAACATTTGAAACGGAAAAATAATTGTGAAGTCGATCGATAAGCCCCTCCTAGGATTTGAGGAGCAGCAGCAGAAGTATGACCAATACAAAAGCCCCGCTAAAGGCGATCGTCAGCTCCATTTTTCTGGGATGACAAAAGAGCGGTGTTCCTCCATTTCTTCGACATAGGAAAAGGAAATACTAGACAGTCTAACTCAAATCTCGTGGAGACAAAAGTCGGGGAGGTTTGTTTGCCGGTAGAGAATTAAATCAATATCCTCGCAGTAGATGAGGGAACACTTTTAACTAAATCCTAAACTCGGCCACGAAGCACTCATTAACGTAGGTCAAGAAGTTATTTTCTGGGAAACTCCTTGTCAAACGTAAAGCGCCTTTCGGATTCAACATTTCTGCAGTTTATAGGCTGCCAATCAGTGCATCATTGAGCTGAATTCTCGACTTGTCAATCTTCCATTCCGAGAGATCTACCTCGCCATCACCATCGAGTGCAAACCGCACTCAGATAATTTCATTGGGTTCAAGCAACGAGCCCGACGCCTATTCAGGTTGCTCATAAAACTAACGTCTTATCTGATTGGGCTTCCGCACCCCTCATCCTCTTCCTGCACACCACTCATCATAAGGCACTGATTAGATCTAAAATAAGGTACAGTGTCTTTGGAGCACTACTTACTTCAATCAGTCGCATCGTTCAAATGTTGCTTTTCCAGTGTTGCAGTACTGCAATTGCTGCGAGTTTCAAGGCAGGAGAGGAGGCGAGGGTCTAATGAGATGTTGGCTTTATTAATGGCATGGGACACTGTTTGAGCCTGCGCTATCATAGCATTCCAGTATAATCCGCTCTGAACAGGACACAAACAAATCCTCATGTCGACTGCTAATGTCGATCAGAGATCGTCAGAGAGAGTCCCATTCTATGGCAGAATGAAATGCTCCGTCGACTCCATCTACCACCGCCATGCAACTGCATCCCTCAGGGACTTCACCGAGTCCACTTCAACAAGGAGTAGCATCCATTTGTAAGACACTGACCTACGTTGGTTGCAATCGTGCCATAAATCAGGCACTCATCTCATTTACTGCTCTTTACTACCATAACCGCAATAAATGACTCAGCTACCACTAATGAGCAATGGTGCAACAGCGATATTGAACGGAGAGGTTGGTTCAATTGAGAATCACTAGGTATTGCTTCAATTTAAATGACAAAGACGTTGAAATCACAACCCAAAATTAGTGGTGGTTAGTAAAATACCGAAGGTGTGTGTAACTGCGACCTCTTACAACGCCATTACAAAGTAAATTTCTCCTCTGTGGATTGGTCTCTTTCACTGGAGTTTTCCGTGTCGAACTCTGAAGAAACCAATTGATATACTGTACTGCATTCAGGATTGCAACAACCACGGCACAAAAATAGTGCCTTCTTTGAGATGAAAGGCTCCCAAAGACGCAGTAACGAGTCATACGAGCAGGATGTGATTTTATCCAAAAGATGCTCAGATGGTTCAGATAAGCTCCCTGTCCACATCTTTGGTGGCTGTATTGAGAGGTCTCAAAGAGGCAGCAATCTCGAGTGTAAGTAAAAGGCTCACTTAATAGGTCGTCGCGCACTTCCACTTCATGGAAGCCGGACTCTAGGACAAAGCTAGGTCTACAGCTCACGAATGTTGACTTAATCAATCTCAGCGTTGTTTGTTTCAGATACACACACATCTGTGGTAAATTGAAAGCGATTCAACGCCTTTGCCACCCAGGGATGAATTGTGAAGCACGTCTTCACGAAAAAGGGATATACGATTTATGCGAAAAGTAGGTCGATAATAAACAAACAACGAAATAATGCGAAGAGAGAAATGTGAAAGGGGACAGTAAACATGCAGTTGGAACAAGACAGCACAGACGATTCATTTTTGCAAGCTAAATGAACAGTTGGAAGGACAGGTGCCGGCGATGACTGCAACTTCGTCCAAGGGAGTTCCAGTTGCACACACATGCAAGAGAGATGAATTGGAAAGGAGCATTGGTTCAAAAGGAGAAAAGTGGAATAAGTGGGCGAGGGACGAGTGAGAGGGTGCTCAACATCAGCTATTCTCTAACATGAGTAAGTAATTGTGGTGGAGACTCATTGAGGTGCACAGACAAGACAAAGATTAATATTGGTCAACGGAGATGACAGACTACAAAGGACTGTAAAGTCATTTTTCATGTCAAGGCGTAAAGTCGCGATTGGCGACGCGATGTGGTGGCTCTGTCCAAGGGGAATTCGTGTTCAGCTCCTCTAATTCAGAAGTCTCCTAAAATACCAAACAATATGGCAATAGCATTCACTTACTATCGTATAGATTAGTGGAAGTGCTAGTTTGTAATTTACCGCTGCCCACTCTCACCAGCCTACTACTGCTCTCTCCAACTGGTGGTCAACTCCAGCCAGCAGCGCGATGTGGCTGCTGCGTGCCATCACAAATATCCCACTACAATGTCGAGCTCTATTTCTTGTGCAATGTACCGAATTCCCAAACATACCAACAGTCCAAATATCCACACATTAATAAGATGAGATCTAAATGGATTCTGCAGATGTGTCTGTGTGTGTGTGCGAGGCATCTTCGCAGATCTGCCACAAAAGCTCAACTTACTCAATCGAGAATGGCAAGGGAGATTCACTTTCATTCCTTGTCTCATGTTCGGGGTGCATTCTCTTCACATGATTACGCAGGTTCGACTTGTCGCCGCTATGATGCCCACAGAATGGACAATCGTACGGTCGTTTCTTCTCGTGCACGGTCATCACATGACTGTCGAGCAATGCCTTTCTCGAGAACTTCTTCGAGCAGAGAGTGCAACGGTGCCGAGGATTGTGGGTAGCCAGGTGTTGCCTAAAAACAATGCAAAAGCGTGTTCAGTACTCAGTCAGTCTGTTATCAATAAGTGACTATTCGACGCATCAAGATTGAACAAATCAAGAGAAAACTCAGTGGTGCATTTGTTCAAGAGAGGTCGGGGTGAGAGGCCGAATTCGAAGTCCACGATGGAGAGAAACACAGGAGATGACTGTGCAGATGTGGGTCCGAGTGGAGCCGGAGGGATCCCTGCCCCTGTCCTTGCCACGGGTCCGCAAACACGATGAGGTGGACTTGCGTCGGTGCGTCACAATTTTGTTTGTGCTGCTGTACGTACTTGAAGGAGGCCTTTTTGCAATATGATTTCCTACATGTGGGGCACGTTAACCCCGTTGAGCCATTCGTTGGGATTTTGGCGGTCTCGTTGGCACTCGCCGATGGAGTGACCGATGCAGTTGCTGTTAGCATCGCGGTTGATTGCGATGGTGCACTGACACCACCGACGTTTACACAGGTGATCCTTAACAAGAATGCGAAAAGACCAATTAATCACCAAATTCACCACCATCCAGAACTGCCTAGCACACACAGCCAGCCGGGCTATGGCAAAGTAAGCTCACACATCTTTGGTCAATATCACTCAAGTGTCGCTGAGCTTAGAGGACACCGACTTACCGAGGAGGAAGACGATTTTCAGTATCATCCGTTGGAGGTACTACGTCGTCCAGTGACTTCCGAGCCGATTGAGACGTGCTGCAGCAGTGAGGCAGCAGTTGATGGTAATTATTCATACAGAGGCACAAAAACACTGTATTGGTGGAACGTACCCTGTCGCAAAGTGCCCACCACTGTCTACTGACCGATGAGGTGAACTCGGATGCAGCCCACCAGCTGGATGGTTCATTGATGAGTCTGGGGTGGTGGGATTCTCGGAGAAGGCGCTCTGGCTGAGATGCATGACGAGGAATCTCTTGGCTTTCTCCGACATTGACGAGCGGCTGCCAATTCCACTGTCGCGGCTGATGATGTTCGAGTCGTCTTGTTGAGGGGCGATTGCTGAAAGGCCGAAACCGGAGTTACTGGATATGATGAGTGAAATGGAGGAGGAAGAGGATAAGGAACAGAAGGAGAATTCAGAGAGTGCGGAGGAAGAGAATGAGCATTTGGAGGAGAAGGAGGAGGAGTTAAGACGACGGGTGCATGAGAGCTTACGCGGAGGCGGACACTGAATTGGCGTAGATGTAAGGGCTGCATCCCAAAAGCTTTGGCCACCAGCTGTAAACCATGCCATGTTGAACAATGAAGCAAATTGAAATTCAAACTAGTATTTATACTTCATCACGGGGTGTGGGTTAGATGAGATCGTGCACAATGAGTGGTTCGTCCTGAGTCACACAAGGGGTGTCCATTGTGTGACCCGATTTCTTGTGATTCCGATTGGATGAAATGTGGGAAGTGAAGTGGCACTTTGCGAATCCATTGACCAATCGGTGGGGAGCAGCATCGGGTTTGAATCCGCGCCAATGAAAGGCGCTAGTTGCTGGGACAATGGCCTCAAAATATCAGGAAAACCTCTAATGTGGGATGCTAAGAGTAGATATGTCCTGCTTATAGTGATGTTTAAGCATGAATACGGTCGATCTGGTCGAGCAGAGAGTCCTAGAATGACTCATTGTTTAAAGTACGAAATCCAACGTGGCTCATGTTCTCCTGAGATCTTCCGAAGTTGATGACACCTCACAGTTAGATTTTTTCCATAAGAGGCCCTAATCTATCCCTTGTTGATCACATGGTTTTAGAATTTCCTTTAAGTCTGCAAAAGCATAGTTTGGTTTACCAAGTAGACGGCTTCAGGGATTGCGATTTGCTACCTGTCCAGAAATCGGAATTAGGGCTCCGAATGGAGTTACTACCGAATTCAAAATATCTGATTTACTAAGGTAATGTGTGCTGCTCTTGCTTGGGCTCCGTAGAAAAGCCTTTAGCAATAGAAGCTTTTAGGTGGCCTTGGCTCAACTCACGACACTTTTAAGCTCCTCTCTCAAGAGCCCGTATAGAAGATATCGAGAGAACTTCAAGGTCTTCAAATTCACCCAGTACCAAACTTATCTGATCAAGAAGAAGAAGAAGAGGCAATATTTAATGGATCTTAACAACCCAGCAATTTGGAGTTCAGGCAAAGATCGAGCACTTATTCAGGTTGCTCATTAAACCAACATCTTATCTGATCGTGCTTCCACACCCCTATCCTTCCCCTTCACGTAATAATTTGTCTTTAGATAAACCAAACAGTTATTTTAATATTAAATAACTTCTGATTTAATATCTCTGAATGACTACCTACTTCCAGGGTATCCTTCAAATGTCATTCACCTAAAATCAGCCATGATAGACCTCGAATGGGTCTGTTGGAATATGTAGTTAATTTAAATACTGATAGAGATTTTACCGGAGATAAGAAAACGCATGCATAATGAACAACCTGAACAATAATTGGATTCTTTGCTTGAGCCCATGATTGCTGTGTTATTAAGGCCCCGTATCATTAAATGAGAGGTCTGCTTGATCAGATTAGTTGAGTACTATGTGCTCTAGATGACGAGTTATATCACAGACTGATGTGAGACTGTGTCAACATAGCAGTCTTGAACAGTGTGCAGATGCTCTTAAAGAAATTCAGCGGACACCCTCTGCATTCAAGAGGTTAAAAACAACTTTTGTGATTTATTTTAAGACATTTTAATGCCTTATTATAAACTCAACCGGATAAGACGTTGGTTTTATGAGCAACCATAATAAGTGTTGGTGAGCAATTTGCTTGAACACGAAATTGCTGTGTTGTTGAGATCAAGTAGCTTTATAGGGGAGGTCACCTTACTAGACTCATGTTGCTCTTTAAATATGCGGTTTCTTATCTCTGGTAAAATCAGTTATTAAATTTACAAAATGAAGGGAGAAGAGCTGAATCAGCTTTCTTTATGAGCAACATTTGAAGGACACTCTGGAAATAGGTAGTCATTCAAAGATACTGAATCAGAAGTTTACCTAAAGGCAAATTATTACCCTATGGTACAGTATAGTACGTGAAGGGAAGGATAGGGGTGAGCGAAGCACGATCAGATAAGATGTTGGTTTAATGAGCAACCTGAACAAG